>CM069529.1:21832500-23102500 GCA_035773235.1 Eospalax fontanierii
CATTTAGAATTCATTTATTAAAAAATATGTATGTTATGTTAAGCTGTGCTTGGTGGCACATATCTTTAATCCCAGCACTCAGAAGGCAGAGACAGGCAGATCTCTGTGATCGAGGCCAGCCTGACCTACTTAGCAAATTACAGGTCATCTGGGCGACAGGGAGACCCTGTCTCAAAGATCATATATATGTGTGTGTGTGTGTATATGTTAGATTTCAAAATGAAAATGGGATTTTTTTTTTTTTTTGGTAAGTATAAAAGCAGAAAAGTGATGCTGAATTAATTATTAAATAGAAAAATTTTGAGGGCTGAAGATACAGATGAATGGTAGTGTGTGCACCCTACCCCTCACATGTGCAAAGGTCTGGATTTGATCCCAACACTGAAAGAAAATTCTTTGTGCCGATAAACTGTGTAAAAAAAAAAAGTTAAAATGGGAGATTTGAAAAAAAAAAAGATTTTATATTCTGAAATATAAAATAGCCTATATAACAGCAATAATAATGTCTCAAATGTATTGCTTTTTGTTAACAATTATTTACAAAGATCTTTCCTTGATATTAAACTCTTTTTATGAAAGTGGAATCCATTGCTTTCCTCTTTATCAGCATGGTGCTTTATACATAATAACGTTTGAAAGACACTGTTGCATTAAGGTTGCCACAAGCCTGGTAGATTGCTAGTATGGCTCTTGTTTACAGATTTTTGCTTCATTAAGGAGTAAGTATATTAACTTTATTCAGAATTCAAAAGACCCAGCTGGGCATGGTGGCGAAAGCCTTTTATCCCAGCACTCAAGGGGCAGAGGCAGGCGGATCTCTGAGATTGAGGCCTGGTTTACATAGAGTTCCAGGTTTGCTGTGGCTACAGGGAAACCCTGTCTCAGGAAAAACAAAATAAAACAAAAACCAAAACTATCACACCAAAATTCAAAAGACTTGGTCAGGGTTATAAATAGGGAAAGACTCTAATCCATGATTCCCAGCCACCCGGTTTTAGTCTCTCAGGACAGTCAACCAAATCTAACTTGAAGAAAAAATTTGAAGACAGCATAGCATTTTGGAAAATAATGATTGTAATATTGTGTGTATGCAGTGCAAATATGTGTGCAGGTGTTTGTGTGCATATGTGTGGAAGCCAGTGTTCACCCTGGTGTTGGGTGCTTCTCAGGTACATCCACTTTGTTGTTTTTGGTTTTGTTTTATTTTTTTTTATAATAAGATCTCACTATATGGCCTGTGCTAGCCTGGAACTCAATATGTAGAGCAGGCAGACCTCAAACTTAAAGAAATTTGCCTATCTCTGCTTCCTGAGTGCTAGAATTAAAGGCATGTGTTGCCTGGCCTTGTTTTTTTAAGACAGGGTCTCACTGGAATTTAGGGCTCACTGATTAGGTTTTGCTGGCTGGCCAGTGAGCCTCAAGGATCTACTTGTCTCTGGTTCTCCAGAGCTGGCATTATAAGCACCCCACCATGCCTGGTATATTAGTTACTTTTCTATTGCTGTAATAAAATACCCCAACAAAAGCAACTTGAGGGAGAAAGGATTTATTTTGGTTCACAATTTCAGGGTACAGCCGACTGTTGTAGGGAAGTCATCGCAGCAAGAGCTTGAGGGAGCTGATCACCTTTTTTGTAGTTGAAGCAGAGAAATGTAAATGCTTGAGCATGACTTAATAAAATTTATTTTTTCAAGTTGATTTTTTTTTTATTTAAAAATTTTTATTTATGTGAATGAGTATGTTGCCTGCATGTGTGTAAGTGCATCATTGAGGTCAGAAGATGGCATTGGATCTCCCAGAAATGGAGTTAGCAGATGGTTTTTAGCCACCATGTGGGTGCAGGTCTTCTGCAAGAGCAGTTAGTGCTCTTAACTGCTGAGCCATCTCTCTAACCCCTAAGTTGATAGCTTTTAAAAATTATTTTTAGACATTATGCTGTATAATCATGTTACAGATGTGGTCAGCTCATGGTTACCTGTATGAACCTATAAAAGTGTTAATGGTGCTTAAGACATTAGACTTGTTGGATATGGTGGCGCATATCTGTTTTCCCTGCACTTGGACAATAGAGGCAGGAGAGTCACGATGGGATTTAAGGTCAGCTTGGTCTAAGTAGCAAATTCTAAGCCAGGGATAGCGAGACCATGTCTAAAAAAAACAAAGCCCAGCAACTAAAAAATGATTAGATTCAGCTTAATACCACTAAGGTTCAAATTTCTTGTCATTTATGTGGCCTTGGACTATTCGGCCTTTATGTGTGGACCTCTAAGCAGAGTGTCTGAAAAATAGTATTTTATATGTATACTAAGATGAAAACAAGGATGAATTTAATAAAACAGATCCTTACTGCCTGGAATCTTAAACACTGACTCCAGATGAAGACCACAGACCATTGTGGCCACGTACAATTGAGTAAGAATATGAAATTCATGAAAATTTGGGGCAGCATGTTATTCTATTCGGCTGTGTCCCATCTTTGGCTTGAAGGCCACCTGCATCCCAGAATAGCTATTAATGCATCATATTGCAAGGTCAAAAAGGTTAGACACCATGTTAGATTTTGCTAGGATGACCATGATGCCATTAGTAGGTAGAATAAGACTGAGTGATAGTCCTGATTGATATGACCCTAGGTAGTGTCTACTTAGGAAGATAACAGAGACCTTTAGAATATGGGTAAATGATGATAGCAGACTAGAAATGGTGTTCAGCAGCTGCAGATGGAACGGGCTCTTTAGGCAAAGGCTTTGGGTGACCTGCCAGATTAAGAACAGTTTTTTGGGGTGGGGGGGGTCTCTTTGACATAGGGTCTCCCTGTAGCTCCAGCTGGCCTGAACTAACAGTATGTAGATCAGGCTGGCCTTGAACTAACAGAGATCCCCTTACCTCTCCTTCCTGAGTACTGGGGTTAAAGGCATACACCACCACACTTGGCCCATCTTCTCTCAGAAGAGGGTGTCAGATCTCCTTGGAATTGGAATTACAGACAGTTGTTAGCTGCCATGTTGGTGCTAAGAATTGAAGCAAGGTCCTCTGTAGAGCAGCCAGTACTCTTAACTGCTGAGCCATCTGTCCAGCGCCAAGAACAATTTCTAACACAGTCCTACTTTGTAAAAGAACTGTAAGACGTATAGTCACAGTCTCACTACAGAATAGTGAAAACTGCTTTACATAGGAAAGTCTGTCACTTTTAAATAAAGAAATTGTTAGCATTTTCTAACACAGTACTATGTTTCATAAGTAAGCAACTTATAGCTGTGCATAATTCAGCTGTGTTAAAGGATATGATTTTAAATGCTTTGTTAAACATTGGATTTAAATTTCTTTTGTAGGTACCATCTATGATGTCAGTCACTACAATGCTTTACTTAAAGTCTATCTTCAAAATGAGTATAAGTTCTCACCTACTGATTTCCTAGCAAAGATGGAGGAAGCCCACATTCAACCAAACCGAGTAGGTAGCTGCTGTGGTGAACACTGATCAGCTCTGCCCACTTTTTTTATTTTCAGGAAAAAAAATGTTAACTAGCTTATTTACTTGGCAGGTAACGTACCAGAGGTTGATTGCTGCTTACTGTAACATAGGAGATATGGAAGGTGCCAGGTATGTGCGTTCTTTTACTGTAGGTGGTTTTGACTTTATGTTATTTATTTTGTGCTGTTTTAGACAGGGTCTTTCTATGTATCGCTGACTGGCTTAGAATTTGGAGCTAGCTGGCCTCAAGTGGAAGGCCAGAGGACAACTTGCAGTGTTGGCACATTCCTTCTACCATAAGCGTTCTGGGGCTTGAACTTAGGTTGTCAGGCTTGGCAAGCAAGCCTCTTGACTCAGTGAACTATCTCACCAGCCCTAAATGTAGGTTTATTAAAACAAATTTGTAATTATGTAATGTTAAGATATAGTTTTTCCTTTGAAAATTTCTTTTTCCCTTTTTTATTGTTTTATTGTCTGTGAGTATGTGCACATGAGGGTGTCAGATTTCCTGGAGCTGGAGTTACAGGCAGTTTTGTGCTGGCCATAGGTGCTGGGAACCCAACTTGTGTCTTCTGCAGGAGCAGTACCTGCTTTTGACTGCTGAGCCATCTCTCTAGCCCCTGAAAATCATTTTATAAGTATTTTAACATAGCAAATTTGGTAATGTGAGTTTTGTAAAATACAAAATTGTTGCATGAAAAGGAAAAGTAAGTACAAGTTGTCATAACTAATTGAAGCAGAGGTATAAAATTGTTGAGATACAAAACTGGATTTTTTTTTTTTTTTTTTTTTGAGACAGTATCTCTATGAAACCCCAAAAGTCTTGGAACTCTGTGTACTTTACAGAGATCCACCTGCCTCTGTCTCCTGAGTGTTGGGGTTAATGATGTTCACCACCATGACTGGCACTTTTTTTTTAAAATCAACTATTTCCCAAGGAAAATAATCTTAGCCATTTAAACTGTGTTCATTTATAAAACTGGGATTTTTTTTTTAGACAAGGTTTCCTGGGAATATTCATTTGTCCTGATTTCATATAAAATCAGTTGCAACATTTAACTGCTTGTATAAATTTTTTGTCACTTGGGAAATAAAGGATAAATTGAAATATATAATCTTATAGGCTATATGTGGAAGACTCAAATTTTCAATTTTTTTTTTTTTTTTCCATTTTTGGAAAGGCAGTAGGCGGTGTTGGGAATTGAACCCATGACCTCACACATGCTAGGCAAGTACTTTACCACTGAGCTACAGCCCTAATTAGCTTAGTATTTTTCCTGAGAGTATTTCAAAGATTATTGATATAAGTACCTCTGAAGCTAGAGAGAAGGCTCAGTGGTTAAGAGCACTGGCTACTCTTACAGAGGACATGGTTTCAATTCTTAGTACCCACATGGCATCTAACAACTGTCTGAAACTCTAGTTCCAGGGTAATCTGCCTTCTTTTGACCTGTGGGCATTGCATACACAGGTGCACTTACATGCAGGCAGTATACTCGTACACATAAAAAATAATAATTTTTTAAAGTATCTGTTATTTATTACAACTTAAGTTCTAGTTTGTCCGTGTATTATAAAAAATATTTTTGATGTATACTTCCAATAAAGTCCTTCATTTCTGTCTTATTGCAGCAAGATTCTTGGATTTATGAAAACTAAGGACCTTCCAGTCACAGAGGCAGTGTTCAGCGCTCTTGTTACGGGGCATGCAAGAGCTGGGTAATTTTGATTCTTAAACAAGTTTTAGGTCACAGAAAATTATTTTAGAAAATTCATAAAATATGCTTATCTACCCTTTCGAAAAAATCTGCATGAGGTAGAGATTGAAATTTTTCTAACTCCCTTTAAATTTGTTTCACAAATCTTATAATTATTCAGTGTTACAAACTGGGCTTGATCTAAAGTAATTAAATTAAAAAATTTATGGAGCTAGAGAGCTGGGTACTCTTGTAGAGGACTTGAATTTCAGTTCCCAGCCCCCAATGGCAGCTAACTAATGTAACTACAGTTCCAGGGAATCTGACACCTTCTGACTTCTAAAGGCATTGTATAACACGGATACACTACATATATGCAGGCAATACACTCATACACATAAAATAATAATAAATACTTTAAATTTAAAAATTTACTACTCTAGAAAATATTTTAAATCTGTGTCATAGAATGCTTAGTACATTACTTAATATTTATATAGTTACTACATGTGGGGGTGAAGTTACCTAAAAATTTTAGGTGCTTATGGTCTTCATTTCAGAAACCTATAGTTTAATGAGTCTTTATCCTCTTTTGGACATAATTCCAAGTAGTACTTAAAATTACTGATTTTAATAAGCATAGGTAATATATTGTAGACTGAATAATTATGTTCAGCAGTATAATTTTTTATTTTCTTTGAATTAATTTATAGAGATATGGAGAATGCAGAAAATATTCTCACAGTGATGAGAGAGGCTGGCATTGAGCCTGGACCAGACACATACCTGGCTTTACTGAACGCATACGCTGAGAAGGGTAGCATTGACCATGTTAAACAGGTGTGATTTATGCTTCACGTCAGCATTTAAGTCACTTATTCTGTTTTACACAGAGCACAAAAAAATAATGTGCCTATTTTTAAGGATGGCTCCTTTTGGAGATGGTACTGTAATGTTTATATGTAACAGTTACTGTTGGGATAGAATATTCTAGTCTAACTTTTGGAATCTTGTTTTTATTTAGCTTTAATACTTCTCATTTCTCATTCTAATTTCTGAAACTGCCTGTAGATTCTAGAGAATGTGGAAAAATCCGATCATTACCTCATGGACCGTGATTTACTGCAAATTATCGTTAGCTTTAGTAAAGCTGGGTATCCTCAATATGTCTCAGAAATTTTGGAAAAAGTTACCTATGATAGAAGATATATTCCAGGTACTTCAGAAGTTTTTTATCTATATGACATTCATGAAAACTTGAATTGCTGAATCTCATCAACAATAGAGGATTGTGAAAAATAAACCTAGGGCTTCGTTAGGAGTGTGATGAGCTGACAAAATGTGAGTTAATGAGTATGTGAAGTAATATAATAGTTCTGGAAAATGCTTTGTTGTGCTTCCTTTGAGCCTTCTGGTGTTTGTAGTTCCTAAGTTTTTCTTTTAAAGATGCTTTTTCATTCATGTGTGTGTGCATGTATGTGTGTGCTGTGTATGTGTGTGTGTGTGTGTACATGTGTGGGTTTGGGTGGACCTGTGCCACTGGTGTGTGTGGAGGTTAGAAGACAACTTACGGGAGTCAATTCTCTCACTCAGGCCATGAGATTTGGCAGTGAGTGCCTTTATCTACTAAACTGTCTTACTGGTTCTGTTTTTTAGTATTGGTTACTGTATAAAATTGCTCAGTTTAGTAACAAAAGATGTCTTTGTTTTCTTCCCAGATGCAATGAATCTCATTTTGCTTTTAGTCACTAAGAAATTGGAAGATACAGCATTCCAGATTTTATTAGCATTACCTGTATCAAATGAAGACAGTGAAAATTCTTTTGGCAGCTTCTTTTTACAGCACTGTGTGACTATGAACACGGTATTCTGTCTTTCTTCTTTGTAGATTGTATAGTTGGCAGTGAAGTGAATTTTTTTTTAAATGTAAGAAATTAGACTTGCAATTAGTTTACAATCATGTACAGGGTTTTTTTTTTTTTTTTTTTTTTTTTTTTTTTATGTTGACAATTTTGGGGTAGAAGGAGGGTGACAAGCTTAAAATGTTCTTCGCTAAAGTGATTGACTATCTGCAGTAGGCCCAGTGGTGGGGTGCCAACCTTGCTGACATGTGTCTTTCCCTTCTTAGCCTGCTGAGAAGCTGATAAACTACTGTAAGAAGTTAAAGGAAGCCAAGATGCACAGTTCTTCTTTGCACTTCACCCTCCGTTGCGCTTTGCTAGCCAATAAAGCTGGTACTGTATTGCATTAGTTAAAGCCAACTTTCATGTGTTTTACTCAGGTAACTTGTTGACGTCTTATGGCTTATTTTTCAGATTTGGCAAAAGCACTGATGAAGGCTTTAATGGAAGAAGGTTCTGCTGTCCGGCTTCACTATTTTTGGCCATTGCTAGTTGGACACCAGAAGACAAAAAATGTTCAAGGTAAGGTTTGCCTTTTACAGATACTTAGTTTGTCAGTAACTGTGAGAGTATATGCACATCTCTTTGCATTCTTTGGAAAAACACACTTCTTTCTGAGTCTTATGAGAAACTGGAATTGTGTTAAATGAATTCAAGTGGATTTCTTTTACCTTCAGTTAATTCATTTCATATTTAATTCACCTGATACTGAATGATATTTGGACTTGTGAATATGGTTGTAAAAATTTAAAAGCTGTTCAGAATTTGAAATTGGTTTGTGTAGCCATAGTGAAGTTATATCTAATCAAGTTCATAAAACAAGAAGTGTGGTCATTTCCTTTGTGACCAGTCTGTTCTTAACTGAGCATAGTTAACAACAATAGGAGAGCAAGGAAACTTTTATTTCAAAATAGTACTCATGACCTGACAGCCTGCTGATTGAAGGACAGAAATGTTCAATCTTTCCTCTTCCTAAGTACATTTAAGCATTTAGCATACTTTTCCCTGTACACATGGGATGTCTATAGGATATGAATAAAATTGAACAAATATTAAATTTTAGAGTACAGTATCTAATTCTTTGGTTTGCATTACTGGTAATTCAGAAGGAATAGTCTCATAAAAAGATGCTTTTAACAGAAGTACTTCCCCCTTGGGGAAACAAAAAGTGGTCTTTTTCACTTTATCTTACAGTATAATGTGCTTTGGAATGAGATGCAGAGTTGTTAGTGTGACATTGGGTGACAAACAAAATGCACAAACAACAAAAAAAGTGCTTTTAGCAGACTTTCATGTTGCAATTTTATTTTAAATACATAGCCGTCTTATGGTTTAAAAGAAATAGTGAAACAAGTATTCCCTAATTGTTTCTGGCTATAAAAGTCTCTAAATCCTTTTTAGAAAAGTCTTTGTGAAAACAATATGCTAGTTGATTAACTCTTTGTATATCCTGCAGTTCTAAAACCAAAAGGTAATCTTTAAACCCAGTATTTCTGAATCACAGAAAGTTTATCATTCCTTCAAACTCTCTGGGCATTTAATATTATTTACCTTTACACAGGTAGGAAAACACTTTTGATGCCCTGTTGAAATGTATCAGGTTGAATTTTCTTTTTTGTACCCATACAGTAATATATACAGTTGAGTTGGTTACTACATTATTAATAGTAAACATAAAAGCATTGGGTACTTTCTCTTTGTAGTTACAGTGAGTTGAATTTGTAGAAAACAGGCTTATCTTACCCATTCTTATTTTTAGCCTCTTAGAATTTTAGATTTTGAACGTGTTTGCTTGAAAGCTCACATTGTATTACTGAAGAGCTGAGGACACAAGGGATTTAGTGACTGACCACATCTAGCTGGACATTTTAGGACACTTTAAAATGAGGGAACACAGTTTTTAATGGATGCAAGTTTGACTTGGAACAGTGCAGAAGCTTGTTCTTCATTGAGACATTACCCTGATAATGCAGGCGAGTGTCGGTGTCTCACAGTCTCGACTTGGGGCTTGTCTCCTGGAGGTCCTGAAAGACAGTAGCATGCACTGTGTGGTGTTAACTCGGGTCACAGGGAAAGGGCTGTCTGGTATCAATAGCTTCTGTCAGTGTAAGGTCAGAAAGTGGCATTCTTAGCTGTGAAATGAACTTGTTCTCTGTCGATCAAAGTCATGTTTAAACTGTAGAAAGAAGATAATGACTGCTATGGTAGAGGGTATGCAGGAGTGTTTAATGAGGTATAGATAGAACCCTCAGAAAATGAAGGAAACATTTGAAGGTCAGATACAACTAACTGAGCCTAGAGTGTTCGATCATGGGATGACCACACTTCTGTTGAACTTTTATGGCAGGGTACTCTTACTACCACTTTTCTGTAAAAAGTCACCATTCAGAGTAACACATACTTTTCAGAGTAAAAACATGTATTTTCAGAGTGAAAACATTTTCAGCAAGCTAGAATAACTGAGAGGGAAAGCTTGGGGTAAGAAGCTAGACATCCTCTGATCTATTTAGAAAACAAAAAAATTAGACTATTAAACTACCTGGAACTGTAAAGGCCAGTTTAGGGAAGGTTAGATAGAGGACCTTATTTTTCAAAAATTAGGACTTTACTTCCAATTAAGCTTTGTATGCTGGCAGGATATGAAACTCACAAAACAAAATCAGTGATAGCTATCCAGGTAAATCATGTCTTTTTTCCCAAAATTTGTACTATTTTAATTGCTGCTGTAACAAAAGACTGAATTACTTTCTCAAACTGATTCATCAGGTAATTGAACTAAATTTTGTGACTTTTCTTAATTTATTTCAAGTTAATCATCTCTGTACTTCTATATTTTATAGGTGTAATTGACATTTTAAAAATAATGAATGAAATGGAAGTATATCCTAATCCAGAAACATATGTAAATTACGTGTTTCCATGCTTTAATGATACAAAGTCAGTGCGTGCTATTTTGCAGGTGAGTGTAAATGTGCTTTTAACTATATAATTGAAGAAAATTATTTTTCTTCTCAGTGTTAGATCATCATAAAAAAAAGGCACCATTAAGCTGAGGACTAAAACTCGTCTTGTAGATGTAGTTTTCTGTATTATTTATTATCCATGCAGTGTTTTAACACAAAATAAAAAACAAACATTTTTCTTACATGTGGAAATGGCAGTATGTCGGTATCAGAAAAATTCCAGCAATATTCACTCCCTCATCCCATCTTAGTAACGGCAATTTTGATTTTTTTCAAATATCATTTGCACTTATTTTTATAAACAAATTAATAGTATATTTATTAATCCTCATTTAAACATAATTTTTTATTGGGTTTTAGGCATGGTTTTCCTGCCATGTGTTTCTTGTCCCTACTAGAACAGGCAAGGTGTTGATGACTGGTCATAGGAAGGTGATGATTTGAACTGTACGAGACTTGTATTTTCTGTTTTAAAGCAAAATGTTATACATATAGTTATGAACAACATGACAAAACACTAAATATGTAATAATTTTTTTTACCCCTGTCACCTCAGCTGGCCTGGGACTGACTTATATAGACCAGGCTAGCCTCAGTCTCTCAGCAATCTGCCTGCCTCTGCCTTCTGAGTGCTGAGACTAAAGACGTGCATCACCACACCCCATTGTAATGAATATTTTGATTCCAAAGGTCCGTTGAATAGACAGTTATTTGTATAATATGTTGAGTTTTGTAAAAATGATAGAGTATTCCTTTCTCTTTCTTCCTTTGATATTACATAATGATAATCCTCTTAAAGTGAGGATTTACTTCCCTTCCTATGGTTCTTTTGTTTTGTTTTAAGACAGGTTCTCAGGTGGCACCAATTGGCTTTGAACTTGCTATATAGTTGAGGATGACCTTGAACTTCTGATTTTTTGCTACCACCTCCCAAAAGCTGGGATTTGGGGCATGTGCCACCACCATACCACACCTGTTTTTTATGTTGGGCTGAGGATGAGACCAGGCTTTTTGAATGCTAAGTGCTCTGCCAAATGAGCTACGTTGCCCTGCCCCCTTAGTTCTTAGCAGAATATTGTGAACATGCGCTTGCTCTGTCTCTCTCTCTCTCCCTCCCTCCCCTCCCCCCATATATATATATATATATATATATGTTTTACCGTTGCAGCTCCTCTGTGAACAGTGACTCTCCAGCATATTCTATTCGTTGTAGAAACAGAGGTCAAGATTTCACTATTGTCTTGTTACAACTTTTGCTTTCTCAGCACCAGTGACCTCTTTAGAGAAAACTAGAACTAATTTGGACACATACCTTGAATTTGATGACTTCATTCTCCTTTCAGTTGTCTTTTTCTCCACTGCCGACATTTCAGAATTAAGTATTATTGGCTCAGAAACAGCCATACATGAAGTGCATAATAGAGCTTATGTTATTACTATGTTTTTTAAATCTTTAGCTATATATTAGAAAATTATTTTTATCAGTCTTAAAAATATTGTATATCTTACTCAAAGGTAAGGTACAAAATATTAGTCAAATAGTAAGGCTACACAGCTCATCCATAGAGAGTTCTGTGAGGTTTTTGTTTTGTTTTGAGACAGGATCTCATTATGTAGACCAGACTGGCCTTGGAACTCATAGAGAGCCTATTGCCTCTGCCTCTGGAGTACAGGGATTAAAGGTGTGCACACCCAGTTAATAGTCTTTTTTTTTTAAAGCTAGTCATTTTGATTCATATGTATCCTTCTATATGTGAGTGTGCTTAAAAAAAAGTGAATTATATTATTTAGCAACCTATTTTTCTACTTGATATTTTTCTATAGCAATATGTAATTCTGCAAACCATTTTTATGATTATGTGGTATTTTATTTTGTAGATATCATAATTTACTTTTATTCTTTGCTGGATGGTTTGTAATACTGTGCTGTTAAATATAGGTTCAATAACATTTGAGCTAGGTTTTGATTCACGTACTTTGTTTAATGTTGGGACAAGCAATGATGAACCACTTAGAGTTAAAAAATAAATTTGATTCTTACTTGGTACCACATATTTTAAGATACAAAATACTATTTTAGTTCTGCGTGTTGAAATTTTGTTGTGAATGAGAGAATTTTTATAATATCTTCAGTAGTAAGTTTAAAGATACTCTAAGGGTAACAGATTTTGCAGATTGAAGATAGCATTTAATTTGGAATGTTGGTACCCAGATTAAAGCTTTTGCTAGTTCAGTTACTCTGCTATCTATAGTTTTATATGATTCTTTTTAAGTAATAGATTATCATGGACTATGGTGATAAAAATATTTGGAGGGTAGGAAATTGGAATAACATTAGAATATTGTTAGCTGAAGAATATTATTGATCTGTGCTTTATTCCTAGGAAAATGAATGTCTACCTAATAGTAGTACACTTTCTCAGGCTGAAGTGAGGAGTGAAGCTCTACGTGGGAACTTAGACTACATTCTGTCATTTTGTAAGTATTCGGCTTTAGAAATAAACTTACTGGAGTTGGTTTCAGTTGCTGTTGAGGGAATAAAGGATAGTTCATGGAGTGCACACAAGGAAGGTTTTATGTTTTCCTAAGGTCAGACTGATAAGCTAGTTTATAGGTTGAACTTCTGGCTGCTTTGGAAGTCATTTTAAACAAGGACCTTAGAAATAACATTGTGTTAGAGTGGTGGTTGGGCCTGGTAAACCAAAGACTCGTTTGTCATTCAGCAGCTGATAAGTATCATGGAGGAAGTTTGTTATCTTCTTGCTTTAGTTTTTTTAAATTGAGATAATGCTTCTTTTTTTGTGGAAATCAGGTGAGTTCTGTGAAGATGTCTCTCAAACTTTGTTAACTAAAGCACAGCAGATGCATGCTGAACATTTTAAAGTGTTCTTCACATGTTAATAAAGTCAATTCCATGGGCAGGCAAAGAAAGGAATAGTGAAGTTAGATGAGTTACGCAAGGTGTACTTTGAGCCAGAATCAAGATCAACTTTAACTTTATTCTTTTCACCATATTTTATTTATTATTTTATTTTATATGTATTAGTGTATTGTGTGCATGTATGTAATTGTAATTCCCTCAGAGGTCATAAGAGGGTGTTGAATCTCCTGGAACTGGAGTTACGGATGGTTAGCTGCCATGTGGGTGCTAATGCTCTTAACACTGAGCTAACTCTACAGACCTAACATTTTATTTTTAGTAAATAAATAGTTTCTTAGAAGTCTTCATTTTGTAACATGCCCGTGATGTTATTTGACAGGTAGCAGATTGTGGAAAATAAATAATTCATAAGCAAAACATAGCAGTGTTTTTTTTTTAATCTACTTTAAATGTTAACTTTGATTGATATTAATTCAAATTGTATGAGTGGACATATAGTTTAAAAAAAACAAAAACACCCAAACCCAGATTACTTGGCATATATTTATTACCTGTGTTTATGCCATTTAAACTAGTCTTCAAAACTGGCTGATATTGTAAGGGAAAGACAAAGTGCCCTATCTGAAGTTTTGGTCAGAGATGTTTGTTGAAGCTGGCTGCTAAGTGTATTGATTTTGCCTTCCACTCATATAATGTATAGACTTTCCATACTGACAATGTGAAAACAGAACAAAGGAGTCTGGGCTCCTGATGAGTGTGCATGGGCACTGTCTTTTCCTTTTATGACACCATCTCTTCCACTTCAGTGTCAACCTCTTGATTTTTCAGACTTGTTTGTTGCTAAGGAAACAAGATGCTTTTTGTCAGCAGCCTTTCAGCTTGCTGAGATGTTTCTGGCCAAGGTTGGGAAGGGGAGCAAACTTGACAATATTCTGTGAAATATTATTTTGAATAGTATAAAAGCATACTTTTAAGAAGTTACTTTAAAATTATTAAATTTAAAAAGAGAAAGTTCCGGAAACTTAAGTTCCCCTCTGCCATTGGATTTTCAGGTTTTGAAGAGTAGTTCCATTGAATTTCTGCTGTCTGTTCTAGGCAGCTCTCAGGCACACACACAGAGAGTATCAGGAAAGGAAGAGTAGATGGGTTATCTTGGTCAAGTTTGTGTGCTACTAGGATAGAGTCTTTAATTTGTAGGCAAATGATTGGATCAAACAGAACTCAAGGTTGCTGAGAGGTGTGTGGTTATCAATTTTGAAATTCCCTTAGTGATTTCATGAAGGTCATTTTGTAAAAAAATTTAAGACTTTTCAGATGCTGTATAATCACGGGGAAACTTAAGCTCCTCTTTAAAGGGTTTTTATAATTGGTCTAACTCACTTCTTATGTGGAGGTCAATTTTTTATTTTTGGTTAAATGAGCTAAAATAAATATCTTAAAAATGAGACTTACCAGCCTGGCGTGATGGCACACACCTTTAATCCCAGCACATGGGAGGTAGAGGCAGGCAAATCTCTGTGAGTTCAAGGCCAGCCTGGTTTACATAGCAAGTTCCAGACCAATTAATGAAGATTATGGTAAAATGTTGTTAGATCATTTGGTAACTGCATATTTGATTTGTTGATTGTTTTGTGTGATTGAACTGAGATGTTTGACCATCATTTTCTTTTGCAGTGAAATCAAATACATCACCTTTCTCATTTAATTCTGTGAGAGGCAGCCTAATTCTAGGCTTTCGGAGGTAAGATTATCAACTTAAATGTTCTTTGTTCCTTGTCCTAGTGATTGTGATCATTTTTTTACTTTTTAAGATAAGCTCTCACTCTATAGTTGAATTAAGTTTGGACATTCTTTATATTCCCTTTTTCTGAGAAATACATATTAGATAGCAATCCTGTTTCCAAAAAAACAAATTTTCATGCATATTCAGATTACTCTTTGAGCATTTAATTATAATGACTTTGTTTTTGTTTGTTTGTTTCTTGAGACAGGGTCTCCCTGTGACCCTGACTGACCTGTACCTTGTTATGTGGAACAGACTGGCCTCGATCTCACAGAAATCTGCCTGCCTATGCATCCCCACACCCTGCATATTGACTTTTACTTTGTGGAGTGTTGTGTTGGTTAACTTTGCTGTGATAGAAACACACACTGACCAAGGGAAATTATAAAAGGAAGAATGTATTTACTTTCAGTTCCAAAGGGTCATGAGTCCATCATGGCAGGATGACATGGTGGCAGAAGTGGCCAGAGTAGATGCAGAAACTAAGCACTCACATCTTCAAGAAGGCATAGGAGCAGAGAGTGACTGGAGATCCAGCAAGACTTAAGAACTCTCTAAGGCCATCCCCAGTGATGTGCTTCCTTCAGCATGGCTACACCTTCCAAGACCTCCCAAAGCAGTACCATTAACTGGGGCCAAAAATGTTCAAATGCTTAGAGCCTGTGGGGGCCATTGTCATTCAACCACCTTAAGTGCTACTACTCTTATGTGTTCAAAGAATGTTAAATATAAACAAAATAATGTACTACTCTGTTTTGTCACTACATTGAGATGCCTGAAGCATGCTAACTTAATAGAGAAAAACTTATTTAGATCAGAGGTTCGAAGGCATGGTGCTGGTTTTGACTAGTTCTGGTGATGGCACTTTCTTGTCTGAAGCAGTCATATCAGTAAGAATGAGCAAGAGGAATCGATCTGACCTCTTCATACAACAGGAAGCCAGAGAGCAGGTCAGAGGTTAGACTCACTCTTTTAAAACCTGCTGTGGTAAAGTTCTTTGACTCTGAGTTCCTGAAGAACTACTGCAGTCCCTTCTAACAGCATATGCCCAGTGATTCAGACCTCACTTTGGGCCACAGTAAGGACCAGGCTTCCAGTCTGTGAACCCTTCAGAGGTAAACTCAAACCAAATCTTAGCACATTCCAGTTTTGTTGTTTTTAAGCTATTCACAGAAAACTTGGAAGAATAGTAATGAATGGCCTTCATACCACCATATTCTGAAACCCATCAGTTGCTTGTTTGTGCCTTTTTTTTTACTTGCTTCTCTCTCATATACTCTTGCTTTCCACAAATATATACTTTTTTTTTTTTTGTCCTGGGCTATTTAAAGTTACAGACATAGAAACACTGGGTGCTTCAGCATATATCCCTTAAGAGTAAGACCATCAGCCAACCTGGTCTACATAGTGAGTTTCAAGCCAGCTGAGTCTATAGGGAGACCATGTCTCAAAAAAACAAACAACAACAACAACAAAAAAAAATAATAAGGTCATCATCTGTATTTGTAATATCAGTTTCACCCCTAAAGTACTTATATCATCAGCCTGTACAGACAGTTATATTTCAGATGTTCTCATTTAAACATTTTTCTTGGGCCAACAAGATGGCTCAGTAAGTAAAGATATTTATTGTCAAGCCCAGTGGTCTGAATTCCATCCCATATCTACATAGTAGGAGAGAACCAACTCCCCCAAGTTGTCTGCATGTGTATATACTATAAATAAATGTTAAATTAAAATGTTTTTCTTTCTTGGTAATTTTTCATTGAAGACACAAATTCATGTATTTCATTTTGATTGCTATTTGTCTTTATTCTCTAAATCCAGAGCAGTTTTCTTGATCTTTTTAGTTTGTTTTTATGGTGCTGACCTTGCTTTGAATAGTCAAGACTGTCCCTGTGGAATGCTTCTCTCATTTTGCATTTGTTTGATTTTTTTTCTCCTAATGAAACTCAGACTACATCCTAACTGATGGATGCCTCTTACTGTATTAATCAGAGAATATGTCAGATGTCCAATACAGATGCTGTTTCCTGTGTTTCATCATTTGCTGTGGTAGTTTTCAGTCACTGTAGCAAAAAATTTGAAATAATCTCCTAAAGAGAAAGATTTGTTGCAGCTCATGGCTTTTGGAGGTGTGAGCCAGTGGCTCCAATGTTGTATCACTGGAGGAGTGTGGGTGCAGCAAAGTCATCAACAGAAAGCGAAAGGGGAAGAGGTAGTGGCCAGGGTCTCACATTGTCTTTTGACTATCTCTAACATGACCTAAGGACCTCCCACAGGTTTGTCCTCTGAAAGGTTCCATCACTTCCCAGTAGTGCCATGTTGGCAATTAACATCTAGGCCTGTGGGAGAACAGTCAAGGTCCGAAGTATAGCTCTTGGTTAGAGTAATAATGTCTGTCTCCCTCTTGCAAAGGAACCCCACCTGCTTTGTAATTAATAAAAGTCCATGGGGTATTACTTTGTGACAGTGTGTCTGTCCTGCTGTTCAAGCATCTTTCACTCTTTGATTGTAGCAGCCATTTGGTAACCTTTTAAAAAATATTTTATTTATTGTTTTTATTTTATGTGAATGAATATTGCTTGCATGTATGTAAGTGCACCCATGTTGTACAATGCCCACGGAGGTCAGAAAAATGCATCAGATTCCCCTGGAAATAGAGTTAAGAGATGGTTGTTAGCTACCATGTGGGTGCTGGAAATCAAACCCAACCATCTTGAAATCAGTTGAGGACTGGGTTTTGGAAAAGGGTTTCTCATTTTGCCATTCCTTCTGTCTTTATTATGATAATGATTTCCTATACAAATCCAAGGGATTTTTTTACTGCTTTATGATAGGAACACTAGAGTTTTCTATAGACACTTGTGGAACTTCAATTGGGCTTTGAAAAATTCGGCCACCGAGGTCATTGTATGGTAGAATAATAAAAGGCTTGCAATAAAAGGCATCTATCCTTTTTTTTTTTTTTATGACTAGGCTTTTGTGGCATCTGTTGTAATCATCCTTAGTTCTGAATAAAGTAGGATGACATGCAGTCTGGAGACTTGACTAAGGCAGAGATGCATTTAGGGTGTTTCAGTCTCAGACATCTTTTTCATTTCCAGATAGTCAATGTTTTTTTCCCTGCCGACTGTGACTATAACATGTTTGTGTTTCTTTCTTCTTGGAGATATGAGTAGATGTTCTGATGTCCTTGTCTACTGTTTCTGAGTCATTTCTTGGTCTATTTGGATGGATTATTATTTTTTCACTGTGGATCATAGGAGGCATACTTACTTTGTTATAATTTTCTTACTGGCTGTCAAATATTTTATATTCATGGATATTGGTTGGTTTTTGTTTTTGACTTTCTGCATTACTTAACTCTTTTTGAGCTTCATTCTGAGGCAATTCAATTACTTGGGAATATTCCAGTGCCTGCTTTTATGCTTTGTCAGTGGGGACTAGAGCAGCCTGTAGGCTAAGAATGTTTCCACTGAATTGGTTTGATGCAATATTCTGAGTGCTCTACCTAGTGAAGCAGCCCATTCATATTGAAGTTTTAGGGGTTCTGAGCTATTATGAGCTCTATATGGATTCTGGCAGTTGTTCTTCTGCCCTTGTTGGCAGTATCTGATTGGTTCACAGGTAGTTCCTCTGATATGTAATTGAACGTGATCCCCTGTTAATTGAATCTCTCTAGTTTTTTATGTATATATATTCTTACTACTCTATCCCTAATTGGAGATAAGAGGGAAGAAAATATTCATCAATGTGGGGAAAAAGAAGTAGATCATTTTCAGGTATGTTTGTTTTGAGATTTCTAGGTATGTTATATATGGTGCTATTTGGTAGAGATCAGAGTTGGATTTGGGTGTCACCAGTGAGTAGTGGTTGAAGGCACTGAGGGAGGCAGTGCAGAATAGAGTTTTAAGTCTTTTGGCTTGGTTTTGTTGATTTTTTTTTTTTTAATCATAGTGCCTTTATTTTTTTATGTGTGGGGAGCCTATATATGCATGTATGAGTATCAGTGGACAACTTGGGGGAGTCTATTCTCTCCTTCCACTATGAGGTTTCCAGGGATCAAATTTAGGTTATCAGGCTTGGCAGCAAGCCAATCCTCCTTTGAGAATTTATTGAAGATCAGGCTCATCTTCTTTCACAAAGGATGTGTCTTACAAAGTTGTGACTATTATCAGATTCATGAAGTACTTCCTCTCACTCTATAAAAACCTATGATTTAAAAATACCACATCTGGGGCAGGGAGATGGCTCAAGGGATTGAAAGCAGTTGCCCTGTTTCAATTCCTGAAACCCATGTAAAAATGTGGGATGCAATGACACATAAGTGTAAGCCAGTACTATTGCAAGATGGGAAGCTGAGAGGCTGGAGAGATGGCCCAGTGGTTAAGAATACTGGCTGCTGTTGCAGAGGACCCAAGTTTGATTCCCTGCACCCACATGGTACTTAACAATCATCCGTAACTCCAGTTTCAGGGATCTGATGCCCTCTTCTGGCCTCCCTGGATTTTGCATGACATGGGTGCACTTACATACAGGCAGTCAATATATACATAAAATAAAAATAATAAAGAAAAAAATTTTAAGAATTAATAAGAGGGGAAGCTAAAACCAGAGAATTGGCTGGAGGCTTTAAGGCTGGCCTAACTCGGAGTACATAGATCAGTGTTTGATAGAGGGGTCCTGTTCAAGGAATAAGCACTCTGCAGCCTTATTCTGCATGAGTTATGTTTCTCTGTGTTAATCACCATCTATTGTATAAAGATGCTTCTTTGCTGAGAGGTGAGAAATGTATTAATCAAGGCAGATCTAAGAAAGTTCCCAGATCTGGGGGTCCACAAGGGTCCTAACAATGTTACTTCATAGTCACCAGGGAAATTTGGATATTTATTTCATTATTGGAATGCAGCTTTTAGAGTATTTGTTTTTTAACAAAACTTTTCTAGTAGTGGCAGTAGGTCCATAGCCTAACAGGTAGTAGTTCCTAGCATGTTTTGGCTCAAGTGTTTGGCTTTGGCTCAGATTTTTCTTTGTTTCCTTTTTGGAATTTGTTATTATTGTTGGAGGTAGGATGTTTATATATGAAGTTCAGAAGACAGCTTTCAGGAGTCAGTTTTTTCCTTCTGTCATGGGTTTTGGGGATTGAACTCAGGTCAGCAGACTAGTGTGACAAGTACTTTTACCCACTGAGCTTTGTCACTGGTCTTTTTTTTTTTTTTTTTTTAAAGGGGACGAGGGGAGAGTCCTCATGGAGCCCATGAGCTTGCTGTATAGCTAAGGATGATTTTGAACTTCTGGTTTACCTTCCGTGTGTTGGGATTTCATCCTATCTGAACCTTCTTTTTAAAAACTTTACAACAAAAATTGTGGTTTTGTTGCTATTTTGAGACAGAATCTCACTATGTAGCCCTGGCTGACCTTGAACTCTATATAGACCACGCTGACCTCAAACTCTCAGAGATCCTTATTGGTATTAAAGGTGTGAACCATCATGTGTGTCTGTGAGATTTTCCATTTTATAAGTTGATTAATAACACACATAGGCTAGGCACAGTCACCTTTAGACAGTTGTTAAATTTAGTACCACTTAGAGTGATTACTCAAGATTATGAAGAGATATTATACTTTAAATTTTCTTAAAAATTAAGCTACACAAGGTGTATTTTAAGGCTGGGGATATAGCTCAGTTGGTAGAGTGCTTGCTTAGTTTATTTGCTGTCCTGAGTCCAATCTCATGGGGCATGATGATACATGCTTGTAACCTCCGCACTCTGGAATGCAGGCAGGAGAATCGGGACTTCAGATTATCCTCAGCTATGTGATGAATTTGAGGCCAACTTGGGCTAAATGAGATCCTATCCAAATAAATAAGTCATATTTAGAATTGACTAATTATAGTTCTTATGAAAGAAGTGATATTTAGGATGAATAAAACATTTTCTTTCATTGTATCAGCAGTAGTTGAACACAGTTCAAGTGCAAAAAAGGAAGATGTATACTTATTACTGAAAACATACCAATAGTGAGTCCTTTCTAGAAGACAAATATGGCACTGAAGCTAGTTCAAAATATTTAAAATAGATATTGCAGAATTGGTGTAGAGGCATGCACATCTTTCAAACATAGAGTTCTGTGGCAAAGGATGACTTTTCTGGCTTACTGGCAAAAGTCTAAACTTAGCAAGTAGAAACTGTCTTTTTGAAGTAGTGCTACCTTCCACATGCTGAAAAGAAAAATCAAGTTTTTGAACCTGAAACATATAGGACCAAATGTTAGCCCTGCAGGACTCATCAGGTTAATGCCAGATTTTCAAGTCCTCTTTGTAGTCAGTTACTGAGATGATGTCCATGATGGTGTTCTGACCTCACCGTAATGGAGAGATGATGGATGAGGTGTTTGCTCTTAACTACTTTCTAATTGATAAAGAAAGTGAGCCAGAGGCTTAAGCAAAAGAAATAACAAAAAGTTCAAAAATCACCCTTTGTTTCTGTCTTCTCTAACTTGCTGTTGCTCCTGTTGACCATCAGAAATGCTCAGTCTCTAATTTTGATCCCTTTCTGTTTTTACTGTACAATCACTGTAGTAGAGTATGGTCATTTTTGTGGCCTAACACCATACTTTTGATACAGTTTCAGCTTTACATTGGTGAAGAGAAAATTATTTTACTTTGTTCTGCTTTATATACTCTATGAAACAAAATCTTTTATTACTTTTTAAAGCCAGAGTTTAGGATCTGAAGAGATGGATCAGTGGACCTGGATTTGATTCCCAGCACCCACATGGCTGCTCATAACCTTCAGTTATGGTCCAGGAGATCTGACACCGCCTTCTGGTTTCTGTGGACTTTGCATGACACAGGTTCAGGCAAAACCCTCACTATACATCAGATAAATAAATAAGTAAATAAATAAAATAAATGCCAGTTTATTTGACAGTTGAAATTGAATATAGATCCATTTGTGTACCTCCATTAGAGGTAATGCAGAAATGTTATAAAAGAAAAGGATATTTTGAGGAAGGCTTGAAAGGAATGGGCAGAGTCAATAGACAAAACTGAAGAGCGTGCATGGACAAAGGTGGTGAAGACCTCAAACTTCTATAAAACTCAGTTAAGTCAGGACTTTTCATTTACGGTTTTCCCTGAAGAAGTGTCTGTGATATTTGTCAGTATTATGAAAAGGCATTTTGGTTGTTTTGTTTGTTTGTTTGTTTGTTTGTTTTAAAGTAGATTGTATTTGAATCCCTAAAATAGTAGAAGAATGTTCTGAAAGGATTATTTGCAAGCCAAGTATAGTGGCTCACATCAGTGTTCCCAGCACCAGGAAGACTGAAGCATGAGTTTCATGGGAGCTTGATATAGAGTAAGCCTCTGTCTCAGAAAAAAGAAAAAACAAAACAAAAACACAAAAAGACTGTCTGCAAGCGTTTTATTCTAGGAGCTGTTTGAGAAGTGTCAACTTTCCTAGGGGGAACTCACAGAAGAGCTGTCATTGTTGCCCAGGCATTTTAGACTCCGTTGTTTGTAGCAGATATAAAATGTTAATGTTCTAATTTTTTTCCCCAAATTCCATTATCTCAGAAAGGGTTTGCTTACAGAAATGGTGTTAATGCATTTTTCAAACATGTTCTTCAAACAAACCCTTAAGATAGGATTAAATTAAGAACGGTATAGAGAAAACTATGTCCTCAAATTCTACTTTCTCACAAACTTCTTTTGGTTGTGCGCAAAGCAGAAGAATTAATTTATTGGGGATGGAGTGATGGCTCAGTGGTTAATAGCACTGGTTGCTCTTGCAGAGAACCCAGGTTCAATTCCTAGCACCCACACGATGGCTAACAACCATCCATAACTCCAGTTCCAAGGGATATGATACTCTCTTCTGACCGACACAGGTACACTTTTGTATATACAGGCAATTCACTCGTACACATAAAATAAAAATAACAGATGAAATATTTTTCAAAGAATTAATTTATTAATATATAAAGTAGCAAATACTTATAGCCAAACTACCTGGGTTCAGATTGGTTCTAGTATTTCTTTAGTTGTAAGGCCTTGGGAAGTTTCTGTTTTACTTTTCCATTGTACATTCACAGGATTATTTCAGAGTTGAATAATGCATAAAAAAAGCTCACTGCAGCTACCCACTGAGTGTAGGCACGTGGAATGCCAGTGGTGCCTTAGGAGCCTCTGTGTGCTCTCCTTGCGCCCACATTGCCCACACTGCTGTGCTGACTGGGCAGCGCCCTTCACTCGCTCTTCTCTAGAACGGCACCACTCTTACGTACTCGCAGCAGTGTGTAATAAACAGAACCTGGCTATGAAGACAGCAGCAGTGCCACTGTTGTATCAGGTCTCACAGGAGAATGTCTCTGGTTAGGTCAGGCTTCAGTTTTCCTGAAAGCTTGGAAAAGCCCCTTTTAGAGAAGTCAGTGGGGAAGGTCATGGCTACGTCCGAAGACAGACGGTTCAATATATTTGAGGAGTCTGTGACCAAATAATAGGCCCCTGGTAAAAATAAGATACTTATGTGTTCTCCATGTAAGATCACCATGGCCTTCCTCAAACTCTCAGAAGTACTTCCACGGGTGAAATGAATGCTGTTACCTAGTGTAAGTGCAGGGCGTGAAGAGGGAAGTGTTCCACCACTACATGATCAAACACATAATGCCTTGGGGCTAAAGGCTCCTATAGCTGTATTCCCAGCATTCTGGAGGTAGAAGCAGCCAGATCTCTGTGAGTTAAAGTCCAGCCTGGTCTACAAAGGGAATTCTACCCAGCCCAGGTTACAGGGAGACCCTGAATTTTTTTTTTTTTTTTTTTTATCTTTTTGAGACAGGGTCTTCCTGTAAGTCCAGCTGACCTGGCCTGGAACTCGATATGTAGACCACGCTGGCCTTGAACTCATAGTGATCCACCTGCCTCTACCTCCTGAGTGCTGGGATTAAAGGTATGGAAGACCTTGTCTTTTTTTAAAACAAAAAGAAGGAAAGCTTTGGTAATGAGCACTGGAGCACTGGGAACAGGTGGCCTGCATTCTAGACTGGTTATCCATCTGCTTTCCTGACTCCTTTGTTCACTTTCATCTAGAAGATTCTCTTTGTTCTTTTTATTCTGAGTTGAACCTTTTAGCATTCTGCATCTAGTATTTTTATTCTTTATTTGTTTACTCTCTTGTTTTAGTAGAGGATATACTGTTTAGTACCTCCTTGAGAAAAGCAAGAGTACAGTATATTTTTTGAGATTTTTAGTGTTTGTATTCTTGTATCAAGCTATGATTAATAATTTGCCTGCATTATGACTTCTAGGTTGGAGATCATGTGCCTTTAGAATTTTAGGGTCATTCTTCTACGGAGTTTTCCTTTAGTGTTGTTGAAAGGCCTGAGCCGTTCTGATCATGTAGAATTTCCTCTGGAAGTATGTAGAATCTTCCCTTTTCCTGTTACTAGTGAAACAACTTACATGATTTTATTCTTGTCTCTGGAAATTTGAAGAAGAATATTTGCTTTATTGTCCGTGATCTAGAAACTTTTAGAATCTTCTGGAATCTAGAAAGATTGCTATAACATTAGTGTTCTGATTTTTTTCCTTAGAGAGCAACTTTGTATATTTCTTTGCTTGTTTGTCATTTATTGTACTAGGTGCTTGATGGGTCCTTAACAGTCTGACTATGAATTATTTGTGTGTGTGTGTGTGTGTATGTGTGTGTGTGTGTTGATCATCCACTCAAGGTATTTCATTTCTCCAGTTTTAGTTACTGTTTTCCCCATTAGTTGGAAACAATACAGACAACCCTGTTGTTTCAAATTTGGACCCCAACATTCAAAGGTGGCTCTTTAATGATCCCTAGCCAAATCAAACTTTATTTTGAAAATTTCAAAGTGGTTTTCTAAATTACTTTGTCCTAATAGTTTAGCTTGATTTTGCAAGTATTTATTTACTTGTTCATTTAAAGACTTTTAATTGCTGGCACATTTAATTTAAAATGTGTTTTAAACCTCTAAGCTTATTTTTAATCCTTTGCTGCCCTCTGCAGGTCTATGAATATAGATCTTTGGAGTAAGGTAAGTGTTCCTAACAATATAAATCATGATATGATCCATGTAAAAAACTCACTAAGAGCAAAAGTTGTAATAGCTTTGCATATTTATGATGTACTATTATAAATTAATAGATTTAGAATCTCAAAATTGGTAGTTTTGAATTAATGGGAAAACTGTTACACACGTGGTCTTTGACTAAATCTTTAGTTCTTCCTAAGATATTCACTTTTTTGAAACAACTGTTAAAGGTATTATAGTGACATTTGATCTTACAGACTAATTATGAAACTTTGTGGTACTAGGACTTGAACCTAAGAGCCTCACTCACATGTGCTCTGTCACTGAGCTATATCCCTTCCCTATTCCAGTTTTGTTGATATATATATTTGTTTATGTGTATTTCGATATATAAATGGTATGCAGACCAACTTAATACTGCTACCTTTGGAAGAAGTTGACTGGCTTTATGCAGGAAGAACAATGATGGTGGCATGAAAAAAATTCAGCCTAATATGATCAGAATGCACACTGTTAACTGAAAATCCCACTTTAAATTTGTTAAGTTTTATTTTGTTTGTAGTTGTAGCAGGAGAACCCAGGCCTTCCCCGTGCTAGGCAAATGCTATACCACCTACCTGAATTCCAAGGCTAACATATTTTTTAAATCTAAATTTTATTTCATTTTCTGTCTAGCATTACTTAAATTGCCACTCAGACGATACACTTAATTCAAATGTATAGTTGGGTTATATGTAGAAATAATTATTTGACCAGAGAGTTTCATTGCTTGACTCATTAAATATATCTGTTCAGATTTGTCATTGTCTCGTGTCCTATGTGTGACGACAGTTTCTGGTGGATTGACTTATCTTCCTTGTGTATGTTGCTTAAAAGACAATGTTTGGAAGAGGACTGTTTTGTTTTTCTTTTGAATAATTCTTGCTTTTATCTACCCTTTGAATTGCCACTAAATGAAGCATAATTTCATGGTGGCATATGATGAGTTTTGCCCCATTTTTTCCACATTAGCAAATGGATGGCAGTAGAAGTGTCTGCAGTTTACGTTCATGTGCCAGGTTTATTTATTTGTTTATTTATTTTTTAATGTGCATGAGTGTATTGCCTGCATGTGTATAAGTGCACCCATGTTGTGCAGTGCCCAAGGATGTCAGAAGAGGGAGTCGGATTCTGGAGTTACTGATGATTGTTAGCTGCCATGTGGGTGCTCTGTAAGAGCAGCCAGTGATCTTAACTACTAAGCCATCACTCAAGTCCCCCGCCCTCGCCCCCACACTTTTTTTTTTTTATTAGCCAGGTACTGTTTTAAAAAGCATATAGGCTGAGCTGCGGATTGCACATCAGATGGTTCAGAATTCTCAACCCTTACCATTTTGGACAACTACTGTATGTTGCTCTCTTCAGCTTAAGGATACATAAAGTTAAATACTGTATTTAAGGTTAGAAGTCAGTATTACAGATTTGTATATTAATTTTGAACATAAAATAGATAGTTGGATCTTTTCACTAAAATCATGTCAGAATTAATGCTGAAAAAAAATGTTACATATATCTTTTAATTTTTGTGAATTCTATTGATAAGAATCTGTAAATCCAAACATTAGAATTTTTGACCCCTATTTTACAGTCATTTAAATGAATGGGGAAATGTCATTGAAAACCAAAAAGCACAAATGTTCACATTTTAGTGATTATTTCCCTAAAATTTCATTTTAAAGTAGAGCAATGACCTAATTTCACTATAATATTATAAACAGTATGGTGAAAAATATTGGTTTACAATTCCTATAAGTGATTTTCTGATTATAAGAATTAATTTTAAATGTGTAAGTTTAAACAAATCACTTGAGAGACTTTGTAATTCATAGAACACGGAGGTTTTCTTTCAACATTGGTTTGTTTTTAGTTTTAGAAGACAAACCTGTTATTTAAAGCAAAGTGATCTCTTTGGCGGGTGGGGTGGTATTGAATTACTGTGATAGAATAATACCTTGCTGGGGAGAGGCTTTATTATTTCAGGAATTCAATTTCAGATTGTATTTGTTCTTGTTTGCTTCTCTTGCTGCAATGCACAAATTTTCTGTCTTACCAGATAACAGAATTGTTGTACAAGGATGGACGTTATTGCCAGGAGCCTCCAGGACCAACGGGTAGTGTTTCAATTTTGATGATTGTAACTTATCCACAAATCCATTCTTCTGTGTAATGATGGGCTAGAAGGATTACAACAGTGAACACTTTCTTTTTGAAAATGAAAATTTGAACACATTTGGTTATAGTAATCTTTTCTATCAATAATGACAACATTTAGAGATCTCTGAGGTCATGTTTTTATTATAATTGGTTTTAGAGACAGCATTGAGATACTATTTTTTCAGGTATTCGGGCAATGCTTCTAATAGTTTCTGTGGAGATAGGCTTAACAGCCAGTGAGTCTCAGTGTTGTGATGATTTTAGTGTTTTGCAGGTATGATTAACTTGAAATAAAAGGAGGAAAAGGTCTTACAGAATTTTCACTTAAATATAATTTATTGCCTAAAAGACAGGATTTGGGCATTTAATGGTTTTCATTTGTTATATAATGAAGTCTGTGGACTGTATAGGTTTTTTTAATATATAAGAATGTGCCTTTCTTGAAAGTTCAGATCTCCTATTCTAAGCATTAACACATGGCCCTTTGCATTTTATGCTTGAATGAATAAGAAAATTACTGTTGTTACAAAACATCTTTGTTAATCTTGGCTTTTCATTGGCTAATAGGCAGCTCTCCATAGGATTACTGTATCTGCTTATTAACATTATTTTAACTTTCTATACTCAGTATTTATGAATCCTTTCTAATTTTATGTGTTTCCTTAAATACTGTCCACAAAAAAATTAGTATAGAAATATGTGAAGACATTTATTTATTCTCAATACTTGTGCTGCGGACAGAAGGGTAAGGCCTTGGGCAGGACCATTTCTGTCACAGAGTGCTGGAAAAATAGATTGAAGTAAGATGCAGTACTGAAAAGCTGTCACTCGGTCTGAAAATAATTAATATTCCTTTCACTCACCAGCTAGATATGTGCTCCCAAACCACATAATCTCTATGCCTCAGTGATCATTGTTGCCGTTGCAGAGCCTCTCATCAGGCTGACATCTCACACCAAAATGATTTCTTATAAATTAATCTTGATAACATGACAGTCTCAGTAATTTTAGTGGAATGCTTTCTCTTGTTTTTTTTTCCACAGAAGCTGTTGGCTATTTTCTTTATAACTTGATTGACAGCATGAGTGACTCAGAGGTACAGGCCAAGGAGGAGCATTTGAGACAATACTTCCATCAGCTGAAGGAGATGGTACCATTTCATTTTTTGCTATATAATGCCTGTCCTGCCTGACATGTATCTATTAGATTTGAAATTGCTGCTTTTAAGTAGAACCAGACCACTTCTCAATGGCATGCAGGAGTTGGAGACTTAAATTATGTCTGAGATAATTTCTGTAAGACAAATTTCAGTTTAGTTGTCTAAAACTCAGGGTTTTCTCTCTCCCCTCCCTTATCCCTTCCTTCACACAGAATGTTAAAGTTTCTGAAAACATCTTCAGAGGCATTCGTAATCTACTGGAGAGCTCCCATGTTCCTGAGTTGATTAAGGTGTGTGAGTGTAATCAACTTCATAAAATGCTGAATGTATATGATAGCTTGAAGTTCAGTGTCTGGGCCAAATTTTTAAAATTTCAGTAACGATTGTGAAAACAAATAATGCTTTTCATTGATTGTTGATAAAAACTGTTTACATATTAAAGGATACATTTAAAGCACTAATTGCAGTGGTTACTATAGTATGAACAGAATTTTTGGTAAAATTTTAGAAAGATATGTAGCCTAAAATGAAGTGGGACTTTAAATTTGCCTTTGACATTCACTAAGAGATTTT
This sequence comes from Eospalax fontanierii, assembly GCA_035773235.1. Taxonomy (NCBI): domain Eukaryota; kingdom Metazoa; phylum Chordata; class Mammalia; order Rodentia; family Spalacidae; genus Eospalax; species Eospalax fontanierii. The sequence goes on from CM069529.1 coordinate 21,861,191, forward strand.
TTTACCCCATGTTTTCTAATTCTATACTAATTTAAATCCCAATTTTAGGATGTTAGAGTTCTGGTTGACAGAGAGAAGGTAGACTCTCGAAAAGTAAGTGTTGTTTTGAATGGTGTCTACATGTGATAATAACTGCATCTAATGAGAATTGAGGTAGTATCCCTGTAAAATCATCTTGTGTGCCTCTACGTTAGTAAAGCTTGTTCCCCATCTGAGAAAAACCAGCAGATCTGGGATAATTGTATATAATCTTGGGTCATAAACCTCTGGAGTTCTTCCCATCCATGAATCCCAAGGTTAATACCCTTCCAGTATTTTTGACATTTAAGAAAGTTAGTTTGACGAGAAAAGTAACTAGGTTGTAAATTTTTCTTTTTTCCATTTCTGTAGACTTTACAACTTACTTCATCTGATTTGGAATCAACACTTGAAAAACTCAAAGCTGAAAATCAACCAATAGGAGATGTCCTAAAACAACTCATCCTGCTGCTTTGTTCAGAAGAGGTAACATTTTAAAAATAGGCTGTTCTAGTAAAATGGTCTATATAGATCACAGTCAGCAAGATCGAATGCAGTATTTATGACTTTTACATTTTATTATTATGTGTCATGCTTGAGAACAGTGCAATTAAATGAAAGGTTAACTAATTTCAGCTACACCTTGAATGGCATGTTTTCGGGTTGCTGTAGTTTGTTTACAATAATCTGTAAAGTGAATGATAGTAACAGCCGTGATAGGTTTATCATACATGCCAAATGTCCTTTCAAGCCATGGCTCCGGTCTCTTATATCTAGATTGTCAAGCAACTGATACATGCAGTAGTCATTTGCAAGTCAAATATAGCTAGGTTGTTAATGCAGGGATTGAAATTCCATTTTCCTGCTGAAAAAAAAAGCTCTTTCTGAGATAAAGGGTCTCTTTCCTTTTTTCACCAGGCGTCCAGCTGTACTTTACATTCATTTTAGGATGTGTCTGCAATTTGTGGGGTATCATAGGACCTTTTTCATTTCTGGTTCAGTATGATTTGGTCGTAAGCCTGTGGTTTTAGGGGAAGGAAGCACTGTAACTCTGAGGTTATAACATGGTACTGTTACATTCTGAAACAGATTTCTTCTCATGAATACTAAACTATATTGGGGAACTTTTTAGTTATGTGTATTTCTGCATCTGGAAATGAGACTGATAGGGCAGACTTGGGAAATCTGAGTCTTAAAAATGATATGCAAAAAGCCAAAACATTTTTGATAAATAATAACCTATTTTTCATTAAAAATAAGAAATTGTTAAAACTCTGTATTGTGTACCTTGACTTGTCAGGTTTTTAATAGGTGAATAAAAATACCTAGAGTTAGGGTTAAAAACACGAGACCAGTTTTTTTTTCAAGTACTCTTAACTTTTCCTAAACTTAAAACACTACAACAAAAACCCTAAAATTTTTACCTTTATATTAGTTTTTTTCTTTTTCAACAAATTCTTTTATTTTAGAATGTGCAAAAAGCCCTTGAGGTGAAAGCAAAATATGAATCAGATATGGTTATTGGTGGCTATGCAGCTTTAATAAATTTGTGCTGTCGACATGATAATGCAGAAGATGCACTGAACTTGAAACAAGAATTGTAAGTACCCTACCTCGAAACAGGACATCACCCTTTATGCTGATGCACAGCCCTTGATGGGTGCTTAGATGTAATGTGACTGTTGTATACATTTTTAAAAATTCTTTTATTGTCAGTGTTAAAGTTTCATAATGCTCTTCAGTTAATTATGTCTTGTTTCAGCAAGGTGTCCTTACAGTTTGTTAAGACATTCTAGTTCTCAAAACTAAGCTTTTCTTTTTTTTTGCTCCAGTAATTATGCAGTGGCATATAAAAGTATTGGTGATGGTAACTATTTTATAAGCTCTGATGATTCTCTGTCTATATAATAATTACACAAAATTCTGTCCACTTCTCAAGGATCTTCTGTTTCCCATGCTAATAGATTTGTAAGGTGAAAATAAATCATTTTGAGTATTTGAGTATTGAGCAGTGCAGGGTAGAGTCATGTAAAGGACTATAGTGCTGTATGTGTATAGTACTACATTTTAATTTCTGTAATCATGTGGATATGATTATATGTCAAGATGGCTCCAAAAGTCTTTAGAGCAGTTACCAGTATTAAAACAATTTGGACCTTTTGATGAGCATTTGGAAAATAATAAAATGAATATTATTGTCCTTTTTAAAAATTAACATAACTATGGCTTTATTTTATAGTGACCGCTTAAATTCATCTGCTGTCCTTGACACTGCCAAGTACATAGGCCTTGTAAAAGTATTGGCAAAGCATGGCAGGCTGCAAGGTAAGCTTCAGGGCAGAAAGGACCAGTGGGATGCAGTACTTGCCACTGGAATAACATATGAATTGATATTAATGGTATATCATGTCCTGTAAAGTGCTTGAACATTTTGCATACAAATTTGCATGTGAATCCAACCAGAGCTGTGTGGACTGTGTAGGCCATTAGTTTTAATGGATTGGCAAGCTTGTCATTTACATTTGCACAGCTCAGTGCCTTTTGTATTTCTGCAGCTAGTTTTTATTAGCATTGCTGTTTGGATTGAGTTTGAAGATCATGACTTATGGCACAATTTGCTTATGTGCCTGCACTAATGGCTTTGTTTTTACTTAAAAAAATCTGAAGGCTGAACATAAAACCTATAAATATAACCTGATATAATAAGAATCTGAATTTTGCAGTTTTGTCTTAACTTTTAGTAACATTAATAAAACCAGTATTTTAGTAAGAAATTTTTATTTACATGTTTATGAGAAAAGCAAAGATGATTCTGTGGCAGATTTGCATGCTATAATCTCCCCATTGACGAAATAGTGCTGAACCTAATGTTAATCATACTTGGTCTTGTACTCTTACTATTGCATGTTTCTTTATGTTCTCACTTGGCTTTATATTAAAATTTCATCTGTATCTTTCCTTTTTTCTTTGATTTTTTTGAAAAGACATACAGAGAAAAAAATGTACAGAAAAATCAACTGATTTGAACATTGAAATTTGTCCTAGGGAAACTTTAACACAGAGAACTCTATAAAGACTAGCCTGCTTTTAAAAAATCACTTTTCGTGAAGTGGCCAAAGCATTTTTTCCTGCGTAATAATTAAAAACAACATTATAAAAATGCACTTATTCCATATCCTAAAATGTTTGTTTCTGCCTTCCTAATGAAGCTTAATGAATCTAATGTATTAACATGCAGTCTTTTGGAAAGCTTTCATTGGCTCTGCTTGGCTAATTAGTATCGACATAGCAAACAGGCCCTATCGGTATCAGACCATTAGTCTGACTGTATATACAGTGTAAACACATCTTTATTATCTGGCCTCCTGACAAGCCATCTGCTGAAGAAACAATGGTGTGATTTAGCAGATGTTAGCTCTGAACGATAAAAGCATCCATTTAGGAGGATCTTACAGCTATAGGGCAGACAGTACAGGGTTATGTGGTGCAGAGTGGGCACACAGTCCCTATCTATAATTTGTAGTCAAAGTTGCAGGGAAATGATAAAACCATGCTATTGTGGATTTATAATTGTAGTCTCGTTTAGAAATGCAAGTAGTAATTAACTTGAAATCGGCATTATACACTAGAATTTACATTCCTGCTGGGCTGGAAATGCTGTTTTAATAGCAGTTTGTTTTCCCTACATGAAATTACCTAAGGGTCTTTTGTGTTCCTTCATTGTAGATGCTATTAACATTCTAAAGGAGATGAAAGAGAAGGATGTTCTTATCAAAGATGCAACAGTCTTGTCCTTTTTCCACATCCTAAATGGTGAAGCTTTAAGAGGTAAAACTGAAACAGTAAAACAGTTGCATGAAACCATCGTGACTCTGGGTTTAGCAAAACCATCCACCAACATAAGCTTCCCATTGGTCACTGTACACCTGGAAAAGTAAGTTCATTGAATTTTGGAGTTAAAGTAATGAGCCTAATCATGTTGGGATTGTATTCTGAAAATACTCTACAATGAAGTAACACAAAGGTCCCTTAGGTAATTTCATGTAGGGAAAACAAACTGCTATTAAAACAGCATTTCAGTCCACTCTGATGGTGTCGAAGTCTTGAGTCATTTATTTGCTAAACATAACGCTGAGGTGTACTAGGTGCTCCTTAAAAATCATCTGCAGCCCTTTGACTCTCATTTCTCAGTGGATTGGTTTTTGGTGATTTGGGGGCGGGGGTGGATAGGAGCATGTAATAATACTACATGAAATCCTGTCTGTTGCTGGGTGTAGTGACTCATGCCTATAATCTCTGCACTCAGGAAGCTGAGGACTAGAGAATCAAAATAAACTCTAGGCCATCCTGGCCAATATATTGATTTCCAGGCTAGCCCCACTCAAAATAACCAAAAGTAAAACAAAATATCACCTGAGTTTTGAACCTAATAAGTGTTAATTATTAATTAATATAAGAAATCATGATCCTCTGGAATTTGATGGGTGTTGTAACAGGGGTAGGGCTGTTTCTTTTGTTTAACTTATCTCTCATGATTATTATCCAGGTAATAAATGTAGAGACATGTTTTTGCTGTCCTCATCTCTGTTTGGCATTACAACCACATAAACCAGCATAGTTACTCTGGATTTGAGAAGTGTTTCTGTCTTATGGGAAAATGAATTTTGTTGATGAGGTGGATTTTTCTGAGTTTGGAATTTTTTCATTTGAAATGCTTTTCTTGGTGCCCAAGTTAAGGTATTATTTGCAATGCAAATTACACACTCAGTGAAAGTGAAAAATAGTTGCAAGATTGAATATTACCTTCTTTCTCTTTTGCGCTTGTCCTTGTTTCAAGTTCCCGTATCTTGCCTGTCTGTCTCTCTTCTGTAGCTTGCTACAGTTTGTAATGCACTTATGTTGTGTTTAGGATTTCTTGATTGCTTGTAGGTGTTGTCCTACAATCAATGCTAGAAGAAGGAAGTTTATATTTTAATGTTTCTTTTTTCTTCCCAAACTTCTGGTGATTTTTAGTTTATTATCGAGCATAATGACTGATTTGAATGAATGAATTGTTGAATTAAAATATAGAATTGAAAATATATCTTCTAACTAGCCTTCTGTTTGGAAATAAGTGTATTCATTTGAATGTGCACATACCCCAAAGAATTACTTTGCCATCCAATCATAAGCAGTCATCAAGTTAGATGATTGGACAAATCTTCCTCCACAATCTCAGCATTACATTCCTTTAAAGAAACAGTGGTTCAAACAATTACTGTGTTACTGAGTTCTCATATCACAGCCAACTTTAAATAGAAATCCTATAATTAATATGCTTCCTACTAGAATCTCTTGATTGTTTAAAAAGCCCATCTCTGCAAATTGCATGTGGAACTCTGCACAGGGATTTGAAAGAAATGGGCCCAGTGCCCAGAAGAATTAGGCCCTCCAACACTGCTGGGCAAAACCAAAATAATTAACAAAGAAAACAAGGCCATGGCAGAAAAGTATCTTACGAACAGCATACTTTGAAGGCAAAAGAGACGTGAAAGTTTTCCAAAAGAGGTCTGCAGATGGGGCTCATGAACCAAGGACAGCTTCCTCAGGAAAAATGAAAACAGTGTGAATTTGGATTTAACTTGGTGCATGCTCTATGCTTCTGATTATTTAGAATAGTCTCTCAAATTTGACTGTCTTTGTCAATTAGGCTAAAGAAATCTAAATTAGTATCTTTTTCTTACGGTGCCTCACTGTTCAAATGCTTACAGAAATTTTCTGCTTTTTCTTGCATGAGGTTTTTCTTTTTTGCATTGTTTTGTTTTTTTTTCTTTTGCTGTCTTTATTTTACAGAGGTAATCTCCATGCAAGGTCTTTCTGTTTTATCTATCATAATAAAAACACTATTGTGACTGCTTTAGATTCCCAAGAATAATACCAGTAAAACAAAGGAAACGTCATATTTAAAGATTGATAGAAAACTTGGGGAGCCACTTCCTCAAGAAAAATTAACATAAAATACTAACTTTGAAACTTTCATTTGGTTGTGTTTTGTCTCTCTGATGGAAGATAGCTAATTAATTCAGAATCATAGTAGGTACTAGGATTAACTATACCAGCCTACCTAAATGTCTTCATGTATTTGATTTGATTTGATTTAATATGTTCACATTTCAGTAATATCACATGATTGACTCCAGCAGTTTGTGAGCTCATCTGTGGAGTGACCCTTATTTGTTGAAATATGCAATAAAATTATGAAAGAAATTTCAGAAATCATTTAAAAAAAAACATTTAAAGGCAAGCATCTTTTTGGTAGGTCATTGTAGAAGACCTCAGTGAGGATATCACTTTCATATTATAGTTCTTAAGCAAATCTAAGATTTGGTCAGCCTTTTTTTTTTTTTTTTTTTTTTTTTTTTTTTTGAGACAGGGTCTGCCTATATCTCTAGCTGACCAGAAACACTATGTAGCCCAAGCTAGCCTCAGTGTACAGAGACTTCCTGCCTTTGCCTCCCAAGTGCTAGATTAAAGACTCACCACCATACCCAGTTTCAGCATTAATTTTATACTGACTTTTCCTTGTTAGTGTTACTTGTATAATGTAAAAGTGCTTTATGGCTTTGGAAATAATGCTTCTTGTTTTATATTCATTTGCCAAGGGAAATTCAAGACAGTAATAGATTTACAACATAAAAATAGGGCAACTCAATCTGCATTTATACTGTCAAGCAATGATGCTTACATTGAACAGGAAAGAAAGATGTAGAGTTAAATTTTTTGTATGCTTCATATTGAATTATCATCTTTAAGCCCTTTATCTGCATGTAGTTCAAATGAATGTTCTTTTAAACATTTTCTGTTTCATTTTAAAATGTATTTATTTTATTCAAATCATAGCTAATTCAGGGAGGTGACAAATCCTCTGTTATTAAAGAAGAAAGAAATTCTTTAAAATGGGTTAAAAGAGCTTTTAATTAGTCTTCATGCTATGGTAAAGGAAATGAAATTAATAAAATCTGGGCCATTAGATTTAAAAGCATAAAAGTTTGTATGATGCAGTTTCGGAATCAGTTGTTTCATAGCCGATCCATTTTGGCTTCATGGCATGTGAAAACATCTGGAACTGTTTTAACTGGATTATATTAGTGCAATTGATCAAAGCGACTTAAATTTCTGCTTTCCATTAAGGAGCTTTTGTCTGCTGATTTGTGGTATAATCTATACAGGCACATCCGCATTTTATTTAAGTGCATCGTGGACTCTTATTTTCTCAGAATTCTTGCTAAATTAGTGTTGAGTTCTTCATAAATGTTAGAATTTCCTTAAGATAAACTTGTAACAATATATGTTTTGAAACTCAGTGTAGCTGAGTTACATATATGTTACATAAATGGGGCATACGTGTCTAAAAATGCTAGTAACTCTGCCATAAACACTCCCTTCAATTTTAGCATCTTCATTTGTACTGGATGCTTTTATTATTTATGGGAATGCTTGCCTTCTAGAGTAAAATTCCTTATATGCTGAAAGGAAATTAAGGAGGTTTGGCTCTTTTACTCCATTATTGCAATTAAGAATTTAGCATCATTGGTGCCAAAGGACAAAAAGTGTTTCATTTGCCCTAGGGGGACAGGACAGTGATAAGATGATTTTTCGTCAAGGATCATTGGGTCGTAATTAAGTTACATTCATGGCTATTGCTTTTTGAAGGATGATTGGTAAATGACAGGCTTCATGTGCTCGTACGGACAGTGTGCAGTAAGGTTTTTTCTCCCTCTGTCAGAAAATCCTGTTGAGCCTGATAATGTAAATGTGGCATTTTATTCTGAACAAAAGAGCAGGGAAATGAGCTATCTTGTCTAATCATTCAGTTGTTTAACACCGACTTCTAGTTTAGACTCAATTGGCTGGAAAGCACTTGACATGTGAAGTTAGTGCTGTTCCCAGCTCATGTTTGAGTAAATTTTAAAGTAAGTGACAGCTAAATTGTACCTAGGGAAATTACAAAGCCTTCAACACAGTTAATTTTTTGGGGAGGATTAGTTGTAATTGCAACACCAGTCTCCTTGAAGATTCCTCATTTATAGATGATGAACAGAAAAAAAAACATTTGGCTCTTTGAAGGTGTTGGTTCTCTTAACAGAATAATTGGTGAACATGGTTCTTCCAGAATTGATTTCACCCTGTTCTAAACATATACTTTGTTTTTAGGTTATTGTTTAGTTGTTGGTTTTGTTTTTGTTTTTTTTTTTTGGAGCCCCCCCTCCCCCAATTCCCACCTTGCTCCACTTTTCTCCGGTGATTTCAGATATGTGGACTTTTCAATCAATAAGCCCCGTAGCTAAATTACCATTTTACTAGCACTTTGGCACAATGTTGAAGCACTGTATTCCACTAAAAACCCAGTATTTATCATTTTTTGTTGTTTAAAAATTAAAGTATCCATCCTGGATTCCGAACTTATTTCCTACAAATGTGTAAGGAGACCAAGTTGAAAGCTTCAGATATGTGAACAAACAGTTGGCACAGGTCACATTAGTTTTAGAAACTCAAAGTTGTATAGAAAAAGTGTGGCTTTTCTATATATATTAAGGAATTTCAATGAGAGGTGCTTGGTTTTTAGTACATGAGGGAGATATTTTTAGAGTGGGCACTTCATAGGAATGCTTATCCAGCAAGTTTGCATCTGACCTAGCATTTGGTCTTTCTGTCATTAATTTCATATGAAAAACTACAACAATGGGCAGCATTGGATTTGTTAAATGAGCTTTACTAATGCTCTTTTATGTTCTAAGTACTAATGCACAATTACAGTTACTTCATAGTAGTATTTTATATATGTAGTCATATTTTCTTAAATTATAGGTTCTAAAATGACTTTATATGGGCTCCTTGAGTTAATAAGTGTCAGTCTGTTTTTGTAAGTTTTTAAATTAGTTGCTAGGTTCATCCTATTATATAAATATGTATGCATTCTTAAATGTTGCTGAATAATCTTTTCTCTGATTTTGTATTATTTCACAGAATTTGGTAACATTGCAAATTTACATTACTTAAAATACTACTTTTTAAAATGACTGCTTTTTTATTAACATATATAGTCATGAGAATTACTTTACGTGGTCTGTCAGTTTTACAGGGATCTGAACTTTAAAGATAGTACAGTGTGTTTTTGTTTGAAAATAATAGTATGTCATAGAACTGATTTTCTTTTTGTGTTACTTGGTTTGTAAAAACTGGCTGGATTCCACCCCCCCCCTCCCCAGTGGACTTTTATTTTGTAAAAGCTTTAGGAATTGTATGTCTCTTTATTGAAATAACAGGAAAAAAAGTTTTGAATAGAGATCTAATTATTAAAAGGGCTTTTTTTAAAGGATTATTTTCAGATATTTTAAAATCATTTCTGGCCTACAAAGTATATAAAGGAAGTGTGCTACTTTAAGGGCACAGGGGCTAGTACTGTGATTATCTGGGTAGTACTTTCTTCTTTTTTCCTTTGGTGTTTTGCTGCCCTTAGTGATTCACTCTGCCTAATGACAGTGGTGATTTTATCTGTTGGCGTGGCACATGTGAGTCACATGTTAACCTAATCAGCACAGTATCAGAACTGGGAAGGAACTCAGAAAACCCAAGTTCAGCCACTTAGGGCAGTCTGAGAGTTAGGTACACTGCTCATCAGTTGGATCAGAGTCCAGAGTCCTATGAGTATATGATTTTTAAAGTTTCCATGACCTAAGGTTTGAAACTTTAACAGGAAAGATTAAGGATGATCTAAGTTACATGAGGAATATAAATTTTTATGTTTTATAGTGATACCATCCACCCCATCCACCAAGGCAGATGTAAGAGTAAAGACTGCAGGGAATTGGCTAAAGTCTTTTCTTTATTTCTATCTTCAGTATACTTTGTAAATGGTGGGCTTTGTTGTAGGTTTAATTCATTTTGTTGACAGTCCCAAGTGTATGACTTTGGTGCCTAAAAATTACAAACAAATAACAAGCATGCAAACTATTTCCATTTTTCCATTTTGTGTTTTCTGTTGTTCTGAGCATGAATAATCTTCAAAGCATATATTTGGAGACCAGGGTCTATTAATGTCATTTTGATTGACAGAACAATTATTCATTCATTTATTGATAGCTTTGACCTAATGTAGGGGAAATACAATTGATGGAACCATTCTAGTTTGGGAATTGATCAGAAAATGCAGATCTTGCCAGTTTAAAAGAAAGGTATGTGTTAGTTTTACTCTTAAAAAATGATTTCAGAGCTTCCCATTAAGTGGAATTGTAGAAAGCAATAACTGAACCTGTGTCTAAAGCAAGGGAAAATACTGAGTGTATCAAGCTCTATATCATGTATGGTGGCTGCTATAGCACTTCCCCTATAACAGTAATCTAGCCTGCAACATCTACTTGCGGATTTGAAATTAACCTGTAATTTAGTCTTCACCCCAAATGACAAAAATTCAAATGACTCGGTGGGGTGCCAGAAGATGCACTGTAAACAGGGCTTGGCAAGGGGTACGGCAAGTTCCCTTAGGGAAAGGCGCAGTTTCTTACTGTGTAGCATTAGTGCTGCAGAATAAACACTTCTGTGCATTTTGCTTTCTTAGTATATCTTTAAATCTTAATCTAGATAAAATAGTAATCTAATCCAGGGCAATCTAAACATTTGTATAATGGACAAAAATGTATGCTTTAAACAGAAAATTGTATAAAAAGCTCTCTTTCTTTGGAAACCTCACATGCATAAGAGAAATTGATATTCTGCAGAAAGATCATCTCTGATTGTCATGGACTGTACTTGTCTGCTACTTGAATTGTGCCTCTTTTAAAAGTATATTTCATTCTCTTTTAAAACTGTGTGACTTCGCATATCGAATTGTACTATCTTAGGTTCTGTAAACACCTGTTTTTCACAGAGCATAGGGCATAATTAGGTGCTGGAAATTGTAAGGGGGAGGTTCGGGGGTACTGCCAGTGTCTTCTGTTAATTTAGAAACTGCAAGCAAATCAGCGATTCTCTAGAATCCTTCCTGTGAAAATTGATGGGAGTTGTCGAGGAGAGTCCGAACACATTGTCTCTGTAGCTCTTCAAGGTCTTTCTCACAGCCCTTTTCCCTTTCAACAGAAAAGAGGTATTTTTTTGAAGGCCCACAAGAATATTTTTGTTTAAGAAACTCTGACCTAGTGGAAATATCCTTTTCTATAAGCAACACATTGAAAAAAACTGCAGTTTATAACTAGAAGTAATTTTTTTTAAATTTGCCTCTAAAGAAAAAAAGTTTAGAATTCCATAGTTCACTGATACATAAGAATATCAATTTTCGGAGTAGTTAGATCTGTATACCTTGAAACATGAGGATATTTCCTACTTAAAACTGCAGTATGAAAATACTACAATAAAGTTGGTAAGTGCTTGAGAATACCTTGAGCTACTGGTGCACATTTAATAAAGTTTTCCAAATCTGAGGCTGTGGAATCACAAAAATACACAAGGTAGTATATACATAGGACAGTAGTCCTTGTTTTTAGAAATCACAGTCTTATATTATTTATTATATATAAGGAAATCATAGAACACCTTCATCTTTTTCAAACTTTTCCCCAAAAATACTATTGGGAAGCAAATAAAAGATGAAGCAAGGGAAACTGTGAATTCCTAGGATTTGTATACTTGAACAAGGGTTTAAATAAAAGGACTCTTCTGTTTTGTCTGTATTTGATTTAGTTTTCTATCCTCAGTAAAGCTCAACTGTTATAGTTTCATTGTATATCTAAATTATTTCTGAGACTCTAAACTAAATTTAGATGCATTTTTTTCAAGGGATGATTTACCTGCTGCTCTTGAGGCCACCATTGAATGCTATCAGAAGTATAAAATATTACCCAGAATTCATGATGTCTTGTGTAAGCTGATAGAGAAAGGCGAGACTGATCTAATCCAGAAAGGTTAGTGAATATCATGATCTTCCTGTGGTTGGATCTTTTTTTTCTTGCAAATTTGACCTGAGTATATGGATATGGAAAAAAAAAATTAAAGAAACAGGAAACACACCCAGAGGAACTCTGTTACACTTCAGAAAGATTTTCGGTGTTATAAATATCTATCTTTAAATTTTAATACCTGTTCCCTGTGCTATACTTGTTGGTGATCTATCTGCCTCTATGAATATATATTAATCTTATCCTCACTAATTTTCTTTACAGCTACTTAATGTACTTAAATACCTATGTGCTATCAGATAAGCATCATGGGCAGAAAATTAATGGAATAGGGCAATAACTGTTTAAGTTATTCTCAATATTTGTTCTTATGGTAGTTTTCTATTTATCCAGAATTTCATGCAATACTCTCTTTCTGTTTTTTTCTTCTAATGTATGTATATATTTTTTCTTTTCTCCTGTTAGCAATGGACTTTGTGAGCCAAGAACAAGGTGAAATGACAATGCTGTATGATCTCTTCTTCGCCTTCCTACAAACAGGAAATTACAAAGAAGCCAGGAAGATCATTGAGGTGCGATTTTAGCTCCAGTGTTCTATTCTATTGTACAGATATTTAGACTCTTAATTAGAGTACATTTAAAAAATTTAACCTTCTAATTATACATGTTCTGATTCATGGTAATAGAATTCAATCCCAATAATAAAAGAACAGTGTAGCTCGACCAGCTTCTTTATTGTATATAATCACAGTTTAGAAAAGGCAGTCTGGTGTGTATTGAATTTGTTTCCTCACTTTGTTAAATTCACTGTTATATATCAAAATGATATTTGCATATTAAATCTTGGAATGTGAAACAATTAAATTAAACTGGCATTCCTGGATATAAAGTTGCTAATCTTCTTTACCAAAGAATTCTTTGTTCTTAAAAGCAGTAGAATTCAATTTTGCTTCAGACCATGCTTAGACTTATTTGTAATGCTTGTCTACAAGTTAATCAGGCAAACAACTGTTTGCAGCTATTTGGCATTTAATTAATTTTCTTGCTGGAATTCATAAGGCAAAGGTTAGCTATAAAGTCTGGCCAAATTGATTAATTTTGCTATTAATTTTTTGTTCACTAAGAAAACATTCTACCAAAGTGGACCCATCACCTTAAGAAAAATTATTTCATGTTATTAAAGTCATTACTATAAATACCTAAGTAATCATGCCTCTCTCAGATCACACTTTGCTTTTGATCCATGTCCTTTTCTACAGTACCCAGCAGGCCTGACTGATGGTTAGCCTCCTTATTTTTAGATGATGACCATTGATCATAGAATTGAAAATGTAAACACATAACCTAGACCATCATTACTGTTTTAAGATGTTTTTAAAGAAGAGAAAATGTATGAGGAAAGAAGATTGTGAAATTAATCCAGAACTTTCTTCAGTTTCTCTCTCTCTTGTGTGTTTCTACTAACCTGTCACTGTCTTAGATGCTTCTATAACTCAAGTAGTTCATTTGTGTTAATTCTACCATTGCAAATCCAGAGTGAATTTGAAAGTGAGAAGCACTGTCTGTCTGTTGGATGTGCTCTGTATGCACCATGCTATAGTACTAGTGGGTCACTGGTGAGAGCAGAGACGAAGCTCTACTCTCAGATAACAGCAGTGACAGGTTCTTCAGGTAGAAAGTGTGTGCCCTTCTCTCTTTAATAAATAAGACCTAATAGAAAAAGCCAGAGGAGTAAGCGTGAGTTTCCTTTTGCCATCTACTAAACCTTCCTAAGCTTCTTCATCTATGAACAGGAATATATTTGTCTTTAAGACTCAGTCACATAATGTATCTAAAGCAGCTTGCACATTTCCTGGATTATGACAAGTGATCAATAATATTAATTCCCTTTGCCCCTTAAGGTAGCGATTGTTTTGTCTTCATTCTACATTATTTTTAGTGTAATGCTTAGTGTAAGGCACATGCTTGTCATGTGAATAGGCAAGAGAAGACTGACTTTAGAACTTTGCCAGTATGGGTCATTTAGGAAAAAATATCTGCTAACAAAATTTTCGAGTAAATGTGTATAAAGTTGTTCAGTGCATAAAGAACACTGTATAGGGGCTAGGGAGATAGCTTAGTGGACTAAGCTTCCCTTGCAAGCATGAAGACCCATGTTTAGATTCCCAGTACCCATGTAAAAAGTCAGACGTGACAACATTTACCTCTAAATCCAGCATTAGAAGGCTGAGGCAGGAGACTCCCAGAGACTTTCTGGCCAGATAGTCAAGCTAGTCAGTGAGTTCCAGGCTCAGTGAGAGACCTTGTCAAAACATAAGGTGGAGAGCAATCAAGGAAGTCACCTGGAGTCAGCTACCCTCCACACATGTAAACACAGACACACATACCTGCACACATCACAGTCACACACTTGCATGCTCACATACACAAAAACACAAGAAAAAATAAAGACTAGCTCTATAGAACCACTGCAATAGCCAAGGATAGGAAAGGAAAGCGGAAAGTGTAATGCATGAGAATACACTGAAGGACAAGTTTATTTGGTTATGTTTTTGTTAAGACTCAATCACATAATGTATCTAAAGCAGCTTGCACATTTCCTGGATTATGGCGAGTGATCAGTAATATTAATTTCCTTTGCCCCTTAATGGTAGAGGTTGTTTTGTCTTCATTCTACATTATTTTCAGTGTAATGCTTAGTGTAAGGCTCATGCTTGTCACGTGAATAGGCAATTTACCTGAGAGAGGGTAAACTGAGGTGATAGTTTGCTTCCTTTGTCAGTAACTTGCAAGACCTAAAGTTTTTAAGTAGTGAAATATACAAGTAAGATATCATTTATAAATACAACCTTATTTTTTAAATGAGTTGGTGTCTGTCATGTACTATGTGATATATTAACATAGACTTGTATTTTATTTCTATGTATGGATCATTATTAGAGAGTCGAATTATAGCTGATTTTTAAGTACCTTCTGTATTTTCTGAGTTTTTACAAAGAGTAGCCTTACACTTAGGAAAAAAAAAAATGTTTTCTTCTAAAGAAAGAAGAATAAGAAAACAACAAAAAAGGTTAAGTTGGAACAGTCCTCAAGGTGCTAATGTGAGGCTCCTTGAGCATGAGATTTGTGTGTAAGATAACCTCTGTCTACACCTGAAAGTGTTGGCTGACCTAAGATGCACGATGCTTTCTAAGCATTTGTGAATGGGTGTTCTCGTGTAGGAGATACCTGAAGCTTTCTGGAGGATACAGGCGTAGAGGAAATGGTAGCACTTAAACATTACTGAACATAATGGAATTGGACGCATATTGGAGTGATAGCAAAGAAGCAGAAAAGAAGATGTCAGTTCATTCTGAAAATGAATATTTTCGAGAGGATCAGAATCCAGAAGTACTTAATTCAGAGAACTACAAATTCTGGATAGAAGCAGAAGGATGCTTGCAGATTACAGAGGGCTCAAGGCAATGAGGTATTTGGGAACTTATTCAGCCATCTCCAGAGACTGACCTTAGTTACAGGGGGTCAGTTGAATTAATAAAGACTGGCTTAGGTCTAATTTAGCACTTCCAACCATGAGTGGTAGACATGTATGGGTGGATTTCATCTGCAACCCTCTGCTTTGATGGTTGATAGTATTTAAGTGGCTTCCTGGTTTGATCAGTTTCTTTAACTTTCTTTTTCCTCCCTCCCTTCTTATTAAATATTGATCATGTCTTATAGTTTAGTGAAAGAAATAGAACTTTAAAATTTGTATTAAATAAGTAGTGTGATAAGGGAGAGGTCTGTAGAAAAGAACTATTTCAGACTAGATCTTTCTAAGAAATTGATGTTTGGGAGAACTAAAAGGTGAATTGAGAGCTGACCACCTAAGAGTGGAAACAAGCATTCCAAGCCAAGAATGCTGACTGTGCAAAGGCCCTGAGGAAGGGAAGCGCTTCTTCCTTGTTCTGCCTTTTATGACATTTACTAACAAGCATGACGTCTTGAGTGTCTTGTGCAACACAGTGTTAGTTTAGTGCCCTTCTCTTTCTATGGCATTCTCTCCTGTGTGAAGTTAACTCTTGATCTTTTCTGCCAACTCACCCACTGTACACTGTAGTCCAGCATTTTCATGGCATGGTCTGGAATGAACATGTTCACAAGCTCTTGTTACAAACTTCCTTAATTATATTAGGGAGAGAAAGTCTGTTAAATACAGTCTCTATCTTGTTAATGATGGTCAGTGTGATTTTTTTTTTTTCCCTCTGCCTGTAGAATCAAGTAAAATGTAATATACCATGTGAGGTGTGAAGACTCACCATGAATGCCTTTGCTCATCTAGTTGTCTCTGTGCTCTTCCCATCCTTTAGTCACTGACTATTTCATTTATATATAATTGAAATTAGCTGACTTGTGTATCACACTTAATTCTTTCTTCACCCTTCGTTATTCCTTCATTTTCCTGCATGAAATTCATTATGAGCTTCTCTAAGCATTTTAATGATCACATCATTCCACTGTATAAATGATATGTGATTGATTTGCCTCTTTCTCCCTTGAGAAAATTTTCACTATGTGACAAATCATCCCCATTCACATCTTTATATCCAAGCATCTTTGGTTTTCAGACCATTTTCTTAAGATCATTTGGCAGTGTGTTAGTCAGGAGAGGAATGTCTTTATAGGTGAGACCTTCTTTCTAGTTTGTCATGGCAGAATTTGACTGAAAACTAGGCCTTCTGAGTTTTAGTCTAGCATTCTTCTGTAGAAATTATTGTAAAATGCAATGGTATTTCTTTATAAACAAACAAAATTTACCTCATTACTTTAGTTATATATTTTTTAATCTTTTAAAAAATACTTTTTTTACAGGCACTGGAGACATGGCTCAGTGGTTAAGAACACTGGCTGCTCTTACAGAGGACCCAGGTTCGCTTCCCAAGTGGTGGCTAACATGCAATTAAAAACTTGTTTTTAATAATTTTTTATTTTATATGTATGAGTGTATTGCCTGCATGTGTATAACTGCACCCATGTCATGCAGTGGACACAGAAGTCAGAAGAGGCATTGTATTCCCTGGAACTGGAGTTATGGATGGTTGTCAGCTGTCATGTTTGTGCTGGAAACCAAACCCAGATCCTCCATAAGAGCAACGAGTGTTCTTAATCGCTGAACCATTCTTTAGTTACCTTCCAGGAATGGCATATTGTGGGACATAAAGTAACCCTTTTTGTAGAATTCATTCTGCTTCAAGACTGGAAATTAAATCCAGGGAGAAATAACATATACAAGCAAAAACATAAAATAATGACAAAATTTTAAATAGCTATTAAAGGTTCCTGTGAAGAAGTATGTTATTAATTTTTCCCTTAGCCCTCTGAAGACTCAGTAGTCAGCTTACCAGGGCTTGTCATGGGCCAAGAACTGCAAAGCTCTATAGTCACAGATGAGCTTTTGATTTAGCTCTAACATCTTCCCCTGGGGTTCAAATCTGGATTACTAACTAAATAGTGAAACTGACAATGGGAAACTCTTTTGGTCTCAAATAATTTAAGTTTAGAATATAGGTTATGGAGTTAGTTAGCAGTAGCCACAGAATTAGAAGTCAGGCTGATTCCTGTTTTCTGTGGATTCTCCTGCACTAGTCTTGTCTCCATGATTATCAAGATGACTTTCTCCAAAGTTACTTTCTTTCCTTCTCTGCTCTCATTTCCTTCCACCAATGCCACAACCAGAGTCAGCTCTTGTCCTTTCATGGGAGAAAAGCCCCTATTTCATGGCTTCTAGTTTAAGAACGGAAGTTTGAATTCAGTTCAGTCTTGTTGCTCTTTCCTTTTTCTTTACTAGATGAAATCAAGAATTTTTACTCAGTTTGCCTTCTTTAATAGGACCAGAATGGATCCGATGTATACAAAGTGGATTTTTAAGCTGATCTTCTCCCACACTTCCAAAATTCCAAGATATGTCAGTTCTCATGTAAAATTCAGGAGCTAATTTACTTACTGTCTCCTGTAACACCTGATTAAAAAAATTGTGGTTAGTTTATTGATGATTAGATTGTTAAATTGACTTGCTCGGCAGTATTTTCCTTCTTAATAGACATGATCTTAAATATACTTTATTACTTTTTATGAGTATGAGTGTATTGCCTGAATGTATGTAAATACAGCTGTGTCATGCAATGCCCCCGCAGGTCAGAAGAAGGCATTGGAACTGGCATTACAGAGGGTTGTTAACTGCCATATGGATGCTGGGAATTGAACCCCGATCCTTTGCCAGAGCAGCCAATGCTCTTAACTGCTGAGCCATCTCTCCAGCCCCTTATTAGACATGATCTTTACATGTATCTCTGAAGATTTTAGAGAAAGGGACCAGAGCTGGAGGACTCACTGGGTGCCAGGGTACATGATGGAATTGGTTCTTTTTTTTGTTTTCCCACTTTTGGGAGTCATGTGCACATGATTCTGCTTTCGGCTACACTAGCTAGAGACTTGCTGATACAACACTTTATTGATGTCATTTTTTTGTTTCTCATTTCCATTAGTAGTAGCAAGAAAAATAAAAACAATTGAAAATTTGTTTGAATCAAATTTAAGATCCTCGTCTTTGAAGTTTGAAATACAGTATGAAATTCATGTCACTTGAAAGATAATAAAAATAAAAGTTAATTGTACCTGCAAACTTTTTTTTTTTACTTTTCATTGCCTATACAGTTGAACTTAGTGTTGAATTGTAACTGCCAGAAGTTGTGTTTTGAAGCACTGTAAACTCAGGTAGAAACAAACATGCTAGTTTCTCTATTATAATAACTATTTAGCCTCACTGTGCATTAAAAAAATTTTTAGTAAAAATCAGAAAGAACTAGAGGTTAGTTCATTATTTTAATGAATATTAATGCCTTCTGTTGTTATATATATTTACCATCCCAATAAGAATTCAGTTTATTGCAGTTTTTATGTTTTTC
The DNA here is from genome assembly GCA_035773235.1 of Eospalax fontanierii. Classification (NCBI taxonomy): domain Eukaryota; kingdom Metazoa; phylum Chordata; class Mammalia; order Rodentia; family Spalacidae; genus Eospalax; species Eospalax fontanierii. The sequence continues at coordinate 21,880,083 of CM069529.1, forward strand.
AACTCACAGTGTTAAAAATTCAGTAAGATGTTTAGAGATAAGCCAGAAACTTTGGCTGCTCCAGGAGCCTGGGAGATTTAGTTAATCTGACCTAGATGTTCTTTTGATGATTGAGATTTATACATGAAAACAGTTCTCAATTTCAAAATGAAACATCAGAAGATCTACTGTATAAGTCAGCTGTCCTGCCAGTGACAAGGAGATTAATCAGTCCAGACAGGAATAGTTTGCCATGAAAGTTGTGCTATTTAGATCTTTTGGATTTGGATGAGCAGTAATATTGGAAGTTATAAATAAATGTAACCCTTGTGTGGTGCTGCTTTCTAAAGAGGATTATTTCTTCTTTTTTTTTTTTTCAAGGGCTTTTTCTGTACATCGATGTTAATTTCCTATTCACTGTGATGTATGTGTGTGAAGCAAAGCAGATATGAGGGAATCCTTGAATATAAATTGTGTCTAGATGTGGAGATTAATATTTAAGAGTATGTTTTACCAATTAACTTAGCATTTAGCCCTTATATCTCAGAATAGAAACTTGCTCACACAACCTAAACTGGACCAGTTTTTCTGTGCTCCTCCTCAACCTGCAAGATGGTAGTTTCTGCTTCAGTTCCTAATGTCATACTGTGTAGTGATTCTTGCCTTTAATTACAAATAATAGGGAAAGCCAGGTATGGTGGCGTGCTCCTAGCTACTCAGGAGTCTGAAGTGACAAGATGCTTGAGCCTGGGAGTTTGCAGTCAGCCGTCTCTAAATAGTCCTGCAGTTTATAAATAAGAGATAAGACTCAGGGATACCTGGTTTCAGCAACAGAGCAGAGTGGAGAAAGCCAGAAAGGTCCCTCCTTTGGGCTGGAGCACAGCCAGGGCAGATGAGTATGTAGTTGTCTTATCATGATGTTGTGATTGAAGTGTAGTGTTTAGTGGTGAAACCCTCGTACAGTCAATGCAAATGCTTTCATCAGTGGGACAAATCCTTGGAATTATGTTGAAATGGCTTATCTTTTTTTCAATATCCAACATTGTGAAATAGGTGCTTGAAGCCAGAGTTACTGACTAAACCTTTGGAATTTCTAATAGAGGATGTAACTAACATATGTCTCACTTATTGAAATAAACTAAGATTAAGCTAATAATGTTAAGCAGTTAGGTTGTTTTCGATGCTAGAAAGCACATCCAGTAATTGTTAGGATTTTTTCTTTTAAAGACAGGATCTTACTGTGTACACCTGACTGATTTGGAACTTGCTGTATTGACCAGGCTGGCCCCCAACTCACAGATCACCTGCTTCTGCCTTCCAAGTACTGAGATTAAAGGTACATGTTGCCATGCTTACCTAGGATACTTTTATTTTATTATCTTTTTATTATCACTAAATTTTACAAAGCATGTTTATTCTAAAGATTCATGGAATGAGCTGAGGATGGTGGTGCACATCTTTAATCCCAGCACTTGGGAGGCAGAGGCAGAGACAGGCAGATCTCTGTGAGATCAAGGTCAGCCTGGTCTACGTAGTGAGTTCTAGGCCAGCTGGGGTTTTAGGGAGACCCTGTCTCAAATGAAAAAAGTAAAAAAGAAACAGATTAATGGAGTGATACACAATCCCCAGCACTTAAAAAAAAAAATTGAAAAGAGTATTGACCTGCAAAGCAGTGTCTTTAAATAACCTAAATCTCTAGGCATGGGTTAAATTAGAAATTCCATTTTATGCTTAGTTCTCCTAATTAATGGTCTTTGATTAAACTGGGATTAAGTTACAGGTTTCTTTTAATGGATATGTATGGCAACAAATTCATTTAGAAGGAAAACACTATGCTTCACTGTGTGCTGTTTGATGCCTTTATTTTACAGACTCCAGGCATTAGAGCTCGCCCTACAAGACTTCAGTGGTTTTGTGACAGATGTATTGCTAATAATCAGGTTTGTATTTGATTTCTAATATCTAATGAGAGAAGTAAGCAAATATCCAAGGTGTTGTGATCACGTGGGGATTTCACTATTAACCTTACTGATTAACAAAATAAAAGATAGCATAGTTATTGTTCCTGCAGTATGGTAGAAGTCCTAAGAGTATTATTAGCCGGCCTGTGAAGGTTTTAACCTGTTTTTCTCTAATTGGTTTGAACAAGTTAACTTGGTTTACATGGCAGTTGCTGCCTCCTTTAGTACGTAATGGCTGGAGAAGATGACTGGTGAAGCCTATGGAACTTCTGCCTTCCCTTTCCCAGCTCAGTACATCTGTCTGTTCATGTTATGCCAAAGAAAAGAGCAGTGTGATGTTTGGGTGAGAGTTAATCTACACTTGAGTGCTCCCCACCCTGCTCCCTGCCTTAGGTTTCTGTAAGTTCTCAAAATACTCTTTGGAGATTTCTTCATCTTAGTTCCTCATGGTGTATTTTTGGTTTCATGAGTCCTTTAATCCTTTAACTTAAAAAAATCTTTTTATTGTGGTAAAATGATAAAACTACATAATGTAGAAACATTGATTTTTAACTCTTTTTATTTAGTGCACAGCTCTGTGGTGTTAAGTAGGTACACGTGCTTGGCCCTTAATCTTTCGGTAAAATTAAATGTATCCTGTGGGTAAACTCATTTAAAGGGTTATTCAACTGCTTTGTGTCACCCATAAAATACAGCTTTTACACAATTTAAGCCTGTCTGTTAATCTTATTTTTAAGGTTGAAACACTGGAAAAATTAGTGGAGCTAACAGAGAAACTATTTGAATGTGATAGAGATCAGATGTACTACAGCCTGCTAAAACTGTACAGTAAGTGTTGTGACTGTGCCTCCGTTTCCACTTCAGTCCATAGAAGCCACAATAGAAAGGAGTGTTGGGCTTGGACAAAGTCCTCAGGACTGACAAATGCAGAATCTTTAGGTGCCAAAATGAAGGCTATCTTGAACATTATGATACAGTGATACACTGTATTCCTAGGTACTATGTACCGCTCATAATTTCTGACAGTATTGCTGCAATAATCAAAAGGTAAATCCTCATGCCTTCTGGCTCTCTTCCTATTCTGGAGCCTAGAACTGCAACTAGCACATCCAGGTGTTGGTAACCCCCTATACTCATCCAAGCCTAACTGGCCTGAGGCTCTGATACATTCTGCCTATATATAAGCAAGGAATAGGGGCAGGACCTGAGATCCTTATTTGATTAGAGAAATGATACTTAGAGACTATAATAAGTGACTCACAAATGGGGGATTTGGAAATGACGCCACCCTGTCAGCTGTCATGTAACAACTATCTGCCTTGTAAATAAACTAGAAATTATCATTTCTTAGTTTAATTCCATAGAAAATATTTGAAGTACTAGCTGTCATTATATAGCCAGGAATACAGCCCCAAACATATGTCTGTTCTCATAAAATTCACTAATGTCAAAAATTGTATAATGGAAAGCTCTTGGATCATTTAGAGCCGTCCGTCTTGTTCTCTAAAGAGGGAACTGTGAGATCCAGGAGTGTGATGTGATTAAAGTGAATGTTCATTCCCTGGTCCCAACCCAGGTTTGTGTATGGCTGTTTGAGGCTTTGAATAATAGGTCTTATCATTAATGTCTTAATAGAAGACCACATCAGATACTTAGATGCAGAAAAGCCTGCCCATTTTACACTCTTGTAAGAGTTTGCACTTAGCAGGATTTTGACTCGAATTTTGTGATCCAGGTACATTTCCCGGACTTTTCCCCATGTAGGAAATATTTACTGAGCTATTCCATACTGTGTATACCAGTTCCAACCTGTGTTTTGAAAGGCTTTCTTTTTACATGATACACCCTATTGCTAGGTACTGTGTACTGCTCATAATTTTGACGGTTGCATCTGTAACGTCTGTCCTCCCAAAACTGGAAGCTCTTTGCACTGTTTTGTGCCTTAATTTTTTTTTTTAATTTGTTTTTATTTTATGTGTGTGAGTGTTTTGCCTTCATACATGTAAACTTGCCTGGGTTATGCAATATCTGTGGAGGTCAGAAGAGAGACTGGATCCCCTGGAACTGGAGTTACAGCCAGTTGTAAGCTGCTGTATGTGTGCTGGAAACTGAACAAACCTGGGTCCTCTGCAAGAGCAGCCAGTGTTTTTGTTCACTGAGACATTGCTCCAGCCTCTGCTTTGTGCCTTTTTAAAAAGATGATAATTAGAGCCAGACGCAGTAGCACACGTCTTTAATCCCAACACATGGGAGGTAGAGGACGGTGGATCTCTGAGTTCAAGGGTAACCTAGTCTATATAGTGAGTTCCAGGTTACAGGGATCCCTGTCCCTGTCTCAAAAAGACCAAAAAAAAAAAAGAGAGAATTAGCTTCTTAGAGTTCTCAGACTTTAAGGCATACAGTGGTAAATCACCCACCCACTGTTTTTTTCATTGATTGGAATAATTTTGTTAAGTTAAAAATGATTCCTGGTTCCCAGTACCTGAGCAGCAGCTCTCCCGACTCTTGGAACCCTTCCATAGACTGTGGCTCTTCCCCACTGTCTATGAGTGTCCTTGGCCAGAGACCAAAAGTGCTTCTTTTTTTCCCTTCTATAGATTCTTAGAGCTTGGATTTTTTGTTTTGTTTTGTTTACTCAAATAAGTTTTATGCTTTAAAAAATTACCTTTTTACATATTTACACAATAGAGTATTTTTAATGAAGGGAAAGATTAACTTCAAATTTAATTCTAAGATTTATTGCATTGACTTTATTCTCAAACATGTTTAAAATTACCCTGAACTTTAGGTGAATTTACAATATTTAAAAACAGTTTTCGGGGGCTGGAGTAGCTCAGCTGTTAAGAGCACTGACTGCTCTTTGTGGGTTCGATCCAAGCACCCACATGGCCACTAACAACAGTCTGCAACTCAATTTCCAGGGGGTCCTATGTCCTCTTCAGACCTCTGTGGGCATTGCACAACATGGGTGCACTTACGTACATACCTGGAGGCAGTGCATTCATACACATAAAATAAAAATAATAAAAAATATTTTTTAAAAAAATCAGAGGTTGCAATCTATGTGTTACCTAGGGAACTGCTCACTTTTGTCTTTTTTTTTTTTTGCTGATTTCTACTGGAGTCTGAGTGTTCATCACTTTGTTCTCTAATGTTTGTATTGGTGGTGGTCATTAATTGTCGAAAAACTTAGTTGACAGAAGTATACATGTTTTCTGGAGTGTTTGTGCTCTAAGGCAAATTTACCTAAAATGTTCCTTTTGTACTTGTTTGCAAATTAAAACAAAAAGACATTTAAAGCAGAACTGTCTTATGTTCTTGTTGTTTAAGAACTGGATCACCACATAGAAGTGACTATATTTTTCAGTATGAAGGAACATGCCCTTTCCTTTATAAGAGAAATCTGTAAAAGAAATCTTGTCAGAGGAAATTGTGGTATTACCTGTTACCATTAGAAATCTAAGAAAATACCTATGCCAGAGATTCATCAAGGTAGCAGATAAGATGCAATGACCTACACAATTAAGGTAAAGCATCTGTAAATTTGTCATTTTTATTTTTTAATTTTTTAAAAATATGTTTATTCACTGTGTATGAGTATAATGCCTGCATGGATGTAAGTGCACCCATGTCATGCAGTGCCCATAAAGGTCAGAGAGGGCATCAGATTTCCTGGAACTGGAGCTGTGGACGGTTGTTAGCTACCATGTGTGTGCTGGGAATTGAACCCCAAACCTCTGCAAGAACCAGCGTTCTGCTAAGCCATCTCTCTAGCCCCAATTTATCACTTTGAGACAGGGTCTCCCTGTAGCCCCAGCTGGCCTGGAACTCACTGTGTAGACCAGGCTGACATTGAATTTACAGAGATTCACTTGCCTCTCCTCCCAAGTGCTGGGATTAAAGGCATGCATAACCACACCCAGCCAATTTGTCACTTTAAAAAAAAGGCAAAAAACATTTTCAGTCAATCTAGAACCACAGCCGGGTACTAGGCAGAGTACATGTTTATCATCTTTGCAAACACTAGAGGACATATGGTACTTATTTCTGATTTTGATTTTCATGTTGGGCAATTTCTCAGTCACTTTAAAAAGCAAACTTTTTATCAACACGGTTTCCTTTTTTTTGTTTTGTTTTCTTTTCTTTTTTTGAAACAGGGTCTGTGTATAGCCCTAGCTAACCTGGAACTGTGTAGAATTTACAGAGATGCACTTGCCTGTGCCTTCCAAGTGCTTGTACTAAGGGCCTGCACCACCATACCCAGCAAAATATCAACATGATTTTCAAAGCATAGAATAAAGGTCTGGGGATTTGTTTTGGTTTCCTTTTTTTGTTATTGGTTTTTTTGTTTGTTGGTTTTTTGTTTTTTCGACCAGTAAGGTATTTCTGTGCCTTATGATTAAAAAGTACTCAGAAAAGTCTCCTCACCTTTGAACCCCAGTGACTTTGTTTTCCTGAAGACAGCATTTAGAATAATGCCTCCTTCAGCCTCAAAGAAGGAAACCTAAACATTTCCTAATTCTGTTTGTCCCATTCATTCATTTCTGCTTAACCTTGTTCTGCAGAAATGAATGGTGACTGGCAACGAGCGGATGCTGTCTGGAATAAAATGCAAGAAGAAAACATCATTCCTCGTGAGAAAACATTAAGATTATTAGCAGAAATTCTTAAGTCCAGCAACCAGGAAGTTCCATTTGATGTTCCTGAGGTAATTTGCTTTTAACAAAACCATAACAGATTTTTATATCAGTATATTTCTAGGCCCCAGCTTAGCCTAGTTTTTTGCTGCAAATGTTGCTTTATTTAACTTGTTGTTGAACTGAATAATTTTGTTTTCAAGTTGTGGTTTGAAGATGACAGACATTCCTTGAGTGCTTCATCAACCTCAACTATAGAAACAGATATGGAGAAGACTGTATTGGATGCCTGCAGATTGAGAAAGTCCAGAGGTAAATGCTCACAGGGTCTCATCTCTAACAGCCACATGCCAGAGATGCTCTTGGATAGATATACATACATACACACACACACACACACACACACACACACACACACAATTTCATGCTTTAGTTTAGCAAAGGCATTGGCACATTTGGGAAAATTTAAGTGTTAGCTGAATGCTACCTGATACTAAGTAATTCTCATTTTTATTATTAGGATAATGATATTATTTATAAGACAATATCCTTAAATGTTAGAATCTTATCTAAAATATTTAGGGATGAATAGAAGAACACAGAAAGCAAATCTGGCCTAATGTTAATAATAATTATTACATGTTTGTTATGGGCATATGCAAGGTCAGGTTTAATGATGTTCTTTGGTTGGTTGGGTTATTTTGAAGACAGGGTCTCACTCTGTAGCCCGTACCGACCTTAACTATTACTATTTTAAAAGTTGTTTTTAAGTAAAAACATTTAAAACTAAGCAATTCAATATAATACAGTCATTTGGCTAATTTTTTTAGTCTGTTAATTCAGAGTTATGTACTGGGTTTGTGTGTCTCAAGCTTCAAATGCTTAGCAAGATATAAATGATGTAAAAATTGAATGCCTGTCGTAGTAGTTTTCTGATAGTTGTGAATGGGTTTGGTGTGTTGCCTTGCTAACCTAAATAAACAGTTGATAGATAATAATGAACACAGATGTTCTTATTCTACAACAGATGAACTGTTTGTTAGTATGTAAGGAATAATGGCATTGCATCTTTACTTCTTGAAAGAAAATATATGCATAGTATACTGAATAATAGATTCTTTTGCGGTCTTATTCTTGTATGTCACCATTTTAAAATTTTTAATAAATAAAGCTTTGTTTTTAGTTTGTAATGGACTGATAGTGGCAACCACAAGGTAGTGTAGGTGTGGGGGCATATGCCTCTTGAATCTCAGCACTCAGGAGGCAGGGGCAGGTGAATCTCTGAGACCAAGGCCACGCTGGTCTATATAGCAAGTTCAGTTCCAATGAGACCTTGTCTCAGAGAGAGGGGGGGGGGGGAGGAAGGAAGGAGGGAGGGAGGGAGGAAAAGAAAAGAAAGAAACTTCCCTGGTGGAGGGACTCTTTAAGTCCCCACCTGTCTGAGGATATAGGCAGTTAGTGGTTGTTAAGGAAAGGAGTAGTTTTATCAGATGCGGTGGGTCCCACACATGATAATAATGCATGAAAAGAGGAAGAAGTGGTTTGGCAAGAGTGGGAGGGGATAAGAATGGATAATGGGAATAGATATGGTCTAAGTATGTTATATGTGTATGAAATTGTCAAAGGGGCTGGAGAGATGGCTCAGCAGTTAAAAGCATTGACTATTCTTGGAGAGGACTCAGGTTTGGTTCCATCACCCACATGGTAGCTAACAATCGTCTTTAACTCCATTTCCAGGAGATCTAATGCTTTCTTCTGACCTGCCCAATTCAGGTGCACTTACATATATGCAGGCAGTACACTCACACACATTAAATATATTTTTGTAATTGTGAAAGAATAAGTGAGGAGGGGGGCCATTATTTCCTCCCAGTTCAGATAGTAAAATACATAAATGGACCAGGTGTCTGCTGGAATAGTCATTCATTAGTAATATAAGTCCTTCTTGTGTGTCTGTATAAGATTTTATTTTCTACTTATTACTAGTGTCTAGTACATATAGGCATTAACAAAAGTCTGGTATAAACCCAACATGGTGGCACACTCCTTTAATCCTAGCACTAGGAAGGCAGAGGCAAGGGGACTTCTATGAGATAAGGTCAGCCTGGTCTACATAGGAAGTTCCAGGCCAGCCAGGTGTACATAGTGAGACCATGTCTCAAACACACAAACCAAAAAATAAAAATCTAGTACAAGACACTTAGTCATTTAATCTCTGAACAGGGATTGTGCTTTGGAAGGCTTATTTAAAATGGTTGACTCGCTTGTACCGTTACTTCTCACACAAGCCTGTTCTCCTTAATACAACCAATACAAATAAGGTAATCAAATATTACCTTATCTCTTTTCCTTCCCAGTTTAACTTCAGGTTTTAAATAAGGCTTGGACATTACCACTTCAGTTTAGTTGAGGAATAATGCAAACTCCCTTCACTTGTACATTTGTACAAGTAATTTTTCCTGTTTGTAATTTTTCCTGTTTGAAAATCTCTGGAATGTTCTTCTAGACAGTAATGTCATGCCTGTACTTATTTAAATAGTCTGTATTTTTTTACATTGAGTTTTATGTTCCTATAGGGCTGTCTGGGGTAGTTCAGTTTTACTCGATCTGTTATGATATGTTTATACACACACGAGTGGATTGTAGTTTCAGTTGGCTGTTTATAGCCAAGCAATTTTATTTCAGAAAAGTAAGTGACTGAAAAGTGTAGTTACTTCTCTTTTGGTAACATCTTTTCATTCACTGACAGTTATTGTGAACAAGTGAAATAAAACTGTTAATCAGTCAAACAAATGTTGCCTAGTTTACTTGTTAGGTATCTGTATATTTGAAAATTGTATGTTTTTGTATAAGTCCTGTCGTAGCCAAATAATTCGAACTCCTAATTTTAGAATTATAGGCTATATTCACTTTAATGCTATTGTGTTGAAATGTTAACCATTATAAACACCCACTTATACATTAAAGATAGCTTAAAAGTGAATGTTTGGCTCCCCTCAGTCTAAATTATACCTCTGGTTTATTTGGATTTTAACACATATTTTGCAGTTTATTTTGAAAACTATCTTTTAAAGTCAGAAGAGCTGTTTCTTTTTAATTAATATGAACATAATTTATTGACCTAAAGCAAGTACAAAAAAATAATTTTAAAAGAAAACCCTTTCATGCACTTAAGTGAGTAGAATGGTAGTTTTTATAACTGTCATCTATCTTTAAAAAATTTGAAGAATGTGCTTGTTTGGTCAGTGCTTATCTGTGCCATGGTAATAATGGGCATGTATTTGTAAAATAATTTTTTAAAAAAGAAATATGTGCCTTAAGGCTTTGTGTGGGATTTTTTTGTTTCATTTTCTGTTACTATTTCATAAGAATATTGACTCATTTTTTTAATTTTTTTATTTTTTCTTATAGATGCATTTACTATTTTCCTGGAAGCACAAAAGCAAAATATTGTGTTTAACAGTGAAACTTACAGTGCTCTTGTAAGATTACTATTGTTGAAGGACAATTTTACACAAGCAATGCAAGTGAAAAATGCGTAAGTACGGGCTCATTGTTTTCACTTTAAAAATCTTCCACTTTGCCTTGGTGTGATGGTACATTTCTTTAATCCTAGCACCAAGGAGGCAGAGGCAGGCAGATCTCTGAGTTCGAGGCCAACCTGGTCTGTGTAGTACATTCCAGCCCAGCTGGGGCTACAGGGAGATCTTGTCTCAAACAAACAAAAGAAAAAACTTTCAGTTTAAAAAAGTCGTTGGTTAGTACTAAGATTTTGAAGATGTGTTATTGGTTGCTGGGTGTGGTGGTGCATGCACTCGCAAAGGCAGAGGCAAGCGGATCTCTGAGGTCAAGGCCAGTCTGGTCTACATACTGAGTACCAAGCCAGCTAGGACTACAGGGAGGCCTTGTCTCGAAAAGACCAAAAATGGGGCTGGAGAAATGGCTCAGCGGTTAAGAACACTGACTGCCCTTACAGAGGACCCAAGTTCAGTTCCCGGCACATGTATGGCTGCTAACAACCATCTGTAATTCCAGTTCTAGGGGATCATCACCCTGTTCTGACCTATGCAGACATTGTATAACATGTGGATGCACTTATATACATTCAGGCATAACACTCGTACACGTAAAATAAATATAAGAAAAATTTTTAAAATATATGTTATTGATTGTTTCAGTTGCCCGTAAAAATAATATCAAAGGTTAATTTTGTCAGTTTGTTTAAAACAAGGTCTCACTGTGTGGTTCAGACTGTCCTCAAACTTGTAGCAATCCTGCCTATGGAATGCTGCAGTTACAGGCATGTACCACCACTCACTGCTTATTTGTATGTTTTGATGCTGACAGTCATGCCAGGACTGCTCACATAGTTAATGTACGCTCTGTCTCACTTGTGTGTTTACTCGGGGTGAATTGAATAGTGTACCTCTGAAATATAGGAACACCTCAATACCTTAGGACATTTTGACTGAGTAATCCTGTCACCTGAACCACTGGGGTTAAGGGTATAACTTTATCTTCTGAAAATTGCTTTCTTCAGAAAACCATTATTAAACTTTCCATCTCATATAATCAAAGGTACTCTGAAACAAGTGATTTTGAAAGACAGGAAGATAGAAACTAGAAGGTTCTGTGTTGAGAAACATGTTTTTAAGTGAGGAAATAGAAAACTTAAAAAATCAAAAACTATTCCTGAGGGTTGGTTATAAATCCTCTAAAAGATTTCCTCAAAGAAAGATAAATATCTTTATTTGGGGGCTGTGAGGTGACCAGATGATAAAGCACTTGCCATACAAGTGTGATGACTGGGATTCAGATCACCAGAGCCTACATAGAAGCTGGGCTGGGAAGTGGCTGCCTATAACCCCAGCACTCAGGATGCCCGAGACAAGATTCCTGGGGCGAGCTGGCCCAATGAGGAGTAGCTATCATTGGTGAGCTCCTTGGCTTGGCAAGAAACTGCCACAGTAAATAAAGTGGAAAACAATAGAAGGCAAGATGTCAACTTGGTCGCTACATGTACACATACACATGCATGCACACTTACACACATGCAAATAGAAATGCACACACACCATATATGCACACAAAAACAATTTTAATCAAGCATGTGCTTAGTAACTCCTTACTTGGCATTATCAGAAGGCTCCTCAGAGCCTACCACTGAAGTTCTGGTGCAATTGGGGGGACCCAGGAATGTGTATTTTACTAAACATCCAGCTAATTGATGAATTGTGTCCCTCAAACATTTCTATTGCATACGCTTACTGGTGAATTGTACTAATATGTTTTGTGTATTAACAGAACGCATATGAAAACTAGAAATGTTTCTGAAAATATCTTGAGAACCAGAGGTTTAGGAGTCTCCTGTCTCCTATAGTGTTCATACTATGTTTGTGCCTCTCTTGAAAGTCACTGACCTAGCATAGTTTCAAACTACAGTTGCCACCATTTATTGGAACATAATCAGCATTTTTTAGATGAAATAGACAGGAAAATATCAAAGCCCTGCATGTAGTAAAGATCATTTGTGGAATATTGACTTACAGTTTGATGTGTATATGTGTGTCCATGTCTGTGCAAACGTAGTAAAAACCCTTCTTTCTGTAGCTGTCAATGGTGTTGATCTAGGGCACTGCCCTAGACAGTTAGAATCACGGCTCTTCTAGTTCTCATTTTATCCCAACCTGTAAAATATGGGTTTATCTTCTTTCCTTCCTCTGTAGGTTTCTAGGAAGCCTTTCTGTGATATGATTGACATATAAAAAGATATACATATTTAATGTATACATCTCATTAACTTTGGGGATAAGTATATACTAATGAAACTGTCACCAGCATCAAGGCCGTAAACATATCCATCACCACCTAAAGTTGCCTCCCACCTTCTTTATTATCATCATCATCATTATTATTATTGGGCTTTCTGAGTGTGTGTCTATGTGTAATTACACTGGTGATCTACCCTCTGAGCAGTATGAAGTATATAGCACATTATTGTTAACTGCAGGCACTGTGCTTATAGGATTCCTAGCAAATGTGGCATCCGATAGCCATCATCTTCCTTCTTTCCCCTCCTCTCATCCCCTTCTCCATTCTACTCTGCTTCTGAGTTGGACTATTTGCATTCCACATATAGGTGAGGCTATCTATACACTTCACAGTGCTTACGTTTCAGCTGTTATCCCACCAGGATTATCCTGTTGCTGCCCTCCCAGTGTAACTGTGTGGGCCCAAGAGAATCCAAGATCCAAAGCTTTCAACCAGGGCATTGGATACATGGCCTGACCCTTGAATCAATAAAATATTGCATCTTATTATGTATAATTATAACTTGGATTAAACCTATATTGAGTACTTTTCTTGAAATTTACCCTGGGTTAGGAATGTTTCAGCTATCCCAGTAATTATGTTATTGGTGGTATGTCATATGACTTACGTGGATTTATTTTCTGGTTCATTGCCAATACTAGATCAGACCAGCTCTTCCCTTTTCAGCTGTGTTACGACGTAAAAAATAATTGTTGGTTGGTCTGGCAAGATGGTTCAGCAGGTAAAGACCTGAAAGCCTGAGTTTGATCCCCGGGTCCTACATGGTAGGAGGAAGGAACCAACTCCCTCAGGTTGTTCTCTCAACCCCCCACCCCCACCCTCGTCTGATGTGGTACATGTGTGCTGACACACATATGCATACACAAAAAAGATATTTTGACAGATAATGGTGAGTGCAGGCAGCTTGGCTGTGGTGAGGGTGAGGGTCTGGGCTCTTGGAGCCAGAGGCATAGCGCTGTTACTCTGGCACTGTTCTTCCGCCTGGGGAGCAGTCTACTGTTGCAGTTGTTCAATGCCACTTGCTCAGTTTTAAGACCAGTGACTTTCCTGTGAAGTGACATGTTCTCTCTTTTCATTAGACCTCTGACAATGTTGTTACAGGTTATTTGACTTCTCTAATGAAATGTTATCTGTTTTACTGAGAAGATCATTTAACCTCAGCCATCACTGAAGCCTTTAAAGAACAGCAAGAGCATCCTTAGAGGCTTTTTTATAAAGAAACCAACTTTTTTTTTTTTTTTAGGGTTTCCGAGTAAAAGTTACCTAGTGAATTTTTTCAAGGGAGACAAATTGCTTATTCAAAGCATAATAAAGAATGTAAATTATTCTAAATCTCGAACACTTCATGGCCCTTCTCAGAGAAGTTAACAGCCCTGTAACAACAACCCTGCTTTGTCTTTCTTTAAATGTATTTTATTATTTTTATTTTATGTGTGGGAGTATATTGCCTGCATGTATGCCATATACCCATGTCATTCAATGCCCACAGAGGTCAGAAGAGGATGTTGGGACCCCTGGAATTGGAGTTACGGATGGTTGTTAGCCACCATGTAGGTGCTGGGAACCAAACCCAGGTGCTGGGAACCAAACCCAGGTCCTATGTGAGAGCAGCCAGTGCTCTTAACCACTGAGCCACCTCTCCAGCCCCACGACAGCCCCACTTTGTTTTGAGAGTACTGCTCATTGTCTCCACTGGCTTCCTCTTCCATTTTGTCTGGAAATATGCTAAGTCTGTATCACTGAGGATTTTTACTGGATTGGTCAGTTTATGTTATTCAGAGTGTTATAAATTGTAATCACTGACCGATGTCTTATATGCCGCTTATATAAATGTTCATTGTTCTGAATGACTAAATAAGGAATTGTCCTCATAATACTTAAGAAAGATTAATCTCTTCAGTAAATGGTTGAGTTGAAAAGTTGATCCTTTTTCCCTCTGTGATTTTTTTCCTTTATTTTGAGAATTCAGAATAAAACAAGTCTGAAATTCTATAGAACCCAGTCCACTAGCCACCAATCTTATTATGACAGTTTAAATTGTCTGAAATGAAATATGGTTCGATTATATTATTCCTTGTGGCTAGTTATTAACCCTTTTGAACAGCACAGATAAAGGGTGTTCCCTTCATCTCAAAAAGTTTGGTTTGACAACTGAAAAGAAAATCAGCAGCCAAAGTAAATCCCAGTGCAGAGATTTCTACTCTGTATGTTTTCTCTTGCCAGTCTGGACACATTTTCATTGTCATTGGTGATTTTCGACATGTATAATAGATGTAAGAAAATTTCTTCTTTCTGATATTTACCTCCACTTTCATATTCCAAATGAATATAGGCAGTCTCTTGAGGGAGAAATTATTAAAAGGAATGTTGTGTTTGCAGGTATCCTAAGGACTTGTTTATACTTGTCAGTTTAAAGACAAGATGTGTTGCTTTGTGGTTTTAGAATTTTAGGTGCATTTCTTAAATTGGTATGGTGTAATGTTGACGTGAGAAGTGAGGTTCTAGGAGAGTCTGACTTGTATTCATCATGCAACAGGCTGGAAAAGCAAATCCTTTAAGCGATTCATAGACTCACACATGAGTTGTTGACTTAAGAGCTTTGACAAATGGAGCAAAGGGGAAAGTCAAACTGAGCAGAGAGTACTTTGGCAGGATTGAGAGGATGGGTCGAGGAAGTTGGAAAATCCTGCCACAGAGGGACTGCAGGGGAACCTCCTACTTGAAAGAGACTAAGAAGATGAGCACATCGTGGTGCCTTTGCAGCGTTCTTGGGATAGCTGAGGCCTGTTCACCAGCAGCCTGCTTCTCTTTTGGTCTGCTCGTTTTTAGGCTTGTGTTGTCAGACCATGTGGGGTGGATAGCAAGGTTATTGTTGAGCCTGATAAGGCGAATGGCAGCGATTGCTTCTGCTCCTTGTGACCTGTGAAGATTTCCTAATCAGAAGTTCAACACTGGAGCATCAAAGATGCTAAAGTTTCATCATAAGAGACATATAAACAATGTGGCAAATAGACCATTTCCGGTAGGATTTTAGACTTTTTGTTCTATTTGATCCTGTAGGATTCTGCTAAAGTAAAGCTATTTTTGGCTTGAGTTTTAGAAAGTTGGATATTTTAAGTTTAAGCTGGATCGTGTGAAATTTAAAGATTTAATGTAACAACAGTTTTGGTTCTGTGCTGTATTTTTAAAAAGGCTTTAAAAACTGTATGTATATAGATGACAGGAATTTTTAAATTAATCAACCAAATGATATGGTTGTTGGTTAGTAATATCCTTTAGTTTATATTTAAAGTATACAGTGCTGAAAATAAGTGTTCATTTTTGTTACTGGAAGAATAGTTTTACATTTTATAATTATGGTGAATATAAAAAAAAAAGGAAAAAGTATCGCGCTTAGGGTACAGCCGAACAATGCAGGGCAGTGCAGTTATTTTAGTCATCTAATATGTCAGCATTCAAGAATCTGAACCGATTGTTTAAAAAAAATCTTGTACTTTGTTTCTTTTGTTGCTCATTTCCAACTTTGTCATCTGTCAGAATGCAAAAAAAAATTACCCTTCTATAACCATTGACAGGATAACACAAAAGCTGTCTCCAGGTCGATATTTTGCAGCAATATTTTTAACATACGAACAGTAGTTTTTATAATTTCACCTTGGTGCTCAACCATTTATTATCGTATCAGAAGCATGTCAGTAATTCCTTTCTAAATGTCTGCTTCTTTTAGCGCTGAGACCCACATCAAGGGCTTCACACTGAACGATGCTGCCAACAGCCTCCTCATCATAACGCAAGTTAGGCGGGATTATTTGAAAGGTATGTCACAATGCTTGACCTTTACGTCACATTAATGCCTCTGCAGATTTTTCTTGTAACGCCCTTCGAATACTTGGATAAAGGAGTCCATTTAGCAAATTACCTGCTTATCAAGAGCCTTTTGTGGTAGCTGAGAGACGTAAATTACTGTACATGCATTTATAATACAGCTTGAATATGAATGTACTTGTCATTTGACCACTTAGTCCAGTTTCCATTCCATTTAACACAAGATGGGTTTTCTTAAGATGAATCACAGCTCTTCAGACATGCAAAATTTGTGTTCCAGCACGAGAGAAAGTACAGGCTTTCAAGTGTGTTAAAATTCACAGCACAAGTCATTTTGCTTTAGAAATTAACATACTTTGGAGCATCTGAAACAATTCCCGGCAGTTGTTGCTTGCATATTGTATTGGTTGTGTATGAGATAGCAAATGAGTTAAATTGAGTGTTAAACGTGTGGGATTGTGCACCAAATGATTATAATATTGATTTTTAAAACTTAATCTAATACTTTTTTAATCATTCATAATACCAAAGCAGTAAAATACAGTGTTTGTTCGAAGTTTAATGTTTTTAAATGAATGTTTCGAGGGTAACATTAGGAAGATACGGAGGTGACTCTGGGGGGGATCGGATGTGGAGCTGGTGGTTTCTTAGTGACTGTTCATGGGTGTATAGTGGGGTGGATTTGGATCTGAAGATCTTATGAATGATCTCTTGGGGGACAGTGATGACTAAAGTTAGGTAAGTAGATTTTCATATTTAATTTTACATTTGAATTTTCGTCAGTACAACAATAATTTTGCTAATACAACAAAACAAACCCACAAGGTTAGAAATTAAGCTCTTCAACTGTTAACTATGATACTTGATTTCTTCCATAATCTGTAAGAATGGTGTTATTCCTTGCTAATAATTTACCTGTGCAGCCTTGGTGTTACTTATAGTATCTAAGCATACTGGTCTTTAGCTGTCTCCCTAATTGATTATAGTTGGTTATATAAATGGCAGTTTCTCCCTTTCCAAAGTTTCTGCCTTGGTGTTCTCAGCAGGGCCTGCCTATACAAACAGTCTTTTTTGGACAGCCTTGGGTTCGTTTGAGGCTTGGTTTTAAAGCTGTTTAAAAAAAAAATAGCTTTTATTTTCAATAGGAGTTGTCAGATTTATTTTAAATGATAAATTATTTTAAGACAGAAAAATTAAACTGGATGTGATGGTACACACATATAATCAGTCCTAGCACTTGGGAGGCTGAGGCTGGAGAATTACTACAGTAAATTTGAGGTCAGTCTGGACTACCAGGACAGTCTTGGCTCCAGAATGAGATTTTGTCTCAGAGAAACAGAGAGATTAAGCTGGACATGGTACAAAATAACTTTAACCCTGGCAGAGGCAGGTGGATCTCTGAATAGTCTACATCACTAGTTCTAGGCTAAAAAAGCAAAATAATAATAAGAACAACAGCAACAAACCACCTGCTCCTTGTGAAAAATTTAAACTCCTTATAAATAGGTAATATTTCTGTGGACAAAGAACAAAACTAATTTCAAGGGTTAAGTCTGGTGTTCAGTCTGAGCTAAATATGTTTACTGACTCCTAGCCTTACTAGGTACCCCTTGAAAACCACAAGGAAGTATACAATGTGATTTCTCATCCACTCTCAGTCGTACATGTGGGGATTCCATGAACCCACAGTCCCCCACCTCTGTTCCCTCATTTCCAAAACCTCACCATAGCCTGACTTCTGGTGCACCGAAGAGCTCATTAGCGAGAATGGAGGTAGTTTGGCATCCTTTTTCCATCTCCACATTTGCTCTGTAGCCAAAGAGAGTGCTTGATTTTCTTCAGTTGCCAAGATCTGCCCTCTTTCAACTTTATTTATTCACCCCTATCTAAAGCAGTAAAAATTAATTAAACCTTAAAGTAATTATATAAACTAGTACTTCTGTAAAATATTAGTAACTTGATACTTAGCAATATACTTATTATCTCCAGGATGTGATTGAGAAAAATGTTGGAATTGAGTGATAGAGAAGACTCAGAGAGCGATGTGGATAGGTACCATTCTTGGTGTTCCTTAAAGTCATTAACTTCACAGGTGGCAAATTCTGTGTGAGAATATGATTTAGACCATAATCTCATATCCTCCTGACTAGAGGCAGACTGATCTGTTCTGCCTCTGTAAACTTCCAGCCTCTGGGGCTCATATGTAAAATTGTTACTAACCTCAGAAGAGTTGTTGTGAGTACAGCTTCTGCTCCTGTGCCTGCTGTGTTATAAAGCCGAGCAAGTGTAGTAAATGCTTAATAAGTTCCAGGTACCATCCTCAATCTGATGTTATTTTTATCCACTAGTGGGAAAATCTTCCCTAACGAATAATTTACTTAGATACAAAGAATATTGGAATAAAATTATCTGTGTATGACCACCAGTTAGCAAGATACTATCAGACTAATTTTTATAGATTATATTTTTATATATATAAAATCATTTTTGTTTCCTATATTGCACATACATATTTGTAAAATTTTATTGCTTCCTAAACAAATTTGCCTTTCCCATACTTGAAAATCAATGATCTAGATCGTCTGTAGATTTGAAATTACAGTAGATTGTTCAGTAAAGAAGACTAAATCGATCATGTCTTTTACTACATTGTTTTTAATAGACTATTATTACCCTTTCCCATTCTTCTATGAAAGATAAGCTCTTCTTATTCTGAGTGCTGCTTTGCGAGTCTTAGTTTTGTCTGGGCTACATTGCTTTAATTGCTGTAAAGCTGTGCAGTTTTTCCTCTGTGGTAGTAGAGGTGATTGTTATGCTAAGTATTATTGTTGCACTCTCTGCCACCCCCACTTTATTTAGTATAAGGATTTCACCACACTTGCACATGAGTCTATAAATTAGAAAGGCATTCCATATTTATCCATAATCAAGTACTTGTGATTGTGAGCCTTTAAGCAAACAAAACACCCTTGACTACAGTCCTAAGAATTGAATGAGCTTTGCTTTCTTTGAAAACTGATTGTAAGAAAATATCTTCAAGGATTCTAATTATGTAAAATGAATCTTGTCAGTGTAAAAGTTGAATGTTCCAGTTTGGCTGGTCCTGTGTTACAGTTTTGTTTGGATCATCTTCAAGAGAGGATCTGAGATAGTAATAGCTTTTTGATAATCTTGTGGTCTTTTAGTTAGTAAAATCTAGAGTATTAAGAATGGAGGGGATCTTTAGTTAGAAAAAAAATTCATCCTATTTATTGTTCTCAGAACTTGTCAACTTCCTTGAGTTAGTCACGAAATAGTATTCATGAATGGAACTCACATTGCCAGTACTGTTTGTGTTCTGATACAAAGAAATTTTGCTGTTCTTTTATTCTTTACAAATAAGACAAGTCATTTTTAAAAGATTTTTCATGAAGTATTAATATTTCCTGTGGAATAAATTATTCATAACTTTTTGTATTGAGCTATTTGATACTCCCACCTAAAAGCTGGTTTTCAAGATCCATTAAGCTCAATATAGGTCATTTAAAAAAACTCTTATGTCTTCTGCACTTGTGTTTCAGTGGCTCTAGAAACTCTAAAAGCAGCCTTGGATCTGGAGCAAATCCCCTCTAAAATGGCCGTGACCCGCCTTATCCAAGCGTTTGCCTTGAAGGGTGACCTGGAAAGCATAGAGGCCATTCAGGAGATGGTAAATGGACTTGACTCCATTGGACTCTCAAATATGGTTTTCATCAACAACATTGCTTTGGCACAAATAAAGAAGTGAGTATTTTCAAATAACCACTTTTATTTATTTAGTTTTGGTTTTGTTTTGTATCATTGTCTTATTAGTGATATAGACCAGGCTAGCCTCAGACTCGCAGAGTTCTTCCTGCCTCTGCCTCCAGTGCTGGTGTTAAACCCATGTGCTACCATGCCTGGCTTTTTCCTTGCACCTTTGGAAATCATACCAACTGCAGAGGAAATTCTCAGTCCTAATTATTATGCTGATTATTTGCTATTATAACTGATTATTTGTTAAAATGTATTTTATCTTAGAATAAACATTTATCACTCATAAAATATACTGTACAGTTGCTAACTCATATATGTTATGCACAAGTATAATGTGTATGTGCGGGCATGTCTTTATGTAAATATGATTTGATATATTTATCAGCAATACTTGAGAGTCTCAACACTCTACTACCATATTATAAAGCACTGCCGGATCTTCATCCAGCAACCTTGTTAGAAATACACATTTCCAGCTTAGTCCTGGGTGAAGAACCTGCTTAACACAACGAGGTTCTAAGTTCTATCCCAAGCATTAAAACTGAAAACAAACAAGAAAACACTCCATGTCCCTCACCTATCCACCCCATCAATACACATAGCCACAAGAAGAGAAATTATCCAGACTTGATTCGTCACCATATATATACACATATATACACAGACTTGGCTTTTCTTTAATTTCACTAGTAAAGTACTCTACTCAAGGTAAAAATTTATAAGATCAGGCATAATGATTCAGGCCTGTAGTCAGGCACTCGGGAAGCTGAGGCAGCAGGATCACAAGTTTGATGCCAACCTGGACTACTTAGTGAAACTTTGTCTCAAAAGTGGAGGGGTGGGAGTGGACATAGGGATAATCTGGATAATTTTAAGGAAAATATTCCTTAATAATTAATTTTACATACATTTAATGGGATATGATATTAAAATACTGTTTTGCAAGATTTTGTTCATTCCTATTTCTTTGAGCAGAAATGTTTTGTCTTTAACCTTTAGAGCTACTTCCCCAAAATAGAACTTGAACTTTCTCTTTATTAAAAAAAGTAAGAGCTAGATGAATGTTTTAAAGTTACAACATAATAATTTTATATGGTATGGGAAACTTGTTTTTACTCATTTTAAAATAATTCCTTAACTGGAACACATAAGAAAAATACTTTTTAGAGAGTTTTTGTTTTTAGTGTCATAATTTTAACATAAAACTGATTTGGATTTATAGTATGACATCATAACTTCAGAACATCCCTTATAGGTCATCTTACTCAAAAGAAGATAGGCATAGGCATTTTTTACTGCTTTGGTCTGCAAGGCCACAGATTTTAATTTAATTAAAAAGAATTTTTTTTTTCCAGAGGATTCTGGTACCAGCTGTTGTCTTGTACCTCATATGTTAATGTCTACTTGTGGAGTATAAAGATATTTACTTCTAAGGTTGGAGATTTAGCTCAGTGGTAGAGTGCTTACCTAGCAAGCTCGAGGCCCTGGGCTCAGTCCTCAGCCTCTGAAAAAAAGACAAAATAAAGATATTTACTTTCAAAATAATAGGATAAAGAAGTTTTCATTTTATATTCAATGAACTATAAAATCAAATTAAATATTCAAGGTAAAGTTACCTTAATTGTTATATAGTTTGATATGTCTCTAGAACACTGTTTTAAAATAAGCACTTGTTTCGACCACTGTGAGAAATATAGCAAGAACCACTCTGATTGTTCTTGCTGCCCAAACATAACTGAATTAAGTTACATGGTATGCTCTTAAGTCATGGTTAATCTGGTATTTGCATGAGTATCCACACAAGTGAATACTATGAATTCAGTGACTAAAACTAACTGCAGTACATTGAAAGCAAATACTTCTTTATAATTAAGATTATTTTCTTTTACAGCAATAACATAGATGTTGCCATAGAAAATATTGAACATATGCTCACTTCAGAGAATCAAACCATAGAACCGCAGTACTTTGGCTTGTCATATTTATTCAGAAAAGTAATACAGGAACAGATGGAACCAGCAATTGAAAAGTGTAAGTTGGTTGGGTCTGTTAAAGTATACTGAAGCACATTTTTTTTTCTTTGATGAAAACAGGACCTGATTTCTTTGTTGAGCGAACCATACCACTGTTTTAATGAGAGATTTTTCCATACCTGTCATTTTTGCAGTAAGCATCATGTCGGAGAGATTAGCCAATCAATTTGCACTTTACAAACCTGTCACCGATCTTTTCCTGCAGCTTGTGGATTCAGGCAGGGTGGATGATGCCAGAGCTCTCCTACAGGTAATGACTCAGGTGGGCTTGTGGTTTATGAGAAGTTATTAGATGTGAGTGTGGAGATGAACCAGAATTGAAGTACAGTGCTGTTGGAGCTTTGGAAATCAGTGTGAATTAAGGGTGCGTGACAAAGAACTAGATTGCAAACTTATAGCTGCTGGTTTTAAAGATGTCAGACAGAACTGGAAATATCCTTCTAAAGACAAAGTTTTCTGTGCAAATAGGTGATGCAAAACAACAATTCCTTTGATTTCCTAATTTCTCTAATGCTCTAAATACTGTGCATCACCATGGCAACACAGTTTGCAAACAAGAAGTAGGAAATGTTTGCTTTTCATGTACAGCTTCTCACTTGAATACTCAAACATTCTCAGTGCCTTATTCAAGGTTTATTAAGAGTTGAATTTGCTTTCTATTCACTTATGTGTCACAGACACATTAAATGACAAATGCAGGTCTCTGTGGCCCGCACTCTCAGTTAAATTAGCAATCTTCAGGGAAGGAGACAACTGCATTCATGCCATTTTAACAGCACTAAATATAAAGCTGCGCCAAGTGCGACAGAGCGGTGGGTGATCGAGCTGCCACTGGCAGTGTACACAAACAGGCACCGCTGGGGAGCCCCTTCCCAGCAGGTGGCAGTCAAACAGTCACCGTGATCCCGCCAGCGGCTGTGTTTGTGTAGACTCCCTGTGTCAAATTGAGGCCTGGGACCAATTTCTGATAGTAAATAGTATTATATTCACTTGCATTCCTACCAGCTGTGAGATACCTTCAGTAGAAGAAGGTTGGGAAGGTTAAGCTTCCTATTTGCCTGGGCTCTGGTTTTGATACAAGTTTATCTAGTTTGACAGCAGAATCCAAGCCACTTTGAAAAGGCCTATCTGATGGTTTTTCTGTGGGTTAATAGTTACATTAAAAATGTAAATTACTTCTGCTTCTGAAGTTTTTACTGTTTAGCTGGAGTGATTTCTCTCTTTTATAAGGGATTTCAGGGCCCTTCTCGTTCTATCTTACTGCCTTTGTTGTTGAACATTCTGTCTTGCTTTATGTACATATCTAAACACCTAGGGATGTTGACACAGTTGCCTAGTCATACATGTGATGTTCATTCACCTTGAACATACTCTTGCTGGTTCTCTAGAAAAGGCACATGGTGCTTCTTCTCCCGGCTATGCTAAGCCATAATCTTCCTCTTTATAGAAAGCAGGACTGCCAAGCAGCCTGGGCCAGGAGGCTGCAGAGCCTGCCGACGGCAGAGTGCTGATCCAACCATAGTCCCAGATGCTGAACCCTTTACCCATCCTTTATCTGCTAGTCAAACAGTAAAAAGATTATTCTTCCTTGCCTTAGTGAAGAGCACTTGATTCACAGGTGTCAGAAACATCAGTTTATAATGTAAATGTTCTTTGAGCCCCCCAAAGTTCTTTTTATATCATTCGTTTTATTACTGACAGTGTTTTAAAGCTTTGAAAGAGCAATGTGCTTTCAGAAACTTTAGAGAATGACATCTACGATGAATGTAAACTAAAATATTGTCTTCCCATATTTGATTTGACTAAGCATCTAAGATTGAATAGACACTTGATTTATCTGGTCTGTCATACAAACTTTTTTTTTTGAGTTTAACTTTTGTCTCTTTCTCAAGCACTGGCTGTCTGTTGCAATGAAAGCCTTTTATAAAATAGAGAGATTGAAATCAGTCCTTTTGTATGCATAAGTGTAGGTAATTATACTTTAAAGAGAACTTGCTTTGTACATTTTAATTTTTATAAAGAAACGAGCAGTTATCTCCCTGACACCTTATTAAATGTATAATTAACCTTATGATCCCTAGCTCACTTGTGAATGCTTGGCAGAATAATTGGCGAGCACTAGTGTTGCTTTTTTTTCCTCTTTCTTTGCAGTCCTAAACCTTGTTCTGTAGTTGTTGAAGCGTTAGTTTAATTTTTCCCTTTTCTTTTTAAACAAACTCCACACTTAGAATGCCGAGGACCGCACTCAGCCAGCGCCCGGCACCTCTTGCATTTCTTTCCTTTTTTCACACCTTAAAAAACTGGTTGACTATTCGATGGTGGTAATGATACATTGCTGTGTTACTGTGAACTTTCTTAATTGGAAATACTCACCTTGATTTGCTTGTTTATCAAAAACCTTCTTTGACTGAATAATGTTTTAATTTTTAGAGATGTGGTGCAATTGCCGAACAAACCTCAATTTTCTTGGTGTTCTTTCTTAGAAGTTCTCAGAAACCAAAAAAGGTACTATGCTTTGTTAGTTAACAAGATTCTATGAAACAGTCTTGTTCTGTCGTTTAATAAGAGCTTGTTGATTTGGAATCTTACCTAAAAATATCATAGAGACTGAAGATGTGTCCTATACATTGGCTTTTTTAAAAAAATTAATTATGTATATGTGTGTCTATATGTGTGTGTGTGTGTGTGTGTGTACATGTATGTGTACATGCACACACAGGCATGTAGGCCTGTATGAGGAGACAGAACAGGGGTCAGCATTAGGTGTTTTTCCTCAGTTGCTCTCCACCTTGTTTTTTTAGACAGTGTCTCTGACAGAACTTGAAGCTCGCCAGTTCGGCTAGATTGACTGACCATCAGGCACCAGGACGACTCCTGGCCCCACCTACCCAGCACTGGGATTATAGGGACATTTTCTGCACCCAGCTTTACTGTGGCTGCTGGGGGTCAAACTCAGGTCCTCAAGCTTGTACAGCAAGCACTTTACCCACTGAGCCGTCTCCCCAACCCCACTTGGTAGAACAAGTTCATTCAGTAAATTCTTTATTCAGGTGGCTGTGACTGTAAGCCCCCAGGAAGGACCCTTGGTGTGGAAGATAAATTTTGTTGCTTAAGGCATGCTCACAGTGCAGGCGCACATAGCAGTGGCTCCCAGAAGACCGGAACCATCAGGTGGATGAGCCATTTGAGTTTAAGATTGCTCTGGTCTCCCATGTTAATGTTCTCATTGGTACAGTTACCTTTTTTATGTTATAAAAGGTGGTTGTGTGTGTTTGTGTGTATAACCAGAACCAAGTCCTACTTTTGTTTTACAGTGCTGGAGACTGAGCCCAGTTCCTTTTGCATTTTAGGAAAGCCTCTGCCTCTGGGGTACATCCCCAACCCATTTGGGCTTTTTTTTTTTTTTAAGAATTAAAACCTGGTCCCAAAATTTTTGGTTTAGATCTGATTTTCCATCTTGAGCAGTAGGAACTCTTGAATTTGAGTATTTTGCCTTTTTACCTAACTGCACTTTTAAATCTCTAAGCCATGTATGTATGTATAACAGACAATTTTCTTAAAAAAGTTATCCCTTCCTTTCAAATAAATTCTGTTCAGATTTTTTTTTTTCATCTCTAATTTTAAAATGTAAGAATCTGGGATGGCGTATAGCTCAGTGGTAGATGTGCTTAGTGTGTGAATTTCTAGTCCTACCTTGTTCAGGAGTACGTGTTAGCCATACCTGCTTGGAGTAGTCCTCTCAGGAGACTTTAAAATACATGAGGTTCAGAAAAGATGCAGGTCTATCCGTGGTTTGACTGAATCACGCTGACTCAGAGTTTTTAGTGTTGGCTGCAGTGCTAGTATTTGGCAGTATGCTAGTTAATTAAGGCATAATTAGCTCCTGGTTAGATGATCCTTCAGGTGGGAGGCTTCTGTGCTCCCTGCAGGAACTGAAGCCCTAGCTCCAGCCGCAGCGGCTTCCAGGCAGTTAGTGGAGATTTCTGGGAGACCCTAATGTTGCTCTCTACCTGCCACTTGGGAAGACTTGAGCATGTTTTAATTCTTCACATTTCATCCCAGCACTTTTCATCTAAAACCATAACTGTTAGCTCTTTTGCCCTTGAGATCTTATAGCTTTTTGATAAATTAACAGTAGATAAAAGAAGCATTGTTTAGCTATTTTAAATGTTATACTGATAGATGTATTTTAGAAAACACTCTGAAATGTGAATGGGATGCCATTAACTTTGAAAAGCAGACTGTTTCTGGCTGTATTTATTGAACCAGCATCACATGCAGAAACACAGAGTCACAAGACAGCACACCAAATTGAGTGGGCAGCCTCGTAACTGTTGTAATGAGTTTGTGCTAGTGGTCTAGTTCACTGTTCTGCATCTGCAGAGTGATAACCTGTACTTAATTTTCTAGGCACCAGTTCTGAAGTCATTATTGGAAATTATTCCTGAATTACAAGAAAAGGAAGAAGTGTATTCCTCCGCCATGAAAAGCTATGGTAATAAATTCAGTCTTACTGTACTATTCAGGTGATGTAAATGTTTTTAGTATAGTCATCTGTGATTCAACTCAAAGCGGCAATCTTAAATTTGAGATAATTACTCATTATATAAAGCATTCATTTAGTTCTAGAGTGGTTTTAAACTATAAGAAAAATATGAAATTGTTACTAGACTTTTAACATGAAGAAATAGCCCTAAATACCTTCAGAGTAGTCTAGGTGTGTAAAGTCAGAACCCAGGCTCCTGGAAGGACCTGGAAGTTCACGTAAACTTACATGTCAGAAAGCAGCTCAGCCTCCCCAAGGCCCTGTGCCTAAAGGCAGCCTGTGGCAGCCTCATCTTTGATACTGCTCCTTGCCTTCTTGCTCCTTCAGTACCCTTCTACCTGCCCTAACAGCAGCCAAGGATCACATCTCTGCCCAGTTGGGGTTCAGACTTTTGCCCACCTCGTCCCCTCATTGCCAGACAATCACATATGAAAAGGAGACAGTCTCAAGTTTCCTCACTGTAAGATAAGTGTTAGCATTTCCGAGCCACGATCACCTTTCCATCTGCCGCCCGCTGACTTGCTCAAACTGTAGTAAGTAAGTAATTTTTGGCAGAGCGACTGCTTTAGCCATTAGAACTAGCACACCACTTTTCCGTATTTCTACCTCTAGGTCCTGAAGTGCTCCAAAGTAGAGCTGTAATCATAGACCTCAAGTTTTCAGTAACCCCAAGTAACATTGGCATTTCAAATGTACAAAACACAATACTTAAGTAAGAAATAGAGAAAGAAACATACTGGACTTTGCTGAGCAGATAGAAGAAGGTAGACCAGCCCTTAACAGGAATAAGGGGAGAATGCAGACCCTTAGGAGCAGAGCAAAGGGTTTACATAGGGGAGACTGATGTTGACCTGACTTAAAACCATGTGGTCCAATTCCAGTAAAAACGTCACCCTCAGTCCCTTTCAAGAACTCTTCTCCCAGCGCACTGCTCTGTAGCTGAGAACTTGTGCTCATTGTAGCTACCATGAAGCTTCCTTTAGCTGAGACGTCTGATACTATTAACATCCCATAGGGCTGTCAGTGCTGTCATGCTAGTCCTTTTACTCCTCCCTCACAGTGAGAGAGACCAAACAAAGGCTGTGAAAGAGTGGGCAACTCTAGCATCTAAGTGGCCTCCTGAAGCCATTCATTCCTTCACCTTGATTAAAAGAATCCAGGAGTGCCCCTGAGCAGCTGAGAGTTGTAATAAAAGAAAAAGAGAGATTGTGTTCACCTACAATTGATATCCCTTTCTCCTTTAACTTGTCAGTCTTAGACAAAGACGTGGACTCAGCTAAAGCGCTGTATGAATATTTGACTGCAAAGAACATAAAGCTGCATGAAGTGTTTCTAAAGCGCTATGCATCCTTGCTCAAGTACGCGGGCCAGCCTGTCCCTTTCACTGAGCCCCCTGTGAGTATTCTTGAGGGGAGAAAATACCTCCACAGATGATGTATGCCTCATAAGAATGTGAAGAGAAAAAAATGACTACTTAATAATGGAGGATTACGTCTCTGTGGGGGCGCTGAGCAGGGACCTGTGGCTGGGGGAGGGCAGCCTCTGGGGTTCAGGGTAAAAAGCACCTTCAGTCACTGTGTGAGTCTACCAAATGTCCTGGGCATTCTCCTGTCAGTTCCATTTGAGGTAGGGCTTAAGGGGCTGGAATTCAACAGCATATTGTCAGGATTAGTGACCTGATCATTTTAAATACATTGGTTTTTATTTCTTCATTGAGAAAATTTGGTTTTCTTTAATAAGAGAAATCATGTGCATAATCCCATTTTATTATGCCACTAATGAAAGCCACTACACTGTTTATTCCAAGCCCCTTACCTTCTATCCTCAGATCTGAGCACATGCACATTGAAGTGGTCACCAGAATGGCCCTGGTGCTGGCTTTAATGCAAAGCTTGAGGGACGGGCCAGCCATGGACCAGTCAGTCTTGCTAACAGTCTGCACTGATTCATGATTTTAAAGTTTTGAGCCGTTTGCTGGTAACTGTCTATAACTTCTGGTTTTTGTTTTTTCTTCTTAACAGGAAAGCTTTGAATTTTACATAAAGCAGCTAAAGGAAGCAAGAGAAAGCCCTTCGTGAAAGAAGCAGGCACTGCTTTGTTTTGTATATATTTATGAACCTGTGTCTAAATGTTATTTCTAAGATGTAATGAGATGAAAAAAATAAACAAATGAAAATTACTTTGCTTATGCATTTTTTATTTGTAAAATACACTGTTTGGCACTATTGCTAACAAGCATGTTTACTTAGTCACTGAGCTCTTTTTGTTGTTGTTTCTAAAACATAAATTGGCAGCATCTTCTTTAAGGGTGAAATGTGAAGCCCTAACTTTCCAGGGATTTTTCTCTTGTTTGACATGGAGCTAAATAAAATGAGCTTCCTGGTATGCAATATTCTACCATGCTGCACTCTTACATATGTGGGGTCCAGCACTTTCCTCTGATGTCTATTCAAAATGCTGGCACCACGAGGCTTCAAAACGAGCGTCATACCTTCCCCCGGAAAGAGCTGAGGCTCAGCTGCGGCCTGCCCTGGGCCGCAGTGCGTTTCCGGGGCCGCCGGCTCCTCCCTCTGCGGCTTGCCCTGGGCCGCAGGCTGCTTCCGGGGCTGCGGGCTCCTCCCTCCCCCCTCTGACTTCTGCCCGTGCTTTCCGAGGACTTCCCTTCAGAGAAGCTTCTAAAATGGAATCATGGTCATGACTTTCTTTGTGGTTTAGGATTTTATTAACACAGGCCATACCCTACATCAGGCTTCTAACTGTAGACTCATTTCTGTAAATACACAATGTCATTGGGAACAGGTGTGACCCTTTTGGAATCAAATTTTAAAAATGGATAATATTCACCATTTTGTCCCTTTGTCCCTTGTGCTTGTTAGAATCTAATTACAAGTCATTACATAAACACAGATTTAATATAGTTTTGACAGCTTGTCATTTCTAACTTACTATGGAATATTACCCTGTTTGTGGATAAAGTGATTACCCCCAAAATGTTGGAAATGTGAGAATTACCCCCCAGTTTCTATTCCTCATCCATTTGAATTTGGTGTTGCTGCTCAGTTTCATGCCAACTTAGTTCCCTCTGCTGATTTCAGGAGGCCTCACCGTGAGCAGGAGCTGTGTGCCTCTTGCTCCTTGTGCTGTTAATGAACGTGGCGTCTTGTGGGACACGCTCTCCTGTGTCCACTGCCTTCCTGCAGAGGCACGGGAGGGAAGGTTGGTGAAGGGGGGCTCAAAAAGTGTGTGTGCTCCTGTGGTGAGTCCGGGCATGCTCTCGGGATGCTGTTCAGCTTGAGGTTCCACTGGTGCAGGGTCCCAGCCTGGAAGACTCCTGACCAGGTGCACAACCTGCATGTGTAGTTTTGCTATTGTCTGGCTGGCCAAGGGGCTCACTTTTGTGTGAGACTTACTAATGCTGGTCATAGTTTTACAGTCATTTCAACCTAAATTAGCTAAGTTTCACAGATGTTCATTAATACATCTCTAAAGTGAGGGATAACCTCAGAGCATAATCTGGAATTCACAGTCATCTTTGGAAAACTAGAGGTAACATCTCATTTACATGAAATATGTGAATGTTCTACAAAAGAAATAGGTAAAAAGTCCCCATCTGGCATCTGGAATATATATTTAAAACGGACTATTTGGTCACTGTGTTTTCCGCTTTTGAATATATTTAAGTATATACTTGTATATTATAGGTGGGTTTATGAATGCTTTCTAAATATATCAACATTGAAATAAATAGAGCTAACAAAGCAGCTAATTGTAAAAAGCCTGTCGTCAGTTTTGAGGAAATACAATATTTTATATATAATTACGTTCATGTACTGAAAACCATTTGATTCACATGTGAATTTCTTTGAATAAAGTATACTTCAAATATCTGTGAGTCACAGCTTTTTTTGTCATATCAGGTATTCACATGATGGTGCCAAGTCATCTCAGAGGTCTTTTTTTTTTTTTGAGATTCAAGGTTTGTTCATTTGTTACTCTTTAAAGACTTTTTGCCTGGACTTTGAAGTCAGAAAGGAGTCTGCCTCTCTTGACAGTATGTTCTTGATGTTTTTCTTTGTCTTCTTTCATGCCTTTGGCCAAAGCTATCACCTCCTTATTTTTCTTGGTGTGTTGTTTCTTCAGTGCAGTACATTAGCATTTATGTTGAAGGACACGGACTAACAGGATGCAGAACCTTAGGTGCTTTGGTCCTGGGCCTCTTAACTTGTAAGTTCTTTCTGACAACATATGGCAAACATCACCTTCTTTAGAAAGATTGAAAGCTTTGCAAATTCTGCAAGCTTTTGGGCCCCAATCACCAAGGCACAGTAGTATATGTGAGTCCAGGGATGTCTTTCTTTAAAGTAACCAAGTTGAGAACACAAAAATTGAATCCACGTTGCCTCCTGGAACAGACTCCTCCCCAAACAGACTTGTGCCTTATCTCTCCAATTCTTCTTGGTCTATAACAAGAATGCTCCTTGGCTTCCCAGAGAGTGTTAGGAACCAAACTTGGGTCCTGCAAGAGCAGCCAGCGCTCAAAACTGATGAGTCTTGAATTTAAAAAAAAAAAATTTTTATTTTATGTGTTTGAGTATATTGCCTGCATGTATGTAAGTGCATCCGTGTAATGCAATGCCCATGGAGGTCAGAAGAGGGAGTCGAAATCCCACTGGAACTGGACTTACAGATGATTCTTAGCCACCGTGTGTGTGTGTCTGTGTGTCTGTGTGTCTGTGTGTGTATGTGCTGGGATTTGAACCCGGGTCCTCTGCAAGAGCAGCCAGTGCTCTTCACCACTGAGCCATCTCTCCAGTTCAAAGCCTTGAGTTTTAGAAATCGTGTGTTAACCTGTTAGAACTGGAATTTTCTTGTTAAATGTGTAGTTTTATTGTAGAGAGCCAGTGAGGTAAGCACTTAGCTGTTTTTAAGGATAAACAGTCACTTGAGATTTCTGAAGGAAATCTGGCAAGAAACAAAAAAGGTTTGGATATATAATACATTGACACAACATGAAGTAGAAGGTTATCTTTTAAGTGCCAGAGAGATCTTAGAACTCCCATTCCACACATGGGGTCTTCAGTGCCTGCACCCTTTTCAGTAATACTCCATCATCAGTATCACCTCTCCTGACTGCTGCATCTCACAGACTGAGCTCTCAAGACTGCCTCTTGATCGCATAGTCCATGTCCTCGGACCTTTGGGATCCTGGCTCAGACTCACATTAAGTGGAATTGTCTAGTGAGTTCCATTGTTTCTATTTGGTTAGTACTGGGCACTGAGCACCTGCCACTGTGTCAGGCTCCCCTCTTGCCTGATTTTCATGGTAGGAAAACTCAGAAGTGAATTTGCCCAGGTTCACACAATAAATCACATGACCGGGACTTTGGAAATTTCTCTTGGGAAAAAAGTCTCTTCCTATGAGAATACGGAAATAGGGTGGTCCAGTTTAAAGTCAGTTAAAAGTAAAATTGGACTCAAACTGTTAAACAAAACACCTTTCACATTAATACAAGTGTTCCCAGTCTCTGGACACTTTTAGAATATTTTCTTCCATTTAAGTCAATACCCAGTGGCTGGTATAATCAAGTTTATGAGTTTCAGTAAATTACAAGCAAGCTTTATGTTGCAAATTATTCTTCCTGGTATAATTTGTTTCTCCAATCTGCAATGTGTATACTCTGCAAGCTTTTCCTCATGTCTTTGAGCAGAATTTCCATTTAATATTTCCTTTCCAAAAAACCAATATTTGTAGTTTTTCTAAGTGAAAGCAACATCTCAAGTGTGGTGGGACTGATAGCGGCAGGGGGTCCAAAATCACCGCAATTTATCGCTTTGCTGGTGTACAATCATGTGTGGGAGTGTTTCCATTAGAAATGTATCCTGCTTTCAGGCCAGCAGACTTTACAAAGCCCACATTATGCAGCAGCCTTAGTACAAATAAAGAAAATGGCTGTATTAGTGAATCTCAAACAGGCATTTCTCTTTTTCTCTTTTGCATAAAGGAAAGAAACATCATATCCAGATAAAGCAAAAGCATTTGACCCTGCAAGGTGCTTTCGACAGTGGTCGGACGAGAGGGAGGAGATCCACCCTTAGCCTCTTCACTAACTCAGCCCCTGGGCAGGTACTGAACGCTCTTCTGTCTCTGTTCTAAGGATACAAGTCCCAGCATGCTGCAGACCTGTCAAGTGGGTGTGCAGTAGGCCTCACTGAGTCAGCCGGGGGTTCAAGCCATGTTTCCCTCTTGCAAGTTGTGTTCTTCCCATGAAGTCCGGTTTGTGCGCATTGGTCTCCTTAGTGTGCCCCAGAGCTCAGAGAGCTGTCGTGTATCCAAGGAGTCCTTCAGACCCCACCTGCATAACACGGTCAGTGAAGCCAGCCGGTCGTGATTTGGAATCCCCAGAACTGGAGGCAGAACAGCCCTTTTCTCAGCAAGTTCATGATCTGATATTTGCTACTGTCAGGAGGAGGAGGTGGCCTCGAAAAGTCAGACAGCCCTTGTCTGAGCTCACACACAATGCAAGAATTCTGTGCTGCCCCAGTGGAATTAACAGAAATAAGGAGCTTGCTTTTTAGCAAAGAACAGCAGACCTGTTTAGCAGTTTGCAGGGAGCAAGAAACTTCCATTTTACAAAAGCAAGAAACAATCCTACAAGCAATAAACATGAGCACCACTGCCTAGCAAGTAAGGAGAGTTGGTATGTGTGGAAACTCAGCTCACTCTTTAAATGATACCATTTTAATTACTAGCTGCTAACACTGCTCATGCGTATTTCAACTCCCAGCAGAGAACAAACTGCACCCATCTGCCTGCCTGCCTTCTCTGCCAGGGCTGCCTCAAGTGACAGGATCGCTGGCGGTGGCTCTAGACTACAGTCATGATTGGGTGCTTTGGGTTTTGGTGTTTGGGCTTGAACCTAAGACTTCTAACTTGCTGAGAACCTTCTGTACCACCAAGCTATGTACCCGAGCTGCTACCCAGGCCATTTTAGATGAAGAACCAATTTATCAAATGACAGCAGAGTTGAGATTGGTATAGACTGTTTTCAAATAAGGATGCCGCCATCCAGGCGTGAGCACTGAATGTGTTGACCAGCTAGCTATACAGAGGTCAGCCGGTAAAATGCCCACCTCTTCTGTGCCTCCCTCAACTTGCTCTGCAGCTGGCTCCTGCCCTACATCTCATGGCGAGTCTACCCTAAGGAAGGTGGTTCCTCAGGCTGTGTTAAGCTTTTTTTGCCATGTGATTAATTTGAGTCTTAGAAGAACCCCTGGCACTAGGTCTGTTGACACTTGGCAGATTTCAGTATCTCTACTGTGAGTTGTTTAAGATCAAGAGCAGATTTTTAAGAAAGTTGGAGAGAAACACAAAAACAAATACAAGATCTACCATGTAGACTGGTCCAATCCAGGGCAAGACTGTGTCACAAATAGTCTTTACAGGAATAAGAGTAGTATAAAAATTTCATGTCAGGAAATATTTGAGTTACTATATGTAATTATTTTCTATTTAATTACAACTTCCCCATCGATAGCATAAATTGAATTTGGAGAACTTAAATTGCAATTTTCAAAACCTTTATCTTCTAATCAACAGTCTGTAAGCCATAGCCTCAGGCTAAATTGAGTTGGCTTCTGTAAGCAATATTTTATTGGGATACAGCCACACACCTACACTCTACTGTGGTTGGAGACTGCTTTCACACCAGAACAGAAAGTGACAGAATTGTGACAAACTCAAAGCCTAAAATATTTACCCTTATCAGCAAAAATTTACAGCCCATGCATTTGAGAAAATTCTGCTCCTTTGCAACACAGGGCTCAGCTCATTGGACAACATGGCTGTCTCTAGGGCGCAGGCCCTTCTCTTCCCAGGCCTCATATGCCCTGGTGAGCATTTTAAACAAAACAAACCCACAAATCAGTCTTGGGGTGAATCCCCACTGGCTTCTGTGTGGGCAACAACGATAGGGAAAGCCCCCAAGAGACAGCACCTGCCTGAATCTCAACATCACTCCTGCCTCAGCGCCTTACCCTTTGCCCCTGCATCCTCGGCACCAGGGCATGCTGAGTGGCAAACTTACATCAAGTCAAATGACATCTCTTCAGGGGCTGTCAACCTTCACTGCATGCCAGAATTACCTGGAAAATGTAAAAAAAACGTGTCCTCTTCTCTTTCCCCTTCTCCATCCAGGCCTAAAGACCCCGGATAACCACACTGGGAGGGCAGGAGCTGGGGAAGCGGCTCAGAATAGTCTGGGAAGGGGGCTCTGGGAATGCAGAGTGAGGAGGAAGTTCACACCGAAAAGCATTGACAGGAAGTTAAGCTACAAGCAGGATTAATCAGATGAATGAAAAAGTCAGATTTCTCCAAAATAGAATCGGGAAAACTATAATAGAATCTGCTCTGGATGGGAACTTGATACGGTCTACGTGAACTCATGGGCCGCTAGGGCAGTGAGTGCACACACATGCACTCATGTGCTCACTCTGTTCACTGAGAGTCCAGGGGGCAGTGATGCCCAGCAGCAGCGAGCAGATCCAACACTTAGATCACTTCTATTATTTCCCACTAAAAAGAATGAAGATTGTTCTACCTCGAGGAGGAAAGGGTTTATTTGGCTCACAGATTACAGTCGATCATTGAGAGAAGCCAAGTCAGGAGTCTGAAGGTAGGAACTGAAGCAGAGACCGTGGAGGAACGCTGCTTACTGGCTTGCTTCCAGGTTCCCATTCAGCTACTGTTCTTATGCAGCCCAGGCTCATGTGCCTACAGGTGGCACCTCCCACGGTGGGCACGGCCCACCCACATCAATTAACAATCAAGAAAATAGATATAACCACAGGCAAATCTGATGGAGATTCCTCCTCAAGGTTCTCTCTTCCCTGGTGTGTCAAGCTGAGAACCAAGATTAGCCATCACAAGAGTCTACAGAGAAACACCCAATTCCAGGGTTAGCATGGGAAAATTCAAGATGAGTCTGAAACATATTGTGGTATCACAAAGTCCTCAATGAATCACAGGAACATGATTAAAAGGATGCAGAAGACTGGGTGTTATGGCATACGCCTTTAATACTAGCACTTGGAAGGCAGAGGCAAGTGGATCTCTGTGAGACTGAAGCCAGCCTGGTCTAAATAGGGAGTTCCAGGCCAGCTGGGGCTACAGGGAGACCCTGTCTCAAAAAAAAAGCAGAAGCCAACCAGCCTGAGGGACCCTACTAGTCAAATCAGGGACAATTTGAGCATCAAAATTAATGGTGACAATGGATTATAACTGAATAAATTAAAATGGGATTCCACAAATATAGAATTTATAGCAATAACAAAATGAATGAATGGAATGGAGGAGGACTGTCAATTCACAGTTTCCAAATACCTCTGTCCACGAGTGCTATTCGTTATGAAAGGAGGGAGCACACAGACTGGGAGGGGCCTGGCAGACAGGCCTTCCACCAGGTGATCGAAGTGAGCGGGAGCAGACACATGCAGAAACCAAGTGCTACTTGATGAGAAACGTTAGGAGAAAACCGTGTCATTCCTGGATATTCCCACCAAAGGTGCCCAGCCTAAGTTTAATCATGAAAATATATCAGTCACACCCAAATTGAGAGATATCCTAGAAAGTGAGGAGCACTGAGGAGCTGTTCAAACTGAAGGAGACCGAAGAAATGTGACAGGACAGGACGCTGCCCACACTGGACTCTGCTCCGGGTGGAGAAGGTCACTGTCAGAACACCTCCTGAATCTTGAGTGGCATCTGTGGTGGATTTGGCAATGTGACTGTGTAAATTCCCTGAGCGTGAAGGGTGGATTGGGAAAGGAAGGCATCCTGTGGGACCACTCCTCCCACTGGAATATGCACCCAAATCCTTGGGGGAATCTGAAAACACAGATTCTGAGTCTGCAGGTCTGGGCAGGCCTGGGATCTGCCTGTCTCACCTGCCCCCAATGATACCATGCTGGTGGCCAGGGACCATGCTGGACAGCGCCAGGGCCTCAGGAACTGGTGACGAACATTTGCCCTTGGCCCTGAACACTCTCCCCTCTGTTTCCTTAGGTACTAGGCTATTTCTTTGGAAGCAATCCCCTTCCATTTCTGTGTACCTGTTTTGGGTCAAGCAGTACTCAATACAAGCATGAAGTATGCAGCCTGGGCATGCAGCAATCCATTCCCTCCCTTGGCCACTGTGAAAGGTTCAGAGCTGGTCCTGAGACCCAGCCAACACCAATGGGATGCAATTCTGAGGCCTAGCTGGGTTGAGCTGATACAATCTCTATAAACTATGTCTGGAGACATCTTGGGCTTCAAAGGCCTGGCCTTTTCTCCCTAACTCCTAAAGGCCTCAAAACTTTTTCTGGCTCTACCACAAAGCAACTGTGTGACCATAGAAAACTGGATTTGTCTTTGCCTAAGTGTCCTTACCTATAAAATGGGATGCTGCCTACCTCAGTGGGTTGTTCTGAAAATGAATAACAGTATTCACGTACCATGCTTTATACCACATCTGCCACAGAGTAGATGCTCAGGAAATGTTTACTTGTTCCCTTCTGGAGTATGTGTCTCCATGCAGAAAGAAGGGGTGGCATCGCATATGTTTCACATGTCCTTCCTTACTGAGAGTGGCTTAACACAGGCCACAAGGGCACTGGAAAATGAAGCATTTTGCTAGCTGTTAAGCCACGGTCCCCTCTGGGGTCCAGCAAGTTTTGCACAGCCTGGCTACTCAATTCACACCTAATTTGTTCCCATCTCAAACTGAGTTGCTTATATAAAGACATAGCCAAAGGAAATAAATTAGCACATTGCAGGTGCCACAAAGTATCCGTTTTCTCCCAACATCCACACGCTCTGGCCAGTGATCAGAAATTCCTTTCAACCGTCTTTATTCTACTGCCATCCTGTGGCTGACCTGTGCCACTACAGCACCGTGGGGCGGAAGCCGCTGAGCATCTGTCTGATTGTCTTCAGGGTCCTCGGCAAGGGGCTTCAGGAGCAAGCAAGTGCGAACAAACGCTACCCCCAGCGGGTGTTACCAGTCCTGGCTTGACTTCTGTTTTATGAACCTCAAGGACAGATAGTACAGGAACATGAAGCCGCTGCTGATACAAATGACGATGAAGTAGATGGCGTAGAGGGGTTCTGAGTTCAGGTCCATGGCACTGACGATCTGGAGACACAGACACTTAGTGAGGTCGCAAGGATGCTGTCCCCTTGGTCGCACAAGAATCTAGAATCCCCAGCCTTCGCTACTTACTCTATCTCCAGGGACCGAGTAGGTGATGTTGCCGAGCTGTACCGTGTAAGGACGCCCGTTAAACTGGATCTGCATCAGCCCGGCAAAGCACCATCGCAGGAAGGATATCTTGGAAATCCACGCAGGCGCTGAGGACGGAAAGAGCCGAGTTATTCACAGGGTCCTGGCGGTCAGCCCTGCATCGCTGCCCCTCCGGAGGCTGGAACTGCTCTTGGAGAGAGGGACTGTGCTGGCTGTGGCCAGAAGTGAGTCAGGACCGCGGAGACAAGAGAGGGCAAAAGGGCAAAGGGGCAAGGATGGCAGCTGGGAACACGGCTTGGGGGCTGAGGTGGCTAAGGAGTGAAGGGGAGACCCCCGCAGTTCCCTCCCTACAAGTTCTAGGGTCGTTTCCTTAGGTAGTATGTGCTCGGCTTTGTGGAGCTCTCAGCAGCGCCCAAGGGGCGGCCTTGCCCCTGTGGAGCACTATGCTGGGAGAGAGAGGAAGCAGCAAGTCCTGCCCAGCCGTCAGGAAAGCTGCAGAGGAAAGGCCAAAGGTGGGCCCTGGTGAACGCCGAGAAGCGCAAACTCCAAAGTGAAAGGGTGGAGGGGCTGGGGGCTTCACAAGAGCTAGCCCGCAAACCCCAGGAAGCCAACGGTCCTTCCAGGCTTTGAACCAAAAGGCTGCAATAAACTGTCCCTTAGAAAGGTCGCTCTGCAAAGGGAGACACCAAGAAGGCCCACCTTTACAGAAACTAGACAATCTGATGGCCCCACGATGGTCCATGATGAGGGCCAGGGGTTGGACACAGCCCAGGGGGCATTTCAAACAGACTCAGAAGCAGGATCCGTCTGGCTTGCTGATGAACGTGGGGAGGCAGTGTCGGGGTGACTTGTGGGGAGAGGTGGGGGCTGTGAGGAAGAATCGTCCTATAAGCCTCCAGACAGCTGGCAAAGATGTAGAGTGGAACCTAATGGATTAGTTTTCACCTCTAACAAAGACCTGACCAGCCACGGAGGCCAGATGCTTGGCTGAGGGAGAGGGGGCTAGCCTCACCTATCCACAGGTTGTTCAGGTTTATCATGAAGCCCCCCGTGAGATAGAAGGAGTTGTAGAGAGCGTTGCAGAAGAAGGAGGACATGTGGAAGGTGGGCAGCATGGCAGCGGCGGCCAAGGCCATGGTCCTGCAGCAGAAGACCACCAGCCACAGGAGCAGGAAGTGCAGCAGGAAGGGCTCGACGCCGGGCCGCAGGTTGGTCAGCCAGTAGATGGGCATCCCA
This sequence comes from Eospalax fontanierii, assembly GCA_035773235.1. NCBI lineage: Eukaryota > Metazoa > Chordata > Mammalia > Rodentia > Spalacidae > Eospalax > Eospalax fontanierii. The sequence goes on from CM069529.1 coordinate 21,919,185, forward strand.
TAGATGACAATGTAGGCGCAGTGCTCCGGCAGCTCCCCTAGGATCTGCAAAGCACAGTCCTCCACTAAGACATGACCCCAGCAGTTAACGCTTGCCGTTATCTGAAAATGTTTGTGGTGGCAACCCCCAGGATGCCAGCATTCCCCTAGGTGAGGAAGGTGTGGCAGGTGAGACCCAGGCACCTGAATTCTCCCTGATTTCCCCTGCAAGAGCAGCTCAGAGCTGTTGCCCCATGGAGGCAGCCAGTAGATGCTCTGCTAAGACCTAACCAGAGTCCCCACCCTTTCTGTCCAGACGTAATAGCTGTGCAGACTAAGGAAAGCCATTCAGTCTCTCTGAACTGCCTCTTCCTGGGCTCTGGAGAAATGAAGTGTTTGGTGGTGTTGCACCTTTTCCTCTTTAGGTTCAGAAATGTATCACTCCTAATTGGCAGCTCTGGCTCCACTAGGGACTGTTTGATGAATAGCAAGTCTTTGAAACCTTAGAGGTTGCGGTACCTGCCATCGCAGAGAATGCGACGTCAGTCCAGTGTTCCTCAAAACACTTCGCTGCAATGTCTGTGCAATGCCCGGCAGCTTCCTGCACCCTACACCCACTTGTAACCCTGACCAGTCACCTTGGCAAAGAAATATGGACCAGCAGTGTACAGCCCATCCTCCAGCTCATAGAACAGCATTCCCCTCTCTGAGTGACCTAAAAATGAGGGAAGGAGAGAATGAAGGAGTGAAATCCATCCACACCACTTCTACTTAATTGAAAGCAGGGGTGTGAGGCTGGGCATGTTGCTCAGCGATAGAGGCCAGGGGTTCAACTCCCAGCACTGAGGGGGAAGTAATTCTTTTTTTATTATTGATATGGTATGTGTGTGTTTTGCCTGCATGCTTATCAGTGCACCCATGTGTTCACAGAGGCCAGAAGAGGGTGTGGGATCCCCTGGAACTGGAGTTACAGATGGTTGTTAGCTGCCCTGTGGGTGCTGGGAACCAAACCTGCTCTTAATCACTGAGCCATTTCTCTAGCACCTCTTATGCTTTTTAAACTACAGGTGTGGTGAAGTCATCCAGGTGGCCTGGAGGCTCTCCAGGTACAGTAGTGAGCTACAGTCAAATCCTGCTCCAACAGCAATGGCTAAGACACCATGATCTGATTTCATTTGCATATTAATATTAATGTGCAAGTTTTAAAAACAATTGTTGTCACTTATTTCACAATCATGATGTGATGATTCCACAAAGCCATTGTCCCTAGGTGCTCCAAGAAGCAGAGGACAGCCTCAGACCAGCTCAGAGGGTCGCTGATGTTCCCTGCCTGACTGCCCCATGGTCTGGTTAGGACAGCACATTACACTTACATTTGGAGACCACATCCAGAATCACATTGAAAGGAATGAGTGCTCCAATCATGAACAAGAGGGCTGATGCATCCACGAGGGAGAGTTGCTTGCCATCATTACCATAATAAAGGAAGCCAATGATAAGGGACATCAGGCAGGCCTCTGCCCCATGAATGAGCAGGGTTGGCAGGTCCCTGAAGTCATTGGAAATCTGTCGACTTAAAAACAAAAAAACAGAGGTGTCAAAGGAAGAGCATGCAAAGCCCTATGAATTCAGGAATGTCAGGTAATTTCCAGAAGCCTCAATTTCTTATCTGTAAAATGGGGATAGTAATGGTCACCTGACAGAGTGTCTATGATGACTAAGAAAGAAAACTGACAAAATGTCCCTTCCAAAGTGGGTATCAAGTACATGATTATCATTTGGGGAGGGAGGTGTCTTTTTTATTTTGGTTTTAAGTCAGGGTTTGCAGTTACATAGTCCAGGCTGACCTTGAACTTGAGATCCTCCTGCCTCATCTCTTCCCCAGTGTTGGGATTCTAAGCATTCAACCATCTCACACAGCAAAGATTATTACTTTTATCATCAATGATGCTTCTACTTACAGAAATTATGCTGAAGAAAAAGTCAAGTCATAAAAATGTTGGCCACACTATGAATTGTAATGGCAAAAGCCCCTAGATAGGGGACCATCCAGATGGATTAGACCGAATGAAGCAAAGCTAAGCTGGAGTGCTCTAACGGGAGGGGCGATAGAGGCATGACTCTGAGTTTTAAAAGTGGGTTCCTGGGGGCTGGAGAGATGGCTTAACAGTTTAGAGTTTGCTGCTCCTGCAGAGGACCTGAGTTCAGTTCCCAGCATCCATGTTCACCCACAATCTCATCTCCAGGGAATCTGATGCCCTCTTCTGGCTGCCAAGGGTACTGCACTCATGTGCACATATACACACTCTCACACACTCATAAAAATAAAAAGTAATGCAAATCTTCAAAGAAAAATTGGTTACTGAATAGTACATAGAGACTGAATCCACTTAAATATTAAAATGACTCTGTCCAGGCACTCGCAGAGCAGGTGTGCCTGGCCTACTTTGGACATGGTGCAGCAGGGGGCTCTTCCCTGCCCATGTCAGATTCTCTTACTGTCTGAGCTTCTCACCTGGCTCACACAGCCATTTCCATGATCGTCGCCATTGAGGTGACTTTATTTTGTTTAGAGTCAAAGAACAGCTGGAGTGTTCTGTATCATGGGACAGCTGTGCTGGTCCTGGGGACTCTGATTTTCAAACAATTCCACCACTTGATTCTGCTCTCAAATTCACTTAGGATAGAAATGGCTTAATGTGATAGTCAGAGGTATTAGAAGGTGGGGAACAGATGACTGAGAATTACCGAATCAGGGTGGTAAACAGCTGCATCGCCCCGGGCAACTTATCGGAAGTCCTGCAGTTGGTATCCTGAGGGAGGGTCTGACTGCTGGGAGAAAATATGTGGTCATGTTGGGGAGCCCATGGCAGGGTCTCCCTACTCCAGCCACCGGCCCACTGTACCTGATTGCACAAGTGCCCATGTCAAGTTCCTTTGCCTCTGCTTTCCACAAAAAGTCATCAAAGCCTCGCACTTTTTCTAGAAACAGAGCTGCAAGGGACCGAGCCTTCTCCGAGGTGGCCATTTCCTTTTCTTTGCTCTGCCTGTCAATGCTGGTCAAATCCACTGTAAGTAGAGGATGCAGGGCCATAGCAACCTGGTCCCTGGCACTTGTTCCTCACCCTCTGAGACGGAACCATTAAACAATGGTCAGAGAAGTGAGACAGAGACCAGGTCCCTTGCCCTATCTGGACTGACCACATGTGTAGAGGCCTCAGGATCATAAGGTGGTCAGCAACAGAGGCCCTAGCCTCATTCCTGCCCCAGGTCATCACAGGAACATCCCAAAGCAGAGCATGAGCATTCTGGGTTAGATACCTTATCACAGTTATATCTGGCTCTGACTTCAGCTGTATGTAATTTGCCTGTTGCTATGAATTCATAGTTTGGTTGCTCAAGGGGTTAGGCCTAGGCCGAAGCACGTAGGATGGGAGGATGTGGGGACCATTCACGTACATGGAGCACTGACTGCCCTTGCTCAGCTGCTTTGCTGCAGGGAAGGTGGGGACTGTCCATCCAGCTGGGAGCCAGGCCACTGGGAGAGCCATCTCCTGAATTCCAGAGGCTACTACCCTGTACCAGGGTACCATCTGGCAGCCCCTCCCCACAGCCCTCCTCTCACCGTCCTTTGCCCTCCCTCCAGTGTCCTCAGAATGACAGAAAATGCCAGTCCCACCAGTCACAGCCAGGGCCTTCCTATGCCCTGTGGCTTCCAGGACTGGGCATGGCCGGGGCTCTTTTCTTCACCTCTCTTCCCTTCCCTTCTGTTTTCATTACACATCACAACACAAGGTCATTTGTGGGAGGGACTTTCCAAATCACATATGTTCTCAGTGTGCAAGCTAGAGCTCAAACATCACATTCACTAGGCACCCCCAGGCCTCATGTGAGCAGCTCCCACACCCCAGACAGGCGAGGTCCACCTGCCGCAGACAAGGACCTCACCTCTACTTCACCCAGATAATAACATGAAAGGAAAAGGAAAAGAGTCCCCAAGTCTGCCTGACTTCTGTCTCTAGGCTTCAAGTTTTCTCCAGAAGCCAGGTTGTCAAATGTCCTGCGCTCTCTTATCTGAGGACATTGGCCAGAGAATGACACACGGGCGGGAAGCCAGGACGGCACCTGAGCACTGAGTTCAGGGAGGAAAGGTGAACTCTGTGTGAGTTCACCAAGGGCCCGACTGCACAGGATAGGGGCAGGAGCCACGACAGTGACCCATCCTCCTGTGGTAGCTGAGGATGTTGGGAGGACAGTGTGAGCAGCATGGCCAGGAGTCAAGGCTAAGGGCCACACACACCTGCAGGAGCCCCAGTTCTATCTCTCCACAGCTGTGCTACCATAGTAAGCAAGCAGTTGAGTTCTTTCAGCTCCTGTCATGTGCAGATGGAGCTGGTCTTAGCCTCACAGGTGAGTGAGGGGGAAGCAGGAGACACTCTGGAGGTTGGCACTTTGGGACCAGGATATGCCTTGACAGAAGCGGTCCTTGTTACCAGATCTATTGTTGAGCTCCTTGCCATGTTTTACCATGCTGGAAAGAACCTAGGGCTCCTAGTCACTGAAGGGACCAGACACAGCAGTTGCTGGTACAACTGAACATGTGCTCAGCAGTCATTCCTTAACACTCTTGAGTGATACTTTCCAGGCAGATGTCCTGAAAAGGCCACTTCTCCCCATGAATGAAAGAGGTGGTTTGTGGTACCCTATGTACACTATTCTGAGTGTTTGGGGGCCCAAAAGAAAGGCAGGTCAATGGCTGACTGGCCAGTGTTCATATCCAGAAATGTGTTGGTCAAGGCCAATATAAGCCCTGCCCTGGGCCCCTCCACCCAACACCCCAGAAGGTTCCTGCCTCTGAGGAGAACAAGGGCACAATCTTAAAATCCTCTGATGGTTTGCTGACCCTAAAGCATCCCTTTTCTCATAGAGTCTGTATCAAGACCCCAGTTGTAGAAAGTGGTCCAAGATCTCCTGAATTACACCTCTCTACCTGCAGAGCTCCACCTTTTTCTAACCTGTCCTGCACAGAAGGGGCGATTTATCAGCAGATGCTCATTTCATGTCCTCACATGCAGCAAACAGACCAGTTCTCCGTTCTGTACACCACCACGCTCCGCTCCCCTGGTCCCCTTTCACTTGTCTCCCTTGGATCTTCTCAGTTAAGCGTGTGGTTGTTTGTATTTTGGGGGGATGCACCCCGGTATAGGCCACTGGCCTTGTTCACTCACCATAGAAGTCAGCAGGGTTGCTGTATCGGGGACAGGGATGACCAATTTCTGTGAAGTAATGGACCATGTGCTGCGCAGCCCCCAAGTAGATGGGAGTGCCTGATGTCATCAGAAGGACCAGGTCAAATAGCCTGAAGATGTCCGACCGAGGCTGGTGGAGGGAGATGAGCACCAACCTGTTGCCTTTGGCCAGGCGGGACAAGGTTCTCACCAGGTTGTGGGCGGTGAAGCTGTCCAGACCGGAGGTGGGCTCATCCAGGATGAGGATTCCTGCCGACATCACATGGGAAGCCTGGTGACCAAGCCCCGCAGGGCGCAGGCTCAGGTCCTTCACCCCTCCCGTTCCCAGCCCTCACCTGGGTTCCACAGAAGTTGCACCCCAATGCTCACTCTGCGGCGCTCGCCCCCAGACACCCCACGCATGTACGTGTTGCCCACTCGGGTGTCTGCGCACTGTCGTAGCCGCAGCTCCGCGATCACGTCCTCCACCTGAGGACAGGAAGCCGAGTGTTGCCCGCATAGCATCTGAAGGCTACATTGACTTTGACCGGAGGAGGGCGGCTCCTGCGCTCAGCTGCTGTGTGTTGGTCCTCCTGAATCTGCCCCAGGGCCTGAGCAGATCCACCCTGCCCGGTACTGACCATGGAGTGCAAACAGAACTGGGTACTAGAGACGAGCTAGTTGGTCCCGCTCACATGGAATGCAGGAAACACACAAATAAACACTCACTACATATTTGACTGGCACCCCGAAGGGGACCCACCTAGGCTGAGGTGCTTCCCCATTAAGCACATGGCAGGTGAACGCTGGCTGAGTTGGGCTGCTTAAACTCCATCTGGGCTGGGTCTCGAGGCGAAGCAAGGAAGAGCAAGGATATTGGCTTGTCAGACCCTGGGGACCATCACCCAGTCAGTTAATTACCCTTTTGTCACGCTGGGCCTGAGAGAAAGTTCTGGGCAGGCGCATCTGGGCCACGAAGGCTAGGGTCTCTCTGACCGTCAGATTAGGGAGCAGCTGGTCGTGCTGGCGCACGTGGGCCACACTCTTCCTCACCAGCTGGGGCGTGCTGGGTTTCCCGTTGATCCAGATTTGGCCTGACTTCATCTTGCCACCACGGTCCCTGCCAGTGATGACGTCTAGCAGTGAGTCTCTCCCACAGCCTGCAAAGCCACCAGAGACATCCTTGAGGGTGGAGCCTCCCGGGGCCAGCCCAAGCAGCTGTAACCACACATTTGGCAGCTCCCAGAAGTGACCAAGTTCCAGACCAAAGTCTGTATCTTCAGGTTTTCCTTCTACAATCAACTTGTGGGCTCTTGAGAGGGTGGGGGCAGACAGGCACTAGGGTTTCAGAACAGGTCAGCATGACAGAAGACTGGAGTCCCGGCTGCCCCATGCCTGCTGTGCCTGAAGCACTTGTCTGTGTAACTGCTAACCAATGCACTTTTTCCCCAAGCAAGGATGATGTAATTACAATGTAAAAGTGTAGTTACTTTAGGCTGACAAATCTCATCATTCATCATTTGGCTCCCAAGCACGCTTTGTGGGAATGACTACATTGCAGTATTCACAGGTTGTCATTTAAGAATGCAAACCCACAACCTATTCTCTGAAATATGGGAGAAAAGTAAGACGGATAATAAATGTGGGAATAACGTTAGAGCGCTGTGACCCCAGGTTCCTGGCGCACCTTTAGCTGTGACCCCAGGTTCCTGGCGCACCTTTAGCTGTGACCCCAGGTTCCTGGCGCACCTTTAGCTGTGACCCCAGGTTCCTGGCGCACCTTTATATTCTCTCTGTCTCTCTGTAGTCTTTTCTGTCTTAAAAAGAAAAAGGAAAAAAACAACCCTTGTACTCAAGTTAACACCCTCTGCTTCTGAATGATGTCTCAGTTACTATTAATTTGGAGAAGTGAGCATCATTTTGGATCTTGCTTCCAAAAGCATTTAATGAGCCTTTTTCTCCTATAACTATTTAAATGGAATATGAATTGGGTTCCCCAATGCTGGGATTAAAGGCGTGTGCCACCACACCCAGCTAAGAAAAAAGTATTTTGATCTATAATGTCTGCTAGCTTTTCTTACCACAGAGCTGTGGACAAGTTCTCTCACATGGAATTTTGTTTTCCTTACTTATAGTCTTTTTTGGAAGGCAAATTTTCCAGCTTTTTTTTTTTTTTTTTTCTGAACAAGGCAAAAGCCAACAGACAAGAGATAACTAGTCCTTCTTGACGTACATCACATGTTGCCTGCAGCAGTCCCACAGCACCCAGTACAAATTCAGAAGCCCAGACGCTTTTACATGGGATCTTCTTGCTACGGTCCATAGGTTTGGAGTGCAAGCAGCTTGCACACTGCCTCCTGGATGTGCCTCATGGAGGCTTTCTGAGAGATTAAGTTGAACAAAATGTCCCAGACCAGAGACCAGAGAGGGAGGCCTCAGCCCTGCTCCCTGTTCAGCCTCAGACATTGGCTCTGTAAATGCAGGAGACTTTGCCAACTTTCACAAAGATCAGGGGATCCCTGGTCAGAGGGCAGGAAGACCGTATTCCTAAATAAACTTTGTGGTAAAGGTATAGGTAGCCTTCCAACAGAAGGTGCTTATGTGTTTGGGGAGATCCTTCTGAACCAGGAGAAAAAAGTAATATGGACTCAAGACTCTTGTGAAGTGACTTCCATCTCCTCACCAGTGACTTCATGAATTGGTAACCACTTTTGGCATTTCTGATTTTATAGAAGCTATATGGTTGAAGCTGACTTTTAAAACTTATGACCAGCATTCTGCATATGTGTAGCAGGTGTGTATGTGTATGTGTAGGTGCGTGTGCATGTGCTGAAAATCACAAGAACTATAACTGGGGGGCTGGAGAGATGGTTTGGTGGTTAAGAGCATGGGCTACTCTTGCAGAAGACCCAGGTAGAGTTCCCAGCATCTGCATGGAGGCAAACAATTCTCTGTAATTCCACTTCCACGGAATCTGATGCCTTCTTCTGCCCTCCACAGGCATTGCAGGCACATAGTACAGTGAACAAACATTCAAGTGAAACACTCACATACATAAACACAAATAAATAAAATTTCAAAAATAAGTATGATGGATAAACTTTCTAAAAACCAATGTCAATAATTTCAGCCAAGTAAATCTAATCAAGCAATGCTGAACCTGGATATTATCCAATGTGATTCTAGCTCAGCCTGTCTGAACTTTTCTTTCCTCAATTACAGATCAGGGATGCTATTGGCTAGAGGAACACATAAACCAAATGTTCACTCACTCCAAGGGATGGCCTATACGTCTCCATTCAGGAAGAAAAGACAGTTACAAGAAAAGCTAGCAGACATTATAGATCAAAATACTTTTTTCTTAGCTGGGTGTGATGGCACATGCCTTTAATCTCAGCACTCAGGAGGCAGAGACAGGCAGAGCTCTATGAGTTCAAGGCCAGCCTGGTCTACATAGTGAGTTCCAGGTTAGCTGGGGCTACAGGGAGACCTGGTCTCAAAAAAAATAAAAAGCCAACTGTTTCTTGTTTAGGTCAGAATCACAGGGTCAGGGCAAGGGTGGCAGGGACTGAATGAGTGTGCATGTTGTTTTAGTTACAAAGTGCGTTTACATATCATAGCTCATTTGATCTTTGGTTAGACAATAAACAACCCTCTATCAGAAAAGTATGAAAGTTTGGAACAGATGTTCAAAATGTTGAGCAATCTCTGCCTCTGGAAATGATTAATTAAAAGGTATAAAGTGCTCTCTTTAATACTGGGTAAATGTGTCCCAGGAAGAACCATCAAGTTTAAGTTCAAAATATAGCTCTACATTAAAGGTCATTAGGAGACTTATATGAAAATGTGTGTGTGTGTGTGTGTGTGTGTGTGTGCCTGCATGTGAGCATATAGGTGCACACACATACAAAAGGACACTCTAGAAGTAGTGTAGGGACTAGATAATGTGAAAATCTTCCTTTAAGAATCTTTCAAGGCCAGGCATGGTGGCACATGCCTTTAATCCCAGCATTTGGGAGGCAGGGGCAGGTGAATCTCTGTGGGACTGAGGCCAGCCTGATCTACATAGTGAGCTCCAGCCAGTTGAGTCTACAGGGAGACCCTGTCTCAAAAAGACCAAAAATAAAATAATGCTTCCAAGCTGGCAGGGTGTAAAGTGGAAACAGTAAGGAGACGTGTTCTCCAAGCTCCTTCTACCTGTAATTTCAGATTTGGCCTGTGGAAGTGACTGAGATACTTCAAGAATCTAGCTCTTTGCAGGTGGTTGGAGGTTGCTCTAGAACTGTGAAGGGGACAGTCCGGGCCCTGCCGAGTCATTGTCTGACCATGACCCTACTCTGGCTCTAGAGGAACAACCTGAGCAAGCACCCTGTGGCTGGAAAGAACCTGAAAAGAACATCATGTTCTGAGTTCAGGTGTTAACTGAAGAAGGGTGTGGTTACAACCTCAGGCATTACAGCGGTGTGCTCATGGTTCATGATACCAGCAACATCCACAAGTTATTGGGTGCAGGAACTGGCGTGTGAACTGGTCTATCTGACCCAGAACTTGTGTTCTCATTCACTCTGCTATATTATTCATCAGCAAAGAGTTCTGCAAGTAGTATCTATGTCTGAAGGCTATTCTGCATCCCCGGGGATAGAAGCCATTGCCCCACCATGGCCTGTGTTGGTACCTGAGCTTCCTATGATGGCCAACATCTGCCCACTTCTCACTTTGAAGCTCAGGTTCTGGATACCCAGATCACAGGAGTCTTGGCTGCCATGAGACATCCAAGGTATCTTGAACTGAGCTAGCTGCTCGAACCAAGGTACCTGTGAGGCCATGTCCACCTGTGGAGAGACATTTAAAAGTTGCTTGGAAAGCTGAATACTTCAGAAGGTTTTAGCGACTTCTATTCAGCTCTCCTGTGTTCTGTATAACCATTGCCATAGGAGACACCACACTGTCAATACATACTAGATCTTGAGGCACCCCCCACACTAGAGTCCTATGAAACATGGCAGTGAGGCCCCTTCACCCTATTGAAGTCTACACCTAAGGGGATCAGGACTCATATGCAAATAACAGAAAATAGTTAATGAGAATTTACCACTTAAGGCTGGATATAGTAGCTCTCAGCACTCGGGAGGCAGAAAGAGGCAGGTGGATTTCTATGCATTCAAGGCAGCCTGGTCTACAGAGAGTTTCAGGCCAGCCAAGGCTACATAGTAAGACCCTGTCTCAAACAAACAAACAAACAAATAAAGTTTACCACCTACAAGACATTATGATAATCACTCTGTATCATTAGCCCATTAGCTCTTTATTGTAAACATATATCCTGGGTACCTCTCATAGTATCTGTTTCACAGATGAGGTTGAGAACAGTTAAGGAACTTACTCAAGGTTGCACAGCTAGTATGTGGCAGGGCAGAGAAAGGTTACAGTGTGGCTCATTAGCATGCTCTAACTCACACCCATAGGAAAGCCAGCTTGGGACTCAAGTTCACCATCTCAGGCCCTACCAAGAGGTACTCTGGGCAGCATAGGGTCTAGCCTGGGAAAGTGGAGTAGTGGGAATCACTAAATCTGACCAGGGTATTCCTGAGAACATCCCACAATTGCCTTTGCATTCTGGATATTTTATTAGTAACAAAGACAATACATTTTACAAAGATAGATGGATATAAATGGATGCGATCTAAATAAAGTCTGTAGTTTACTTAATAGTACATTGCTAATTTCTTAGTTTTGGTAATTATACACTACATAGCTTGTTAATCTTAAGGGGAATTAGGCAAAGGATATATGGGAACACTAGATTCTCTTACTTGAGTGTGTGTGTGTGTGTTTGTGTTTGTGCCTTCCTGCAGATGTATATGGGATGTGTGTGTGATTATGAGTGCATGTGTGTACACATCTCTGTGTGTACATGCATATGGAGGCTAGAGGTCAATATCAATGTCTTCCTCAATTGCTCTCTACCTTGTTTTTGAGACCTGGTCTCTTGATGAACCCAGAGCTCACTGATTAAAGTTGGCTGCTGACCAGTAAGATCCAGGAATCATCCGCTTCTGCCTCCCCAGGCTTGAGATTCTAGACAGGAGCTGCTCTGCCCATTTTTATTTACATGGGTGCTGGGGATTGGAACCCAGGGCCTCATGCTTATGTGGCAGGCACTTTACTGACTGGGCCATCTCCCCAGCCCCTTTGTTACTTTTTTCAAAGTCTAAAGTTACTTCAAAACGTAGAGTTAAGAGTTCTAGAAACTCTCCCCGCCGGTCCTCACAGTAAGCCTGGACAGCTTCTCAGCGGGCTTGTCCCTTCCCATGCTTCCTGCCTCCAGCTACAGGTGGTACTTGCACCCAGGGTGTCCAGAACCGCGTCCCTGGGGTTAGAGCGCTGCAGGATGGGCTCACGATTCTATGCCTTTCCATGTCCACTCCCCGCCCCAACCCTGGTATGTGCTCCTACCTGGTAGGTGAGATTTCTGACCTCCAACGTGTTGGACTGGCCACTGTAGGTGAAGTATAGGCTGTTATCACTTTCAGAGGAGAACAAACTGTCCTGGAGGCCCTGCTGGAGGACATGACATATGAGGCACTCCTCCAGTGGCTGTTAAGGACAGAGAAGACAGGTACAGGGGACCTGAGAGGCATGGGCAGCCGCTAACCACGTAGTGAAGATCCCACACTGTTAGGAGGTGGGTTCATTCAGGTGGTTCCCCAGGACCCTGAGAAAATGAGCATTGATAACAGCGCATTCCCTCCACCCTTCAGGGAGGCTTTTCCAGGACAGCTCTGGCCCCAGAAAGCCTTGGTCTTAGGGTGGTATTTCTGAATCCTTGCAACTTGGGATGAATGATAGCCAGACTCGAGACTGCAATGGGCAGACCTGTGCTGGTAGCCTGGAAACCCTTGAACTTGACTATCATTTCCCCACATCTGGCCTAATATCACATAACGATAAATAGACACATCATGTGAGAGAGACAGACAGACAGACAACAGCAAGTTGACCCCAGGCATCTGTGAAGACAACATTCTAAGAAAAGTATATCTCATATTTGAATGAGGAATTTTGTGCAACAAAGCCATTGAAAATGTTGGCGTGGGGGTGGGAGGACTGGAGAGATCGTTCAGCAGGTAAGAGCACTAATTGTTCTTGCAGAGGACTCAGGTTTGATTCTCAGCACCCAAACGGAAGCTAACTGCCGTCCATAACTCCCAGTTCCAGGGGATGATGCCTTCTTCTGACCTCTGTGGACATTGCACACATGGATATACCTACATACATACATGGGAAAACACTCATAAAATACTAATAAATAAAATTATTAAAGAACAGAAAATGTTGTAGGGACATTTCAGAGGCTGTCCCTACCATCATCACCACCATCACCCCACCTTCACCGTCACCACTGTGGCTATGATGTTGTCATTGCTGAAGTGGTGGCAATTTGCATGTTTTCAATTGCCTCATTGTACATTGATATGCATGCAGTGTGGTTATTTGATATATGTATTCAACGTGCAGTGATCAAATGGGGTAATCAGTACCTACATCTCCTTGACCGTTTATCATTTTTTGTGTGTGTTGGAAACTGTTAGGGTCCAAAAATTGAGAACAAACCCTGTGACTCCACTATGATGCAAAAAAAAAAAAAAGATTTATTTATATGATTTGGCAAACGAAAGCAAACCAAGCAGCTGGCTAGCCGGGCTGCAGTCCCTAAGGCCAGATGGGGAACTGCTGTGCCACCCAAGGTTGCAGTCCGCTTTCATAGGTTCAGTAGCTGTGAGGCTCCAACCTTGGAGTTGGTTGGTCTAAAATCTGTTTGTCCCACTGGGATTATTTGTATTGGGCAATTCAGACCCCGCTGTCCGTGGGGTCTTGGCTTAGCGCCAGAATGGAGCGGGGCTGGCAATTAAAACTTAAGAGGTCTGAGTTTGCTTTGTCCCTACAGAAACCATCAGATCTTCTCCTCTGGTCTTTATACACATACAATAATGGCATAAACTTTGGTGACCCTACTGCGTTACACAATGCTAGAACTCATCCCTCCCGTGTGTGTGGCCTCCCCTCTCGCTCCATTCTTTTTCACCTCTAGTGATACAGTTCTACTTTCTGAAATGGGGGTTTGTTTTATTGAGATTTGATTTTTTATCTTTTGTTTTTGCAATGTTGGGGATCAAATCCAGGGTTTCAAGCATTCTAGGTAAATGTTCTACCACTGAGCTAAGCCCCAACTCTGATGGTGTACTTGAATACAAGCCAAACAAACAAGTCTTTTTCCCTTCCTTCCTTCCTTCCTTCCTTCCTTCCTTCCTTCCTTCCTTCCTTCCTTCCTTCCTTCTTCCCTCCCTTCTTTTTTCTAAGACATGGTCTCATGCAGCCCAGGCCTGCCTGAAGTTTGCTATCTTTGTAGCCAAGGATGACCTTGAACTTCTGATCTTCCTGCCTCCACATCCTCGCTGCTGCTATTATAGGTATGCGCTACCACCACTGTTTATGTGGTTTGGGGGATTGAGCTTGGGGCTCTGTGCATGCTAGAGAAGCACTCTACCAATTGAATTAATTACATTCCCAGCCTCTAAACCAGTGCTTCTTGGCTTTGGTTGGTAGCTTGAAAAGGTAGTAACCATGTGCAAGTTCAAATTCTTTCTGCCTCATCTATTCAATCATTTAAGTCACTGAGGCTTAAACAGCGAGACTCTTACCTAAGGTTCCTGACCTTTAAGGCTATTCCATTTTTTTTTTTCTTCTAGTTTGTAGGCAGACCTGCATTTACTGACAAGCTCCGGTGAGCCCCCAGCTGTTCCTGGAGCTGTCATTCTCATGCTATTGCCTCCAGCCAAACAGGTGACAAACACTAACTTGGGAGCCCACCGCACGCTTTAGGCTTGGCATCCGATGGAACGGTAAAAAAGACCATCGTAGAGAAGTTCCAGTTTTGTGAGTATCACAGGCACCAGGATGGAGTGAGACAGGCCAGGCACAGAGACAGACTGAGGCCAATATCTGGGCATCTTTCACTACACACAACCTACTTATGTGCTGAAGGGAAACTAACAGAGCAATCTCTTTGCCACTGCACTCTACAGTGGTGAGGGGAGCTGTCCTTCAGAAGGACATTCCAGGCCAATGGGAAGGGAATAGACAGAGGTGACCGTACACCTGCAGCACGCCTTCTGGGAGTGGCGCCCAGAGACCCGGGAGAGTATGAAAAACTGCCCAGCGAAGCTATTTACTTGGTTTACAGTTTGCATTCTTACCCAAATTATCCAGTAAAAACATGGGAAGATAAACCTCTGACTCAGGAGAGGGGATTATCCTTGGGGGGCAGGGGAGGATACAAGGGAAAAGTGGGTGAGTAGGCTACAAAGCTATCAGGAATTAGTGGTGGGTATGCGGAAGGTGGGAGCTCCCTAGGTAGATGGACTTGTTTGAACTGCTTCACAATGTTTTCACAGTGAGAGAGTAGGCTTGAATGGGAATTCTTGAGTTCTGTTCCCACCTCGACCCCTTCTACAGATCCTGCAAAACAGGTGGAGGAGTGTGGGCAGGAGAGGAGAGGGGTCTGCACCCTCTGAGATCCATATGGAACTCCTGGAGAGATTCAGGTTCAGGCAGCTGCGGGGCTGTGGGTCAGCAGCCTCACTTTCCCTCAGGCACCTCCACTACCACCCACACTGGCTAGTTAATTCTATTGGTTACTCAGGTTAATTTGCCTCCTGTTGTCTTGTTTTTGTCTGGCTGGTTTTGTTTTTTTTGAGACAGGGTCCCAGGTAGCCAAGGCTGTCCTCAAACTTACTATGTAGCCAAGGATGATCTTGAACTTCTGCCACCATCTCACCAGTGTTGTAATTATAGGGATGTACCACCATACTCGGTTTATTGCAGTGCCAGGAATCAAACTCAGGGCATGGTTAGGCAAGCACCCTACTGACGGAGCCACATCCTCAAGCCCCTGTTTCTCATTTTTAATCATATATCTGCAGAAGAGATCTTGGTTGATTGGCATCAGACAGGAATTAGCTCAGAAACTGCTTCTGTTGGATTCCCAAGTTGGATTTAGGGATAGAGGAGCTACTGGGGAATGAAGGCCTGTTAGTTACAGTCCGGAGCAATGTGGGGAGGTCTCAACTTGTGCTGTTGTTACTTGACCCTAGGGGCAGAGAGGGCATAGAGAAAGCTAGATCTATCGTTGAACAGGGCCCAAGCCTACCAACCCTAGCCATCATGGAGATATTGACCTTCCAGGAACCACATAGACAAGCTCAGCTTCCAGGAGAAGAAAATTCATGTCTGAGTGGGAGATGACTTCTGTTTCATTTTAAAATATTTTCCTTGGCACCCAGGAAAGATTTGTTAGACTCCTCCTGAGGTTTTGACAAATTCTCTGTATTTTTCAAATACTTAAATATCTATTCAGCTGACACGTTAATCAGTATGACTGTCAGAACATCATTTGAATTTCTGACAGGTGACACCCCAAAAAGCAAAAGCAGATTTATTTGTAGGTAACCAGCTCAGCTCCTGCTGAGCTACAGTGTAATTTCTCCTTGTATTAACTTCTGATTAAATTCCTGAGTCAGAAGCACAGACAAGCAGAGAACTCATAAAAGGAGACATGTGCTGAGTGAGGACTGTAGCTGGCAGAGATCGAAAGGGCTTGTCTCTGGCCTAGAGGACACCCTTGGACCTCTGTTGACACATGCAAACCAGATCTCACCCAGCTCTGCTGTGGGCCCAGGCTTTCCTGGCCCTGCTCCTGTCCATGGTACGCGGAGTGTGTGACCTATGGGCCTTGCCAGTCCTGGCACTCAATGCCAGAATTCCCTGTGCAGACAGCCCTGAACCTATCTCTCCTCCCAAGCCATCTTCCTGAGTGATGGCAGTACTACTTAAGGGGGCCCCTGTTAGCTCAACCCGGAGCATCTGTCTACAGAAGGCCTGACTAGAATGTGGGGGACAGAATGGGTGACCCCTGTATGAGTTCCTTGTAGGGTGAGGTGGAACTGGGAGGGCAGAGAAGGAGACAGGCTCCAGCATGGGTAGAAGCTGGCTCCTCCGCGTCACCTATCCTGGCTGTTTGGAAAAAGCCTGCATTTTCTAAATTCCCATCCAATCTTCCAGGTTGTGAGGAAAGCATACTAAGAGAAGAGGGTGGAGACTATGTAACAGATCTCAGCCTGACTGACAGCTTTTATGGAGACATAAGGCATGTGTTCCAAACCCCATAACTGTTAAGGGCAGACCACCACAGAACACCTAAAATAACAGGATTACGGAGGAGGGCTTCTGAGTGGCAGGACCCCATGCATCTTTGTCTGTAGGACACCTTTAGTTGTGGTGGTGACCTGCAGGGGAAAAAGTCCCCAGAGTCACTGCTGTTTGTATATCTTACTCAGAAAGTGAGCATCAGAATTCAAGGGAAGTGGTTAGTAGGAGTCGTTTCCTCATTGGCATGTACCTCATGGGGCATTCAGATAGCAGAACTGGCCATTACTGTGGCAGAAGAATTGCTTAGAAGTGCAGGCTCATTGCCTGGCCAGTCCAGGGTCTGTGGCTTCCCTGATGGCTGTGGAAATCTTGTTCTAATCCTTCCCTCTAGAAAAGAGGGCAGGATGCGGAGGACGGGAGTGGGAATCTACTTCCCTTTGGCTCCAATTCCCGCCCACATTCCCCAGTCAAAGGCTAGTTGCCAAGTAAACATTTCTCTGGTTAAAAAAGGAAATCTTGTGCTTCCGCCTCGTGGCCACTTGGCCAAGTCTGTGCCTTCCATCTGTCTTCCAGATCTTAGGAGTGTAGGCATAGACTTCTGATGTTCCCATTGCTATCCTGTCATAGCCATCACTCTAAGACTACCACTGAGTCTACCTCTGAGACCTCTAGCACTGAGACTCTTAACTTGTGAACCACATGGACAGAGGATGCCTCAGGAAAGTCCCTGCTACATGGGAATGTGTTTCTGTGCTGGAATCTCACTGGAAAACTCGAAATCAATTCAAGTCACCCACAAGAACATCATGTTCCAGGGAGCATGCTGTAGGACTGAAAGTAATCACAGAGGCCTCCTGGCTCCTGAGCTATACCCCTCGGCTCCTCCAACACCCAGAAGATAGGGTTCTACTGCCACATTTCTACTCTGCTTAGTGTCCAGGTAGTGAATTAAGAGCAAAGGAAAGAAAGGCCCAGTTCCACACCACTCCCCAGAACTAAGGTGGCTAGAGTTACTCACCGAAGCATCCTGCAGTGCAGCTTCATTCCACAGCTGGTGCTCCTCTGTGGCCTTCTCAGTCATGGGGGTCCTTGAGGTCTGCACCCCTCTATGTGGCTGCTGTGGATCCTCCCTGCTGCCGCCTGGGCCAGGGTTGTCTATTTCCTAGAGCCAGGCCACCTGAGCCTTCCTTCTCTGTGCCAACCTCTGTCCCATCATTCCTCTCTGGCCAACCCTCCTACAAACACACTGTGTGCTCTGCCCACTGTTTAGATAAGGACGCTCTGGCTAAAGGTACATCAGATAATAGTATCGGTGGCCAAATCCACCGCTGCCTCACAAGGGACTCCAGGGCTGGGCAAGCGCAGGCAGGGCACTCCCACTGGCTCCTCGGTTGAAGCCACTCTGGAGAAGATCAGGCCACCAGAAAATTCGCCTGTCTTTGCAGCCTGCTGACCATGAGTGAACTGCCCATTCTGAGTCCAGAGGCTGCTGGAGGGCCCCATATTAACAGAGGTTCCCAGAGTTCCCTGGAAGAGGGATCTGTAGCTGACTCAGAGGCTCGGCACAGCCTGGGTGTCCTCCACGTCTCCTACAGTGTCAGGTAAGGGGATTCCACCACAGAAAGCTGGGGTTCCTACCCTCTCTGGTTCCTCTTCTCACTAAGTGAGTAGGTGAGCCTGGGGGCCTTGGGGTGCCTGTTTAGTAGATCAAGGTGGAAGTGGGCAAGGCTGTCAATCAATAATACAACAGTAGTGAATGCATTCCCCGCACGGGGCAGGGCCTGGCCGTTAAACCGCACCGTGTCTGGTGCTGCTCATCCCCTCTCACCACTGTCTGTCGCCAACACCTCTTCCTTGGCTTGTCTACCACCTGCCCTGTGTGGATGGAGAGGGCTCAGAGAGTCAGGGTTCTGGAGGCACAAGACAGAATGAAGCCTGCTGAAGGAATGTAGGGTCCACCTCAAGAACAAACAGTGTGCTAGTTAGCATCCCACAGCCAGAAAGAGCCCTGACATTCCGAGCAGCTGCTAGGTGCCACTTCCCTTGAGTGGTGGCCAGCTGGCTGTCCTTACCTCTCCAGGGTAGAGAGGTTGAAATACAGTTAGCTAATTTGTCCAGTGACAGCTGGGGTGGGGTAGAGCTGGGTTCGGCACTGGGGAACCAGGTTCTGGCCCCTTCCGGGACCCCACACTGCTTTTGATCTCATGGGATTTCTTTAAAGTAACCGTGTGGGGCCCTGGTGGAACATCAGATCATCCCGGCAGCGGTGGGAACGGCAGATCCTCAAAGATGTCTCCTTGTACCTGGAGAGCGGGCAGATGATGTGCATCTTAGGCAGCTCAGGTAAGCCGCTTTGCTTCCCAGTGAGGACATGGGGAGGTTTGGACTTAAGGACCACGTTGAAGAAATAAGTTTAAAGGGTAGCAAGAAGGCCATGCATTTGATATTAGAATGAAATTTAACAACATGTCTGACTGTGAATGGAACCTGATACCAAACCGAAGCCTTGAGAAAAGTCCCTGAAAGAGTGGACAGTCCTGTCTGACAGGGAAGTGCAGTTTCTGTGTGTTTATATGTTTCTGGTGTTGGGGTTTGAACACAGTCTGATGCCTGATAGGTAAGCTCTTTACCACTGAGTCCCAGCCCTGCAAGTAAATTCCTGTTTTCAAGTATGGAGTGTCCTCGCCGTGGGGGCTAACATACAGGGGTGCTTAGCACCCTATCTGGAGACAGGGTAAGGCAGTAATGAGTGCAGAAATGCCCACTTGCCACCCATGTTTAATTCTTCCAGCCCTGTTCCTCAGGCACACAACGGAGACTAGAAAAGAATATAAAATATCCCTATGTCAATATCAAGCCTTATCAACACACCATATTTGCTCTGGGGCTCTTTTTTTTTTAAGGCATTAAACATTACAGATAGTGCAGAGGCATCTCTTATGTGCATTCCCCATGTCCTTTCCTCCTCTTTCCAGAGGAAACTGTAATGTTTGAGCCTGCCTTTCATGTTTGTTTTTGTGTCCTTGTATCAGCTAGTCATTTTCTGGGAGGGATTCCCTCTTAGGTCCCTGTGAGATTCACTGCTGTGAATCCTCAGGGCCAACGTTTCCAGCAGCTGGGGAGGGGGTGCACTGGCTCCTAGGTGACCCCTGGGTGACTCTGCTCAGGGTTCACTACATTGGGTCATTCTGCATGTCTTAGTTTAAGGATTCTGACAAATTATCATTATAAAAGCCTCTTGCTTGAGCAAGTGCTTTCAGATGGTGGTCATTCAACCCACTGTCCTCTTGCATTGATCTCTTTCCTAGAAATAGGCAATGTAAGTCTGTGACATGAATTAGGTATGGCACTGGTTTGGATATTGAGTGTGTCTCCCAAATTATGTGTTAGAAGCTTGTTCCCCACTGTAAAAATGTTGAGAGGCACTGGAGTCTCTAAGAGGTGAGGCCTATTGGTCTAGTAGAAGATGGTTAAACCATGGGACATAACCCCTGTGGTTTTAATGTAGTTTTTACTAGATTAGCTATAGCAAATTGGTATAAAAGAATAGGCATGATCCTTGAATCCCTCTGGCCTCTGTCTCACCATGTAGTCTCTCCATCTTACAGGTCATGATGTTATGAGGCCATCTAATTTTGAATTTTGAGTCTCCAAAATTGTGAGATAACATACACACACACACACACACACAACTAATTACCCAGTCTTTTTGCTATAGCAATGGAAGATGGATTAAGATAGTCAGCCTTGAGTTAAATCCATGACCACAAATCTGCTATAGTGTATACACAGTTCTATGGCAACAGTAATGTATTAAGGGTATGTGCAAAGGAATTCCCTGTCTTAGTTCAAGAGAACTGCTCTAAGGAGACATCAGATGCTGCTCATAACTTATGAGAAACAGACACTTATTCCTTATACTCCTAGAGACTGACACCTAAGATCAATTGACTGACACATGTGGTGTGTGGTGAGGGTGGGTATCTAACTTTTTGTTAACAGTTGAAAGGAGGAAAGGTTTATCTTGGCTCATGGGTTCAGAGGGTTCAGTTCATCACAGTCAGGAGCCATGGCAGAGCAGCTTATATCACAAAGGACAGTAAGCAGAGAGGAGCTAGGAGATGGCCAGAGACAAGATCTGTCCAAGGACATCTCCAGGCACTTACTTCTTCCAGCTACTTTCCACCTCTACAGCTTCCAGAACCTCCCCAAATAGCACCACCTACTGGGGATCTACATGAGCCTATGGGGACATTTCACACTCAAATCATAGCAACAGCCTTCCTCATAAATGGTTACTTTTTTCACTCCAATCTCACATAGTAGAAGGGATAAGGGGTCCCTCTCAAGCCTCTTTAAATTATTTATTTTATGTGTGCAGATACACATAATGTGTACTTGTAAAGGCAGAGGTCAACTTTGGGTGTCGTCCTCAGTTACTTCTCCATCTTGGTTTTTGAGGCAGAGTCTCTCACTTTTACCCGGAACCTATGGATTCAGCTAGGTTGGCTGGCTGGCCAGCAAGCCCCAGGGATCCTCCTGGCTCTACCTCTGCTGTGTCACGGTTACAGGCATGTGCTATGATGCCTAGCTTTTTAATGTGGGCTCTGGAGTCTGAACTCAGATTCTTACGGTTGCACCAAAAACGCTTTACTGACTGAACCATCTCTATCGCCTTCAAATGTCTAAGAGTACTAATCTCGGTTATAAGGGCTGCATCCTTAGAACTGTACCAGCTCCCAATAACACATCCTAATGCCATTTCGGTCACATGAAGAATCTGCTTCCACAGTGGTGTCTTATCCCGGGAGCAAGCTAGTGCTGTCTCTTGTTCAGTGAGAGCTGGAGATAAGAAGGGAGAACCCCGAGGAGTCCGTGTGAGGCTGAAAAGTGGCCACAGCCTCACTGGTGGGTCCAGGCAGCTGCAGTGGCAGAAAAGGGAGGAGACAGGCGGCAGCAGCAAATGTTGAGGGTCAAACACCATACATATGAGCTCATTGGATTTAGTGATAAAAAAGTAACCCTAAGAAAGTAATCCCTGGGAAACCAGTCTTGATATGGAGATGAAGCTGGAACTCAGGTTACAAGATATTTAAATCTTTGGTCACAGTTGAGTTAGACTCCAGAAATGTCAGAACTGGAAGACTCTGGTTGGAGCACCCACACAGAAGGTCAGGGATCATGGCAGAAAAGTTGGAACACAACCCCAATTAAAGTCATATTTCCTCTTCCTCCTCCTGTGTGTCTGGAGCTGGGATTGAACTAGAGCCTTGTGCACATCTGGCAAGTATTCTACAACTAAGCTTCCCCCCAACTGCAGCCTGAAATTCATTTCTTCATAATTTTTTTTTGAAACAGGGCTTCACTATGTAATCCTGACTAGCCTGAAACTCTGTGTAGACCAGGCTGGCCTCACACTCGAAGAGATCTGCCTGCCTCTGCCTCCCAAATGCTGGGATTAAAGGCATGTGCCACTGAGCCTGGCACAATTTATTTTTGCTTTTATGTGTATGAGTGTTTTGCCTGTATGTATGTGCCAGTGGAGTCCAGAAGAGGGCCTAGGATCCCCTGGAACTGGAGTTATAGATGATTGTAAGCTGCTATGTATGTGGGTGCCTCAGCAAGAGCAGGGTCTTCTGGGGACCTTTGCCTCAGGGTCCTCTGCAAGAGCAGCCAGTGCTCTTAACCACGAAGCCATCTCTCCATCCAGCCCGTTCTGGCTTATATGCATTTGCATGTGTGTGCAGTGTCTGCCAGGCCTCAAGAGGGTGTGGGACCCCTAGAGTTACTAGACAGTTGATAGCTTCCTTGTGGGTGCTGGAACTGAACCCTGGTCCTCTGCAAAAGCAGCAAGTACTCTTAAGCACTGAGCCATCTCACCAACCCCAGGAGAGCTACTTTCCTGCAGTAGACATTTTTCCGCAGTGTTTGTTGTTGCTAGGCTTGTCGCCTTGACTCAGAGAACAAATGGAGTGAACTTATTTGGGTCCTGGGATTCGGATCCAGCGGGTAATGGAGAGGTTGGTCAGGTCCCACCATGGCACAAAGGGTCCGGGAAGTTCCTGCGTTGGGTCTCCTGTGGGGTCTGGGTCTATTGTAAAAGGTATTGGGCAAGCCAAGCAACCCCTATACCCTGAAGGGTAGGAGTCTGGCCTGCTCTGCCTGATGCGATAACCTAGGTCCCAGGAAGCCACTGCAGGCCTCAGCAGTTGCTTCATCTTTTCCTCCCACAAAGATCACCCCAGACCAGAAAGAACCAGGTTTTTGGATTTCATTTTCTCCTTCCTAATTTGCACGTCAGCCCTACAGCCTTCCCGCCTTTACCTAAAGACCACACCTTTAACTTTCCCGCCTTCTGTAATGACCAGAAAGGCCTCCCTATATAAACCTCTGCCTTGGTTTCAATAACTGAACTGCCCACCTAAGCAGTCTCCTGGGAATCTCTTCCCGCACTCTGAGCCACCTGAGGACCTGCTCAGTCATCCTCCATTCTCCGGGCTGTGCAGATGGAGACCCAGGCACAGTTTCCTCCAGGGGCTTCTCTTGTTGCCCTCAGGCTCAGGGAAAACTACGCTGCTGGACGCCATCTCCGGGAGGCTGAGGCGCACTGGGACCCTGGATGGGGAGGTGTGTGTGAACGGCCGCTCCCTGCGAAGGGACCAGTTCCAGGACTGCTTCTCCTACGTCCTGCAGGTGGGCGTGCCCCTGGCCCTGTTCCCCCCATGCCTCGGGATTCAAGTGATGCTGAAGTTCCCCCTTCCCGCAGAGCGACGTCTTTCTGAGCAGCCTCACTGTGCGTGAGACGCTGCGCTACACAGCGATGCTGGCTCTGCGCCCCAGCTCTGCAGACTTCTACCACAAGAAGGTGAGTGAAGCCGCAGGGAGGACCACTTCCCTGGGGTGGCGACCTGGGGCCTCAGCGGCCCCTCTTCCTGCTCCTCCTGGCTCGCCCATTCTCCTCCTTGCTTTAACCCTGGTACTCTGTTCCACCTGCGCTGGCCTAGGTGGCAGCCACGAATGCCCTTTGAACATCTGAAATGTGACCAGGTCAGCCTAAGATGTTCAGACAGTGTGAGAAAACAGTGTGTGCTATCTCATCCGGAATGAGAAAATACTAATGACAAGCTGAAAACTAGTATTTTGCTATTTCTTTTTCCTTGTTAAAATCTGGCTACACCATTCCCTCCTTGGTTTGCATTACTGCATTATCTTTCTCTTGGTCCCGGTTTTCTTCAGACAAATATGTTTGAAAGCATATTTATTTTCCTCCACTATTTTTCCCCAGCTTTTTTTGAAGTCTTTTTAACAAATTTTAAATTTTACTTGTTTATGTGTGTGTGTGTGTGTGTGTGTGAGTGCACATGCACCTCACCTGTGTATGTCAGAAGACAACCTGTGCATCTATCATCATGTGGCTTCCAGGATCAAATTCAGGCGGTCAGGCTTGGTGGCAAGTTCTCTTACCTGCTGAGCCATCTCCTGTGCATCTTGGAGCATCATGGAGGGGCCTCATCCAAAACTGACTTAAGTTCCTGAAGGAAGAAGCTATGGAGTCATTTTTTTTCTAGGTTCCAGTATATTTGTTAAATGTGCCCATTCTGGAAGTAGCCATAGGTAAACCCACCATAACCTTAACTGGAAATGTTGCTCAGTTCTGTCTATGAAGGCCTGGGATTTCCCAGAAATAATACCAGGTAGAGCTGTCATCTGTAAGAAAGGCACAGTTCCCTGGGAAGCAGACTTGCTTGTAATGATGTCCTAGGTGACAGGCCTTCTTCTGCTTGAGAATCCTGGACAATTCTGGGAGACAGCTTTTACTCAGGATGTGCCTACCCATCTCCAAGCCCATGGTGCTGGATGCTCCTGAGAGATAGGTGTGCATAGCCATGTTCACATGACTTGGAGGTCCTGACGCAGCGGCAGGTGAAGGACCAGGTGGCACAGCCTCTCTGCTTTCTCTCTGCTTGCTTTAACATTTCTTTATTGAAATGGTTAGAACAAAATCCCACTTAAAAACGTCTTTTTCTTTTTTGCCATGCTGCTGAACATGTAAGTAGCCACTCTTCCTATGTATCTGCTTGAAGATGTGAGCTTTCAGCTCAGCTCTGGCTGCCTCCTACCACGCCTCCCTATCATGATGGACTTTTATTCCTTTGGAACCATAAGCCCAGATAAACTCTTCCTTCTATAGATTGCCTTGATCATGGTATTTGATCACAGCAACAGAAAAGTAACTAATACAGTGAGAAGTGTGCTTGCTGCAAGCCTGACACCTGACTGAGTTCGATCCCTAGAACCTACATGGTGGAAGGAGAGAACTGACACCTGCCAAGTTGTCCTCTGACCTCGGCAGGTGCACTGTGATGTGTACACACACACACACACACACACACACAAATTAATAAAATATTTGTCTAAATCTGACCCAGGAATTGCACATTAAGCCAAGGTGGAGTTTACTCTACTAGACATGATTGCCTCAGAGTATAGAGAGTCTGAAAGCAGCTCCTGCACTCTTAGAGGGGTGTTGCTTCTTGTGAGCCATCTCCAGCTCACGAACTGAAATAGCAGCCATAGCAACATCTGCTTTGGGTCTCCTGCAGGTGGAGGCGGTCATGGCAGAGCTGAGTCTGAGCCATGTGGCAGACCGAATGATTGGCAACTATAATTTGGGGGGAATTTCCAGTGGTGAGCGGCGCCGGGTCTCCATCGCAGCCCAGCTCCTCCAGGACCCTAGTAAGTGGGACACAGACCTGCTGCTGCCAGGGCACTCTCCATGTACTTCAGATGTTTGAGCCCCTGTCTTCACAGTTCCCACTGGGAAAGGAATGTGTGTAGAACTGAACTCTCTGAGGTTTTACCAAACTGGAAACTCTCATTTGGAGAAGTACTAATAATTCATTTCCTGATGAGATTCCATCATTCAGGGCTAGATAGCTCTCAAGCTATGGTGGTTCAACCTTATGGTGGAGTGAAAGTGGTATGCACTCAACCATACTTTCATCTTTGAATTTTCATCTTTAATCAGTGATTCTCTCAGGCTTTGTTATTTCTGTTCTGTACAAAGACCTGGTTAACACGGGAAGTGCTACTGACATGAGTCAGGTTGTGCTAGCTAAAATGTCAGCCAGCCTTTTCTAGCCCTTTTCAATGCCAACCCACCAGCCCTTGTGCAGGTCAGCGTCCCCTAACCAAATAGAGCCCACATAGTCCATACTACAGAAAGGCCTGACCTGGTCACTCTCCTGTCCTCAGGTGTGCTCCATTGCTGAGAGCTGGGCTCTCCCAGGTCAGGTTCTTTCTCCTGGGCTCAGACTGAAAGCCAATTTCCAGGCAGCTACTTCTCGTCACGAACTGTGTGGATGGGGTACGACAGCTCAATGAAGGACTGATCAGAGTTCTGAGTTTTAAGCACAGAGCACACTGGCAGTGGCTCAGCCATTTGCCCCTTCTTTGCTGGCAGAGGTCATGATGTTTGATGAGCCTACCACAGGCCTGGACTGCATGACTGCGAATCAGATTGTCCTCCTCCTAGCAGAGCTGGCTCGAAGGAACCGCATTGTGATCCTCACCATCCACCAGCCTCGCTCTGAGCTCTTCCAAGTAAGGGGGCGCATCTCTTGTTCTACTCAAGACTAGAGATATGGGGTGTGGAGGTGGGAATAGCAGTGCGGGTGAGGTTGAGTACTCTAGTGACTTGGGAAGGGCAAAGATACAGTTTACCCAGTACCTACCTCATGCCAAGTTTTCCATTCACCAGCTCATTTAATCCACACAGCAATCTGTAGCCAATATCAGTAAACCCACTTGACAGAGGAAAAGAGTAAAATTTAGAGATGACTCAGAATGGAGCCAGTGTCACACGTCAGTAAGAAGCTGGCAACAGTGGCTGGGAAGACTTGGTCAATAGGTCAATAAAGTGCAAGCACAAGGGGCTGAGTTCAGATTCCCAGCACCCACATAAAAGGTGTGTATGGAACCCATGCCTGTAATTCCATTGCTGGGGAGGCAGAGACAGGAGGATCCCTGGGGCTGGCTGGCCAGCCAGTTTAGCTGAACTGGTAAGCTTCAGATTCAGTGAGGGACCCTGTCTCAATGAACAAAGTGGAAAGTGATTGAAAAAGACAGTCGGACACTCATCTCTGACCTCCACAGGCACACACACACATGCATACTTGCACAGACAGACAAAAACATGTGCACACATGCACACATGAATGTGGATGCACACATGCACAGCTGCATAATCATGTACACACATGAGCACGTGTACACACATCCCATGCATACACACGAGCATGTGTACACACACACGAACACTGGGAGACATGTATACACGAGCACATGTACACACATACATCCATGAGCACATGTACACACAAGCACACTACACGAGCACACACATACACATATGAGCACGTACACACATACATACGCACATGAGCATATACAAAAATCTGGCAATGGCATTCATGGCCCTGCATAGTTATCAAGGCTGTTTCACCACAGAATCATAGCTTTGATTCCCAAAGGAATCTCATTTGATCCTCCTAGCATCCTTTTGGTTAACCATCATTTGCTTTTTATAAATAAGGATCTGATGTTTCAAACACAAGCAATACACAAAACACCACAGATTGCCCAAGAACCATCTCTCAGTGGCATGCCCAGTAGCTCTTTCTCTGCTCCAGATGTGATGCTGGGGCTTAGCATGGTACAGCATGGTCCTCAGAGGTAACTCGGGTTGGTAAGCAAAGGGATGTCTCTCCACATATCCCTGTGTCTCCAATGGACCCACAAAAGTGCATGGCCCAAGTAACAATGACTAATTGGCTGCTTGGAAGTGCATTTCTCACAAGGACACAGTGAAATGAGCACACAATAACACTGTCTGTTGTCTGATCAGCACTTTGACAAAATCGCCATTCTGAGTTACGGAGAGCTGGTGTTCTGTGGCACACCAGTGGAAATGCTTGATTTCTTCAACAGCTGTGGTTACCCTTGTCCCGAACATTCTAACCCTTTTGACTTCTACAGTAAGTGCTTCATATTTTCCATTATGAATGTTTTAAAATATTTCTTATTTTTGATTTCTGTCTGGATGATACTGGTTCTTATAGATTTGGGTTTTTGGTGGTGGTAGCAGTGTGTGTGTGTGTGTGTGTGTGTGTGTTTAAGTAATTAATTTGGTAGGTCAATTAGCTCATGACTTACTAGAACAAGACAGGGGCTGTCTCTCAGATTGGTGCACTCCTACTTTGTCAGAGAAAACCTGAGCTGAGTCCTCTCAGACAATCCTAACAGGATTCTCATGGTCTTTCTGGATAGCTTTAAGACTTCACAGACGGTCATTGACAACAGGGGCTGTTCTGGCGGGATAAGGCACTCTGGTGGGATGAGGCATTCTGACTAGCATTCCTGAATCACTGATAAACCGTGTTTCATTATCCACATTCATGAATGTATTTAAAACACATGGGTCCTATCTTTTGGGGGGAAATTTTAGTGGACTTGACATCAGTGGACACCCAGAACAAAGAACGAGAAATCGAAACCTACAGACGTGTCCAAACACTTGAATCTGCCTTCAAAGAATCAGCAATCAGTCACAACATTTTGGAGAATATTCAAAGAACAAAACATTCGAAAACCTTACCCATGGTTCCTTTCAAAACTAAAGACCCTCCTGGAGGGCTCTGTAAGCTGGTTGTTCTCCTGAGGTAAGAGCCTTGGAAATACAGCACAGTCCATTTTAGGTCTTTATAGACATTTCCCAATAATGAAATAAGAGGAATTAAAATAAGCTTTGTTTGGCTTTCAGAAGAGTGACAAGAAACTTACTGAGAAACAAGCAGGCAGTGATTATGCGCCTTGTTCAGAATCTGATCATGGGTCTATTCCTCATTTTCTACCTTCTACGAGTCCAGAACAACATGCTAAAGGGTGCTGTCCAGGACCGTGTGGGCCTGCTGTACCAGCTTGTGGGTGCCACCCCATACACAGGCATGCTCAATGCTGTGAATCTGTGTAAGTGTCTGCATGGGAGGCGCCTCTCTCTCCCCGAACACTTATTTGCTCCAGATGTTGCCTTGCATAAATTCACCATCATAAAAGTAGCCAGAGCTAAACAACCTTCTCCAGATTCTCTGGAGAAAGGTAACTACTGAGTTAGGATCACCCTGATATGAGGACGAGGAGCTTGTCAAGTGGCTATCGCTGAGAGGCTAAGGATCTAGAAAGCACAGAGTGATGTGGCACTGGTAGTGTAGAGTTTGGAAAGAGCTTTTCAAAAGCTTCTGGCAGAGTATCTTGACCATTAAGGTGCTCCGACTTCAGGGACCCAGCTACTGGGCTATACCCTGTTTTGGAAGGGTCAGCACCTCATTTTTAAATCCAGTGAGGATCTGGAAGCAACACTGAGATGCCTGATGTTGAAGTTTTCTTCAGGAAAATAATCCCCAAATGTAACACCAGCTGCAGGAAATGAGAAGGATGATGCTTTGCCAAGCTGGTCCTAGATGGACTGGGGACAGTGCTAAGGCTCTGCATTTACCAGGCTTTTCTGGTCTCTGTGAGCTGATGTGAAGTGCAGGCTGTGGTGGGGGCTTCAAAACACTCATTCATGCCCCCTTTATGTGTGCTGGAAAGAAAGTGGGGGGTCTTTTGTAACCACATCACAACCCAGATATTGTGAAGATTTCTGGGCTGGGGGTTTACTGTCCTTCCATGACTAGGGAGTCTGGTCCTTTCTATCCAACCCCAACAGACCTCAAGTTTAGCTTGAGCTAGCCTTTCCTTCCTTAGCTGTGTGGTGACTAACTGTTCTGGAACGTGCTTTCCATGTCAGTTCCTGTACTGAGGGCTGTGAGTGACCAGGAGAGTCAGGACGGCCTGTACCAGAAGTGGCAGATGCTGCTGGCCTATGTACTGCATGCGCTCCCTTTCAGCATCATTGCCACCATGATTTTCAGCAGCGTGTGCTACTGGTAAGAGGGGATTTAGTGGCATTCAGTTCACTCTTCTCAGGCTCCCCATGGAGTCATGGGGGGTTGATGGGACACATGGAATGAGAACTATGGGGTGACTGACTCCATGTCCTCTGCTCTGGAGGATCCAGAGTATTTTGCCCATTAATGTCTAGTGCAATGTTCTGTCTTTTCAGGACATGTATTTTATTACAAGTAAAATAACCCAAATGAGGGTGGCATGGGACCCGAGAGCAGACCAGTGAGGCTGCCTCATGTCAGCGGAGGGCAGGCCCCTACTCCCTGAGGGCCTGGGCTAGAGAAGAGTGCTCACAAGGAGTGGGACCCAGGTGTAGGGTGGTCTCCTCCAGTGCTGCAAGATGGAGTACAGCAGCCCCTCAGCCTGAGGTTTTGCTGATGGACCCTGATATCACGGTTTGGGTGGGGGCAGGGCACTAGAGGAATACCAGAAACTCTAGGAGAAAGGCATTGCAAACCACGGCACATGGGAACCACCGCACATCAATTCTGTTGGCTTTTCACTGACAGCTTTTTATTTCTTAGAACTTTACAAGGATATCAATCCAAGAATGCAGCTAAGACACTTGAATATTTTATTGCACAGGGAGATAGATGATCACTATGACTCTGCCCTAGGAAAACATGGGAGGAAATGGGCCAGCTTGCTCTACTCCATTAGTGTCAAGGTGTTCAGATGTCTCAAGAAAGAAATTCTGACAGGTCTGGAGACGGTCTCAAGACCTCTCTTCACTGCCTAGATTCCTGGGCAGATAATAATAATGCTCCATGACATGCGAGAAGAATCGTTATAAAGTACATGATGTGTATATAGGTGCGAGACTGAGGAAGGCATGCTGGCATAAGCTCCAAGATTTAGGGTTTGAAGGTGGTGTAGGTTCTCAGAAGACAGTTTTACTCAGAGAATGACAGAGATGACCATATGTGAGGCAATGATATATAGTATTTTGTGATACTGTGAGGAAGAATTGGTTCTGTGAGACCCGAGGAAACCAGGAAGTTTTAAACCAGGCTAAGAACAAGCATGCAGGTGACGACTATTTTCAATAGCGTTGGACACAAGAATGTAGAATCATTTCCAGCAGCAACACAGCTGTTAGCCATGCAGAAAATGTTTTCATTAAGCAACAGAAATATGTGAGGAATGCCTACTAGATGCCAGATGCTAGATGGGTGCTGCCCTAGAGCTTGCAGTTCTGAATTCTAGACATGTCAGAAAGCCAAGAGTGCTGTGTCAGCTCCTGAGCAGCATGCCTGACCTGAACTCACTTAATGGCAAAGTCTGCTTGGCACTGACACAGGAATCATCATATTTATCCTACATGAACATTCTGATTAAAGAAATATTAATATGCCTGGTTACAAGTGGGGTCAGAAACCCCACTACAGTGAGTATGGCCTACCTTTCTAAAACCGGTCAGTTTCCACATTCAAAAATACATCTGGTCCTAACACATTTCAGGCAAGGGATTGTGAACATGAACAAACTTCTAGACGACTTTAAATCAAGGAACTATAAGACTAGTCTTATGAAGGAGCAGAAATACTGCTAAGGAATGCAAGAATAGCAGCTAACACATAGTGAGCACTTGCATCCCATATGCATTCGTTTATGCAATCCTGGCAACCACTTTAAGAAGATGGCATGGAATCATTCTTGTTTACCGATGAGGAACTTGACATGTATGTGGGGCGTTTTCCCATCTCACATCCATTCTCTTAGTTGATTACAGAAGAGACCGTGGGTGGTTGGGTAGAGAGAGAGTTTGGAAAAGAGAAATTATTGGAGGTTTTGCAAGAAACATTGGATGAGTAACGATTCCGTGAAAGAAAAGGAGCAAGGACCACAAGCTAGCTAATCAGGCACCAGTTCAGAAGCACACTCACATAGGGTCTTTCCAAAGGAAACATCCTGTTATGCTGTGGGCAATGAAAGATTGGAAGGAAGAGCTGAAACACACTCAAAGCCTTGGCTCAGGGAGGCACTGACTGCCAAGCTATGGCATTAAGTATATCTGATAACAGGTCGTGGAAATGAATATTGAAGCAGGCAGTGGCTCAGCTGTGTTGGGTTCTAGAGGGCCTGGCATCTCTTTGCTAGAGACCGCACTTAGGACAGAGATGTTGATTGACTCTGTAAAGAGCCTTGGCAACCATCTATGAGAAAGACACAGGGCCCAAAAGCAAGAGAGGGGCACTGTCAACAGAAAGTGGAATCCCTGGGCTGGGGTTGTGGTGGAGTATCTATTAAGCACAAAGCCCTGGGTTCAATCTCCAGCACCACAAAAGTGTGTGTGACATTTTGAGATGCTGGAAAAATAGAATCAATCGAACCTCAGAAATGTAATAGATTTGTTAAAGGGAAGTTGTAGCCAATACTTGAGTCTTCAGTCTGATGAGATGGGAGGATGGGAACATCCTTATCAAGTTTTCCAGGAATAAAATGGGTTCAGCTTCTAACACACTGCATCCAGGAGGCTACACGAGCACTCAACTGGAGACATCAGTTTGAGGTCTGAGTGATAAGGTGGAATATTAAGAATATTGAGACATGCCGCTGAGGGTGCAGGTGGGGGCGAAGCGCCTGCGAGCACACTCAAGGCCCTGGGTTCAATAGGCAGCACTACGAAGAGAAAGAAGGGAGGTGTCCACGGAATTGGAGGAATGAAGACCTGGAGAAGAGGAAGGAAGCACTGTGCATGTAAAACCCAAAGACAGGCCCATTCAGAGGGTGGGAAGAGGAAAGACGGTGAGCTGATGAGGGAGGTGGGGGACGGGAGAGGAGGAGGAAGGAGCAACGGCAAGGGCTGCAGTGGTCAGAGAAGGAAGAGTTACAAGAAGTGTGTGCAACAACCTTCTCAGAATGAGCACATGTTAAAGGAGGTGAGGATGAGGCAAGGAGGTCACTGCCATCTTCCAGAAAAGAGCTCAGGAGTGGAGTAGGGTAGAAGTCAGGGTTACCGGGAACTCCAGAGTGAGGGGAAAGGAGTGGACGCTGTTTGACGAAGCAGGCTGGTATAGGGTAGGATGAAGACAGATATTTGCTTTCATGATTATCAGGCTCAAAGAATGGGTTCTGTTAGATGTGGTAAGGGAGACGATCAAAATCTCTTTGGGATCTTGGGTATAGCTTAGTGGTAGAGGGTGTTCACAGCTTACCCAGGGCCCCGAGTTCAATTTTCCAACACTACAAAGCAAGCAAGCGAATAATCAGACTGAGTAGATGAAAATGCAACACTAATTAGCTGAGCCACATAACAAGGTAGACACAAGGGAACCAGAACAGCATCATGGACGCAAACAGAGAGGGTCAGAATGGAGGGGGAGTGAGCAAGTGAGAGAAACAGAGACAGACAGAGGCAAGAAACTCATAAAATGGGAAGTGAGTTGACCTCCTGAGCCTGAGTTGGGGAACGGAGAGAGGGAATACTTTAAAATAGAGGTTTATGTTAGCCAGGATTGAGACCTGTCACTGAACCCCAAGACGTAAAGAGGAAACCTTAGGGGATCCTAAGGCTGGCTGAGACAAAGGTAAAAGGGGGTCTAGTCCGTGTAGCAATACGCCATGTCCAACATGTGCCATCGCTGAAGTCCAGCGCTCCAGAGGCTAACAGAGTGGAATAGACAAGGATTAGAGCAATGAGGGCTGGGAAGGTGGGTGCAGGAGGCCATGCCTAGAGGGTGTTTTCCAAATCTGAGTTCTTGGAAGTGGATCACTTTTGAGTACTGAGTGTAAAGCACAGTGAGTGCCTGAGGTTAGGAAGATGGAGAGGGAGAGACTGGAATGGAGATCCGCTGTTTAGGAGACATTTATGTAGATGGCTCTTCAAGAGGGTTAAAGACATTGAGAAAAAGGATTGGATCAGAAGCAATGATCCTTGTCTTCACAAGCATCACTGAAAGTGACAGAATGTTTTAAAAACCACAAGACTACAAAGATGAAGAGAATGTACAGCATAAACAAATGTCCTGATTGGACAAGAGGAAAGGGAGCCTGGGAGACTGGAAGGAAGGTATGTTTGGGACATGCTGGCTTCTTTTCCTTACTCTACAAATCTACTGAAGAGCCCCCAAGTCTAATGAGAGTTTAAGACACACTATCACCAGTGGAAACAGTTTAATGAAAGGAAAGCAAATGCAAAGGCACAGAGGTTATGCTTGTTCACAAGGAAATGAAGGTCAGATCAAGGCTGCTGGAGTAAAGGACACACGTGGATGGAGGACCAGGTGGTGAGGGGTTTCATGCTTACAATAATCCTGCAGAACAGGGATGAGGTTCAGGGAAGCAAGGAGGGCGAGTCCTCGGTGACGGTGGGAGTGGCAGGCAGGAGGGACATGGTTACTTGTAAAGAGGCCTTAGAGTCCAACAGCCCTGCTTCTCCTCTCATGTGACCGTTTTCCAAGTAATTTAATTTTGCTGTGAAAGCTAAAGGAGCCGTAAGAGGCAACTCACAGTGAGTTGAAGCCAACAGAAATAACTGTGGGAATGAGTGGGCTCCAAGGCGGCACTATTCCAAAGAGCCTTACAAAAGGGAGCACAGCTTGCCCTGCTGCTCCTCTGACCCACGAGCCACCAAAGATTTATTCATCGAAGGCAGCATGGTGTTTTTCTTAAATGATATCACTTATGCTTTCCTAGGACTCTGGGCTTGTATCCCGAGGTGGCCAGATTTGGATATTTCTCTGTTGCTCTCCTGGCTCCCCACTTAATTGGCGAATTTCTAACTCTTGTGATGCTTGGTATGGTCCAAAATCCAAATATTGTCAACAGTATAGTGGCTCTACTGAGTGTTGCTGGGCTGCTTGTTGGATCTGGATTTATCAGGTAAGATGAAATGATTTAAAGGCTTTAGGCTGGCATCATTTGTGGTCAATGATCATCTGATAAAGCCTGTTATAAAAAAACCTATAGGAGAGTTGTGTGTCACTGGCTCAAGTTATCATCTTATAGTCTGGAGTGTGTCTACTGCATGCTAATCATTATTGTCTTAGACCTTGAACTGTTCATCATTTGTGAATAAGGTGTCTTTTTACTGGAAATCAGGACAAAAAGTAAGCCTATTTATTGATATGACTTGCATGTAATAAGCTGTCAAAACAAGAGAAGGAAACTAATCTGGATGTTCTAGAAAAACTCACAGTGCACTTCACAGTGTGCCTATTAGCTTATATCTGACCGTTACAACTCAGTCTCTATTTTAGCTCTTGATTCCATGTTATTTCTTAATGATGTATTTATTTTTATTTTATGCATATATGTGAGTGCCTGCATATATGTCTGTATACCACATGTATGCTAGTGCCCCCAGAGGTCAGAAGAGGATACGGGATCCAATGGAGCTGGAGTTACAGGTGGTTGTGCTACCTGATAGTGGTTTTGAGAATTGGGTCTGGATCCTCTAAGAGCAGGGCTCTCGACCACTGAGCCATCTCTTGTTTTCAGCAACTCCTACTCCTCCAGTTACTTTTTGAAAATTAGACAAGAGCACACAGAATAAAGCACTACTCAAGAAAGAAACAAGATTAATGGACATGCACCAAATATTAACAGTAATTATCTCTGGGCAATATTTTCTTCATTTGTTTGTATTTTATTATTATTCTATAATATATCATTTTATAAACAAGAACACAGACACATGCAAAACACACATCCTTTTTAAAAGTAGTAGCAGAAGAGGCAAAACATTTTAAAGAGTGAAAATGGTTCCAAGCAGCGATATATGTGGGATCTAGTAGGTAAACCATGATCCCGGGGGGAATGGGAAGGGCCATGTTCTTAAACTTAAAGATCAAAGGGCTGTCAAGAGGGCTCCATGTGTACAGGCATGAGGACCCGAGTCTGAATCCCAGCACCAGAGGTGTGCAGAGACAGGTGGTTTTCTGGGACTAGCCAATCAGCGTAGCCAAAGGTTCCATTTCAGACAGAAACCAGGTCTCAAAGGAATAGGTGGAGAGGGACACACAAGGAAACCGGACATCCTCCTTTGGCTTCCATGTGTACTGAGGGTCATGCACATGCAGGTGGGTACACATACACAATCAAATAAGAGACAACAAAAGTATCTATTCATACATAGCTACATTTATGTGAGTACTGGAGCAATTAATCTTCAATAAGTAAGCTAGGCTCAGACTTGACTTTGCTCAGGGCAACCCCATGAGGTTGCCCATAATGCACATGCTTCCTGGACAGAGGGTAACGCTGGGGTCAGAAGCTTCTCCTACTGCTTAGCTGCCACTTGACCATGAGCAAGCCACTTTTTTCCTTTTTGAATTGTTTTCCTCATCTATAAAATGGAGGTTCTTATCTGTGCATAAGAACCTGCCTGCATTAAGAACTATCTTGAAAGATCACAAAGTCTCAATGAGATAATCCACACAAAGACACATTGTGAGCTATATAGAGAGAACTATAAAAAGATGAGGTACTACAAAAAAAAAAGTGAGCAAGGTTAGGACCAATAAAGGATACTTTTTACATTACATCATATTTGTCTCGGCTGTTTAAGTGGGTTGTTAGCATCTCTTAAAATTTCACAAGTCAACACAGGGTTCAGAATCAAGCCAACAAGGTCGGCGCCAAAGCAGGCAACATCTCTTTCGGAAACTCAAACCATTAGCGTGTCAGTTAACCTGGTGCTACCTCATGTACCTGGTGTTTGGGAACAGCAAGGGGTGCTTTGTTCTTCACAGGGAGGCCATGGCCAACATTAGTAAACACTGTCAGGTTCTTGGCAAAATCTCTACCTCTCAAGGCTGCATATGGATTTGGCTCCACTCTTAGGTCATGGCAACCTCCAGGCACTAGGTTTTTTTCCTTCACGTCATCATCTTTCCTGACTAAACTGCCAGCAGCATCTGGACTCCCGACTCCCTTAAACACACATGGAAATAGCTGTTGCTTCTACTTACAAAATAATGCAAGTTCTTTAGGACAAAAAATTGCACACAACAGAAATGTATGAGGAAGAAAGTAAACTTTCCCTGAATGATCACAAGCCAGAGTTTTGGTGCCTACCTTGCTAGACTTTAATAATTTTAATAAAATGAGCTCAAGCTGTTGTGCCCACTGGGAAGTACGTATATTTCCTTCCCGTTTAACAACGTAGTGGGACAGCCCTATGTCAACGAGTGCCGTGCTGTGCCCTCCCCACCACACTTGGAAACACTTCAAGGATTTCTGTGACAGAGCCTGGTCCTCTCGTGCCTTTCACCTTGTCCCCCTCTGCCACCTGTACCAAGCCTGCCTGGTCCAGGGCTAGACGAGCTCTCTCTGAGGCACCCCCAGCCCATTTTTTCTCCCACTGCGCATTGAGATCCATCTTATATTGCAGCCTTTCTCTAATATTTAATAGACTGTCAACAGCTTGAGGGCAGGAACGTGTCCAATTATCATTATCTTCCCTGTGACCAGCCCATGGCCCTGAGCCAATTAAGTTTGTAAATTATGAGTTGAACTGAGCAGATAAATGGATGCCTCTTCTCTGGGCTGCTACACACCAGATCAAGCATGGTATCGTGTTGGTTCATTTACTGTTATTAAGCACAAATGCATTAGGAGCATCTGTTTTGTGTTTAGCCTGATGTGCAAGGAGAGAAGGGGCACACTTCTGGCCTCAAAGAGGCAGCATGCTAGCTAGCTGGGTGCCTCTCCAGGCCACTGATCTGTTCAGTCAAGCCTTAGCCACTCATTCGTACCTGAACTCTTGCTGTCACCTGCTCTCTTTTTCTGCTGTTCTTAGTCTCCTCTGACTCTGATCCATTCTATTTGGTGCTGCATTAGTTTCCTTAAACAATGCTTCAGCTTGATCCATCTTCATGGTTATTCAGTGTCAACTCACTCCAAGGGCCTGAAATTACTGTTTCCAACTGTCATTGAAAACTCACTCCCACCACTGCTCCTACTTCTGACCCTCTGCCCTAGCCCAGGGGACCGATCAGCCCCAGATGCAGGCCCAGCAGGCCTGTGCTCAGGCTATTTCTGCCTCCTTGAGTATTTTTTCTTCTCTAAATCCTTCTTACAGTCTCATCTACTCTTTGCAGTTAACAGTCTCTCAGCGTGACCCATTCATTTTGTGCATTTAGAAAACTGCCAGTAACAGAATCATGGTGCTTGGGAACCACCTACAAATACTGAGACAGTAAGGATCAGTTACAAGGAAGAAACAGATAGGTGCTGGTTTTATAATTTTTTGGCACAAATAGTTCACTACTATGTAGTTTTGTAGTACTGAGGGTATATAGTCTATGCCCTCAACAATTTAATGAGTTCTTTAGGGATGGGATACTTAAAAATATTCTCAAAGCACCTAGAATTAGTCTAACAAAGAGAATATATATGTTTTATACACACACACACACACACACACACACACACACAATATTTTTACTGATAGAAACTGTACAGTGCTCCGAGAAGGAAAGGGTACTGGAGGAAGTTCTTCCTGGAAAAGAACAAAATACTCAAAACAAGGAATTTCTGCTTGCTCTCTCCATCATTCCCTCTTTGTATTCAAATCCATTATTCTCATTTAGTGCCTAAGGATCTTCAGATCTCTGTTTAGTCAGACTCTTACTCCAATGCAATATGTATTAGGTGTGTTTCTTGTATGTTTATCGTATCTATATAAATCATGCTTTTGGTAGAGAGGGAGAGAAGGAGGAAGGGGGAGAGGAGAAAGAGAGAGAGAGAGAGAGGGAGGAGGAGGAGGAGGAGGAGGAGGAGGAGGAGGAGGAGGAGGAGGAGGAGGAGGAGGAGGAGGAGGAGGAGGAGGAGAGGGAGAAGGAGGAGGAGGCAGTGGCGACCATCATAGGAGAACCATTAAGGTCTCTGCAATGGACTACTGGGTGCTGATTAAAAATGACAAAGCACTGCATTTACTAAATTGGAAGAATGTCTGAAACATACACTTGGAAGAATAAAAATCATTAAGGTGCACAGCTTTAGTCCCAGTACTTGGGAGGCAGAGGCAAGTGGATCTTTGTGAGTTCAAGGCCAGCCTGGTCTACATAGTGAGTTTCAGGCCAGCTGGGGCTACAGGAAGACCCTATCTCAGAAAGACCAATATAAAATATAAAATAAATAAATAAATAAATGAAAGAGTATAAACAGTCTAGTTTCATGCAGTATAAGTTTTATAAACACACATTTTACCTATATCACCAAAATGTTAACAACTTCTGGGCAGTGCTATTTATTTGCAGTTTTCAGTGTTATATGAAGAGTTTTATAGTAAGCATCATTTTAATAATAGAGAGGGGAAATTATATTTAGATCAGAAAATATAAAGACTGCCTTTCTTTTTCATTTAGTAAGACTATTTATCAAAGCCTATTTCTCTTATTTTTTTCTTAAGAAACATACAAGAAATGCCCATTCCTTTTAAAATCTTGAGTTATTTTACATTCCAAAAATATTGCTGTGAGATTCTTGTAGTCAATGAGTTCTACGGGCTGAATTTCACTTGTGGTAAGTATTCTATTTTACAATATTATTTTATATATTGTTCTGAGTAAGCAGTTTCCTAGGGAAAATATTTTTGGAGGAAATATTTTAGGGTATGTGTGTGTATGTTATGTATGTATGTGTAAATTGTGTATGTGATTGTGTGGAAACCAGAGGACAACCCTGGGTTTTATACCTTTCTACTTAGTTATTTAGGACAGTTTCTCCCTAGAACCTGGAGCTCACTGATTAGACCAGGCTGGCCAATGAGCCTCAAGGGGTCCTCCCAGCTCTGCTTCCTCAGTGCTGGGACTACCATGTGTGTACCACTATGACCAATCTATTATGTGGAGGCTGGGGCTTGAACTTCTCCATGCTTATGTGGCAGCACTTCACCAACTAAGCTGTCTTCCAACTCCCAGAAATACTGTATTTTTACAATAAATTGATTTCAACTTTGTTTTAGAAATATAACCCACTATTTTCTTATATTTCAAAGGAAAAATCCAGTAGTCAAGTTAGAGGTCAACAGTTTAAGGCTACTTTAAGGTTCTTAGAAAGTGATAAGCAAACCCATTTTTTGATGGAAAAAGTCTATTTTCAATTCCGTAACAGGGTAGTGGGAACACAAGTGCCCAAGGCCACTGGAAGTCCCAGGGCCACTCTGAAGACAACTAAAGAACATGGTAAACTTTAGTGGTTAAGTATTTTTAAGTAATAACACCAGTAACTTCAGGATATTTGGTTGTAAGTGATAATCAGGTTAATGGTAATGAATCCATTTTCAAAAAAAGAAGTAAACCTTCTCCAATCTTCAAATGAAGACAAGACTCCGGCTCACTCTTCCTTCTTCTCACTGTTTGGGTTCTCCAAAATGCCATGTGTCTTTGATGAAGAAGGATACTCATCAGAGTGCTAGACACTTCTTGAGCATTTTCAAAATCCTTACGATTACATAACCTGAACCCATCATGCCTGACACTATCTATCTTTTCCTTGGCAGGTGACGTTAACACCTCTATGCCGAATCATCCAATGTGTTCCCTCACTAAAGGAATTGAATTTATCGAGATAAACTGCCCAGGTGCCACATCCAGATTCACAGCAAACTTTCTGATTTTATATGCATTCATCCCAGTTCTTGTCACCCTAGGAATAGTGGTTTTTAAAATCCGGGACTATCTTATTAGCAGATAGTCAAGAACATTGTCAGGAAAATGGGACTTAACAGATATATATGCCTGCTTTGGATGTCTGGCATTAAGAATGCCATGGATTTTTCTTGACAGACATTTTAAGTCTTCTAACTTTTACAGTTCAATTTGTGACCCTTGGATCTACTCAGGCCCTGAGTGCAATGGAAACTGCTCCTAGTTCTTTGCTATTCCAGCTTGTGGGAACATGTGGTATTTGGAAATTGTGACTGAGCTGGTCCAAGAATGTAAATAATAATAATCCATAAACCTATGGGAGATTAATATCACTACTTGTTTTTTTCTAGACACAGAAACATAAGCCAGTTAAAAATTATGTTTACATTTGATAAAGAATTTAATAAAAAAGAAAATGTTTCATTACTGACTAAAAGCAAACATAAGAAAAAGTTGGGTTTTACTGAGGCA
Organism: Eospalax fontanierii; assembly: GCA_035773235.1. Classification (NCBI taxonomy): domain Eukaryota; kingdom Metazoa; phylum Chordata; class Mammalia; order Rodentia; family Spalacidae; genus Eospalax; species Eospalax fontanierii. The sequence goes on from CM069529.1 coordinate 21,959,673, forward strand.
AAGTCTCATTTGAAAATGGCTAAAACACTGTAGCTGTTATTTCAAACCACAATTCCATGTGCTTGGCCACATAGCTGGGCTGGGTTACTTGATCACACCAAGAAGACACTGAACAGATGATGGATGATAAACACCCCTAATATAGCACACAATGATTCTACTGAGGGTTAAAATTAAAAACTGCTGTCGTGGTGGCACATGCCTTTAATACCAGCACTTGGGAGGCAGAGGCAGGTGGATCTCTGTGAGTTTGAGGCCAGCCTCATCTACATAGTGAGTTCTGGGCTAGCTGGGGCTATAGAGAGAGAAAAAAAAAATTAAATTAAAATCTGCAGGAAGAGGTTGGATGTTGAATACTATGTATCAAGCAAACTTGTGAGGGATGTTTTTAAAAAGATGTTTGCTATTTTTTTCACTTTTAGCTTACTTATAAAATTAAAAGTAAATATTACTGGACAAGGTATCTGCATTGAGAAATGAGTTCTATAAGTTTGGAGAACAGCTGTTATATAGAATCCATATGGAAAAAATACTCAACTGGCACATTTCCACCAAGAGGAACAGGGTAACATACCAGGAATTCATATCCTTGAGGTGTAAAGAGAAAGAATGTTGATAAATGCAAATGTGCACACTGTTATTACTTACTTCCAAGGAGGAAATGATGGATATAGTTTATTAAAAAATGGATTCTTGACTAAATGACTGATTATCTTTCTGACTGGTCTGCAAGTAATTCATGAACAAGTTTAAAATGAAAAACTTTCAGTGTTACCATGGTAACTATGGCCGAGAATATTAGAAAGAGCACATGAACTTGTTTGGTTTCTGTGACCTAGCTTGTTACAGCACTTGAAATGTCTCATGTTAAACTAGGAAAGATGGTTTTATTAAGGAAACCACAGTGAAATTCTCTTCCTTAGAACAGTATTTAAGGATCTGGAGATTGGTAAATTACCAGAGTAGTATTGTCAATTTTTATGAAAGGTCTGTGACACTGATGATTATGGTATAATAGTTACACAATGCTGTACGATTATATATGTCACATTAGTTATAGGCAGTTCTAGAGATGGTAATCTATTAGAGTAGTTCAATGAGTCCCACAGGAACTTCTTTTAAAATCATCAATTTCAACTTAGTAAAGACACAGGTGTACAAGGTAAGTAGAAACATCTTCTATTATTCATATGCAGATGAATTTCATTCTAGCTTAGAAACATTTGGAAAATTGACACTACATGGAACTCCAAGCTATTAAGTGTTAGTAACAGCATCTTAGAAAACCACAATGGCTTTCAACACATTTCGGTTTGTGTCTTGAGTCAAAAATGGACAGTGATAAGTAAGGAAATCAAATTATATAATAAAAAAATTCCTATTACTATTGTGGAACAGGCTATTTCTTCCCACCAAGTAGAAGGTGTCTCTGGGATCAGGATGTTCTTTCTCCATAGCACAGAGGCAAGGAATTTGTTCGTAGGACTGAGATCTCTTCTAAGTGTTAGAACTACATGCAAGGCAGAGAGCTTAGACTCCTATTTCACTGTAATAATCTGACAGCCTGCAGGCTACTCACACTCCACTCACCAGGCCTGTTGTTCTTAGCACTAGTGAATGTGCCTATTTGAAGCTATGCTCATGGCATGTTAAGAGTCAATGCGTTTTACACATAGAAATGGAAAGAGAATAATTCCTGATTCTGACAGCAATATTTCTTACTCAGAACTTAGCAGGTATGCATCTACAGCTGGAACAGGCTGTAGGTAATACCACCTCAGAAACCATCCTAATTATCCCCATCTCATGAAGACAGGCTAACTTCCTAGATCAACCTGTTCACTAAAAGGTGATATTTAAAATAAACGTGTCAGTCTCACTGAGGGTGAGGGTGCTCCATTTGAGACACTGGTCGAGAATCTCTGGGTATGAGGACCAGGAATGTGCATTTTATATATGCACTTTCAGGTGCTTCTTGGGCCTCCCCGTGAAGGGTGAGATCTTGATGCCTTGGACTCACCCTGGTTCCTAGCAGCTGCAGCCAGTACACCTCCTAGAGGGAATGTGTTCAACATGGTGCCTAGCTTTATATTTCAATCTGTTACCAAACACTCTTGCTTTCATATTCCTAAAAAGTAGAAGCAGAAACTCACACACACCAAACCAAAGTTATTCTACTTACATGTTAGAAATATTTTATCTTTTATTTAAAAAAAATTATATATAGGGAACTATTTTTTTCTTCTAAAAGACTTCAGAAAGTTCAGAAATTTGCACTAGGACCAGACATTGAGCTTTCCCCCTAACAAATTATACATCTTAACTCTATTCATATGTTGCCACAGTAGATAATAAAATAATCTTACTTTTGACTTGGGAAAGAAGAAATAATACACAGTAGTTGAAGTAGGTTCAAGAGTCCAACTCAATTTGTTTCCAAGTTTTGGAAGAACTTCTCTTATACTGCTCCAGTTCCTAAAACAAAGATTTACACTACTTTAGGAAAAAAAAAATACAAATTCAAGAAGGCATGTAAAACCTGCCTAATAGCACTTTTTAGATACATCAAGGTAGGCTTTTAGTGCCGTCATTCTCAAAACTTCTTGACAGGTATTTTATAAGTGATTATACTATTTTAGAAACAGCCTTCAGTATAAAGTTTGGAAACAACCTTCCTCAGTATCTAAGCAGCACTCAGAACTGAATTTAGTAAAGTTTAAGACAAAATAATAATTATTATAAATTATTATTATTATTATTATTGGTCTTTTTGAGACAAGGTCTTCCTGTAGGCCCAGCTGGCCTGGAACTCACCATGTAGAGCAGGCTGGCCTTGAACTCACAGACATCTGCCTGCCTCTGCCTCCCAAGTGCTGGGATTAAAGGTGAGCATGTACTACCATACCCAGCCAATACGAAAGTATTTACTATAGAGAATACAAAAATCATCTTTTGATTAGTAAAACAAAGCATTTATACTTTAAATATTTAAAAGTAATTTGAAATGGACATTCAGCTCTTGTCAAAAGCTTGCTTGAGAGGCTGGAGAGATGGCTCAGCAGTTAAGAGAACTTGCTGCTCTTCCAGATGACTGGGATTCAATTCCCAGCACCCACATGGCAGCTAACAACTGTCCTTAACTCTAGTTCCAGGGGATCGAACTCCCTCTTCTGGGTTCTGCCAGCATTGGAAGCACATGGTACACTTACATGCAGGCAAAACACTCATACACAATGAGTAAAATCCTAGCCTGCATGGCGGTGGACACCTTTAATCCCAGCACTTGGGAGGCAGAAGCAGGGAGAGTTCAAGGCCAGCCTGGTCTATAACAACAAGTTTCAGGCCACCAGGGGCTACAGGGAGACCCTGCCTCAAAAAACAAACAAATGAATAGTAATAAAAATAATAAAGTAAATAATAATTATTTTAAAAGTTTGGTTGAAGTTAGCAGGATATAGATATTTAAGATGTATATATCCTTCAATATAGTGTTTCTGCTTATAGAAATTTATCATACTGAGTCAGGTATGGTGGTGCATATCTGTATTCCCAATACTGGGGAGGAAAAGACAGAGGTATTGCAAATTTGAAACCAGCCCAGACTGCACAGTGAGACGCAAGGGCTGGCTTTATAACTCAGTGCTAGAGTGCTTGCCTAGCAATGTGCAAACGCTCTGGTTTTCATGCCCAGCACTGAAAAGAAAAAGCATAGAGAATAATAACGAAATACGCAAGACTGTAAATATTCTGCGCATCTCAGTATAAAACTGAAAACAGACATCTGCAGGACTCATACAGTACATCAGTATTCATTCACACTCAGCCTCCTGGACAGCCAAGTGATATAACAGTAACCATAGTAACCATATGCAGCACATGAAAACAGCAACAGCTGGGGAGAACACATGAGACTTCCATCTTCTGTGTTCTATACTTCTATATCTTTTGATTTTTCATACTACATATGTTAATTTCCCAATTCATAAAGATATATATTTGAGGTAGAAGTCTTGTATGAGGTATTAGCATTCAAAAGAGATTATCTAAGGGGAGTGCCTCCTGGCCTCCTCTATGTTGTTCAATGTCTACACAACTGTACAAAGTATATCATTATTTTGGATACACAAAAGCTGGTTGCTCAGCAAGATAAGTTGATCACTGCCCTTTGGCTAAGGTAACTGAAGTTCATGGTTGCTACAGAAAAAGTACACTGTTTTCAGAAAAACTGCAGATTATCAAAAGATAATACCTACACTTTAAGTTATTAAAATTGAACTGTTAAGAAAGTTTCAAATAAAGTTGGGTATGGTGGCACATGCCTTTGATCCTATCACTCGGGAGGCAGGGGCAGGCAGATCTCTGTGAGACTGAGGCCAGCCTGATCTACGTAGTGAATTCCAAGCCAGCTGGGGCTACAGGGAGACCTGGGCTCAAAAAGACAAAAAACCGTATCATATATATATACATATATGATGATTTTATGGTAATTACTCAAAGCAGTCTTTCAGCTTGGTTTATTTTTTTCAATGAAATAAATCCAGTTTACTAGTTATGGCCCATTTATACTATTAAGGATCATTAACTCAAAAAGAAAGTGATATTGCAAGCTTTGTCTTTAACTGCAAGTGGTCAATTGTTTTTTACCAAGATAAAAATGAGGGAAATTGCTCTGTAATTCTTTGCTGGTAGCAGTATATATTTTATATATAACAAACAGAGAAGAATGGGACTGGTTACACAGGCCACAGCAGAAGGAGAAGGAATAATCTGACAGAGGACCTGGAAGGCCACTAGATTGTCAATACTGCTATCATGTCAACTCAGACGACTCTACCGACGTTTAGAAGGTATCAGGTTTTCTTCACACTAACTCTTTCATGGCTGGTGTATATGGCCACTTAAAAAGTGAAGGCAAAACCAAGATGTTCCCAGCCTTGAATCTCTTAAAAATCTCTGAAGTTTTCGAAGATAAATCATCTGTGGTTTTATAATAGACTGTGTTGATATAGTTATTAATAGAGCACCTTCAATAAAGGGTAGCAAAATAATTTTTCTCTAACCCTGTGAATCAGTATGTTTGTATGTTCAGTTAAATTATAACCATAGGGGCAAGTAGATTTTTCAAAATCAGGGAGTCCAAAAAAAGATATCTATGACTGGCCAAGAAGACCTTAAACATAATTATTTAACTAAACTTTTTCCATTTTGTCTTTCTTAACAAAAATAGAAAACAGAAGGTCCCAGCAAGTACTTTCTATATTCACATTTGCTAAAATTAGTAATGACTTAAAACTCAAAAGACTTTAAAAGCACTACAGAATACTGATGCAGCATTTTCTGGTGCCCACATGAAATCTGAAAAGGGAGAGACTTTTGAGTAGCAAGAGAAAAGAGTGTTAATCAGGAAAGAGCCTCAGTCTATCGGAAAGATGAGGTCTTCCTACCCATCCCTTGGTCTGTGAGGACTGGTTTCACATGTCATGAGACCTTTGTGTGTCTATAGGGACTGGGATCAAGACACAGTCTGCGGCCAGGCTGGTGGCACATGCTAGTAGTTCCAATTCTGGGTGTGTGAAGGCAGTAGGCTTCAGTCAAAGCCAGCCAGTGAGACTGTCAAAAATTCAAAAACAAACACAACAGATTCTCCTATAAGATATTATGGGATGCTGTGGTAGAGTACCTTCCTTACATTGGATTATTTCTAGAAATGTAATTCTTCTGGAGAATTCTTCAGGCAGATCTTTCTTCCCCAATGGTTCCATAGAAGATGGGGAGTTGCTTCTCCATCCTAGAACTGGCGTGCTCTAATTTCAGTACAGATGCTTAAAGGCCCTGAACAAAAGTCATTTTCTGTTTTATTCTTAATAGTCATTTAGGCTACTTAATAATGAGTCTTAGGGGTGGAGAAGGAGTGAAGAGGAAGATAAAGTCTGGTCTCTTGGAGGCGCAGAGCCAGCCCTCCACTCATGGGCTATTGTATTATAATGTAATGAAATGGGATGTCATCTTTCTTTCCAACAATAAGAATCAGAAGTAACTATTCAGGTTAAAGGTATGCAGGCACATAGCACACAGTTTACACTTCTTTAAGAATTTGCAGGTTGCTTTTAAACAACAGCAAACTCTTGTATAACTATAGAAAACCCTAGTTACAAATTGAAAATTTAGAAACAGTTAAATTCTGTTCTTTTAAATAAATATTATTGTCACAGTGTCAAACAGATCTAAAGGTTATAATGTTCCCTTCAGTAAAAAATGTTATACAGCAGTCAATAGTCATATTACAAGGCAAAAAAGACGGACAGTGTGAGGGTGCAGACATAGGCAACTGGCTAGATTTTCACCTAGAGCCGCTAAACTGTCATTCACTTTCTATTTATTTATTGAGATAGGATCTTACTGTGTGGCTCAGTCTGGGAATAAATTTGTAAGCCTCCTGTAGAGCCCCCATAGTGCTGGATGAATTCTTTTAAAGGCTGTGTCAACCAAACTGGCAGTGACTATCTTCCCCATATAAAAATGAAAAAGTATATTTAAATATTTAGAAAAAAATTGTTAAGAGTCTTGAAATCTAATTTAGAATTTTTTCATACCCAAGTCAACTGTATATTTCAGTACATAATTGGAAACAACTTAAGATCCTGAAATTCCTTTGAGAAAACATGAAATAATATTCAAACTGAAAAATTTTGGTGTTAGAACATCACATCTTGGAACCAAATATCAATTAAATAATTCAGTATCAAATGGTAATTATTATGGTATCTTTAAAGTAGAAGCATAAATTATATAAAAATTTTATGCATACAGTCTAAAACCAATCCAAATTATCTACCAGAACATTGAAATTAGCTTATAAGCAAAATTAAGATACTATAATTTTTTCAGCTGTTTTAAAAAAATCCATGAGAACAGCCATTAGTGACATGTTAGCAGTAAAATAAAAAGTTGGGTAAAAAATGCTGTAGGCACAGTGGGGTTGTCTCCCAGTTCCACTTAAAATGAAGTCAGAGAAGATTCCAAACGAATATTCGATGTTCAGAATATGTTAGACCTTTGGTAATATCTACGCACGAGAACCTAATAAAAGTGATCATCATGTGATATAAACTGATACCATTATCAACAATGGCAGTTTAATTATTGACTCTTAAATGTTAATAAAGGGATAACTTCCAATAATCTCTATAGCCAAGATTCATATACAATAAGTACTAATGAGGTAATTTTACTGTCTCTAGAGCATGTCTCCACAACTGTCTTACTTTGCTGTACCTACAAAACCTTCTAAATATTCACGGCATGCTTTTCAGGTCTTCTGGACAATGTTTAAATAAAACATCGTGCTTAATTCTAGGAGCTCTTAAGGTAAGAAGTGAGTGCTGAGAAATGTACTCTGATTACTATTCCTTCAGACAGTGTCTCAAAGTAACCTATGCAACGTGACTGCCCCAAGCTCTGTAAACCTTGCCCTCGAGGTTGTCATGCTTTCATTTTACAGTGTTTACTATACAAGAGTGCTCACACAGGAACATCTTGTGTCACACAAAGACTGGTGACATCTCATTTTATCACAGTAGAAAAAGGAAGAAAATCTATATACAGTATTTGAGTCATGGTGAATTTACCAACTCTTTAAATTTTTTATTTTTATTTTCGGTGTATGAATGTTTTGCCTGTTTTTAAGTAGTGTGCAATGCCCACAAAGGGCAGAAAAGGCATCAGATCCCCTGGAACCAGAGTTATGGATGGTTGTTAGCTACCCTGTGGGTTCCGAGAATCAAACCCAGGTCCTCTGCAAGAGAAGCCAGTGCTTTTAACCACTGAGCATCTCTCCAGCTCTACCAGCTCTTATATTCTTGTATCAGATTTGAACACTGAAGTCTGGCTACCTTGACATATTTATTTCTAGCACTTTCCTAAGGGATCCTAAGTTCTGTCAGGTATGTGTGTGTGTTTTAGTCTGAAAGGGTAGAGTCCTTAACTGGACACAACAAGGGAAGTATAAGTATGTCTGACTGTCCTAAACCAAACCATTCAGAGAATTTCATGAACAAGAGTGAAAGTCTACAACAGTCTCCCCAGCAGCAAGTAAGAACCACACCTATCTTTAGCATTAAGGAAATTGCAAAGGGTTTGTAAACATTTAAGTTATCTCCAGTTGGTGGAATGAAAGGTGGTTTTCAAGTATTTTCTTTATGCATCAGAACTTTTTTCTACAGAGATATAATATTTAAAAGTACAAGTTAAAAAAAAAACAAGAAAAATGTATGGAATCCCCAAAGTATACTTTATGTTGGTGAAATGAAGTAAATTTTGGATAATACCTGATCCTTCTGAAGTCTCATCTCATCAACTTCGCTTTCAGCATACTGGGGATCTCGCGCAGGGTCTTGAATTGCTTTCAGGGTGCTGATACTCTGAAATTATAATTCTGCACATCATTTCATGGCTATCACCCAAAATTTCAATGGTCACAGCTATCTAACAAACCAAACTCCATTAGCCTGTCATTGAAGGGCCTCTGATGCTTCCACCTTTTATCAGACTCTTGAGAATCTATTCAAGGCCCCCAGTCCTCTTCCTCCTTCCCTGATCAGATGTGTCCCTTTTCTGACAGCCAGAGAGCTCTGTTGAAGCCACATCTCACTCAGCTTTTAACCTCCACAATGCACTGTTTACAAATGTTTAAGTGATTTGGAGGCATGAGAGATAAAAACAAAGTTACCATAATAGGACCTTTGGAACATGTCCTGTAAATGCTGAATACTGCTAGAAAATATTGCTTTAAAACAATGAGAAATATATACCTTTGGTGGAAAGAGCTTTTCATATACTTTTTTCCACAAATCCATTGGTGAATGGGCCTGAAGGTTTCCAATGTCATTATCAGAAACAGGAGGAGATCCTAAAATTGGAAGTTTCAGTTTAAATGAGTACATAGATTCAATTATTACAAACTATTAATGAAACAGATATCTGTAAAAGCTTAGGTCATTCATTTTCCATCTCAGGATAGACACTATTAAAATTACTTCCACTCAGAACAGCAAGGCACGTGGATACCCTGTAGTCACAGAAGAGGAGGTAAGGAATAATCAGAAGGTCTAAGTTTCACTTTTCACACCCTGTACCCAAATCTATACCATTAACAGTAATTCCAGAACTTAGTGTTTACACTGGAAACACATGCATGTCTGTATTAAGGATTTCACATTGTGGCACCATTTGCAGTATGTAAAACTGGTCACATTAAAATGTGCATTCATATTAGATAATGAACTGTCATTATGCATGGCTATGCTTTATAATGAGAGCAAACACTTCAAATAACAATTAGATCTATATGTAGATTATATATAGAGAAACCACTAAAGCATCATGAATTTACAAAGGTAAATTTCAAGATGCTATTGACTGATACAATTATGGCAAAATGAACCATTTTCTCACACATACCCATGAATATACATGCAGAGAGTGCTGTCTGGGACATGTGCAATAAACCTGCTCCTTATATTTACTATCTGACCTTTTTGTATCCTTGCTGAGCTGGGGACTGAATCAGGGGCTTCATGCATGCTCAACACTCAACCATTAAGCTATGGCACCAGTCCCAGCCCTATTACTTTAACTTTTTATGATGAGAATGTATTTTTAACTTGTATAATTTAAGTTAATTTGAGAAAAAGTTTAAAATCTGATGTCATTTCCTGACAATTTTCAATCTCTATCCTAGATTTTTCATTCTTGTATTTCCAATAACTCTATTGCTCACCCAAACTGTTTCATTCTTGACCTTCCAGGGGCTCCTTATCTCCTTGGTGAGAAAGACCTTGATACACTACTTGAGCTCCTATGTGTGTGTGCAGTTGTGTACAATTTTACCACTTGCACAGGCTCACAGCTGCCACACCATAGTCCAGATCCTCAACGGTTCCATTCTTACAAGGATCCTGGTGCTACTCTTTGATTTTATTTACCTTTATATGTGTGTGTTTTGCACATATGTGTGTAAGTGCACCTTGTGCAAGCAATGCCTGCAGAGGCCAGAAGGCAGTGGATCCCCTGAAAATGGAGTTACAGGTGCTTCTTAGCCACCATGTGGTGCTGTGAATGGACCCTGGGTCCTCTGGAAGAGCAGCCAGTGTTCTTAACCACTGAGGGATCTCTCCAGTCTCCCCTCCAAAATCCCTGTGCTGTTCTTTTATAGACCACCTGCCTCCTTTCTGATATCTCCCCTTGTTTCTGGCTCAAAGTCCTGCCCCTACCCTCTGAAAGCAACTATTCTAGTATTTTAGTCTCCATCTCTAAAAGTTTCACCTCAAAAACTTCTACAAACAGAATGGCACTGTGTGTAGCCCTCCATGATTGGCTTCTCATTCACTATGATTCTCCCAGGCTCATCCAAGGTGTATGCATAATGGCATTCATGGGTCATAGTGCACCTAGCTAGCTAGTCCCCTGTTCAAAAGTTTCTGGGTTGTTTACAGTTTATGGCTAGTATTTCAAATAAAGCTCCTTTGAACATCTATATACAGATTTGTTTTTTACATGAGTACAACTCCGAGATAAACCTTACTTGGTACAATTTCCGGGTCATCTAGTAGATGCATGTTTAATTTTGTAGGAAACTATCATATTCTGGGTGTGGTCACCCAAGTCTGAGGGAAGGCTGAGGCAAGAATATTTCCATGAACTTGAAGCCAGATTGGGCTAACTATGGAGACCCTGTCACAAAACAAAACAATACAACAAAGGAGCCATGAAGCTGGTTTGCAGAGTGTCTGTACATTTCCATTTCTGCCAGCAGTGTAAGGGTGATCCAGGTTCTCTGTAGTATTTGGTGCAGTCACTGGCTTTTATTTTCACTATTCTGATTTAAGTGTGTAGTGATATTTCATTGTAGTGATGTTTCATCCTGATTTGCATCTCCCTAATGGCTAACAGCATTAAACACCTTTTTTATATACCTATTTGCTATTTTTCATCTAAATGTCTGCTCATATTTTTTGCCCATTTTCTAACTGGACGGTTTAAGTTTTTGTATTGTTGAGTTCTTTATATATGTTAGATATTATCTGCTTGACAGATAAGTTGTTAGAAAATATTTTCTCTCACTTTTCCCTTTTTACATGAGCTTATGCAGAGTAAAAGTTTTCAATTTTGATGAAGTCCAAGTTCTGTGATTTAAAAAATAGTGTGTGCGTGTGCGTGTGCATTGTGCATGCGCATGCACGTGCACGCATTTATGTGTGGGTGCATACAGAGGCCAGAACAGGGTATCAGCTCTCCTGAAGCTGGAGTTACAAGTGGTTGTAAGCACTCAACATGAGTGCTGGGAACTGAACTTGGGTCCTCCAGAAGAGTGTGTGCTCTTAACTTCTGAGCCATTTCTAGACCCAGCTCCAGGATTTTTAATTTCAGTAATTAGCAACCTTTTCTGACCAACTATTCCATCGGCATCACCTATCAGTATGCACGGTGATTCTCAGTGCTACTGAACTTAAGTTGGCACTAATGAAAAAGATGCAAACCAGTCTCCATGACTCATTAGGCAATACCACCCTACCCCTTGCATCCCAATGAGTATAATCTCATTGCAACAGTCACATTTAAGTGAAGTCACCCTTAGCTCCTAAGAGTAATAGAGGATAGGATGTACAAAACAAAACTCCTGTTATCATTTTGAAAGTCAAAACATACCACCACAGAGTATAAAGAATTGCTAGGCCCAAAGAGCTTCCAAGGAAAGATCAGGGGCCTCACAAAGACTACGGGTCTGTGAGCTTAGAAAACATGTACCAGTAGGTAATGTAGATTATTCTCCGTCTCTTTCTTTCTCTCTTATTTTTAAGAGAGGGTCTTGCTATATAGCTAAATCTGACTGTCTTGAGCTCCAGGTGATTATTCTGCCTCAGTCTCCCTAGTGCTGGGATTACAGGCATGTACTATCATGCCCAACTGAAAAATTAATTTTATGATGTTTATAATGGAAAATTCAGGGCTGGAGAGATGACACAATGGTTAACAGCACTGGCTGCACTTGCAGAGGACCTGGGTTTGATTCCCAGTACCACATGGTAGCTAACAACCATCTATAACTTCAGTTCCTCTGGATCCAACGCCCTCTTCTGACCTCCAAGGGCACCGTACAACATAGGTGCACTTACATACATGCAGGCAATACATTCATACACATAAATAAAAATGTTTATAATGGAAAATTAAAGCATAACTAATTGGTTCTTCTTGGTATCCTTTTACTTCAATCTTGAATGTTTGATTCAAACCATAACTTTGAATTTCTTGGCCATCTTATATTCTTGAGTTCTTTTAAACTCAAGCAACTAAATTTTAAAAGTGCATTTTTTTAGTGGACTAGAAATCAGAGATCAGTTTCTTAGTGACATCCCTTCTACCACAAATATGTCAATGTGTTGTATCCTGCAATAATTCTGGGCATACAAATAAATACATATGAAGTAACTGCCATGATAAAGAAATCAGAAATGGTGGTGTGCTGGAGACCAAGTAAACAGAGAATAAAATAAAATCAATAAGCAATTTAAAAAGATTAAGCAATCTTAATAAGTTCACTGACCTATTTGACATAAAGAATCCAATCCTGCTGTGATAAACAGTGGTTTATTCTGATCCACACATATTGATTTGCTACATGGCAAAGAAAAAGATTCTAATTTAGCTCAGCATCAAATATGCTACCACACACTACTGTATCACAAGGACAAGTTTTCAGCCACTGATGAGAGTATTTTCCCAAATGAACCAGTGAGAATCCATTCAAATGATCTCAAACATTAAAATGTAGCATGGACAAAGGGTTATGGGGGAGGGCAAAGCAACAGACAAACATGATTTAAAATCCAAACCAAGAGAAACAGCAAAAGCCAAGAGACATTGCAAAACTTTCAATTCCATTTAAAATTAATGGAAGAAAACCATAAACAAAAGCAACTAAAATGCATAGATAAAGAAATTAGTGAATACACATTTATTCCAGTCTCAACTAATATGACAGTTTAGTTGTCAAATTTGAGAAAAATCCAAACAATATAAGAACAGGAGCTAATCTGAAATTCTCCTCTTCAGAACAGTCATGAAAAGAATAAACAGATGAGACCACACTGGCAAATAAGTCAAGTGAGATGAAAATATTTAACAACAGTACCTCTTATCAATACCAAATGCCAACTGGTTGATAATGCCACGAATTTTTAGTAACAGAGCTTCTGATTTACTGGTAAACTACCAAAAACAAAAAAAAAAATTACAGGAGGTTAAATTACAATCTGCTTTCCAATCTCTGTAACAGGTAAAAATGTAGTTTTGAACAAGCACAGATGGCAGTGAGAATTATAATTTATTTGCCCAAAAAAATACATTTGAGTAGATAAAACAAAACAAATAAAGACATCTTGATAAATTTAGCTCATTATCTAAAGTTCATGAGCGCATGATGTGAAATAGACCTTGTTTTAATACACTAATCATTTCAGCTACACAAATAAAACATTTGTGTATGCCTTTAATCCTAGCACATGGGAGGCAGGGACAGGCCGACCTATGTGAGATTGAGGCCAGCTGGGTCTGCCTAGTGCCTTTAGGCCAGGGTAGACCCTCAAAAAAAGATTGGATATTTATTGCTTGTAATATTTGTGGTGTGTAGCCCCACCTGTCCTAGAACTCAGGATGTAGACCAGGTTGGCTTTGAACTCACAGAGACCTATCTGCCTCTGCCTCCTGTGTGCTGGGATTAAAGGCACCACCACGCTCGTCCCTCAAGAGAAAAAACTGTGAACATGGAAAGTCTGATACATTCCTTTCAAAGAAAGAAATGAAGTAATGTTGATAATACTCATAAGGAGACAATGCTTTAAAATAGTGAAAAATTAATTTTAAAACATTGTTCTGTTAAATTTTACATATATTATCTATTATTGCATTATAATATAGTAATGGTATTAATTTAAACTGTAACTTTATATATATGAAAGAAAAGCTAATTACAAATGTGTTTCATAGAACCTGGAGTGGTAGAGTATTAGACATTTTCTTATGCAATTCCTCTAACTGTTGTATCAGTTGCCTCTAAAACACCCTCCACATCCAGCTGTTGACTCCTGCTTGAACAGACTCAGTGCCTGGGAACTCAGCACAACCCAGCTCATTCCATTTTCAGATAATGGTGGCATTAGAAAGCTCTTATTTTGAGGAAATAATCTCTATTTATTCTCTTCAAAACAGTAAAAAGTATTCTCCAAAGCACTGTGCCAACCTGACATATAGGCAAATGGAGTTCAGGCTTAAACAGCAATGATTTTAAGAGAATACACAATTAAATGTATTTAGAATGCTCTAAAGAGCACAAAAATTGAAAATATATAGTACATACACAGTACTTTCAGCTCTATCCAGTCATGGCCTCTTACATAATAACAATATATATTGTTGTCTCTAGGTTTCTCTGTGCTCTGATTTAGAGGAAAACAGACTATTAAATAATTACTCAAATGTTAAGGTGGTATTTTAAAATAAAATGACCCTATATTTTATTTTTTGTTTAAAAGATAATCAGCAAAATTGGGCCCAACTATAGATGATAAGTATAATTATCAACCTTTTTTTGTTTATTTCTGAGATGGGGGCTTACAATGTAGCTCAGGTTGGCTTGCACTTGAGAGCCTCCTGCCTCAGTCTCCTGAGTGTGCCTGGTTATAACTACCATCTGCTCACTAAGTTGTGTTTCAGGTTATATGCTAAGCATTTCACATGTACTCTCTGTCACTCCTCACAGCAGTCCTAAGTAGATACCATTGTCATCTATTTTTTATCTGAGGGGAGGAGAAAGTCTTAAGTGACTTCTCTAAAATCACATGTCAAATAAGTGGTCCCCCTGACATCTAAATTCAAGCAGTATGACTTTAGAATTCATGTTTTTAACCTCTACAATAAATAGCACCTGTTTTACATCAAACAACAACATATTCCAGGGGGAGAAGGGGGAGTGGAAACGATGTAAGTAAATATAGTGTTCAAGTTTGAAATTATCAAAAAAATAAAAATTTTAATTACAATTAATAATAATATTATATAACAGTTTGAAAATAAATGCTAATCTGTAATTCAAAAAACAACAAGATATTGCTAAAGACTTTTTCCTTTTTTCTTTTGAGGGAATATAGATTCTAATTCTTAAGAGGAAAATAAAAATGAGTGAGCATGCCAATTTCTCTCTGTAAGCCTGCAGGCTTGTGTACAGAGGCCATCAAGCAGTGTTTGGTAGATACATTCCCTAACAGTCTATAGGAAGAGGAGAGGCGGGGATGTTCGACTCAACACATGTATTACCACTGTGCAGCGAGGCTGCTCCTCCCATCCCCTACTGGCCAGCAAGCCCGAAGGACAGGCAAGGTACAGACCATCAAGGAGGCTCCGTAATAATGCGCAGCAAATCGAAGTGTCTTGCATATCACCTTTCTCTTCTCAGGATCAAAATCCTGCAGAAGAAAGTTATTTTTAAAAGTTAAGAATGAAATAACTCAGCCAGGGAGAAACTCTCACGCTAAGGGGCAGCTTCTGTCTCCTTCATAGTCATTTCTACTGAGATGAACGGTGCAGCAGCCTTCTACTCCACGGCTATCAGATCTTTTCGTTTAAATACTTGGCTTACAAGAATCCAGATATAAGCACACATTTTATGATGTGGAACACCCCAAGGAGTCTCTGATGAGCAAAGATAAGAAGAAACTAATTTTCTACTTTCTTCAGTTTAAAAGTCGGGAAAAAGTCTTATCCCTCAGTGACTGAAGATTTGTTTCTAAATCTGCTTTATTCCCATTCTAACCACTGTATTTATTTTCTTTACCTATTTTGTCTATCCTTACTCTATCTTCCTTTGCAAAATCTTTACGACAGGTGATTCACAGCCTGCCCTCCAGTCTCATTTCATCATTTTTGAACCTCCCCACAAACGCATAGCCAGGTACATCTAATAAATAGTGAGGAAATGTAAGTACTTACCTGAAAAATATCATATTTGCTTCCAATTATGACCAGAGGTATTGGAAATGGATCAATTAATTCACGGTCCTGTTAATAAACATAGTCAATTATAATTGTTTATTGTTATGTTCTCAGGAATTTCTATTTCCTTCCAAAACTACAGTTTTCAGTCTCTTCATAGATGTTGACTGGTCATAGTTTGCTCCAACATCAACATGCACTTTGTGCTATATTTCTTAAGTGCAAAGCCAGAAACCGCATTCCCTGAATAACTGTGGTATTCATTCTCTTCCTTTTTTTGCTGTTTTCTTTTATGCACATCTTAGTTCCCGTTTTGCCTTGGCTGCTTCCTGCAGCAGCATCTGCACTGCTTGGCTTGGTCTGCTCTGCTACTTCCACGTAACACACGTGGTGTGAAGGCTGGGCACTGTGAAATGCTGTGCTTAGTTTTCTAAAGGAAGACATTTGGGGCTGCCTTTAAAGAATTCCTGTTACCATCACAGCAACTTTCTAACTGAAACAGTTGTCAGAGGATGGAAAGACCCTGCTGTGAAAGACATGAAATGAATGTCAAACACACAGTGTCAGATGGCAGTTTAATGCTGCTCCTTATGTCAATCTATAGCTTTGTCTAGTCTTTGCCAGTTCAATCTGGATTTTCATCTTCATTTTACAGAGCTTATAAAATCAATATCAAACTTCTACTCTAGGGCTGGAGAGATGGCTCATTAGTTAAGTATACTGGTTGCTCTTGAAGGGGACCCAGATTTGACTCCCAGTACCCACAGGGAGGCTAACAACCATACATAACTCCAGTTTCAGGGGATCTGATACCCTTCTGACCTCCTCCAGCCATTGCATGACATGGGTGTACTTACGTACATGCAATTAATACACTCCTACACATAAAATAAAAATAATAAATGAAATATTTTAAAAAACTTCTACTCTAAAACTTGATTTCTTCTGAATAGTATAATATGTCATAACAATCATAGATAGTTAACAAGAAGACACAGACATCTTTTCTTGTTTTTTTCTTACTGGGGTTTTATGAGATTGCTCTAATTTTCCAGTGAACAGGTTCATCTACATCAAATGAATTTCAAGTCATGCAGAAACATCTAAAGAAGCTGTGTTGTGATGTTATCCCCACTCTGTGTGGAGCTATGGATGTCAGAAATAAACCAGCATCGCCTCACCGGATGGTCCTTCTGTATGCTGCTCCACATCTTCTGCCTCATTTCAGAAGCTGCTTTGGAATTTGTCTTTCCCAGTTTCATTATCACTTTGTCTACATGCCTTTTTGTGGCTTGCAAGAGATTTTCCATAGTGGGCCAAAGGTCATTAGGTTTTGAAAGATCCAAAACAAGAACAATAGAAAATGTCCTAAAGAAATGAAAACAGTTTTAAACAAAAGAGACTGAAAATAGACCATCCTGAAATGCTGTTGTACTGAAATTTATCTAATAACACCATAGCTTAAGAAAAATCCCAATATAACATTATTCTAAGATAGGAAAGAAAAGGCAGGAGGGAGGGAGAGAGGGGGAGGAAAAGAGGGAGGGAGACAGAGAAGAGAAAGAGCTCAAAGTTACAGCCTTATGTATTTTAAAACTTTTCTCTATGAGATTTCAGTACTAAATAAAAAACAATCCATTCAAACGAAGAAGCTGAAAGCAGTTGGGTCTAACAATGTCATACTTAGATTTAACTTTACCTTGTGCTCCAAGGGAGGGAAGCAAAAATATATTATGAAACTCAGTAGCAACACAATATAATCAGGAAGAGGAGAAGGAATTGGATTTACTCACTGATGGGCCTTCCTAGGAAATCGACTAGTTCATTCAACTTTTCTAACAACATACTAAAGGATCTGTATAGGTCTGAAGTTGGAAGCACTTATTTATGGAACTGCTAAGCTGCAGAGCTGTCTTTAGGTTACAGTCATATATCTTCCAAATATACCATTCGGCCTTTCTGAAAGTCCACCTCCAACCTGTAGGTGCATCACTACATGCATTGGACTCTGTTCATACACATCAAACAGAACTCTGAACTGAATGATAACAAAATAATCCAGTAAATAAATGGGTTCAAGCTGGGCATGGTGGCACTTATCTCTAATCCCAGCAGAGGCAGGTGGATCTCTGTGAGATTGAGGCCAGCCAGGTCTACATCGTGAGTTCCAGGCTAGCTGGGGCTAGAGGGAGACCCTGTCTAAACAAAACAAAACAAACAAACAAAAAGATTCATATAGTATTTCTCCAAAGAGATACACTAATGACCAATAAACACATGAAAAGATGCTTAGCATCACCAATTGAAGAAAAATGTAAACCCTAACCACAATGAGAACATCACCTCATAGCCATAGAGTACTTATTAGCAGAAGAAAAAGCAAGCTAGAAAGTAACAAGTGTTGCCAATGATACAGAACTACCACAACTTTTGTGCAGTGCTGGTGAAAATATAAAATGGTGCTGTCACTGTAGAAAAAAGCATGGCAGGCTTCAGAAAAAAATCAAACAGAATTACCATGTGATTTAGCAACTCTACTTCCCAAGCTCCAAATTTGGAAGCCAGATTTTTATTTGTTTTTTGAGACAGGAACTCACTCTGTAGCTCAGGCTGTCCTAGAATGTAGCCTGTCCTGTGTAGCCCAGGATGGCCTTGAACCTATGGTGATATGCTTGCCTGAGTCTCCTGAGTGCTGGAATCATAGGCATGAGCCACTAGGCCAAGACAGAAGCTATGATTTGAATATGTGAATATTAATGTTCATAGCAACTGCATCCACAATAGTTAAAAGAGAGAACAACCCAAATATTCACAGATGAGTTGATGGATAAACAAAATGTAGTGTATACATGTAATGGAGTATTATCCACATTTACAAAGGAAGGAAATTTGCACGTGCTACAATATGAATCTTGAAGACCTTATGCCATGTTAAATACAGCAATCATGAAAAGACAAGTATTCTATGACCTTGTTATATAAGGTACTATGGAAGTCAAAGTGATAAATACTATAGGAACTTGACTGGAGTTCATCTAGAGATGGAGGGGGTGGTAGCTGTGTAATACTTAATGTCACTGAGTAACACACTTAAGATGACTTCACTTATGCATATTTTACCAAATAAAAAACAAACATATATAATCTAGGAGTGTTTTAGAAAATGGTTATAAGAAGTATGTAGATATTTTCATCATGAGCCAACATATTATTGATCAACAGGCAAACATTCTTCTAGGAGACAGTACAAGAAATGACATTATTTAGTTATTTTATGTAGGTCAACCAAACTAGATATTTTGTGCAATTCATGCAAAACAGCAACTAAATTCTGTACTGCTGGTCTAAATTTAGCAAGCAGTCATTTAGACATTAATTATTAAAAAATTCTATAAACTTACTATCAAACATTTCTATGCCACCTTAATAAACTTATAGTCTTGATTAACTATAAATAATATAAAAATAATTTTAGTAGTAAAGAAACTAATTTTACTTTCAGGGTTTTAGCATTTACTTATTTATTTAAAAGTTGTATTTAAAAAAAAAAAAGACTGGGCATTTTTTAAAGGTAGTACACATGCCTTTAATCCCAGCACTTGGGAGGCAGAGGCAGGCAGATCTCTGTGAGTTCCAGTCTAGCCAGGGCTACACAGTGAGACTGTCTAAACAAACAAACAAACAAACAAACAAACAAAAAAGGACTGGTTTAACCTTTTTATTGTGGTAAAATGAATACAGCATAAAAATTACTTTTGAACATTAAAAATAAGCCAAAGAGAATGGATTACCCAGTTTTTTTCTAAGATTAAAAGTTTTATTTCCAGTATTTTTGCTGGTTTTTACCTATTTCGTAGCAAATGTTGGCTAAGAAACTAGATCAAAAAAATTCTTAAAATGGAATCAGACAACAGGACATGTTCTAATGTTTAATTCTAATAGTTATTTCAAAACAGTATCTACTAACATTTGGCCCTATATTAATTTCTCAACTTGCTGGGTTTTGTCCAACACAAGGAAATTATGTGTCAGACTAATTCCAATCAAAAACCCTCTGAGATTAGCAACTATGGTAAGAATGAAATCTCCCCTCTTGAAAGACTTTGACCATTCAGCAACTGACTTTGGACCCAGACCCAGGCCTAGGCTCCTTTTCCAGTTCATTACAACCCTGATCCTTCCTCCTTCCTCTGTCTCAAAAGCTGGTTCCAGCTGCCCTGGAGTCCAGAGAAAGGAAGAGTAAGACCTCATATAGTGAAGTATTAAGGAAATATGGAAAGATCTCACTTTCTGTAAAATGCAGAATTTCCACAAGCCTGACAGACTGAAACACCCTCAGATCAAATGAGAAGTGAAGTCCTGGACAAGACACAAGTTGGAGCCAGAATGGAGCCAAGCACCAGCTCAGGTAAAAGCAGATCTCTGGGTTTCCAGCCTTTCAGTCTCTGCCCATACAAAGTGGCCACTTGGGTTCCTTAGTTCCCCCGCCCCACCACCTTATCTTCTCAACCTTTCACCATAAACCAATGTAATTCCTTAAAAGTTTGCTTATTTCCATTAAAGAGTCAAATGAAAACTATGTAGTTATGAAATTCCATTTTTAAAAAATGAATGTCACAGGAAAAGAGTGGTTATAAGAAGAAAAGCAGGACCTAAACATGCACATGAAACATCATGAATCTGTACAAAGTATATATACAACCGAAAGGCAGGAAGGCATTGTGCAGTCTGCTGGAAGCAGTTATCTTATATGTGATTCTAGTGCTCTTTCTTTGTACCAAGTTTTCTATGTTACTTTTGTAAGAAGTAAAAGAAAGTGGCTAGGCAGATGGCTCTGCTAGTGAAGTGCTTGCCAAGCAAGCATGAGGACCTGAGTTCAGATTCCCAGCACCCACATAGAAAGCTGGAGACTGGGGCATGCACCTGTAATCCCAGTGCTGGAGAGGCTGAGACAGGAGGATCCCTGAAGCTCACTTGGCCAGCGTTCAGTAAGAGACCCTGTCACAATAAAGAAAAAAAAAGCAGGGAGCAGTGCTGGAGAGATGGCTCCCCAGTTAAGAGTATGGGCTACGTTCCCAGAGGCCCTGGTTTTAGTTCCCAGCACCCACATGGTGGCTAACAACTGTCTGTAATCCAGTTCCAGAGTATCAGATGTCCTCTTCTGACCTCCAAGGGTTCACATACACATGGTACACTCACATACATGCAAACAAGATACTTATACACATAAAATAAAAATAAATCATAAAAAAAATTTTAAAGGAAAAAAAAGTTGGGAAAATGATTGAGAAGACATTCAATGCCTTCACA
Organism: Eospalax fontanierii; assembly: GCA_035773235.1. Taxonomy (NCBI): domain Eukaryota; kingdom Metazoa; phylum Chordata; class Mammalia; order Rodentia; family Spalacidae; genus Eospalax; species Eospalax fontanierii. Next base: position 21,981,030 of record CM069529.1, read on the forward strand.
TGCACATGTATATACATGTGCATGCACACACACACAAAGCAACAATAAAAGAGAATAAACTATGTTTTACTAAAAGAAATCACTGGATAAATAAAGCCAGCTTGATCTGTATCCAGCAATCTCTGGAAAAACAATTGTCTTATAAAAAAGAAAAAATTCCATCCTCTAAGGTCTTCATGCTTGAAACGTAACAAATAATTGCCAGGTCCTTTATATTTGGTCCAGGCAGCAGTGATGGTTTGTGTTAATCTAGGACAAGAGTAACATACTTCAGCTTTAAATTTTTTTTGTTTGTTTTTCTTGGCTAAGATCAGTTCCCAGCAGTACTGTGAGAAATGTCACAAGTTTCCACATCAGATTTGGTCAATATGTGGGAATCATTGTCAGGAAAACACCAGTGAGGGTTTTGAGGTTTACCTCTTGGTTCTAGTTCCTTAAAGTCACCAGAGAGCCTTTTTCTTCTCCATCCCATCATTTTTCTTTGGATGATGCTCAGTAACATTAATACACATTAGATTCCAAGGTAGGCTGACACTAGACAGCTGAAGAAAAAAATCCTACACCAAGATGGACCGTGGGAAGAATTAAGCTTTTCAGATTTATTTTTGTAAATGAATTCATCACTTAAATAGTATTTGACTTTTTTCCTTGCTAACCAGCTTATAAAATATGTTGCTGGTGGAAATGCAGCTATCTCACTTAGCACTGGACAGAACCCTGGTTCTCTCACGACCTCTCTGAAGCATTACTGTTTAAGCTCACGGAAAGGTAGTGGCTGTAAACCTTCAGACAAATAAAACTGTCCTCCCAAACTATGACTCACAAAGGTCTGCTCACATGCACCTCTTGGACACGCTGGTGAGCTTCCAAGTCTTCCTGGGGCTGGCTCACTTACCGCAAGGTCTCACTTGTGATAGGAATGCTGATTAAGTCCAACAAAGAGGTTCCTCCTCCCAGTTCCCAAAAGTGAGCAATGTTTTTTGGCTGAAAAAATATGTTTAAAAAAATTTAATTAAAAAATGTTTTAATTTTTAAATTATAAGTGCTTTTTATACTTCATTAACACCTATCACTGATACTTAGAGATACAAAATATGATGGCCCTCAATCAACCCTTTCTTCATACTTGAAACATTTTCCTTCATCTATTTTATGCCCCAAAATGTAGCAAAGCATGTATTCCAAAGAACAAAGGTGAATCATTAGGAATATAGTGTCGCTCTGTGTGTACATAAATACCAACCCTGCTAACACCTTAATGAAGACAAACACAGTGCTCCCAATTTTGTAATTATTTATATGTAACATATACTTAAGCAAAATTTAAATACAATTAAGCAGCTTAATATATTTGAGGTTCTAGATAGAAATAAGACAGTTGAAAGCTGGGTGTGGTGGCATACCCCTTTAATCCCAGCACTCTCACTTGAAAGTTGAGGCAGGTTGGATCTCTGTGAGATTGAGGCCAGCTTGACAGGTTACTCTGTTTCAAAAACAAATGAACAAATACAAAACAAAACCAGTTGGATAAAATATCTTGATGTAGAAATACAAACACACAATAAATGGGCCTGTACAGATAAGGCCTGAGAAAAAGGGGACAGAGCCGATGTCAATACTGGTGTAGATCGAGACTGCCTGAGCAAAAGTATTCCCTGAGGAACCTGTGAGGCTGCCACGGATAAGGACGAGTGTGGACAGGGCACTGAGATAACTGCTTTTCTGTTTACAGTACTCTTCAACTGAGAGGGGCTGGCAGGCCAGACAGACTGCTCAGGGTGGCATTCTTCTCTGCCCAGATGCTGAGTGAGGAAGCTTTGCCTGGGTGAGGAGCTGACAAAGTGTTTCCATCCAGTACTCATAATACAACACTGAGCCTGACAATGATGTGAAACTTCTAGAATATATATCAGAAAGCCTCACTTTATAGTCCATGGAGAAAAAAAGGTGAAAACCAGTCATACAGGGTTTCATGTCATCTGCTAAAATGAACTAGAATGGATAGTCAGTAAAGCAAATTATATCCACAAATATTTTCCATTTGTTGATAGATCTCATGATGTCTGAAACTGTTTTATTATTGTTGATACTTGAATCACTAATGTTTGTGGAATTAAAATAATTTTTTGCTGGAAGGTCTCCCTTGTTCATAGTGTGATGAAGGGGCTTTTACAAGTCGTTCTTGAAAGTTGAGCTTGTGAAAGCTGCTTCAGTTTCCCACAAAAAGGGTAATTACATTTCCAGACTTAACACTCCTGTCATAATTCATGTGAATCACAAAGATGAAGTTCTCCTGAAACTCAGTATGTTGTTTTTCTTTTCAAACAAAACAAAACAATCACCAAGGGCTAGAGAGATGGCTGGGTGGATAAGAGCATGTACTATTCATGTAGAGGACCTAGGTTCAGTTCCCAGCACCCACATCAGGCAGCTCACAACTGCCTGTAACGACAGTTCTAGGAGATCTGATGCCCTCTTCCAGACTCTACCAGAATCTTCACTTACATGTACATATACACAGACAGGCATACATATATATACATAATTTTTTTAAAAAACACCCAAAAGGGGGAAACAATATTATTCTCATTTGAAAAAAAACCCAAAAGTACATCTATATAATTGTTATAAGTAGGCAAACAAAACAAACAAAAAACAACAAATCCTTCCCAAAAAAGAACTCAACCCTAAACAATAATGTTACAAAGAAATCTTATTTTATGCTGGGACTGGTGGCACATGCCTGTAATTCCAACAATGCTCAGAAGGCTGAGGTAAGAGGATTACAAATTTGGGGCCATCTTGGGCTACATAGTGAGTTCCAGGCCAGTCTTGGGTATATAGGAAGGTCTTGCCTGGAAAAAAAAAAAAGCAAAACAAAAAACCAAACCAAAACAATCACAAAAAAAAGAAACTCAGAATATTCAATTAATACAAACAAGCCAAAGAACTATACACTAAAATTACACAAAGGAATATTTTTTCAGCACTTTAAGACATAACAAAGACAAGGCTAAAATACTTTCCCAGTTTGGGTAAGTGTCCTATCAGGTAAACTGCATTTAAGCTTTAACAGTAAGCATGTATGAAATGGACCACTGGTTATATTTACTGTTTATAGATGAGATAGAAAAAGTAGAACCATCAAAAATGTCAACATCATGGCCTCCCCATCTATGGCATGCAGTACCACCTCAGAATACACTCACTGTGTTATGTCCTTTTGCTCTTCTTCCATAGGTGTATTCTAAAGCCAAGGTTGGCTTTGCCGGCTCATCCCTGTACAATAAAGGCAGACATTATTCCCATAATGGAATTGGCTTCTTATTCTATATTCTGTTCCTCTTAAGCATTTTATTAGTAAAGATGCCACTTTTAGTACTAGCATTGAAACAAAAGCTATAAAGATATAATTATATAAGAGACAAGTCCTTCAAAACCATCCTAAACAGGTTTTAGTGGCAAGTACAGAAGTGAAAAATGGAGCCTAACTGGTACAGTTCCAGTCCTGGAGGGAGTGGAGAAGGCAATGGGCCAACGGCATCAAGAGCTGTGCTGTCTGAATCCAGGCCAGGTGGGGAAACTGACCTGTTCACACAGCCTTGATGTGGGGAGCTAAGAACCTGATGTCTGTCAATTAATAAGGACATCAATGGAGGACTTTTATGTAGTTCTCCATTTCAAATCATAGCTCATATATGAGAGTTAAAAACAAATTCTATGAACAAGTCCTTAAAATCAACAAATGATCTGAAAAATATGCAAATAATTTGATGTATTATTCATGCAAGTTTATGTTGTTTGATAAGCAGTCTATGGTATATATTCATTTTTATTTTTAATGCAGTAAGAAATACATAAAGTAAAATTTACTATCTTAACCATTTTAAGTGACAATTTGTAGTTTGAAGTACATTGTTGTACAACCAATCCTCACAACTTCTAAACTTGCAAAATGGAAACTCCACACATCATAAACAACTTGCCATTGTCCCTTTCCCCTAGTTCTTGGCCACTGCCTTCTGACTTCTGTTTCTGTGAGGCTGACCTCTCTGGAAACCTCATATAACTGTAATCAGTTCTGCCTTTTTGTGACTTATTTCACTTAGCAGAATATCCTCAAGGTTCAAGTTGTAGAATTTGGCAAATTTCTTTCATTTACTGAGGCTGAATAATGTATTTGTTTTTAATTTGGAGAGTAAAAACCACAATTAAAAATTTTGTGATTTGTATATTTATAATTACTAAGTATTCTGAATTTCATTTTGGCAGATATCTTTCTTGTACATACCAAGTATTATTTGGCTCTTTTATAAAGCAAGATGCTCACTTTAAGACAAAACTTATAAAATCTGATATTTAATCTACAATTTGGAAAGGTCCTATTTCAGAGTATACTACCAGAAAGCTGAAATAAATCATTTCTCATTCAATGTAGCAGTTGGTAGCATTTCATCCTGAACTAATGTCGCACTAGATGATTTATTATAGAAAACATCTAAATGTGGCCTTCAGAGAATCATATTCCCTAGAGATGAAGAGACGAGATGGTGTTAGCATGATCTTTTTGTCACCTACCCACTACAAGATATTCTTAAACAATTTTATTGGTGAAAAGAATCACACAAAACCAGGATTCTATTATTTATATTCATTAATAGTATTTTTCAAATGAATAACGTTTCTTTAATGTGGCCTTAAGATCAAATCCATCTCTTAATATGTTTTGGAGGAAGTTACTAAAAGTATGTACTGTAATGGAGAGAATGGAAAAAACCTTCTACAACTGACTGAAGACTTTCTGTACATACTTCTGTAAGTAACAACTACCAAACATAACCTTAAATCTTCCTCCAAAGGCATACATGAAAGTCTAGAAGCATTTACAACAAATGGTAAAGCATAGTTGAGACCAGCACTGTGCTTCAAAACATACACCTAACACCATGCATGGTGGTACATGCCTTTAATCCCAGTTCTCAGGAGGCAGGGGCAGGGCAGATCTCTGTGAGGTCGAGGCCAGCCTGGCTCACATAGTGACTTCCAGGTGGGCTGGGATTAGGGAGACCTTGTCAAAAAAAAAATGTATCCTTAAAATCTGAGCCTGGTGGCACAAGCCTGTAATCTCTGCTACTCAGGAGACTGAGGCAGGAGGAAGGCAAGTTCAAGGCCTACCTGGGTTTACCTGGGTTACAGAATGAGGTCAAGGCCAGCCTCGGTAGTTTAGTAAGACCTTGCCTTGAAATAAGGAGCAAAAAGAGGGCTGAGGATAGGTCAGTATTAGAGCAGAGTCCTAAGTTCAAGCCTTAGTATGCAAAACAAAATAAAAGAAAAACAACAAAACCAAACCAACAAACTCCTGAGAAACTTAGATATTACAATTATTGTTCATATAGTCCTATGCTAAATAAAATAAAAAGAATTTAAATACCAAAGTAGCATTGCCAAAAGAACCAATAAACTATGGTAGTCTAGGTGACTATAGTAACATTTCTCTTTCAAACAGTTGAAAAGTCAGTATCAACCCTATATTTTTAGTTTTTTCTTGGTCTTATCGATAAAGGAGCTATTAAAGGTTATACTAAAGATTCATTGAGACTTAAATATTTTGAGTCTCAAAAATCATTCTCCTTCCATATGTCTTTTAGAATTTAACTTGCCCTCCCGTAACTAAAACAGACATAAGTGTTGTCTAACCGCTGACATACACATACCTGTCAAGACACCTTAGAATAATAGTTGTCTTTCCCTAGAAATTAAAAAAGAAAGAATACTACATTAATGTCATCCATATGTAAAATCTACTAGTGCTCATAATTGTGGCCCAAAATAGCTTTTTAAATCATTTGAATGATAAATTACCTGGAAACTAAAAACTAGAAACTTTCAGAATTATTCTGAAGTTTGATAAGTGGAGTAAGTGAACTGTCAACTTTCCATCACACTGTAACTACACTGCTATTACTATAATTAGAAAGTCCCACAGATGACAAATATTAGCAAATCATACCTCACTTTAGTGGTCAATGTGACAGCTGTCTTAAACTTTCTCTTTACTCAACAATGCTAATTACTGGTTAAGCTGATGACTGGTGTCTCCTAAAATGTTTTCATCCCAATTGTTGAAGTGGAAATAAAGAAAAAAGTAACATACAAATAAAAGACGCGTTGCAGATATACTCAAAGGAGCACTCAGACTGCATTAGAGAACTTTGTTTCAATTTTCCAGGATGCATTATGCATTTGTTCCAGTTCCTTTTTAGGAATAAGATATAGAGTTTCTGGCCTGTCACTGCCAGTAAACACATCCTACCCCCAAACTAGCTCAGCCATTTTAATCACTGTGGATTAATATATATGTATATATAGTATATAATATTATAAATTGCAATTAATATATATATATATAAATACTAAAACTCTAACATTTTGTTTTAAGCAAATGTTTGTAAGAAAATGGACATGAGAGGAGCAGCAGGGCAGGCTTTCCTGAGGAGTGCTGGGGGCCAAGGAAAGCAACTTGGAAAACGCTAGGCTGCCAAAGGATAGAATGTTTTACTCTGTTGGTCTTTTTCTAATTAAAAAAGTTGTCACTTTTACAAAAAAGATGGTGATAAATTATTCCAGATTATATATAAAATATGATCAAATTGAATGATTTTTTTATAATAAGGTATGTAAAGAAAAAACTGAATATTAGCAACAATGTCCATTGTTGAGGGATAGTTTTTGGCTGGTGCTATACCAAATTGAAATATTAGTGAGCTGTAGAGAGGAATCAGTGATTAAGAGTACTGGCTGCTCTTGCAGAGGATCTGGGTTCAGTTCCAAGCACCCACATAGAGCTCATAGCTATAATTCTAGTTCCAGGGAATCCAATACCCTCTTCTGGTCTCCGGGGGCTCCTTTAAGCACATGGAGCAAATAACTCACGAAAGCACATGCACAAATATAAAAATATAAAATAATTAGCTAAAAAACTGAAAACATAGAAACAACATAAATATTCCAAAATAAGAGATTGGCTAAACTGATTATAGTAATCCATACAATGGAATACACAGCTATTAGGAATGACAAGTAGAAATATGCTTAGATGATGAGGCAGTTCAACTTAAAGTCTTCTCCTGCTTCCTGTACATACATGTATAACTATATACACACATACACATACATACATTGAGGGCCATAACTATGTTAAGAGTTTCTAACTGATGGATGTGTAGTTTATGTCTGTGTAAGAAAGTCAGCACCGTGCCTAGTCAAAGCACTGAGTTTCATCTTCAGCACTCTACACATACAAACATTGTAAGTAGTGTATTTTACAAACTTTAGGTGCTAAGCTAGGGAGATGGCCAAGTAAGAGCACTGTGCAAATGTGAGGACCTGAGTTCAGATCCCCAACACCTATGTTAAAAAAAAAAAAGACTGGGTGTAGCCCATGTGCCTGCAACCCCAGCAGTGGGAGGTGGAGGCATGGAGCCAGGAGGATCCCTGGGGCTTGCTGGTCACTGGTCTAGCCAAAATATGGAGAGTTTCAGGTTCAGTGAAAAACCTTGTCTCAAGAGAGTAAGGAAGAGAGCAACAGAAGGGACAGTTGACATCCTCTGGTCTGCACGCACGCACAGGGGCGCAAGCCACACATACACATACATACAGACAGCCACAAAAGAGTTTTATACTCTACGTATAAGAAAGCATGAAACCAGAATTAGACAATATTTAGTCAGTTTCCTCAAACTGTCACAGGATCTTTGTATTGATTCAAATCATTTTAATGATAATACCATACAATGTATATCATGTTGACAATTCCAAGTAAATGTAGATTCAGCTCTGGAAACTGAAATTAAGCTTTAGACCATTATTTAAGTGACAATCCAAAATTCAAAAATTCCCTAGTAAGGGGTTGGAGAGATGGCGCAGCAGTTAAGAGCACTGGCTGTTCTTGCAGAGGATCCGGTTCAGTTCCCAGCACCTACTGGTGGCTAACAACCATTCATAACTCAGTTCCAGGGAGTTCAATGCCCTCTTTTAGTCTCTGTGGGCACTGCATGTATGTGGCATACTTAGATACATCTAGACAAAACATTCATACACATAAAATACAAATAAAGTTTAAAAAAAAATTCCCCACAGATTCATGAGCTTCCTAATTCTGGAAACAGTAACCAAGTACAAATTCAATTAGAGATCATCAAAATTAATGCCTTCTTGCTTCCCATTGCCTCAGTCACACTGGTAGTCCAGTCTTCTCTGATGCACCTAAATTCCAAAACTGTCTGTATATCCCTTTAATTGACTCAGTAATGTTTTCCTATCCTTTCTTCCTTTGAAAATTTTCACTTCTCCTTTAGCTCCATGACTGGGAAATTCTCTAGGATCTCAGACTCTCAGGACATCTCTCCACTGAGGGCCTCCACCAAGACAAGACACAGCTGTCCCGGCCACTGCCTCTACCAGTCTGTTAAAGCAGCTAGAGAGACCACTCAGTTGGTATGAAGACTGGAGTTTGACCTCCAAACCCATGTTAAAAAAAAGCAGGGCATGGTGGTGCATGCTTGTAATTTCAGTGCTGGGGAGGCAGAGACAGGTGGATTTCCAGAGCTAGCTAGCCAGTCAGCATAGCCTACTTGTTGAGTTCTAGGCCAATAGACCTATAAAGTTGGACAGACGAGGAATGACACCTAAAACTGTCCTCTGGCTTATGCTGTAGGCAAGCACAAGCATCCACATACATGTGGCCCCATGCACCTCCTGACATGTGCACTCATACACACGGCAAAACACAAAAGGCTAGTTGGTTTCACCTTCTTCCCCCTCCCTATACTTCGGGGCTCTCCATGGTCCCAGTGCCATCCTCAACCAGTCTACCCTAAATGCTGGGATTATATGTGCACACCACCATGCTCAGGTCTACCGTATTTCTTGGAGACCATGTCCCTCACTGAACCTACAGCATATCGATTCACCTAGGTTATCTGGCCAATGATCTCCAGAAATTCATGCCCCATCACAGCCCATGACATATGCATATCACCATACCCAGTTTTTATGTGGGTGCTAGGAATCTGTACTCAGATCCTCAAGCTTGTGCACATGGCACTTTACCAAATGAATCAACTCCCCAGTCTGTGAAAATTTTAGGCAGAAGAATTAAGTTCAAAAATTTTTTTAAAATAATTTATTATTTTTATTTTATGTGTATGTGCCTGTATGTAGGTAGGTGCAGCCGTGTCATGCAATGCCCTCAGAGGTCAGAAGAGGGCATCAGAACCCCCGAAACTGGTGTTATGGACAGTTGTTAGCTGCCATGTTGGTGCTGGGAATCGAACCCAGGTCTTCTGCAAGAGCAACCAGTGCTCTTAACCACTGAGCCATCTCTTCAGCCCCAAGTTCAGATTTTTAAAAAAGTACAGTGAGCCTTAAGAAAATTTTGGAAAGTACAGAAATTAAAAATAAAATTAAAATATAATGATTAGAATTTTACTATCCTGGGGTTGGAGAGATGGCTCAGGGGATAAAAAGCACCTGTAGTTCTTCCACAGGACCCAGGTTTGACTCCCAGCACCCACATGGCAGCTCTGTCATCCTCTTCTGGTCTTTTTGGACATTACTCACATACCAATAAATACACTGCAATCAAAACACTTGTATAAATACAGATAAATAAATCATTAAAACTGTACTATCCATATTTCTTATGTCAATCTTTGCACATGAATATACATGAGATCAAATTACATATGGATGCATATACCTACTTTTTAAAATTCACATTATTTTCTTTCAGTACTCATGACTTTTTTTTTCTAGTTATATAATTATTTCTGTCAATAAATATACTTTCAATAGTAATGAAGATCAAACCCCCACACAGTTGTCCTTGTGGGTTATCTGGGGTACAGCTGAGACATGAGAGGTACTCGGGCTGCCCACTGAACATGTGGCCTTGTTGGTGCAGAATTCCATTTCTGGAAGCTTCCTATTAGTCAATGCCCAAAGCATGAAGCACAGAAAATGAACAGCAATACAAACCCCAAGTAGAAATGAGCTTGATGCTACATGAATTTTAGCATCTTAGATCTCCCAAGCCTTGATCTTTAAGGCAGTATCACTAACAGCTTTGCCTTCTAGGCAGGAATTCCGTGTGTGAAAATGACACATCTGTTCCCATTCTGTGCCATACCCCACATCTTTCAGTTCACTTGGTTAAGTGAAATAGGACCTTATACAGAGTGGGGAGTGTCACCTCATTTCCCCACGTTTTTCAAAACAAGTAGCCTTTTGATAAATACCATTACATGATTCAATTATTTCTTAATGGAGATTCACAAAAGTGAAAAAACTAAGTCTACAATATAAAAAAACTGACTTATTGACTTAGACATTGACTTGGCTATTTAAATGGCCTGGCCTTTATAGTCAATTACAGTCAAAGATTTGAATGTTTCAAATTGTCAAATAAAAACAATAGCTGTAAGTCTTTTCTAAGATTTTGTTCACTCTTATAACAGCAGAAGTGGTCACTGGGATAAAGATTGAAAATATATACATTTTTATCAAAGTATTGAAATAAGATTTGTTGCCAGGCATGGTGGTGCACACCTTTAGTCCCAGCATTCAGAGGCATGCAGATCTCTGTGAGATCAAAGCCAGCAAGGTCTATGTAGCAAGTTCCAGGCCAGCTGGGGGTACGGGGAGATCCTGTCTCAAGAAGATAAAATAAAACTTGTCACTGCTTGTAAAATCATCCCAATAACTGGAAGCAAATTAAAGCATTACCCCATTTTTACTGCCGATGAAGAAAACGGATTTTTCTCCAGTTTCAACTCCTTCACCTTCACTTCCTTGACCTCTTCTTTTTTCCACTTCCGCTTTTGCAATTTCCCAGAGAGTTTCACTAGATGAGAATGACAAAATCCAAAGAAAAAGAAGGAATCCTTACAAATATTTATTTCCAATAAAGAAATTTTCTATCAGTAAGATTCATAAAGCAAAAAAAATTATTTTCTTGGTGTCAATAACAAAGTAAACATGAAAAGATCAGTCATTTTGTGTGTTTTTCCCTCTGAGAAATAGTTTGTGAAGGATACTGAAATTGATAAGCAGACTGTCTTGGTTTCACCACTGTTTCTGTGATAAAATATTCTGGCAGAAGCAACTCTGAGGGGAAAGGATTTCTTTCGCATAATTTCACAGCACAGTCATCATAAACAGGGGAGTCAAGGTGGTGAGAATTTCTACAGCAGCTACTCTATCCAGTCAAGAGCAGAGAATGCAGACATGCTTGGGCTTGGCTCACTTTCTCCTTTTTCATACCCTATATGACAATTACTCTTTACAGGTGTGGTAATCACAGCACTTGGGAAGCTAAGGCATGCTAAAAGCCAGCCTGAGCTACATACAGTGAGACCTAGGAAACAGTACCTAACACTTTTAGGTTGATTTCTCCCAACATCAATTAATACAATCAAGACAGTCTCCTAAAGGCATGTTCACATGTAGAGCAGACAATTCCTAATGTCTCAATTCCTCATTGAGACCTTCTTCACAGGTGACTCCACATTGTGTCGAGTTGACAGTTACAACAATTTTCACTAACCATCACATAGATCCTTTATCCCTGTGATTGCTGCTGTCTTATTTTGATTTTGGGCTCACCCACAAGGCTCAAGGCTTTCATCTATAGTGTCTCAGATATACACCAGGTGAGAACTTTCTGCAGTGTAGAACTTAGACGTCATCAACATTTGAGTCATCTAAGAGGATGGGAAATGCAAAACCAACCCACTGAATCATCTCAGCGTCCTGAAATCTTTCCTTTTGGCCCCAAATTTCCTTTTTAAAATATGAAAATATAAAGGGAGAAATGTCATCTAAAATTGCAAACACTTTTCCTTCTTCTCTTTACACATATATGATTTTACCAAAATAGAATTATATTTTAAAGGTAAGTGAAAACACTACTGTATTGAACAGTTCCTGGACAAGACGTGATAAGTCCAGCCTGAACCTACTACCTTCTGCAATGTAAAATTAGGGGAATTACCTAGTCTCTCTAGACCTTCCATTCTCACTGAGCAAAATTTATTTTTATTTATTTGTGTGTGTGTGTGTGTGTGTGTGTGTGTTGTTGTTGCAGGTGTGATACCCTGGCATGCATGTGTGGAGGACTTTGTCTAGGGTGCCTTAGTTTACCACTTACCACTTTATATTTTGAGATAGGGTTTCTCACTGAACCTGGAACTTGGCATTTGGGCTACACACACTGGTCAGTCCCAGAGATCCTCCCATCTCTGCCTCTTCCCCTGAGGCCTGTGATTAAGACACCTGCCATGTGCCTGGCTTTTAGGTAAGTGCTGGGGATCTGAATTCAGGTCCTCATGCTTAAACAGCAGCACTTTACCCACTGAGCCATGTACCCAGCCCTAACTAAGCAAAATTTATCAAGCACTTCATACAGGCAAGCCTTTGTGCTAGTCCAAAGGACCAAGTCTGTTTCTTCATCTATAAAATGTCAATTTTTTAAAAAGTGGGACTAGAGAGATGACTCAGTGGTTAAGAGTACTTGTTCTTGCAGAAGTCCAAGGTTCAGTTCCCAGTGCCCACAGAGCAGTTAACAACCATCTGTAACTCCAGTTCCAGAGGATCTGATGCCCTCTTCTGGCATCCGTGGGCATTGCATTTAATTGCATGCAGGCAAAGTACTCAGAAAATAAATCCAAAAACATAATTGCTTTTAGGGCTACGATGATAACAGTGTGATTAATCATTTACATTTAGGGCCTGGCCTATTAAATTATGAAAACTACAGGCATCTTATAGTTATGATTAGTCAGGAACCAAATATAGGGCTGGAAATAATAACTTGGTGGTATGGGGCTTGCCTGCTAGGCAAGCAAAAGGCCCTGAGTGCACTCCCAGCACCCCAAAACAAGACAAAACAGGAATTAAAAAGGGTCAACCCGGGTGCTGGAGAGATGGCTGGGCGATTAAGACTCGCTTTCTACTCTTGCAGAGGGCCATAATTCGATTTCCAGCTCACACACAGGGCCTATAATTCTAGCTCCAGGGCACCCACACACGGGGCATACATATGCATGGAATACACATATACATAAATTAAAAAAATAAAACAGAAAATCGTGTTTTTAAAAAGGGTCAAAACAGGAGGCCAAAGTGAAAACAGAAGTCCTGCAATGTTTGCATTAAAATAATTTCGTTTATTTCATAGACTAGCCTCCAGGAACGCAGTCTCGGCCTGTTCGCTCTTTGTTCAAAAACCATTCCTTCAAACGTGATCATCTGCGTCTCAACTATCCAACTGAGAGGAAAAGGTGCTTCAATCCGCCATGCCCCACAAAAGTTTGCTAACTGTGCCCACAGTTTTCCTACTGTAACCAATGAGAAAGACGGAAAGATAACGCATCACCATCGCGTAGTGCTCATGAACTCGCAACAGTTCTGATCCACAAGGGAGGGAAAGATCTATCCTGCTCTTTGTGGTACCCCTGGCCCTCTCTGCGACGTCTTTATAGGTTTAAATTTAAATGGACCCAATAGAAGAGTTCCAATGTAGTTCGCAGGCAGGCAACCCTCCCCAGCCCGCGCCTTAACGCTTTCCTCATTAAACCCCTTCACCAGGAGGCCAGGGCCCTGGGATGCTTTGTGGTCAGAGCCCAGAACGGCATCCAGCTCTCAAGAAACTCAGGGAATCAGCGAATGGATGGAGGTGATCTTTCTCAGTCGTTCTACCTGCTTGTGCCAGAATTCTCAAGCTCAAGGACTGTCCTATCCGGGCCCCAACCATGGAGAGCCTGGAACTAGTAGGACAGTCCCACAGTCTCCCTACGGCGAGTCCCGCGTGGGGTCCTCTCGCACACCCTCCTGTGCCTCTTCCAGTGGGAATGGGAAAGAGGGGAGCTCGTGGGCGGCGCGCTGGAGGGGTTCAGCAGTACCTGGGCATGGTGTCTGGGCCACCCTGGATGTACTACACTCCGCGTGGTGCCCAACTCAGCTCCGGGGCCCACAGGATCAGCTCCCAGCCGAGCCTGAGAACGCCGGCTCCTGGGTTGCCATGGCAGCGACGTCATGGCCGCTGTTGCGTGCGTAAGAGGGACATCATGGGAAATGTAGTTCTTGATCTTGTTTAAGGCTCACTTTCAGCATCAACCCTTTAGGATGTTAGAGAACGAGTAGACAGTCGATACAAATCTCGGATCTAAGAGTAACTGCTTCTGGCCTTGAAGTGCTTTATTTTTACCTGAGCACTGACTGTATGCTAGAGGGTCTTCGATCACTCATCTTTTACTTTTCTCTCTCAATTGTTATGATTTGCGAATAGAAGCTGAAACTAATAACGTACTAGAAATAAACTATATTTCAATCGTTAAAATGAAAACAAGGCGTGTAGTTTTAAGCATTTTCCAGCTTCCTGAGCCTTTTGCTTTATGTAGCAATACATTATTTATTAACGTCAGTGATGCTCGCGCCTTTCCTACGTACTTCATATACTCTATAAAGGAAGGTAAGCTACGTTTGTTTGAACTCTGTGGTATCTTTAGCTATCCAGGAATCGTCACAAAAATTACCAGCATCAGAATATTTCTATATACAAGGCCTTGTGCTGAACAGAGTAAGGAATGAGAAATCTCAGCCTTTGAAACATGTACACAGCTAATTATAATAATAACTTAAGGCAACCCAGCTATGCAGAAGAGATACAAAGGTGACCTTGCCCAAAGGAGTTGGAAAAACATTCATGACAGGGGTAATGCTTGATCTGTTCTGAGGGCTGAATTGACCCAGGCTCCACCAAGATCTCTGAATATTTGAAGGAGAGTCTCTCTAAACCTCTCCCTTTTGGTTTAATTTCCATGGTGTGGTGTTCAAGAGCATGGGATTTGAAGTAAGATGAACCTAGATTCATTTTCTGGTTGACAGAGGATTGAACCTAAGCTGCCTTCAAGCTAGGCAAGTTTTCTACCCTGTGGATCAAACCCCCAGCCTCGTTGGCAGACTTAGCAAAGAAACACAAGGACCATATTCCTAGAAATGAAACAAATGATTGGTCAAAGAAAAGGGAATTCCCTTCAGAAGGGGCTGAAACAAGAGCAGTGTTCAAGGGAATCAGTGTGGTTTCATTTTCATTTTGACACCACTCATTGAACTGGTGGCTGCAGTCTGGTGCACGTCAACCTACAGGTTCATAAACTAATGTGGGGCAGACTGTAATGAATTGTAATGACTTGGGTTCTGGGGTTTCAGAATCCCTATATGCTGTTTAGGAAGTCCCATAAGTATTGTTAACAATGATAGATAATTTTTTTAAAATTTCAGTAAGTAGTAGTGCTTGCCAGGCACAGCACCACTAGCTCTTTAAGACTGAGTTTTTGTTGTTGTGGTTTTGATAACTGGGATAGGCGGTTGAGGGAGGGAGTCTGGAGAACGGGAAGATAACAGCAATCTGACTAGGCCTTGATTGCCAGTATTGACTCAAAGTAGACTCAGTTGACCTGATTGGGTGAGTTCTCTTATCTGCCCTAGTCAACCTGAGTTCATACTTGGGCAAAGGAAGTGACCTTCCTGCACAGATAAAAACTGCCTTTAATTGTATAATAAAGACTCGAGCTCCCCTGCTGGATCACTTCAAGAAGACACAAGGATTTCACAGCTAGTGGTGGAGGAGGAAACACTTTTATGTTGCCTACTGCGTGGAATGAACAATAGTGCAGAAGGCTAAAGGAATGCTCAGGAAGCATTTGGGAAGTTGTGACTAATTTGGGAGAATAGAAAGTGTCTGAGATGAGATGGAAAGACAAACTGGGCAGGTAGACTGGGCTCCATGAAAGCTCTTGCAACCTGGGTTTGGCTGTGTTAATTATGAGAAGCCACATAGGAATTTAAAATACGAGTGTGCCTTGACTGGTCTTGAGTTTCAGTGAGATAATTTTTTGCAGCTGTGTGAAGGAGGCTTTTTTTGAACATAGAAGATCATATGGAGACTATTAAGAGCCAGGAAAGTGACAGAGTTTTTTCTTATATTTACCCTTTGTTTTTAATGTTACTTAAGCTTCTTGAAGAAGAAAAATAGCATACAGAAGAAAATATGATTAGGGGGTATGGCTCAGTGGCAGAGTGCTTGCCTAGCATGCAAAAAGTCTTGTCTTCTACCCATAGCACTTAAAAAAGGCAGAAAGGAAAGAAAAAACAGGTGGAACAAGTTTACCCAGAATTAATAAGCATTAAACATTCTAATATGCTTCATCTAATTGTTTTTCTTGGGGATAAAATTGTATTGTAATATCTTATAAATATGTATTTCCATATATATGAATTATAAATGCATTGCAAACAAAACTTTGATGGCTGCACATTTTCTACCATGTAGATTTTTTCATGATTTATTTAGGCATTCATTCAATTGCTGATTAAGTTTGACTTGGCTCAGCATAAATAACTAAACATAAATTGAGTTAATCAGAGTCCTTTCCTGGAGTTTTCAAATTAAGACTGGAAAAAGCAGGTCATTCCCCCTTGGAGAAAGTTACCATATGTTCTGCTAGGTATAAAAAACACAAAGTAGACACACTGACACAAAAAGAAAGTTCTGCCACATATCTCATGGTGTGGTTGTCCCCAAAGCTCTTCTGTGCCTGCATTTTTATGACCATTTGATAATATGAGGCCTGTTGGTATCCTTTAATGAGAATGAGAGAAACGAGTTTTCTCACTGTTTTCTAAGTTAGTTCACGTTGAATTTTGGAATTTACCTCAAGGAGTTTGTCTAGTATAGTTGCTAGACTTTAGAGTTAAGTCTTCACAAAAACCCAAGAAAAGTCAACTTTTCTACTCTCGTGGGCAGCAGATGAATGGAGGACTTGTTAGCGTCTGGGCATGCCTGTGAGAGATTTTCTTAGTTAATCAAAATGGGTAGCCAACCCTAAATGTTGGTGGCACCTTCCTGTGGATGCCCAGATAAAAGGCTTTGTTTTTTGCCCTCTTTCCTCTGCCCCTGCTGGTGAGTGCATCCACCCTGCTGCCTCTGCCACTGCTGCTGCAGCTGCTGCTCCTGCCCTTCCCCACTGACATCAGAACCCAGTTTCTTCTTCCTTCCATGACAACCAGTAGCTTTCCAGGAATTCTCCAGGCCTTCAGACGGATTGGGATTGCAGAGACCTTCAGTTCTGTGGACTGAGCAGATACTACATTCTTAGCTACTGTGGAGACAGACATTTTTGGACTATCCTGTAATGGAAACCAATCTACACATCTCCTTTTATCATATTTATTCTTTCAGTTCTTTTCTCTAGAGATCTGTAACTAATACAATATTTTCCAGAAATTCGAATTAAGAATTTCCAATGACCCCTCTGATATTACCCAACATTCAGTTTCAAAGAACTCTTCTTGAGGATTCACTAGAGCCACACAGTGAGAGGGCATTAGCTTTTCCTTGCCACGAAGTTGAAGTCATCCCACATCTTGAGAAAGAGATCTCAGACACACAGGCACCCCTCACCCAATTTATTAGAAGACGGTGCCAGCAAGGCTCGAGAAGGGGGACTCCCAATTCAAGTAAATGGTGAACATGTACTTCTTTTGGAGTTATTTGCTAATAGATGTTCCCTAGTGAAGTTTTTGTTCCTTGCTTACTCCTGGGTTGCAAAACAATTAGAAAGTATACAATGAATATTTTCTGCAGTACATGGTGGCATTCATCTGTAATTCCAGCAATTCAGAGGCTGAGGCAGGAAGATCAGATGTTCCAAGCTAGCCAGAGTTGCATATCAAGACTGTCTGAAAAAGAAACAAAAACAGAAAGAAAAGCTTGCGTTGGTGTTGGTTACACTGTGGATCACTGTCCCTGTGTGATTTGTGTCACTGTAACTCAAGTAAAGCTACATCCAGCAAATATGTCACAGTTAACAGCAAATGTTATCTCTTCTCCCCATGTCAACCTCCTGTTCCAGGCCATCAGCTTGTTTTGGACAGATTCTCTCTCTTAAAGAACATAGAGAGCTGCTTGGTACCTATGGTGGATTGAATGAGAGTGGCCTCCATAAGCTCCAAGTATTTAGACATTTTGTTCCCAGTTGGTGGTGCTGTTTGGGGAGGTTTTAGGCAGTACAGCCTTGATGGAGGAAGCATAACACGGGTTCTTAAGCCTTGCCAGATTTCCAGTCTCTTTCTGCTTCCTGTATCTGCTTGAAGATACGATCACTAGCTCACTCACTGCTCTGGCCATCTCTGCAACCATGCCTCCCTTCCATTATGGCTCTTACCTTTGGAACCACAAGCCAAATAAACTCTTCCTTCTATATAAACTGCCTTGCTTGTGATGTTTTAGCACAGCAACAGAAAAGTAACTAACACAGTACCACTGAAAAATGCACATATTTCATGTCACCCTACAAACCTATGTGTACACTTGGCTTAATTTGGAGTTTAAAGGGGAAAAACAAAGTTCCCCTTGTAGTTGTAAAATTCATTTCTTCTTTTGGGGAAAAAAGATTGAGGGAAATATGAGGAGACGAGAACTTGCACCAACCAGTGACGGACAAGCCTCTGCCCCTGCCCATCCTGGGCTCACTGCCCTCCCTGTTTCCACAGGATCAACCTGGGGTCAGTCAGCTGGGAAGAAGGCTATTTTGCATGGCACCTGGGAGGCAGCACAAAGGGGAAACTGGCATACCAGGAACTCAGAAGGCCTTTACTGGAAAAATAACCACAGTGGCTGGTTCTGCAGGGTTAGACTTCAGTTCAACTGGGAATGAGAAGTGTGTTGTTCTAGGAACCTTGTCACCTTATATTTTTTCCATGGAAAACATCTCTCAAGAATAGAATAACACACATTTTTTGGACAAAGTCTTTTTAAAATTGTGGTTAACTTCTCTTGTAAATTGAGTTAAATTAAGTTCCAAGCAACAACAGTATTTGACTTTCAGGACATACACACACATTCTACAACATTTAAAATGAATTTTTAGAGTATAATCCATTAAACTCACTTGAAATAAGCCTCTTTAAAGAATTTATTATAAAATCATGGCAAGAGTCAAATTTCTATTTACCCATTTACAGAGTATATAGTTATCAATATGCACACATATTCAAATTACAATTTGCCTAAACAGCTTTCCTTCCTGTGAATACACAGCATGAATGCTCAAGGAGGTGGTAACCACCGCCTTCACTATAGCACACCTCAGCTTTGACAATGAAAACATTAGGTATTTCTTGAAGATTATTCAAAAGATAATGTTCAAAGTGGATCTTATAAATCATTTATTATGATTGAAAGGGAAGAAAAGGATAAGAGACAAATATTACAATTAAACATGAAACATTATTCTCTTGGAACCAATCATAATAACATACTTGGAATTTTTTAAATGGCTATATAAGTAATTTTCCAGAAATAAAATTTTCACATCATCAGTTACAGAAAACTGATTTCTTTCCATCAAAATATTTTATCTCTGCTCTATCAAAAATAAGTGCCAAGTCTAAGGTACTGTAGTTTAAGTTAAGCCTTTACTACTTACTTTTTCAATCTGAAGATTTGGGAGGATGGACTATTTACCAGTCAGTGAATGAACTACTGTCTAAGAATAAAGTTCTCACACATAAGAGTTCGCCAAATCTCTGGCTCACCAGTGAATGATTATTAAGTGGTTTTCTAGAGCTCAGAAACTACTTTATCCCAGCCAAAAACACTCCTGAAAGTTATCCCAAATTAATAATCAGTTTAATCTGAAAAATGAATGTTTGCTCAGCAAGTGCTTGTAGTTCAAAAAATTGAAAGGTAAATAGCCAATGACATCCATTTCTATGGAGTTTAAAAATAATTTTTAAAAAATGTTCTCATTAAAAAGTAAGAACACTATTATTTGAGCAAAAATGCTTCTTGACTTTACTCCCTCTAAGGGCAGGACCTTTATAAAAGGTTTACTGTGAGAACAGCACATTGCCACAGGCAGAAAGTAGCAAAGCAAAAAATACAAAGGCTTGCCAACTAATTAATTTGGCAGTAATGCTTTTCTCAGATTGATTTAAAAAATGTGGCACACAAAGTGATAAATATATGTCCAAAAATAAATACACATATTCTACATATAAATAAAATTAGGTTGACTCATGATTACTATTACAGTTAAACATTTTTATAATATAATTTTTATGTCTTATCACAGTTTCATTTTTATCACAAATACTAATTTTGACACATACTGGAAGGCACTGACTGCTTATGTAATGGTTACGATTTGAATGTGAAATGATCTCTATAGGCTTGTGTGTTGAATGCTTGGCTCACAGAGGGTAGCACTAGTTTGAGACGTGATGAAACTTTTGGGGAGCTGGAGCCTAGCTGGAGGAGTCAACCGGAGACCGCTTTTTGAAGTGGTATCTCGTCCCCAGTCCCTCCTTTCTCTCTGCTTCCTGTTCCCATGAGATGAAGAAATGTCTTGTGTCACACACGTACTGCTGCCATGGTGTTTTGCCCCGAAGCACAGGGCCAGACAACCATGGACCGAGCCCTCAGAAACAGCAAAACAGAAACAGTCTCCCTTACATTGTTTCTGTCAAGTATTTTGCCACAGTAATAAGAAAACTAACACAGAAATCTAGTAAAAGTAATACATTTCAAGATTCTTTCAACTAAAAATTTACTTCCTTTGGCATAAGTATGTTTTGTTAAACATTTTTTTGAGTTTATTTTTAAACTGTAATTAGAAAAAGCCATTGTATGAGAGACAGCTTTACGGATCATCTTTGTTTCTAAAGACACTATTATTTTTAACAATGCAAGGTCAAATTGACCTAGCATTGAATGCAGTGAAATGTGGTGCAATATTCCAGTGAACTTATGTTATGCTGACAGCCAGGAATGACATAGAATGGCAACCTCATTTAAAACTCTGCTCTAGTGATCTGCATAGGCAGTAGGGTGTAGACTTTCTCTCACTGCAAAGGGGGTTCTGGTTAGCAAATTCCTGTTTTCCCATGTAATGATTCACAGACTCTGAGGATTTATTGCACTTGCTCTAAGAATCTGCCCCCTGCGTTTGTCCCCCACAGCTGTCTCTTACACTGCACCCGACTCCTTTCCAGAGAGCTAAAGGCACTCTTAACGACCATACTTACATTTTTTTTTTTTTTTTGGAAGTGAGCTTTTCCAAATAATCAATGGTTTACCAAATAAGGGTTTGGAATCTCCCTTTCCAAAGACTGCTAGGATATTTAAAAGCGGAATGAGGAACATACTGACATTCATGAAGGAAGAGGAAGGGAGATGGGAAAAAGATGTCAAATTCTAACCCATTTTATCTAAGACAAAATGAGCATGTTTGGCACATTTTGTGTTTATGTTTTATTGTTATTTGTATACTTAAGAGTATTCAATACTTAAGAGAGTAACTCCATTATTGCTAAAGTCTGGAGTGCTGGTTTTGTGCAGTGTGTAAATGTCATACTGGTGGGATTCAAACACACTGGTTTGTAGGGAATATTGCACAGAGGACAAGGAGTGAACATACAAGGTCTGGAACCTTCAAAGTAAGGTGGGGCCTTTGGTAGGTCTGCTGCTTGACAGGAGGGGCTGGCTCCCCATAGCCCTGGCTTGGGGTCCGTGGGTCCTGGCTGAGAGCAGAGCTGGGGCAGAGAGGTGGTGAAACGCTGCCTTTTGTTGATAGAAGTTGTTGATGTAACTGGCAATCAGAAGAGTGATTTCAAGAATCTAAAATGAGAAAAATCAAAGTGTCATATTCCTGAGGAGTTCGCTCTACTTCCAAGCAAGTCAAGGGCTGATCGTAGTAAAGGGTGACCTCATTTGCATGTGCCCAGCCTACCCTAATGCCCCTCTCCCCGCCCAGACAGGGTCTCCCTATAACCCCAGCTCACCTGAAATTTACTAGAGACCAGGCTGACCTTGATCTTACAGAGATCCGCCTGCCCCTGTTTCCTGAGTGCTGGGTTTAAAGGCGCACACCGCCAACAAACAAAAGCAGGGCTGGCAAGATGGCTCAGCAGGAATGACTGGCATAGCAAACTATCTCAATTGGTGCAGTAGTGTCACTTTTATCTAGGGGATAATCAACAGCTATCTAGTTGGACTTAAAGCCCTCTCAATAGGAGGGAACTTAGAGGTAGCACTGTAAATACAGCCAAATACACATGACTGGAGAAGTCATAAATCCTGGAGAAAACCCTATCTCTGGCATATCTTGAGACAAATTCAATTTCTTTCTTTATGCTAAATATGGATCCTTATAAAGACAGACAAGTGTATCAATCACCACTCATCAAAGAAGCTTCTTTTTGCAACTGATGGAGGCTATTACAGAGTTCCACAACTGGTCACACACAAATGTATGTCTAAGAGATGACTGGTCCTAAGTGATGCATCTGCAATAGAACCTCTACACCTAAGGCTCATGAAACATAGTAGAACGGGGAATAGAAAGAATATTAATGCATCTCTCAACTCTCACCAGTGAAGCTTCCTCACACAACAAAGTGCGGTGCACACAGAAGGCCACAACTCGCTACGTTCTAGAGAGGCAGAGACTATAGACTGTATGCCCCTGGACAGGACTCCTATATTAAACCTCACCCACCCCATGGCTCAGGGATCACTGCAGAAAACAGGAAAGACTGTAAGAGCCAGGGTTGGTGCATAAACATAAGGAAACAGAGGCTTTCAGGTCACTGGGAACTTGCTCATACAAACTTGCAACAATGATGACAGCATGCACAAGACCCAGGCCCACTCAATCAGACAAAAACCTAGCACAGAACAAGTGAAATGGGCAACAGGCCCCAACCCTAGCTGAAGAACTATTGTCAGTTGATTACTGCTGGGTGCGGGAGGGTAGATCTTCTTTAATGGAGTGACTCTAGATAGGCTAACTAGACTCCAGGGGATGAACTTGTACCAAGGGACATCTGGGCACAAAAGCTTGAGCAGATAGGACTTAACACATATGACAGAATGCATGAAATCCAGGTTACGGGGGAGTGTGGATGGGGGAGAGGGTCTAAATTAAGATCTATTATATGGGATGCACAAAAACTCAATAAAAATATTCTTTTAAAAGAGATGGTGCAGCAGGTAAAGGTGCTTGCCACCAAGCTTAATATCCTAAGTTTGATCCCCAGGACCCACATGGTGGAAGGAGAAAACCAACTCCTGCAGCTTCTTCTTTGACTTCCATATATTCCCATGGCATGCACACACACACAGACACACAAAACAAATAAATGTAATTTAAAATTAGAATAGGCAAAAATTTTAGCAAAGGCAATTTCTCGTTCTTTTTTTTACTAAAATTAGAATTCTATTCTAGTACTGGTTCTTGAACCATGCCAGGGCTCTACTTATTCCAGACAAGGACTCTGCCATGGAGATTCATCCTCAGACCTGAATTGCCTGCTAGGATGTAGTCTTTTTAAAAGTTGCTTACTTAGAGACATTAAAACTATACCATTTATTTGCTAACTATAGCCAAAGAACAAATATGTCTTAATTATAGAGCTCTATTCTTTGATGAGTCCATAAAGTAAATAACATCAAGTAAATGAGATCATGCACAGTTCCCGACGACATGCTTTGGAGACGAAATCTCCCGGTAGCCCAGGCTGCCCCATCTCTACTCCTTCTGCCTCATACTCTTGAATGCTGGACAATGCCAGTGGCTCTGGAACTTTTGTACACTAGGCCCTGGCCAAAGGGCTTAATACATTTCACTTAATTCTTATGGTAAAATAAATAGGTAGCATAATATCATTTCAGAAAAAAAAAAAAACTTAGATAAAGTAAGCCAAGATTTGAACTCGCAGATGAGTAACATCTGTTTCCCCATTTGGAACAGTCTTTATTCAAGAAATGTCTCCTGTGAAAAAACTAGTTGAAAAGTTGTCAGGAATGGCTCCACTCACCTTGGGTTTTGCCATGGCAAAAAGTAATTTCTCTGTTGGTTTGTCTTTTGAATGTGTATTAATGACCACCATAAAATCATCTTGATAGCCTCCAAAAGTCATCAGACTTTTGTATAGGTAGCTGATTATCAACCTCTTCAAAGAAAGGGAAAAGAAACTGTTACATGCTATTTACACTCAAAGATGAGAAAATGCTGATAAAAAGGCAAAAATGAAAAAAATATGTTCTAAAATCAAATCCATTGCGATCTAATGTAGACAGAAGTGGTACTAAGTTTATTTAGGCATTCTCAACCTTTAGAATTAAATATATATGCTCACCTTGAAAACTCACTGCAGATAAATTAGAAAGAAAATAAACACCTATATTCCAGTACTCACCAGAAAATCATTGCTAATATATTTCATATGTTCTCTTTTATATATGTTAGGTTGAGCCACATAAACCTACCATTTTTATGACCCAAATGGTCAGATACTATTTTGGAGAGCCATATGGTTCAGTCTGGTAGGTAGATTTTGATATATTAAAACAGAAACCGGATTAGCATTGTACATTTAAAAATTAATATACTCTGGGAGCTGGAGAGATGTCTCAGTGGTTAAGAGCAGTTGCTGCTCTTGCAGAGGACCCAGGTTCAGTTTCCAGAACCCACATGGAGGCTCATAACCATTTGTAACTATAGTTTCAGGAGTTCTAACACCCTCTTCTGGCCTCCTCAGGCACTGCATGCACATAGTACACATACATACATGCAGGCAAAACACTCATACACATACAATAAAAATAAATAAAACTTAAAAAATTAATACACTCTGAGTATCTTCCTGTAGCAGCAAACACATGTATGGAACATCATTTTAAGTGATTTTATAGATAATTCTTTATTTAAAAGAATATCTAAATCATTTTTGTTACTATCTTAAGTAGTATTTGTATCTTTTATAATGCACATACACTGTCTTAAATTATACTTACTTACTTATTATTTACCAAATCCTATCAATGGGTCATAATTTTCCTTTTTCTTTCTCTCCCTTCCTCTGTCCCCATTCCCTCCTTCCTCCTTTCTCTCCTTCCTTCCTTCTCTCCCTCCTTCTTTTCCTTTCCCCTTCCCTCTCTCCTTCCCTCCCTTTTCCAGGACTCATGCTTAGCATGTGCTTTACCAACAGCTATACCTTCAATTCCATAAAAATTTTCTTATTGTTTTATAAGATAGTCATGCATAGTAAAGACATCTTTTTATCATGGATGAAACAGAAAATCTTTTTCTAAAACACAGTTTAAATGTATTTTTATTGTTTAAAAATATTTTCTTTATTATTTTAATTTTATATGGATGAGTATATATCCTGGATGTATGTAAGTTCACTTGTGACTTGCCATGCCCTCAGAGATCATAAGAGGGTGTCTGATCCCCTGAAACTGGAGTTAAGGGTGGTTGTTAGCCACCATGTGGGTGCTGGGATTTTAACCCAGGTCCTCTGCAAGAGAGGTCAGTGCTCTTAACCTCTGAGCCATCTCTACAGCCTCTGAAATGTATTTTTAAAGTGCAACCCTAAAAGCACTCTGCACAGCAATGCTCAACTTGCAAGGCCTTAGGAGCTGCAGCCCATTAGAGTCTACTTCCTGCCTTGCATATAGCCTCCAAGGATCTGGGAATGAGTTAACTAAGGCAATTCAATAATGGTGCACAGTTGTTTGTTGATAGGTTGCTGACTTCATGATGTCTTTAAGTTATCTGCTCAAGAACTAAAACTATTCAGAAAAATAACTCTCTCAAAAATGTTTAAGTAACTATAATGGGAAACAGCAACAGAACACTGAATGATAGTTTGGTATCCAAAAAATGTTCAGTGATGTCTATTTGGACAGGTAAGGAGAGCCTACATTTCTAAAGGTAGCAATTACTACCCACCAAATAAAAATTTTTTAAAAAGGAATTAAAAATTAGAGCTGAGCTCAGTGGTAGAGCACTTGCCTAGCATGTGTGAGGTCTAGATCTAATTCTCAGTATTACAAAAATAAAATGGTCAAATAGCCCAATAAATGAAACATGGGCTATATCTTCAAAGGTTGGAGAGATGGCTCAGATGATAAGAGCACATGCTGCTGGATTGTTCCAAGTATCCACATGGTGGTTAATAACTGTTTTTAACTTCAGTTCCAGGCTATCTAAAGCCCTCACTGGCCTTCTCTGGCACTCCACATAAGTGGTACATATACATGCATGCAGGCAAAACATGCCTATACATAAAATAAAAATAATTATTTAAAAAAGAAAGAAAATGGTAAAGTCATATAAATATGCAAATTTGTGAGGCATTCCATATTTTTAAAAAACATAAATAAATGAACACATATGAAGAATGGTTTGACATCGTTTTTTTCTTGTTTTTTTTTTTTTTAACAGTGGAAAAAAAATGTGTATTTAGAATTAGCCATTGGACTACTTAAATGATCCCAATTTTGTTGATAACATCCAAAGCATCATAATAAGGACCCAATTGAACATAGGCCTTCTCCTCTCCATCAGGTCTGATCAGGTTATTGACTTTGGCTACATCACTGTCATAGAGTTTCCTCACAAACTATTTGATCTGGTGCTTGTTGGCCTTGAAGTCCACAATGAACCCAAGTGTTATTGTCTTCTATTGGCATGACTGATTCAATGGTCAGGGGGAACTTGATGGCATAGTGGTCAAGCTTGTTTTTCCTGGGGGTGCTCCTCTTGTGAGAGTATGGGCTGCCTCCACAGCTGCAGGGTCTTAGGCCAACGGAAGGTGGGTGACATGCAAAACTTCTTATTTTGTGGCTGTGGACACCTTTCAACACTGCCTTCTTGGTTTTCAATGCCTTTACCTTTGGCTTTGGGAGGGGCAGGAGCTTCCTTCTTCACTTTTGGCACCCTCTTGGCTAAAAAGCTTCTTTTTTAAAAAATTGAGACCAGGTTTTGTTATGTAGTCCAGACTGGCCTTAAACTTGAATCTTCTTTTGTCTCCTGAATGCTGGGACTAGGGACTACCAGCATGAGCCACCATATTCAGTTTGAGTTCGATTTTAATTATGTGCTCTAAATTTTAGTGTATGAGTAAGTTTAATATAATAAACTGGCAATATGAAAAATTATATAAAGTATGCTGTAAAAGCTTATGTAGTGTTGGGCATAATGCAAGGTGGGCCTAGGCAGGCCACCTGCTGGGAAGAATAGAGGAATGGCTCCTGTGGGTTTGGCGTTCTGCTCTGGCTAGTTGTGAGACCAGCATCTGGAAAGTACCTGCCTACCTGGGGACATACTTACTATTGGCTGTATTTGGGACCACACCCCATAAGGTCATTGGCTATCCAGACCTATCAGAGCTTGTGCACCCAGTCAATAAATGAGTTTGCAGTGCCACGCAGTATACAGTGCCACGCGCTTGGGCTGCTTCCTGTCCAGAGTCTGTGTCTGTGTCTTGACTCTGTGTCTACTCATCCCCAACCCCTCAGGCTGGCCCCCCAAAGTCCATTCGGGCTGGCCCGGAGTGGTAAGACAGGACTGTAATGGATACAACTACAACTGGCGCCCGAACAGGGACCCTGACCCCCTCGGTGAGTAGACCCCGGTTCGGTTCGGTTTTGTGTGCGATTTGATCCTTGTGGATGGGCAAGGATACCCTCCTTTTTGTTCCCCTTCCTGTGGAAGCACACACCACACGGCCTCACGGTTCCTGAGACTCGTGTTGGCCCCTCCCTTTCTTGGTTTACTCCTGGCGAAATCATGGGGACTTAAACCTCCTGATTTCGGAACCCAGGCAAAGCTATCCAGCTAAGCCTTTCTGGAAGAGATACGCTGTAGTCTAACTGTGTCTTAACTCTCTGACTCTTGATTTAAATCTACCCCAGCTTGCTCCTGCGGATGGGGCTACCGAGCAACACAAGTGGAAGCAGAGCTGAGTTTGCCCTCCAGGCTCAGCCGGGAGAGAAGAGGCAGCCAGTGAGCAAAGACCTTTCAAATGTTAATTGACTCTGCCTGGTTTAACCTGCAGTGCCTTTAGAAACTGGCTCAAAACTTTCTGGGCAGTTTTTTTTTTTGTGTGTGTTCTACTCAGGGAACTCCAGAGGCTAAAGTAAAAATCCACGGAATGTCTCTGTGATTTCCAATGATGGCCATTTTGGCCTGTATGGTAATAAAGGATGTCCCCTCCCATCAGATAGCTCCACAGCTGCGAGCGGTTTCCCTGCAGCTTGTCTTTAAGGATAAAAGGACACCAGCCCCTCCCTCAATGTGCACTGAGAAGCCAGCACAAACTTTGCATGCTCGGGGTTCTCTTAGCCCTTGGCGGGAGTTTCATCCAACCCGCCCTCCCTAGATGCTCCAGCAACAGCTTATACCTTTGCTTAAGATTTGACTTTATTTTGGACTTTGACTTTTGTATTCTAGGACCTCCGGTATTTCCCCTTTTGTCTGATCCCCTCTAAAGTAAAACTCTAAAGTATTAAAGTTTGATCATGCCGCTCCTGGCCATGCCTTCAAGCTTCCTCCATGAGCTGCTCATATTTGCTAGAGTCTGACCCCACTAGAGGCTCCAACATCAAAGGCCAGAGGTCACAGGCTTTTGTAACCTGCCTTGCCCTGGGACAAAAGGACAACTACTTACCTTTTTTGCTTTCAGTTTGCTGGGCTAAGGATGTAGCTCACTGTTACAGTGCTTGCCTGCCATACCTAAGACTGTGTGTTCACTTACATGTCTCATGCATAGCTTTAAACAATGCAGACAGCTGTGTGCTGTTAAGAATGACTAAGGGATAAACTAATTTCAACAGAGGTTATTATTCATCTTATGGTATAAAATGTCTATAACAAAAGTAACTCACGGAATTCTCAATTTTTTCACATCAACAAAAAAGTTACTAAGACAATTCACAGTTCTTGGAAAAAATAAATAACAGTAATTGTGCTAAAGATTGCAAACTTCAATTTCATAATGTGTTACCCATGTTCTTTTAGTACTTGTCTGAGCCATAAATAACTACCATCTTCATGTCTTAGCAGTGCCTACCTCACCTGAGTATGTATGTAATTTTTTAATGTTATTACATCTCATGGTAAATGGAGATAATTTAAAAATAAAAAAGTCTGTAAGGTTTGAGTATATATGTCTAGTCAAGGTTTATTAAAAAATGTTTGGTTTATGCCCAAGCTTTAACTGCATAACATACAGTACTTAAAAATGCCAGACTGGTGGAAATAACCTTCTTGGGTGTTCAACAATCATATTTAGAGGCCTAAGGTAATCTGGTCAGAAGGACTTAAAGGGACAGTTTTTTGTCTCTTGCCCTCCAAGGTCAACTAAGTTCCAGGGGACTATGGGAAATCTCTCAAAATGTCCTGTAACTATGATGAGCCACCTGTCTTCCTGTTCAGGGAGGTCGTGGAGACCCCACTAAAAGGACTTGAACCAGTGTCCAGTCTGCAAAGAGGAGAGTCAGCACAGGAAAAGTTTCCTTAAATGCTTCCAAGAGTGAAGCTATGGTCTAGCAAGACCTTCTGACTTATCTTCACATAGATGGAACTGGTAAAACAAAGGCCTACGGAACCAAGGGGCTCCTTCAAAGCCCATGTGACACACCAGAGGAACAGATGCACAACTGACCTTAAAAATAAAAATAAGTTGGTTTATTTGGGCCAACTGTATCATCTTAAACATCCAACAGGAAAGTATAACCAAGGATTCTCACTTCAACTCTGCAGTGTATATCTTCAGTCAAGAAAGTCAAGCCCACTTATTGTTCTAACATAACCATTAAATGTTGGCTAATTTCTTTTCTTTCCCTGTTTAGAAGCCATTTAGGAGGGAACTTACATTGGTTCTAGATCAAAGTGCCTGAAAGCAAATCCTGACTTCAAGACTCTCAAGTCCAGCCTTGGCAACCAAAAGAAAAACAAGGAGGAACCCAACATATGTATGTTTTTGAAAGTCCTAAGCAAGAAATTCTAATGGACTTTAACATGGACATTTAAAATCTTCCTTGTTCTGACTTTTCTGGTTTCCTATTTAGAATGTATAATGCTAACTACTCTTGCCTTTAACAGTTATGCAGTTCAGGGGTCTTTTAGATAGACTCACTGACAGGGTACTTCCATTGCCACAGTCTATGTCCATTTTTCAGCTTTCGAAGAAGTCAGAGTGGTCATCGCCCTGATTCCCTACTGGCAATTGGGATGCTTCGTCAGAGGGTGATGTGATTAAGAATAGGAGATAGAATTTGGCTAGGCAGTTTAGGGTAAAAAGACCCCAAGAAAAAGTTTCTTTTTTGGCTAAAAAACAAAACAAAACAGAAAAATTTAAATCAAAAAGGAGGATATGTTGGGCATAATGCAAGGTGGGCCTAGCCAGGCCACCTGCTAGGAGGAATAGAGGAATGGCTCCTGTGGGTGTGGTATTCTGCTCTGGCTATTTGTGAGACCAGTATCTGGAAAGTACCTGCCTACTTGGGGACAAACTTACTATTGGCTGTATTTGGGCTGTACTATCCAGACCTGTAAGAGCCTGTGCACCTATTCAATAAACGAGTTTGCAGTGCCACGCGAGCATGCAGTGCCACGCGAGCATGCAGTGCCACGCGAGCATGCAGTGCCACGCGAGCATGCAGTGCCACTTGAGTTGGCAGTGCCACTCGAGCATGCAGTGCCACGCGAGCATGCAGTGCCACGCGAGCATGCAGTGCCACGCGAGCATGCAGTGCCACTCGAGCATGCAGTGCCACGCGAGCATGCAGTGCCACGCGAGCATGCAGTGCCACGCAAGCATGCAGTGCCACGTGAGTTGGCAGTGCCACGCGCTTGGGCTGCTTCCCATCCAACTTCCAGAGTCTGTGGCTTGACTCTGCGTCTACTCACCCCCAACCCCTCAGGCTGGCCCCCCAAAGTCCACTCGGGCTGGCCCCGAGTGGTGAGAAATGACAGTAATGGATACGACTATAATGTAGAACTGAATTTAATCTCTATAAGTAAAATTTCTTTTTAATATCTAAAATATTTGTATCTTATACAGAAAAAAAACTATGGGAGATAGTGAGATGGTTGAGCTAACTTAGCCTGCAGTCAAGCTTGACAGCTTCAGTTTGATTCTTGGGACCCACATGAAGGAGAACTGATTCTCCAAAGTTGTCCTCTGACCCCCACTCAAGTGCCGTGGCGCGCGCACACACACACACACACACACACACACAAATAAATGAATGAATCAATGCAAAAACACTGTCTCAATACTTAAAAAAATATTCATTTCAACCACAGACTATGATTGCAACTTAATGCCAAGATCTTTATATTCTCCAACAGAACAGGCAACCTGTGTTATCATGTTTAGAAACATTTGATTGTAATCATAATTGTATTTATAGAATGACATCATTAGATAGCATTAGGGAGAATGTTTTCGGAACTTTGAGAAATATCAGAACACAGTGTCATTACCTTGCTATTTTATACTGAGCAATGGAAACAGAGGACTCAATTAAAAATATGAGGTTTAATCTTACCATGGAGGTGTATTCTAGGATGCTTAATCCATTTTCATGGATAGCCAGCCACATGAAAGCATTGCCAAGTGATGATGGGGATACGGGCTGCAAAGAAGTGAAAAGATACTGTACTTAAGTCCTAAACAAAGTACAGCAATATTCATCAGTCCAAATGTAAGCAATATTTGTCATTATACAACACCAGCAAAAACACATTTGAAATCTCTCTTGGAGGAGCTAGAAAGATGGCTCAACAGTTAAAAGCACTGGCTGCTCTTACAAAGGACCCAGGTTTGGTTCCAGCACCTACATGGCTGCTAACAGTTGTTCATAATTTCATTTAATAGGGATTAAATGCCCTATTCTGGCCTCCATGAGCAGTACACACATACGGTGCCCCTAATTCATTCAGGCAAAACACTCACACACATAAAATATAAATAAATGAAATGTTAAAGAAACATTTTGGAGAGGAGGCAGTGTGGTATACTTGAAGGAGCAGTGATTTTGCTGTTAGGAGACCTGACTTGGACACTTAAGCCTCTATTTAGTAACCTGTGCATTTGGACAAGCTACTTAATCCCCAAGGTTCAATTTCCTCATTTTTCATGTGGGAACACTGAGTTTTACATCTTTACATTTCTTAAAATTTATGTTTATTTTATGTGCGTGACTGTTTTAACTGCATGTATGTGAGTACACCCATGCATGCAATGCCCATGGAGGCTGGAAGAGTGTGTCAGATCCCCTGGAACTGGAGTTACAGATGGCTCTTAGCTGCCATGTGGGTGCTGTAACTGAACCCGGATCTTAACCACTGGGTCATCTCTCCAGGCCCTAAGTTTTACATCTTATTTTTGTTCATGTGGCGAAACTTTTAGAGTTTCTGTGTCAACCAAAATCCTAAAGAAACAAAATCCTCCATCATGCCTTCTGAGGTGTGTTCTACTTGGAAGCATAAAGCAGTATGATAATGAAGGTATACTTTTCCTGAACATTTTACTTAATCTGATATTTATTTTTTATTTTGTTTACTATGTTTATTTTTTTATGTGTATGAGTGCCTTGCCTGCATATATGTAAGTGCACCCATTTCTACAATGCCTGCAGAGGTCAGAAGAGGGCGCATATCCCCTGGAACTGGAGTTACAGACGGTTGTTAGGCACCATACAGATGGTGGGAACAGAATCTGTGTTCTCTGCAAGAGCAGTCAGTGTTCTTAGCTGCTGAGCAGTCTCTCAGAAATACCAAAACAGGAACACAATGAAGCAAACAGGAAAGTGCCTCCCTGTCATAAAGACAGACAAATGCTGACCCTGTAACATCAAACACAGCATCATTAGCTAATGATAACACAAAACATATTATCAGAGCATAGGAAGGTATTTAACAGCACTTTCAATGCTGAAGTTAGAATTAAAATTCATTGAAAAGTGAGCCATATTCCAAAACTATTTAATTATTTATAAGAAGGGTACCACTATGTTACTATGTTATCTAGGCTAGTCTTGGATCACTGGGCTCAAGTAATGCTCCTGCCTCAGGCCCCTGGGTAGCTGGGACTATCGGAGGGCACCACCATGTCGGATTTACTGTTTATATTAAAAAACAATAGCAAAGAAAGCTCTTAAATTCCCTGAAAATACATGAATTTTGTAAATGTTATAAACACTAACAAGGCTCATCTTTCTCTTAATTTCATATATAGCTTCTGGTTCCAGTACCAGATAAATAATTTCTAGCCTACTAGACTCAGAGGTAGAGGATTTCTTGGATTTGAATTTTCTAATTCAAGTTGTTTATTATTACATGAGAAAATTGAGATCCAGAGGATTTAACCAACTTGCCCAGAGTTGCACAGCTATTCAGCCAATATTTTTAAGTGGTAATTATTTCCAAATCATGATGGCAGGCACCAGGGGAGGATGGTAGCGTCACTCTAGGGTGTGCAGTGTCCCAGTAAGCACAGAGGAATTCACAGGAAAAGAGAATATGAGACAGGATGAATCTTAGCAGCCAAAGAGAGTTGCAAGTGGAACCCTCTGAGAGGAAGAAAACTGACTAACAGGTTCAGTTTGGGGCAGTTGGTGTAGCTCCGAGATACAGTGATTCTCCACATGCCAGAGGCCCTGGAGTCAATGCCCAGCACCCCAAAACCCAAAAATGTTCACCCCTAGAAAGCATAGTTTCCACTGGGACAAGGGCTGGCCACTTCCCAGGCAGGATTGTCTTCTCACCTAGTTTCTGAAGCTTTCTGCTCAGTCTTTTCAAAGGGTACTTACACAGTGCTTTGTTTGCAGGCCAATTGCAACACCGGGCTATGCTAACTGTCCTGAAATCTGGCACAGCACATCGCAAACTACGCTATATGTGTCCCACAAGCCTGGGAAATGATTTAGAGCTGGGGACGTGGAGCAGAGGAGAAAATGGAAGAGACTTCCTCCCCTTCCCTGGCATTCCTCATTGGCTTCTTTAAGTTGCTGCAATTTTCTCAGTTTTTTTTTTTTTTTTTCCAAAGTCAAATAGGCTGTATGGGGTAAATCTGGCCAGTTGTGTATACGGAGTGTTTTTTTTTTTTTTTTTTTTTTTTTTATGGGCCCCTTTCCATTCTTCCTTACTTTTGCAAAAAACAACTTGGCACCAAAGAATGGCCACTTCCTGGCCACTGTCAAATAAATGCGCACGCAGTCCGCAGCGCTGTGCCCCCGGAGGGCCATCCATCTGGTCGAGAGTCGCTGGTAAAGCTGCCTAAAATGAAAGGGCAAAACAAGACACGAAGGCAAACACATAAGCAGCAAGGCAACCTCCGGGAGCCGCGGGAAGCTCTCCTTTCAGCCAGTCCCGCTCCTCCCATTTGCGCTTCTTCCAGAAGAAAGTTTTCCAAATTCTCCCACAACATTAGTGAGCAGCACAGCCCAGCAGGCACACCTTAATTAACTACACAGCTAACATCAAATCCCGGTGTTTGCCAGGCAATTTCTCCTGAGAATATTTTCATTGTCAAAGAAAAGTCCAAGACAAGCAGGAGAGCCCGGCGGGTACAATTTGGAGAAATGCTGCGTGTCTTTCTCTCAGGCTGAATCACAGAGGCAACCACATCTATGACAGAGATGAAAGACTGATGGAAATGATTGTAATTTGGAAAACTTTCTGTAAGCTGGATTCGCCTCTAGTTTTGGATCTAACCAGCATTTCTTTATAGGCCTTTTAAAACTGAAACTTCAACTTAGTTTGGTTTAATTAAAAATTTTATATTGGTTAGGCATGGTGGCACATGCCTTTAATCCCAGCACTGTGGAGGCAGAAGCAGTCAGGTCTCTGTGAATTCAGGTGCAGCTTGGTCAATATAGCCAATACCAGGTCAGTCAGGACTACATAGTGAGACCTATCTCAAAAAACAAAACCTATTATATTGAAAAGTCTTATAAAAACACAGTTTTACATTTATTTCAGCTTGTTTATAATGGAATATCCTATGAGGAGATGGAAATAAAGTTATTTTTTTCTAGCAAATGGTTCATAAAATTAAAAATCTTTCAGACCATTTTTTCCCCTCTTCTTTATTACCAGGATTAATTCTGGGTAAGATCAGATGAAAAAGAGATCTAAATTAAAGTAATTTTTAAATTTAAAAACTTGAAATCTTGCGTTAAAGCTGGACATGGGTTTATACAGCTGCCTTTGGGAGGCAGAGGCAAGGAGGGTCATCAGTTCAAGGTCATCCTCAGCTACATACCAGGTTTGAAGCCAGCCTGGGCTACACACCAGGTTTGAAGCCAGCATGGGCTACATGAGACTCTGTCTCAAACAAACAAACAAAAAAAACAAAAACAAAACAAGACAACATTTTTAACATCATCATATAATAAATATTTATTTCAAGCATCATGTCATACATGACAAATTCTAAAGCTTCTGAGAACATCTTAAATAAAAATATGTAAAATTTCCTGGTACACATTAGAATTAAAAACTCTCAAGGAAAGATACAAATGGAAAAATTTACTAAAATCCTCAAGTAACTCTACCCTCTAAAGTGCTAAACATCTTGTCTTACCTTAACTGTTCTTCAGAACAGCCATCTCTGTACCTTTTAGGGTAAAATTTCTCTACGACTTGTTTGAGAGTTTGATTTGCTTTGCACTGGTTTGTCACTTGTCCTGCTGGAGTTGAGAAAGGTCTTTCAAAATCCCCAATCTCCACCTGGTCAGAAATTCCCAAAAGAGAAAACACAGGATAGTGAAAAGAGTTTTATAAAAGAGAAAATCAGTTTTGAACCATACAATTCTACTTGTCATGTCTGTATGGCTGTGGCATTTATAATTATATGTATGAGTTGTTATCTTTAATATATATTTCATTTGAACTCTAACATAGAAAAAAAGTCTATAACTTAAATATTTCAGCTCCATTTGCACACTGAACTCCTGTCCTGTTTCTTTCCGTGTTGCTGTAATAAAATACCCTGACAAAAGCAACTTGGTGGAGGGGCTTGTTTTAGCTCATAGATTCGTGTTCTAGAGTCCATCATAGTGGGGACACTGCATCGAGGGAGCTTGAGGGATGCTGGTCACATCACATCCATAATCAGGATCAGAAAGCAATGAATAAATGCATGCTTTCTCTGGACCGTGGATGTAATGTGGAACTGTGAGCCAGAAAAACCCTTTCCTTCTGTCAGAGTATTTTATCACAGGAACAGAAAAGAAACCAAGACACCAACCTAGTGATGTTTGTTACAGAAAACAACTCAATTGAGTATAATAGTTTTTCTTTCAAAGGTACTATTTGAAGTGCCAATAAATAAGATGAAGTCAAAATTAATATAAAAGGTGAGAGAAGTTATAAAGTTTTACAAAATGTTGCAAGAATATTAGCTGATCTTTTTAAGAGTTTCTTCTGTATGTAATGGTAGAAAGGACTATATCCTTATTTCTTCCTAGATTTTCTCTATAAATGTTTCTGTCATCAGCCAATCTTATTAGTTGATTATTCTTAGAAATGCAGCCCTACATGTCCCTCTGGCCCTTGATGAAAGGATGTTTAAACCCTTTACTTTCAGGCCACACAGAAGCTATCACTACCACCATCCACCATTCATCTGCCCATCACTATATTCAGATCCCATCTTCAGTCTGGTACGTCACTAAACGATGTGAGAAAGAAAAAGCTGACACAGTTTCCGCCCTCAATGAGCCTACCATCTGGCATAAACAAATACTGAAATAAACTATACTAAGTGACTTGTATAGGTGCCAAAGGGCATTCAAGAAGGAAGATGGGATGGGGGACATTTGGATGAATGTCCTACTCAGCATGTCCATCACATTCAGCACTGTGCAAAAAAGGAGATAGAGGTCCACCAATCCAAGGAGGTCTTACAAGAAGCTCTCAGTCACCACCTTAAAGGTTCTCTGCTTCCTGTTAAGCTGTTATACAACCATCCTCTGCCTCTCCTTTCCTAGTTCATAAGCTCATAGGTTACTGTCTGAACTCCTCAATTGAGTTTTTGCCCTTCCAGCCTATTGTCTTCCTAGGTTCTTTGACTCCATTTCTACTCAGTTTTGTGGAATCATTTTGCTCCTCAGCTCCTATTTCTCACTTTTTCTGGTTTCTAATGATCCTTATCTTCTTCACAGTCAAGTATCCTCCCTGATATCCCCATAAACAAAAAATGTCTACCCAACTGTGGTGGTTTGAATGAGAATGTCCTCTTCTAGGCTCCAAGCATTTGGACCCTTGGTCCCAGTTCATGGTGCTGTTTGGGGAGGGTCATGGAACCTTTAGGAGGTGTGGCCATGCACGAGGAAGCTCATCTCTGGAGGTAGGCCTTGAGAGTTCTTAGGCCTTGCCGGAATTCCAGTTTTACTCTGCTTCCTGTGCCTGCTTGAAGATGTGAGCACTTAGCTTTCTGCCACCTCTGCCAGCATGCCCTCTCCTCCGATGCCATGAGGGACACTTGCTCTCTACAATCACAGGCCACTCTTTCTTCAGTGAGTTGCCTTGGTCACGGTCTTTTATCACAGCAACAGAAAACTAACTAGTACACCAATCACACTCAAATCCTTTCTCCAAAGCAAGGTATGCATTGTCCCTTCCTATCAGCAGGTAGCACTCACACAGTTACCTACAAACACAAACCAGGCCCTAACCCCTAAGGTGGACAAACAATAGTTACCAAAGTGGTGGAACATCAAATGCAGGCTGCCTCTGAGGGCAGCCTTTTGTGGCATGGTGTCTGGTGACAAACCATAAATACAATCAGTGTTTGGAGACAGTCAACTCAGGTAACTGCTAACAGGCCCGTACAAACAAGTGCTTTACTAGACACTGGAACAATCAGGGGATCGACTCCAAGAATTTCCTCATTAATATAAAACATTGGATGGGTAAAGACATTTGCTGCCAAGTCTGACAACCTGAGTTCTATCCCTGGGACTCCACATGGTGGAAAAGAGAACTGACTCAAACAAGTTATGTGTACACACACACACATACACACACAATGTAAAAAAGAAAAAGGCACTGAACATCAGTAAGGACCTCCAGACATTCAAATCTGTAACAGAAATAGCTCATCTACAGAACTAGGTTTCTTTATGCTTTATCTTCATAAAAAAATTGGGGGTGAGGGCTAGAAAGATGGCCCAGAGGTTAAGAGCCCTGGCTACTCTTCCAAAGGACCAGGGATTGATTCCCAGCACCCATATGGTGGCTAACAACCATTGGAACTCCAGTTCTAGGGGATATTAAGCCCTATTCTGGTCCCTGTGGGCATTGCATACATGCAGGCAAAAACATTCATACCCATAAAATAAAAATAATATTTAAAACATGCTTAGGTGACCGCAGGTAGCGTTCTCTCACTGGCTAGCCACCGCCCTCATATGTGCTCACGAAGCCTGTTTCCTTCCCAAACAAAGTGCTCTGAGGAAGGGGAGGAGTATTACTTCATTGTCCTTATGTAAACAGACACATTCCATTTTTAAGGTCATTCATATGCTTTGACTTTTATAGAGTTTTAGCTCTATGACCCTTCTTCAAATTAATCTAAAAAATGTTAGAAGTATATACTCTTCCATAGAGGATTATCACATTTCTTAGAAGCTTTTAAACAAAATTCAGAGTTAAAATAAGAAGATAATCTTGGTTAAAAACAAGAGTGATTTTCATAGATGAACCTATGCCTTTGGAGGACTGATGAATGGAAAGAGGCAGGGAATCATTAATAACTCCATCACCCAGAAGGCAAGGGATCTTGTCCCTTTCCCTCCGTCTTTACCATTTGTCGAAAGCACACTGGGTGTAGTATAGCATAAATGACCTTTGGGTATTCTAAAAGTAAACTAAATCACTAAGTACCTACTCTTCAAAGAACTCTTAAGGACAATTACTCATGGGTAAGAGCAATTGTGCTAGACAAGAAGAAGGACAGCAACAGGCCTGGTTCTTGGGGAGGCCTCAGTCAATGATGCAATGCAGAAACATAAGTAATTACTGAGGTCAGGACAGCAACATGTATGTGTAGAACATTGCAGAAACCCCCAGAGGGTTATCTGACCCACCCAGGAAGGATTTAGAAAGGTTTCCTGGAATGAACGTCCCCTGTGAGGAAAACTAAAGGACAAGATGAAGTTAATAAGCAGGTCAAAGGGCAGGGGCAGAGCTGCTCCAAACACATGGGACAAATCAGTAACATAAATAAAGCCTGAAAAGGCAAAGGGAGCCACAGGCAAGTGAGGGATTCTGCATAGACCCACAGTTTATAATGTGCTGGAGCATAAAGTTCAAGGTAGGGAGTGTTAAGGCATGCTCAGCCACAGAGGCAGCAGCCAGGGTTCAGATCAGGAAGGGCCCCATATGTAAATGAGGAAGGGACATTTATTTTCACGCTAGCTCCTTCTTAGGTACTAGTGCTGTGGAACTGAATCTTCATGAGCAAGTGACACTGTGCCAGCTTCCAGACCTGAAGAAAACAGCAGGTTTTACTTTATTCACTGTGTTGCCACTCAACCACCTTCCTGGCTGGAAGCTTAAGCAGTCAGACCCATGTAGATGTCCAGCTGATGGACCCTGCAGAAGTCTCAACTGACAGCCAGCATCAGCCTGCAGACATGCAAACAATTCCCGCCCACATACGGAGTCACTGCAAGCTGCCCCTCAAGCTAAGGCAGCGGATGCCACATGAAGCCGGGACTAAATGCCTTTGACCTCTTTGCCCACATGACTATTTTAAGAGACTGAGTTTGGGAGTTATTTTTGGTGTTGATTTTTCTTCTGTTGTTTTGTTTTTTCTATGTTATTTAGTTTTGAGACTGGGTCTCACTAAGTATCTCTGGTTGGCCTGGAATTTGCTACGTCACCCAACCTGGCCTTGAATTTGTGATCCTCTTGCCTCTGTCACCCAAGTACTAGGACTGTAAAGCTTTAGGCATACGCTATCACTCAGCTTGAAGTCATTTTTTAGGAAGCAATGGATAACTGGAGAAGTCCTTTTAGCACCTGTGTGAGGGATAAATTTGGAGGGGACAACATCAGGAAGAAGCCAGGCAGGAGAACAGAGATGGTGTGGCAGGTCTGAACCGCACCAATGGTAGTTAGAACACGGTGATGAGCAAGGGGAAAAAATGAGTGACATGTAGCGGGATGAGGTGATGAGGAGGAAAGGGATCGAGAGAAAGAGAAGGCAGCGGGATAGCCTAGAGTTCCCTAGAGGGCTACTAAGTGAGGACAGTATCACAATGCAAGGTGTGAAGAAAAGGGAAGACAGCTAGTGCAGTTCAATGACTGAATTTAAAGAGCCCGTTAGAAAGTGTGAGCTAGAGTGAAGAGCTTGGGATTCACTGGCTTGGGTCATGGATAAGATGAAGAGTGCGGGGTACCCTGGGATAATGTGGAAGGTAAGAAGCCACAAACTGGAGACCCTAGGGACCCATGAATCTGGCCACATGGCACTTTATACAGGTGTTTTGGTTTGTATTCCTCCTTGATTATCCTATGCAGACACTCAGGTGTGCTGGAGACCATGAGTTGCCTCTTACAACCATTCTCTTCACCTTGAGTAGACCTTTAATATATCTGGGCACACTGCTACTCAGCTGAGGTCATTTCTCAGCTTCCTTTGGAGGTAGACAAGCCCACGTGCTTAAGTTACAACCAGAGGCTTACACAGAAGGTTCTGTGTAAGTTCTGAGAAGTTTTCCCCAAACCAGGAAGGCGTGTCTTTCTTCCACTCTCTTCCCTTCCTGACTCCTGGAACATGGCATGCTGGAGCTCTGGTAGACCTCCAGGACTGGGGCTGACAGAATGGCTTGCTGGCTTTGTAGAGGTATAAGGCTGCCATTTCCACATTGTGAGAAACAGTTTGCTGTTGTTGTTGTTGATAGGGTCTCAATATTTATCCCAGGCTGGTTCTGAACTCATGATCTTCCTGCCTCAGTTGTCCAAGTGCTGGGATACAGGTACATATTCATCACGCTCAGTATAAAATATATTTCTATTTGATTAATTCACCATTAATTTGTATATGCATGCTAAAAAAAGGCCACACTTAATCCCAATTAATTCCATAGATAAACAAAAGAAGGTATTTTAGCTCCATCCAAGACTCATTCCTGTTAGATTACTGATTGATTTCAGTATGACATCCTCAGCCCCACTGCCGCACACTCAGATTCGTCCATTAAATACAAAGCCTAGAGCAACACTTTCAAAAGAATTAAGAAATGATTTTTCTCTGTGGACTTTAGCCTCATCCTATACCACTTCAATTATCAGGAGTCAGAGCCAAACTGTAATTACAACGCCCGCAGTTGTTAAGGTCCATCAGAGTATACTGTTTTACTGCATTTAAATGGATGAAGACATTAGTATCTTACCATTTCCATATATTATTTTACACAACGTGGAAGTTACCTGAGCTAAAAGAGCAGCCATTTCTAGTGCCAGATCCTTGTTCAGAGGGAAAAGGCCATTTATTATTTGATCATTTGTCTGATACATCAACAGCAACTTTTCTCTGTCTGTCTCTCCATGAGCTTGCATTGAGAAATACAGTCTGAAAAAAAAAAATGAGAACATTTCTCATGATACTTATCTTTTTAATTTAAAGTTCTTACATGTGTGTCTGTACATGTATGCCACAGCGTATGTGGAGGTCAAAGGA
The DNA here is from genome assembly GCA_035773235.1 of Eospalax fontanierii. Lineage (NCBI taxonomy): Eukaryota > Metazoa > Chordata > Mammalia > Rodentia > Spalacidae > Eospalax > Eospalax fontanierii. The sequence goes on from CM069529.1 coordinate 22,022,649, forward strand.
CAATCTGCAGGGATTGGTCCTCTCCTTCCACCATTTGGGTTCCAGGGATCAGACTCAGGTCATTGGACTCGGTGGCAAGTGCCCTTACCCTGTTGAGGCATCTCACCGCCTTTCCGTGCTTTCCATGATGGGGCTAGAACTCAAGGCCTGGCACATGCCACGCAAGTGCTCCAACACTGAGCTACACCACCTTCTGCCAAGGATGGTGTACAAAGGAAGATAACCAAGATAAATACACAGACCAGGCTCTGTATTTTAATACACTCCTCTATGTACTAAAAACTAAAACTTAAGACTATGACTATCGGTTTCTATTTCATATATCACTCTCTGGAAAATGAGGGGCAAACTGCTTTCAGGTGGAGGAACCCCTCTATGAAATTTTCTAACTCTGTCCTGAGGTACTAAGTCCTTAAGTGTTACCAAAGAAAGGCCTAAGGCACTGAGAGATGTTAAATTTGTCCTTGTGAGGAATGTGGGATGTAACTAATTCATGTCAGTGAGCTGTACAAACCCTATTCTCAGAACACGATCTTTCTTCAGCATCTTGGACACACTAAAGAATAGGAAATGAGGGTTTCAATTAAAAAATTCAACCCCAATCTACATCCAATAAGATGAGGGAGGAGACTTTTCTCTAGACATCTAAAAGAGAATATCCGTACATTCAGATCTGACTTTTTGGCCACAGGCAGATTAGCAGCTTTAGGAACTTGAAAATCAACACATTCTTTTATTACTTGTAGCCACACGACGTAGGGTTTTTATTTGTTTTGAGATGGAGTGTCACATTGCTGAGGCTGGCCTTTGGGCTCAAAGTGATCCTCTTCACCCTCCTGAGTAACTAGCACCACAGGTGTGCTCCATCATGCCTGGCTCCTGATGTGGCTTTTGTTTGCCTAGGAATTCTTCAGTACATCAGTGGCCTTGTTTATGTACTCACTATGCTGTTTATTTATCTGTGAGACTTGGTCTTCTTTGGCTTCAGATAAGGCACAGGTGTTGGGGAGCTTAAAATGCTCTGACAGTGGGACAGGTAAGAGTCCTGACATGCCTGAATGCAGTCATGACAGCGCAGTGGCTAGAAACAGAACTGTGGATGCAGCAGCTGTTAGGCATGTGCCCAACTGGCTATTCCTCTGGATTTCTGACTTTTTCCTCCCTATATACTAGAGAGAGAGGGCACACTGCTTAGTCACAGTATCTCTCCCTGACTGGCAGGAAAGTAGTGGGCAGCAGGTTGGAATCTGGGGAAAACCAGTGCTGTTCTCTAGGAAGCTCCTCCCACCCCTCAATTCTCATCATTCTTTCTGTCAAGCCCAGTTGACCAATCAGAGGTGTCTCTTGAAAAGTCAACTACAGCCCCATTATTATCAATGGTTATACAAACACAAAAATACAGGATTGTTAAACTGGTAGAAGAATGCAACTGGACCTCAGAAATAGAAGGCAAATTCAAATTTTAATCTGCAAAGTTGTATGAAACAAAGAGAGTGGGGTTTAAGATGAAAGTTCTCTCTTTCAGCACAGTAAACTTTTACACAGAGCTCATTTTCTTCCCTGGAAGTCAGAGACTATGCTATTTGTTCCTGTGTTCTACAAGGATCTAGCAAAGTGTTGGTAACACTGGGAGATTCTTAATACATTGGGAATGGCAATAAACCTGGAGGAAGAAAATGACCCAAATGCACATGTCCACAGGACAGAGGAGCTAATGTGCGTTTTCTATGATTTCTGATATGCCAACAAGATTGAACATGGGAATTTAACAAAGTAGAGAAAACAATCTCAGACATGTACATTCATGACTCCGGTATACAGGAAGCAGGGGCTTAAACCCTGAGGGGAAACAGCATGGGCTCCACCAGCTAGACAAGGCTTTGGAGAGCAAAGAAAGCACCACCAAGGTGACTAAGAACTCTGAAAATCCAACCATGAGACCTCTCTTGGCACACCTCGGAACCTTGTACTCAGGAAAAACATGAATTCAAAGCCAGCCTAGCCTACCCAGTCAGACCATAAAGTCTTGATTCTGGAATCCTTAAAATGTGAACATCATTAGAAGAAATGGGATAAGTGAGATGACCTGCCAAGATCCTTTAGACTTAGGAGCCGATGGATACAGCTGCTCTAAGGCCAGCTAAAGGTGGTAGAGATAGGAATGTTAACCTGTGTTCCAGAAAATAACTACTGCAAAATGTTACTGAAAATAACCTGATTTCAAGGAGGGGCAAGGAAGGACCCTTGCCAGTTTTGTTTTGTTAAAAACATACCTCCACTGTTGAAATTTCAAGCATGCAGTATAAAAGCAAATGAAATAAGAACCTTTCACAGGAGCAGAATTCAAACTCTAGTTTCCAAATCATTCTGTATGAGAGTGAGTTCAAAGTCTATTAATTAAATCTTTGATCTTTGAGCCGAAATAATTAAAATTCCATGACTTGCTAAATATAAATTTAAGATTCCATGATGAAGGAGAATCGGTATTTTAGTTTCATTAGTACAGTGTCACTTGGCAGATGAAGAATCAGATCCCTGGCTGTGTGACAGGTCACAGCCAGTTCCCTCTTGTCTGTGTCAATGGAAATTTGGGTTTCTTGTCTAAGCTATTTATACTATACGCAAAGCATGGTCCTATTTAGAAACACTATGCTCTCCCAGCCACGGCTCTCCAGCCACTGAATACTGTGTTAAAAATTAAACCTCTGAACTGAGTTGAACTGCTTTTTAACAAAACAAAACAAACAAAACAAAAACAAGGCAGTCTTCATCATGTGTTATTAGCTCTCTTGGTCTTTCTGGTGCATAGTCTTAGAGCCAGAATTCTTGTCTGTAGGTCTTTTAAACCACCTTTGTCTATTTCTCCCCAAATTAATTTTGGCTTCAATTTATAGCGATCATAACCAGAATTGGTATGTGTTAAGCAATCATAAGCCACTAATTATTAGAATTGTCTCAGAAATAGAATTCTTTCTATTTTGTCCCAACAAGATCAAATGGGAATGACTGGCTAGGTCCAGGAGCTAGATCAACAGATGGGAGGCCAGAAAATAGGGCCCTGCAGATTGGTGCTTCTCGAAAATTTAGAGCGTATAAGAATTATCTGAAATGCTTCTAAAACAGATTTCCTGGGGTTGCAACTCTAGCAATTCTGACTAAACAAGTCTGAAGGAGAGCCTCATCACTTAATTTTCATTTCCATGTAATATGGAGGCTGCAAGTACATGGTCCACACTTCCAGAAGTACTCTTCCAGCACATAACAGAACTAAAACTATCACTCGAAAGATCCATATCTTCTAGAAAGCTGCTCTTGCCAGTCTAAAGGACCACAGATGAAATTTGTCATCAACAGAAACAGGTTTCTTCAGAAGTAGAACTGTTATGGTATGATTTTAATACACTTACGTGCCCCCCATGACCTCAATTCACCTCAATAAACTTACAGAGGGGCAGCCTTTCTACTCTCGGGAAAAGTCACTTATCAGTCTGCACTGCACAGGAGGTGCTAGGCAGATGATACTGTCTGTAGATCACTCAGGGTGAATTCATCTTTCAGTCTCAAAATAGAGTCAATAGCTGCTTGTGAAATACAGTCTCCTAATAGCCAAGCACTGTGAGTGTACATCTTTAATGCCTGCACTCAGGCAGAGGCAGGCAGATCTCTGTGACGTCTACATAGCGAGTTCCAGGCCAGCTGGGGCTACAGGGAGATCCTGTCTCAAAAAGACCAAACAAACAAACAACAACAACAACCAAAAAACAACAAAAAATATAGTCTCCTAGACAAGGCACAGCCTGAAAACCCACTGTTAAGCACAATATAAAAGAACTTAGAGAAGGGCATAGGTAGACCTCAACTAGAATCTACTCAACTTTCCATGATCTAAGCAATGTTGCTGTTTCCTAGGAATGTATGATCTAAGACTCTGGATACTAATATTTCATGGACACCTTACTGTTCAGAAGACTGGCAAATCACAGTTCATGAGCTCCTGAATAAAGAGGCTTCAATGTTTCACAACCAGCATTGGTTTAGATAAAAGGTTCAAGCAGGACATGGCCCTCAGTGGCTGAGTGTGTGAGGTGCAATCCAAAATATGATCTCATCACTTTACCCACTCTCCTATTGATGGATATTATGTCTTCCCCTAATGCTTCACTATTCTAAAAATATGGAAAGAAGGTATTGGGCCTTCTGCTGGAATACTTTGTCCATTTATGTGGGTATTTCTGCAGGATAAATTATTAGGAAAAGAAACACTGAACAAGATCAAAGGCTGTCATGTTCCTTTATGTTATGCGATGCCTTCCCTTTTTACATTCCAGTTTTAAGTCTCTGAACATCTTCCAAGAGCATTCTTCTCAAAGAATTCAACACTATGCCAGAAATTCCACCAGGCTCTTGGCCTGACAGCTTATAGATTAGCTTATGAGCTACAAGATTCAAATAAAACTAGAAAAATATTGTTATTTTGGTACAGTTAAAGTCAGCTCATCAGTTAAGTACCACCTTCTGCTAATATGAGAAAGAAAAGAAAATATTTGGAAAAGAAGGAAAATCAGGTTTCTAACCATATACCAAAGTGTGTTACAATTTCATCTGCTGAGAAGGCTCACGTTTCAGTACCACTAGTCTTTTCTCCATTCTTGAAACAGGCTGCAAGTCTCCCTCCGGAGCCCCTGAGCATCCTTTCTGACACTCTGAAGTTCCCATTCCAAGCCCTTCTCTGATCTTGGCATAAGGAGCTTCCAGCCTTCTCCAGTTTAGGTCACGATTGGGTTGTATGCTCTCACAGTGCCACACTCTTCCCTCAGACAGCTTAACGTGTAATTATATATTTACTAGGGCGACTATGTGCTTAACCACAGTCACCTTCACTGGAGGTGGAAATTCCAAAAGTTCAGGGACTGGTCTATGTCTTTATTATTTACCCTAGCTTGTAGCTGAAGGGCAAGCAAGAAAGAGAAAGACACAGAGAGGGAATGAGAGAGAGAGAGAGAGAGAGAATGGTATATTGAGAATTAGTAACAAAATTGTATGTGATAGTTTCTCCCTTCAGAACAGCATTATTATTTATAGAAAATAAACATCCAAGTAAACATTATAACTTTCAAGACTAATGACAAGGACACTAAATTATATGTGCATGATTTGAACACAACTATTTGCTCATACTCCAGCTTTCGGATTCACTGTTCCGCACCTGTTTTTGTAAGTCAGACGAACAGTTCTTGTACCTTCACACTTCCCAGGCTGTTGTTCTTTAGAAGTCTGCTCCCACTTAGAAATAATGTCACAAATCTGGAGAAAAAGTAGAAAGCTGAGATCGGCAGGACTTTAAAAGGCAAATGACTCTGTAGACTGAAAATTTTCAATTAATACAGACAAACCAAATGCACTCAAGCCTTTTGCTATTAGCATCTGTACCTCCAAGCATAAGATTCAATTATAAATTATTCTTTAGCCCACTTGACACACTGAACACACATTAACTTTGGGCTCTGGCCATGAATTTTTACTCAGAAAGGAATCTTAATGCAAGACTGCATGAGACTGGAAACAAGAAGTTTTATTTTTTTAATGATTTGGTCACTGAAGAAGCAATTTTCCACCTTGTGAATTTATAGACTGGAATAACAAGCTACCCCCAGGAAATCTGAACTATAAGGAATGTTCTAGATCCAATGCTCATTGTTCAGTGTAGGAAAAAATCTTTTCCCTAAGTGGACTGTTTCTCTAAGTTCCCATTGTTTAGTAATTTTCTATTTTTTTTCTTTATTTTTGTCTTTTTGAGATAGGGTCTCCCTGTAGCCCCAGCTGGCTTGGAACTGGCTATGTAGACCAGGCTGGCCTCAATCTCACAGAGATCCACCTACCTCTATCTCCCAGGGCTGGGATTAAAGGCATACACCACTAACGCACAGCAACTTCACGTATTTCTTTTTTCTTTTTTTTTCTTTTTTTGAGACAGGTTCTCCCTGTTGGTCCTGAACTGGCTATGTACATCAGGCTGGCCTCAGTCTCACAGAGACCCACCTGCCTCTGCAAGTGCAAGGATCAAAGGCATGCGCCATCCCATGCTTGGCTCACCCACCAATCTTTTGATCCTAATGTCTAGAGCATCATTAGCATTATTATTCCTGTTCCTCTCTCAACACACAGTATGTATGTGTTCAAGGTGCAGAGTAAGAATTCCAGGGCTTGCCAAAGCTCAGCAACTTTTTTTTTTTTTTTTTTTTTGTGATCAGGTTTCTTAAATTTTTGGAAAATTCCTGAAATTTGCAAAGACCAATGAGTAGCTAGTTTTATGTTTGCTCAGTTTGACTCCTTTAAAGAATTTGGGTTCACCTTGATGTTTCCTTGAAGACAATGTTCTAAGTCTCTGCCAGAAGGATCGTCAGTGAACAGTGCAAATCCAGACTGTGCCGGCTTCCTCATTCCTGTGTCCTGGTTCAAAGTATTCAAAAATTCTTCCACTGTTGTGGATGCATCAAACCCAACTACCTACACAGAAACAGCAAGACAGTTCTTGTAATAAAAAACATGAATTTCAAACAGATCTGGGGAGCTGAACACTCTTGATGTATGACCAATAGTAACTTGTTTCTCTGCATGCTACATTTAAAAAATGAACAAGGTTACTTCAGTGGTTAGCTTCTGTAAGAAGCCAGAAATTTTAGCTGCAGCCAACAAACCATGAATTCAAAACAGAAAGATCATTTGACAGTTATAAATATTGTGCAGAGCCAGGCATGGTGGTGCACGCCTTTAATTCCAGCACTGGAGATGCAGAGGCAGGTGGATCTCTACCAGTTCAAGACCAGCCTGCTCTACGTAATGAGTTCCATACCAGTCAGGGCTATATAGTGAGACACTGTCTCAAAAAACAAACAAAAATAAATATTGTACAGAGATATTAATCAGGCTTACCTATTAGAAGTAAATGGAAATACAGTACAATATGCAATGTTTATGCATACGAAATAAAGTACATTCATATAAACAAACACTTTTATGTACTTAATGTTTATTTCTTTTAAAAACTTTTTCTACAGGTATCTATTTTATTTTGTGTGTGAGTGTACGTGTGTGGGCACCTGTGTGCCATGCTGAATGTGTGGAGGTTGGAGGACAACTTGTGGGAGTCACTTCTCTTTCTATCATGTGGGTTCTGGGGATCAAACTCAGGTCATCAAGCTTGGCAGCAAGTGCCTTTACTCACTGAGCCGTTCCTAGGCCCTAATGTTTCTTTCTTTAATGAGCAGTTAGGTATCTGAATTCAGTGATGGCATCAGAAGTAACTGCTAGCTTTGTAACCTGTTTCTGTCAGGTAACAAATAAGCAGCCAGACTGGAGAATTGAGAGCCCAGGGAAGTGTTCCCAGAAAAGTGCCAAGATCTAAAGATTCTAAAAGAGACAAGAAACGTACCTTGCCGGTGTTGGTCACTAGCTCCTAACTTGCTCCATTGTTGAGGGGAAAAACCCGACTGAAGCATTTTCAGATTTGTCCAGAATGGATTTGTTTGCAATGTGACTCGTCTTTGGCAAAACAGTTTCCAAACTTGGCTGTGTTGGACAAGATCTTCGCAGGCTAACTCACCTGATAAATCCCATTCATGAAGTGTACTGGTATACTGAAGGGCAAAGAATGATGATAAGGGTTTCGAAGAAGGGTTGAAAGAATTTCCATTCTTGAGGGCCTCGCTTCTCGATCTCCATTTTGCTGTGTTCTTTCCACACATCGCTGGCAGTAAATGGCATATTTTCCAAATTCTGTCCTGTAATGCAAAAACTTAAGATCTAAGAATAAATTTAATGAAAGCAATCTGATGCACAACCACTAAGAAAGCTTCCTTTGCTGTTTATTATCACAATGTGTTATGCTAGCTTTCACAATTATTTTTCTGGTTTGAGTGACGATATTAAACTGTTATAACTTTAATCAGAGTCCAGTTTTTTAATTTTGTAAGTAATTGACTCCCATCCCTAAAGAAATGTTATTCATCTTTCTGTATTGTCATAATCAAAAACTGAATTTTAAAATACCAATACTCATATAGGTAATATGTAGTCATCATGTTAACAGAAAGAAGACAACTGTAAAAGGATAATATAGTGTAATAAAAAATATATAGCAGAATTTTCCTTTTTTGTGTGCATGGTACTGGGCATTGAACCCCAGACCTCAGAAAGGCCTGGAAAGCACTCTCTATCTCTAAGCCACACCCCCAAGCCTCCCAGCATAAGATTAATATTTCACTGTTAAACAAGAAAATCTCTTCCTACAAAAAATATATTTTCCTTCTCTATCCTCTAAAACATGCACTAGGTAAACATTAAGCAAAACCACTCAAGTAAAGAAATGTACAAGTGGGACTGAGGGTTTATTTGTTCTCATTTGCATAAAATTATACATACTGTTCATTTTCTTTATAGAAAGTAACATTTCTAAATATAATTGTATTCAGATACTTTCCAGATAAACCCAATGGTGTCACCCATTGTCAGAATCTCCTTAGTGACTACCACTGTAGTCACTGTAGCTTTCTGCTTTACTGTGCTAGTTACAAAGTCTAATTTAGCACCCTAGCACGAACCTTCTGGACTGGCAGTATACTTCAGCTGGCAGAGTAGTCACCTAGCATGCACAAGGCCCTGGGTTTGATTCCCAGCACCACAAAGACAAACAACTCCTAACATGAAGCCCTGGGCTGACAAAATGAACCTAGGTGAGCCTTGGCCAATGGCCCTAAGTACCAGTCTAAGAACACCACTCTGCTAGTTGGATTTTAGGTTATCTTTTTCAAGGGAGTAAAAACTGGAAGCAATTCAAATACAAATTATAAAATGAAGGAAGACCAGGGGGAAGACTTTCATACAGAAGAATTCAGTGGGGAGAAAAACATTAAAAGGAAAAACTAAGTTAGTGAAATAGCTACTTTTATTGAAGGGGTCCTCACTGACACCAGTCATTCAGATTTGAGATGTACACAGACTTTTCATTAAAAATATCCTCATATATTCAAACTTTCTCTGAGATCTTGCATAAGAGATTTAACATAACAAGGGAAAAATTTTCCAGGTTCTACATGAATGATAAAAGACTTCCTGTCCCTTATTTAGTTCACACATTCTTCAGAAACTGAACCTGACAGGTTATTAAATACTTAGGATTTATTGTAGACTTTCAAAGCCACATAAATGGTTCAGCTGGAGAGCACTCTGCACACCTGGAATCTGCATTCTTCTTTAGATGGAGCTGGAGGAGCCACAGGAATGGATGATGGGGAAGGAAGAGCCCAACACAGAGTGCCAAGAGCTGCCAGCCCTGCGTAAAGAGAACGGCCGTCCATCAGCGACCATGCGGGTCATACAGTGACCCCAGAGCACTGTGCCTAACGGAAGATGGGAGAGCAATGGACTAAAGATATTTCTCTTCATCCAAAAACATTTTGTTTCTTCCACATTATCTTTTCAGAGTATTTATATTACATTAAAAGCATAAAAATTCAGCATTGGGTCACATCCATCATCCACTAGCTGTATCTACAGTACATAACCAAGGTACCAAAGCACTAGGAGGTTTTGTAGTTCTTTTTGACATTACTCTCCTTTTTCCTTTATGTTTTTACTCATTCACTGAAACACAACTTTGAGAAAGGCAGATTATAAAATAGTGAGAAAAACTGTATTCTCAAAACCCCATTTATTCACACATCCATACACACATAAAAGCAAAGCACAAAAATATCAACAGACATTTATTTAAGTAACAGGATTATATATGATTATGATTTTTCCTTGGATCTCTTTTAAATGCCCCTTTTATGTATTTTTTCATTAATCAGGTATGACAACAGTAATTTAAAAATATTACATTAAAAAAGGAGGGAGGGATGGGTCTTCTCCTTAGCATTGAGAACATGAACAGTAAATTATAATTAAATACAATAATATCATGAATTAATTTTTTATAACCAATACAGGTGATGGCTGAGGAAGCCAAGGAAAGATTTACCAGGAAAATATAGCCTGGGCTGGACTATAAAGTGTGTGACTATAAGGGAAGAAGGGAGAATTCAAGTAAGAAGGACAGGCCTGGAGCAAGGTGCAGACTACTACAAACATGCTATATTAGGAGATGGGGAAGGCTCACCCATTCAGTGCTGGAGGCAGGGTGTGGTGAAATGGAAGTCCCCGGACTCAGAATCTGAGCTTCAGCCTCAGAACCCATCTCTTATACAAGCCATTTTCAAGGCATTGAAAAGGGCTTAAATCAACTGGGCTTCAATGGCCATATGTGTTTTCAGATATGCAAAAATAAAATATTTTGTAGTATTTTTTTTTGAGACAGGGTCTCAGTATGTAGACCAGGCTGGCCTCAAACTCACAGACATATGACTACATCTGCTTTCTGAGTGTTGGGATTAAAGGAGTGCACCACCATGCACTGCCTGTACCTTTTTTCTTAAACGAGTTTTCCAGATTGGATAGGTCTTCTGTCTCTACTGAACTTGAATCCAACCCTGCAACTCTTGTGCATTAGGTCTCAGCATCCTAAACTGTGGGTTGCCTAACTGAAATGGGGGGCGGCTACCAAAAATTTTTGGCAACAGTAAGAGGTTTCTGAATGCACAAAAACCAAACATTAATTCAAATTTTAACATGTAATGAGTGTGGCAGCCAGCATCTGTGTCTCATCACATATCTTTCCTGCAGCCTTTGTTCTAAACACATACCATGTGCACTCTGCCCTGGGCATGCACGCCATCTTGCCATGCAAAGCCAACAAATGCTGCTGAAATACCTCAGGTCAGTTCAAGACCATAAATTGCAGAGTTTTTACTGCAGACACAGTTTCCTGCTCTTATAGAAACAATGGTTTAATTATGGAAAACAAAAACTTAATACTTTCCTATCATCATTTCTCAGAATGTAAACATCGAATAAACATTCGTATATCTTTGGATTGTATTGTATTAGAATGCTTGGTCAAAAAAATAGCCATTACAGTTGCTTCCTGGAGTTTCATAAAAAGTCACTAAATGAAGCCAGACATGGTGACCCACACCTTTAATCTCAGTCTGGTGTGGGTGGGAGACAGAGAGAGGTGTATCTCTGAGTAGGAGGTCAGGCTGATCTATATAGTTAAGTTCCAGGCCAGCCAGAGCTACACATAGTGATATCTTGTCTAAAAAAGTTTGAAATGGTCCCCAAAGCAGTGACAGTTATAAAATTTAAAAAATCAACTCAAGATTACATGTATACCAAAGAATTTTTTTTTTTTGTCTTTTTTGAGACAGGGTCTCCCTGTAGCCCCAGCTGACCTAGAACTCTCTATATAGATCAGGCTGGCCTCGATCTCACAGATATCTGCCTGCCTCTGCCCTCCCCAGGGCTGAGATTAAAGACATGTACTGCCCAGCTAAGAATAGTTTTAAAATATATTTCTTTGTGACTTATATCAGTAAATGCTTGATTTGCATATCATTTTACACACCCACTCACTTGGATTTGTACAAAAAATTCTCAAGTGAAAAAGGAGTTGTGGTGGGAAAAGTTTAAGAAGGCCTGCACTAGGATAAGAAATTTTTGTTTTACTTTGTGGTTATCAAGAGTCAATAGATTAAAAATAGGTACTCACTATAGAGTAACACAAATGAATATAGAGCATCTGAAAACAAAAGTTCAGCAGTGTTAAGAACTAAAGAAATACACCCTGCATAGTGAAAGACAGGTTTTTTGTGTTTTTTTTTTTTTTTTTTTTTTGGAAAAGATGCTAAAGGAAGAATACACTGAATATTGTTAAAGATGCAGGGCAATTCTGGACACAGAATAAAAGGAATTCTCTGAATATGCACACAAGATTTAATTTATAAAATACTCACTATAGTTATTTATTTTAGAAAAACCTAAATGTATAGTAACTGATATTAATATGATCGATGATATTTATTTATTTGTTTTTATTTTATGTATATTAGAGTTTTGCCTGCCTGTGTATGTAAGTACACCATGTGTGTATAATGCCTGTGGAGGCCAGAAGAGGGTGTCAGATTCCCTGGAAATGGAGTTATGACTGGTTGTTAGCCATCACGTGCGTTCTGGGAATTGAACTTGGATCCTTTACAAGAACAGTAAGTGCTCTTAACCATTGAGCCATCTCTCCAGCCCCATGACCATTAAGTTTTTAAGAATGTTTAATGATCTGGGAGAAAGTTATGCTTTGTGGTTTAAAGGGTAAAATGGGCTGGAGAGATGACTCAGCAGTTAAGGGCACTTGTACTTGCTGCTCTCACAGAGAACCTGGGTTCAGTTCCCAGCACCCATGTGGCAGTTCACAACCATCTATAGCTCTGCCTCCAGGAGATCAGACCAACATGGGCACCAGGCATGCACATGGTATACATACATACATGTCAGCAAACACTCCTACATATGAAATAAAAACAAAAAGGGAATATGTACACTGTAACATTGATAGCATGAAAAACTGTGGGTGTGCATAAATTTATATATACATATATACTTATATACATATATATGTATACAAATAAACCAAAAAGATATACATCAAAATATCAATAGCTATTTTTCCTTTCATATTTTTTTATATTTTAAAATGTCTCTACTGAATGTGTATCATTCCTACCATCAGAGGACATCATTCTAAATTGCATGTATACATATCAATAAATACCTGCAATGGTCCTGGCTGATTCTGTGGTTGTCTTCGTCTTGTCTGTTTAATCAGCTGACAGCAAATTTCATTCTGTAGCTCAGGATGTGTCAGACAGACCTGCAAAGCACTCTGAGCTAAAGATATATGGTAATCGATTGCAGGGGAGTCGACTGCAGCGTTTATAAAAAGTTGGCAGGTCTGAATAAAAACAAATGATATACTCAAGGTGAGGAAGATTAATTTTCATAAATTATGTTGATTCTATTATTTAGTAATAGTTTTTGCTTAAAATGGTGGAAAAAAGATAGGTTATTATAACTCTAATCAAAAGAAATTTGGAGGGGCTGGAGAGATAGCTTATCAGTTAAGAGCACTGGTTGCTATTGCAGAGGACCTGGTTTAGTTCCCACATCGACATGAGGGGTAACAACTGTCCATGACATCAGTTCCAGGGGATCTGACACCCTCTTCTTGCCTCCCAGGGCATTGCATGCATAGTGCATTGCACTTTCATATATACAGGTAAAACACTCAAACACATAAAACAAAAATAAATAAATAAATCAAGGGAAATCTGGAGTGGCTACAATAATGGCAGACCAAGTAGATTTCAGAGCAAGGAATTTTTCCAGAGATAAAGAGGATTGTTTTATAATGGTAAAAGGGTCACAACAATCACACACCTATGTTCTTAATAACAGAGCTTTAAAATACAAGCTAATCTCATGTCTGCCATTCAGTTTTAGTCATCACATTTTTAACTCAGCAGTTCAATTTGGGTCTTTTAGATATTTTCCACTGCCCTCCTTAAAATGTACTTTCTTTCCTCTGCCTCCTGAAGAACCATGAACCTACTTATTCTTCAGCAGAGACTCTGAGAGGTTGACGGGGGGAGGTGTCTATCTCAGCAGCAGACCATGTATTTCAATAGATTTTCTTAATGATCATAATCACAGTTTCAATTTTCTTAGAAAGAATCAAACTTTATGACTAAAATTACAATTATTAGAATTCAGTTCAATGACCTGCCCACATATAATAATTTTACCTTAAATAACTTTATAGCTTCTGTCTGCAGAGCTTCAGAAGGCAGTGTGGTGAGAGGCGACAGGATCCCTTCTTTGCTGTGACACAGAGTGGGGTGTCTCCATATCTGGGAGGCTAAACACAAAAGAGTATAGTAACAGGGTGAGATAGTTCAGTCATTTTGGCCTCCCATTAGCCTGACCCTTTAGAATGACACTTATTCAGGTCTGGCTTACAGTGTTCATCCTGAAGGGCAGGAAAAACCTCTGGCAACACTGTTTTATTCCATTCCTCAGGCTATTATAAGTCTCATGTTTCTGTTCTGAATGATATGAATGCAGAGGAATTGAGTCCTCTTATTCCAGGCTGCAACAAGCCTATCATGGCACTACCATGTTGCTTAATATGCCAATAGGTAGTGACTGGGCAGAAAGATGACTTTTATAGGAAGGATCTGGGGAAAGTCTTAGAGAGAAGCCAATAGGAGGAATTATGAAGGAACATGGAGTCATTCTTGAACTCAACATTTATTAAACATCTACACTATGACTGGGTCCATAGCTCAGTAGCAGAATTCTTGCTGTGCATGCACAAGGCTCTGGGCTTCATCCCTAGCACGGCTTAAATACTGGATACTCAAATAAAACATAGTTTCTTTTTTAAAAAAATCTTATTTGTTAGTTTTATTTTATATGCAGGAGTGTATTACCGGCATGTGTGTAAGTGCACCTGTGTTGTGCAATGCTTGTGGAGGCAGCATTAGATCTCCTGGAACTGGAGTTATAGATGGTTGTGGGTGCTAGGAATTGAACCCAGGTCCTCTGCAAGAGCAGTCAATGCTCTTAACCACTAAGCCATCTCTCCAGTCCCAGTTTCTTTTAAAAAAAATTTATTTATTATTTTTATTTTGTGGGTATTAGTGTATTGCCTGCATATATGTAAATGCACCTGTGCCATGCAATGCCCAAGGAGGTCTGAAGAAGGCATTGGAGCCCCTGGAACTGGAGTTGTGGATGGTTATTAGCCACCACGTGAGTGTTAAGAATCAAACCTGGGTCCTATGCAAGAGCAGTTAGTGCTCTTAACTGCTGAGCCATCTTTCTGGCTCAAAACATGGTTTCTGTAAGTATGTAAAGCATACAATAGAGTCTAGAATCTCAATGGAAAACCTTATTGATAATCTTGATTCTCAACATGACAAAATTTCGAATCACCTAGGAAACACTCCTCTGGGCAACTCTGTGAGGGCATCTCCAGGTTTAACAGTGAGAAGATCCACCCTGATCTGCCTTGCTATTCCAGAGGCAGAGTCCTGGATGGAGAATGAAGAGAGTGAGTGGAGCAGAGCACTCATCTCTGCTTCCTGAATGCAGACAGACACACTGCCACCTGCTGCCTCACACTCCTGCCACGCGCCTTTCCCACATCACAGGGTGGCCCAGATAAGATCTTCCTCTCTTAGGTTACTTCTTGTCAAGTATTTGTTCACAGTAAGAAGAAACGTGCTTAATATATTTACCATAGCAATAAAAAGATTAATTTCAATGTAAAGCTACAATTGCTATAGAAGAGTTAAGTAGGCACTGAGACTTCATTTCATCACTGATTAAGCACCTTTGGACAGTCAAATGCTGTACTGGAGTGGGCTGGCTGAGGGATGCCCTAAGGCTAGCCAGGATTTCATCATATTAGGTACCAAGGCAGGGGGCATTCCAAGCAAAGGGAATCATGTAAGCAGAGGCAGAGGGCGTGACGGGACATAACTGGTGAAGAATGCTGGTGTTCCTGGAGACCAAGAATTGTGGCCCGTGACAAGCAAAGCCAGGACAAGGTGGCACTTTACAGGAGAGAGTAGCCCGTGCAGTGAGAACTCGACTAAGAGGTCTGGGGACCATCTCAGGAACTACAAAGACTGCATGCTTCTGAACTTACAAGGCTCCCCTTCTATATTTAGCAGTTTGCAAACCAGTTGTTCAAATTCAGATCCAACATTTACATTGTTACTTCCAGCTGCAACGGTGAGATGATAAAGCCAAGTGTCCTTCAAAGGAGAAAACAACAGAAACATTAGCCAAGATGTCCTTTTGATACTAAGGGAAAGAACCACCTGGAAAAACAGTAGAAAACCTTGAGGCAGAAAAGAAACCACTTTCTCTAAGTTCTAAATTTTACTTGTGTGTATGTGTGTGCATGAGTGCACCACACTGTGCATGTGGGAAGTCCGAAGACAAATCGCAGGAGTCAGTTCTCTCCTTCCACCATGTAGGTTCCAGGGATAGAATGCAGGTCTTTGTTGGCAAGTGCCATCTCAATGGACCTCTTTAATCTTCAAATAACTAGCAGCCATTTAGCCAAACCTCTGAGGAGTTCTCACTCTCTTGAAATGGGCTCAAACTACTCTTTCCTGTTCTTTATTATTGTTTTTGATTATTTTCTGCACATGCTTCTTAGAAAAGCATGATAAAATTAAGGAGAGTAATAAATGTTGAGTCTAGAATGAGGACAACTAGCCAAAATTCTCTTACAACATACAACAAAGTATCTCCAATTTAAAACTTCACTCCCAAAGTAATACATACAGAATTTGAAGGAAAATTAAAAAAAAAGAAAAAAACCCCAATATTTCAAATATTGGTATCTTATTTCCTCTGCAAAAATAAGTGTGTAGATTATATTTTACACAGTTGATAACAGATTATTATAATTTCTGGATTTACTAATATAGTACAAGCATATCCTTGCTCCTAGAAATTCTTTATAAGCATGGCTACAGAATATCCTACTGTATACACAAATCAGATTTATTTACACAATTTCTTATTGCTGAATATTTTGATGGCTATTAACTTCTCAGATAAGAACACTATCATGGGTCTTGAGAGATGGCTCAGCAGTTAAGAGCACTGGCTACTCTTGCAGAAAACTGGGGTTTGGTTCCCAGCACCCACGTGGCAGCTAACTCTCCGTAGCTCTAGTTCCTGGAAATCTGTTGCCCATTTTAGCCTCTGTGAGCACTGCACACACACATGGTATACTTATACACACATAGGCAAAACATTCATAAACATAAAATTAATAAAAATACTGTCACATCTAACACTTGTTAGTTAAAAAGAGGCACTGTTATGTTTTCTAAGCTCTAAGAATTTCTGAGATAAAATTAATTTAATACTAATAATATATCCAATTAATTTATGCTTATGTTCTCAGTATATATTCCTTTAAAAAGAGGTGCTGGGGATCAAGTCAGGCATGGTAGTGCATGCCTTTAATCCCAGCACTTGGGAGCTGGGCCAGGAGGATCTCCAGCCACCTTAGTATACATTTTTGAAAAATATTATGGGTCAAGACTAGAACTAGTTATGAACTATAGGAACTCCGTAGGAACTTGGCAGAAACCCTTGATGTGTACTTGAAAATGCTTCCCCACTGGCAAGCATTGAGTTAAACCTTCTATTGAATCAAAAGTTTGAAAATCAACATGTTTGGATGGGGCTTATTTCTAGAGAGGTAAAGAATCCCTGCAAGCAGAAATTGGAGTCTTTAGCACAATCTCTCCTATATTTCCATACAATTGGTCTGAAATCATCAATAAAGTCTGAATCATTTTAAATTAACCAAGAAGACTTTAAATACCTTTTCATGTTTGGATCCAATCAGTAGGTAAGTGGGACCTTGGTCTTTTGGGTGGATAACTATGGTGTAATGAGTGGACAGCAGACTACGTCCACTGGCTTCATAATCTTCATCAGAATCACAGGACCTATCCACCTCTTCAACTTTAGCCTCCCAGAGTTTGAGTTGACCTAGAGGAAACTGAAGAAAAGGTCAGTAATTGTAGGGAAGGCACTTTCTTGGTCTTTTCCTACTTGAAGTTTTATCGTCCTTTTCATTTTTAACCTTTAAAAAACACACTTAAAAAACAAATCTAGATAGATGCAATTTGATGGACCACTTTGTTACAAATGTAGAAGCAACAAGCAAAAATCCCAATTGTGATATAAAACAACAAAGTGAATACTGGACATTTAACTTTTGAGGAAAAAAACAAGAATCACTGGTTCAGATTATTCAGTGGGACTAAAATGACCGGTTATTATGATCAAATAACTAATATTTTGGCTAAAGTACTCAGTGGATTCATTTTCCCTACAGAATTGATTTAGTTGATTAAGGGAATGGGTCAAAAAGAAAAGTATAGACACAGCCTCAATATTGTTCACAGAATAAAATAACTAGACAGCCAGTGCGAAGACCACCCAGACTGCCATAAATATCTAGTGGTCTAAGACTACTGAAGTATGTTACACATTCCCTAAAACACAGTGACTTTTTCCAACTTCATTAAAGAGTGAAAAAATCCTCCTAGAGCTGCATTTTTTCACTTTTATCTACTGTTTTACTGACCAACATAAACATATCATCCATGTTAGATACTTAGTATCTTTTAAAACTTTTGCTTTAATTAAGGACATTAAACAGCATGCTTCAGATATATAGCCTCTAAACTTTTGGGCCAGGTTTTCAATTGCAGGGTTTTTGTTGTTGTTGAGACAGTGTCTCACTGTACAGCCACGCAGGCTTGAGACTTGTGGACATCCCCCCGCATTAGCCTTCTTGTACTAGGATTACAAGCATGCACCTCCAATGCGAGGCTACAATTACATTAAAAAGTCCACTCTAACCACAAAGACATTTATCATTACCCATTTTTGTGCTGAATTCCAGGGCTCGGTGCTTGGACTCTTTGTCCTGGCCACCTACACACACTGAGTGATTTCATGCAAGCTTGTGGCTTTAATCCCAGCATATGTTAGCTATTCCCAAGTGCCTAACCCCAGCTCATGATCCATACTTGGAAGTCTAACAGCATCTCAAACGTCTTTTGACAAGTGTACCTCAACAACCTGCTCCTCTCAGTCTTCCCCTTTGCACCTGGTGATTTTATCTTTCCAGCTGTTTTGGCCAAAACCTGACATCATCACTGACCTTTTTCTTTCATATATCAGATCTTTCTGATCAATAAATTCTGTCAGCAAGACTTTGAGAAGATATGCAGAATCTGATCACTTTTTATGGTTCCATTGCCAACATTAACCTATAACTGTCTCTTGGCTAGATTTCTATAATAGTCTCTTAACTAGAATCTCAGGCTAGTCCTCAATAGAAGCCTGGTGTAAGACCTGGGTAAGACCATGTGCCTGCTCCATTCAAAATCCTCCAGTGGTTTCTTGTCTCGCTCAATGTAAAAGCTGGAGGTGGTACCACACCAAGACACCTCTTTGGCCTAAAGATCATTGTAAACTAACATAATCCTTCCACCATGAAGTTGTTTCTGTCAGGAATTTTTTCTGTTACAGCTATTCAAAGGTAATTAATACTCCACAGTCCCATAACCAGCCAATACAATCAGTACTTTTAAATATTTGGATTTAAGCCAGGTGTGGTGGAACACTCAAGATCATTACAAGATCATTGTAAACTGAAAAAAAAAAGCAAAAACAACAGATTAAAATAAAGCACTCTGACCCTCCTTCTTTCCTTCTCCAAGTCAGGAGCCAAAGTTCCCATGTGAAAGATGGCATTCCTACGGCAGATTGAAAACAACATTCTGATCATGGACAGCTGACCAGGTCCTATCTTGTTGGCACCCCTCCACCCAGTCAGCTATGGCAGCCTAAGCCCCTTGGCTGCATGCTTTCCCAAGTTGCTGCTCTTTGTCCAGGTCCATAGGTAAGTGTCTATAGTCTTCACTTTCTGATAAACCTCCTGTGTCCTATACAACTTACATTAAATAAATGTGTATACCTTTCTCCTATAATCCCTCTCTTGTCAGTTGAAATCTCAGGCCTACTGAAAACCCTAGCAACACAGTCATAAGATTTTTGTCTATCCTGAATGCATGAAATCAGGTGGGAGTTGTCTGGAGGACGCAGATAGGGGAGGGGGTCTAAATATGATTAAAATGTATTGTATGAAATGTACAAACATTCAGTGGAAAATATATATTGAAAAACAAAACTATGAAATTCAGTAACTTTCAAAGTTTCACCATTTGAAAACTTTACATATTAAAAAATTATTTTCAGGGTTGGAGAGATGACTCAGCAATTAAGAGCACAGGCTGGTCTTGCAGAAGGCCAGGGTTTGATTCCCAGCACTCACATGGCAGCTAAGAACCGTTGGGTCTGTAACTCCACCTCCAGGAGATCTGATGTCCTCTTCTAGCCTCTGCAGGCATTGCATGTTTGCGGTACACTTAAAGTACATGCAGACAAAACATTCATACCATAAAATAAAAATTATTTTCAAAAAAAATTTTGTCTCTCTTAAAAATCCATCATTTTTACTTTGACCAATAAGACCCTATATGCTTCAGTCCCTGTTGCAACACTGAGCTCATCTCATTCTCCTACTAAAGGATTAAATCCAGTCATACCGACCTCACACTTTCCCAACACACCAGCCATGCACCTGCCTCAGGGCCTTTACACTTGTTGCTCCCTCTGCCTGGAATGCATCAGCCACCAATACTCACATGGAAGCTCTTTTATTTCCTTTAGAATCCAATTAAAATACCAGTGTATACATCTTATCTGTATAGTGCATATAAAACGCAATGGTATTGCCAAATAGACTGCTTAATTGTATATTGTCTTTCATGAGAAACATGATTCCTTTTAAGCATTATTTTTAAAAATTGTTTTTATTTATGTGTATGTGTATATGTCTGTGTATGCCACATGTGTGTGAGTGCCCACAGAGGGCAGAAGAAAGTGTCAGATCCTCTGGAGTTGGAGTTATAGGGGGTTCTAGGAACCAAACTCAGGTTCTCTGGAACAGTAAACACTCTTAACTGCTGAGTCATCTTTCCAGCCTGAAACAAGATTCTCAAACCATTAAATAAATTATATATATAGTAGTTACTATGCCAGGCGCTGAAAGAAGAAACTCTTCTGG
This sequence comes from Eospalax fontanierii, assembly GCA_035773235.1. Taxonomy (NCBI): domain Eukaryota; kingdom Metazoa; phylum Chordata; class Mammalia; order Rodentia; family Spalacidae; genus Eospalax; species Eospalax fontanierii. The sequence goes on from CM069529.1 coordinate 22,043,320, forward strand.
AAAAAAAATGAAAAGTTAACTTATCTACACTTTGAGAAGAGAAGAAAGGCAGCAAAACAAAAGCAAAATAAAGGTCCAAAGTCACAATGATAATAAAAAGAAAGTTTTAAAAAACATGAAGAAAATGACTTATACTATAATAATACGACTGGTGTACTATTTTCAGAGGCTCTGGGAACTTTAGGAAGTGGGACCCAGTGGCAGGAAGTAGGTCATTGGGGCATTTCACTGGGTTATCTTGCTCTTGACCCCTTCCTGTCTTACCATCTGCTTCTTGAAAAGACATTCCTCCACCACATACTCAGACCACATTCTATACCCCAACACTATGATGTTCTGCCCACTGAATGAAGCCAAGCAACCATGAACTGGTCCCTCTGAAACTACAGGCCAAAATTAATCCTTCCACCATGAAGTTGTTTCTGTCAGGTATATTTTCCGTTATAGCTATTCAAAGGTAATTAATATTCCATGGTCCCATAACCAGCGAATACAACCAGTACTTTAAATATTTGGATTTAAGCCAGATGAGGTGGTGCACGCCTTTAGCCCAGTACTCAGGAGGCAGAGGCAGGTGGATCTCTGTGAGTTCCAGGCCAGCCCAGGCTATATAGGAAGATCCTATCTCAAAAAAAAAAAAAAAAACCTAACTATTTTTATTTAATTTCTTGAAAGACATTGATCCAGACTCCAAAGTGGTTTTGGAAATGTCTATAGCACAAAGTAGGTCTACAGATTCACACATATGTTCGATTACTTTACAGGAATTACAGTGGATTTCTGTCATTATTCTTTGTCCTTCTGTGACTAACATTCATTTCAAATAAATTATTTCCTAACTATAAGAACAACATGTGATCATTATAAAACCTCGGTAAATATGGAAAGGTGTTTTTAAAAAGATGTAAAACTCTCCTGTAACCAACAGAAATCACTCAGCATTTTGCTACCGTTCTCAGCTTTATCTAAGCCATCAGAACACGGAAACACCATAAAATGATGGTCAGGAGTGGGATAAAGAAGACTCTGGTCTTCTAAGTCTTAGAAAGTACATTAATGAAAAGTTCTAGAGCTAAAAATTAGAAATCAAGGTCCTAGTGGGTTATCTCAATAATAAATATAACACTGATTTTCACCCTTACCAAAAGTTCCAAGTTTTACCTAGCAACAGAAAAGCCAAAAAGGCAACTCTTAGCCATCACCAACAAAAATCTTCCTCTAATTGGTACATTAAAATGCAGACATAGCCAGGCATGGTGGCGCACGTCTTCAATCCCAGTCCTGTGGAGGGCAGAGGCAGGCAGATGTCTGTGAGTTTGAGGCCAGCCTGGGAGTTTTCAGGTCAGCTGAGGCTACAGGGAGACCTTGTTTCACAAAGACCAAATAAACAAACAAAATGCATACATACCTTATCTTCTTGACTACGAAAATAAAACAATATTTTTCCAACAAGGGCACACCAGACTCTCTTGGAATATCCATGTTTTACCTGAAATTGCATTTCAGTGGATTAAAATGTAGTTCAGAAGTATGGGCATTTGCAATACAGTTTATAAATTCTCTGTGTCACTACAGGTACCTAGTTTGCCCAAGGTGCAAGTGATAATCCTGTTGCTGTAAGATTCACCTGTGACAGCAACTCACAGCAACAGCACAGCACCTTTGCTACATGCTAAATATTACTCTTAGGATCAAGACTGAGAGTCAAATATATATTGAAGAAAAGGCACCAGGCCAGGTATGGTGGTGCACACCTTTAGTCCCAGCACTTGGGAAGCAGAGGAAGGCAGAGCTCTGTGACACAGAGGTCAGCCTGATTTCCACAGCAAGTTCCAGGCCAGCTCAGCTAGAAGGAGTGCCTGTCTCGAAAGAAAAGAAAGAAAAGGTACTAATTTCATAATTAAGTTTAGTTATAGTTTCCTTACTGAATAGACTTACAAGAGCCCTGTGGCTATATGGGTAGCATATAGAATCACACAAAATGACACAATACTATTAAAGGCTATCACTAGGTCGAGGCTGAGTAGCTCTTTCACATCAAGCACATGGTGAATGTCTGGGACAGAATTTGAATTTGGCTCTTGACTCAAAGAGTCAGACGTTAGACTAGGTCCTGAAAAAAACCCATATGAACCAGTCACAGCCTTCTTCGTAAGAATTCACAGTCTTGTGAGGAAGACATCAAATCAGCAGTACCGATAACTTCACCAAAAATACAGTTCCATTTAAATACATTTCTTTCTAAAGAGTTTTTAAGATTTTTTTATTTGTACAAGTGTTTTGATTGCCAGTATTATCGGTATGTGCATAGTACCCTTGAAGGCCAGAAAAGCACGAAAGAGCAAGAGCCTTCACCTGGGTGCTGGGAGGAGAGCCCAGGTCCTCTGGAAGAACAGCAAATACTCTTAACCCCTGAGTCGTCTCTCCAGTCCCCATTTTTATCCATTTTAAATTGAGCATTGTGAGCATTTCATAATTTGGTGGCTTCTGAAGATCTGTGCTGTGATGAGTTCCAACCTGCATTAGTCCTGCCCAGGTATAGGCACTAGAGGTCTATATTAGCGAGTCCTCACTGCCTCCATGCTCAAAGAACATGAAGAGACCCATTTCCGCCATCTGAGTAAGACTGCGATAAAGCCCTATTACTCCATCCCAGAGTATATAACATACTGTGCCTAACTGAGCTTGCCCTGTAATTCCCCTGGCAGTGGTCCTGCCAACCCAGCATGGCCAACTTCTGCCTCAAAGCTAAACCCTCTGCTGCAATGTAAGAGTGATCTAGTGTAAGTGTGATCTAGTCCACAACCTTGAAACCAAGATGCCAGCCAGTCCAACCAAGGATAAATTCTGTTGTCAGGCTTACCCATGTGAAGCACTAAGGAGAGTGACGAACACAGAAAGGAGGGAGGAGGTACTCGGGGGAGGTGAAGAGGGTTACATATAGACCACAGTGTTTAGGAGGGTCTCATTGATTTGATAAGTCCAAGGAGGAAGGATCAGACACCTCTGGGGAGACATGTGCCTACTGAGCATCGGCAACAACAAGAAGGCCTCACTGAGGCTGGGAGAGGAGGGGAGAGGCTACTGGGGAAGGATACAGATTTGGCAGCATCCTACAGACTCTGGAAAGGACTTACATTCAATGAACTACTCTGATAACAATGCATTGGGAAAATGTAAATTACTGACAAACTGGAATTTTAAAAACTATTTTATTTATTTTTATTTTATGTATATGAGTGTATTGCCTGCATGCAGGCAGGTGCACCCGTTTCATACAATGCCTACAAAGATCAGAAGAGGGCGTTGGATCCCCTGGAACTGAACTTAAAGATGGTTGTTAGCCACCTTGTTGGTACTGGGATTCAAACCTGGTTCTTCTGCAAGAGCAGCCCATGCACTTAATCACTGAGCTATCTCTCCAGCCCCCAAAGCAGATTTTTATTTTAAAAAGTATTTATTATTTTTATTTTATGTATACAAGTGTTTTGCCTGCATGTTAGTGTACCTGAGAGTTATGAACAGTTGTTAGCCACCATGTGGGTGCTGGGGACTGAACTCTTAACTGCTGAGCTATCTCTCCAGTCCCTGAAAGTAGATTAAAAAGGATTTTTTTTGAGAATTTTATACAGGAGTACTGTATTTATATCATTTCCATCTTCTTTTTTCCCCTCCAACTCCTCTCAAGCCCACCTCCTTCTCAATTTTGTGATTTCTTCTTTATCATCACCACAAAAAGATTTTTATAACAGGCAAATCACTAAAGTTGAAAAGGCTAAAATTTGAAGCATAACAGGCCAATTCTTAAAAGAGTTCTACTGGGCTAGCAAGATGAATCAGAAGCTAGAGGGGCTTGCTGCCAAGCCTGACACTTGGAGTTGGTTTCCCAGGACTCATGTGATGGAAGGAGAGAACTACCCCTCACAAGTTGCCCTCTGACCGCCACACATGCATTGTGGCACACACACACACACACACACACACACACACGTGTGCATGCATGCTAAATAAACTATAATAAACATTTTTTAAGAAAAGAATTGTAGCAAAAACTGCCAGAATATCTGCAGCCAAGTGACTCACACTCTTGGTTACTCTGTCATAACATAGGGTGATTGTATACCTCCCTGGGCTGCCAGTTAATCAAACGAGACAATATAAGTAAAAGATAATGGTAGATGCACAATAAATGCTTTCTCCTTCACTATATAAAGAGTCAAACACATGGCTTTTTTTAAACCTACAACCCTTACCCAGTCTTTTGGGTTTTCAAAACTATGGTTTAAAACAAATACCTCTGCCACTAATGTTCCGATGGAGGTTTAAAAAAAAAAAAGAAAGAAAGAAAAAGAATGCTCCTTGAGAAAACAACAACAAAAAATGTTTCATTTGGCAAGACATGTTTCAGTTTAATTAAATTTGGAAACATGTATTTACAGACAAATATCCTCCCACTTTTAAATAGTGCTGTGTGGGATTGTTTCCCCTTTCTTTAAACAGCTCCGGAAAGAAGTTTCCTGAAAACCAGAGTATAATTCATGTACTTTGGAAATGATTGAGAACAGAACAATGCCTACATTTGAACTGAAAGTAAATGGAAGCCTTCACCAAGTCACCAGGAGAGCAGCACTTTCAAAATATAGTCTAGCTTTTGGGGGGATAGTGTCTCACTATGTAGCCCTGACTGGCTTGGACCTCTTATGTAGACAAAGCTGGCTTTGAACTCACAGAAATCCACCTACCTCTACCTCCAGAATGCTGGGATTAAAGGTGAGTACCACAAACACCTGCTGAAAAAATACTCTATCTTTTCAGGTAAATTTTACATTAAGAGTACTCCAAATTCTGAGTCTCAAGTATTATAACAAAATATACTAAACTGGACAAAGCTCTATGAAGAAGTAAGGCAGTCTCAAAGGTCTGGCAAACTAAATGATTAAAAAAACAATTTTTGACCTTGCTTCTATAACAAAGGTATTTCATACTGTTTAATGCTAACGTACTATTTAAATGTTGAGAACAAACAAGGCTCTTAACCCAAACCTTTGTCAACACACAAAACATAAGCTCCACTGGGTTCTTTTCTTCCCGTCTTCACATCCCTGTACTCTCCAGCACAAATCCTGCCACCAGCCTTGCTGGCTTTAATATCTACATAAACTACTCAGCATTTTTTGTGAGTGCTTTTGATGTGCCAGATACCATGTGAACATACTTTAAAGGTTCAATAACATTTATTTCACCTAACACCCTGGGGGTTGGCACTATTATTGTCCCCGTTTCACAGACGAGGACACTAAGACACGGGCCTGTTAAATGTCTCATTCCAGGTCACACAGATGGCGAGAGGCAGAGCTAGTGCTCGTGCTGGGGCGGAGTTGGCTCACAGCCCCTCTCCCAGCGTCTCCCACGCCAGCTCTTCGCCAGAGCTGTCTTCGTTTCTGATAAACTTCCCTACCTCCATTTGCGCCACCACCCGCATGCTCACACCGTAGCTCTTTTTCCTTTACTGGAAATGGCTCCACTTCTTCAACTCACATTCCATGCTCCCTGATCACCGCGGCGCCGTTTGGTCCTCTTACATCACTGCTGTTCTTTGACCTCACGCAGAGCTTCAGGCCCTCAGATCTTTCCCTTTCGAGTTTCTCCATCCCTGCCTGGCCTCCTCCCCTTCTCTGCCAACCTGGGAGCTCGTGTCTGATCACAGAGCAATTCTAGCTCCAGGGCCCATGACCAAACCACATTCCTATGCTTCTAACAAACCCACTCAACAAAATGTCATCTCCATTCGCCTGTAAATAATCCAGCGGGGAAGTGAGAAAAGAGAAAGTTATAGAGAAGGTTACTCTGAAATAATGTCAGCCATTGTTAGTCATTGCTGGAACCAGACAGTGATTCTATGAGGGGCCATTATAGTCTTTACTTTCATACATTTGAAAATTCTCATAATAAAATATTGATTTCAGAGCTTCACCTTGATACACATGACATAAAGCAAGTAAAAAGTTAACTGTCGAATCCTGGTGGTGGGAATATGGGTGGTTACTGTAAAAATTATTCCAAATATGTTTCATATTGGAAGTTTATATAATAAGATGTTAGGGAAAAGTCATTATACCCTTATAACTACACTGTAAGGCTCTGCTCTTACTCTGAGCATTGAAGATGTCGGAGAAAAACAGCCAGTGTGAACTCCAACCACTAAAGTCAGGTGACCCTTAGTCCTTAGTAACGCTCATGTCTCGCATGTCTCCGGGTACACTCTACTTTCCTCAGAGCCTACTCTCAACCCTTTCCCCGACTCTCAGTAAATAACCTTGGCTTACAGAGACCAGAAAAACGAAGATTACTAGAAGTGATATCACTCGGTGTCCCCCAAACTTAAGACATTCATCCACAGTCTTCATCACATCCTTCCCGTTCATTCTCTTTCAAATTCCCACCCACTCACTTTTTATCTGAAATCTCCCACCTCTCCTGGCTTCTTCCCTTCCGTTTATAAATACAAGGCATACGTCACCCTAAAAGCAGCTTTCCTGACTCCACATTCCCTCCAGCTCGTTCTTTCTAATGTACTAGAGAGTGTAGACAGTCCAGCAGACTCAAACCCTGCAGCTACTCACCTCTCACTGGCCCTCCAGCTCACCGTGCTGGACTTTCTTCCCAGAGCACTGCATGCAAGACCGAGATCGCCACACCTCCCCGGCAAGTGTTTTGTTCCAGGCTCCCTGGCAGTGCTCTCAGGATTCATTTATGACCCTCATGTACCCTTACATGTTGGAAATGCAGGTGTTCCATGTACAGACACCTGCTCTGCACATGTACACATTTATTTTTTTTCTGGGTGATGTCTCTTTTTCATGAATGCTGTCAAGTCCCCAAGTTCTCCTTTCCAAGTTCTACCTTCACTGAGGTAGACTGGTGTTCGGCTGTCGTCTAGCTTCTTTTTCTTAAAGTGTTCATTTATTTTTATTTTATGTTTATGAGTGTTTTGCATGCATGTAAGTGTACCTGTGTCATGCAATGCCTGTGGAGCCCAGAAGATCCCCTGGAACTGGAGTTAAAGATGGTTGTTAGCTACCACGTGGGTGTTGGGAACAAAACGTGAGTCATCTGCAAGAGCAACCAGAGCTCTTAACTGCTGAGCCATCTCTCCAGATCACTTTTAATAGATTTTTATTATTACTATGAGTGTATGTGTGCATGCCATGGCATGTCTGTGGAGGTCAGAGGATAACTTTGTAAAGTCACTTCTCTCCTTCTACTGTTATGTGGGTTCCAGAGCCTGAACTCAAGCTGCCAGCCTTATGCTGAAAGCATCTTTACCCTGGGAGCCATCTTGACTAAGTCTTTACAGACTTGAAACATGGATATGTTCCAAAACAACCTTTCCTTCTTCCTAAAACCGCTCTTTTCTCCTGAGCTTTCTTATCACGCATCATCTTTTCTCTGGGCATTCTTTTAATTTCTTCTACTTCTAATCCAAATCCAAACAAACTAACTTTACCTCCTGACGCTACTTAAATCCATCCTCCCTTCTCTCTTCTCATGACCTGTTCAGAGCCTCATGCCCATGAGTACCAGTATGTCAGCTGTTCTTAGAATCTCTACTATGCCTCCTACAAATTTCATTTTCCTCTCAGCAGAGCAATCCAGTAACAGCATGCACCCGTCCAAGTCTATTACAAACCCTGAAGAGCTCTACACATCCTTCATGAGGTCCAAAGCGCTGACCATGACCGTGACATAAAACAACAAACAACAAACAGCTCTCCAACATCTCCTAATGTTGCTGGTTTAGTAGCTTGGCTTCAGTGTGCCTTATCTATCTGCCTCCTGACCCGGCTCAGCAGGTGAAGGCGCTAGCCACCAAGCCTGATGACCTGAGTTCAATTCCCCGGAACCACATGGTGGAAGGAACCACATGGTAGAATGAAAAGCAGAGAATCACAGACACATTATGTGGGGAGAAACTGAAAATACCATGCTGATAAAGTAAAAAAGAAACCAAAACTCATTTGTTAAAGAAATGAACTCGGGAAGGTAGAGATAGGAGGATCGCTGGAGCTAGCTGGCCAGTCTAGCTGAATCTCTGAACTCCAGGTTCGGTGAGAGATCTTGACTCAAAATATAATAATAATAATAATAATAATGATAATGTGGAGAACAACTGAAGAAGATACCTGACATGATTCTCCCCCCTCCCTCTCTCTCTTTCTCTCTCTCTCCTAGCACATCTCTCTATTGAATACAGTGGTGAATTCTTTCTTACCTTTGGTCCTCAGTGAACTACAGTTGGTCAGCTTTTGTAAATATTACTAAAGAACACCCACGTATATTTCCACATCGTTATTAAGTATAAATGACATGATAACACATCTCACCTCTAAAATTTTAACTTCTTAACCTAATAATCAGAATATGAGTGATGTCACTATGCATGTATAAATACTTTATTGCATATTGGCAAAGGCAACTTTTAAAGGACTTTTAAAACTTGAAATAAGTAACCCTGTCCTTTATACTATTTACCCCATCCTGCAGTCCTCCCTGTAAAAGAATTACATTGCTATGTTCTAGCGGTTCACTGTGATTTATAGCAAACCATGATGTCATTCTACTGTACACTTTTGACAAGTCATTTGACTTCAATGAACACAATGACCCTGCTGACTGCAATAGAGCTCTATTAGTGTCTGTACATTGCATGAAATTTTCTACAGGAGTTTGATAGGTAGAATAGAACTATTTTTAATTTCAAGAGAATTGCCAGCTCTAAAAGTTCAACTAACTTTAAACTAATAGTCTTGCATAAAAAGGGGGAAAGGGGCTGTGTTCAACAAATGAGAATTAATAATAATATTAAGTGTATCATTTTGTTCATTTTAAAATAGTTAGAAAACAGACTTAATCAAACATATAATAAAACTACATTGAAATAACCGATCTACCTTAGTACATTTCCTATTCAAACATTTTTAGTGCAAATACATAGAACTAAGAAGGAATCATAATGTTATGATATGTTGTGCTTACCTCCTAACAGAACATTGTCACCACATATTACCATAGCAGTAGGTATTCTTTTACAACACTTAAAAGGCTATCTAGAGGCTGGAGAGATGACTCAGCAGTTGAGAACATTGGCTGTTCTTGAAGAAGACCCAAGTTCAGTTCCCAGAACCCCCATGGCAGCTGACAACCATCTGTAATTCCAGTTCCAGGGGATCTGATGCCCTCTTCTGGCCTCCATGGGTAATGCATGCACATGGCACACATGCATGTAGGCAAAACACTCATACACATAAAAAGTGAAAAAAGGCTATGTAATAAGGCATTATATAAACATTAATTTAAACTACTGTCTACCCTACATCTAAGTTGATTCGAATTTTTCTTTATTATAAACCATGTTATGCAAGCATTCTTTCTGGAGTAATAAAGATGTTCTATATCTTAAGAATCACAGTAAATATATTTCAAAACTTATTCTACTTTTGATGTTAATTAGTATGTTAATTAGTCCTCATTTTAAAGTAATAGGAAAACCAGAATATGGTATTGGGAACATCTCAATATTTAAACATTTTCCAAACAAAGACTATTATTAAGACTATTCCTGAGGATAAATTTCTTGAAATGAGATGGCTGAATCTTCAAGTTACATTTATTTTTATTTATTTAATGTGTGAGCATGTATGTGTATATATGTGTGTGTGTGTGTGTGAGTGTCCTACAGATAGCACACATATGGAGAGCAGAGGAAAATTTGTGTGATTTGGTTCTTTTCTTTTACCATGTAGGTCCCAGCGATCAAACCCAGGTCATCAACCTTGGTGGCAAGTGCCTTTACCTCCCGGGCCATTTTGCTGGCCCTCAAATGGTATGTTGGGCTATGGGCAGCTTAGTCAAGTGCTTGCTATGTAAGCATGAAGACCTGAGTTCCAACTACAGCAGCCGAGTAAAAAGTAACACATGGTGGTATATACTTGTAAGCCTGTGCTGGAGAGGAGGATTTCTAGAGTTTGCTGGTCAGCCAGCTTAACCTGATTAACAAGCTCCAACGAGGATATCTGTCTCAGAAAAGCAAGATGAGGGCTGATGAGATAATCAGCAGGTAAAAGTGCTTACCACCAAGCCTGATGATGGGCATTTAATCCCCAAAACCACATGATAGAAGGAAAGAACCTACTCCCGCAAGCTGTCGTCTGACCTCCGCGCGTATGCAGTGGTACACACTCAGCAAGCTGTCGTCTGACCTCCACATGCATGTAGTGGTACACACTCAGCAAGCTGTCGTCTGACCTCCACATGTATGCAGTGGTACACACTCAGGTATACAGACAATAAATAAGAATTTTAAAAAGAAAGACCTTTACAAACTACCTGAGATTGTCTGGATTTAGGCTTCATGCGGTGATGAGCTTTCCAAATTCAGATAGCACCAGGCCCATCCCCCTAGACTGGGACCATGTGTGGCCCTCCCACTGGCCCAGGGCTAGGCTTCTCTGCCCTTCCATTAGGGATCCAGACTTTTGCAGACTGCTTGAGAGCTCCTAAATCTAGTTTCTCTGTGGCTCCCCACCGGTAGGGGCTCAGACCTTAGGAGGAAGCCTGAGAGTACCTAAGTGGTACATGACTTGGGCCTCTGTGGGAGCTCTTGACCAGCTGGACTGAAGCCATCTGTTTTTTCCAATACAAAATCAGAAGAGAGAACCTGAAGCCTGGACCATCCAACTTTACATATCCAATAAGAAAACACCAACGTATACCAATAAGACAAACATAAGCAGACTTCAACTCAACCAAGGGAGGATTGAGTTTCACACCAGAATCACAAACAACAAAAGACATCCACATGCTGAAATCACAATGGAAATATAAAATATGAAAAATCAAAATAATATATGCCCACCGAACATCACCGGTCCTACACAAGAGTTCTACAAGGAGAACGCCCTTGTAGAGATAACCCAGGACAGAGAATTTAAAAGAACAATCATAAACATGATCAAAGAATTCAACAAGTTTAAAGAGCACATACACAAACAAATGCAGGACCTAAAAGAAGATAGGGATAAACTTCTGACTGAATTCACAAAAAAGAAAGAAATGTTGAAGAAAACTCAAGCTGAGATGAAGAAGGAAGTGAAAAACTCAAGCTAATTTGAAATGACATGGGAAAGCCTCACCAATAGACTGAATGAAATAAAAAACAGAATATCAAGACTGAACAATAAAGCTGAAGAACTGGACTGACTGCTCAAGCAAAGATTATGAAAAAATTAAAAACAGAGGAATAGAATATACAGGAAATGTGGGACACCATGAAAAGACCAAATTTATGGAATATAGGCACATAAGAAGAAGAATTTCAGGTTGATGTTATTAACCAGATCTTATACAGAATTGTGGAAGAAATTTTCCCTAAATTAAGGAAAGGCATACGCATACAATTACAAGATGCACATACAATACCAAATAGACAGGACCAGGAAAGAACCTCCCCGTGTCATGTCATACTGAAAACACTAAATATACAGAACAAAGAGAGACTACTGAAAGCTGCAAAAGAAAAACAAGTCATAAAAGAAAACCCATCAGAATTACAGCGGATTTGTCAGTATAAACTATAAAAGCCAGAAGAGCATGGACCAAAGTATTCCTAGTTCTAAGTGGCTATAGATGCCAACCTAGAATACTTTACCCAGCCAAAATGTCTATAATAGTTGAAGGGGAAAGAAAAATCTTCTACAACACAAATAGGTTGAAAGAACACATGTCCACAAAACTAGCCCTTCAGCGAATACTTGAAGCTATACAATGAATGAAAAAAATGAAGGCCTATACCCAAGGGGCAACAGATACAAACTAAAGGCAGGGATGATTATGAAAACACAAAATTAGACCAAGAATACAAACAGAAATAAAAATTATGGCTACCAATACACATCTTTCAATAATAATTTTAAATATCAATGGCCTGAACTCTCCACTTAAAAGACATAGGCTAGCTGAATGGATTAAGAAACAAAATCCATCTTTTTGTTGTCTGCAAGAAACCCATCTCACCTTCAAGGAGAGGCACAATCTTAACATGAAAAAATGGAAAAGAATATTCCAAGAAAATGGCGCTAAGAAACAAGCAGGGGTTGCAATTCTAATATACAACAAAACAGACTTTAAAACTAATCAGAAGAGATAAAGAGGGTCACTTCATTCTGGTCAAATGAACAGTGACCAAGAAGATATAATAATCATGAACATATATACACCAAACTCTAGTGTACCCAACTGCATAAAAACAGTACTACAGGATGTTAAGAAATAGATTAACCCCAACTCAGCAATACTAGGGGACTTCAATACCCTACTATCTCCATTAGACATGTCAAGCAGACAAAGAATAAACAAAGAGACATCAGAATCAAATGGTGCCATGCATCAAATGAACCCAACAGGCATCTAGCAAATATTCTACCCAAGCACTCCATGGAACTTTCTCTAAAATTGACCACATACTGGGGCATAAAACAAATCTCAACAAATACAAAAAAAGAGAAATAATTCCATGCATTCTATTAGACCATAACACAACAAAGCTTAAAATCAACATCAAAAGAAGCCCTAGTAACTACATGAACTCATGGAGATTAAACAACACACTCCTGAATGATGAATGAGTCAAAGAAGAAATTAAGAAAGAAATAAAAGTATTCCTGGAACTAAATGAAAAGGATAATACAGCACAATACAACCCCTGAAATATTTTAAAAGCAGCCCTAAGAGAGAAGTTTATAGATCTAAGTGCCTAAATTAAAAAATCAGAAAGAGCACACATAAATGACTTAATTTTACAACTCAAGACTCTGGAAAAACAAGAACAAATTAAACCCAAACCCAGCAGATGAGAAGAAATAACAAAAGTCGGAGAAATTAATGGAATAGAAACAAAGAAAATACAAAGAATCAATGAATCCAAGAGCTGGTTCTTTGGAAAGCTAAACAGGATAGACAGACCTTTAGCCCAGTTAACCAAAAGAAAGAAAGAGCAAATTCAAATCAACAAAATCAGAAATGAAAGGGAAACATCACAACAGACACCAAAAAGATCCAGGACATTATAAGAGAATACTTTAAAAACCTATACGCTTATTAAATTTGAAAACCTAAAAGAAATGAATGTATATCTAAAATCATGGGAATCCCCAAAGCCAAATGAAGAAGAGATTAACAGTTTAAATAGACTTATAACATGTAAGAAAATTGAAACAGCAATACAAAACCTCCCAACTAAAAACAGCCTAGGTCCAGATGGAGTAACAGCAGAATTCTACCAGACATTTAAAAAAGATCTACAAGCAATATTACTTAAATTATTTTAAAAAGCTAGAAACAGCAGGAGAACTCCCAAATTCCTTCTATGAAGCCAACATTACTCTAATGCCAAAACCAGGTAAAGACAAAACGAAAAAAGAAAACTATAGACTCATATCTTAATGAGCAGAGATGCAAAAATTCTCAACAAAATAGCTGCAAATTGCACAAAGACACACATCGGAGAGATCATCCTCCACGATCAAATAGGCTTTATTCCAGAGATGCAGGAATGGTTCAATATACCTCAGTCAATAACTGTCATAAACCATCTAAATGGACTCAAAGACAAAAATCACATGGTCATCTCAATAGATGCAGAAAAGGCCTTTGACAAAATCCAGTATACATTCAAGATAAAATTCCTAAAGGGAACTGGACTGAAGAAAACATACCTCAACATAATTAAAGCTATATACCAACAAGCCACCGTTAACATCATTCTGAATGGAAAAACCCTGGAAGCATCCCCATTAAAATCAGGCACTAGACAAGAATGTCCACCATCTCCATTACTTTTTAATATAGTGCTTGAAACTATTGCTAGAGCCATAAGACAAGAGAAGGAAATTAAATCAATACTAATTGGAAAAGAAGAGGTCAAATCATCCCTTTTTGAAGATGATATACATACTATACCTAAAGAGATCCCAAAAATTCTACCAGGAAACTCCCAGAACTGATTAACACTTTCAGTAAGTAGCAGGTTACAAAATTAATCTACAAAAATCAGTAATACAATGACAAGTAATTGGAGAAAGAGTACATGAAAACCCTCCCATTCACAATAGCCTAGAATAGATATCTTGGAATAAACCTTTCATCAAAAATCTCTACAATGGAAATTTACAATCTTTTTTATTGGCTCGTTATGTATTTCATACACAATATCTCAATCAATCTTAGTCATCGTTATACTCCCTTCCCCAACAGTACCCCCTCTTAGCCCCCAAACTGGAATCCATACATACGTTTCATCTGTGTCAAGTTAGTGTCTCCAAATGATCTTAGTGCAGGTTCATCCACTGAGGTCTAGTCAGCCTACCTGGAGTCCCTCACTTTAAGAAGACTAGCTCATCCTCACCCAACAGTAATTAGTTGCCAATATTTCTTAAGCAAAGGTTGGAGTCTGCTCCCCATTTCCCCCAGCTCCATGCTGGGTTTTTGTCTATTTGAATTGGCATAGGTCTTAAGCATGCAGAAACAATTGCTGTAGGCTCACATGAGCAGGGTCCCAGGAGCTTGAAGGATTTTATTACCATATGGTCACATACCTCCTCACTGACTCTTACAATATTTCTGCCCCCTTTCTGCAATGGTCCCTGAGCCCTGGATGAGTGTAACTTATCTTGTCCAGGGACCCACACTCTATAGATTCCTAATCTCCATGCTTTAGCCATTCATGACCTTTTGTGTTACTGGCCCTTTATTGCATAAGGGAGCTTCATTAATGAGAGTGAAGAGATTCATTAGTGTCTTCTTTACCCCTTGTTCTATGCTGCATGAGCCTTGGGTGCAGAGGCTGCATTGCAGATGTGCCGCTTAGGTGTGGTTAATTCAAAGACAATGTCTGTGTGTGACTAGCTGTGGTACTTACTCTATAGTAGTCTCTGTCTGGTGCAAAAGAAGCTTCTTTGATGAGTGGTGACTGGGACACTTGACAATGAAGAACATACACTGGAGGAAAGACAGCATCTTCGACAAATGGTACTGGCAAGACTGGATCTCCACTTGCAGAAGAATGAAACTAGACCATCATTTTTCACTTGCACAAAAGTCAACTCCAAATCAAAGACCTCAATGTGAAACCTGAAACTCTGAAAGTGTTAGAAGGAAATGCTGGCAGTAACTTATCAGATATAGATGTAGAAAAGGACTTTCTAAATCAGACACCAATTACTCAGGAATTAAGATCAACCATCCAAAAGTAGAACCTCATTAAACTAAAAAGCTTCTGTATAGCAAAAGAAACAACCAAGAAAGTGAAGAGAAAACCCACAGAGTGGGAGAGAAAATCTTCACCAGTGACGTATCTGACAGAGGTTTAGCATCCAGAATATATAAAGAATTCAAAAAACAAAGAATAAAGAAAAAATGACCCAATTAAAAGATGTGTTTACAGATTAAGCAGAGAATTCTCAAAAGAAGATATAAAGATGGCTAAGAAACATCTTTAACAACGTTCAACATTGTTAGTAATTAGGGAAATACAAATTAAAACCACCTTAAGATTTCATCTTACCCTAGTAAGACTGGCTAACATCAAGAGAACAAATGATACCAAATGCTGGCAAGGATGTGGAGAAAGGGGAATGCTCATTCACTGCTGGTGGGATTGCAAACTCATGCAACCCCTGTGGAAAGCAGTGTGGAGAACTCTTAAAAAAACTAAAAATGAACCTACCATTTGACCTGGTTATACCTCTCCTTGGCATACACCTAAAGGACTCATCCTACTGCAGAGATACTTGTACATCCATGTTTGTTGCTGCTCTTTTCACAATAGCTAGGGGATGGCAGTAACCTAAGTGTCCCTCAACTGACTAGTGGATAATGAAAATGTGGTACATTTACACAATGAAGTTCTACTCAGTAGTAAAAAAAAAAAAAAGATGAAATAATGAAATTTTCAGGTAAATGGATGGAACTAGAAACTGTTCTACAGAGTGAAGTAACACAGACTCAGAAAGACAAATTGCATATGTTCACCCTCATTTGTGGATCGTAGCACAAAATCCTTATTTGTATGTATCCTGATGTAACTGCAAGACCCAGAGAAATGAAAAGTAACCAGGGAGGTAAAAAAGAAAGAAGGAACCCAAGATCAAAGAACAGTGGGTGACAGCTCTAAGGGAAAAACGTATAAAATGGGGGATATTTAAATGGGAGGAGAGAGGGAGGATTATACAAGGAACTACAGAGATAAAGGGAAAGAAGGAGCACGAGAGAGGTGGGACCACTGCAGACAGGAATTATCAGTGGAGAAATGAGGAAGATGGGGACACTTTAAATGGGGAAGGCATGAAGGAAGGGTCAGACAGGGAGAGGAGGAGGAGGAGAAATAAATCATTCCTAGCTAGTGTAAAGAACCAGAGGGAATCATATTAGTCCAGCAACCTACACATCCAATATTTCTACATGAGTTTATGTATATAGCTGAAGGCTACATAACAAGGAATAAGGCCAGACATGAGAAACCTTCCTTTGAGTTGTTGGCCAGGGTAGACCAAGAGACTCCCAAAATTACACAGGCTACTGCCACAGACCTGGGTTGTTTCCTAGAATTTAAAGATAAGACCCTACTGCTGAAGACAGGACAGACTTTGGCCACAGAATCTAGAACAATGGAGCTGGAAGTGACCTGGAAGCCACCTCCCCTGAAGGCTAGCTCTCATAGCTTTGGAGAGCACTATCAGGCTGGTAAGGGAGAACATCAATTGATGGTCCAACCCCAGCTTCAAGGCCTAATAACCACAACAATGACTGGTACAGCAAATGACATTGGTGCAGTAGTGGCACTTTTGTCTTAGCTGTCTAAGACAGCTACCTAATTAGACTTAAAGTCCATTCAATGGGAGGAAACTCATGTGTGGTACTGTAAACTTAGTCATATAAACATAGCTGGAGAGGTCACAGATCTTAGAGAAAACCCCAAGACTTGTCACATCCCTAGACAAATGTACTTCCTTACTATGTGCAAAATATGGATCTTTAAATACACAGACAAGTATCTCGAATCTCAGTCATTCTCCTCAAAGAAGCTTCTCTTGCAGCAGATGGTGACTATTACAGAGCTCCACAATTGGTCACACACAGTGATTGCAATTATCTGTGAAATGCTCAATCCTAGACTAGTGACACATCTACAATGCAACTTCTACACTAGGGCTCTCAGAACATAGGACAAGGGGTACAAAGAATACTAATCCATCTCTCAACTCTCACCAATGAAGTTCCTCACACAAGAGAGGTCCATGGAACACAAAAGGACACAGACAGCCAAAACATGGAAAATAAGAATCTACAGAGTGTGAGTCTTTGACAGGATTATTTTAAAATCTACCCACCCAGGGCTCAGGAATCATTGCACAAAGAGGGGGTGGAAAGATTGTAAGAACTAGGGAGGAGGTGCATGACCATATGGAAATAGAGTCTTACACGATTCAAGGACGCTGCTTATATGAACCTACAGCAATGGTGTCAACATGAACAAGACCTCTGCCAACTCAAGCAGACAAAAACCCAGCATAGAACTGTGGAAATGGATAGCAGGTCCCAACAGGGGAGAGGGTATAGAGTTGATTAAAATGTATGAATACACAAAGATTCAATACAAACATTTTTAAAAAGGAAAGAAAAAAACAAAGTGGATGGCTTCTGAGGAATGACACTTGAGGCTGACGTCTGTCTTCCACACTCACATGCACACACAAACATACCTGCACATACATACAAAAAATCGATATTTGCTTACCCATCTCTTCACCCAAAAATATTTACTGAGTTGACACTTGAGCCAGGACATTGCAACTATCTTCCAAAGCAGTACCTCTCTAGTCAACTTCTTAGTGTGTATCAATCCTGGGTTTCAATTTTTTTCAGTATTTTATTTATTATTTTTATTTTAGGTGTATGAATATATATTTTTTAATTTTTCCTTCTCATCAGATTTGAAAAATGTACAGCATTATTTCAATTTGTGTGCTAGAAATTCTTAATGGTGGTGCAACACTTCCTCCTGCGTTTGTTGATTTTTTTGTTTACGTACTCACTCTGCTGAGTCCACTTCTTCCCATTGTGGCACTTGGACTTTATGTATTCACTCTTTACTTCACGACTAGCAGAGGTCTGATAAGTATTTCTTATTCCGTTTGTATGTGTGTGTGCACGCGCATGTGTGTGTGCGCGTGTGTTCATGCGTGTGTGTGTGTGCATGTGCGTGTGTACACATGCCATGGCATACATGGAGAGGTCAGAGGACACCTGCAAAGGTCAGCTCTCTCCTTCCACTATGTGGATCTTGGTGATAGAACTCAGGTCTTCAGGCTTGGCAGCAAGCTCTTTTACCCACTTAACCATCTCACTGGCCCAAGCTTGTTCATTATTAAAGATATTAATCGGTTTCACACCTTTCAAAGAGCTTTTCATTTATATTTGTATGTGTATGAGTATATTGCCTGCATGTATGTAAGTGCACCCAAGTTGGTCAGTACCTGAGGAAGTCAGAAGAGGGCGTCAGATCCCCTGGAACTGGAGTTACAGATGGTTGTTAGCCTCCATGTAGGAGCTGAGACTCAAACCCAGGTCCTCTGCAAGAGCAGCCCGTGCTCCTAACTGCGGAGCCATCTCTCCAGACCCTCATTTACTACATCGTGTATGTAGTAAAATTTGTAGTATTACACTTAGGACACCCTTCCTTAACCTCCAAACAAGGGATTCAATGCCTGTATTGTCTGACCCCAGGATTCGTGAGACATAGAGCTTACATCCCATGTAGTAGCAGGATATTGCTATACATATAAGACTCCTACCTTGGTAAGCAAGCCCTTCACTGTCGGTTTACCATCAGGCTGCAGGCAAAGTGGGTTAGCAGCTTGTACTCGAAGAACGTTCTGTAACACTTTCATCCATTCTTCCAATATATTGGGAGAATCTGCAGTCAGATAGTATGTGTGTTTTTCTGTGGTTAGCTAGAGTGGGATGAGAAAGCAACAGGAAAGGTGCTGTGAAGACTGAGATGAACATTTGCTTGTCATGACTGCATCATCCATATTCTTACGACACAGAAAAGCAAATGTGCTACACCTTGAATCCTAGGTTGAATGAATCCTAGGTTCCATGGCAATTAGAATACTTTCACCACTGTGAGAGTGTCAGTCGTTTGGTGTTTTAAACCCCTGATATATTCTCAATTCACTGAAAGCATCAACCATGGACCTTTCTGGCTACTGTAGTCTTTTGCCGTCCAAAGGAGCAAGACAAAACTAATAATGGTTACTGGTAACATTTCAGAAATAAAGTGTCTGAATTAATATATGCCAAACTATCTCAATGGTATATTTTAAATTTAACAGGTGTATGTGGTAAGATGGGCAGCTGCCACCTCTGATGAGACTTAGCCGCACAGTGCCTCTGCTCACCAATGGCTTTCCTTCTCTGATGTTCAAGGGAGAGCTGTCACCGTCAGATTCTGTATTAAAATACACCCACTCTGAAATCCAATAGTATAGTGTGTCATTAATATCTTCTGGGAAATTCATTTATGAGATAACCCTTCCCTGAAATACCTTGACATTTTGAGAGCTGAAAATACCCAGGAGATTCAATATCGAAAGAGTACAGGAAGAAAAGGTAAAGAATGGTGGAAATTAGTAGCCAAGGTAAACTTGACTTGCACTACAGCTTTAGCAAAAAAGTCTCAGTCTGAGAATCACACTGATTCCAAAGTGAACAAAGATGTAAAAAGTCATCCAATCTCAACTAGATTGTTTTACATGGTATTAGAAGAGTAACAAGTTCTAAAAATATGTACCTGAACTGTTTGTTTGTTATCTCCTCTTAAAATACTGCACGATGCACTAAGTTCAATATGGCCCTGAGGTTTTCTAATTACATCGCTCTGCATGAAAGGAAGAAAAGCAAACATTAAAAGATTAGCTGTAATAGTAATTATAAGAATGGTTTGTGTCATTAGTGCACAATTAGATTTTTATTACAAGGAAGAAAATCGGCTAGAAGCTTGCTTGAGAGTTTGAAGAATTCAGGTCCACTCACCGGAGATTTGTAGTAAAGTAATTCACCCCCTTTAAGAACAAACCACCTCCGCTTCCAAGTCTTAACTTTCCCACTCATTTTTAGTAGATAGCCAGATTTTTCTAATGGTTCCTAATTAAAAGAAAACATTTGAAAAATGATATTGTTTCCTTTTGGAAAGTCAAACAAGCATATTCATTAATTTTTAAAAGTCACATTCAGTGTTTACATTTTTCCCATTATCGCTGGAAGATGAGCAAGTTTTGGGCAGCTTCTGCTCGGGCTGCAAGCACTCGATGTCCGTGCAGTAAGCATCAGGAGGAATGGCGTAATCACTTTCAGAAGCCACAGAGGAGACAGACACACCTCGGAAAACAAAGACACAAATCAAGTCAGTATTTTATATTGGAGCGGGCCCAACACCAGCTGTGAGTTCTCCCCCAGGCTGCAATGAATTCCTGTACCACAAACCCCCACACTAGATTCAGCCCATTCCTCAGGCTACAAAGAACTTCTGATGCAGGGAACAAAACCAAGGGGTTGACACTGCCACACAAATTTCCAAGAAAGTCAAAGGAACATAAATAATATTTTATATGGTTACGATCATAATTATTCTTATTATTCTTACATATACAAACTATTATGCAAGCCTACTAATTCATCTTCAAAATATGTGTATTTACATATTGATATATATATATATATATATATATATAGGCAAACAAATGTTATACCTTAATTTACCAAGATTTTCACAATTACATTTTAAACCACTTAGTTTCTATAATCACTTTCAAAGTAACCACATAAAAGTATGACCACAATAGTATTTTTCATAAAAGTCTAAGAAACTACTAAACAACTTTCAGACTAAAAAAATCTTTAATAAACGGGACTTAAAGATACCAACATACTATTTCATTTGCTAACAACTATAATGTAAATTCAACAGAACATTTCCACAATAATTAAGTTGGTTTTCTAGAAAACTTCTTGTGAGTTACAAGCCATATATAGACAGGGAATATAAGTAGAGATTTTAAAATTCTAAACAAAGACAAGAACTTAGGCCTTTATTCATTACAGCATCCATAATTTTTCTTAAATGTTCACTAATTTAAGGGCATATGCAATAAAACTACTTTTGTAATATTCTCTACTTACTTGATTCAGATAAATAACGATTGTATGATAACATCTTTATTTTCCATAGTATACCAGAAATTAGGGATCTCAGGGATCATCCTAGTTAAGGGATCCATTGCCTAATGGAGTCTAAGACCCAGAGATGATGGGATTTATTCAAAGTCACATAGCCAGGCAGAGGCAATGTCTCAGAGCAGAGCTCAGTTTCCAGCCCCAGGGTTAGTGTGCCAGGCACTGTCCCGGGTCAGACAATGAGTCCTCATGCAACATGGAGTCTTAAGAAGGGACATATCTACCTAACAGGGAGTAAGTGCTATAAAAAATAAAATATGGAGCAGGCCAAAGCAAACAGAAAGAGATGGCAATAGAAGAAGGCCAGCGACCACAGCTGAACAGTGTGATCTGGGAGGGTCTCACTGAGGAGGCAATGCTTAAGCAAAGTGATAGGGGCTGTGAAGGGTTCTCTTACACAGGCATGTGGAATGTCAAGTGTGATGCTGCACACATACAATCTTAGTACCTGGGAGGTGGAGGCAGGAGTAGAGGGCCAGATGTGGGTACAAGAGACCCTACTTTAAAAAAAAAACATAGACATAGTTTTAATCTGTAAACAACAGGGCTAGTGATAAGGCCAGCTCTGAGTATGAGAAGAGAAAGGAATGAATGATATCAAAGACATAAAAGAATAAGGAATGCCTTGTATCCGTTATGAAGACCATTTGCAGCAGTGTTTTGGGCAACAATATGACATAACTTGATTCTGACCACAGGGAACCAGGTGAGAGCAAAGAAACTAGTGGAAGTCCAAAATATTACACCAAAGAAAGCTAAGCAGCTCTGGTTGAAGCTTCAGAATTTGAAAATGCCCAGAGATTCTGTGTAACACAGTCTGGAAATCAACAGGCATACAATGCCTCAAAGACTTTCCTAAAATACAAGTGCCATTTAGTTAGATGAGATCTCTGTAACTCTGCATATGCACAAGTTTTACTATAAGCTGGGCTAGGAAATGGCTCAATAAGTAAAGTGCTTAAGCATGAGGATCTGAGTTCAGATCCCCAGAATCCACGTAAAGTCAGACATGGCTGTAATCCCAGCACTCCTACAAGATGGGAGGGAGACACAACAGAATTCCAGGGAGCTGGTGGCCAGCTGGCCTGGCGTACAAAGCCTGAACAATAAGGTAACCTGTCTCAAACAAGGTGGAGAAACAAGGATTGGCATCTGATGTTGTCTTCTGACCTTCACATGTGTGTGTGGTTTGTATGTACCTGCACTCATGCACACAGACACAAAGATTTTAGAAATTTATAACAAGTTATATGTGTGCACAAAATAAAGTCGTAGTCATTCTCTACTTTAATATCAGATTAACTAACACAAATTGTAGGTATATTTTCTTACATTTGACAACAATAAATCTATTCCACAAATAATTCAAAATGTCACAAAGTAACCATAAAAAAATTTCGTTTTGGCTAATTCTGTGCCTTCTATTCCGCAGTAAAGTGATCTCTCCTACTACAAGACAAATCATCACCATCATTATCAGTCATCATCATGAAAGACAGGTTTGTGTGAAATCATAGAGAATGAAGTAGAAAATTATGATTAGAAAGTAAATGCATCAGTCCTAGAAGAATGCTCATTTCACTATGGTTTGCAGAAAGGACTTCTCTAAATGCTTCTTCTCTAAAGCCTATTGTGGAAATAGAGTCCTGAATCAATATTTGGAGTGCTGGTGTTGTCTCTTGTGCCTCCACGTTTCCCTCACCTCGCTTCATGGCTCTGGGGCTTCCGGGTCCACTGCGGCTGCGCGTATCTGACTCCGATGTCCGTGAGCTAGACCTAGAGCTGTCCTCTTCCTCTGAGCCAGATGAATCATCCAGAAAAGGGCTGCTACTTATTTGTGTCGCCTTCTAAAGAAAAGCAGAACAGCCTCCCTATACCTATCTCTAAGGTTTCCTCCCTCTTTAGATATGCAATGCTTAATGGAAAGCAGTCATGAGATATAATTTTTTTTGGAGAAATACCAGAACACATTTGCCAGTATGAAAGCCACGTTGTCAAACCTTTAATTCTAATTAGCTAGGAATTTGTCAATTATAAAAGATTCTTAAAAACATAAGGTTGTCAATATCTGACAGTTCTTGTTTTAATTGGGTACTTCTGGCAAGGAAAGGGACCCTGGCAAGGATACAAAGATCTTTCTAAGTTGGAAGTTTCCACGGCATCATTAATAATATGCTTCCTTTAAACAATTAATGGTCTGGGGGGCGGGGAGGAGCCCACACCATAATGAATGCAGACCTCTGTCTTCTCCAGACCTTTATTACTGTGAACTTTAAAAAGCCTATAAAAGAATAATCTCTATAAAATGTTAAGAATGGAATTTGGAGCTTGAAGGAAGTTTCCCCGAGCATCCTGAAGAGAACTGTATGTGTAACACGAAGGGACGCATTACCCCTTTCAATGTTGTATACACTGGAGTTGTCATGTTCTTGTATATCAGAGACATATAAAGGCCCGATGTGGAGTAGGAAACTATGCTGGCAGAATCTGAAACAGAAAACATCATAAAAATCCTTTCAACAAGCACACTGGCCTATTTCTTATGAATATGGATTAAAAAGAAATTGAGTTAACAAGCGATTACTAATTATAGTCTGTTTTATGGCATTTACAGGGTTATGTCAACATTTTTTGGTTTTGAGGAGGCTTGTTTGTTTTTTGTGACAGGGTCTTATTAGGTAGCTCAGGCTAGCTTCAAACTAGCAGTGATCCTCCTAGCTTGGCCTCCTGATTGCTAAGATTAGAGTCACTAAGCTACAAATACACTTTTTCACAGGGGTCATTATTGGCTTGTGTACTCTAGCTCCCCAACTAGATCATTAAGCTCTTTGACAGCAAGAAAGAACCATGGCTTTTACTTCTTTAGCATCTCTGTGCATGCTTAGCTGTGTAGAACTAAGCATAAATAAGTCACCCTGACCAATTTAGTAAGTGGTCACTTTGAAGACATTCTTTCACTATTTGGAGCCCTGTCTCCAACAAGGTATTAAAACATCACCATTTTTTTTTTTTTTTAATCTTTTTGAGACAGGGTCTCCCTGTAGCCCCAGCTGGCCTTGAACTCACAGAAATCTGTCTGCCTCTGTCTCCCAAGTGCTGGGATTAAAGCTATGCGCCACCACACCGAGCAGACATCACCATTCTTAGGCCCTGCTGAGTGAATCCAGTGTTGGAAGTTTCTATGAATCTGATTGCTTTGATGACCTCACTGATGCAGAACCATATATATAATTTCCTGAATATTGAGAATACAAGATAACTAAAAAGGAAAGAACACTAGCAATTATGACTCTATGGGACTAGCTAGTTGGAGGACAGACAGAAGGCATGTAGGAGGAGCCATAGGAAGTTTTCTCTTATTTCAGCCATTTCTATGTGGTCATTTTGCTTTGTTTCTGAGACAGGGTCTCCTGTAATCCAGGCTAGCCTTGAACCTATGTAGTTGAGGCTGACCTTGAACTCTTGATTTCCCTGCCTTCACCTTCCAAGTGCTGCTTTTATTTTTCAATAATGGGCATGCATTGTTTCTACAATAATATTTTTGAAGAAAAGAAGGAAGAAGACATAGAAACTAATATTTTTATAATTTTTTGTAACTTTAAATAGATAAAGGGCCCATGTCTTTCTACTTTAGTCTTTTTCAGGTAAAAACATAGCAAAGACCTTTCTATATCAGAATTGAACATATTTGTGCCTTTATAATGAGTAGGACTAATACAGTTTTAAAATAAATCAGCAACCATTTCCTGAACATTTATATAATTCCATTTATTCCAATAACTTTAGACATCTGGGAACATCTTGCCTAGTGAAACAGAAATACAAAATCACATACTTAACAAAACCTTTTATTATAGTTTTTTAAAAGACATAAACAATAAAATTTACCATCTTAATCATTTAAGTATACAATGCACTATAATTGAGGTTTTTTTCACACTGTTGTAAAACAGAATGTTTTCATCTGAAATTCTAAACCCACTAAACAGTGTTTCCCCTTCTCTCCTGTCCTCTAATAACCATCGTTCTATATTCTGCTTCTATGAATCTGATTGCTTTGATGACCTCACTGATGCAGAACCATATATGACTGCCTTTTTATGGCTGGTTATACCATGTATCTGGACTGCGTTGTCACTTAGCACATATCCTCAAGGTTCACCCATGTCAAAACATGCAAACACACTCACCTTTATTAGCATTTTCCATATTGAAGGCCTCAGACATTCGAATGCCTGATTTGGCTACAGCATAAATTCTGCTTTCCTAATATAAAAAAGAGATTGAACCAGATGTTTAAAGCAAAGAAATAATTACTTTGAATATATATGTTTTTCATTTGTTCTTCAGATAATATCCACAAGAACACAGCATTACCATAAAACTCATCAGTGCCAATAAAACATATCACTGTTGGGGCTGGAGAGATGGCTCAGGGGTTAAGACCATTGACTGCTCTTGCAGAGGACCCAAGTTTGGTTCTCAGCACCCACATGGCAGCTAACAACCATCTATAACTCATAACTCCAGTTCAATGAGCTGCAACACCTTCTTATGACTTCTGCAAGCACTGCATGAATGTAATACATTTACATACACCCAGGCAAAATGCTTATATACAAATAAAATAAAATAGGGTTGAGTTTGATGGTATATGCCTTTAATCCCAGCACTTAGGAAGCAGAGGCAGATGGAGCTCTGTGAGTTCGAGACCAGCTTAGTCTGGTTCTGAGAACCAGCCTGCTGAGTTCTAGGTCAGCTGGGGCTTACAGGGAGACCCTGTCTAATAAATAAGTAATTTTAAAAACAGCACTGTGAATTTTTTTCTCTCCAATCAACAGTCATCCCATTACTCATTTCTGTTCCCAAACTTTGGCTTGGTATCTTAATTTTTTTGGAAGATAAAAGGAGTGAGTCTGAGAAAGTTTATTCACAATCATCTACTACAAATTAACATATCTTAACATGAAGTAAAAAACTATTTACAATCACTAAATACATATATATTTCTTCTTTAATATTCTACCATGGTTCGAGGGAAAAAAGAAAAACTTCACATTCAGAATCACAGAGTGGTATTAAATGCTATCACCCTCTTACTTTAATGTACATTTTAATAATGTAGAAAAACACCTTGGGTCAAATAGCAACTGAATTTGGGAATTACATTGGAATTATTATTTAATTTTTTCTTCTCCCCTAAGATCTCTGAAATGGGTAGTGGAATGGCTATTAGCACTGCTCAATGAGAAAAGGAACCCCGGGTTGTTTCCAGTATAGAAATTATCATGCTCTGCCTTTTGCAAAGGGGCTAAATTTGGACACAGTTGGCTGGACCAGAACACAGAGGGCAGCCAATGCCACCCTCTTCCAGAGGGGTAACTTGATGAGACCACTGAGGATGGGGGACACTTTCAATTAATGAGTGTTTTGAGTGTTTGACAGGCTGGAAAAGACGTAGTTACTTTGAGCTTGTGAGAGATGCAAAGATGAAGATCAGAGTGCATGGATCAGAAAGTCTGTAAAAACAGATAATAAACAGGAGCGGGGGCGGGGGGGGGCAGGAGGCCATGTGAGGATGCACAGGAGTAGTGAGTCAAGGAAGGGGAAGGAGGGTTCCTTAGGAGAGGACAAGCTGTGCTACCAGGGCAGGGACAACCGATCATTTCTAAGGAGCTGACTCTGGGGTTCTGCTGAATCACAGGCTGTCCCACCAGAGTCACTGTTCTATTTGGAATGGTATTCAAGTGCATCAAGGATAAGCTATGCTTTAAAACAGCAGCTTACTAATTGAGAGAACTAAAACATCTTTTTCCTGAAACCTGAAAAGGCCTAAGAAGCTTCAACCTTGGCCAGCATACAGGAGGGTTTTTCTAGGACTGCAAAAGACGAGAAGGAAAAAAAAAAAAAAAAGGCAAAATTGCAGAACAACAGTTTGCCAAATAAAACACACGTGAAAGCCTAACCAAAACCTATGAAAATCTCAGCATAGTAAAAGGCAAAATTTCAACTTCTCACTGACTAAAGGGTAACATAACTGGAATTCCAGAGATTCACGTGCCATCAACTTCTACGTTTTTTAGTGCCATTCAGAATTTAGTAATCAACCAGAGACAGTTTCATGTGGATACTGAAATGAAAATGTTCTCTTTAAATAAAAGCAGACACATCTCAAAATCTGAATTTATATTAGAAAAATCATGCCAGCCCTAATTTTCTTACAGTTAGGATAGTTACTAAATAAAATGACCATAATAAAAGAGCATGACTCCAAAACCCCAAATTTCTGGCCACTCAAGATGTTTCTCTTGAGGCCAAAGATTAAATTATGCCAATATGTGGGAGAAAACTTAAGTCTACAAAACAGACCTATTCACTTAGCTTTAAATACAGAATTTTTAGGCTGGCAAGATGGCTTAGAGAGCCGAAGGTGCTTGCCACCAAGCCTGACAACCTGATTTTGATCCCAGGAACCATAAAGAGAAGGAAAGAACCGATTCCTGTAAGTTGTCCTCTGACCTCCAAATGCCCACCATGCGTGTACACCCCACTTCCCACCAATAAGTAAATGTGAAAGAAGCTCAAACATGGAATTTTAAAAAATCTATCGGTGTAGATATTTCTAAGACCTGTCACACATTGACATGTTTAATTACTGCAGTAATGGTCAATATTTCTATAGAAAATTCAGTCTATGCTAGATTTGTAGGAAGATACTTTGGTTGACGTAATGGATTTAGAAGCTCATAAAAAGTAAAGCAAAACCTCTCTCACACCAATCAATTAAATAACAAAGTTCAAAACATGATGACCAATAAGAGTAAAGTGCTGTTTCAGAATCCACCTTAAGTATCACAGAGGGAACCATTCTTCCTCACTCCTCACGTTTCCTTCTACGCCTAGGATCTCCAGTCATTGAACACTCTAGCCTGCTCCCACCTATTCACTTTCGCTTCCTTGGTAAGCACAGCCCAGCACCTTCCTCACTCCTTTCTCTTAAGAAGCAGCTCCCACAGGAAACAAGTATCTGTACTGTTTCTCCAGGTTGTGTGAGTTAGAGAGGTCATGGCCTCACTTCCTGCAGGAGGAAGCCGCCAATGATGTAGCCGCAGTTTAGGCCAGGGTGAATAAATCTAATTCAGAAGTCTAACACTGAAAAGTTCATTTAGATTCTAATTCTCTTGTTAGAAATAAAGTCATATTTTGAATTCCCACCTATTCAGAACTTGATTGGGAAAGAGAAGGGGAAATTATATTCTGAAAATGAGAAATTGTGTGAACAAAGTTGGATTTGAAAAGAAATGGTGTGAAAGTGCGCTGGGCCTGGTGGCACACACCGTTAAGCCCAGCCTGGTCTACATAGAGAGTTCCAGGCCAGCTGAGGCTACAGGGACACCCTGTCTCAGAAAACAAAACAAAATCCCAGGAATGCATGTTGATAGAAGAGCGTGTATGCATCGCACACGGATATAATTACCCAGGAGGGAAACCGATGCAGCGGGGGAGTGGGAGGTTTGCCGCCTGCCGCCTTCTTGGCTGACTCGCTGCTTTCCTGGTCGTCCGGAGAGCTGTAGGAGAATAACCCATCGTCACAGCCTGCATCTTCGTTCTCCATGACTTCCATACTGTTACCATCAACTAAATCCAGATCTGTCTCCTGAGGTCTCAGCGGTCGTATCATGCTGATAGCGTTTCTATTTGTGCCAAACATCCTGTCAGAACATAACTGAGGCTGGCTCAAGTGCCTTTTGGTGAGTGCCACACTTATGCTGAAAATGTTAGGAATTCTTAACTTCGGAGGTGGTAGGTATGACGAAGGCACTAACTGTGTCCCTTTTCCAGGGAGTGAATTAGGATGCTTTGGGGTTAAAGCTGGGGTCAGAATAGGGCTCGGGGTGTTGGCCTCGCTCGATGAGGATGAATAATCCAGTCTCTGGGATTGAAATTTTTTATTCAGTTCATCTGAGGAACTATCCTGCTCCTTTTTACTTGACTCAGAGTTCCCCTTTGCAAGGCTGTTCCGGGCTTTCCACTGTGCCTCCTGTTGCCAAGAATAGAGCTTTTTGTGTTCTAGCCTCTTTAGACCGAAAGTCTCTTCTTCAAATATAGAACTGCTGTCATCAGATGCTGTCAGATACGCTTCACTCCCCAACCTGCCACACTGGACGCCTTCCTCCGATGTGTGGCTGGAAAGGGTAGATGTGCACCTGGACTTGGATCTGCCCTTGTCCCCATCTTCCTCATCAGAACTCCAGTCACTCACTGGAGGCCCAGAATTCTGGGATATGCTACCATCTGTAGCAAAGCTTGTTCTTATTTTCTGATTCTGTTCTGAGCCACAAGAGGTTTCATGCGAGGATCTCTGGCTTCTGTTGTTTTCTTGAATTTGGTTATTAGTAGATGTCTCTGCAATTTCCATTTCTAGAGGAAGATACATCATATTGGCATGTTGCCTTTAATAATAAAACCTTTATACAATTACATTGTATGTGTGCATTATACTTCTTGAAGTAACTACACTGCAGAAATTGGCAATTACACATGAAAAAAGGTTAGCTTACATTATTCTTTGTTAGTTTTATGCCATTTAAAGCACAAGTTTGAAAATTATAGGTTTTATATAAAATACAGAGTCCTTATACTTCCATTTCATTGCATGCAAATTAAATTGTGTGGTTTTTTTTTTACAAACAAATATATTAAGGAACAAAACTTCACAACAGTCTAAAAAGAAATAATAAAAGGAGAAGAATGTGAAACAGGGCAACTATAATCAAAGAAAGTAGTCACAAAAAAAGAACAGCATTAATTCCATTTTAGAAACAAAGAAAATGACAACTCTTTTCCCACTAACCTTTAAAATTACCATGATGTAAATCTAAAACAATAAACACAAGGCCATAATTTAAGAAACAAACTTTTGTGTCCAAGCTTTGATATATGAAATATACAAAATCATGAAGAAAGCAAGAGGGAAAAAAAGCTTTCCTCTGCTTTTTGTTTAATCATGACTACAAACCACTTTTAAAATGTCTTTAGATATGGATTCCATTTATTAGCAAAGTAAGTAATAGAATGCACCGATGCCTTTACAAGCAATGATTTAAAACTTTTTAGATTGAATAGAAAAAGAACTTTGAAAACATAAACATGAACTT
Organism: Eospalax fontanierii; assembly: GCA_035773235.1. Lineage (NCBI taxonomy): Eukaryota > Metazoa > Chordata > Mammalia > Rodentia > Spalacidae > Eospalax > Eospalax fontanierii. The sequence continues at coordinate 22,073,829 of CM069529.1, forward strand.
CATAATTAAGGAAAGAGAGACTGAATAAATATACACTCAAATTTTTATCTGGCCTTTGTTAAATTTTTAAAGATGCCAAAGCTTGGCACAGGTAAGCTTGACAGTGCTCACCTGACTGCTAGGTAGTGGTAAGGAGATGAAAACGGATTCTTGAAAAAGCAAAGAAAATAGAAGTAACAACAAGAAAGCTAGTAACAGTACAGCCTTCCGACTGCCAAGGCATTAGGTCAATTTTCAGTCAGCTGAAAATTCAGGCAGAGGTAGCTTTTAGAGCTATAATTTTTCTCTGTAGAGCAAGAAAACTGTGGGTGAATGTAGGTAAGTTGCAAACTCAAGCTTCCTGAAAACATTTGGGAAAAGTCAACAAAAAAAGATTACACTAGACCTCTCAAAGCCAGCGGCTGCACCACAAGGCAAAGAACTGAAAGGAGAGTAGAGATCTTCACACCAGACCCCGGTCTAGACATCTAGGACATCTTTCCCTCTTCAAAGCAACAAAGGGGAGTCGAGCAGTTCTCAAAGCACCCTTCAATGCCCATTTCTTGATGAGTTTGGTATGTCAGAATTAATTTCATGTTAAATATTAAGTAACTGAAATATCTTCTCAACAAACAAACAATAAAAATGCCCAATCCTAACAGGAAAGTGGGTTATAAAAGGTACCCTGTAATTAGAATTAGAAACTTAATATTTTAAAGTATTTCCACCTGCTACAGGAAAAAGTAGAAGACTGGGAAAATCAGTTTCTCCACTGCACAACTGCAAAACCCTACAGAGGACTCAGAACAACTACTACTGAACCAAATTGAACGAAGCTCAGTGGTGACTTGCTCTTACTAAACACCCATAAAGCCTGAGTTGTCAGGGAAAATAGAATCAAGCTAAATTCTAGTTCATCTTAAGTGGATGATTTCCTCCCCCCTCTCTCTCTTTTTTTTTTTTTTTTTGGAAAATGCTGAGATGAAAGGTTACAGTGTGTAAATACCTTCTGCATGTTTTCCTTCAGTGAATTCGGGTTCTTTGGATGATGTCTTGCTCATTTCCTCGGGTTTTACTACTTGAGGAGGACTCTTTGCTCGGGATAAGAAGCATCCAAATGTCAAGCTGCTCAGGCGCTGCCCTTCAGAAAGCTTTGGTGTAGAGCCAGCAGATGTTTTCTTCCCTTGAAGTTCTGCAAGGTCATCAATCAAACTGAGTTGAATTTTTTAGAGCACTTCATTAAATACAGAATGAAAGCATGTAAGAACCTGAATAAATCAGTCTTTTTACACTAGAAGAAAAGCCTGAAGTATATACTTTACTTATGTGTGGTAAATGGAAATTGCAATGTTAAGCATCCCAGTTCTATGTTTAAAATCTGTTTATGAGCCAGGAAGATGGCTCAGCGGGTAGAGACACCTACTCCTAAGCCTGAAAACCTCAGTTTAATCCCCTAGAGCCCACATGATGGAAAGAGAGAACTGACTCCTGCAAGTTGTCCTCTGACTGCCACAAGTATACCATGGCATATAGGTGTCCGCACACATTCACATGCACATGTATTCACACAAAATAAATGTGAAATCTATTTTATATATTTTGAATGATCAAAATATTTCCCAGATGGCGAGAAAAAAACTAATCTCTTTAAGAGTTTTTTAGCTCTCAAAAAAAAAAAAACACGTGAAAAATCACAAACAAAATTAAACCTGATTGTAAAAACTACAGAGTTACAGGTTCTTAAAAGCCAAGTATTGGTAAACACAAGTTAAGTGTTTGTAAAATTTTTATAATACCAGTAACATTTTTAAGATTTATTTATCTTTATTTTATGTGTATGAGTATTTTGTCTGCATTGCATGTATCTGAGTATATGATGTATGTGCCATGTCCACCAAGGTCAGAAGAGGGTGTTGGAGTTGAGCTTTTAATGCCAGCACTTGGGAGGCAGAGGCAAGTGGACCTCTGTGAAAAATTAAAGTCAGCATGGTCTATAAAGTGAGTTTCAGGTGAGCTGTTGTAGATACAGGAAGACCTTGCCCAAAAAGACGAAGAAGAGGAAGGAGGAGGAGGAGGAGGAGGAGGGAGGAGAGGGGAGGAGGGATGAGGAGAAGGAGGAGGGAGGAGGGAGGAGGAGGAGGAGGAAAAGGAGGGTCTTGGATCCTCTGGAACTGAAGTTACAGATGGTTGTTAGCTTCCATGAGGGTGTTGGAAACAAACCTAGGTCCTCTGCAAGTGCAGCCAGTGCTCTTAACCAGTTTCCAGCACCAATCTTTAGGACTCTTAACACTGTTGCTTATAAGATCAGAAGTATGGATAAGAAAAGTTTCCAAGAAAGTTAGCTACAGAACTCTAGGAGTACAACAGAGGGTTAAGTTAAATAGAAACTGATAATAACAAGAAATATTTCCAGGATATTTCTTCCAATGTGGCTTTTAATATGTTTACGTTGATCATCTATCCCAGAACAGACTCACAGTAATACTGTGAAGATTGTATACAGCTAGTCCTCTTTCCCATGGATTATGCATCCATGTATTCAACAGACTGTTGATCAAAAATATTCAGGAAAAGCTATCTCTATATGAAACATGTACAGATTGTTTATTATGATTCTCTAAAAATACAATATAATAAATATTTATATGCTATTTACCTTTTATTAGGCATTGTAAGAGACTTAGAGATGATCTGAAGTAATAGAATATGTATAGCACATCATTACATAAAAATATTGGAACATTTTTATATAAAGGGCTTGAACATCCTCAGATTTTGATATCCATGGGGTCCTAGAACCAATCCTCCACAGAACATGACAAACAACTGTATACACATGTGTATTTGTAAGTACTACATTAAATCTAACACACATAATATATCTATTCTCCAGCCTAAGTCTCCTTTCCAAGGATCAGTGCTTCTTAGTCTATAAAACCCAAGAGGCTGTCAATGAAGACTAGAATTTCAAACCAAGAATATCAGGGGAAATTGCAATCTTTTGAGAGTAGACCTGGTATATCCAATTCTATTTCAACAAGATACCTCAAACCTTAATTCTAAATATGAATCTTTCAATCAATTGCGGGAACGCCTAATTTTCATCAGATAGAAGAAATGGCAGCAAGTATTAGCATGCACTAAACAGAACATCTTGCCAAACATGGTCGCTCACACCTAATATCCCAGCACTTAGCAGGCTGAGGAGGTAGACGAAGCCTAGGTTTGACCTCAAAACACTGTTCTTCAAACCACATCAGTGCTTTTTCATCGAATTATGTGAGACTCTGAGGTTTTGTGGAAAATGTTCCAGAGGGTACACAAAGAGGCAAAGGGAAGGCTGAGTCTGCAGAAGTTTGGAAACATCACACAGCACTACTTTGACATAGGCTCATCTGTTCAGATTCTACAGAAGTTTTTTTTTTTTTTCTTAAAAGGTCTGTTGCAAAATGAAAGCCTGAAACATTTTAACTAGGTCATATGTCTAAAAAGCATGAGTCATACATACACACGGATACACCTCTTCTTCTACCTGGTGGGAAACTGACTGGTTACCACAAGAGCAATATACCCAGACCCCACCCACTGCATCCTGATCCCCTGGACCCAAACTAGCTGCATCCTCCAGGTTAGTTTGCTAGGCCCTCCACAGGCTGTCCCCATCCCTGTCTTGCCCTTGACACCCCCTCCTGATCTTCCTGCCACTGACCTGCCTACTGCTCTGCTAAGAAATGCAAACAAACTAAATGTCCCTCAACTGACAAATGGATAACGAAAGTGTGGTCCATTTATACAATGGAGTTCTACTCAGTGGTAAGCAAAGATGAAATCTGTAGGTAAATGGATGCAACGAGAAACTGTTATATACTCAGTGAGGTAACACAGACTCGGAAAAAAAGCAATGTATGTTCTCCATTTATTTTAACTGGAGAGGGAGGAGGGAGATCAGACAGGGAGAGGGAGGAGGGAGATCAGACAGGGAGAAGGAGGAGGGAGATCAGACAGGGAGAGGGAGGAGGGAGATCAGACAGGGAGAGGGAGGAGGGAGATCAGACAGGGAGAGGGAGGAGGAAGATCAGACAGGGAGAGGGAGGAGGAAGATCAGACAGGGAGAGGGAGGAGGGAGATCAGACAGGGAGAGGGAGGAGGGAGATCAGACAGGGAGAGGGAGGAGGGAGATTAGACAGGGAGAGAGAGAAAGAGAGATAAATAAAACTTAGGTGGTGTGAAAAATTCCTCTGAAAAATACACACAATATCTGAACATGAGAGCATATGTATACCTGAAGGCTATATAACAAGAAACACAGTACCAGACAGGAGAAACCTCTCTTCAAGTTATTGGTTAGGGTAGTCCAAGAGATTCTCTAAAATAACACAGGATATTGTTACAATCCTCGATTATCTCCTAGAATTTGAAAGCAAGATCCTATTACTGAAGATGGGACATACTTTGGACACAGGACTTGGAGCAATGGAGTTGGAATTGACCAGGAAGCCTTCTTCATGAGGACTAGCTCTCATAGTTCTAGAGGATACTATGCAAGATGCTAAGGGAGAAAAACCAGTCAATGGTCCAACCCAGCTGTAAAGCCTAATAACCACAATGACAGGCATAATAAACTATCTCTATAGTGCAGTAGTGACACTTTTATCTAAGGGTAATCAATAGCTATCTAGTGGACTTAAAGCCCTCTCAATGGGGGTGCTTCATGATTGGCACTATAAACACGGCCAAATACATATGGATGGAGAGGTCATAGATCCTGGAGAAAACCCTATCTCCCTCATGTCTCTAGACAAATGAAATTTCTTGCTGCATGCTAAATATGAATCCTTATATTTACAGGCAAGTATATCAATCACCACTCATCAAAAAAGCTTTTTTTTAACATATGGAGACTATTACAGGGTTATATAACTGGTCAAACACAGAGAATACGTGTCTGAGAGATGCCCAGCCCTAAATGACACATCTACAGTGGAACCTCTATACCTAAGGCTCATGATATCTAACAGAACATGGGGTAGAGAGGACACTAATGCATCCCTCAACTCTCAACAGCAAGCCTTCCTCATACAACAGAATGTGATGCACACAGAAGTCCACAACTGGCTAAGTTCTAGAGAAGCAGAGACTGTAGAGTGTTTGCATCTGGACAGGACTCTATATTAAACTTCACCTACCCGTGGCTCAATGAACATTGTGGAAGAGGGGACAAAAAGACTGTAAGAGCCAGAGTTGGTGCATGAACATAAGGAAACAGGCTTTTAGGCCTCTGGGAACTTGCTCATATAAAATTGCAGCAATGGTGAGAGTGTGCACAAGACCCATGCTGACTCAATCAGACAAAAACCCAGCATAGAACTGGAGAAATGGGCCAGCAGGCCCCAACCTTAGCTGAGGAACTATTAGCAACTGATTGTTGCAGAGTGAGGGCGAGTTGATCTTCTTTAAGGGAGATCTAGATAGGCTGACTAGACACCAGTGAATAAACTTGAGCCAAGGGACAGTGAGGTACAAATGCTTGACTGGACAGGCCTTAACTGACATGAGAATGCATGCAATCTAGTGGGAGAGTGCTGGTAGGGAAGGGGATCTAAAATAAATTAAGATCTATTATAAGAAATGCACAACCCCCTCCCCCAAATATACATAAGAATGTTTTGTATGAAGTGTATAAAATTTCAACAAAAATATACATTAAAAAAAATTTAAAGAGCAGTATGCTAAATAATTCTCTTATCACATAAAGGCTACACACCCTTAGGCTTTGAAGTGACAAAGAATGCAAGTCTATGTATTTGAAAATGCAAAGGACTTATTTATATCATAAAATTCTACTCTATAACAACTCTATAAGTGTCAAAAACCATAACACAGGGAGTTAGTGAGATGGCTCAGTGGCTCAAGTGCTTACTATGTAAACATGAGGACCTGAGTTTGGATTCCCAGTACCCAAATAAGAGCTAAGCATGGTGGTATCCCTAGCCTGGGGATGGAGCAGAGACAATTAGATCTTCAGGACTGCCAGTCTAGCCAAATTGATGAGCTTCAGGTTTAATGAAAGAACTTGTCTCAAAAAATAAGAAGGAGAGTGATAGAGAAAGATCCTGAGAATGACATCTGGCCCTCACGTGTGAATACCCAGGTGGGTGCACCCACTCACACACACAAAATGAATGAAGAAAGTACGCAACACAAAGCAAAACTGAAAAAAAAACATGACTGATTTTCTATTTTAAAGCAAAGATATTGAAAATTAAATATTAAAATCAATATTATCACCTTCAGGTTTTAAAAATATTTAGCTGTGCTCTCCAACATGGTAGCCTCTAGCATCGTAAAGCTGCTTAAATTTAAGTCAATTCTAATGAAGAAAAAAAATAATTTTTTTTTTGTTTTTTGTTACAGGGTCTCCCTGTAGCCCCAGCTGGCCTCAATCTCATAGAGATCCACCTGCCTCTGCCTCCCAAGTGCTGAGATTAAAGGCAATGTGTCACCACGCCCAGCCTGTAATGAAGAAAATATTTAAATTCAATTCATCATTTGCACCAGATCTATTTCAAGTGCTTGGCATTCATAAATGGCTTGCGACCATCGTGCTGGACAGTATAAGAACAGAGCATTTCCTTCAGTGCAGAAAGTAGTCAAAATTTATACAGAACTCTAGGAGAAAATGTCCTTTTTTGGTATATCTCGGGTTCTGGAGATTGACACCAAGGCTTCATTCATGCTACCCAAGCACTCTGACACTGAACTAAAACTCCAGTCCTTGAATGTCTTTTAAATAGGCCAGTCTCTCTGGACATTAGGAGTTATCAATGGATACTCCCATTTGACAAGATTCAAATCCTACCCAGAAGACCTACACCTGGAGAAGATTAGGACACTGGCAATCCACAAGTGAAATGAGTTGTGGCATTTGCAGCTAACTACCGACCAGCTCAGGCATCTTAGAATCCACTGAACCACCAACAGTTGCCTTCACAGAAGTCAAGGAGCCTTTCTTTAAAGTCTCCAGTGCAAGGGCTGACAGATGGCTCAGTGGTTAAGAGCACTGGCTACTATTGCAGAGTACCTGGGTTTGGTTCCCAGCACCCACATGGTGGCTAACAATCATTCATAACCTCAGTTCCAGGGCATCTGACACCTCTTCTGACCTCTGTGGGCACTGCACGACATGGGTGAACTTACACACATGCAGGCAAAACACATGAAATGAAATGAAATAAGAAAAGAAAAAGTCTCTAATTCAGGTACAACTAAGTATAATGTATTTCTGATTCCTTAATCACTACTAAAAAGGGTCAATTTTCCTTCTAAGGCCAAAAGTTAAAGTCTTTTTGGACATCTGAAGTACAAATTTTTAATGCAAATACTTTCTTCTGTAGTACCTTCTTTCCACTTCCAAGATAACAGAGAGGCAGTATTACATTGCTTGGAAGAACTAAAATGCTCTCACCACTGGAGATTGGTACCACTTGTTTATGATTCCTGAACTTCAAGGTTAACATTAGTATATTAGTTTTAGCATGCTGGATTCCTTGGAACTACTGATTCTTAAAAAGAAACCAATGGATGCCTTTTAGAAGAGACACAAAATTATCCAGTCTGATTTTTCTGGTTTGTGTGGCAGACATTTTGATAAACTGACACATTATCACCCCTCTCTTTCACTCCTAGGTCAAGGATACTTTGGATACAGGACTTCTAGTTTGTTATTGAAATTTTGTTCATTTACTAACATTTATTTTACATGATTTCATAATTAGGTCCTTAAAACACCAGAAAAATAATAGTAAATTCTTATACATCCAAATAAATCCAACTAAGCTACCTTAGTGAAAATATTTGTACCTTGCAGTTTTGACAGGATTGTTCTTATCTCTTCAGTTTGACTTTGGTTGATAAAACGAAGATTCTGATTCTCCACTTCCAGCTGAAAGAACATAACAGTATTCCTTAATGTAGGGTTAGCACTAAAATCCACCAATCCAGGGTAATATTTAGAAAATGATAATATGTAATCACTCCATTTGCAAGAAAATAAAAGGAAGTGATAAGAAGATCAGCAACTTCATTAGCACAGGCTAGCAATCTCAATAATTATGGTGTCGATATTTATTTTCTAGAACTAAGCTTTTTCAGTCCCCTATACCTTTTTCACCGTAAAATTATTTTAAGCCAAACTATTTCAACATTCCATCTATACTTCTCAGATACCAAACCCATTAATTTCATTATATTTACAGATACACATCATAATGATTTTAAATTAACTCATTAGTTTAACTATTTGCAGTCATCAACATGAGTTTATCAATGCTTTTAATTTCAAAAATGAAAAGGACATTAAAACCAAAACTATCCCAAGTTTATTGAGAGAAATCCCACAACCAACTGATCAGAATTCTATGCCTCATTCAACATGATCCTATATTCTGATGACCTTATTCAAAAGAAGTAAATAATAAAGAAACAATATAGCAATAAATACCTCGTTTAACTTAACTGTAACCCATTCTTTGATCTTAGCTGCCTTTTCTTCTATTATTTTGGCTTCTTGTATTCTTACTTGTTTCTGAAATAACATTAACAGTTTGTTTAGTTCAAACATAAACTCCTTGGCTTGGAAATAGTACATCATAAATATGACAGACAAATCCACTTAAAACCTGCTCCCAAGTTAATACATTTACGTCCAAGTTATCAAACAGATTTTAAAAAGCCAAAGACTGCCAGGCCTGGTGGTGCATGCCTATAACCCTAGCTAAGGCAGGAGGCTCATGAGTTTCAATGCCAGCCTGAACAACATAGTGAGATCGTGGTGGCCGTGGTAGTGGTGTGTGGTGTGCATGTAAGAGAGGCAGGAAGGGGAGGGGGGAGGGAGAAATTGAGATTGGTTTTTCAGCAGATACAGAAAGAAACCAAAAGGCATATATGCAAGTGTGAAAATTAATCCTGATTGTTAACTTGATGGGATTTAAAGGCACCAGGAAAACACGTTTCTGTGTGTGTCTGAGGAAGTTCCTAGTTGGGTTGATTGAGGTGTAAAGACTCATCTGAGATTGCAGGTGGCATCATTCCATAGGCGAGGGCCTTGAACTGAATGAAGAGGAGAAAGGGAGCTGAGCCCCATCTTTCTTATCTACTTCCTGACTTCGGACACAGATGTCCAGGGGCCTCAGGCTCCTGTGGCCACGACTTCCTTGTCATGACGGGCTTACTTCAAACTGTGAGATCTAATAAACGCTTCCTTTTTCTTTTGTCAGGAATTTTGTCCCAGCGACTAGAAAGCTATCTAGTACAGTAAGTATTGCTAATTCTAGTCATGCTCTTCTGTGTCTCAAAAAACTCAGACACTGAAATGAAGCCCCCAAATAGATCGACAAAGTAAATCATTTCTGGAGCAGTAAAAATGAATCGACTAGGCTAAGGAAAGAAAAACACAAATCTGTTTAGGAGCAGGGTTATTTTCTCCTTTGAAAAGTTTTAAAGGGCCAAGAAAAACAAACATGGAGAAACTCTAGCTCACATTTAACAGCCTTAAAACCTGGTTATGAGAGAATGTGAATACCGTATAAATTTCAACGGGGGCCGGGTAGTAGAAAGCTGAAAACTATGGACCTAAGGAAATACTGCCCACTCCCAATGAAAAACAAATTCTGCAAATTAACAATGATTTAATGCATTTAACAAAACAATTTCATAGCGGTCATATTTGAATGATGCTAAACGGCTCTTTAGATAATCCTAATGAAATTTTTTTTGTTGGTTTTGAAATAAAAGTCTCACTCTGTAGCCCAGGCTGGCCTTTAAGTTGTAGCAGTCTTCCTACATCTCAAATACTGGGATTACAGGTGTGAGCCACTACTCCCAGCTCCCAAAAATTTTTTTGTTATTAAACTTAAAGCACTCTACTTGACCATAAGAAAGTGGCTTAAAACTACATTTCTAAGCAGAAGGAGGATTAGGGCAAAATATAAATATTCATAACACTGTGTAAACATTTTGAATACCTTAAACATCTAAAACAAATACAGGTTAAAAACTTCTTTTTTTCTTCTAAGATAGTTTCGCTATGTAGTCGAGGCAGGCATCAAACCTGTGATCCTCCTGCTTCAGCCTCCCAAGTGCTGGGTCACAGGCATATACCGTCATACCCAGCTTGGCTGAAAATAATTTATGGATACAAATGCCTGATGTAAACTAAAGACTTCCAACTTAAACACTGCATTTAAACACCAAAGTTTGGGGGTTGGAGAGATGGTTCAGTGGTTGAGAACACTGGCTGCTCTTGCAGGGGACCCAGGTTCAGTTCTCAGCACCCACAAGGTGGCTAACAACCATCTGCAACTCCAGATCTAGTGGTTTTGATACCCTCTTCTGACCTCTGGAGGCAATGCATGACATGGGTGCACTTACATACACTCGTACACATAAAATAAACAATATATATATTTAAAAACCCTCTACAGTCTCAGTGCTAAAAACAGTGGCAATGTCTAAAATGTACCGCATTTAAACCCTAAAGTCTGAATGCTAAAGAACACTGACATATCTAAAAAGTATTATACCTGGGTTAAAGTGCTTGCCATCAAGCCCGATAACCAGAGTTTCAGTTTGAGTCTCAGGACCCACATGATGGAAGGAGAGAACTGAGTTTTGTAGATTGTCCTCTCATCTCCACACACCAGTACATGCACACACACACACACACACACACACACACACACACGCACATGTAATACAAAGTACCAGATCTTGCCTAAAGTCACCTAGGAGTTGAAGAGAATATCAATACTACCAATACATGTGACACAATCCTATATGAGTTCTCCTCCAAATTTATAGATTTAAGCTGGGCTTTTAGTCTTTGTGACCACGTATTCATGAGTGCACACAGTGTAGGTTTTTGATGATTCAGTTTTTCCTAACCTGCTCTTCAAGTTGCAGTTCCAAGTTCTGAATGACGTCATCCTTCTCCTGCATTAGAGACTCCAGATCCTGACACTTTTTATATAGCCGTGTCTCTGATTCACTGGTTTGAATGTTAGCAGCTTTTAGTTTCTCTTCCATAACTTGTACCTAATTCAGAGGGTAAAATATTAACATTGTGCCCATAATTAATGTAAAACATTATTAAACTCAGGATTTTACTTTAACATGTATAGGTTCTTAAAAGGTTTCATCACAAAATGAAAATATTTAAAAAGCAAGGTATACTGTATTGTGATAATTATAAAGTCTGAAGACTATTTGCCACTTGGTGTTAACTTCAAGGTGGGTACACAAAAGCCAGCTGTGGTGGCATACACCTTTAATCCCAGCACTCTGGAGGCAGAGGCAGGATAATCTTGGTGAAATGGAGGCCAGTCTGGTCTAGTCTACATAGAGAGTTCCAGGCAAGCTATCCAGCTATGGCTAAAGAGCAATCCTGTCTCAAAAAGACCAAAAAAAACAAAAAAACAAAAAAACAAACAAAAGTAGCTACTCAAGAGATTATCAGACTATCGCTACTAGAAGGTAATGAAATTATGGAAAGCATTCATACAGAAGCAGAAAGTTTCTACCTTATGTGTGAGAGCTATGCCAGCATGTGTGTTAGTACACCCATGTTGCACAGTGCCCACAGAGGACAGAGGAGGGTGTTGGATTCCTGGGACTGGAGTTATGGGCAGTTGTTAGCTGCCATGGGGGTGGTGGGATTCAAACTCAGGACTTCTGTAAGAACAAACAGTGTTCTTAACCACTGAACCATCTCTCCATCCCCTACCTCCCATTTTTCTTATGTAAACAAGGAAGGAATATAAAAGTAAAAATGGTTGGTGTTCAATCAAGATTCAAACTGGATGACCTTTATAATAACACATTTGGGGGTGGGGACTGAACTTATGTAAAAATGAAACACAGTAGAAAAATTTTAAAAACCATAAAGCCACAATGACAAAATTATTAAAAAATAATAATCAAGCATGGAGGAGGGCAAGAAGCCCCAGCCCCGGTTGAGGAGCTGTCAGCAACTGGCAGCTGCGGGGAGAGGGAGACTCAGCTTTCTTTAAGGGTGTGATGCAGGGACCTTGACCAGGCTCCAGGGAATGGACCCACATGCAAGAGTGTTTGGGGAAAACAAGTTAGACTGAATCAATCTTGGAAAAATAACAGAGGACATGAAATGAGGTGTGGCTGGTTCTCAGAGGAGGTGAAGAGCAGGATCTGAATATGATCAAAATAGACTATACGAGGGCTGGAGAGATGGCACAGGGGTTAAGAGCACTGGCTGCTCTTGCAGAAGACCTGGGTTCAGTTCCAAGCACCCACATGGCAGCTAGCAACCATCCATAATTCCAGTTCTAGGGGATCTGATGCCCTCTTCTGGCCTCTGCAAACATTTCATGACATGGGTACACTTAGATGTATATAGGCAAAATGCTCAAACACACAAAATAAATAGTAATTTACCTTAAGAATATATTGTATGAAACTCCCCCCAAAAATCAATAAAAATAGTACTCAAAAAATAATTAGTCATGTCTGGTGTCACATGCCTTTTAATCCCAGCACTCAGGAGGCAGAGGCAGGCAGATCTCTGTGAGGTCGAGGCCAGCCAGGTTTACAAGGCCATCCTGGTCTATGCAACCAGTTTCCAGGATATCTGGGGCTACAGGAAGACCCTGTCTCAAAAAGACAAAAAAATTTACGATGAGTTCAGATCCAGGTAGTAGAATGTGTTCAGTGAGGGCTCTTTAATTTATTCACTTAATGAATGTTCTCTGAATCTAGGCCAAGAAGGCATCAGTGAATATAACAGACTAGCAAATATCTTCCTGCATAGAAGTTACATTCGTGTAGAAAAGAAAGGCAACAAGTATAATAATAAATATGTAAAAATCAAACAATACATTACACAGTTAATAAGCATAATGCTGTCAGGTGTGTGAAGCTTCTATTTTAATGTCTAAGATAGATGGACTCTGTTTGGATATCCTGCAAAGCACACTGAGGCAGAAGGCATATGTGCAAAGTATGTTTGCTGACCTACACAGGCTGTATGAACCTATTCCACTCATAGAGTGAAGTCCAGATTTACTGTCATCGCCTTCTAGTTGCCCCTTTTTTCTTTTTGTGGATTACAAACCTGATCCTTGCATTGTAGACAGCTCTAGTGAATTGGAAACTTCACCTGGGACTTCATGGAGAGATTTAAATAAGGGAGGTGTTTGTGATAGAAAGAAAATAAAGAATTAAGAACAGTATATAATGCTAAAAGTCATAGTCTATTCACTGTAATTAGGTAAAAATGTAATTTTAGCCAAAGTTTAGATATTATAGGCATAAAGAAAACCAATATGAAAGCATTTGAGAAATTGAAGTTGGAAGCTAAAACAAAAAAAATCTTTTCATCTAAAGTTCACACACACTTGACTCATGAATATTTTTAGAAGGAAAATGTAAAAGTAAGTTTAATATCAATTTTTAATTTAAAAAATTTATAAGTGTTTTGCCTGTATGTATGTACATGTCCCACATACATGCAGTACTCACAGAGGCCAAAAGAGGGTGTCAGATCCCTTGGAACTGGAGTTAAAGGTGGTTGTTAGCTACCAAGTAGGTGCTGGGAACTGAACCCAGTTCTGCAAGAGCAGCTAGTGCTCTTAACCGCTGAGATGTCTCTCGAGTCCTGATTTTATTTTTAAAACCAAGAACATCAGGTTTCATATCTGAGTTCACTGTATAAATGTAACTTCAATTCAGCTCCAAAACTGTTCTACTTAAACACTACACACATGGCTGGAAACTGAAAATAAAAGCGGATTTTAAAAAATAGGAGAAAATATATTGAGCTCTTCAAATAATAATTTAAGTGATCTTAGTTTTGTATTCTTTCAACAAAATGCAGTGGGTTTTCTGGATGAGCTGAAGAATAAACACCCCACATCACATCAAAGACAAAGCTCTGCCTAGGAGATTTGCTGTGAAAAATAGTCCAGCAGGAAAAAAACTGGGCAGTGAATAAATACTCAATCTTAAGGTAGTTTTTCTAGTTGTATACAGAATATTCTGTAGCCATGGAAACAGACAGAGAAGAGTAGAACCCAAGTCCAAATGGTATCATTACATAACAGAAGATAACCCTCAAGAAAAACAAGTGGGCTTAGGGAGATGACTCAGTCAGAAAAGCACCTGCTGTGCAAGCATGAAGACAAAAGTTTGGATCCCTAGCACCCACATAAAAGCTAGGCATGGCAGTACCCATCTGCAACCTCAGTGCAGATAGGGAGAAGACATGTGGATCCCTGGAGTTCATTTTCCAGTCAGTCTGGCTCAGTCCATGAGCTCCAGGTTAAATGAGAAACTCTGTTTCAAAAATTAAGGTGGACCTCATCAGAGAAGCATCTTTATGCAGTGGCTAGAAGCTAACAGGGACTCACAATGGGTCAAAGTGCAGAGAAAAAGTGACTAGCATGTTGATCTCTAAATGGAACATCTACATCACATCTCCTCTCCTACAAAGCTCAGGGAACATCATGAAAGAGAGGGGAGATAGAGTGTAATGGCCAGAAGTCAGGAAAGATTGTTGTAAAATAATGACTTCTGGACATGACAGAGCTATTGTACTCATCTCACATCACAGTAGCTGTGACTAATGGCACAAGACCTTCATGAGATTAAAGTCAGTCAACAATCTAGAATGGAGAAGAAGGGGCTCTCAAGACCCCACCTCTAGCTGAGAGCCACTGGAGAGGGACAGTCAGTTTTCTTCAACAGTGTGACCCATGATAGGTTGCCTATATTCCATCCAGTGAATGGTGCCATCCATGCACAGACAGACAGAATTAATTGTAGTCAGTGGGGGAAGAGGAGGAGAACATAGAGTTGTGAGAGGGATATTGGGAGGGGGTATCCTGAAAGAGTTGGAGAGGGGGAGCAGGGGTGAGTAGTTATAATCTAAACACATTGTTTTCATGCATAAAATTATCAAAGAATAAGTTAAAAAGTTTTTTTAAAGGTGGAGAGAAGTTGAGGAAAAAACCTGACATTGATCTCTGACCTCTACATGCACATGGACATGTTTACCCACATGCACATATACACACACAATAATGAACATGTACATATATTACAGAAAGAAAGAGAGGGGGTGAAGGGGCTGAGGGAGGGAAGGAAGGAAGGAAGAATGGAATAAAGGATAGACGGACATACACAAGTAATCTTATGGTTTGGATATGAAGTGTTTCCAGAAGAGCTCATATGTTGCAGGTTTGGTCTACACCTGGTGAACTCAGACACGGAGAGATAACTGACTCATGAGGGCTCTGATTTCAGCAATGGATTAATCCACCGATGGATTCATAATTTGATGGCATTATTGGTTTGTTGTGGGCCTGTTTGGAGGAAGTGGGTCATTTGGGGGCACAACTTTGATGCCTTTGTTGTCTTCTCTCTCTCTCCTTCTCCCTGCATCCTGGCTATGATACAGAAGCACCACTGCTCTACCACCTGCTTTCTGCCACGATATTCGGCCTCTCCACAGGACCAAAGCAATGGAGCCAACCACAGATTGAAACTTAGAGCCAGAAATCAATCTTTTCTCCTTTAAAAATGGTTTCTCTCAGGTTATTTGTTACAGTGATGAAAAGTCTGATTGCCACATAACTAAGAATAGAAATAAACATTACAGACCTTCACCCGTAGTCCCTTTTTGTAAGTCTGAGTAAGCCAAAGAGGCATTTGGTTGCTACATGAAACATTACTTAGGAAGTTCTATAGCTCTGGACAACTAGGACCTGGAATCCCTCCTTTATCTCAAAAAACAGGCTCAGCATGAAAACTGTCTTTCATTTATGAAAGAATGTAACAGAGATCCTTAATGCATCTTTGTTATTTGAACCATTTTACTGTGACTTTTACACCTAGATAAATAACTTTCTGAGGCAAGAAAAATAGTAGGCAAATGTGAAAAAAATCTCTTAGGGAAAGAATTACAAAATAGTTACAGGCATCCTACTTGCCAACTGGTCCTGTTATGACCAAGTTCCACAGGATTCCGCATCATTCCTTGGTAATGAATACGATGTCTACAGAAAAGCTAAGAGGCACGCAGGAGAAAGAGGCAGCCTTTAAAATATCCTACCACAAGCACATGGAAAATAGCCCAGTTCTTTTTCCACTCAGTTCACCTTAACAAGAACTTTAAACTACTCACAGGTTGGCCAGTAGCAAACAGCTATGAATTCAACTGGGTTAAATAAACTCTGGCAAATGTCTGCAGAGATGCCCTCCAGCATGGAGTGTTTCATAATTTCCCAGTGCCTTCCTCCTTCACTTCCAGGCCAGTCTCTGCTTCCAGTCAGCATCCTCTTCCATCATTGCCCCTAAACCTTGATCCTGAAATCCCTATGCTACTCTTCCTCAAAGAATTAACTCAGCAGACTTGGGGTATTCAGATCCCAAAGAAAGGAGCAGCCTATGACTACTTTGGAGTGGGGTAGCAATCTCTGAGCCCTCGGAATATTCTTACACACAAGACTGCCTTGAATATATAACATCTTGGGGAACATCAGAAAGTTAATTCTGGCAATGTGATTGTTAGTGAATACCTACTTTTGTTCCCCTGGGGTCTGAAGTCACAATTTAGTAGTTTGACCTTTGGCAAGAAGTAGAGGGCTCGGGAAGCTAGCACCTTAGTAAGAACAGTCACATCAGTATTCTAGGCCTGTAAGACTGGCCTAAGTCTTGGACACCAAGTCTTGCGTGAATTTTGCGGGGGCAATGCTTCGTGCATCTTGTTATGCATTACTGATGGGAGGACCCCTGTGCAACTTCACTGAAAGAGAGGGACTGGAAATTTGTATCTTGATGTCAACTACCTAAGATGCCTTTTTCTTTCATAGATTTTAAACTGCTTATTTCCACTGTATATAATTGTAGTGAAGGGTGTGAAGCTTTTTTTCTGGGACCTGTGAACCTTCCAACAACCATCAAACTTGAAGGTCGTTCTGGAGAACACCCACAACCTTCAATGCTATTTTTCATTATCCTAACCACACTGGAAAAGCAGGAGGTAAAAATGATAAAATATTACTCTAATCATTCATGTTGTCATTTCCATTTCTCACCTCATCCCTCTCTCCCACACTGTAAGTCATCAAGATATGACGTGGGGGGGGGTATACATGCATGCTTGCACGTGCATGCGCTGCTGGGGATCAAAGCAGAGCTTCGTGCACACTAGGTAAGAACTCTGTGGCTACAGATTATATATTCTTTAGTTGAGTTGACAGTTTCTATTTACATATAAGTTACAATGACATAACAAAGATTCACTGTGAGAATGACTTTAACAGTACGGACATGCTCTGGACAAATGACTTTGACTAACCATGCAAAGAAAAAGTTAATCTTATATTTTGAGATCATTTATTGCTATTCTAGGTTGTTTATAATGTAAAACAAGCTTACTAGGCCTTGGGCTTCTCTTATGACCTGGGTCTATAGCTTTAATCCCTTTTGACCTTTCCTTGCTCTTGACCCAGAACAATGTATGTGTGTATGCATGCTTTGCATATTAAGCAAGCTCTGCAAACAACAGGGATTCACTGGAAACAACTAAGATTATCCCATTTTGTTGCAACAGGATTTGCAAGTTCTGCAAGCAACAGGAATTAAACTGACATCTCTCTGTGCTTGTGTGTGTGCTATTCTAGGTCAGCAGGAGTCAGAAAGGGCAAAATCCTTCTGATAAGGTCCACTCTTTTCCTTCCCCATTTCAAGTCTGATGTGCAGTTTTAATAAGAAAGGAGGCCTCTGTTCAAGAGCAATCCAAAGAATAGGTTCTGTGATGGTCTGAATGAGAATGTCCCCCATAGGCTCTAAGTATTTGGATATTCTGTCCCCAGTTGGTGACACTATTTTGGGAGGTCTTGGAAGGTGTGGCCATGCTGGAGGAAGCATGTCACTGGGGGCGGGCTTAGAGAGTTCTTAAGCCTTGCTAGATCTCCAGTCACTCTCTGCTTCCTGTTCCTGCTTAAAGATGTGAGTGCTTAGCTTCTGCGTCTACTATAGCCACCTCTGTCCTCATGCCTCCTCATCAGTAAATAAATCTGCTTTCGGCGTGATGAAGGGCAGTAAATCATTACAAAGTGCTGGATATGAGGATCATGGAGCAATAGCAATTTTTAAGAACCAAAAATAGCATCTTTAACAAGAGAGAACTTTATTGAAAAACAGATTAGCCCACATAGAATTGTTAGAGGGAACTTTAAATTTAGGTCCAAATAGGCCTTATTCAAACATAGACAAGGGACTGGGCCCCAAAGGACAAAATAAAAACACACGTCCTATGAGGGAAGTCATGACTCTCTTTGGTCAGCATAAAGTACTACAATATTTTGGGATACTTGGACATCAACACATAGGGTCATATACCCAATCAAATACCTGAGACTGAACCCTGTATGCCAGTACTGACCAACGATGCTGGGTTTTAACTTTTATTCTTATTTTATGTGTATGAGTGTTTTGCCTGCATGTATGTAAGTGCACCAAATGTATGCAAAGGCCACAGAGGCCAGATGAGGGCATCAGATCCACTGGAACTGGTTGTTAGTCACCATGTAGGTACTAGGAACTAAACCCAGCTCCTCTGCAAGAGCAGCAAGTACTCAATCATTGAGCCATCTCTCTAGTACCTCCTACCCTTTTTTATGACCTCACAAGAGTACTTAAAAGTAGTTCTGACTTGGTTTGTACATACATACAACTTGCAGAACTTGAAAACAATAGAAATGTGTACTACAGTATTTGATATAAAGATCACCAAGATTTATCTGGAAAATGTGCAATGATTTTCTATAAACAACTTATATAAGTGGTTATGAAAGTGATCTTATCAATAAACAAAGAGAAAAAGACATTAGAGCTAAATCAAGTTGAGCTGATTACCACTTCAGTGGTGAAAACATCTTTTGGCTGATATAAAGATAGTTGGTTAGGTGTTAGATATGGTTCAATGAGAAAAGAAAAGCTGGCTTTAAGGCCCATCAAATAGGCCACAGTCCTGTGGAAAGTGTTAAACATACCAAAGGATTCAGTTACCCTAAGTTCACATAAAGGTCAAAGATGATGACATGATCAGTACATGAAAGCTCATTTGTTCTGTTTATATTTCCTGACAACTTTTGAACTCATCATGAGGTATTTATTGAAAAATTCATTCTTATGCATAACAAATTAGGCAGTGGGAGAAAAACTAAACTTTTGTGACAAAGGGAAATTTTTTTAGATTTTGCCAACTTATAGAAACTGAGTGATTTACAGTTCTCTCTTATTTTGAGACATCACAAATGAAATTGTGTCATTTTGCTTAAAGATGTAGTGCCTGAAATTAAATACCTTTATTCCTGATCTCTTCAAAGGACAAGCCCAATAAGCAGTTCTTCTTGGTAAGATTACAAAGATCAGTGGTTGAGCCCCAAGGGTTGCAAACTGCCATGGCTTGACTCCCTTCCTCAGGAATGAGGGCATTTCTTCTCTTTAGGACTCAAACTGAATCTCTTAAGATCCAATAAATAAGATGGGCATGGTGGTGCACACCTTTAGTCCCAGCACTTGGGAGGCAGAGGCAGGTGGCTCTCTGTGAGTTTGAGACCAGCCTGGTCTATATAGAAAATTCTAGGCCAATCAAGGTTAAGACAATAGACCTTGTCTAAAAAAATAGATAAAAATAAAAAAACCATAAAAAAGAAAAATGGAATATAATTGTGGGATAGAACAAAGAGCAGGCAGAGGGACAGGCCTAGGTTAGGGGTAGAGAGATGCCATCTGGAAAGGTCAAAGGCAGAAAGGAAAAAAACAGAAAAGCCATGAAAATCAGAGACAAAATGTGGGATAGACAGGAATATGCGGTTCATTGTCTGAAAAAAGACAATGGCAATTTATATAGAAAGACCAAGAATGACATAAGTGTCTTCCATCCAGTTTTAGTAACCTTTAATAGTTTTACTCATAATTATGGCCTTGTTGTATTCTAAGAGGGCAGGCATACCATCTCTTGTACCAGCAGCTAATAAATAGGAAAACACGGACAGAGCACAGCTCGGCACCCTTGCTAACAGCCCTTCCACCGCCACCATTGACTGAGGGCTGACTGTCATCCCAGGCACTGCACTTAAATTACCTTCAATCTTCATAACAGCTAACTCTTACTCAGCACTCCTGTGTGCTAAGAAATATCCCAAGTACTTTACTCCTAGCAACCTATTCAGTTTCTACACAATCCTTTGAGAGAGGCATTAGATTGTACAAATACGAAGCAGAAGCCGAGTGGGAGGAGATGAAGGCTGACTGAATCTGACAGTTTGGCTCCACAGTCTGTGCACTTAATCACTCCACTATAAATCTCTAGGCAGTACTGAGGTCATCAGTTCTGTCAATATTAGTGGGGTTTTTTATAAGTGACAAAACTGAGACTCAAATCAAGAAAGTTTTCCAGTCAAAAAGTGGTAGAGTGCATTTTAATCCAATTAAAACTTAGGTCTCTTTCCAAAGCAGAGAAACATGAATTCCATCTTTATTTCTCTTTGACTGTACAGACTTTTCCTTGTTAACCTTTGGTCTTAAAGCTCTCTATCCTTCACCCTTGGAAAGAAGAAAGGGAGGCAGGGAGGGAAGGAGAGAGGGGAATGGGGAAACTGCTCACCTCAAGCACTGGATTTTCATTCCAAGTGTTTACAACACTGTTATATGTGAACTGGAATAACTGAACTCTAAGAACTCTAGAGAAGAGCTGGGTTGTAACTAGTCTTTTTAATACTTTATTTAGTAGTTTTATTTTATATGAGTATATTGTCTGCATGTATGTAAGTGCACACTTGCCATGCAATGTACACAGAGGTCATAAGCGGACAGAAGATCCTCTGGAACTGGAGTTATGGACAGTTGTTAGTTGCCATGCAGGTGCTGGGAATTTAACCAAGGTCCTCTGCAAGAGCAGCCAGTATTCTTAACCAATGGACAACTCTCCAAACTCCAGAACTGGTCTTAATATATGCTTTGTCCACAATTTTATGGAAGCACCGAACATTGTATCACAATGGCTTTCTCTTACTATATCCTATATTCTTCTCCTATATATATCCTAAATTCTTGGTAGACTCAAAGGGACACCTTACAGTGAGATAAACCTGTTTATCAAAAGGTACTGGGAATGGTGGTGCATGCCTTTAACCCTAGCAGAGGCAGGGGCACGCAGATTTCTTTGAGATTGAGGCCAACCTGGTCTACATAGCAAATTCCAGGAGAGTTAGGGCTACAGGGAGACCCTGTCTCCAAAAGACAAAAAAAAATATGTCAAAAGACAAGTTCTGACTTGTGGAATTGGCATATCTGTACACATATCTGTTAAGGCAATAATGATAATTTAGATTGGCATTCTTCTCAACATTAACAGGACCAGAATAGCTACATAAGTTTTTTAAATTAGCAATACTAGGTGTTGGTACTGTTGGCAACTGGAATTCTCAAACATTGCCAGTAGCAATGCAGCCTGATACTTTCACTTCACAAAACTCTTTGCCAACATTTACTGAAGTAATCATTTGCCAACCTATGACTGAGCAATTCTAAATTGTACACCCAAGAAAATAAGAACATCAAAATATCCACCAAAATATAACTATGCACATGTTCACAGCTACTTTATTAATAAAACCCTAAACCATGTATGACATTTTTATGACTAGATAAAAATAGAAGTATAGTTACAATCAAACACTACTAAGCATTTTTTTAAATGTCTGATACTTACACAGCACATGCATGAATTTCACACACATGATGTTGAACAAAAGAAGCCAACCCATCAACAAGTACTGTTATTGTTTAACGATATGAAGTCCTTTCCCAAACAGTTCATGTACTTGGGGCTTGATTCCAGCTGCTGGCACTACCTTGGTAACTTCTGGAAACTTCAGCAGAGCCTAGCTGGAAGGAGGGGTCATTGGGGCATGTTCTTGGAGAGGGTATCTTGTCTGGAGGCTGTCTCTCCTCTCTTTTTCTCTCTTGTTCTCTCCATCTCCCTCTCTCTCCTTCCTGACCAGCATGAGATGACCAAATTTATTCCTCTCTGCCATGATGCTCTGATCATGGTGCCCAAACAACAGAATCAACCAACCGTGGAGTGAATGAAGCCTTTGAACCTGTGAGCTAAAACAAATACTTGCTCCTTTTTAGTTTTTCTGTTAGGTATTGTGACAGCAATCAAGTCTATGCATCAAGAACAGCCAAACTAATTTTGTGTGGTAAATACGGTTTATTTTTGCTGGAACAGGGGTATTGACTAAGAGGGAACACAAAGGAATCTTCGGGGGGCAACAAAGCATTCTGTGTCTTAATCTAGTGGTAGCTGCAAAGGTATAGACTTAAATAGTCAAGTTTAGGGTACTTTCTGGTTACTTTTATTTTGGCTTTTAAAAAGTAATAATCATAAATGGAATTTTTTTCAACATAAAAGGAAATCAGCTATCAAACCATGAAGTCATGAAGGAACTTTAATGAATATTACCAAGTGAAGACAAGCCAACATGAAGCCTGTTTACTATATGATTCTAATTTTATATACATCTTGGAAAAGGATGAGTAGACAAGTATTCAGACAGTAGAGCTGTTCTACATGATAATAAAGAAATGGATAATTATCATATACTTGTCAAAACTCATGGCACATGAAAACACCAAGGGTGAACACAGACATAAACTATATTTCAGATGACCACAATGAGTTACTGTCTGTTGATCAGTTGTGATAAACATTACTGAAGTAAAACGGGATGCTGAAAGTAGGGCTTGAGTGTGGATGTGACAGGAGAAAGGATCTATAAGAACTCTGACATTTCTGTTTAGTTTTACTGTAAATCTACAACTTCTCTAAAAAATGAAGTCTACTTCTTAAAAGTCATCATTTTCCTCCTGGTGTAATAATTCATCAAAGATCATCAATGACTTCTAATAATACAAAAAAGAGAGAGAGAGAGAGACATTCCATGACTCTTGATAAGGGTGTGAAATACCACTTGGGAGAAAGTCTTGGAAAAAGAATTTTCAAAAGGAAAGACAAAGATGGGAAAATACAGAATAGCACACGAAGAATGTAAGAAGCAAAAGCCATAATGCAGGAAGTTTCAGAGGAAAAACTAAACCAATTTTTTCAACAAAAATTGGAACAGAAGAATAAAATGTATCACTCTAATTCTGACCTGATTTGAACAAACTATTAAAAATGGAACAAAAATAGTATCAAAGTAAAAATTAATAACAGCTACCCAAATACATGCATATGCAAGCTCAAGGTAACATTAGTTACACTAACCAAAAGGTGGAGACAGCACAGATTCCACCAATACTTGAATAAACAAACTGTGGTGTATGTGCAAAGTAGCTGAGCTAAATAAAAGAAGCCAGACTATATTATACATATTACACAAATGATTCTGTAGGAAACAGCCAAGCTGATATGTTTCACACACCTGTAATCCCAGCAATGGGGAGGCTGAGGCAGGAGGATTGCAAGTACGAGACCAGCCCAGACTACACAGCAAGGTCTTGCCTCTATATCCAGAAGAGGGAAATTCATAGAGACAGGAAGCAGACTGGTAAATGTTAAACCATAAGAAGAAGGAAAAGAAGCTAAATGCTTTAAAAGCTATATGGTTCATTTTTAGATAATGGAAACATTTTGGAATTAAACAGAGATGGTGATTACATAACATTGTGAATTGTTTTAAAATCATTAATTTTATGTTATGTGAACTTCAACTCAATTAAAAATCAAAAACATAAGCGATTATGAGATACTTTGGGAAATCTGAATGGTGATTGTGTCTTTGGTGCTTTGAAA
This sequence comes from Eospalax fontanierii, assembly GCA_035773235.1. NCBI lineage: Eukaryota > Metazoa > Chordata > Mammalia > Rodentia > Spalacidae > Eospalax > Eospalax fontanierii. Next base: position 22,097,707 of record CM069529.1, read on the forward strand.
ATTTTTTAGTAATATTTTTGACATAACTGTGGTACTATTGTGATTTCTAGAGTCTTTTCTTTTAGATTAGTTGCTGAGATTTCACTCAAGCAATAATACAATTATATGATAACTTGAATTTTCTTCAGAATAATCCAGTGTAGGGGTAAGTAACTGGAGTTATAGACAAACCACAGATGCCTAACTGCTGGGAGTCCATTACATGATTTTCTCTATTATTACATGTGGTTGAAGTTTTACATAATAAACTTTTAAGATTTGTTTTCAAACATAATTAAGAAATAAGGGATTAGGTTAGATTGGTATTGCTTAGAATTTGTTAAAAGGCACTGAACAAAATTTGCTATGTACAACTAAATCTTTCTGGTAAAAATATGATTTGGTAGTACTCAAATTTAAAGGAAAAAACATTCCTGGAACCACTTTAAAAAGTAACCAAGGAAGAAATGTGACAAGCTTAAAGAAAATATAATAAATTTAATATGCACTTCTTAAAAGAAGTAACTTTGTTATGAAGCCTTAGGAAATTTTTGATTTGACTAAATACAATAAAGGTTAGCTATGAATTTAAGATCACTGGAGGAACTTTAAGCCTGGGTATGTCCATCCAAACCACTGACTTTACTGTTATTAAGGCTCAGAAAAGGTTAAGTGATTTATAATACCAGCATTTTTTAAAAAATTTTATGTGTATGAGCATATTGCCTGCCTGTGTGTAAGTGCATCTCTGTTGTGCAATACCTTTGGAGGTCAGAAGGTGGCATCTGGATCCCCTGCAACTGGAGTTATCAACATTTGTTAGCTACCATGTGGGTGCTGGTAATCAAACCTGGGTCCTCTGCAAGAGCAATCAGCTCTTCATGCTGAGCTATCTCTTCCGTCCTCCAACCAGTATTTAAACAAATGAAAGTAGAATAAAAAAGGAGAAGGAATGTGGTTGAGCTTGGTGGCTCACACCTTTAATCCCAGCACTCAGGAGGGAAAGGCAGGTGGATCCACCAGCCTGGTCTACATAGTAGGTTCCAGATCAGCCAGATCCACATTGTGAGACCCTGTCTGAAAAAAAAAAGGGGGAAAAAAATGGGGCTGGAGAGATGGCTCAGCAGTTAAGAGCAGTGGCCGCTCTGGCAGAACCCGGATTCAGTTTCACAGAAAGGTTTGTAACTCCAGGGGATCCAACACCTTCTTCTGGCTTCTGCAGGCATTGCACACATATGGTGCATTTCCATATATGCAGGCAAAAACAACATATTCATAAAATAAAAATACATTAATTTTTAAAAAGAAAAAAGCGTAGGAAGACTTGAAAATACAGGGGAGGAGCTAGACATATGGCTCAGCTGTTAAGACTACTGACTGCTCTTGCAGAGGACTGGGATTTGGTTCCCAGCACCCACATGGCAGCTGACAACCATCTGTAACTCCAATTCCTCTTCTGACCTCCTTGGGCACTGCACAACATGAGTGCATTTACACACATGCAAGCAACACATTCATACACATAAAATAAAAATAACATGATATTTTTTTAAAAAAAAAAGGAAAAGAAAATACAGGGGAAAAAAATTCTTAATGTCAGAATCCCAGTAAACTGGTGTCTCCCCTCCGCCTTTTAAAAAAAACTCATAGGTTTGACTTTCTTTGCCCACAAGTATTAAACCATGAAACACACAGCTTTGTATATGTTTTCCTAATATAATTCTAAGCATTTTCCCTATTAATTACATCTTGGTAACAATTATTTTTGGTAGCTGTTGAATGGCTCACAGCTTTGTTTTGGTTCACCTACTCAGCCCATACAAAATGGTGTTCATATAATTTTCAGTTCTTTCTTATACATGATGCTGTTATGATCATATTTATATGTAAAACAATTATGGTTAGGATTACCATAAGTCATATTTTATTTTCTAAAAATATAAAGCTTTCTAATCAGTCTTATTTTCCTCTAGAAAAATTTGGTAAAGGACAAACAGGGTTAAAGTTTTCCATTCTATAGATTGAATTTATGAACAGTCAAAATGATAAAATATTCAGGCAGGTTGACAACTATCTTCCTCTTTGGGTCTAAACAATCTTTGCACATGTAGAGATAGAAATTTAAATTATACTAATTATACTCTACCTGTTGAAAAGCCTTTTCTGCTTGACGTTCAGCATCAATAACTTGTCTCTCTAGCTGTTGCATCTGTAAGGTGGGGGAGGATATAAAATACACTAAAATTTATATTTGCCTTTTGGAAAAAGACTTTAAATCTCACAACGTCACCAGTTTTGAGAAAAAAAAATGAAGTGGTTCATTGGATATGAATTACAATTAACACATTAAAAGCTTCATATTTAAAGACAGAAAATACCAAAGTGTTGATATTTTTAATACAGTGCAATACACTAATTAGTAGATACTTTTGTAACTTTTAATGGTTTATAGTTAACAGCATTGATATAGGTCATTATTCATTCTTTTACAATACAGCATTCATTATACCACAGGAGTGCTCATCAATAGATTAGAAATTACTGGTTAATACATATTGAGAACAACAAAAAGACTTCGAATGTACTTAAATCAAGGCTGAGGAGCTCTGCATTCTTACAGACTGATGGAAGTACATAAAAGACTGGTTAAACATATACACATAAATACGATAAGTAAAACAGAAAGCCTTATAGAGGACTCAATGCTAATTAACGTAGGGAATGTGTGCCAGGTGTGGAATACACAGCCATAAGGTAAAATTCAATTTCAAGTCTTTTTCTCTCAGGGCTGTAAGTTGGGCCAAACTTGGAGGTCTGTGACCCGCTGCGCTCACTTTCTCTTTTGACGCTGGCTGTCGGCTCGGATACCCAACACTCATGGCAACCTTCCCGCCTCCGCCGGGCCCTGAGGCCAGCTGGCCGGCCCCGCCCTAGTCCACACCACGGAGGAGCGTCTAGGCAGATAGAGCGTCCCGTACCCCACCCCGCCCCCCAGCGGCGCGCAACGGCCAGCCCTGAGCATGGGTTACCCCCGGACTTGGTTCTTATTGGGTCTGTTGTCCGGGAGCATTTCCCGGGTTCTGATAACTACGTCTGGCCACATTCAATACTGGGGGTAGGCTGAAGCCCACCAGCACCAGCGCCTTCGCCCACCCAACAGCCAAGATTTCTCCCACATTTCCGAGAGGACGCCAGTGGAACTCAGCAAGAGGATCAGTGTTTTCTGTATCATTTTCGGAGAATCCGAAATTGAGAACTCCTGGACTCAACTGAAAAAGACTTGGCCCAGACACTGTGACAAAGCCGGCTTCTGCAGAGAGGAAGATAATCTGCTGATCCCCAAAAGGGATAAGTGGATGCATGTGAGGAAACCGTACCAGCCCGCCCTTGCAAAGTACGGCAACTACAGATGGTACTTCCTTACACGTCCCACCACATTTGCTATCAGTGAAAATTTAAAATACCTTTTAAAATGCCTTTTGTAGGCAAGGGACGAATCTCAACCTCTCTGTCTGGGCCACACCATGGTATCTGGACACCTGGAATATGTGGCTGCAGGAGGAGGCATTGTCTTAAGTATAGATGCGGTGAAAAGGCTTAACAACGGGTTTCTTAGTAAACATAAAAACTGTAAAGATCAAATGTTTGGAATTTATCTTTTGATAAGCATCTGGCAATCTGACTGAAATACACTGGCGTTCTTGCAGAAAATGCAGAGGATCGCAAGGGTAGAAATGTGTTCAACACAAAGTCAATCAGGCACCTTATTCAAGAGGCAATGCTTAACCCCAACCAGTAGTAAAAGACTGCTGCTCAGATGTGGCTGTTTTCTTTTTGGTGGACTGCCTCCCCACAAGATAGAAGTAATGATGTACGGTGTGTACCACCTGAGGGCATTTGGCCACTATTTCACTGACTCACTAGTTGCCTTCAAAAGATTCAAAATATGACTAAGGGCTGGCCAATAGCTGTGCTGTCTAGAGTACTTGTAATGTGGCTAGTCCCTTAAGTATGTCTATTGTTAAGTATATCTATTGTTAGAAAACAGTACAAAATGTAAAATATCTCCCAAATAGTTTTTGTACTGATTCCATGTTAAAATATTTTAGATATGTTTCACTTAATAAAATATACCATAGTCAATGTTATTTATTTTCATTTTATTTATGAATCCATTAGGAAAACTTAAAATTACATATGCAGTTCATCTTATATTTGTAAAAAATAACAAAGATGTAGAACATCTGTTGTTACCACATGTAGCAATTTAACTGTCCAAATGAGAGCACTTTTAAAAGGCAGTGATTTTAAAAGACTGAGATTCACCAAGCAGTTTTCAATATTTGGATACATAGATGGATATATTCCATGTACATCCTCTAGACCTTATATTTCAAACACTTAATGAGATTAAACACATTTTATTGAATTTTTATTTAACTAGACACTACACGGAAACAATTGGACAAACATATCTCGGGTATCTCTAGAAGTTTCTATACCAAAAGGCCTGCTTACTTGCAGACTCAGGCCACCTACTTCCACCATTGGCAATATGATGCCTTCTACACACTAACTACATTCTACTGGGGCGGGGAGGGGGAGGATTTTGTAATTCTGAAGTCTTAACCCATTTTTTAGGTATTAATGGAATTTCAAGGAGAAACAATTTCACAAAACCTTGCTCTTCAAATTTTGCTATTTAAAAAAATGAATACTTTCTTTTTAAAATTTTTATTATTTTTATTTTACGTATATGAGTGTATTGCCTGCATGTCTGTAAGTGCACCCGTGTCATGCAATGCCCATGGAGGTCATAAGAGGGTGTCGGATTCCCCTGGAACTGGAGTTAGCTGCCATGTGGGTGCTGGGAATCAAACCCAAGTCCTCTGCAAGAACAATCAGTGCTCTCAACCACTGAGCTATCTCTCCAGACCCCAAAATGAATACTTTCTTCAGAGAGTATGTAAATATATTGTCTTTTTTTTTTCTTCTGAAATATTTGGTTTCTGGGCTGGGAGATGACTCAATGCATCTTGTCATGAAACTGAGGACTTGCACTCAGATTCCCCCAAACCATGTAAAGCAGGGCATGGGAGCACTTGTCTATAATCCCAGCACTCATACTCCAGAGAGATGGGAGGCTGAGACAGAATTTCCAGAAGTCTATAAGCCAGCTAGCCTGGCATACTCAGAGGTGAACAAGAGACCTTATCTATAACAAAATAGAAGACAAGGACTGACACCCAAAGTTGTCCTCTGACCTCCACATGCACACTGTTACACATGTGCCCCAAACTCACACAAATATGTACACACACCACACATACAGGTATCACATACAACATACACAAAGATAAATATATATTTGGTTTCTAGTGATAACTGGAAAGGCAGAAGTCAGTCTCTACTGTTATATACCTAGTAAAAGTATTCATACATAGTAGATATTCAATATGTTACAGATTATTTATGAAAAGACAAAGCCATCATCTGTAAGTATTATGAGCATTTCATGGACAGCTATGGATAATTCTGATTGTCAATTTGACTGGATTAAGAAATACATTTTTTATTTCTATTCCTCCAGCACTATGTTGTAAGTGCTAGAAGGAAGAATTCATGTGTGACATCTTTCCTGATACCATGCCTTGTACACTCCAGTTAGTCAGTAAAATTCTAGAAACTTAGTATATAGCAGTAATCTTGGAAAAAAACCTCCATTATAGAAAAGCATTATATACATCCACAAAACACCATTTTAGGGTACCATGATATGCAACTAGGCTAAGTTTGTTATTGAACATGAAAATTCACACATATGTATCTTTAAATACAGGTTCAAAAAGTCACTTTTGCTATTTGAAAACAAGATTTAAATTAGAACCTAGATTCCACTAGCTATGAGTGGAATGATGGATAAGTTCTTTAAAGTACAAGGCCTCTATTCCTTGTCTGTAAAATCAGATAACCTTTATTTTACTGTATTTATGGAAAAATTAGACACCCAGTATAGTATCAAATACTTTAATAGATGTTCAACTTTTACATGGAATTTTTTTAAGACAGGGTGTCCTTGTAGCCCCAGCTAGTCTGGAATTCTACATGGAGACCAAGCTGGCCTCGATCTCACCAAGATCCTATTGCCTCTACCTCCTGAGTGCTGAGATTAAAGGTGTGCCACTACACCTAGCTATCACGCAGAAAATTTTAAAGCTGCATATTTCTATCATATACATGTATTGCTTTTACAAATATTCCTTTTAGTTTGAAATAAACTACATTTAAGAGGTCTAGGTTTTAGTTCTTACTGTGTTATTTACCAACAGCTTGCCACTGGGTTCTAAAATTCTTATGTATAAAGAGGGGGATAATATAACTTAGTTTATTATAAAATGTAAGGCTAAAAATTAGAAAAAATAAAAGCAATGTCAAAAGGTTTCTGATATCTCATTAGTTAAAACTATGATGGTAGCATTGTAGTGTTATCATTTGAATGATAAAAATAAGTCACAAGCTCACTGATAGAAAACGTATCTAGTATGCATGGCCCTGGGTTTAATCTCCAGCAAAACATGTGCTTGTGCGTGTACACACACACACACACACACACACACACACACACACACACACGGGGTCGGGGAGGCGGGCAGAGAAAGAGACAGATAGGCAAAGAGAAAGTTATAAATGCCTAAAAACAAGTGATTTCTGAAAATATATTTCAAAGTAGCATATTCAAGTCACACAGTGAGATACCATACAGCATTATAAAATATGCATAGATGGATAAAATGTCATATGTGGGAGAAGTAGATGAACGTAGAGAGGAAAGGACTGGTCCTTTGATAAGCATTAAATCTAGGTAAACACATGAGGACATAGTTCTTTGTGTCTGAAAGTCACTCCAATAAAGACTTTTAAATATATGTGGGAAGATATAAATAAGGTATTAAAAGACAAATGAGGGGGCTGGGGATGGAGCTTTGTGGTAGGGTGCTTAGCTAGCTAACATGCATGAGGCTTCAGGTTTGATTCCCAGCCCACAAAACAAAGGCAAATATAAATGATATATGAAGTGACATGTAAATGATCTATTAGAAAAGGAAGTTTGCAAAACAGTAATGATTATATTTATTTTAAATATAAATTATATTTGTATAGGAAAAATACTTGTGTATTTGCTTTCATGGGATATATACCAAAAATTTGTTGGATAATACAATTATGCATCAAGTAGTTTGTATCACACATGAATAACTGGGGGGTTGACTGCATTAAAAAGAATAGAATGGGGGGTAGAGAGATGGCTCAGAGGTTAAGAGCACTGTCTGCTCTTGAAGAGGACCTGGGTTCAGTTCCCAGCTCCATACAGGGGCTAACAACCATCCCAAAATCCCAGTTCCAAAGGATTTGATTCTCTCTTCTAGTTTCTGAGGGCACTAGAACACAGGTGCTCTTACTTGCATGCAGGCAAAACACTCATACATATAAAATAAAAATAAATAAACCCAAACTAAATTTTAAAAAAGAAAACAATGGGAGGACAAGGATAAGGTGTTAGAATCTTCCATTAGAAACAAAGTGAATTGTCCTCAAAGCCAATTCTGCCCTTAGAGCAAGTAGTTAGAAAATTAAGAAGATTCTAAAATCCCTTGTGGGATTAGGGTGTAAATGGATGCACAGAGAAAAAAAGACTGAAATGCTAAAGTAGCTTCTCACCAGTTGTCAACTGGAATGATGCCACTCATAATTAAGAGGTTATTAGTATTAGTGACCTTTGTCACTAAGCAAGACCAAACACATTGAAGAAAAGTCTATGCAAACTAAATAACTAGTAAACCCTACAGCCCAACAAAAGGGAAACAGTTCATTAAGATTGCAGGAGAAATGGATAAAAAGAAAAGAATAATAATAAAGTCAAAAGCTGTTCCTTACAAAGAGCAATATAACTGATAAATTTGTAACTAGACTGAAAAGCAATAAACAAACAAAAAAAAACATAAATGATCAATAGCAAGAATATAAAGGGGGGACATCAAGGTAGATTCACAGAAACTAAGGGAAAGAGCAATATTATGAGTAACAATACTTGGACAGGTTGGATGAAACGTGTAATCTCTTTTAAAGACATAAAATGCCAAAGATCACTCAAGAGGAAATGCTGGCTCAAAAGCCTCATGTCTATGAGATGCACCACATTTGTTGTTTAAAACCTCAAAAAGGAAAATTCCAGGACTAGATAGTTTTGCTAGCAAAATCATCCAAAGAGGTAAGGAAGAATGAATACAAACAACAAAAAGCCTCTTCCAGGATACAAGAGGGAGAATGTTTCTTAACACACTTTAGAGGCCACAACAAAAGATCAGACTAATATCCTCACGATTATGCCAAAAATCCCTAACAAAATACCAACAAATCTGGAAAGATGGCCGGAGAAATGGCTCAGTGGTTAAAAGTGCTGGCTACTTTTGCAGAGGACCAGGATTTGGCTCCCAGCACCCATATGGTGGCTAACTACCATCTGTAAATCCAGTTTCTGGAGATTCGATGCCCTCTTCTGGCCTCCATAGGCACTGCATGCACACGGGTGCACTTACATACATGCAGACAAAATACTCCAAAACATAAAAATTTTTAAATACCAACAAATCAAATCAAAATATACACAATAAAATTCACATGTCACCGCTGCCCTGGTTAGCCTTAACTGTCTACTTGACACAGCCTACAGTCATCTGAGGGAGTCTCACTTGAGATTCGATTGGTCTATGAGGAACTGCCTTGATCAAAGATTGCTGTGGGAGGGCCCAATCCCCAACCCACTGTAGGCAGCACCATTTCTAGGCAGGTGGGCACGGGCTGTGTAAGAAAGCTAGTGAGAAAGCCAGAGAACAAGTCAGCAGACAGCATTCCTCCATGGTATCTGCTATCTAGCTCCTGCCTTGAATTTCTGCCCTGAGTTCCCTCAATGACGAACTCTGACCTGGAAGTGTAAGAAGAAATAAACCTTTTCTTCCCCAAGTTGCTTTTGGTCGTAGTATTTATCAAAGCAACAGAATAAAACTAAAATAACCCAGTGGGTTTTAATCTTAGGAATATAAAGTTGTTTCAAAACTTGAAAAATCAATGTAATTTTTTTTCCATGTCAAAAGATTAGGAAAAAAAAAAAAGATCATTTCAACTAATGAAGAAAAATCATCTGTGAAAACTCAGTATCCATTCACAATAAAAATATCTTGACAAACTAGTAATATGAGGAACTTATAAAACCTAACAAAATGTGTCTATGGAAACCGTATAATTAAGATCATATTTTATGACAAAAAACGAACACTTTCCCCCATAAGGATGTCCTCTCACCCCTTCTACTCAAATTTTACTGGCGGACCTAGCAAATATAATTATCAAGGAAACAAATAAAAGGCATATAGACTAGAAAGGAGAAATTAAAGCAATATTTATTCACAGATGGCATGATTGTCTACATAAAAAGATTCCACATACTTCATAAAACAGCCTCTAAAACTAACAAATTAGTTTATTCAAGCTGTGGATTAAAGGTCAATATATAATTTTTATTTATTTATTTATTTTTTGTATTTCTGGGGCTAAAGGGATGGCTCAGTGGTTAAGAGGACCGGCTGTTCTTGCAGAAAACTCAGGTTCAATTCCCAGCACCCACCTGGTGGCTAACAACCATCCCTTAACTCTAGTTTCAGGGTGTCTCACATCCTCTTCTGGCTTCTGCATGCACTGCACAACATGGGTGCACTTACATACATGTAGGCAATATACTCATACATAAAAAAATAAAAATAATAAATAAAATATTTAAAAATTTTAATTTCTATTTTAAGCAATGAACATTAAAAGTGCAATTCAAGAATACTACCATTTATGGAGCTGAAGAGATGGCTTAGTGGTTAAGAGTACTGGCTGCTCTTGCACAGGACTGGAGTTAAAGTCCCAGCACCCACATGGCAGTTAAGAGCCAGCTGTAACTCCAGTTCCAGGGAATCCAATGCCCTCTTCTGACCTCCGCAGCACTACATGGCACGGGTTCACTTACATATATATAGGCAATACACACACACACATAAATTAAAAATAATAAATAAAATATTTTTTAAAAAAATACTACCATTTACACTAGTCTTTCATTTGAATGTGAAATGTGTTTCACCACTTGGTTCCCTGCTGTTCAGGGAGGCTGTCTGTGGCCTAGCTAGAAAAGGTGGGTCACTGGGGGAGGGTCTTAGGGATGATGGCCTAACCCTACAGAGTCTCTCCAACTGAGTCTCTCTCTTTCTCCCTTTCCTCTCTTCTTCCCTCCCCACTCTGATTCTAGGTCCACAAGATGAGAGCAGGCAGCCTCATGCTCTCACCTCATGCTTTCCACACAATGATGGACTGTGTCTTCAAACTGTGGACCAAAATAAATCCTTCCTTTCTCTAGTTGCTTCTTTCAGATATTTAGCCACAACAATCAGAAGAGTAAGTAATATAGCCTCAAAGCTATAAAATACTTAGGGGTGAGTCTCACAATCTTTGAATAATATTAGTATACTAAAAACCATAAAATACTGATAAGGAACATTTTTAAAGGCTCAAATAAGTGCAGAGTTTGAATCAGAAGACTATATATTGTTAAAATGTCAGCTCACCCCAATTGACCTATAGATTCAGGTTAAAAAAAAATCTAGCAAAATTCTTTTTGTACAAATTAGCAAACAGATTCTAAAATGTATATAGAAATAACCAAAAGAACTTAAAGAACAAAACTGAATATCTATAATATCTGATATCAAGATACACCATATAGTAATTAACCCTATATATAGATACAATACATTAATAGAACATAATAGAGAATTCAGAAATATGCTTTCAAATATATAATCAATAAAAAGCCAAGCACTGTGGGACATACCTGTAGCTTCACCTACTAAGTAGGCTGAGGCAGGAAGATTGCTTGAGTTGAGAAGGTTAAGACGAGCCTGGACAGTGAACTGACTCTAAAATATAAAAAGTTTTGCAGTGTTCAGGATTAAATCAGAGCCTAGGCTCAATGCTAGGTAAACACTCTACCTCTAGATGTTTATCAAAGAGACATAAAGGCACATAGCTCCACAAAGACCTGTATTTATATTTATTTATGAATGTTTATAGCAACTCTATAATTGCCAGAACAGAAATCAACCCAGATGATTCTCAACTACTAAATGGATAAGCAAACTGTAGTATGGTCATATAATGGAGCACTCATTTACAATAAAAGGGAAGAGAATACAGACACAGACAACAAGGATGAGCTTGAAAGTGTTATGATAAATGATACAAGCCATTTACAAAATATCACACACCTTGTCATACTATCCTTCTGAAAGGGATATGTGTAAAGGAACACAAAGCAACTAGAGCTTGCATTAGTTACTTTTCTGTTGCTGTGATAAAACACCATGACCAAGGCAACTTATAGAAATCTATTTGGTGTATAATTCCAGAGAGAAAAGAATTAATCACAGCAGGGAGGCATGGCAGGAGGCAGCTGGGGCAGAAAGCTAAGTGCTCCCAACATCAAACACTGGCAGGAAGCAGAGAGACAAACTCCAAATGAGACAAGGCTATGAACTCTCTACGCCCACCCACTTCCTCCCTTGAAGCCACACATCCTGAAGTTTCTATGACCTTCCCCAAACAGCAACTCTGAAACTGGACAAGTATTCAAATACTTGGAGCCCATGAGGGACACTCCCATTCAAATCATCATAGTGCCCTCCAGGACTTAGAATGTGAAAAGGAGACAGACAACAATGGTGCAAGAAAATTTCTCATCCTGATTGTTGATTAAATAATTTTATCATATACATATAATCTGACCCAAATTCCAAAACATACAAGGAAAGCATGAAGACAGCCAGTTAACCAAAATCAATGCTCAGACAAGCAATTTAGGGGCTGGAGAGATGGCTCAGTCGTTAAGAGTACTGGCTGCTCTCGCAGAGGACCTAAGTTCAATTCCCAACACCCACATGGCAGCTAACGACGGTCCCTAACTCCAGTTCCAAGGCATCTGATGACCTCTTCTGACCTCTGCTGGAATTGCATGACACAGGTGCATTTATATACAATACACTTAGACATATAAAAATAATATTTTTAAAAAGAAGAGCAATTTAGTCCAAGGTAAATATGGTAATATTTTGAGAGAAATTTCAGATTATTTTTATGTCAGACTGGTCATAGATTAAATGAGAATAATATCTTTTTGAAAAATATTTTATTAGTATGAGCACATTGCTTGCATGTTTTTTAGTGCACCCATGTTGTACAAAGCCCAGGGAGGCCATAAGAAGACGTTGGATCCCCTAGAACTAGAGTTAGCCGCCATGTGGGTGCTGGGAACCAAACCTAGGTCCTCTGCAAGAGCAACCATCTGAACCATCCATCCAGCCTGAGAATAACATCTTTTATTAGGTGGACAAGAATTTTTAAAAGGAGAAAAAAAGGTAGGTGGAAGTTAAGAACAAACAGGAAAATAATTCAAAGTGTGTGTGTATATATACATATATATAACTTTATATATATATGTAAATATATATACATATATATGAGAAAACCTCAGTAGCACAGTAGCCAGCCTCCATATGGCCCTCAAAAATCCTTACCTTCTGGTAGTCTAGTTCCCTTCCTTCACTACCTAGGACTAATACTTGTGACATCAGGAAACTATGGAATGGTAGAGAATGACCTCTGAGGTTATGTCATAAAAGACACTGTATTTCCCACTTTGTACTCTTTTTGACTACTTTCTCTGTGGTGAGGACTCTCAAGTATCCCTGAAGAGGTGCCTTAGTACTTGGTCAACACCAACTTGCCAATAACTACCTGAGTGAACTATTTACAAAGGAGACCCTCCAGCACCAGTTAAGCCATCAGATCGCCACAGCCTAGACCAACATGTTGATTGCAACTTCATCAGAGTGATAAGCTAAGTTACTCCCAAGGCTTCTAACACATAGAAACTATGCAAGATAATAAATGTTTGTAGTATTTCTAAAGCCACTAAGTTTGGGGTTATTTGTTAACACACAATAGATCAGCAGACATAATAAACTCTTCTGAGAAGAGCAAAAGAGAAAGCTCATAGCATAAAAAGCAAAATTTAGGGGCTGGAGAGACGGCATAGAAGTTAAAAGCACCGGCTACTCTTGCAGAGGACCCAGGTTCCGTTCCCAGCACCCACGTTGTGGCTAACAACTGTCCATAACTCCAGTTCTAGGGGATCTGATGCGTACTTCTGACCTCCGAGGGCACTGCACAACACAGGTGTACTTACATACATGCAGGCAATATACTCATATACATCAAAAAAGAACAAGAAAATACTTTAACACATAAAGAGTGAAAATATAAACTACTAATTAAGAAGCATGTAGAGGAGCTTCAGAGCAATGCAGAATGGCAGGATGAGGGAGGAAGGAGTAAGCCAGGAAAAGAAGCAGTAATTCTGAAAGGTGACATTGATGCACCATGTATTACAGAATAACAGTAAAGCCTGCATGTTTTATTTTTTAAAGGTGAAAAAAATTCAAAATAATAGCATAAACTAAGATGAAGTACTCAATGAATATGAAGTTCAGGAGGAAGAAAATGATACTAAATTACTTTAGACTATGTAAAATAATTCCTAATGTGTATGTGTGCTAATCCTTTAAGGGTAGAAACAACTGCAGGCTTGGAAGACAGAATTTAGTGACTAACCTTAAAGTTTTAAAACACACAGGTAATATACACTGTAATCTGCCCCACCCAAGCCAGTCTGAATTTCAATGCTATGAACACTGGGAATACATTTAGAGATTATCTTCCTAAATTTAAGATAAGTTTATCTTCTTGAAGTTCAGAAACCTTCACAGTACCCTAGATGGGAAAACTTAAAGATGAAAAGAAGCTCCATTTCTCAATGACAGAAACAAGTTTTCACTCATCAATCAAAGGTGGTCCTGTCAGTCCCATCTCATGTGTGTTTTTTCCCTGTGTCCTTTCCCATCAAGAGGTGGATATTTTCCATTCCCTGAACACTAGCTTCTGGGTGACTGACACCATTAGAAGAGGAAAGAGGTGCACCTTGGACAGTCTTAGCTATTACACTGCTCTCAACTAAGGTGTCAGGTATGTGAATGAAATCATGTTGGACATCCTGGACTCAGCTGTCATTTCAGTATCCACAGAGGGGCCTAGTTTCCAGTTTATTTGAATGCAGTCACATGAATGACCCAGAGTCAAAGAACCACCAATATAATCAGGAATGATTCTTTTTTAAAGTCACTGCAATCTTTATTTTTTAATATTTTATTTATTATATTTATTTTATTTGTATGAGTGTATTATCTACATGTATATGAGTGTACCCATGTCATGCAATGTCCACATAAGTCAGAGGAAGGCATGAGATTCCCTGGGACTGGAGTTACAGATGGTTGTTAGTCACCGTGTGGGGTGCTGGAATCCAAATTCAGGTGCTCTTTACCACTGAGCCATCTCTCCAGTCCAATCTTTCTTAATTGATAAAAATTATCTGTCCATACTTATCACACAGAACTTGATGTTCTGAAATACACACATATAAATGTATGTATACACATTCTATAGAATGGCTAGATCGATAAGGCCACTACATTTTCAAAACAGAGATTTTTTTTCATTTTATGCAGTAGTAGATAATTGAAACCCAAGATTACTCTACTAGGTATATATCTGTAAATATGGCTGATTCTTATGGTACCACTGATTATCTCTCTATACCATTCCAATAAAAGCCACTCTTCTTTTGACATGCAACTTACAGGGATGCTGCTATTTTCTCATAGCATTCAGTCCTTGGATGTGTTATAGAGAAACCTAGTGTCTCAGCTTCAAATACAACCATGAAAGTCACATTCCATAAATTGTATAAATATATGCCCCAAATAAATGCATTACAAAAAGTTGAATGTCCCTTTTTTAGATTTAAAAATGTCTATTTAAATCATCAGGATCCATTTCAGACTAAATATATGACAAATTACTAATGACACAATGACAGGTTAATGTCCAGAGTTTTCTTGAGAGGCAATCTGTATCTTTCTTTTTCACAAACACTGAATAAATGGCTCCATGAGTAATGTGTTTGCCATGAAAGTATAAGGACCTGAGCTTCGATCCTCAGCACCCATGTAAAAGCTGGATGTGCCAATGCACATCTGTTGCCCTGGTGCTTAGGGAGGGGAAGACAGGAGGCTCCCCAGAACTTGCTGGCCAGACAGTAGCAAGTCAAGATCCAAGTTGAATGAAGAGACCCTGTGTGAAAAAATAAAGAGGAGGGTAAGAGAGGAAGAAATCTGACATTCATCTCTGACTTCCACGTGGAGAGAGAGAGAGAGAGAGAGAGAGAGAGAGAGACAACAAAGACCAAAGAGCTGTTGGACTAATTAATTTTCCAAATGAAAGATGTCCTTCAACTGTATCACTCATCCAATGTAAAATGTGAGTCTACCAAACCCTCCTTCAACCCATTCACACACCACCATAGCCATTCAAAGCATGTGGTTTTGTGGTAACACTGGAAAAACTACTAGCTCTCTCAGGGACATGATGGGACAACTGAAGTCTTTCTTGTTGTCTGACATCTTTCCATTCTGTGGTTTGGAATGGATTTAAATAACATTTAGTGTCTCCTAGTATCCATCAAAGCCAAGCATTACCTAAATTTCAAGAACTAGTTCTTTTTTCTAGAAATGTGTTCAGTTTCTAAAGAATGTTTTCTGAAAATTTCACGATCAGTGCTGACCATTGTTAACAGACACAGCACCCTGTTTTTGATACTTTCTACTGCTACTGATTTCTAGTCCTTTCTCTTACCCAACCTCCTTAACCTGTTGTTGTTCTAGACAAGGTTTTCTGTCAATCATTGCCAACTCCCTTGGGTTATCTTGTCACATTCCAATTCTATGATCTGTTATTTACACTGGTAGTTTTTGGACATTAAAGAGTTAAGAGTTAGCCAGGCATGGTGGTGCACACCTTCAATCCCAGCACTTGGGAGGCAGAATCAGGTGGATCTCTGTAAGTTCAAGGCCAGCCTGGTCTACATAGTGAGTTCCAGGGTAACTAGGGCTCGGGGGAGGGGAGACTTTCTCAAAAAGGAAAAAAAAATTAAGAATTTAAATGAAGAAGTTATTAGTTTTAAGTGATGCTAGAGTTTGGGCGTCAAACTCTCAAAAATGGATCTAAGTTTGTTCCTCAGGATGGCAGTAATGGAACTCAGTGGTCAGGACTTTAGGAGATAGGGCCTTGAGGAAGGTTTTTAAATAGTTGGGGGTGTGCCTTTGAAAGGGGCAATGGGAACCCTGGCCACTTTCTCTTCCTCTTATCTGCTTTCTGGCCATGAGGTACGCAGTTTTGCTTTACCCCATATTCCAACCCATGATGTGCTGTCTCACCTTAAGTCTAACAGCAACAGAGCCAGTGATGGACCAGAACCTCCAAAACTGTGAGCCAAAAATAAATATTGCTCTTTATAAATGAGTTATCCTAGGTATTTATTTAAATGGTAGAATGGAACTGGAGACTAGCTCAATGGTTAGAGCATTGACGTACAGGGAGATAAAGGAAAACACTGCTCACAGAAAATAGGAAGCACCCATCACTATTTCAGACACACTAAAAAGTACCACATACAAACAATGTATGCATTTATCATGATTCCAGATATATTTAAAGAACTGTCTCTCCCTAGTTGGATAAAGAAATCTACCTATAGAGGCAGATGGATCTCTATGAATTCTAGGCCAGCCTGATCTACATAGTGAGAGCCTGTCTATAGAACAGAAAAGAACAAGTAATCTAGCTATATACTATTTAAAAGACTACACTTAAAACATGTAACTAAGATACTGAAAGTAAAAGGGTGGAAAAAATATCAAAAGTAGATAAAAGCATCAAATGACAGACTTTCATGACTAAGTCTTATTAGTAATAAAGAGGATCAATTTATAAATGGAGTAATTCATCAAGAATATAACTATCATAATCCTGAGTGTGCCTAACATCAAAACACATACAGAAGTCTGGGTATAATTTAGTAGCAGAGCACTTGCTTAGCAAGTGCAAGGCTTTGGGTACCATTCCAAGCACTGGGATATGGAGATATATGTTATTAGTTACTTTTTGTTGCTGCAGTAAAACATCATGGCCAAAATCAACTTCTGGAAGAGTTTATATTGGCTTACAGTTTGAGAGAGAGCGTTCATAATGGTAAGGCAGGCGTGGCAGCAGGTGACTGGAGCAGGAAACTTGCTGATCACACTTTCCAGGTAGTCAAGAGAATAAACTAGAAGTGAGACAAGGCTATAAATTCTCAAAGCATGCCCCAGTGATGTACTTCTTCCAGCAAGACTGCACCTCCCAAAAGCTTCATAACTGCGCCAAACAGTGCCATCAACTGGGGACCAAGTGTTCAAATATGGGGACACTTCTCCTTCAAGCCAGTGTGTGTGTGTATGTGTGTGTGTGTGTGTGTGTGTGTATCTCAAGGAGGTTTATTTTTATTCACACATTCTCAAAAGTCAAAACAATGCATTGTGTTTAATGATTTAAATAATGGAAACATCCTATACAGATGTCCTTTCAAAAGACTGAACAAGTCCATTTACTTGACAGCTTGATTTTTCTGTTTACTTTTATATTTACCAAAGCTATAAATATACAAACTACCAACTAATTCCAAAATATTTATTAATAAATACAAGTGGATACTTTTAGCCTATTCTTTTCATATTTGCCTTCATGTTCTAAATAACATGCTTCTATTTCTGTTGACCTTGTTTAAAGTAATTTCCTACTTACTTCCTTAATGGAAAATGAAGATGTAGCCCTTTTGTCTCCCTGCCATCAAACCACACACACTCTCACCCACTCTCCACATCTTTATATCTTCCCTTTGCTTACAACACTGTTCAGGATCATATCACCATGTCTGTGTATAAGAGCCACAGTGCACTGGACGGATAGGCAGCTCAACCATGTATCAATCATGGTGACCTTTTCCACAAGACTTTTCTCCTATAATTGTCTTGTTCCTTCACTTAATTTTCTATGAACCTACCAATAACCCAACTCCAAATTTCCACTACCATTCATCGCTCAAGATACATACCTGGCTTTCCACGCATTTCTCATGCAACGGTTACTGCTAGAGCCTTTGACTCTTGCCAATTTAGACTGTCACCTCTCTGCCCCAACCCAGCTGCCTTCTTGGGTAGTCCCTTCTACTCCTACAATGGATCCCCTGCTCACATATCCTGTTTTCCTGGGCCTTGGTTTATTTCTTCCTTTAAATGAAACACCTCCTCCTGGAAATTCCTCAGAAAGGTTACACAGGATCATTCATGGGTTGAAAATATCTTCATTTTATTCCTCAAACCAGGGGCTAGAGAGATGGCTCAGTAGATAAAAGCTCTTGCTTCTAAGCCTGATGACCTGATTTCTATCCCCTCATCCCACACAGTAGAAGGAGAGAACTGATTCCCACAAGTTGTCCTCTGACCTCCACACACTTAGCTTGGTATATGCATGCATGTACACACACAAATGTTTTTTAATATTTTATTAATTTTTAAATTTCATGTGTATGAGTGTATTGCCTGCATGTATGTAAGTGTAACCATGTCATGTAATATGCACAGAGGTAAGAAGAGGGCATCGGATCCCCTGGAATTGGAGATATGGACAGTTTTTAGCTGCCATGTAGGTAGTAGGAATTGAAGCCTGGTTCTCTGCAAGAGCAGCCAGCTCTTAACTGCTGAGTCATTTCTTCAGCCTCACAAATTTTTTTTATTAACTTCATAACTGGCCTCAGAAAGCAATTCTGTTTCATCACCTTCTACTGCTACTTTTGAGAGCCCTGGAAGGACTCTAGTTCCTGATTCTTCACAGGCACCTATCTGTTTCTCTTGTACTATTTCCTTAATCCCTGTTTTTGGGGAGAGGCACACTGTAAGGCTGGAGGGTCTTGAGCTCCTCTTCCTGAAAGCCCAAAGCTCCTCAGAACCCTGCAGAGATCCAAAAGGGGTAATGATGCATCTGGCTGAGAAATGTTAGGTATTAATAGAAAACATGTGGCTGTTTAGAGTCAACTAATTTCCTGAAATCTTCTCACTCCCATATGCCAAATGCCCAGCAACTAAGCATTTGTTTCCTGTAAAACACTGAAAATTTATTTGCTTACAAACTTGAATAAATTGTTTGGCATGTGTTCATTCAACAACTGGAGCATTTACGAGCTCACAGCAGTCTCCGACTGGCTCACCATAAAGCAAAAGTTGACAGTGAACCAGCAGTGGCCATGTATACACAATTGCCAGTCAACTTTACAGGTGTCACATTCTTCAATGTAAACAGACCACCAAAGATCAGTCAGCATGTGAGACAAGCTTGCACCTCAGAAAAGAAACAATCATAAAAAGAAAAAAATAGCCTCAGAGGAAAAAAAAGAGAATTAAGGGAAAAGAACTTTTTAATGAATGTTTAGGAACCAAGAACTTTTAAATACACAGCTTCACAGTCACTGCATAAAGTAGAAATTGTTATTCCCGTGATAAAGACAGTGTATACCTTTTGTAAAATTATGCTCCCAGCCAGTAACAGTGCTGGGATTCCATCTTCATATTCTAATTCCCTGGTGTACTTTTTGTTGAACCACAGTTGTACATAAACTAGCCACACAATGTGCAAAAGCACAAAACCTTAAGAAAACCAGCCCAAACTCATAAAATCATGACATTGTTAATTGGAAAGCAGTGGTCTTTATTTCTGTCCTTTGTTGCTCTTAAAGCATAGGAACCCTTTGGTAACTTCCAATTATGTTAATAGTCATACTCAGAATAATTACATGTGTGGTGTGGGTATATGCGTTTCTGCGGAAGTCAGATGTCTATTGATGTCTTCTTCCAATGTTCTGCATCTTATTTTTTGAAACAGGCTTTCTTACTGAACCTGGAGTTAGGCTGGTTGGACAATGAGCTACAGAGATCCACCAGTCTCTAAACTGCCCCCTCCCAGCTTTTATATGGAATCTGAGGATCTGAACTCAGGTCCTCATGCTTGCACAGCAAGCACCTTACTGACCGAGCTATATTCCTAACTCCGGTAGGAAGAATTTTAAGTTAATATATTTTCAGGGAACCTATCACAGAAGAGAGGGATAGAGATATAACCAAAAAAAAAAAGACCAAATTTCTAATCTAACAGAGTTTTAGTATTGGACAGGAAATAATTTATCAGTCTTCCTCTCTCCCCCACCCCTCTGCTCTCTCTGTTAGGTACACTTGTACTGTGGCTGATGCAGGGAGGGTGAGTGAGTGCTATCTAACAGAAACTCAAGAAGTGTTTGCTGAAGAAATGAACAATGGGAATGAACGAGTTCTTTAAAAAATACTTAAAATCAAGGGTAAACATTTATAAAAGGAAATTATTATTCACAATCTATATTATAGTTCATAAATACTGAACACTTCATAATGCATTAATGTAAATATATACATTAAATCTTAGAGCACTGTAATGTCAATTCAAACATACTAGCAATACTTTAATTTTGAGTGATTATTTCTTTCATGAGCATTTAAGCTGGGAAATAACTTGGCAAAATACTTCAAAAAAATCCACAGGACATAGTCACATAAGCTTTTACTTTTGTGGTGCAATCTACACTGTAAACCTTAGCCCAAGTCGACAACCAGTGTACCCTAGACCACTAAAAGAAACTTGAAATTAAGTGCCCTACATAAAGTTTTACTAAAAGCTAGAGGTAAGCAGATCACTTACACAGGCCATAACAAAATGAAGCGTCAAATTCTAAATCATGTGCTTGATTTATTACTGAGAAGTGCCATCTGTAGCCATTGTGAATTTAGCAGCAGGTGGCAGATGAGAACTTCCCATTGAGTTCGGTTCATAACACCATCATCACGCACAGTACTCAGTGATGTTCTCCCTGTTACAGACATTGTATACAAATAAATGTGTCCCACAGATTGGATAATGCAGGTAGTGGACCTCCACACTCAATGATGTGGACACAATTCTTTATTGGGTGTTTTCTTTTTTTGGTTTTCCCTAGAGAGCCCATGAAAAACCCTATCATTAAACATTTTGAATATTTCTTATAATAGTTTCTTTAGCCAATAACTTCAGAAAGTACCATTTAAATTAGCCTATGAGGTCTCCTTCTTAGAACATGTGGTTTCCACCTAGCACTGCGCAACATTAGGTGAGCTAACAGTAATTAGATGGATATCTAATTGAAACAGGTCCTGGTGGTGCTGTCCTGTCCTACTGTGTGAAATCCTAGCTCTGATGTCCAGGGAACTCTTTTATCTCAGGAGTCAAGCCTAAACTGCCTCAAGGGAGTCATATTCCAGAAAGAAAGGCCAAGGGTCAGGAAATCCTAGAAGCAGATGCTGTATCAGGGAAAGGCTGGATTTGGTTACATGGGCCATAGCATGTCCAAAGGGAAAATGCTTCCTCTTTTACTCTTTCCCTTTCACTAAAAAGCTAATTCATAGAAAGAAACATTTTGTTTAATTTAAAAAGAAATGTTTCCTTTTCCGTCCCTGCCTCAGAAAACTAGTGATACTGAAAAGAAGGGGGACTACTTACATCTCAGCTTCCCTGAAGAGTTTATATTTGGCATACTAAGGATATTTCCAACACCATTCCTTAAATTCCTTTAAAGACCTCTCCCATTTACAGCGCCACTTGCCCAAGACTTCAGTAAGGCTTTTTTTTCTTCACGAGCTTCAATATTCTCAGTTACTTGGAAATTGTGATTTAAAAAAAAAAGATGGAAAGGGTTTTTTTAAAAACAAAATCCCATGTATCTATCTATATATATATCCATATATATATATTGAAATTCATCTTTAATTATAAAAATACTGTGAAACCATCTCACACCATTTCCTTTAAAATTTTTCAGAGTCTGTTTGCTATCTCTAATTATATTCAAGTCGTCCAACAATTAACAAGTGTCATCTATTCATCAAGATACAAGAGAGGAGGCACGAGGTGGTGCACAATCCCAGCACTCCAGCGCTGAGGAGGCAGAGGCGGGCAGATCTCTGTGAGATCAAGGCTACTCTGATTTAGATATTGAGTACCAGGCCAGTTAGGGCTACAGTGGGAGACCCTGTCTCAATAACAACAAACCAAACACCCCCGAACAAACAAAAAAGATGTGAAGGGTTTAGTTAAGTGACAGAGCTCCTACCTAGCATGTATGAGGCCCTAGGTTCAATTCTCAGGACCAGAGGAAGAGACATGAGAAAGGGAACATGAGAGAGAGGAATAATGAGTTATTTCTATGTGCAAATACTACATTAGTCACATTACAGCAAATCTGAAAGATAAGTGATTCAGTGGCAGCTCTGAGGTTTGTTAGCTGTGCAATACTGGACACACTAGTCAGTTATTCTCAGCCTTAATGTTAATATCTATAGACTAGTGATACTAATAATTATCCTACCCCTTCCAAAGAGTTACCTCAGGGTTTAATCCAGCTAATGGCCATAGGGAAAGCTTGGGAATTACAGTTAGCACCTAGAGTTGGCTTCTAAATGCCGCAGCCAATAAAATAGAGCTAAGAATTAGAACTGTTCTGGGAGAAAGTTGGCCATGATTCCTGGCAAAGATTTAAAGAATCCAATTAGAATTCATTCTCTCAAGCATCTTCAGCCTTGGGGCTTCATCCATGTGGGGAGAAGGTATGGAGAAGTAGGAGGGGAAAGCTCTGAGCAGACTGGTCCTAACACAAAGCCAAAGGCATAGATGGGACCTGACTAGCCTTAGGAATGCTATATTTTACTCAAGCTGGCACAACAGTGCAATAGGGTTTGCTTTGAAAAATTGTGTAATGTTACATAAACTGTTATTACTACAAACATATACGCAACTAACACACACAAATTCCAGCCCTCACACAGAGATGGATCTATATGCTGCATGGATGAATAGACAAAAGAACAGATTAGGCAGATACACCAGAGAAGGAAGAGTAGAAATAAAATTAGATCAGAGACAACATATGGGGTGACAGATAATCATTTAGGCTTCAAAGACAAAATGTATGGGTTCAACACTGGCTCCATCACTTACTTTCTGGTACGAACATAGGGAAGTTAGATAACTTTTGTGCCTAATTTTCCTCCTAAGTAAAAGCGGATGATATTAGAGTCTATATCATAAGATTGTTGGAAGGATATATATAAATACAATATAGAAGACCTATTGGCCACATTAAGCATCAGTTTCCTAATCCATAAAACAGAAACAAAAAATTTTTTAAACTTTTTTATGTGTATGAGTGTATTGTCTGCATCTATGTAAGTGCACTTGTTTCATTACAATGCCTATGGAGGCCAGAAGAGAACATCAAATTCCCCTGGAACTGGAGTTATGGACAGTTGTTAGTTGCCATGTGGGTGCTAGGAATTGAACTGGGGTCCTCTGCAAGAGCACTCAGTGCTTTTAACCATCAAGCCATCTCTCCAGCCCAGGAACAAGAACTTTAACTTCACAAGTTGTTAGACGAATGTAATACATTATACCTATACAGTGCTTAACACATGATAAATCAATAAACATGAGGCATTTTTATTAAAATATAGGTTGATACAAAAAAAGAATTTTTAAACCAGGGGAAAATATTCCATAATGGAATATATTAAAAAATACTATGAAAATCTTTACTCTCAGTTTGGTGTTGAATATATTTACTAAGAAACCATGAGTAATTGGCATACTTAGTCATTTCCAACATGTAAAATACATCTGAATGATTCCATTTCTTAGATTTGTCAAAGGATTTAAGTCACAGTTATCAAATAAAGATCTAAAAAAAAAAGGAAAGGGGGAAGAAATCACAGCAACTCACAGACAAAGAAAACAGTGAATCTAATAGCACACAGATTGAGAATAAAAAACTGTAATTTTACAGATAGAGAAACACACACAGTTTAAAAATGTATTCTTGGAGCTGGAGAGATGGCTCAGCAGTTAAGAACACCGAGAATTCCGGGGGACCCGGAATTCGATATCCAGCACCCACATAGTGGCTAACAACCATTCATAACTGGGGACGCCCTCTTCTGACCTGCTCAGGCACTGCATGACATGGGTGCATGTACATAATTCAGGCAATACACTCATACGTATGAAAAATATAAAGAAAGAAAGAATTAGAAGTGTTCTCATAAGGAAATTTGTTGTAATGGTTTTCTAAAGAACAGAATAGAATCTGGGGAATCATTCAGTTAGTAAAAGGCTGTCATGTAAACATGAGGACCTGAGTTTGATCCCTAAAACTGATGTAAAAGGTAGGTATGACAGCAAGTCTCGTAATCCCAGTGCTGAGGTGGAGAAAGGAGGATCCCTGGGGTTCACTGGCCAGTCAGCCTAGCCTAGTCAGCCAGCCCCAGGTCCCAATAAGAAAGCTAGTCTCAAAAAATAGGTGAACTAGGTGTGAATCCCTTGAGAGACCTAGACAGGTGGATTTCTGAGGTCAGCCTCGTCTACATAGTGAGTTCCAGGCCAGCTGGGGTTACAGGGACACCCTGACTCAAATAAAAAAAGAGAAAGGTGGACAGCTTGTGAGGAATGACACCTCCAGGCCAGCTGAGGTTACAGGGACACCCTGACTCAAATAAAAAAAGAGAAAGGTGGACAGCTTGTGAGGAATGACACCCAAGGTTGTCCTCCGGCCTCCAAGTACAAACATGCATACATGCACACACACAGGATCAGAACAAATGTCATAAAAATTTTGAAATAAGGTCAGCTAACGGAAGCCAAATAAACAGAACCTCTGTTTAGTTCATAGAGAAATAAGAGAGTAGAGAAATCAAGAAAACTCCTAAAAGAAAGCTGTGGTCAACAGTGTCAGCTGCTGAGAAGCAAAGGCTATAACTGAGAAGTGTTCGTGAGATTTAGCAACAAGGGAATGACCAATAGAGCTAGACAAAATCATTGTGCGAGTGATTGGTGTAGAAATACTAGATAAATCACCTTTCAATGTGAGAAATATCGTTTATACTGAAAGATGAAAAGAATTGTCTTTGAGTTAAAATAAGCTTCTCTTGGCCATAGCTATTCACACTAGAATTTTTCAAGTTTTAATTTTTATTCTGTTAACAAATAGTCCACATTCATATTGAGAATTCATTCCACAAAGTTTATTACTAAGTGACCTTTGAGCCAAGTCGAGCAGGATAACCTCTGTCTTTCCACCTAAAAAGATGTTAAGGATGATATATATATGAAGGCTTAAACGAGATGGTGCTTCGTTGCATTTTATTAGGACACTTCTAAGGGATTCTTGGCTAACAAGAAAGAAAGATTTAATATCTTCTTCAGAGAAGTGGCACATGTACCAGTTTCCACACAAAAAGAATTATGAGAACCAGAGTTTAAGAAAACACCTGTAAATTCTTCTGATCAGTTCTGAATGACGACAAATATCAATCATCCATCTAGATAGCATTATCAAGAAATATGTGAACCACATATTAACTTTAAATTTTCTAGGACATACAATAAAAAAGCAAAAAGGAAAGATAATAGAACATTGCCCATTTAACTCAACATTCACAATGCTGCCAAGAAAATAGTCAATATAAAAATTATTGCTGAGATGCTTATCTTTTTTTCATATAAAATCTTTGAAACCCACTGTGTATTTTGCATTTGCAACATACTTCAATTTGAACTAGGTTTGTTTGAAATGTTCAATAGTTACATGGGACTAACAGCTATTATACCAGATAGCAAGGTCCAGGAACCAAGTTCCCAGGAATCAGGTATATGGGTTGTCTTGTTTACAGAGGTCACTATAATCTTAAGAAACATGAGTGGAACACCATATCTTCAGTAAATATCTGCTGAATGAATAAATGAGATCAATCTATTGGAGATATATACATAGACATTTATGAAAAAAATTCTTGTGACATAAAATTCTAAATCACATTACTAAAACCAGTAAAGGAAGCATATAATTATATTGAACTCAATCCTAGCCCAAATGATGTTTCATAATACACAATTAAGTAATAGAAATTTCTAAACAGGTACATACTTTCAAATATAAACACATTTTACTATCAGTAGACAGTTTTCTTTAATTACTTTTAAATGATTTTTAGTTTTTGTTTTTGTTATTGAGACAGGGTCTTGTTATGTAGCGCAGGCTGGTCTTAAGCTTGTGACCTCTTGCCTGGGTGCTGGAATTGATTATAGGCTTGCACCACCTGGCTTAAAATAATATTTTAAAGCACTAAGAAGATAAAAACGCTATTAAATTCCTGTTATAAAGTCAAAGAAATTACAGCTTTTCTCTCCGGAATGAATGAACTCCATATTAACCAAACACATAATTTTCATACGTTCCACTAGTATTTACAAATAGACGTTTTTGTCCTAAATGTGGTAAAACAATATGTCAAGTCAAATGTAGCTTCAAAAAGTTAACTTACTTTTTTTGTTTTTCAGACAGGGTCTCCCTGTAGCCCCAGCAGCTCTGGAACTTGCTATGTAGACCAGCCTGGCCTTGATCTCACAGAGATCCGCCTGCCTCTGCCTCGAGAGTGCTGGGATTAAGGATATATAACACCACATCCAGCCCATATTCATTATTTCTAAAATGTTTAATCCCTAAGAGTAATGAAATTTGAAGCATCTCAGGTACATAGCTAATAGCAAACGCTGTGGAGAAAAGCTTACTTTCTCTGCTAAGAGCTCTCGTATCTTGCTTGCTTGAACTCTAAATTTCATGAGCTGAGACTCCAGAGCAACGCATCGTTCCTTCCAATCTACTGGTCCTTCTGGCTCAGAAATCTCTGCCATATTTATTCTTAAAAAAAGAAAACATTTAAACACAACATATCAGTATCAAAGAAAATGTACGAAATCACTCAATACACAATGTAGCCACTGCCATATGCTATCCAGATGCAAGCTCTAAATTCTAAGATAAATCCAGCACTTAGTACCACTCACGAAAAGAACCTGATGACAGACAAGAGTCTGGAGATAGAAGCCAAACTGGCCTACTTAATTTTTCTATGTCTCCATTTACTCAACTTTTTTTTAAAAAGGACACTAATGATCATAAGCCTCTCATACGTGCTAAGAGGAACAAATGAAATACTGCTGTTTCCAACACCACTTTGATCAATACAACAGCACAACAGAGAGTACTATCATTTTAATTCTTCCCAACAGATAAAGACTTTTAAATTCTATCAGCTCATAATTTTACTTACACTCTTAAATTTGTAAAATATCACAATGTGAATCAGTTGGTAATTTGATAAAATAACCTAAGGAAATACCATGCCTGTGCTAAAAATGTGGTTTATATTTGCATTAAAATGATGGCTTAGCACAACTCTGGATTTATCCAGGCTAAGTCTCTCAAGTCAGAAGTCCTTTGGCATATTAATCTAGTAAGTTATTATGAGCCTGACGAGTGTATATGATTTTTAGTTGGTGTGAGAAGAGAAAACATATATATATATATATATATATATATATATATATGTATGTATGTATATGAATTTTGGGCTTGGCATGGTGATGCATGCTTTTAATCCCAGCGCACTTGAGAGGCAGAAGCAGGTAGAACTCTGTGAGTTCAAGGCCAGCCTGGTCTAGATAGAGAGTTCCAGGCCAGCTGGGGCTACAGAAAGACCCTATCTCAAAAAAATAAAAAGAATTTTGGGATCATCTACATTTAACAAACTGGATTTGGTACTTTCCATGATAGTAGCTGTCCTTTTGAAAGAGATTATTCCCAGGGGGAAACACAGTAGGCAGATTAGAGGCCAGGGAACCTCTTTTAAAATTCTAAAGGTCTACTTGATTTAGGAAGCATGGTTGTTTCTGGTGGGCTCAGGGATTCCTGACAGTAGCTTTAAATGCTAACATTTTATTACCCTAATACTATATTTCTGAATGGCCTTTGCTAAGAAATGATAAAGTTCATATTAGGAATGGATCTCCTGCAGGAGTCAAGCACTCATCAAGGACAGCGCTGATTGTAAAATTCTGAACTCCAGTGGTTCTGCTGTTGAGTATTCTTTTGTTTTATAAAAATAGAACCAAATTTATTTCACCAGTGTTTAGCATAAGATAGCCCCTTCCTTAAACGTATGCCAATTTTTAAAAATTACATGCTACAAGCTCACACCTATAATCCCAGCACTCAAGAGGCTGAGGTAGTCGGACTGCAGTATGTCCAAGTCCATGCTAGGCAACATAGTTAGTTTCAGGTTCCAGACTGGCCCAAACTACATAGTAAGACCCTGTCTCGCATACTAAAGACTCACTGCAAAATCATTTTCCGAGTATACATATTTTGTGCTTCAGGCAGTTTTCAACTAATACTGAAATTGTCTCTCAATAATTTAGAAATCACTAAATATAAAAGAACTGTTCTACAAAAGCTACAATTTTTATTAAGACCACCCAACCATGAAGCTTTCAGATGCCCCTAAATCCTGGCCACATATTGTGGGAAACATCATTGAAAAGCTGGAGATCATTCTCTTCGCTTAACAGAATCCCCACCGTACTGTTTTCTGGGTTGTTGTTGTTTTTAAATATTAGCTTTGTGAATGCCATTTTATTTCCCAAGTTACATTTACTATTACTGTTTCAATTCAGCATTTACTATCAATGACTTAGAAGACAGTGCAGTTTGTTGATCACAAACTTCTCCATTCTACTGGGACTTCATTTCTCTCATCAGCTTTAAACAGGAGGTAGGGAAAGAAAATACAGGTAAAATATTTTTAAAACAGGAACTGGAGAGATGACTCAGCGGTCAAGAGCACTGGCTGCTCTTGCAGGGGATCTGGGTTTAGTTCTTAGCATCCACACGGTGGCCAACAGTCTGTAACTCTAGTTCCAGGGGAATCAGATGCCCTCTTTTAACTTCTGTGAGCATTGCATAACACAGATGCACTTACATACATGCAGGTAATACACTCATACACAAAAAATAAAAAAAATAATAAATATTTTTCAATCTTTTAAAAAACAGTAATGAAATAGACATCCTCAGTTCTTAAGCCATTCATATAACTGTGCAGAAATAGAGGGACACTTTTCTGCCTTAAGCAAAAGACTCCACCTCATATTGAGTAACTTTTGTTCTACAGTTAGAATAACATCTTTATGTTCCAATGTACAAGATATTTGTTTGTTTTCCTTGAGGGGCTGAGGATTGGATTCAGAGTTCTGTGTGTGGTAGGCAAGTGCTTTACCAGGAGGTTACATTCCCAGGGATAAGGTACAGAGAATAAGAGACTGCACAGTGCTTATCCCTGAATAGACACTGATATCAAACCTCTGTCACCCAAGGCTCAGGGACCATTTCAGGAAAGGGGGAGGAAGGACTGTAAGAGTCAGAGGTGGTAGATGACCACAAGGAAACAGAATTTTCCAGACAGCTGGACAGTTACTCAAATGAACTCCCAGCAAAGATGGCAGAATGTACAAGCTTACGTTACGTCAGACAAAAATCCCAGCATAGAGGTGGGGAAGTGGGTAAGAAACCTAACACCAGCAAAGTAACTATTGCATTTTCAACAAATGATGCTGGAACAACTGGATATTCACATGCAGAAGAATGAATTTAATCTCCTCCCTCATCCCACATACACTAACATAAAATGCACCAAAGACCTAAATGTAGGACAGAGGCCTAAAACTCTTAGAAGAAAACAGGTGTACATCTTCATAACCTTTCTAACGGTTTCTTATATATTTGACCTAAAGCACAAATAACCAAAGAAAAATAGATAAATAAGACCTCATCAAAATATATTATGAGCTTCACTTACACTATGAAGAATGTACAACATAAATGATAGAAAAACATGTATCTGATAAGAAAAACATGTATCTGTGTCCAGAATATATAAAAGACTCATACAACTCAACCATTAAAAAAGATAGCCCAGGAGCTGGAGAGATGGGTCAGTGGTTAAGAGCACTGGCTGCTCTTACAGAGGGCCCAGGTTCAATTCACAGCACCCACATGGTGGCTAACAACTGTCTGTTAACTCTTGGTCCAGGGAATCTAACACCCTCTTCTGGCCTCTACATGTACTGCACAACATGGGTGTACTTACATGCACCTAAAAATAAATAAAAGATTTTTAAAAAACCCAATTTTAAAAGCAGGCAAAATTAGAAGCTGGAAAGATGGCTTAGTTGGTAAAGTACTTATCATGCAGACATGGGGATCTTAGTTCAAGCCTTATCTCCCATGTAATAAAGTTGATGTGCCACCTATAATCCAACCCTGGTAAGGCACAGGCAGGAGCAAATCTTGGACTTTTTGGCGAACCAGATTCAGTGACAGACCATGTCTCAAAGAAATAAGGTAGAGTACTGGAGAGATGGCTCAGCAGGTAAGAGCACTGGGTCAACTCCCAGCACCCACGTGGTGACTAACAGCCATCTATAACTCCAGTTCAGGGGAACTAAGATCCTCTTTTGGCCTCTGCAAGGCAGTGCACAGCATAAAAATAATAAATAAAGTATTTTTTAAAAAATACAGTAGAGAACCAGGCATGCTGGTGCAGGCCCTTTAATCCTAGCACTTGGGAGAAAGAGGCTGGTGGACACATCTCTGTGAGTTCACAGCCAACCTGGTCCACACAGGGAACTCCAGGCCAGCCAGGGCTAAATAGCGAGATCCTGTCTCAAAACCCAAAATAATAATAATAATAATTATGTGGAGAATGACTGAGGAAAGCATCTTATGTTTACCTCTAGCCTCCACATGCGCATGCACCACACGCATGAACACATACTCATACGCACATAAAATTAGAACAGGCATTTCCCCAAAAGAAATATATAAATGGACAATAAGCACATGAATATTCAACATTATTATCTGTAAGAGAAAAAAAATCAAAGAGTAAGTGAAAAATCAAAGTCATGGCATCCACCTCACACTAAATTGAACTGAAATAATGAAATGCAAAAGAACATAGACTAACAAGGACTGAAGCGAGTGTGGAGAAACTCGAACTCAGATATTGCTGGTAGCAGTGCAAAAAATGTTATAACTGCTTTGTTAACCGTTCAGTAGTTCCTCAGAAATTTAAACATTAAAGTTATCACCTAACCCAGCAACTCCAATGCTAAGTATTTGTCCAAGGAAAGTGAATATTGTCTCTACCAAAACTTGTCTGCAAATAAATGTTAATGACACCATTATTCATAACAACTGAAAAGTGGAAACTTATGTCTATTATAAGATGGATAGATAAAACCTGGTATAGAACTACAATAGAACATTATTCAGCCATAAAAAGGAATAAAGGTCTACTGCATGCTATAACTGCACATCAACACTAAAAACAGTATTCTAAGTAAAAGATGTCAGACTCAAAAGGTCACATATCATATAATTCCATTGATATGAAATGCCCACAAAGACAGAAAACAGGTCAGTGGTTGCCAAGGATTATGAGGAGATGACAATGGAAAATGACTTTATAGGCATAGAGTTTCTTTGTAGGATGAAGAAAGTATTCCAGAATCAGATAGTGGTGCTAAATGCACAACCTCGCAAATATATTAAAATCTCCTGAACTATACACTCTCAAAGAACTATACAATCTCAAAGGGTAAATTTTATGGTTTGTGGACTGTATCTCAATTCTTAAAAAAGGACATAGACAAACAAGAAAAAAATGAATGCATACTAGGACCCCATTTACAAGCTTAATGATTCATTACATGTGGTTATCCCTGCCAGGAATTTCACCATTAACTCAAATAACTAAGAACTGTTAATCTCAACTCTGAAAAGAACAGCACATGGACCTTACCTAAAGTACTTTTCTATGAAAATGAGACAATAACTTCAAAGTTAAACACACCCATTTTTCTTTAGTTGTGATAATTATGTATTTTATAGTGAAGTGGGAAAGCCTTCAGCATATTATTAAGTTGTCATCTAACACCTGCAGTCCCCCATTAATTGGGTCATAATAAAAAGAAATTCAAAACTGCAGACTGGATTCAGAATGGCCCAAGGTCTGGATGTCTGATTTCCTCGTTTGATTCTGTAATTCTGTTAATAAGCAAAAGGTAACTGTTCCATGAATGCACTATCTTGAATAGTCAAAAATTCTAATTCTGAACAATATCACCATCTATAGTTAAAGAACTATACAGCTTTGGGGGCTATAGTCCATTTCTAAATATCTAGATTTTTGAATTCGAAAGTGATCTACTTTCTCTGCAGGGGCCAGGAAAAATTCGTGGTTTTCCAAAGACCTCCAAGACTTTTGGAAATATTTATCGACACAAAATAAACTGTTTACAATTGAGGAGTGAATGCTCTTTTCTCCGAATCTGACTTCCTGTTTCTCTTCCAAATCCCATAAAGGGTGGGAGGTTGGGGGGACGAAGAAAGAAAGAAAAGAATTCATCCATATAGGCTTACGCTGATGAAATTTGGTTCAGGCCCCTCATAATGTTCAGTTCTCTTAAGGAACACTTTGGGCACTCAGCTGTGTCATTTTTTCCCAACTTAATGCAGAAAAGCTGTCTTTCTTAAGCAGACTGAAGCCTGCCTTGTTTAAAGAACCTTACCCCACCTAGGCCCACTTGGGCCACGCCTTCCGTGGCACCGCCCTAACCTTGCCTGCTCCTTGCTCCACTCTCCTCGGGACACACACAGACAGCCCCGTGATCCAGGCTTGCGAGGACTGGAATCTCTACAGAGAAACCAGCGGCCTGCAGGTTTTTTGCCAGCAAAAGGCTGGACTTTTCCCACAGCGTCTTTTTCGAGTGCTGTATGAACTCAGGGG
This sequence comes from Eospalax fontanierii, assembly GCA_035773235.1. Lineage (NCBI taxonomy): Eukaryota > Metazoa > Chordata > Mammalia > Rodentia > Spalacidae > Eospalax > Eospalax fontanierii. The sequence continues at coordinate 22,130,622 of CM069529.1, forward strand.
CAGCTGAATGTCAGGCTGTATCACCTTAGGGCACTCGGACGCTGGAGCAAGTGGCGGTGTGAGAAACAAGTTGCAGAACTTTGGTGGCGGAGTTCCTTCACAGCGCGGCTCTCCAGAAGCGCAGGCCGAGCAGCAGCATCGCCCGTGGGACCCGCTGCGCGCGGGGACGGGGGGCTGCCCCGCAGCGCCCGCCACAAGCCCGGCGCGTCCCGCCAGCCCTGGCCCCTCTTTCCAAACAGAACGTCACAGGAGCCCAGGGACGTAGGGCTGAGGGTCGCCTCCCCCAGCCTGCTGCTGCGGACGACTCCGGACCGGAGGCCGAGCGGGACACGACGCGTCCCACGGTGCATCTCCGTCCCGCTCCGCGGCAACACCCCTCCTCCCCGGGACCGGGTGCTCCCCGGAGCGCGGGATCCCGAGGACAGGGTCCCCGAGGCCTCCCGGGCCCCGCCCCCTGCCCACCTGCCTACCTCCGCGGCGGCGCCCGAAGCCCCGGCCTCGCCAGTTCCCGGGCCCCCCGGGCTCCCCCGGCTCCCCGGCTCGAAGCCCGCGCCCGCCCGGCGCACTGGGAGCCGCGAGCGGCTGGGGCCGGGCACCGCCTGTTCCCGGGATTGGCGACCCGAGGATCCAATCGGAGGCCGCAGTCGGCCACCTGGCGTCACTGGAAGGTGTGTCTATAATTTGGGCTCCTTCCAGTGTAAAAAGTTTAGTCCCAACGAGTGTACCCCCAGCCTGCCCCACACCTAGGCTTCAAGCCTGCTGTAGCGGTTGGTCGCCGGCTTGCCATTCCCCTTGCCTCAGCTGGACTGTTGCTCCACCCTCTTGCTAAGTCTCTGGTCCTAAACGCTCTCCAATTGCCAGTTCATCGACCTGCTGGGCAAATAGAGGACAGTTTGCCAAAGGCTTTCACTGTCTTCCTGATGCTTAAATAACCAAGAATAGATTCCCTGGTGTGGCATGCAAAGCGTCCATCCAGCTTGTACAGGTTTAGAGTTCCCAGATGATCTTCACACCTCAGACGTCTTTGATCCACCTCTCCATCCTGAGGAAGCACCCTGGGAAGATTTACATGCTGTTCCCGCCTCACTTTTGAAAGCTCTGTCCTCTAAACATAGCACCAAACAATCTCCAGGTGGCCGTGCCTATGGCCCTGCATGACAGAAATCTCTGCTCCTGTTTCTGCTTCCTTCACGTCTAGTTTTTGCAGCTGTTGAACACATTCTCCTTATGGACCACCCCATCACTCTCCATCAGACTGTAAGCATTTGAAAGCAAAGCTTAGTGTTCTTTTCTGCATTCTTCTCGGCAGACAGCACAGAGCACATTGAATGACCGGATGAATGATAACTTAAATCTAGTTGAATTTCACATCCCAAGTGGGGGGCCTCCATATGCCAGTCTTGGAGAGGAGGGGAGAGAGGAGGAAGTAAGAGGAAAAGAGAGGTGTGAAAAGTAGGGGAGAAGAGAGGAGGAAGAAAAGGAAGGGGAGGGGAAGGGAGAGAAGAAAGTTACAGATAATCCTTCCCCAGGTCACAAATCTTAGTCAGACAAATTACTTTCTTTGATTCACAGTGAGCTAATAGAGAGTATCAGAAGGCTTTATGTACATAAATATTTTTACGAAAGAAAAAAAAAACCTACCATATAGAAAAAAAAAACCACCAAAATGATAATTTTGGATTTGAAAAATTCCTTTGAGGGAAAACAATAAGAGAAAACTACTAGCAGACCAGCAAGCAAGCATCAGGCTTCTCTATGTCTTCCAGATGAGCACTAATTTTGGACTGGGTCCCAGACTACCCCCACACACCAAATTCCTTTTGCCTTCTGTGGGAGCTGATGATGCATATCATATGAGAAATTGTCTCCAAACAGCCTTGGCAAACAAGCAGGCTGGACTGGGCTTATTCTACAGAGCACTCAGGAGTTAAATAAACAGTTAAAGTAACTTGCATAATTTAACACAGCAAGTCAGTAGAGACCTAGCAAGAGAAGGGGCGAGAATGCCAAAATAGAATCACTTCCGTTTGTGAGTCAGAAATACTAAGCAGACTAAGTAAACCGAGGGAATAAAACCAGTCATGAAAAGCAGCTTTCCACACGCGGTTGCCACCTTTGTAAAGGCTCCACCAACATTTACTTACTGTCCCCTTTTCTAGAAACATGACAAACTGAATTTGTTTGGCTATGGAAAAAAAAGTGAAATAGCATCCTGTTTCTGGCTATGAAAACATACACAGAGAGAGTAGAATAGAATATTATTCAGCAATAAAAAGAAATAAAAGCCGGGTACAGTGGCACACGCCTGTAATTTCATCACTTACGTGCTGGAGGCAGGAGAATCAAGATCATCCTCAGCTACATAGTAAGTCTGAGGGCAGCCAGGGCTACACAAACTGTCAAAAAGAAGGAGAGAGAGAGACAGAGAGAAGAGGAGAGGAGAGAAACTGACTAGAGAAAGCAAGATACATATTAGATAAACCTCAAAAACATGCTAAACAAAAATGTCAATCACAAAATATACAATTGTACAACTGTACCATTCTCTTAATATGAAATGTTCAGAATGGGTAAATCCACAGGGACAGAGAGTGGATTGGTGGTTACCCTGGGCAGGGGAGGATGTGGGTAATGTTCTACGGAATGAAGTTGTTTGAGGGGCAGTGAAAACGTTCAGAAATGTGTGTGATGTGATGATTGCAAAACTCTGAATGTACTAAAAACCATGGGCATGTACAATTTAAATGGGTGAATTGTATGTGCTGAATCTCAAAGACGTTTTGAGGGGCTCGGGAGATGGCTTACTTGGTAGAGTACCTGCCACACAAGCTGGAGGACCCGAATTTGGATTACCACGATACATGTAAAAGCTGGGCAAGGCAGTGCATGCTTGTAACTCAAGCTCTGGGAGAGCAGAGACTAGTGGATTCCTGCAGCTCATTGACAGCCTAGCCAAACTGATGAGCTTCAGGTTCAGTGAAATACCCTGTCTCAAAAAGATAAGAGATCAATCAAGGAAGAACCCAGTGTTGACCTCTGGCCTCCATGCACAAATGTTGTGTATACATGTGCACAGTTACCCATAGGCACATGTGCATATACCACATACATACACACACACATTTTTTAATTGGATTTTAAGTTGTTATATTTTATATTAAGTAGCAAGAGCTAGAACATCTCTGACCAGCTCTCTTGAATGCTCATAGTAATATGTACCATATTCATACAGATTTGCCTCATACTGATTTTCTGTGGTGATTCCTCTACTACACTGTAAGTGCCATGAAGGCAGAAACACTGGTTTTCATGTTAATGTATGTCTAGCACCAAGCACAGTGGTCAGCACATACTAGATACACAATAAATATTTACTGAATGCTAGACATTTATGGCAAGGGATGCATTGGATAGTACCTGTGATATTCCAGACACTGTACTAAGTTAGGAGGGATACAAAGATGTCTTCATGGAGTCTTGGTCTAAGAAGAAAGGCACACATTCACTGAACACAGACACAAAGAAAAGCCCAAGGTATTATACAACTAAGTAAGAAGAGTGGCATCCAGGCTGGGAAGTCAAGGAGACCTTTCTACATGAGCTGAGGTCTGAGAGAGTTAACTCATAGCAAGCAAAGAGGTGATAGCAAGAGCACTGTGTATAGTGAGCATAGCAGATACCAGACCTTGTGGTGAAGAGGAGCCTGAGGTATCAGGGTAGCTGATAAAGGCCATAAGGTCAGGAGTACAGGAAGAGGAGAAGAATAGCAAGAGGAGGCTGGAGGGAAAGGGACGAGGCCCACATGACACCTGGAAGAAAAGGGCGTCTCACATCATAATAAGATTCAGGTTAAAATGTGCATTCAAGGTGAGAATGGAGATGCACACTGCATGGGAAGGTTGTAACTACAGTATACCTTTCTCTAACCCTCCTCCCTGCTATGGGGCTGCTTGTTCACCATGCGGCTGACTTCCATGCTGGCCTCACTCAAGCAGTGTGGCTTTTCTCCTTCCCTTTACCATTCTCCTCCTTCTGGAAGCTGCCAAGATTTACAGCTTGCCTTCCCTGGGGTTTTACTTTTAAATTTGAATAAAACTGTCCATGAGCTTCCATTTAAGTCTGGTCTTAAATTCTTTTATTAATGAGACTAAAAGCTTTAAGAGGGAACCCTGATTTTTTCAGTATCAACAGGTTCTCATGTAGCCGAGGTTGGCTTCAAATTGGTTGGCTTCAAAGCTGGCCTTGAACTCCTGATCTTCCTGTCGCTACCTCTGGAGTGCTGGGACTACAGGTGTGATGCACCATGCTGAACTTCTGTAATAGTTCTGACTAGTATGATTTTGCCCTTCCTTTGTACTTCAGGATGTCACAGAAGTTGACAGGGAATGGTAAGAAGTACAACTGTTTTCTCCAGCTCTATTCTCCAAGACTGTGTCTAAACTTTGACCCACCTGCAAAGTCCCTATATTTTCCTGTAGTTATTCATGTAATGACATTTCAGGATGCTCCATATACTTGTAGCAATCAGAATGAACCATAATAAAGAAATTGTAAGACACTTTAGTAAGCCACTGTTTCAAAAGTTCAGGCAATGCTAGGTATATTGGCACATACATTCAGTCTCAGCACTTGGGAGGCTAAGGCAGGAGGACTGTCGGTTTCTGGCCAGTCTGTCTGGGCTACACAGTGATACTATGACTAGGGTTTGGTATGGTACACTCAGGAGACAGAGGTAAGAGGGATTGTAGAGTGTTTGAGGTCAGCCTGGTCTAACTAGTGAGTTCCAGGCCAATCAGGGCTATGTATAGAAAAGCACTTTCTTAAAACAAACAACAAAAACAAGTAAGAAAGAAGAAGAAGAAGAAATGTAATGTACATGTTCTGACAGCTGATCAGAAGTAAGAAACACTAGAATCTGGAGGACTCTGAGCTCACATAACTGGGAAATGATGGTGGCCTGCTGGCTATATCAAAACATAATGAATCACAGTGGGAATGTATGAGAGGGAGAAAGAAGTTACATGAGACGGTATGTATGGGACCAGGGAAAGCTTAGGTTCTCTCTTAACTTGTGCTCAAGCTGGGCATGGTGGTACATGCCTTTGATCCCAACACTCAGGAGGCAGAGACAGGTGACTCTCTATGAGATCAAGGCCAACTTGGTCTACATAGTATGCTCCAGGCCAGCTGGGGCTATAGGAAGACATGTCTCAAAAAAATAAAAGACTCCCCCTCAAGAGAACTAATCTAACTCTAACAACCCTGACCCTTTTTCTAAGATAGCATGAATCCATTCATGAAGAGCTTCCATGACCTAACTGCCTTCCAGTAGCTTCAGCTCTTAAAGATTCCACCACATCAATACCACTAACCTGGGTACCACAGCACACGAACATTAGGAACCAGACCAACCATACCCAAAGTATAACAGTGGATCCCCAGTGTCTGAGCTTGATGGCTTGCTCAATCCTCTGGGTTTGCAATGGAAACAAGACTCTCTCCATCTTCATCTCACCAGGTGAACTGGGTCCTTATTGTCACAGACCAGTTATAGGCAGCATCCATAGGTAATGCAGACTAAGCTCAGAGTTTTCAGAGTTCAAGAGAGTTTAATGGGCATTGGTAAGACCTCACCAAGAAAACGAGTCTATATAGAGGGACGAAGAAATGAGAGAAGGTAAAATTAAGCATCACCTATCTCCAGGAAACCGAACAGAGAACTGTTAGATGAAGAAACAGCAATGGTTTGCTCTAAACTCATGAAGTTGTTTTATGGGGTTTTATCTGTTTTTTAAAGATGCTACATATGAAACCCATGCAAGAAAATGGTGACCTGTTCACAAAGAAGTGTGAAATGTGGGGCCAGTGAGATGACTCAGAAAGTAAAGGTGCTTGCTGTGTAATTGTGGTGACCTGAATTTGATCTCTGGGACCTTTGTAAAGGTGGAATGAGAGAAACAACACCACAAAGTTGCCTCTGATCTCCACATGCAACCCATGGCAAATGTGCTTCTCCACCATAGAAATAATTTTTAAAGGTGTTAAATGTGTGGAGTCAGGCAGAGGCAGTCATTCCAGTATAGAACGTTTCATTCTAGCAGACAACTAAAAGTCTTCTCTCTTGTTTTTATATTGCATAACAAGACAGCTTAAGCCAGCAGTAAAAGAACAAAAAACACAGCAAAACTGACCACAATGTCCCCTAACACTAACACAATTAGAAAGGGACACATTATAAAAACACCACTGTGTGTTGTCTAGTAATTGTAAAATGGACAGAATCTTTAAGAGGCATAAGAGAATGCTGAAGATCCCTATATGTTAACAAGTGAGATGGTGGGACATGAACTGGCACAAGGCTTGGTTAATCATTGATGGGGTTGGGAGCAGGCAACACTTTTAAGCTAGGTCCTCAGCAGGCACCCATCTGTGAGGACGAGTGTGAGAATGGGTGAATGATGGCTGTGATAGTGTCTGTAAGGAGGACTGAACCACACTGGGCCAGCTACAGGTTTGGAGATGTGATATCTGTCTCCATTGGGGTGTTGTGCAAGATCCGCCATAACATCCCTGAAAACCTTCTCAGATTTCTTCCATATCATTCCCTATGGAATATACAATGTAGGTTTCTAGAAACTTGGCAAGCAATTAAAAGAGCATTCATGTCCACCCATTGGAGTCAAGCTTAATCCTAGAGCATTTGATATAACAGTAGAAGCTTAAAGGAAGCATTTATTTGGAAAGTAGCAGATACATGACAGGAAAATCCCAAGGAGTGAAGTTAAGAAGTGTGGGTAGATGAAACCAGGGAACTGTAACAATGAGAGAAGGCTATGTGTGGGAGAGTCCATGTCTTGTGCTCAGGAGGGGTTCAGTTCTCTGTAAAGTAACTTGAGATGACTTGGCAACCACAATTAAAAGAACAATTGAAATTAAAAAGTAATTATTTGCATCCTTGTCTTTAATATCTTTCCCTTTATTCATATTTTGGACTTCAGTGCTATAATTCTGTTATATACTAAATTAATTCTAAAACATTTTTAAGGTGCCCACTGCCGTTTTTCAGTGTTTGGTTTCCTGATTATAAAAGCAATTTAAATGTGTTTCCACTGGAACATGTAAACAGATTTAGAGAACAAGGGAGAATTACCTAAAAATTACCTGAAATCTCTCATTTGTAAGCACTTTTGTGTGTTTGAGCATATGTGTGTGCATATGTTCATGTGTCTGTGAATGCCAGACATCAGCTGTCTTCCACAATCATTCTCCTTAATTTTGCCTGTGTGTGTTGGGGGGTTGAGACAGGGGCTCTCTGTAGCCCCAGCTGGCCTCGAACTCACTGTGCATACCAGGCTGACGTCTACCTCACAGAGATCTGCCTGCCTCTACCTCCAACGATTAAAGATGTGCATAACCACACTCAGCTCTCCTTAATTTTTGAGACAGGGTCTCTCATTGAAACCGAAGCTTACTGATTTGGCTAGATTGACGAACCTACAAGCTCTAGGCATTTCGTCCTTTCTTCACCTTCCCAGCTCTGTGATTACAAGCATGTGCCACTACACACCAAGGGATCGAAATTTGAGGACTCAGGTCCTCAAAATTGCACAGTAAACACTTTATTGCCCAAGCCATCCTTCCTAGCCCCTCTGTCTTTTTTTTTTTTCTACACATATACCTTTTGTTAAAAAAATATGAGATTAGGCTGAATTCACAGTTTTACATGATTGTTGCAAGTATTTTCCATGTCTTGAAGTATATTTGGAATCATTTTTAATGGCATTAATAGTATACCACAGGGTTCTACATTAATGTATTTAACCTTTCTCTTGTTATTGTACAGTCAGGTTACTATGTGAGGAAGCCTTTCTTTGTCTTTTACATTGGTGTCATTAAAAAACAACAACAAGAACAACAGCAACAACAACACTTTTGGGGCCTAGAGAGAAGGCTCAGTGGTTAAGAGCACTGGCTGCTCTTGCAGAGGACCCGGATTCAATTTGCAGCACCCACATGGCGGCTAACAACTGACCATAACTCCAGTTCTAGGGGAATTCAGTGACCTCTCCTGACCTCCATGGGAATTGCATGACACAGGAGCACTCACATACATGCAGGCAATACACTCATACATACACATAAAAAAGATGTAAATAAAATATTTTAATTTTGTTTTGGTCTTTTTTAGAGACAGGTAGCCCCAGGTGTCCTGGAACTTACTATGTAGACCAGGCTGGCCTTGAACTCACAGAGATCTGCCTGTCTCTGCCTCCCAAGTGCTGAGATTAAAGGAACACAGCACTATACCTGAGTAAATAAAATATATTTTTAAAAAACCTTTTAGAATAGATCTTTCATTTTGGTTCTAAGGTTAACTGGGTTTGAAGCTCTAGCTCCAACTTGCAGTCCATGGGTTATATGCACCCTAGGGTAACTGAATACGGTTCAGCACAAATTGTAAGGATTTGTTTTTATTTACTTTTTATTTTATATGTATGAACGTATTGCCTACATGACTGTAAGTGCACCTGTGTTGTGAAAATGCCCACAGAGATCAGAAGAGAGTATCAAATCCCCCGATACTGTAGTTATGGATGGTTGGGTTATGGATGTGCTGGGACTTGAACCCGTGTCCTCTACAAGAACATCAGCTAGTGCTCTTAACAACTGAACCATCCCTTCAGCTTGGATATTTTTTTGCAGCTATTTTTGTGATTAATTTGTGTCATTCTCAAGTATGAACTTTGTATATTAAAATGTCACACTGCAATGTCAAAAGGTTGAACATGCCTGTTAGAGTGAAGAATTCTATCTTTGGCTTCCAAATCCTCCTGTTTCCACTTCTCAAGTGCTGGGATTATAGGTGTGGGCTACCACAACAGTCAAAACAAAAAAACCCTCCAGTTCTTTTTTTGTTTGAGACAAGGTCTCATACAACCCAGGCTGGAACAGACAAGGATGATTTTGAGCAAGAATTCTCTCTCTACAGCCTCCAACAACATCGTTAAAATCCCATGGTCTATTCCCAGTTTTTACCTTCAGAGCAGAAGCCTTTGACATGTTGATCATTCCTGACTGAGAAAGAGAAAGACAACTCTCAAAATCTGAGAAGGATGGGGAGGTCACAGGCCCCAAGGAGGAGCACACTGTTGTTGTTTTGCTAACTGATCATGTTATCAAACTGCCTTCTAGAGATTTATTTTTATCCACAGAAATTACACTGTAGTAGGCAGCAGTTAATACAGACTCATTATGAGTCAAAGTGCTGAGAATAAATGACCGTGGATGCTTACATACATGAGACATCTATATCAATCCAGCACATTCCCTGACCAACCCCCTGCAAGGCTCGTGGAACATCTCTGAAGAGCCAGGGAGAAGACTGTAAGAACCAAAGGATGGGGAGGAGTGCTGTGAACTGCTGCCTTTTGGAGATGTTGTTGTACTCATGAACTCACAGTAGCTAGGGTTGCATGCATGAGACCTGCACAAGATCAAGCCCATCAAAATTCCATAGAAGGGAGGGGCATTCAAGAGGTCCCACACCTTAGCTGAGGAGCTATTGGTCATTGATGGGTGCTGAGGGAGGGAGAGGCTTTGCTCTTTAGTGGTGTGGTCGCCAGTAGGTTGACTATGCTCCAATGGATGGCCCTACACCCATGAATATATTAGCAGCACTAATTAGATTCTGTGGATTAAAAAAAGGAGAGATATGGAGTTGGGAGGAGGATGTATTGGTGGGTTCTGAAGAAAGTTGTAGGCGAGGAGGGAGGGGGTATTGATAGAAATGTATTGTGTGTGTGTATGAAAATTTTAAATAATTAAATAAATCTCTGAAAACAACCCGAGAACAAGTCTAGCACTTCAGCTCAATCTCATGATGGTAAAGAGAAGTACTAGGTGTCTCAGATGCAAGAGTGTTCGACTGGCATTAACGATCTCACAGAATAGCAATTCCAAACAAGGAATTGCCCTGATGAAATGAAAGCCAAACCAACATAACCAAGAAACAAACACACGACGTCACAATTTTAACAAACACAAACAAAATCAAGATTACAACGTAAACCACAAAAAATCCCCAAACTATCCCCTCTCCTGCCTACCCAGAGTGGGAGGGACTGCTGCCTCTTTACCAGTTCCAACTTTATCCTTCCTTCTGGTCTTCGCTCCTTTCAGATAAGAGTTCCTCCAATATCTAACCATAAAATTATCTTCATCTTTTTTTTCTGGTTTTAGGAAGGGTCCTGCATTGTGGCCCAAACTGACATGGAACTCCTGGGCTCAAGCTATCCTCCTGTCTAACTGGGATTACAGGTCCAGGCCACAGTATCTGACTGTGTTTACTTCTTAATGACAAGTGATCTAGAGCAAAATATCACCTTATTAACTATTCCTATACTTCCACCAAATCTGATTTGTATATAGATGATTTAGTTTTGCTATACTGAATTTATTATTTTTTCACGTTTTTATTTGGACTTAGAAATGTAAGGGAAAGTTGGACAAATAAAAATTGTATACAGAAAACCTGTATCAACTTTACTTATGTGTGCTTCTTGCTAACATTTTGTTTCTTTTCCATGAGCCAATAAAAAGTCCTTTTCACCCTCTCTTACTGAAATGTCATGACTCCTCAGTGTGTGTGTTCATCTTCACTGCAATGAGTCACACACTCAACCTGTTCAGTCACAAGTATGCTCCTTAAAGTCTTTGCCCGAAGAGAATCGACTGAAATACAAGCTCAGGACCAGCAAGATGGCTCAGCAGGTAAAGGCACTTGATGCAAAGCCTGATTACATGATGCTGTGGATTCCATGTGGTGGAAGGACAGAACTTACTTCCATAAGTTGTCCTCTGACTTCCACGTGAAGATCATGGTGCACACGTGGCGCACACACACACACACACACACACACAATAAATAAATAAATAAATGCAATTTCAAAAATAAAAATAAATAGAAGTTCTACAAGATCCTCTTGAGTCTCCGTGGCTTTGGAGCACAACCTTCAATCCAAAGTGTGCACTTCTGAATCCCTTTGTGTCTCCACCAGTACATGGTGCATTGAACTCTGACCAGTGTCACTGAAACCCTTTAGGATTGAGTTTATTTTGTTCTCACAGTGTTGTGTGGCCCTTTTCCTTGGGGGATATGAACAAATGTCTCCTCATACCTACTAGGAAACCAACAACAAATCAAAGTAAGGATGCTAATGTAATCCAACACGGTGAACCGATGAATTTACTGGGGTTACTTATAGGAGTATGGATGAGGGGTTACTTACAGGAGAAAAACTGACTCAAAGACAGTTGTATCACCAAAAGCCCACCCCAGCATGAATAATAGCTCAAGAAAGCTAGAAACCTGGTGCTCACTGCACAGCTTGCAGGCAGCTCAACAGGTCAGAGTGTCTTTTTTCAGGCAGCTTATCTGCTTCTTCCAGGTAAGCAGCTATGCTGGTCTGAGCCTCTTCTAGGTAGCTCAGCTTGTCTGAGAGTGTCTCTCAGCTGTCCTCCCTGCTTATGCGTGCCTGGAGAGGGACCAGGCCTAGTGTATCTGGTTGTTTTAGGGTCTTCCTGAAATTTTTGAGTTGTTTAGTTCCTGAATCTTAAAGAACTTCCCTGCAGGATGGACTGCTTCATCCCCCTTTAAAATATCCTGGGTCTTAACTAGTTTCCTTCCAAGATGGAAGGTTTTATCTTCCTCTGGCTTTTACATTCTTCCCCCCGCCTTCCATGGTCCCTGAGAATCATCGTAGGGGGTCACATAGAAGCCTGGCTATGGTGCTCTAATTCTAACAGAGTAACAAATCTTCGTGGGGTTTTAAGAAAATTATTCATCTGTCTCTAGAGTGTAGCTGGTGGTGATTCTCAATTGTGCTTCTTTTGTTATAAAACAAAAGTGAGGAAAAGACAGAAAATGAGAAACAGATGAAGATCCAAATGAACACAGAGAACAGTAATAATCTATGGTCATACATACAAATGTTGGGAGGCATCTTAGCTAGTACATCATATTTATTTAACGAAGCTATAGCAAATGCTTTTGGACTGTACCCTGTGACTTTCCTGGCCACAGGTTTTGCCTAAGTTCCGAGTGCTAGATATGAGTTTCCTCTATAGAGTGAACCTGAAGTTCAACCAGAGGTAAACTCTATCCGTACCCACATGTGCTACTATTATATTAGCAAATATGTCTTGTCTGGCACTTTCATCATGAAGCAAGCAGAATCCACAGCAGAATAGGACTTTGGTCCATAGTTTTCTCCAGTAAAATTAGTAACATCTAGTAGTACCTCCAAGAGCTAGACCACAGGGAGGGGCACTTTCTCAGTTTGAGCTTTATTTCTCCACATCCTTAAGCAAAGCATGCAACATCTTCGGCAATAGGGTCTTCCCATTCAGTTCTAGGATGCAATCAAGAGTAATGGCAATAGCCTTTAGTGTTTTAGGAAACTCTAGGGCTCCCTGGTCATCCCTGGTGGGGAGGTTAACCACCCAAGGGAAGTAATCCACTGTGATTTTCAACAACCTTATGGCCTTTACAGGCATGTTTTTATTCTTATAAGATACCTTCATTTACAGATTTTTTAAATCTTTACTCCTTTAGGTACATTTGCATATCTCTCAAATGGGTCTCGAAATCTGTAAAAACACTTAAGAGTTAGAATTGCTATCTATTTATAGCGAAAATTTTTTTAACAGAAGATGAACAGGCCAACAATGTAAAAACCATGTATATTTTCCTTCTGAGCACAGAGATTGTTCATTCAGTCAAGGAGACAAGTGCAAACATAACCCACAAAAAAATATACATGGTTTACTCAGGGCAACAGCTGCCCATCCCTTGGTCAAGCTTAGTCCCTTTAATCTGTGTTGTTTTATATGTATGTTTACCAACTGATGTTTATTGCCTTTGATATTCCTGGGGCCACTAGGAACTGAGGCATGCCTGTTTCTAACATCCACCAAGGCCAAAATATTTTTAACATTCATAGAAGACCAATAAAGCCACAATTCAACATGAGGCTTTCAGTCACCTTGCGTGCCCTCTTTTGTAGGTACCCCTGGCCAGTTTTCTAGAGAAGTGGCTTGGGAGGCTCCTACACCTGGAGACCTCCTTCTTCCACAGTAGTGGGTACAGTAGGAATTACCTGTAGCTCTCTGTTTTGTTTTTTGTTTTTGTTTGTTTGTTTGTTTGGTCTTTTTGAGACAGGGTATTCCTATAGCCCCTGCTGGCCTGGAACTCGCTATGTAGACCAGGCTGGTCTCAAACTTACAGAGATCTGCCTGCCACTGCCTCCCATGACTGACTTTGTTTTGTTCTTAAACCCTGTAGAGAATAGTTAGTCAGGCCTCAAGGGCCTTCAAAAGGCTCATCGACACTGTATTTGGTGTTCTACCAGTTTTTTTCTCTAGTGACTCAGGCGTGATTTAAATCTACCTACGTTTGTCTCTGAATAACAGTGAAGAGGACTGTTTGTTTGCCTTTCTCCTTTTTATCTGCTTTTGTTTTAGGACCTTGTGAACCCAGTTTACATGGTGGTCTGAATCATTCAGATTTGCTCAAGCTTCTCTTATTTTGCAAAGACCATGGGATTCAATACAGCCACCTAAACTCCAGTCTAGTCCTGAGGGTCTCATAAATCACTCTCTTTCTTACTTCTTGAGTGAACAGAATCTCATCTGTCCCAATAAACTGGTATCAAACACCACTTTTTAAAAACCATTAGTTTTTTACTATTATTATTACCTTATTTTTTTCTCTTTACTGTCTGATTCCATGGGTTCCAAGTTTTTGAATCCCAGGCAGGGCTCTTTAGCACAGATCTAATTTTCGCTCTTTTTTTTTCTAGTATCCTAACAACTGTAAGGAGCAGCAAGATAGAATCTCCATCTCTTTTTCACACAAGGAGATTCCCACAGAGTAGCTGCTTGGTCTTAGACATATTTTATTTTTGACTATATATCGCATTGGCCACGCAACCTCTGTGGCATCCCATTGACACTCTTGTCACTTATATGTTATTCTCATGGACCACAAAATTTGTTCTAAACTTTTAGCCTTTTTAAGCACATCTTTAGACTCCTGCACTAGCCCCCCACTCCTCAAGTAGGTATGCCACCACACAGAGGAGGACAGCCTCACTAGGAATTCCTCCCATGAACTCCCCGTGCAGACCTTCGCTCTAGGTCGAGGATCCAGTCTTGGTTGCCTGTCTCAGCACCCCCTGAAGAAGCCATGCCACAGCCAACATAGGAAGAAGGCACAGTGTCCCATATCACAAAGGGAAAACTATATCAGGGTCCCACCACCGTCCCACACATCCGGTGCTCTACCAAGGCTCTTGGGCCTCAGTTACATTCTTGACTAGTACCATTCAGTCACTCCTCCCAAACTCATCCTTGGTTCTGTTGTCCTTGCTCAAGTGCTAATTATGTTGTGTGCTACTATTCCTGGGAAGACACGAACCAATGTCTAATCTACTCACCACACATAGGTAACCAAAGACAGACCAAAGCAAGGATACCACCAAATTACCAAAATCTAACTGGTGAACCAATGAGCTGACTGAGGTTCCATAACTACAGGAGGATGGGTGAGGAATTACTTAGGAAAGCAGACATGACTCGTCAACAGCTGTACAATAACTCAAGAAAGCTGGAAGCCTGGGACTCACTGAATGATTTGCAGGCAGCTCAGCAAGTCAGAGTGTTTCTTTCCTGCAGCTCAGCTGGTCTCTGCTTCTTGCAGAGGGCTCAGCAGGTCTGAGCCTCTTCTAGGCAGCTCAGCTAGTCTGAGAGCGTCTCTCAGCTATCCTTACTGCTTATATGTGCTTGAAGAGGGACAGCCTAGCAGCGTATTTGGTCAGTTTCAGGGATTCCCTGGAGCCTTCGAGTTGTTTACTTCCTGAGTCTTATTTTTTAATTGTTATTTTATGTTTACGGGTATATTGCCTGCATGTAGGTAGGTACAGCCTTGTCAGGCGGTGCCTGCGGAGGTCAGAAGAGGGCGTCGGATCCCGGGGAACCAGAGTTACAGCTGCCATGTGGGTGCTGGGAGTCCAACCAGGGACCTCTGCAAGAGTAGCCAGTGCTTTTAACTACTAAGTCATCTCTCCAGCCCCTGCTTCCCTAGTCTTAAGGAGGTGATGGACTGTTTCACCTCTCTTTTGAAGGGAGGTGCTGGGAGCACCTAGTAGCACATGCCTTTGATCTCAGCACTCCAGAGGCAGTGGAAGATGTATCTCTAAGTTCCAGGCTAGGCTACATAGTGAGTCCTTGTCTCCAAAAAACCAAACAGAAAACAGAAACAAACAAACAAAAAAAGAATATCCTTTGTCTTAATGAGTTTCCCTCCAAAATGGAAGGCTTTATCTTGGAGGAAATTGCAATGTAACACACAAGAATATGATTCCTTGGATTTTTTTTTTTTTCTTTTTGAGTCTAGGTCAGCTTCAAACACCTATGCTCAAAAGATCCTCCTGTTTCGACCTGCCAAGTAGCCTCCTAAGTATAGGCATATACTGCCACACTGGAAAAAATGATTTCTTTATTTTAACCAGTTTTTATTACTTAAAAAATTTTTATTTACTTATTTATTTTCATTTTATGTTTATGAACGTTTTGCTTGCATGCAATGACTGCAGGAGCCAGAAGAGGGCATCAGATACCCTGGAACTGGAATCACCGGGTGTTTGTTAGCCACTATGTGGGTGCTGGGAACCAAGCCCAGAGCCTGTACAAGAACAACTAGTGCTCTTAATTGCCGAGACATGGCTGCAGTGCCTCCCCACCACCCCCAGATCTGTATTTCTTATAGTGTGGATATGAAGTGCCTGCACCCTGACCCTTACCACCCAGTGCTTATATGTTGATCCCGATGCTACTGGCAGGTGATTGGGCCCAAGGATGCTAACCTCATCAACCTCATCAATGAATTGATTGAGGGGCCCATAGCAGAATGGGCTATTAGAAGGCAGGTCCTGGTTGGTGGTGGATCCAGGATATTTTGTCCTTAGACTCTTATTATCTTACTCCCTACCCCACTACCATGAGCTAAGCAGCTTTCCTCTTCCGTACTCTTGCCCTGACAGTTCATTCCCAGTTCAGGCCCACAGCAGTGGCATCAACCACCCATGAACCAAAACCTCTGAAACTATGAGCCAATAGTCTTCCTGCTTTTAAATAGTTTCTTTCAAGTATTTTGTCATAGAGATGAAAAGCTAAAGCAATATTATTCTTTGGCAAAATTGTTTTCCTAGCTCTCTCACACCTGTTTCTGACCAGCTAGCATTTTGAATGTTTGTTTATAAGAGGGAAATTCTGTAGGGAAAGAATGGCACAAATGTAACAAATTCATCTTTGAGCCTCAAGAGCTAAGAGTTCAGTGTTCTCCATAGACCAGCTTTGCAAACTATGAACAAATCTCTCTTTGGGTCACTTTTACAACCCTTATAAGGAGGCATCTCCAGCTTTTGTCTTTGTTTCCATGAGAACTGCTCTAGTTCATTCCAGCTGCACTGAACTGGAAGATTTTATTCAGCTCTGGATTAGCAACAAGTGGCCTTTGGCCAGCCTTCTGAGACACCAAGCCAAACACCTTCCTCAGAGGCCATTGGGTTCTCATGTCTCTTCCCCAAATAAAGCTGTCTTCCATCCAGACTCACACCTGCCTCCTTCATGACTTTTTTTGTTTGTATAATAACTCTTAGCCTGAATTTTTCAAATGGCACAATATTACTAAGAAGAATTTGGAATGCCATAGCCAATTTGGGGAAATTTTGACATAAACAAGTCTGTTCCTTTGAGAAGTAGATCAGAACAAAAGAATGAAGAAATCCTTATAAGAGCATTATTTATCTTGCTTGTCTAAAGGAGCAAAATTTTTGTTTAACCTGGAAAACAATTCCTGCTCCATTTTTGTACTTCGGGGATTAATAAGACCTGACATTGTAATTGTATGGCTTCATAAAATTGTCAAGGATTTAAACTATGTCAAAATCAACCACATGTCATTTTCTTTTGTGTGTGTATATATGTGGTATTTATTTTTCTATTTCTAACCTTTCCTTTTCTTTCAAAGGGAACATGATTAGCCTTTTTCAAAAGCAGTTTTGTATTTTCTGAATCTGACTGCTGCATATTTTTTCTTCTTGTTTTCCTTCTTTTTGGAAACTTTGAAGATTAATTGATTTTTTAAAAGTATTTGGTTGCAGGCTCCCTTTAAGAATATAGTCCAGATGAACAGTCAAAACTATCTGAAAGAATGAAAATAGTTATTAAGCAGTGTTTATTCTTGTTGACACTGAAAAGTGTATTTACATAATAGCCCATCTAGCAGCAAGGAGATGGCGGAGGGAGGCTTTTATTCTAAGATAAAAGAAGAGTTTTTGTCATGGTTGTACATCTATAAAAATGACTTTCTTATATAAAAGAATGCCAGCATAGTAGCTTAGCTTGTTCAAAGTAAAGGCTAAATATCTTATGATTCAAACTATTTAAATAACTTAGATTGGCTTTATGACTTTAAGTCAGCAATGTATATAATGCTGTATTCAACTAAATGAAATGATCATGAATGTCTAAAGACTTTAACTTTATTACTCCTTACAATGATACTAATCATAAGGATTTATGTACTGCTAAATTGTATTTTTTTGATAAGTAACTAACCTTAAAACCTGAGACAAATTATTAAGTAATTAATGTTTGGATGCACATTTTCTAAAAAAAGAAAAGAAAAAGTATAATACACTGATAGTAAATGTAAGTTTAAGTTATTTCTATTGCTTAAATTGACAATAGATTGACAAAGTATAGAAATGTATTTAGGGTATTTATCTAACTACACATATCCATAATTTTAAGATATTTAGGCCTCCTCAAACTTATTAGAATGTATGAAGTAAGCATCATGAAAAAAATAGCTGAGCAGACTTTGATTTTCAATTCTCAAAATTTCCTTTTGTATCTGCTGTTGATTCCCTTTGTTAAATATGTCAATAAGGTCTAGAAATAGAGTATATGCCTAGCATGCACAAGGCCCTGGGTTCACAGAATAGCCTACATAGCAGAGAGAGCAGAGGCAAACAGAGCAGAAAAGAACACAATAGAGAACAAAGGAAACAATTCGGTTTGTCTAAAATTCTCCAAAGGTTAACTAATTCAAAACTGTAAAAAAAGGGTTCTTGTGTTTCCCAAACTTAGAATATAAAAATAAGATTAACAATAAAAAATAAACATCCTATTAGGCAAATTATATTTAGGAAAAATGTGTTAATACAAGTATCTTTCTATGATTATAGCCTTTTCAAGTTCAAAAAGTAATACACATTTATAAGCAAGAAAACTGGTACATTAACTCTGTAGCAAAATATTTTCCAGTCTTCTGTTTTTTCTTTTGAATCTATTTTTGTTTGTTGTTTGTTTTGAGACGGGTTGGTTCACTACGTAGCACAAGCATGGTGTGCATACACTCATGAAAATAATAATATTAAAAAAAGGAATAAGAAACATCTTTTCCATATCCAGCTTTATCTTTCTTTGTAGAAATTTGTCTATTGTTGTTCTTTTTCTACTAGAATATAAATTCTATGACTTTTTCTTAAATTTTGAGGTAGGGTCTCATCTAGCCCTGGCTGGTCCCAAATTCACTAGGTAGCGGAGAATGATCTTGGTCTTCTGATGCTCCTTGTCTCTACCTCCCAAGTTCTAAAATTACACCAGTTTATGTGGTGCTGGAGTTTAAAGCCAGAGCCTTGTGCATCCTCGGCAAGCACTCTGCCAGCTAAGCTTCGTCCCCCAGTCTTAATGAGCATCTCCATTCCATCCATTCCTGCTATCCTCAGTATCCAAAAATGTCTAGCACATAATAACACTGATAAACATTTATTAAAGAAAAATGTTTTCCAAACTCTCATTGCACTTGGAATATTCATTTATTGACTCCACAAACCATATTTGTCGCATCCAGTGATGTTTTGTTCTCCAGTGCTATGGATGGAGTCCAAGTCCTCACACATGCTAAGCTAGTGCTCTACCTTTGAGCTACAACCCTAGACCCATTTCCTTTAAACATTCTATTGACAGCTGGTGATCAGGAGTGACTAAGCTCTGCCTTAAAGGAGATTATAGTCAAGTCAGAGGAGAACATTAACAAGCAAATTGGCGATTACAATATGGTGTGATAAGATGGAGATACTGCTAGACACTGGAACCACACACTAGACACATCAAGCTCAGACTCGTGGGAATCAGAATTCCTGAAGGAAGCAGTGTCCCAGGAAAGACATGAAGGACCAGAAGTTAACCTAGCTGAAAAATAAGAGAAGAGTCAAGCATATTTCAAGCAGAGAATGATCTATGGAAAGTCCGAGCAGCAAGAAATTGTTAACAGACCTGAAGACTTCCACCTCCCCACAAATGCTGATTTGCTTCCTGTGTTCAGTCTTTGCACAAGTGTTCAGTCTTTCCCTCTGTTGAGAAGGGCTGGGATTTCAACTGGTTTAGCACTTTATCTCCTTCATATCCTGAAAAGCCTTTTGAAGGTTTGAAAACCTTCTCTGAATTATCAAAAGCCAGAAGAATCACTTTCTTCTCTGGACCCTCACTGTAATCCATCTTTCCGTCCATGACAGCAAAACATATATAATTAATTATATCACCCATATATCTTTGCTATTTGCTCGTTCCACTAGAATATATGCATTCAACACCTGGGCATGGTGGCACATGCTGTAATCCCAGGACTTGGGATATGAAAGCAGGAGGATCATAAGTTCAAGGCTAGCCTTAACTACATAGTAAGTTTGAGGCCTATCTGAGTTATATAAAATCCTGTCTGAAAAATAAAAAAAAAAGTATTTCCTCTTTTGGTACTATGTTTGTTTAACAGTAGATGGAATTCCTTAGAAAACAAAAAATGTATCTTATATACCTTAGATAATAGGACCGTAAATAGACATTGAATGTTTGTTGAATGAATGGGTGAATGATGATTAATATTGCATGTATTGATTAATTTTCACTTTACTGTGGCAGAATAACTGACAAAATGCATTTAGATATGGGGGTCTTTCTAGATGTAGGTATAGGTATTAATATCTACATGTAGTCCAACTCTTGGTCAACTAGTAGAGCAGTAAAGAACCACAAATGAGTCAGGCGTGGTGGTGCATGCCTTTAATTCCAGCACTCAGGAGGCAGAGGCAGGCAGATCTCTGTGAGTTCAAGGCTGGTCTGGTCTACATGGCGAGTTCCAGGCCAGCTTGGGGCTACAGGGAAACCCTGTATCAAAAAGACCGAAAACAAATCAAAAAATTTATAAATGAAACTTCTCTCATAAATTTGTTAATATTTATCTCATGGTCGTTCTGTAGAATCAGAAGCTAAGATGGTAATACTCCTGGAGGACACTGGGTCAGCCAGGAGCCAAGATATATGCTCCTCAAACCTCTACCAATGCGTCAAGGAGTCTTAAAGCATACAGGACCCTAGTCAGTGTTGGCCCACAGATATTCAGAGAATTATCAACAGAAACATGAGTGAGTCAGACCTTTCCCCAGGACATCATGAGTGCATCAGCAGTTGAATGTAGGGCTCTCAGGAAAAGGGTATGCTTGGGCATGGCAACAGTTTTATAGACCCTAATGGGGTGACAGGTGGAAGAATCTGGTCCTGGCATACCCAGAGACCAGAATGACAAGTCAAGTCCTCCCTTGAAGCATGATCTCTGTATCCACCACATGGATCCTCCCAACCACCATAATTTTAAATGAGGTAGGTCATGTTCAAATCTCTCTACCAAGAATGTGCTTATTTTATTTTTTAAGGACGTGTGTGTGCATGTATGTGTTAGTATGCTTATATATGCATGGTATATGGGCGTGTGTGTAGGAGAGCAGGTGAGCAGCCTGTGCATATGTGTAGGCCAGAAGAGAATAGCACCATCCTGCCCTATCACACTCCACCTTATTTCCTTGAGACAGTGTCTTTCGTTGAACTTGGAGCTAGTGTGGCGACCTGCAAGCCCCAGTGAGCCTGATGTCTCTGTCCCTGCCCACACAGTGCTGGGGTTGCAAATACACAGGAGCAACAACACTCAACTTTTTACATAGGTGCTGATGACTTGAACTCAGGGCCTCATGTTTGTACTACTATAAGTGCTCTTAACCACTGACCTGTCTCCTCAGCCCCTCAAACAGGTATACCTTCAAAGTATAGAAAAGCATCCAAGATGTATGACAGAAATCAGCATAGCATATTCAAATATACTAGGAATATATTTCTCTCAGAGACATTGGAATTCAAAGCTGCTGCCATGTAGCCTCCTTTGCATTTGATGGGCAATATTTTTATTCCAGAATTTGGCTTTACTTCATCTCATAAGATGTCTAATATTTTCCATATCAAATTGCAGATCACTCTGTCCTCTGACTTCCATCCCTTTTTCCATGACATCAGGAGCCAACTATCCAAACAAATCTTAAACTGATTCATATGGTAGTCCTACACTTTGAAGTTTAAAATTATTCTTTTATAATAGAAAGTAATTCTTGCAGTCTATTTTTTAAAGTATTTATTAAAACTTTTTCACCATGATGGAAATGATTACAGAATTTTACTAAGGCTAGGGATGTAGCTCAGCATCGGCTCATGCCTACTACCAGCTAGTGGGGAGGTGGAGGCAAGAGCACTATGAGTCCAGGAGCTTAAGGCCAGTCTGGGTAACAGCATGATGAGATGCTGTTCAAAGAAAAAAAATTTTACTCACTAATTTACTTATATGTCTGAATAAAAATATTTTTCCTCTAACTCTAAAAAGTTTCTCCCCCTTTCAGTCCACTCCCTCCACCATGTCATCCTAGACAATTGTATCCTACTATTTGTAAATGCTAATGGAGAAATATGTTCACTGTGCTATGGGAGGGCAAAAAATATAGGCCTTTAGTCCAAGAAAGTTTAAGATAGACTTTTCACCAAGCAGGAACCAAGAAGGAAGCTTCTTCATTGCTGGTTAGCTCATACAGTGTCTGAGGATTCTATGCAGGCTGTTGGCAGAAAATTACCATCAACAGTCTTACTCAGTTCTAGATCCTGAGCACTAGACAAGAGGTGCTCACTGGTGCAACACTGGCAAGTCAGTAATGGGAGTAACCAACTGTGCTCTGAATTTGAGGCCCATTAAGTAGGAAGGACTTACATCTGGTACTGTAAGCCTAGTCAAAAGTCTGTGGCGAGGGAAGTCATGGGCCATGGTTGGGAAGCTACTATTATTGTTTCCCTAAATGGACATCATGTGCCTATGAAATTGCCTTCTAAGTAATTATGTTTATTCCCAGAGATAAATGTTCCTGTCAACTTTAGTTAGAGGAGGTCCCTTTTGTAAAATTCTGCAATAATTTCCAGTGAGCAATGGTAACTGCAGAGACTCATAACTGGTCAAAGTTATGAGAACAAGGAACTGTTGAATGCTCAGCCATAAATGGGACATCTAGACCACTGCCAGGGCTCAGGGAACATCGTAGAAGAGGAGGTGGAAAGATTACAAGAAAAAGGAATGGAGTAAGGGGGATATGACATCACATTTACATTCCTTTGTTTAAATGTTTATTTTTTATATTTTATTTATTATTTTATTTTATATGTATGAATATATTGCCAATGTGTATATAAGTGCACCCATGTCATGTAATGTCCATGGAAGTCAGAAGAGAGTGTCAGATCCCCTTGGAAATGGAGTTACAGACTGTTGTTAGCTGCCATGTGAGTGCTGGGAACAGAACCAGGGTCCTCTCCTAGAGCAGCCAGTGCTCCGAAACTACAGAACCATCTCTCCAGCTCCCACCATTACTGCATTCTTCTTCTTACAGCAGTTTTGTTTACTAGCCCAAGATCTCCACAAGGTTGGACCTGTCAACATCCTGTCATGGAGGAGGAAGTGGAGCCTCCCTCAACTTCCCTGAGGACTTATGTCATATATAAGCCAGATAATGTTACCTAAGGGAAGGGGCTTATGAAGCCTTACTCCTCCCTGAGTTTCTCTCCAGGCCCACAAATAAAAACTTTTAAAGAGAAAGGTTTCTCAAAGTAGTGCCAGCTGGTCTGAGTCTTAAAACATGTGAAAGATGGGCTGGAGAGATGGTTCAGTGGTTAAGAGCACCAGTTGCTCCTGCAGAAGACTGGGTCTGATTCCCAGCACCCACACGGAGGTAACAACCATCCATAACTCCAGTTTCAGGGGAATTCCATGCCCTCTTCTGACTTTGAGGGTATTGTACATCACCAGTATACTTACATGCATGCAGACAACACTCATACACATAAAATACAAATAATAAATATTTTCTTAAAAACATGTGTGTCAGTCAATCCCAGATTACATGTGTTACATGTACAGCACAGGGAAGGCTGGAAGGGTATCCTTCTAGTAGCATCTACTGGATTTTGTAGGCCATGAGGACCCATTAAAGAGTTTTAAGCAACCAAGTGTCTTGTAGTGTGGATAAACAACTTGTACTGAAATGACAGGAGGACGGTTCTAAGGCAGTAGTTTTCAGCGTACCCTGAGCAGTTCCGGCATGACCATTCTCAGGCTGGAAATGTAGCTCAGTGGTAGAGCTTTAGGGTAGCATGTGCAAGACCCTGGATTCAACTTCCTGTGCCACAAGAAAATAAAATCAAGTAAAAATAATAGCTTCCCAGGCTCCAGCTTCCCACATCTCCTCTACAACCCCTCGAGAAGTTTCTGATACAGGCCACATTTTGAGGAATGCTGCTCTTGACCAGTGGGGAAAGTTGACATTATGTGGAACTGAGCTCAAGTAGGGAAAAGCAAGGTGCAAAATGTAAATGTTAAAGGGCAACAAAGTCCTCAAGAACCAAGATAAGTAATATATTTAAAATTTATTCTTATTTTTATGTATAAGAAAGTTTCGCCTGCATGTATATAAATGCACCACATACAGAGACCAGACGAAGGTGCTGGTCCCCTGAAACTGGAGTTACAAACTGTAGTTAGCCATCATATGGGTGCTGTGAACCAGACCCAGGTCCTGTGCAAAAACAGCTAGTGTGCTCTTGACTGTTGAGTCATTTCTTCAGCCCTCAAATAAGTGATATTTAAAAATTATTTTTATTTACTGTTTTTATTTTATGTAATGTGTATTGCCTGTATGTGGGTAAGTGTGCCCATGTCATGAAAAGCTTACAGAGGCCAGAAGGTGGTGTCAGATCCCCTGGAACTAGAGTTACAGATAGCTGTTAGCTGTCCTGTGGATCCCGAATCAAATCCAGGTCTTCTGGAAGAACAGCAAGTGTTCTTAATCACGGAGCCATCTATCCAGTCCCAGTAGTATTTTAAAAAATAAAAATTAGCGAAACCTTCCCTAGATGAACAAAATATCAACAATTTCAATACAAGATTTGTTTTAGGAGCCTGTGCTATTGTGCAATGAAGGCAGTTGTTGCCAACCAGCCTGGGATTCCCAAGGCCCACAAAGCAGTTGCTTTCCCCAGCAGGGAGATTTATGAGGGTTAACAAAGGCAAGCGAGCAGACTGGGCAATGTGAGACTGGCGGAGTCTCAGAAGTGCCCTACTTCAGAAGGACCCCATGCTTAGAAGGCTCCAGGCTCAGTTTGGTGCTCTGCTACGATGGTTTTGAAATTTGTGACACCTTTTTGAAGAAGGGGCCCTGTATTTTCATTTTGTACTCTGCCCTCAAAGCGTCTCTCTAACTGCATGGGAATGTCTTTTTATTTCCTCCAAATTTTATTTACCTCAGAAAAGAGTGAATTTAGTCTTTTTTATTGTTACTGTAGAACTTTCCATAACTCTTTTATTATTCTAAAATATGAGAGGACATTTTAGTAAATGCATGTTTTTTGAGACAGTTTCACTATACAAGTCCTGGCTGGCTAGAATGAAGACCAGGCTGGCATCTAATTCACAGATCTGCCTGCCTTGGCCTCCTGACACATGTATTTTTGCCTTGGGCTCCAATGTGAGACTTAGCATAGTACAAATCTGAAAAGGAGAGAGAGATAGAGAGACAGAGAGAGACAGATAGAACCGCTGTATGAATATGTATGTATTTGTGTGTGTGCATGTGTACTACAGAGCACACCCATGGACACCTGTGTAATGGAGGGCCCAAAGTTGATGTCAGTGGTCTATCTTGATCACTTGCCACCTTATATTTTGAGACAGGGTTTATCAACCTGGAGCTCATTGATTTGACAAAACTATCTGGGCAGCAGGCTCCAGGAATCCTCTTGTCTCTGCCTTTCCAGTGCTAGGAATAGAGGTGCCCAAGCTGTCCCTGGCTTTTAAAAATGTTTTCATGTTGGTGCTGGGGATCTGAACACAAGTCTTCTTGCTTTGTGCAGTGAGCACTTTATCAACGCCATCTCCCCAGCTCCAATGGAGACATTTTTTAAACTGACATGGCTTCTGAGAATCCTATAATGCACAGGTGCCCAGGACAGCCCCCATAGGGGGAATTATTTATTCTTTTCAAAATGTCAAAAGTACTGAGGTTAAGAAGCTCCACTGAGGAGGGTGGGGAGTCACCGGGGTCATAAATTAGGAAGCGATAGAAAATATGGAACTAGCTGAAAGCCAAGGATTCACCCAGGTCCACCTCCTTAGGATCAAGGTGCTGAGTCCCCTGCGCGCAGTCATGCTGACTTCTGTAACTCATGGCTAGTCGAATGATTAGTAGATGTGGAAATATAGAAGCTCAGTCCACTTGGCCAGCCAACTAACTCCACAGTTTACAGCAGGATTGGCTCAGGCCTCTGCTGTAAGTTCATCCCAGCTCAACTCTTTCCAGCCAGTTCCCTTTCCCTCAAGCCATTACAAGGGGTGTTCTCGAGCATTCTCCAGCCACCCTCCTCACACACATCTCCGCCTGGAATCTGTTTCCTAGGAAACCAACTGAGACAGTGTTTAATAAATATTTGTGAAAGAAGTGAATGAAGGGCTCTTCTATTGTAAACTATGCAGTTCTCACTCTGAGCTGAAATATTGTGGAACACATTTGACCTTTATTTGTATATATAACATTTTACTTTGTCATCTCAGGCCCTACAAGTCAGATCCCAGACTCAAATCATTTACCCAGCTCCTGGGGGTCATGCATGATTTATATGATGACAGTATCAATGCCCAATTGTTGTAGTTATATTGTCATTTCACCACCAGATGGCAGAGGTGATACTTGGAAAGCCTTGTTTCCTGGCCTCAGGTCATCTATTCCAAGATTTAATATTAAACCCAAATTACCCATTTTGTACCATTAATTTCCAAGCCCTTGTAATGATGGCATTGTTTCACTTTGTGGGAAAGTGTCACAGCTGCAGTTGGCCTCTCTTGCATTTAGAAAAAGGAAAGTTTGGAACATAATCGAATGAGACCCGGACTGAGCGTCAGAATTCCGGCACACTAGACACTTGCTCCACTTGACAGGTTTCTTCATTTTTAAAAGAGATGACAATTAGAGGTTTGTACAGGCTTTTGGGGCCTGTAGTGAGGAATGAATGAAAGTTAGTAGGATGGGAGGATGGTGCCTGCTTGAACTCTTCCCAACCCAGGAAGCATCTGCCCGAATAGAGGCACATTGCCTGGGCCCCTTGTGTCTTTTCAAGGCTCCCAGGGTTCTCTAAGAAGGCCCTGGGTCCTGATAAAATGTCCTTCAGCTTAAGTCAGTCTCCTGGGCCCTGCAATGATTCTTCCTCTTTGAGACTGTCCCAAGTTTGTGGCTACTCTTAAAAGCCACGGAGTTTTCCTACATGCTGGGACAGTATATTTTATTTCTCCTAAGAATCTTCAGCTTGGGGCTGTTTTGCTTGTACAGGCTGTAAGGTCATGGCTGGGTAACTGAGTTTGGACGGGTTTTCCACACTGCTACGGGATGGGCTTCACTTCACTGCCTGCATTTCCCTGTTCCTGCATCCATGTAGGGCTGAAGACAAGTTAGCACCAGAAAAGCCAGGGCATTTGCTCTGTAAAGCATTGTTCAGGTTTTGTTTCATCTGAATGAAGTATGTGAACTAATGAAATGGGCTGAGGTGAGAACCAGGAGCCAGTGTGCTTTGGAAACTGAGGCAAATGGAGTGAGGATTCTATTGTCATTCTTTTGTGCTATTTCTCTTTTAACTTAGAGAATGTATTAGTTTCTCACTGATGCTGTAACAAATAGCATACGATTATTGGCTTAAATAAAATAGCACACATTCATTGTTCTGATGATCAGAAGCATGAAGCAGGGTCTTAATCATCCAAGTGGCAACTGAGCTATTTTCTTCTGGAGGCTTCTGAGCAAATCTTTTTCTTGTCTTTTCCAGTTTCCAGAAGCTGACTGTAGCCACTGGCCCTTGGGCAAGGGAGAGACTACTGGTTCAACATGCTTTGTGTTTCAGAAACTATGGTAAGTACTTTACATGTACTGTCTCAAAGCAGATATTGGTTTGTTTTTGGTCTTTTTGAGACAGGGTCTCCCTGTAGCCCCAACTGGCCCGGAACTCACAGAGATCCGCCTGCCTGTGCCCTTAACTCCCACCCCTGTGCTGGAATTAAAGGCTTACCACCATGCCTGGCAAAGTCTTTTTTTGTCTTTTTTGAGACAGGGTCTCCCTGTAGCTCCCACTAGCCTGGAACTCACTATGTAGACCAGGCTGACCTTAAACTCACGGAGATCCACCTGCTTCTGCCTCCCAAGTGCTGGGAGTAAAGGCGTGCACCACCATACCTGGCTCCAAAGTCTTTTTTATAAGTATTTGTTTTATGTACTTTTCTGTATCAAAGCTGTATTTCACACAAAAACATGCTGAACATGCTATTTTAAGCTATCTATAATCCCAGTACTTGGGAGGCAGAGTCAGGAGGCAAGAGTTTGAGGGCTACATAGACCCTGTCTCAAAAACAAAACAAAACAAAAACACTAGTCTTCTAACAATGCAGAGATATATAGCTTGGACAGTGAAGCTGCACTCTAATTTTAGTCCCTAAACCCAGTGGTATAGAACTCTAAGCAAAGCCGCCATCTTAATCACATCAGCTAGTTGTGCATGTTTGTAAGAGTCCAGGACAATCAGGCTTGTTGCTGTTGATACTCCTTATAGAGGGAGGAGAATGGGGAGGGGCCCCCAGAGAGTCCAGAGGCTCCTCCCTGTGACCTGTATACAATTCTGCCCTAATTGCATGGATCTTAGAAGAGAATATAGGGTAGGGGAGGTTAACTGAAGGGGCTACATCTATGCAGTTATGGGAAAGTCGTCATCCATGCTGGGTGAAGACTTTCCAGTGGAGCAGCTTTGGGGTCATTCACGCTCCTGCCAGTAACTTCTCAGCCCATGCTTTGAAAGTAAGCCCAATAAACTCATTAGTTCCCACAGCTGGATTTTGGCGGAATCCTACTTTGGTTTGTTGTTTCGACCCTACAAGGCCCTACAAGAAAGGGGTAATGTTTGTCTTCCCAGGGATGGAATTCTCACAACAGTGTCTTGGTGAATACTCATGCTGGCTGAAGTAATCACTAAAAGGTGGGTATAATTCTGTAGTTTGCTGCCACACAGTGGTAAAGAAGGCACCACCGTGCAGTAATACTGGAAGGAATTTGCTGGTCATGGTCTCTAAATTAAATAAACATTTGCAAAGCTATTGATGCTGGGCACTGCATTAGTTACCAGGGATTTAATGACAGTCTCCATCTTGAAAAAATCATAAATGAGCAAGAGGCCCAATGACCATGTAGAAATAAGTACTATATATCAACAAAGTGACAGTGATCTAAAAGAATAATCTAAGTATGAAGCAGAGGAGGAACTTTTGTGTCAGGCTCATTGAGGAAGCGATAATTGAGGTGGGCTCTTACGTGTGAGGACGTTTACAGCATGGAGTTTTCAGATGTCTTGCAAACATTCTAAGTTGGAGACTGGTGTATGGGGAGGGAAGAGGGGATTGTCACGTGGACAGTGGCTATGTCTTAAAGGGAAGGAATAAGATGAGAATTGCTTAGAAAGTCTGACAAACATCTAAAATTGTCCTCCTCAGAAACAACCTAGTTTTGTGTTCAATTATGTATATCATTAAAGGCAAATATAACGTGGCATGAAGATACCAGCACCTAAAGAGTCATTGGAAGGGTTTGGGAGATAACACAGTCAATAACGTGCTTGTCTTGCAAGCTGAATTCAGATCCCTAGAACCCATATAACAGAGCAGGATGTAGCTGCTATGCTCTTGTAATCCCAGCAATGGTGAGATGGGAGGTGGACACTGGGGGATCCCTGGAGTTTGTTAGTCAGATAGGCAAGTCTACTTGGCAAAGTTCTAGGCCAATGAGAGATCTTGTCTCAAACAAAAGGTGAAAAGCACCCAAGGAACAACATTCAAAGTTGTCTTCAGACCTTCATAGGCATGCAGACACATGCACACCTGCATACTTACACATTTACACACTTACACACACACAGTCATTGGAAATTGTACATAAATAAATCTTAAACCATCCTTTAGTTAACGACCCATTAGTTAGTGCAATTTATGTGCCAAGGGGAAGTCTGTAGAATTTTATAGTACCATGATAGCCCATGGAATGGTGCCACCCACATTACAGTAAGTTTTTCCACTTTAATTAACCTAATGTAGATAACTGCTTACTATACCTATGCCCAGAGGCTTCCTAGGTGATTATAGGAATCACCTAGGTTGATTCCTAAGTTGAATCAGGTTGACAATCAAATTAATAACAGGGTCCCATATAGCCCTGGATAGCCTTGAACTCTATGTAACTGAGGCTGACTCTGAACTTCCTATCCTCTTGCCTCTAACTCACAAGTGCTGTGATTATTCACATGGACCACCACACTAAGCCTTAAAGAAATGTTTAAAACAATACATTTTAGCTAGGCCTGGTGGGAGAGCTCTGCAAGCTACTTGGGAGGCTGAGGCAGCAGGAAGATCAGTTAAGTCTTCCAGGACAACTTAGTGAGTCTGTGTTTCAAGATAAAAAGGAAAAGATCTACAGATGTAGTTCAGTGGTAGAGCACTTGCTTAGCAGGCAGGAGGCCTAGGTTCAATTCTCGATACTGCAAACTAAAAGCAAACAACATCTCAGAGCTCTTGAAGGACAATATTTCAAGAAAGTTTTGTAAGCCAGGCATGGTGGTGCACACCTTTAATCCCAGTACTTGGGGGCCAGAGGCAGGTAGATCTCTGAGTTCGAAGCCAGCCTGGGGATACAGGAAGACACTGACTCAAAAAGGCAAAAAGACCAAAAAAAAAAAAAAAAAAATTGTTCCTTTTATGTGTGTGTGAATACTTAAATGTACTCAGTTCCAAAGTACAAGGTACTTAACAGTTCCAGTCGCAAAAATACTAGAAAAAGTTATTGTAGGTGGGTATGGTGGTGTATGCCTTTAATTCCAGCACTTGGAAGGTAGAGGCAGACAGAACTCTGTGACTCTGAGGCAAGCCTGGTGTACATAGTAAGACTGAGCCTCAAAAAAAAAAAAAAAAAAAATTGTAGAGCAAATTCACACACTTGCTGGGCATAAAATAGCGCACAGCAGCATTGGTAAACAGAAAAGGCTGGAAATAAACCAAATGTCCAGAGACACTAGCATGAATATCTAAGTGTAGAACAGTTTGTTAAAGAATGGCATACTACGTTAAGTCAATGAACAACTGTAGTCATCTGTTTTTAGGTGGGTGAATCCCAAAACAATGCTGAAAGATGCGAATTGCTAGAGAGAACACACAAACCATCCCATACATCTCAATATTAAAGCACGCTACTGGTTAGTGATATACGTGACAAAAATCACAAAGAAATACAAAGCACAAAGGTATAATATCGAGAAAGGGATTGAAGATTTAAATCCATCAACACGATGACCCGTTTTCCAGCATTTCCCTAACGAATGTTCAAGACAGCATCTTGTCTGTTTTCTGATCTTGTCCCCTGACCCAGCTCCTACTTCAGTGACTGGTCGGTCACCACTTCTCGCGTTCACTTTTAAAGGACTGACTTGCGCGACAATTTGTGCGAGCGGCCTAAGAATTCACGTTCTCTGGGGGTAGCTGGCAATGCCCGGTCTTGGTTGGATGAACAAATGTAGACACATTTTCTTCCAGATTGTTCTCCTGGTTTCAGTTCAGTCTGGCCCAACCTTGACCGCAGGTAGCTTCTGCCTGTCTCTGAGTTGGGTACAATGAGAGCCAAGAGTGCAATAGTCTGAATGACGACAGAAATGCCTGCTTAGAGGTGCGGAGAATAAAGCCGGGTGGGCGCACCACAACCGTCCCCTCCCTAGGGATAGAGAAGTCGGAGTCTAATCAAATCCTCTCGCTACCGCCCTTCCCATGACGTCACGGACCTTCCGCATTTCTGATTGGAGGAGGGCCATTACGCTATTCTCGCGATATTTCCTTGCCAGGGTCTTCCTCCCTTAGCCGGCAGCTGGTTTTCGACCACGCATCACATTACGAACCGCGGGGACGGCGTAGACTAGACCGGTTTGAGGTTGCGAGGCTGCGCAGACGTCCCGGGCACGAGGTTTGGCTCGCCCCCCAGGCTCGCGGGAGCGCGGGACGAACTCTCCACAGCCCGGCCGGGCCCGCTCGCCAGGACCCCACCCGAGGGGCACAGCACTTCCCGTTCGTTTGCTTTGCCTGCGTGTGGCGGCAGTGAAACTGATTTCCGGTCGCCTAGGTCTCCATGGAGACAGCCCTTTAAACACTTTTTTTCGCCTGTCATTCTTCCGACTCCACGTGGTTCGGAGAGAAAGTTCGAGGGAGTCAGACAGAAAGGTGTAGATGGGAGGGAAGCCGCAAGAAGGAGCCCCGAGCTCACCGGGCTGCACAGTGGGTTTTCCGCTCGGAGGGTTGGGGGCGGGGGAGGGCGGTTCACCAGGACACACGTTTATCCCCTGAACACGCAGGATCACCAAGTCTGCTTTTGTGTAGCTCTGAGGACTCGGATCCAGTACTACTGCAAACTTAACAGTTATCAGAATGGTCCCCTCAGTTCTCTTCCACAGCCTCTTCTCACTTTGTATGCTGGTTGCTCTCCTAGGAAGAGCCTCAATTATTTGCTAAGTTTAATGCAGAACTTCAAAATTTCACTTGTCATTGTCATGCCTACCTATGTTCATTTTTGTTAACTGATTTGGTTATGTGACTGCCCACCTGCCATTACTTGTTTGCCTACGTGGACCATAGTTTCATTAATAGGACTGGTCTCCACGTAGCAGTAGAATGAACTTTTAGGTACTGGGTAGTCTACCTTTCTTGTTATTAAAGATATATATCCCTTATATAGCTTTCATCGGTTTGTTTACTAAAGCATCTACTACATGCCAGGCACAGTTAAGGAATTGAGAATTAAAACACTGATCAAAATCATTAAAGTGGCCACTGTCATAGAGTCTACTAGGGAAAACAGTATAGGTGTGCAAGTTAATGTAATTTTACGTAGTAATAATGCTGTGAAAAAAAAGGAATATAAGTGGTGGTGGTGTTCGTGTGAGAGAGAGGAGAGAGATGATAGTGGCAATGAGAACATAAGGAAATGTGAAGACTAAGGCGGCAAAGAGTAGATTGCTTGAGAGTAACGGAACGGAAGCCAGGGCTAGATTGTTTTCAGGCTTTGGATGTCAGAGTCTCAAGTTTGAATATTAATCTAAGTGTAATTGGAAGCTCTTGGAGTTACAAGCAAGTGTTTGGTTAGCATTCATTAGTGTTTTTATTTAATTTGTTTTTAAGTGTGCGAGTGTTTTGCCTGCAGGTATGTATGTAAGGGCACACGTGTCATGCAATGCCCACGGAGGCTGGAAGAAGACATCTGATCCCCTGGAACTGGAGTTAGGGACCATTGCTAGCTGCAATGTGGGTGCTGGGAATGGAACCCTGGTTCCCTGCAAGAGCAGTCAGTACTCTTAACCACTGAGCTGTCTCTTCAGCACTCATTAGTGTTTTAAAAATGTTTTATTTTTTATTTTTATTTTATGTATATGAGTGTATTGCCTGCATGTACTTAAGTACACCCATGTTGTACAATGCCTGTGGAGGTCAGAAGAGGGCGTCAGATTCTCTGAAACTAGAGTTAGAGCCACTTGTTAACCACCATGTGGGTGCTGGGAACCGAACCCCAGTCCTCTGCAAGAGCAGCCAATGCTCTTAACCTCTGAGCCATCTCTCCAGTCCTTATTAGTGTTTTTAAAAGATTGCTTTGATAACTGAAAAGAATAATGCTTGAGAGGCAAGGCAGGTCAGTTATTAGGAAGCTGTGTCAGAGACCAGTGAAATTTAGTTTCTGCCTGAATAGTCAGAATTTTGTTGAAAGGCGGCCCTTTCCTCAGCTGAACCAGATGTCCTTCCTTCGACTTAAGCTGAAATCTGTCTGCTTGAAGTTTTCATTGGCTTTCTAATCCTTCAGTGAGATATAGGAAATAATTGCCTTTTCTTCAAAGTAGCCTAGCTACTTTTAAAAAGCATGTCCTGTCTTTTCTTCAGGCTAAAACCCTTTGTTTAGAGGTTCTGTCTGGGTCCTTCAGAGAACTGACCACTCCTTGGAAATGCCATTGCTTGTCTTTGTTCCTTTAAATATGGCACCATCCCTGTATAATGTTTCACATGTTTCTATACCTGGGTGGATGAACCAGGAATGATGCCTTCCTTCATCTGGTTGCCTTCTGACATGGCTTTGGTTGTCATTTTGCTGTTTAACGTATTGAGCTGTCCAAATTATATTTCACCTCCCTCTAGATCCCCATCTTGTATTTCTAATTTAAATATACCATTTTACATTATTTTTATTTCATCTTGGTAAATTTTATTTTGCCCGTTACTCTGGTTTATTGAGCTGATTCTGGCATCTAACATATTCTTCCAGCTTTGTGTTTTATCAGTGTATGTTGTGTCCTCTGTTCTTTGCATTATAAACACTGCTTAGAAAAATTAACTATCCAAGAGAGAACCTCGTGGTATTTCCCTAGCATCTTTCTGTATGGCATGGGATTGTGAGTCTGTCTCTGCTGTGTTCTTTAGCGCAGTATGAACTTGTTGACTTGCTAACTAAAAGCAAGGAGAGTATTTAACACCTCCTGACCTGTGAATCTAACATATCACTCTTGTTAGTTTGGTGCACTTTACTTTTGGAAAAATATTAAGATGAAGTCTTAGTGTATTTTAAAGTACTGGGTTATAATAGATAAAAGTGCCTATAAATAATAACTCTTCTTCAGCTTAAAACCAGGTTTTCTTTTACAAAGCAGACATCCTTAGCTCAGTGATTTTCAGCCTGGGAGCAGTTTTGCCCTCTAATGGACAATGGCAATGCTGGGAGACATCTTTTGGTTGTGGGGGGTAAGGTGCTACTTGGCAGGTAGTGGAGTAGAGGCCAGAGGGGCTCTAAGCACTCTGTATTTGCCGACAGCACTCCTCACCAGAGAGTCACATGGCCCTAAATGCTAATATGTTGCAGGTGAGAAACCCTCCATGGAGGGGCCAGTTCATTTATCTCTTCTGTCTTGCAGTATACTGTTCATCCTGTTTAGGATGGGTGTGAAAAAGAAGAGAGAAATGCAGGTTGCTGCATTGTCTGTTAGTCATCAGGACCTGGAAACTTTGAGATGTAGGTGATTTTTATTTCACTTGCTTAATGTATATACTCCCTCCCCACCCTGACTTTGCAACCAGAGTATTTTAGTCCCTGGAACCACATTGAATATAATGTTGGAATTCTTTCTATTTAATTTTTGCATATTTTTTAATATTTAGTTTTAGATATAAAATGGTTTTGTTAAACCTCTGTCTTCAGAATAAAGTTTACTTGCTCTTTTGGTGTATATCTTTTTAAATTATATTTTTTATTGAGAGAGAGAGTATGCATGTTTGTATACTTATATATGTGGATATGTGCATGGCTTGGGACATGTGTAGAGTGGACAGAGAACAACTTTAGGGAGTTGGATTTCTCTATCTACCATATGGGTTCCTTGTAGCAAACTTAGGGTCAGGCTTGGTAACAAGTACTTAATCTGTTGCTCATCTTGCTGGCCATGTTTTATATCTTTAAGAGTTTGTAGAAAGTATAACAAAGTTAAAGTTATATCCATATGTAGTTAAATCTTTGAATTTCTTTGTTTGTGTTCTTTAGCTTTTGCTGATGTGGAAGGAAAAAATCTAGCCTCTTTGCTGTTACATTGTGTACAACTCACTGATGGAGTGTCACAAATCCATTATGTTAAACAGGTAAAGCTGAGTTTTTATTCCTGAATGTATCTTGAAGATTATCATGCTATTATGGATTTTTAAATTAACTGACAATTTTTGACCTCAGAGATTTAATATCAACTTAATCACTATTGAATAGAGTTTTTTTTTTCTTTTTCTGTTTATTGTATAATTTTTATTCAGAGCAGCAATAGAAACCATATCTAGGCTTCCACTATTATTGGAACTTTAAGTACAAAGGAGATAATTGTGCATACTTTTTTGTGAAGATGATTTTAAAAAATTTCAATTAATTTTGAATCCTCAAAACTTGAGCAGGAACATTTAAAAGTTAATTTAAAATAAAGTATCCTTATTTGTATTTCAGCATTTAGATTTTCTATTTATGCTTACACATATACACTTTTTTTTTTTTAAAGCAGATCAATGTGCTTTTTTTTAAAGAGTGCTATAGATTTTCTGTACTGTCGGCCATTAGGTGTGTGAATATCAGTGGAGGTGGTTCAGAAAGTAAAAACAGAGTTAGGGCATGTATTAAAGGTTTATAAATACTGACATCAGGCTGGGCATGTAGCTCGTGGTAGAGTGTTTGCCTTACACACATGCACAAGACTGTGGGTTTGTTTCTCAGCTCTGTATAAATAAGGCATGGAGGTACATGCCTTTAGTCCTAGCACTCAGAACGTAGAAATAGGAAGTTCAGAAAAAGTAACTTGAAGAAATATTTGTGCCATAATTCAGAGGCAGAGGCAGACTGATCTCTGTGGATTGGAGGCCACCCTGGTCTACATAATGAGTTCCAGGTCAGCCAAAGCTTTGTAGTGATGACACCCTGTTTCAAAAGAAAAGAAAGAAAAAAGAATATTTGTATTCATATTACTTTGATGTATTTGGTACTAGAAAAAAATTAATGTGGATTTTCTTTTTTTTTATTATAGATTGTACCTCTCCTGGAGAAGGCAGATAAAAATGGTGTATGTGATCCCACTATTCAAAGTTGTCTGAATATTTTAGCAGGCATTTATTTTTCTTTGAGTCAGAAGAATCCTTTGAAGAAAGTATTGACAAGGTAAGGAAGAAAAGGGAGGGAAATTGAGTGTTACAAAAAAGTAACTAGGGACTTGCCCGTGGAAAGCCTTGAGTTCCATCCTCAGCAGTTGAAAAAAAAAAGTAAAGTTCATTCACTGTTTTGGTAAAATTAAACCAAAGTTTATCACTACAGATTTCATTTATACTGTCTATTGTACATTTATCTGAAATCTTTTGAAATGTAAAAGATCCTTTTGTGGTCATAGGCATCAAAAAACAAGCTGTAGGCTTTAGTTTGTGGGCTCTAGTTCACTGATTTATGTTCAATCTGTTATCTTGCTCCTTTTCTCTGTTTGCTACATCTATTCTAACACGGACAGTACATGAATATATGCTTGATATAAAATTTTAAAGTAATATAAAGTATGCAAATAAAATGAGGTTTGAATTCCGCAATTTCTGGCCTATATCATTTCC
This sequence comes from Eospalax fontanierii, assembly GCA_035773235.1. Classification (NCBI taxonomy): domain Eukaryota; kingdom Metazoa; phylum Chordata; class Mammalia; order Rodentia; family Spalacidae; genus Eospalax; species Eospalax fontanierii. Next base: position 22,167,373 of record CM069529.1, read on the forward strand.
TTGGTAAAGGGTTGTCTCTTTAATTTTTGTTTCTGTCATTTTAAAACCTTTTCTTTGGTCTTAGCACATACATGTGTGTGTGTGTGTGAGAGAGAGAGAGAGAGAGAGTGTGTGAGTGTGTGTACTGTTTCATTTTTTTTTAATATAAGTGGGATTATACTGTACACAAATATTCTGTAGTTTGTTTATTCACTAAAGAATATCTTACAAGGTCAGTGAGATGACTCAGTGGTTAAGAGCGCCTGCCGCCAAGCCTGATGTGTCTGAGTTTGAAATCTGGAACCTACGTACATGGTGGAAGGGGGGACCTGGCTCCAGAAAGTTGTCCTCTGACCTCCATATGTGTGCTGTGTTGCCTACATGTCCATGCTTCAACACAAATAAATAAATTAATAAAATAAAGAGAATACCTCAGAGATATTTCCATCTTAGGATAGTACTTAAAAAAAAAAAAAAAACTTGTGAAAAAGCACAAAGTTTAGCTTCTTGACCATTTTTAATTGTACAGTTCAGTAATACTGAATATAGTCATGTTGTGTACTGGGTCTGCAGGACTTTTCATCTTGTAGAACTGAAATCAAACTCATTAAGTGACTCCTTACTTCTCCTTAGCCCTTTGCAACTACTTTATGTTCCTAAAGTAAGAATTTTCTTACTTTAGATATGTCATATATGTGAAATATTTCTGAATATGTGAAATATTTGTGACTGAGGACTTTGTGATATCACTAAATGTAATGTCCTCAAGGTTCATCCTTGTTACCACAGAAGAGACAATGTCCTTCCTTTATAAGACTAAATATTCCATTATAGATTTTTGTTTGTTCATCCACTGATAGATATTTGGGTTGATTCTACCTTTTGGCTATTGATTAATGGTACTTTGAACAGGAATGTACAAATATCTCCTTGAGATCTTGTTTTCAATTCTTTTGAATGTATACTCAGATGTGGAATTGCTGGATCCTATTCTAATTCTATTTTTAATTTTTTGAGGAACTACATAACTTTTCCATGTTACAGTGCTTTACATTCCTCCAGCAGTTTTTATGTACTCATATTTTGGGTATATACATTGTTTGGTTTATTTAATCATCTCCCCACTGATAAATATCTACTATTTTAAGATTTTCATTATTCCAACAGTGCTAATTTTATAAAAATTAAAAAAAATCACCAACCCTAGCACTTTGCATTGTATAGATTTCTGAACTTCATGACTTGCTTATATATGCTTTCCTTAATTTAAGATTGTTTATTTACTTTTCCATGTTTTTTAAAAAAGATTTTATTTTATTTTTAATAATGTCTGTGCATGTGAATGCGGATGCCTGAGTAGGCCAGAGGTGTCAAATCTTGAGCTGGAATTGTAGGTGGTTCTGAGATGCCTGATATGGGTGCTGGGAAACAAACTCAGAATCTTTGCAAGAACAGTGTGTGCTTTTGACTGCTGAACCATCTCTTGAGCCCCTTGTAAAATTTAAAAATTCATCTCAGTCAGGTTTTTAGTATAAAGTGAGGTAGGGATCCAGCTTTGTTTTCGTTTTCATGTAGGATCTGCTTAGCCCCCAACTGTGAATAACTCATTTTCCCTATGTGTTTGAATATACCCTATCCTCTATATAAATATGTGTTTGATTGATAGACTTGTGTATATTGTATCACTGACACATTTTTATTTTTCAATTTTTGCAAATATCATACAATGTATTTTGATTGAATTGTTCCCTTTACCACATCTGCCCCCACACTGCTACCCCATACCTAATTTCATGTACTCTATTATATATATGTGTGAAAAATATACATATATATATATATATATATGCCTATAGAGTTAAACTTGTGTCCCTAAATGCCCTTTGGTTTGGGTCCACTGGAGCCTGGTCAGCCTGCCAAGTATCTCACCCTTAAATGAGATTGACTCTCCCCCTCCCAACAGCCATCTGTTGCCAGTAGTTCCTTAAGCAGGGCTGGGGTTTCTTTTCTTACCCACCTCATCACATACAGCTTGGATTTTTGTCTGGCATGAACTTGCATGGGACTTGTGCATGCTGTCAGCATTGCTATGAGCTCATATGAAGAACTGACCAACTCTGGAAAGTTTTGGTTTAGAAGTCATCTACTCCTCTGGCTCTTACAATCTTTCCATCCCCTCTTCCACAATGATCCCTGAGCTTTGGAAGGCAGAAGTTTAATATAGGTGGCTTATTCAGAGATAAGCACTCTGCAACCTCTTTGCTGCATATTTGCAAGATATGTCAATCACTCTGTGTCAATCACTCTGATACATAAGGAAGCTTATTTCACGAGATTTGAAGAATACATTAATCATGGAAGGTCTGAAAGATCTCACAGGTCTTGGAGAGTGCAGGGGTCCTAGTGACCCAAACAGGCCTGAGTTGAGATAGTATCACATTTATATTTTGCAATTTGGTAATATTTTGGTAATATGATTCAATTACATAATAGAATAAGTTATCTCTCCCCTGAGTCTTCTTTTTCAGAATGTTCCAGTTTTCATATTTATTTCTTCTAGAAATGCAGTGAACTGTTGAAATAAAAAATGCTTTATTTTTATTTAATTTGACTAAAATTGATATGATTAATTTTTCCATTAAGTAAATTTTTGTGGACAGTCTACTGTGTTACAAGCACATCTTTAGGAATTGGGGTTATAATGAATTAAACAGCTTATAATGGGACTGCCTTTTAAGGGGGAAATAGACAAATCAGTATCAGGGTTATAATGAATTAAATAGCTTATAATGGGACTGCCTTTTAAGGGGGAAATAGACAAATCAGTATTATATACAGGATAACCTGGCCTGAGAGCTGTGAAGAAAAATAAGAGTGGAAAAGGGGTGTATCAGATTAGAATGTTAATTTAAAATAGGGTTGGTCACTTCAGATGGCTTTGCTCATTTGTGATAGGTGGAAGGCATGGATTATTCAGTATTTATAGGAAGGGTGGTCTAGATGGAAGAAATGACTAGAGGATAGATTTTGGTAAGCCCTCAGAATAAAGGATAGTCACATAGCCAAAGCTAAGACTTCCAAGGATTGAGGTGAGATCAGAGAGCTAATGGTAAGGAGAGAAGGGTGGGTTTTGATAGGACTTGTGGGTCATTGTGAACTATATTTATTAGTTTGCCTGTATGTGGAGGTTGTTGGAGGATCACAGGTAGATGGTTAGCTCCTTAGATTTGTGGGTTCTGCATTTAGCCAGCTCTAGATCACATGCTAAGCATGTACAGACTTCTCTTTATTGTTCCTTAGACAATATGACACCTATTTATGTAACATCACATTAGAAATAGTTTAGAGATGATTTAAAGCATATGGCCAGCATGAATCTTTGTGAGATCGAGGCCAGCCTGATCTACATAGTAAATTCCAGGCCAGCTGTGGCTACAGGGAGACCCTGTCTCAAAAACCAAACAGCAACAATGAAACATATGGGAGGGTATGCACAGTGTATGATGCAGACTCTTCAGTATTATTCATCTGACCACTCTGCTGAGAACAACCTGGGGGATCTGAGAGAGCAAAATGGAACCAGGGAGTCTTGTGAGTACTGGTAGAGCAGGGCATTTCTCTGACGGTGTTGAGATCTGAGATTACAGATTTCTGTATTTGAAGGTATAGTGCAGTGTTTCTATATTTGTGTGGTTCTTCTCCCTCCTGACGTAACCTGGTAATACAAGGATTTCAGATTTTCAATATTTTTTTTCCTTTTCCAGCTCACTGAATGGCCTGCCTGAATTTTTTCTAACTGCAACTGTGGACAGTTTTACTTCTCATCTTCAAGAAGAATTAAATACCACCGACCTGTATTCTTATAGGAAAGTGATTGACAATATATCATCCTGCATGGAGAATTTTAACCTAGGTAAGCCAGCACTTTTCCATTACCTTCTTCTGACTAATAGCTGTCATTACATCATTGTTTTTAAATGTTCATTTTGGCAAAACTCCTTAGTGGTGTTAATTTTTTCCCCTACAGGTAGAGCAAGTGTTGTTAATCTGCTTAAAAATGGTAAGTCCTGTCATTATTTTGTTCTGAAGGGTGACAGCTTTTTGAGTCACTTGGGAACTGCCTTCTGTGACTTTCTTGGCAGTAGGTAGAGTGCTGTGTAGAACTGAAGTACACCCTGCTTCTTTGAAAATTTCTGCTTCTCTATGATACCACTTTATGTAATGTTTTCTGGTACTGAAGTAAAGCTCACAGTTTTAAGTTCTGGATGTCATTTTATTCTTTTTATTTCAGTACTTCATTTTCTGCAGAGGAGTTTGATTGAGATCTTTGAAGAAAACAGGCAAGTGCTGTGTGTTTGCATGCCTATGCATGAGTGTGTGTGCATACTTGGAACGGTGCATTGTCTCTGTATAGAGAAAGCTTTCAAAAATTCTCAGACTGTGCTCTTTTCATCTTCTGTTATTAAGCCTGAATACTTAAACTTATTTTTTAAATTTGATTTTTAATTTTTTATTGTTGATATTTTTGGAGGGGGATAGGCTCTCAACTACTGTAACTAAGCTGACCTCAAATTTGTAATCCTCCTGCTTCAGCCTCTCAAGTACTGGGATTAGGGGTGTGTACCACCATGCTGAACTGGTAATTCAGTTTTATTTATTTTTTAATGTATATGAGTATATTGCCTACATACATGTAAGTGCACCTGTGTCATGCAGTGCCTGCAGAGGTCAGAAGAGGGTATCAGATTCTCTTGGACGTGGAGTTATGGATGATTGTTAGCTGCCATGTGGGTGCTAGGAACTGAACTGGGTTTTCTACAAGAGCAGCTAGTGCTCTCTAAATGCTGAGCTATGTCTCCATCCCCTGATAATTATTTTTATAAAAGTCAATTTTTTAATGGAAATAAGCGATAAGAAAAGTTTTCCCCCCACCTTTGAATGTTTATTTCATGGTGAAATTTCTTTTGCTATCTTTCTGAGGATATTAATAATAGTTGCCTTTAAAAAAATTTTTTTTTACCTTGGGGCTAGGGAGATGGTTCAGTGGTTAAGACTACTGGCTGCTCTTTCAGAGAACCTGGGTTCATGTCCCAGCATTCACATGGTGGCTAACGACTGTCCTTAACTCCAGTTCTAGGGGATCTTATGCCCCCTTCTAGCCTCCAAGGGCATTACATGATATGGGCACTTACATTCATGCAGGCAAACCCTCATACAAGTAAAATAAATACATACACACATAAACAAACAAATAAGTAAATAAAATTTCTTTATCTTACTGGTTTTTCTAAGTTGCTTTTTTCTTTTTGCTGTTTTTGTTCTTTGTATTTCCTGCTAGAATGTTTCCCTAAAGTCTAGTTAGTCCTTGGCTGGGAACTTATATGTCAGACTAGGACACCGAGAATTGATGTGAATCTATGCATATGAGTAGGGTTGACTGCAGGATTTTTCCAGTCTAGTCTAGCTGGACTGTTTCTTGGGAGAATCCTTTAAATCATGGTCTTACTGCTTGGGTAAAGGATTCACTATAGAAGCTGTTGCTTTAATATTGTTGTTGCTGAGTGATGACATGAAGCTAAGGCCTTGGCTTTTTGAGCCAGTGCATATACACTTACCTCATTTTTTGCAGTATTGCATTGCTGCTTTATTTATGTGTGTTATTTTCTACTTAGACACTTGCTGCATTCGTTGTTCTTTCTAGACAGGGTCTTATCTTTTTACCGAGCTGACACGTGTTGCTTTCCATTCTCTAAAAGTGAACCAGTTGTCTGCTGGCTCTGAGGTGGTTCAGAGTTCTTACTCTGCCTCAGCAGACTTGTAGCCACCCATTTTCAGCCTTGCATTTACTACCACATCAAGCCAGCACCAAACTACCCATATTTTCTGAGCCTTTTGGGATTATAAATCAGGTCTTTTCTGGTTTGTTCTCTGGCTTAGTGTTCAACTTTCCTTATTGTTCTAGGTCAGTTACCAGTTATCAATGTGCTTTGAGATTCTAAAATACTACAACTATTACCTTGCCTTTTGTTTGCTTCTCCTTATGTATTTATATCTTCTTATATTTTAAATCACATGTCTATTAGTGTAGGGATGTTCTGGGGGAGAGCAGAAGTAATACTTATATGCCGTATTTTTTGTTTGTTTTTGTTTTTCGAGATAGGGTCCCTTTCCTGTAGCCCCTGCTAGCTTAGAATTTGTTATGTAGACCAGGCTAGCCCTAATCTTAAAGAAATCTGCCTGACTCTGCCTCCTTTGTGCCAGGATTAAAGTCATGTTCTAACCTGCTTGGCACTATATGTCATCTTTAATTTGAGGTTTCCTTTGGCTCATCTCATAAATGTAGGTCTAATCCTTATTTTTGTTTATTCCTTTTGTTTACTATCATCTACTTCTTTGGTGTCAATCACTACCAGTTTTTTAGGATTCCCAGTTATATCTCTTTTTTCTCAGAAGATTCAGATAGTCAGTTGGTTCCTAGACATCTTGACTATTTTATATGTGCCTCAAATTCAATGAATGCAAAAGAAAATCCACTGTCTTAAAAAGACTCAAACCCCGGTAACTTTCTGTCTCTTTGAATTTGCCTGTCGATGGTATTTCATATAAATGGAATCATTTGATTTATATTTGTCTATTGATTGTTTTGTGTTTGTTTTGATTTTTTGAGACAGAGTTTCACTGTGTAGCTAAGACTGGCCTTGACTTTATGATTCTTCTATCTCAGCCTCTTGAATGCTGAGATCATGGTCATATTCCATCAACCCAACCTTCTTGTCCTTTTGTGTCAGGCTTATTTCACTTGAAATGTTTTCAGGATCCATCTATGTCATGACATGTATTAGAATTTTACTCCTTTTAATGGTCTAATGTTCCATTGTGTTTATATGTCACATTTTGTTTATCCATTTACTTGCTGATAGATGTTTTGTTTTTTTGTACTTTTGGCTATTGTATATAATACTGCTGTAAATATTGGTGTACAAGTGTGTGTTTCAGCCCCTGTTAAAAATTGTTTTTTCTTGCTTTTTGAGACAGGGTCTCATTCATACTCTAGGCTAGCCTGAAACTCACTCTGTGGTCTAAGGTGGCTTGAAATATAATTTGAATTTTAAGAGCTATATGAGATTGTCATCAAGGGAGATAATTAAATGAAGAAATGAGAACTAAAGATTGAATCCTGGGGAGCATTGACATAAAGACATGAGAGAGGCTTGGGAATATATCTGTTAGAGAGTCTGCTTAGTGTGTCTTGGGTTCCATCCTTCACACCAGAGAGAGAGGCAAAAGGGACAGAATCATGTTAGGGAGAAGAGAACATCTAGTCATGGTGTCTGAGGAGACGTGAATATGAGGTAGGAGGAAATCCAGGAACACCTGGCATGTTGAAAGCCAGGTAGAAGAAGTGAATTAAGATTGAGGTAGTATTGAGGTTTGTAAGTTGCAACATTCATTCTTCATTTTTTTCTTCTTTTTCCTAATTTTTTTTTTTTTTGCTCTAAGATAGAAAGTAAGGTTAGTCTTTGACTTTGAAAGAGGAGTGTGTTGAGGTAAGAATTTTTGCAGGAGAAGTTCATTGTGTATCCACATAGCTGGAGTGTCCATGAAAATGGAAGATAGATTCATGCATGTTTATTGTAGTCCAAAACTGATTTTGGTCCTTGGGTGGAGAATTGTGTTTAGAGAGGGATAGAAGTGGTGACCCTTGTATTTGAGTTTCCTTTTGTAATCATGTTTTTTCTTCTTTGTAGAAAATTTGTTGGAAATCATATTGTTCAAACACAGTTAATGAATGACTTGTTGGTAGGCATTAGAGTTGCAATGACATTAGTACAGAAAGTGCAAGCTTTCCAGGGTGATCTTTGGAAGGCTTCCATTTCTCCCATCTGGCAAAGTATGTGCAGCTTGCTGAACATTTTCACCAAGTTTTTAAGTGATGGTAAGTGTGACAGCATACACATGATAGTTATAGTTGCATGTCAGTTATCTTTTCAAGTTTATTTGGAACTTCTCTGTCAGCCTCTCAAAGTGAAGAAAGGTCTTAGATTGCATGGTTGTAATGCTTTAAAAAAATTTTTTTTAAATGTATGAATTCAACAAGGGATAATGAAGAGCTACTCTAAGTTTGTGTGCGTGTGTGTATGTTAATGTGTACATTGTGTACAAAGAAGAAAAACTGATAATTTCATTGTTGGAAAGCCATAGGCCTTAAGTTATAAAAGAAAATTCTTTAGAAGCAGATCTCAAATTTAAAGGGAAGATCTAGAAAAATAAATGACTGTTATCTTCAAATAATGACAATAACTGGTCATTTCATTGTGGGCTTGTTCAGTTAATTTCTCTTTATATCTCTGGAGTTCAGGAGAACTCCACTAGGTACCACATCCTAGTGGTACCACTAGGATGCCAAACAGCAGAGAAGAAATTTCATGAGAGTATTTCATTGATAGACTCTCACCATTTTTTAAACTCCCAATGATCTGATGTAGGGTAGCCAATAATACAGAAACAGAAAAATCAAGCCATTGTGTCCCTTAGATTTGTTTTACTACTACCTGTCATCTTTTAAAATAAGTGTCTGAGTTGCCCAACTCTAAGTGACACATCTACAATGGAACCTCTACACCTAAGTCTCACAGAACATAGTAGAACAAGGGGTAGAGAGAATGTCAGTGGATCTCCCAACTTATCAGTGCTTTCCTCATGCAACAGAAGGCCACAACTGACCAAAGTGTAGAGAATAAAAGTCTGCGGAGTATGAGTCTCTGGACAGGACTCCTGTATTAAACTTCACCCACCCAGGGCTCAGAGACCTTTGTAGAAGAGGGGGAGGAAAGATTATAAGAGCCATTGGAGAAGGTGCTGACCATAAGGAAATAGTGTCTTACAGGAATATACTGGAACCTTGCTCATATGAACTTACAGCAATGGTATCAGCATGCACAAGACCCATGCAAACTCAGTCATCAAAAAACCCAACATAGAACTGGGGAAATAGGCAGCAGGCTCCAACCTTAGCCAAAAAACTATTAGTAATTGATTACAGCTGAGTGAAGAGAGTTGATCTTCTTTAAGGGAGAGACTCTAGGTAGGCTGATTAGTTCCTAGTAGATTAACTTCTACCAAGGGACATCTGGGTACAAAAGCTTGACTTGATAGGCCTTAACATATTTGACAGAATGTGTGAAATCCAGCATGGGGGGATATAAAGATGATTAAGAGGTTTTGTATGAAATGCATACAGATTCAATAAAAATATACATTAAAAAATACCAAAAAGTATAATAAATACTAAGTGAATTATACTTAAATAAAACTACTATTAAAGAGAGAGAGAGAATAATGTTATTTCTAGATTAGCTTTGTTTGCAGGAATTAGAGGACAGAGGAACACACTGGAAATAAGTAGACACTATATCCAGATTGAGGGAAGCTGCAGGATAAATTGGCCAGAGTTCCTCACCAGAGAACCGTAACGAAGAGAAAGGGACAAAGGGCACTTACAATGAGAAAGATAATTAAAAGATCACAGGAGCGATCTTTTCCTAGAAATATATATTTGGTTGATAAAGCTATAGAACATAGAACTATAGAAGAAAATCATTACTGTGAAGGTCAGAATAGTACTTAGATTGTGAAAAGGAATTAAGATTGAGAAAAGACTCAGCTGAAAGGCCAAGTTTCTTTCCATCTTCCCTGATGGTGAGTTCAAGGAGAGTCATCTCCCATAATTTGTTAAACAATACATATATATTTTTGTACCTTTTTGTATTACATTCTACTATGGCGTTTTGAGTGTGTTGGTTTCTACCTATGTACTTGTTGCCTCATGTCTGCTGTAGCTGCAGATATCAATATGTCTGTTTAAGGCACAAAAAGAAGGACCAATTGCATGCTTATTTTGATCGTAAAAAAAAACAAAAAAACAAAAAAAACAAAGACATTCAAGGAACTTTTGCTTATAGCCCATTGAACTGAACTCTCTTCTATGGCTGCCTTTAGTTTCAAGGAAGATTGAGGACTGACTGGAGAGATGGCTCAGCAGTTAAGAACATTGGCTGCTCTTACAGAGCACCTGGGTTTGGTTCCCAGCACCTACATAACTGCTAACAGCTATCTTTAACTTCAGTCCAGGGGTTCTGACTTCCTCTGCTGATCTCCACAGGCATTGCACAACATGGGTGCATTTTCATGCATTTAGGCAATACACATAAAATAAAAAAATAAAATATTTAAAAAAGAAAGAAAGATTAAGGAAGTAAGTATTCTGCCTTTGGCTAGACATGTAGTGGCTGAAAGTCACAGTTTTGTTATCAGTGATGAATAAGGTCAGAATGGGTACTTAATAGTTAACTTATGGTATCTGTCATACTTCTTCTGGCTTGAGTATAATTATATATTATCAGAGGCTAATATTCATATAAACAAAACGAGGATAGCAAGTCAAAATTGTTTAGTCACTTTGAGCACAGTGTCAGTGATGGCAAAGTTTCTAATTAGCATAGGTATAGATTTTTCACACAAGTTTACAAAGCTCTTTGAGAAAAATTCCATTTGTTGTATTGAGTTAAGAGGCATCATTGGTGGTGTGCTACTAGGTATGTAGAGAGAATGAGAGTAGATATTGGAGAAGAGGGGCAGGAATCTCATTTACTATTTCCTGAGCTTAGCCTTTCAGTTCATTTTTTTTTAAACATATGGTAGCTTGTTAGATATGAGTTAGTTTCCTCTTTTACTGAAGAGAAAGCTGAGTTTTGGGGAGGTCAAATAACTTGTCTGGGATCTATTCAGTTAAGATATGGTCAAGCTGGACACTGGACCCAGGACTGTCTGACCCCAAAGCATTTGTTTTCTCCATTTTACCAGACTCTCCATCCTTTCACACATGTTCTCTGCTTTTTATGCCAAATAGTTGACCTACTACAGACTGTTCAGAGCACATCTGGATTAGCTGTTATTCTTTTCATCAAGACTATGTTTTGTCCATCTGAAAAGATTCCTGAGTTGGTGAGTGCATCTCCTTTTTAGAACTGTTCTCCATTGAGATACATATTAATTTTTTTAATTAAAAATTTTTTATGATTGTTTTGCACTGTGTATGTATGTCTAGAGGTATGTGTGGGTGTGGGTGTGTGTGCACGTGTGCGTGCATGTGTCTAGGTGTGTGTGCCACAGCATGCAGGTGTGTGTGTAGATCAGATGATAATTTTCAGGAGTTCTCCTCCTCTGCCATGTGGATCCTGGAAATCAAACTCAGCTTGTCACATTTGATGGCAAGTACTTTATCCAATGAACCATCTCACAGGTCTCCGAAAAATTTTAAACTGAATTAACTGAATTAAAAGTAAATTTATTTGGCATAGTATGGATTTTTCCAATGATTTTCTCTTATAAAGACAATTCTGAATATTGAAATAAAGGGAAAAAAGACAAGATAATAACAGCCATCTGTATTTCCATTTTCTAAAGATGACTACTATCAACAATTTTGGTCAATAGCCACCTACGTTTTTCTAGTGCTGTGTTCAGTTCTAGGTCTCAGTATCATAAGAGATATTTGCATCATTAAAATTATGCAGTGATTAATGTTTAGATAAGGACTAATTTCTATTAATATGTTCTTTTTTTAAAAGAATAATCCAAATCATATACTTCATAGTATAAGAAGCATGTTTGAGTCAAATTTTTAACCAGTCTATTCCATATAGAAACTGTAATTTGATAATTTAGACTATAGTCGTTGTTGTTTACTGCTAGCAGTCCCCCCCTGTATGTATGAACTTTGTCCTTTAGCTTAACTTTATATTAAATATATGTTGTATTCTTCTGAGATCATGCCAAGTAGTTGCTTTTGATAAAACTGACTTTTTTTTTCTGGAATCCCTTCTGAAAATGTCAAGCCTGCCAGCCTGCAGGTGATGACCCCTTGTGTTCTACTAGTACCTTTATACTAGCAAAAGGATTCGTGTGTTTAGATTTAATTGTTTTTCCTTTTAATATTAATATTATCTTTTTTGTTTGTGGTTGTTTCATCATTAGTTCTCCTAGAATATTTCAGGAAAAAGGAATTTTTAGGTTTGTTTTTTAAAATAATTCTTGAAAAAATATTTTGGGGGGAGGGAGTCTTTTTGAGACAGACTTTCCCTATAGCCTCCACTGACTCTAGTATTGGTGCTAAAGGTGTGCACCATAACACCTGACTCTTAAACAGGTATAAAGACTGTATATTACTAACTCTGTTATATTTTGCAGATCAGCAGCTTGCTTCTTCAATCAGTGGACTATACAAGCATCCCAGAATGGTTCGTGAGCAGTTGTGAGAACCTTTGTTGTGCTGATATGCCCAGCTCAGCTCTCTTATTCCTGTGTCAGGGGACACTTGCCATGTTGGATTGGCAGGATGGGAGCCTGGGCCCAGGCGGGGAGACCCTACTCTTGGATACTGTGCATGTTTTGTTCACCTTGAGTTCACAGTGAGTTTTGATTTTGCTGTTTTATATTTTGTTTTGTTTATAAGGTGTTTAAAAGACAGAACTGAGCCAGCCTACTTAATTAAATTTGGTTAATTCTTCACAGAACTGTATTTCTTTGCTGTTTTGCCGTAATGGCTGAAAGTGATCAAGTATATAGAACGTCGAACTAGGGCCTGGTGAGATGGCTCAGCTGATAAAGTCATTTTACTGTCAAGCCTGGTGACCTGAATTAGATTCTTAGAACCCAGATGATGGAAGGAGAGAATTGACTCCTGCAAGTTGTTCTTTGACCTCTGTTACACGTACACACACAAATACATAAATTTAAAATACCCTGAAGCCCATATCACAGTGGAGATAGTGAATATTGCATTTACCCCTAAGGATTCCTTTGTGTTCATTTTTGGCTTTAAAAATTTTTTATTTTTTTTTAAGTTTATGTGTATGAGTGTATTGCTTGCATGTTTGTAAGTGCACCCATGTCATATAGTGCCCCTGGAGGTCAGATAAGGGCATCAAATCTGCTGAAACTGGAGTTAGGATTGTTGTTAGCCACCATGTCAGTGCTGGGACTTGAACCTGGGTCCTCTGCAAGAGCAGCTAGTACTCTTAACTGCTGAGGCATCTCTCCAGGCTTGGCTTTTTTTTTTTTTTTTTTTTTTTTTTAATAAGGTAAAAAAGTTTGACATGTGAATATATGGCTCTGCTTATAAATTTTGTTGTAAATTAAATTGTAATTTAATTGCATTTTCTGTTCATCCTTTGTATTTAAAATTTGTAATATATATAAAATGATTTTTAATAGTCAGCTTATAATAATAGTCATCTTTTCTTTAGAATTAAGGAATCAACACTGGAAATGTTCCTGTCTAGAATCTTGGCATCTTGGACTAATTCAGCCGTACATATCCTTGAATTGAGTTCCTCAAGCCTAAAAGACCAACTGAATGGGAATTCAAGCATAGTTGGGAGGCTTTTGGAATATGTCTATACCCACTGGGAACATCCATTGGATGCTCTTAGACACCAAACCAAAATTATATTCAGAAATCTTCTCCAAATGCATCAACTTGCTACAGAAGGGGGTTTGATCACTGACCCTTTCTTTCTGGAACTGACCAAGAGTCTTCTGCAATTGGAATGGCATATTAAAGGAAAGTACACATGCCTTGGCTGTTTGGTAGAGTGCATAGGAATAGAACATATTTTAGCAACAGATAAAACTATTCCATCTCAAATCTTAGAGCTGATGGGTGACCAGTCATTGGTACCTTATGCAAGTGACCTCTTGGAAACCATGTTTAAAAATCATAAGATTCATTTGAAATCCCAGACTGTGGACAGTACTTGGATTGATGCGTGGCATGAAACTTGGGTTTCTCCTCTGCTTTGTATTCTGTGTGAAGGAAATCTGGATCAAAAATCATATGTGATCGATTATTACTTGCCAAAATTATTGAATTACAGTCCTGAAAGTTTAAGGTATATGGTAAAGATTCTTCAGACATCTATTGATGCTAAAACTGGTAAGGAAAAAGTATTTCTTGTTTTAGTAATTTCTAATTATGATGGTAAATGTAGGTCTTTAGGCAGATGTTTGCTATATTCAAGTTCAAATATTCTCACTTTTTATTGTTCCCACTTCTATAATTAGTAAAGAAGGCTATTAACATAGCTACTGTGGATTGAAACACATTATTATCTATAGCTAAGTGTAGTTTTTCCCTGACGTGGTTTCTTCAAGCCAAAGAGTAATTCCAGTTACACGGTTTTATTTTACTATTTTGTTCTTAAACTGGAGTGAAGGTGGGTACGGTGTATCTTATATAATTTGCTTATTTAGTGATTAAGACTAATTAAAAAATCTTTAGACAAGTTTAAGGTAGGTAAGGTTTTTATCTCTTGGGAAAGACAAAACTGAAGGCACACCCTAAAGAAAGAACTCTAGTCATTTAGAATAGGGGGAAATATCCCATTGAAACTCATTAGTGCTAAAGAAATCACTGCACTAAAGCGTAACAATAATTAATGTGTAGCTGGGTGTGGTGGTGCACATCTATAATCCCAATACTTGGGAGGCAGAGGCAGGAGGATTGCTTCAAATTCAAGGCCAACTTGGTCTACTATTGAGTTCTTGGTGAGCCATGACTATTTGAGACTCTGTCTCAGTAAATAAATATGAAATAAAATAAAAGTGAATGTAAAATGAGATCCTGACTTATACAAATCTTAAAATCATTCTATTTAATGAAGCCAAAAAAAATACGGTGTTCTACACAATTTAAGAAACACTTGAAACTAAAATTATTAAAATTTAAACCTTCTGTATTTCAAAGAGTAACTGTAAAAAGGAAAATTTGGGCCTGGAAATGTGGTTCAGTGGTTAGGAGGGTGTACTGCTCTTGTAGAGGACCTGAGTTCAATTCCCAGAACCTATCTATATCAGGTTGCCCTACAACTGCATGTAACTCCAGCTGCAGGCCATCCAACGTCCTCTTCTGAACTCCTCAGGCACTTGCATTCACATGCACATAACTACATACACACACACACACACACACACACACACACATACACACACATAATCTTAAAAAATAATAAAAAGAAATCTTAAAAAGAATTTTGATTTACATGTATGGAAATTAACATGTATGAGTGTATTGCCTATATGCACCTATAGGGCACCCGTGTTGTGTAGTGCCTGTGGAAGTCAGAAGAGAGTGTTGAATCTGCTGGAACTGGAGTTACGGACAGTTGTTAGCTGCCATGTGGGTGCTGGGATTTGAACCTGGGTCTTCTGAAAGAACAGCCAGTGGTCTTAACCCCTGAGCCATCTCTTCAGCCCTAAAATTTTGATTTCTGTACACAGAAACAATCCATTATTTAACTAATCTTTACCAGTTTTTGCCTTTTTGAGAGATCATCTAAAATTTGGTTCATGAATTTGTTTTAAAGTAAGATTGTCTTTATTTTCGTATTGAGGTTTCCTCTGAGTCATACTCCCTGACTTTTGTGACTGATGTCCTAGTTCCTGAAAGTAATACATCTCTATGATCCACCTTTTATAGTCTTTATAAATGAGAACAATTCCAATGTGCATTGAGGTTTAATGTTTATTTTCAGGGAAATAATAGTCTTTGGTTTACCAAAATGTTTACTGTTCTTGTCAGAAAGTTATTTCTCTAATGGCTTGTAATTTTTCTCCACTTGATTTTTTTTTTTTCATAATTTCCTTACTGGTGAATTTTTTAAGTGTCAGGGACAAAAGTAAAAATACTAGCCAATAATTTCTTTATGTTAAGATAATCATGGTTACTTGAAATTATTGGCATCAACAACTAAATAATTTTCAATAATTTTTATTTTAGAATAGGCACTTTAATTTGTGTTAGAATTTACTTTAAGGGCTGGAGAGATGCTCAGTGGTTAAGAGTGCTGACTGCTCATCCTGAGGACCCTGGTTTGATTCTCAGCACCCACATGGCAGATAATAACTTTTCGTAACTCCATTTTCAAGGACCTCCAAGAGCATTGCATGACCCGGGTGCACTTACATACATGCAAGCAGTACACTTATGCACATAAAATAAAAATAATAACTACAAAGATTATTTAAATATGAATTTTATTTCTTGGAATGTGATGTTAATTTGAAACAAAAATTGGCATGTTGTCATTTGCATAGCACAGTAATGGTCTTTATATTATGTTTTTGTGACAAGAACAGTCTTTTTTTCCCCTTAGGGTCTTGTCACAGCAGAGGGGCTCTCGGAGCTTTGATGGCATGTCTACGAACAGCTAGAGCTCATGGACATCTTCAGGCTGCAACTCATACCTGGGAGGACCTTGTGTCCAGTGCAAGAATAAAGCAAGGCTTAATTCATCAACACTGCCAAGTAAGAAAGCAAACAACTGGGAACTTGTTGCATATGTTAGGTCCTTGATTTTCTGATTCCTTTAGTAGTTCAGTATGAAGGCCTCTAAGTTGTGCTTAGCACTGTTTTAGGAAGACCATTAGGAGAATGAGTAGAAAATGAAAAGTGTCATCTCTGTTCTTAGTCTATTCAAAGTCTGCTTGAAGGGCAAAGGAAACTTGAGTAAAGCGTCTGAAATTGAGAGACAGTTGTCAGTAATGGCTTTATCTGGAAGGCTTAGGGTCCTGATTAGGTGGTTGTTGGTTAGAAAATGAAGCCTTGGAGCAGCACACAGCATGGACAGGCATGAATGCAAGGTCAGAGTGGAAGTGTCTTATTCACTGTTATGTAATGTTCCACTGCTAGGCAGATGACTTTATTGGTTCCTAGTTACCAGTTGAATGGACTAATCTACTGCTTGTTGATGGAATCAAAAACAAATTTTTGGAGTGAGAGCAAAAAAGAAGTGAGTAGAACAGTATGAAGCTTGTGGTAGTATATAAGAACGAGTGTGGGGGCCTGCTGCAAGGTCACTGAGAAAAGAGAAAAAAGAATAAAGCTGAGTGTTATATGGATTAAGGTTTTGCTCTGTTGACTTGTGTAAGCCCCCAAGTTTATACATTTAATGAGATAATTTTATAGGAAATATCTACAGGATGTTTTGGATTACATCTTTTTTAAGTGTTTAGGAACAAAGCAAAATTTTCCTTTTCCCTTTAGTAGCCTGTATAAATAATCAGACATTTAAAGTGTTTTGTTTTAGGCTTTGCTTATTTTATAAGCAAGCTAATTAATAAAATTAACATTTTATTGCTTAATGTGTTTTAGGTGCGGATAGATACGTTAGGTTTGCTTTGTGAAAGTAATCGAAGCACAGAAGTTGTTTCCACAGAAGAAATGCAGTGGATTCAGTTCTTTATCACTTACAATCTTAACAACCAGTCACCAGGAGTACGGCAACAGATTTGTTCTCTTCTTAAGAAGGTAGGATTTTGGATCATGAAGAACTTTACTCTGGAAATTGTTTTAAAAGAAGAGCTTAGATTTTGGGAGAGTATGAAATGGGCCACATGTCTTCATGACACTTCGGTGACCTGCCCTGGGTTCATCAAGTTTACATATGGGATTAAAATCCCGTGTGGACAGTTCTTTCATTTAGGTGTAGAAAATCAATCTTGAGCTCATTTATTTTAAAAGTTTATTTAAGAGATGGAGGTCAGAGCGTGACTTGAGGGGGTTGGTTCTTTCCTTCTACCATGTGGGTCCTGGGCATTGACTTGGGCTTGGGGGTAGGAGCTTTTACCTTCTGAGCCATTGAGCTAGCCCAAGCTCTTTTTTTTGAAAGAAAAAAAATTAAAGCATTGGGGTTCTTGGAGCGTAGGTGGTTTGAAGAAAGCCTTGGTGATGGGTGGAAGGATGCATTTTCATTTCTATGGTTTTTCCTCAAGCATCTCATGAAATGTCCATTTTTGACTAATTCATCTTGAACTAATCTAACACATTTACGGTTAAGGCATTGATAAGAGTATAGAAATGAATAGATCATCTTTAGTTTCAAGAAAACTTAAATGGAAAAATTGGTTTAATTCTGGTCACAGTAATAGTTTACTTTTGGTTTTAAAAATATAAATGTTAATTTTCTGTCAAAAAGAAACTCTGAAGATTTCAAAATTTTAAAACACACTTAGTCTTCTTGCCTTAGATTTTTCCTTTAGGCTAATAGTTTACTGTATAGCTCACATACTTTAAAAAAATTTTTTTGTTTCAAAAGTTGTTTTGTAGAATTCAAGAAAGTTCTCAGGTACTTTATAAATTGGAGCAAAGTAAGTCCAGACTTGAATCAGAGAAGGAGTTAACCAAAGATCAGACATCTGTTTCTTTACAACAATATAAGGTAGGTGGTATTGCTAGACAAATGTGCTTAAGAAACTTAAAACAGTCCTGAATAAATAGTAGTGGGAAATAAACAGAAATCTCTTCATGAATGTGGTTTTGTGCTTTTTTCCTTCAAGCTGAGTGTTAACATGATCCTTCAGAGCTGAGTTTACAATAGATAAGAGCCCAAGTTGTGGAACTAGTGCTTCAGTTGAGCATTATTATGGAATGACATAACTGACTTTCCTCAGTAACTTTGAGCTTATGGGACTAGATGCTCAGTACTTTAACAGATAGCTCTGACTCCACCTCTTCACAGGGTAGAAGATTCTGCTGTGGCTGGTCCTGCTTCTTCACACTGACATGACTTACAGCTGCTTAATGGTAGTGACCCCTGGCTCATAATTCAGCTGTGGAGGGAGGTCTGCATCTATCTAGATAGAGTAAAATTGAAGAGTATTTCTGGGTTCCAGGACATTGTATTAATGGGATGGATGTAGCCCCAGGTATAGCAGCTCTAGTCTGGGCCAAGGCTCAGCTTGGTAACCTTCCCTCCCTCCTTCCCTCCCTCCCTCCATCCCTCCCTCCCTTCCTTCCTTTGTGTATGTGAGAGTATGTGTATGTATATGCATATGTGTTCATGCCTGTAAGCATGCATGGGAGGCAGGAGGTTGATGTTAAGTACCTTCCTTGATCAGTCTCCCCACCTTGTTTTTTGGGTTTTCACTGAACCTGGAGCTCATTGATTGAACAAGACTGGCTGACCAACAAGCCTCAAGAATCCTCCTGTCTGTAATATACTAGGATTTTAGGTTCTCATTGCTGGGGTGCTAGGGATCTGAACTCAGGTCCTTATGCTTGCACAAGTACTTTACTGACTGAGCCACCTCCTCAGCCTCCTGTTTGCAGCAGAACAAATGAGCTTTTCACTGGTTTCTTTTCCCAAATCTAGCCTCCCAAAAGCAAACCTTTATTTTTAGCTAAGGCCCAGATGGAAAAAGAGCTCAATAAATTTTAATTTACTTAGGGAAATAGGTATGATAAATTAATGATACATTTGAACTATAACCTACTCAAAATGTTATTATGGATAGTCTCGAATTTTATATTTAAAAGTTAAAAAACTATTTAATGAATACTATAGCTTCATCATCTTAAAAATCCCACCAAGATTAAAAAGTCATAGCCTGAACTTTATGGACATAGAATTTGTTTTAATTTTGCCACATATCTGCTGGCTAACTTGTATTTCCTTCACTAGAAGTGATTAGTGACTCCTCTCAAAAACTTTAACTTTGAGGATTATGTGAGAAAGCCCTTTCTAAGCTATAAATCACTCTAAAAAACCGCACTGGGGGCTGGCAAGATGGCTCATCAGGTAAAGGTATTTGCTGCCACAGCTGATGATGTGAAGTCAGTCACTAGGACCCACATGATGGAAGGAGAGAACAGATTCTCACAGATTATCCTATGACTTACACATCTGTGCCATGGTACATATCCACTCACTCCCCCCACCCCAAGAAATAAATAAAATGTGATAAAAATGAAAATACAAAGCCTTATCAATAGCCATTAAAAGTGACAGAATATATATATAGTCTCTCTCTCTCTCTCTCTCTCTCTCTCTCTCTCTCTTTCTGAGAGACTGATAGGATTTAAGTAGTTAGAAACATAAAACCTATTTTATCGATTGAGATTCTAGATTTTCATGAATGCATGTTTTTGGGGTTTGTACTTATAAATGTACTCCACACCCACCCTTACTCTTGTCTTGTGGCGATCTCAATATGTAGCACAGACTGGCCTCAAACTGATCTTCCTGTCTCAGTCTCCTGAGACCTGTGATTATAGTTTTGGGAATCATTTGTGGCTGGATATGCATGTTTTGAACATTAGACCTTAGAGACTTAATCTGAGTCAGTCTTGTGGTTATGACTGTTTCTTCTAACTGTTAATAATCTGTGGCTTTTGGGGGTTGTGACCTTGGCCCTGTGTTATCATCCTCATACCAGTGGGTCCTATGCAGTGATAGGCCAAGTGCCAGGGAAGAAGAGGTGGCTAGTAGTTGAGAAAAGATGTCTTCTAGGCGAATGGAGTTAATTTCTTACATATATAACCAATCCCAATAACTAGACTACTTGAAAATTTATGAAGTGCTGCAAACCAGTGGGTTAAGCACTTAACAAATCCCCTTAACAAATGAGAGAACTGATGATTACTAAAGTTCAGTGACCTGCCTATAGGTCTCAACTATTAGTTATAGAGCCAGTAGCCAAATCTAGATTTACTCTTGACTGAAAAGAGTCTCAGAAATGTCTTCTGTAGGATTTATTTAAGAAAAAACTTGTAGGTCAGAGATTTCAGGGAAAACTGGAAAACTGAATTCACATGTGAATTAATGTAAGATACTTGGAATGTAGGAGCTGGGTAATGAAAACCAAGTATAGAAAATCAAGTGGAGGAGAATTCCTATGGTTGATGAAGGTGGTTGGAAGTCTTACTAAGAACGTTTTAAGTTGACTAGTTCAGTTGGTAAAGTGCTTGCCTAGCATTCATAAAGCCATGTGTTGAATCCTAAGCACTGAGTCTGGTGACACACACCTGTAATCTTGACTCTTAGGAAGTGGATGAAGAAGGATCAGAAGTTTAGGGTCATCCTCTGCTACATATCAAGTTCAAGGCCAGCCTGAAATATGTTAGATCCTATCTCAGCAACAACAATATAAATTGACTAAGGCATGTATTCAGTTCCTCTTGAGTGTGTGGGACACTGCTCAGGACTAGGGATCTGGTTGTCTAAATGAGATTTCAATCTATTATAATTATAGTATGATTGAAGGAAAGAAGAGTTGTATCTAAAAATATAAATGATAATACAACTAGAATAAGATAACTGTTAAAGATTAAGTGTGATGTGCTTTAATGTAAATATTGTTTTCATATTTAAAACTGGTTTAACTAGATATATTTTGGGGTAAGCATTCCTTTGAAACCCAAAAGAGTTATAATTTACCAAAAAATTCTTAGGGCTTGTGAGGCCTAATGGGTAAATCCCTAAGGCTGTATGCCTACTGGAAGAACAAATGCGGGAGCCTTGTGTTCTTGACTGTGTCCATAGTCCGTTGGGACCATGGCTGGTCAGAGTATAGCAGTAACTATTCCCACTTTGTTTTTTTGTGACAAGGTCTCATGTAGCCTTGGCCGACCTCAAACTCTATGTTCCAGAGGATGACCTTGAACTTCTGATACTCCTGCCACTGCCTCTCAAGTGTTAGGATTACAGGTATGTGCCATCATGCCAAGTTTATATGGTGTTGGAGATTGAATTCATGGCTTTGTGCATCCTAGACAAGTACTCTACTCACTGAGCTACATCTCCAACCTGACCACTTCACTTTTTTTTTTCTTTTTTGATCTTTTTGAGACAGGGTCTCCCTGTAGCCCCAGCTGGCCTAGAACTAACTGTATAGACCAGTCTGGCCTCCAACTCACAGAGATTCACCTTCCTCTGCCTCCCAAGTGCTGGCATTAAAGATACTTTACTTTTTTTAATCCACAATCACCACAATCACTACCACCACCATCTTTAATCATTTGTACGAACAGAATGGTGGATCATGAGTCTCAAGGGACAAGTAGGAGATAGTGGAATAGTTGGATCTTTGAATTATGTCATAGCTAAATTTATTAAATAATCTTTTGGCTATTTATTTTTTTAAGACATTAGAAAGTATTCATGAGTTTGATGCTTTTGTCTTGAGAAGTTAGTGTTTGTAAACCTTTGGAGGAGACAGGGGCTGAACAAATCTTGTTTTTACCAAAAATATGTTTTTTTTTTCCTGAATTATAGTAGGAGTTGTGTTTGTTGTTGACTCTACAAAGATAGGATTCATTAAGGTCATGATTTAATATGTGGTCATGAGTATTGTCTTAGTTCATTTTGTGTTGCTATATCTAAATACCTGAGGCTAGATACCTTGGAAAGTACAGAGCTTTGTGAAGAAAAAGTGAGTGGCTGGAATGATCAAGCAGCAGAGGTGAGGCTTCCCCTGCAGAGTAGTGGACACAGTGTGGAAGGAGCACATGTTTAAGAATGGAAGCAAGAGAACAAGCTGAGAAAAAGAATTTACAACATAACCAGCTATCTACTAGGAATTCATAAAGTCTTACAATATATGATTCACTCCTGAGAGAAAGAGTAATCCGTTCCTGGGGGTGGAGCCTGTAGGACCTCATCACCTTCTACTAGGTGCTACCTCTTAAGAGTCTACCACTTCATATAGCCTCACTGGAAGTCAAACTTGAAGCACGTAGGAGACAAACTGTCCAAACTCTAGTAGGTTCCCAACCGAATAGTCAAGTAAAAAAACATGGCTTAAAATGAACAAACAAACAAACAAAAGAACCTTTGCTCTCTTAATTAAATGTAACAAAAACACCTGCTTTTGAGGGGGGGACAATCTAATTGTGAGTCAGCTTAATTATACTTAATTAAGCATTTGTTTTTATTTTAGAATTTCATGTCATCTGTTTGCAACATTCTTTTTGAAGCATTGTTTCCTGGATCTTCCTATTCAACGAGATTTTCAGCTTTAACCATTTTAAGATCAATAGCTGAAGTTTTTCCTGTCTTGGAAGGTAAGATTTCAATAATGTTTGGGGAAGGTGATTTTTTTTTTTCTTTTAAGACATATACTTTGTCATGTTGTCAGCATTTTCTTTATTTCAAGTTTCACTTTTATTGTCTGTCTGTAGGATCCTGCTTGCTTATGGCAGGAGTTCCTGCTCTCACCCACTTTATTTGTTAATTCTCTTTTAAGAGGGGACCTCATCTGTTAAGTTTTAAAATTAAAACCATAATGGCTTATCTTATATTTAATATTTCTTGGTGAGGCTTTGTGGCTAAAATGTGGTTTCTCTTATATGTTCTCTGCTTCGTAAGCCCCAGTTTGCTTTCGGAAAAGGCATTATAAGAATGTCATTTCCAGGCATTCTGGTTTAATGGCAATCTTTGTCTTTTCTTCTATGTGGTATTCAGAAGAATTAACATTTAACTTTCTTTTTTGAATATTTTTTCTTTTTTTTTCCCCCTTTGTGTGTGATGTGTGCTGTCTGTGGTGTATTCATATGTGTGTGTGGGGATGCACGTGTGTGTGTGTGTGTGTGTTTGCATGTGTGTGTGTATGTGTGTGTGTGCATGTGGTTCATATGTGGACCTTATTCTTTTGAAACGCTGTCACTTCACTGAATCAGGAATGTGCTGCTGATTGAGCTGGCCTGGAACTTGCTGTGAGACTAGACCTCAAACTCACAGATGTCTGTTTGAATGTGCCTCCTGAGTCCTCTCATACCTGGAAAATTCAGGAAATTTAATATTGATGCTGTGCTGTTATCTTCTGTATTAATTTGTTTTCCTACTAGTGTGATTAAACATCTTGACAAGCAACTTAAAAGGTGAAAGGGTTTATTTGACTCACAATTCCAGATTATAGACCATCATTATAGGAAGTCAGGGTGGCAGGAACTTGAAGCAGCTGGTTATATCACATTCATAGTCAAGAGCAGAGTGTAGTAGCTTAATGCATGCATGATTGTGTTCAGCTGTTTTCTCTACTGTTAAATGGTTCAGGATCCTTTCCATGCTTAGGGAATGATACCTCCCACAGTGGACTTGTCTTCCCATTTCAGTTAACATAGTCAAGATAATCCTTCATCTAGAAGCCCAAAGGCTAGTCTGATGTATATAATTGCCTACCGAGTCTCCCTTCCCAGGTGATTTTAGATTGTGTTAATACTAACATTTAACTCTATTATATAACCCATATTAAAATTTTGTTGTCCCAGCAAATTACCTGTTAGAAAAAAAAAAATTCCCTGAAATCTGGGAACCAATACTAGATCACAGTTGCATGTCTTTGTTTTGTCTGTCTTTCATGTCCTTTAGTCTAGAAAGTTTATTCTATGGCTTTAACATCCTAAAAGAATGTGTCTCAGTTGGGGTTTGTTTCTTTGGCGGTAATATTGCATAGGTGATTTGGAGTTCATTTTTGGCATCATACCAGGAGGAACGTGATGTTGACTTGTTCCATTCACAATGATAAATTTGATCACCTCATTTTAGTGGAGATGGTAGCCTGAAAAATGACTTCAAAATATAATCTACATGAAATCCTCAGAACCCATGAATGGGTTTTCCAGCCATGTGGAAAAAAGATCTTTGAAGATATGATTAACTTACGGATATTGAGATAAGTTAATCCTCTTGATTAGTATAGTGACAAGTAGCCTCAGAAGAGACAGAGAGTTGACACAGAGGTGACAGTGAGGTAGTTGAGGTGGAGATTGGTGTGCTGCATCTATACACTGTAGAATGCTTGAGGCCTTAGAAGATGGGAGAAGGGCCTCTGGAATGAATATGGCCCTACTGATCCTTTCCTTTTTAATTTCTGGTTTCCAGAGCTATAATTTTTTGTCTGTTGGACTATCTGCATAAGATGAGTATAGCCCACTCACCAGTTTAGGGTATTTCAGTGATACTACAACTGAACTTATTTTATCTGGAAGTGATCTATTTATCTCTTTGATAACTTTTTTTTTTTTAAATACATTTAATGTACTTACAGCTATACATAGGTGTATGGGAAAAAGCATTAGGCCGAATGAGACTGGTTCTGTTAGGAGAATAGTTTAATTTATTTAAATGTATTTTGTGAGCTGGGGAATGTAGCTCACTCCGTAGAGTGCTTGACAAACTTACACAATACAGTGGGTTTAATTTCCCCATCAGAACAAATTGATCATGGTGATGCACACCTGTAATTCCAGTAGAGGGACTGAGGAAGTAGAGGCAGGAGGATCAGGAATTCAAGTTTATCCTTAGCTACACAGAGTTTAAGGCTATCCAGGGTTGCATGACACCCTGTCTTAAAAAAGTGTGTGTGTGTGTGTGTGTGTGTACGAACTTTGAATTAAAAAATATTGTTGTGTTGTGTACATGATGAGAGTGGGGTGGACGTACATGCCACAGCATGTGTGTGGAGTCAGTTCTTTCCTTCCACCTT
The DNA here is from genome assembly GCA_035773235.1 of Eospalax fontanierii. Lineage (NCBI taxonomy): Eukaryota > Metazoa > Chordata > Mammalia > Rodentia > Spalacidae > Eospalax > Eospalax fontanierii. The sequence goes on from CM069529.1 coordinate 22,192,675, forward strand.
TTACATGGATTCTGAGAATTGAACTCAAGTTGTCAGGTTTGTGTGGCAAGAGCCTTTACTCACTGAGCTATCTTGCAAGACCCATGTGGACTCGCACACACACACACACACACACACACACACACACACACACAGCTCTTGTATATAAGTACCAAAGTATACACATTTTGAAAGTGAAAAATCTGAGTCATCTTCCTAATGAATGAGTCACATATAATTGGGGGTAATTGATGTCATAGTAATGATATAAATGAAACAGGTGGGAGGCAGTGCAGACCATACTCTACCCATCACTTTTAAAGGAGCCATGACTGTGAAGTGTAGAATGGAAAATGTAAACACATTCTTGATCTGCATCACAAGAATTTTAATGTGGAGATTTTATATTCTTTTATAAAAGGACTGACATTTGAGGGGATTTTGTAGCTCAGTGGTAGAGTGTTTGCCTCATATGCACACAGTTCATTCTCCGGTACTACACATATCCCTTAAACAAATGTGGCAGAGGATTATGATTTGGTATCAAAGTAATTTCTGCCTTTCCTTACATATTTTGATTCATGAAGAACAGACCTCATGCATCTTTCATATGCAGAATTCCATGTCACAGTATTCAAGATAAAAAATTACAAGTGTTTGCAGTGTATAAAACAGAATGATACTTCTTTTAGAGCTTACATTTTAGTGAGGGGAAACAGACAGTAATTACTAAGTAATATGTAGAACTTGAGATGAAGATAACAAAATATTTCAGGAAGATAAGGGGGAATCTGGATTGTCTTTAGAGGGAAGGAGTGTGCCAGCCATTTCATGCAGTGGGATTGGACAAAGCTTTTAACCAGTGTGTCAAAGAAGAGATCACAAAAAACCAAAAACTTTGGAAATTGGTTAGTGATTTGGGTCAGTGATAGAGTACTTGCTTAGTATGTGCTAGGTAGGTCCTGGGTTTCATCCCTAGCTCTGCAAAAAGTAAAATAGGTAACTAAAAAAAAAAAAAATTCTTTGAGATGAAGGAAAGCAAAAATACAATATACTGTAACTTATGGAATGCCCAGAAGCAGTGTCCATCAAGACATTTATAATACTGAAGTCTCACACTGAAAAATAAAAATGTTAAATCAAAACTTCAGAACCTCATGAAACTGGAAACTTTGAGCAAACAACCTGAAACCAGTAGAAGGAAGGAAATAGAGGTCACTAGAGATAACTAAAATAGAAGAGAAAAATAGAGAATCAACAGAATCAGCAGCTGTTTTTTTCAGAGATTAACAAAATTGGTAAAGTTGTAGCTAGAGATTAAGGAAAAAGAAAGTGCAAATACCAAAAATCAGCTATGAAGTAGAACATTGCCTCTGCCTCGATTTTATAAATAAAATGGATTATAAGATAACACAGTAAACAATTACATGTTCACAAATCAGATAATCTACATGAAATGCACATGTTGACTCCAGAAAAAAAAGTTTGGATAAAGCTAGAACAAGTAAAGAGAGAGGATCAGCTATCAAAATGCTCCCAGCAGCTGGGTGTGATGGTGCATGCCTATTATCCCAGCACTTGAGAAGCTGAGGCAGGAGAACCTCAAATTTGAGGTCAACCTGTTCTACATAGTGAAGATTTTGTCTTGAAAAAAATCAGACAAGCAAAAACCAATCCAAAGTCTTCTAGAAAAGTAGAGTCCAGGACAAGTGGCTTTATTGGTGAATTAACCAAACATTTAAGGAATTAATATCTCTTCTCAAAGTCTTTCACAAAATTGGCAAGGCAAGACCACTTCCTGACTCATTATGCAAAGCTCATTAGAAAGGCAAATAATGGCTCCGTAAGAGAACCAGCAAGATGGATCAGTGGGTAAAGGTTCTTGCCACCAAGCCTGCTCACTTGAGTTCAATCCCTGGGATTAACATATTAGAAGGAAAGAACTGATTTCCACACATTGTCCTCTGCTCTCATGTTTGTGTGCCCACCTATCCATGCTCATGTACACACACACACACATATGAATAAATAAATGTATGTGCTAAAAACTAAAGGCTCTGTAAGAAAAAAACTATAGACCAATGTATCTTATGAATATAGATGCAGAAATCCTCAGGAAAATACTATAGCAAACAAAATCCAATAGTATTTAAATACAGTATGACCAAGCGAAATTTATCCCAGGAATTTTCAGTGGGTCAGTGTAAAAACCATAGAACATGTCACCATGCTGATCATTCTGTGACTTTGGATCCTGGGTCAGGAAATTTCAGAAAGATTTTTTTGAAAGATGTGCTTCTAAATTTCTTTTTCATTGAGAAAAATAACTTAGAAATCTTCTATATAATGCCTTTTGAAAGGGAATGAAATAGTTTTAAATCTAAAAAAAATTTTTTTTTCCTATTTGTAAACCATAATCCTTACTGTTTTGTTACTTGAAGAAATGCCGTTTTATGCTGTTGTAGGTATGACCTGTAGACAAGTATGAAGTGAAATCTTATTGTGGATGAAATAGAAATCTTCTCTAAGTTTGACCAGATAACTTCAAACAGTTTATTTCTTTTTCCTTTATTTCACTTTATTTAATAGAATTTTTCTAATTGAATTTTTATGTATTTCATACAGAACATCTCAACCAGTCTTAATCACTGTTATACTCCCTTTCTCACTGGCACCCTCCCACAGTCCTCCTTCCCCCAGAAATCATACACTCTGTCACTTGTGTTAAGGCCTGTTATGTCAAGTTAGTGTTCTGGACAATCCTCATTGCAAGTTCATCCATTGATGTCTAGTCAGCCTACCCAGAGTCCCTTGCTTTAGGAAGACTAACTCATCCTCACCCAACAGTAATCAGTTTCCAATATTTCTTAAGGAAAGTTTGGGGTCTGCTCCCCATTTCCCCAGTTCCATGGTGGGTTTTTGTCTGCTTGAGTTTACATGGGTCTTGAGCATGCCGGAATGATTGCTGGAGGTTCATATGAGCAGGTTCCCAGGAACTTGTAGGAATCTATTTCCATATGATCATGCACCTCCTCGCCTGCTCTTACAATCTTTCTGCCCCCTTTTCCACAACGATCCCTTTTCCCTGGGTGAGTGAAGCCTAATATAGGAGTCCTGTCCAGGGACCCACACTCTGTAGACTCCTAATCTCTACTCTTTGGCCATTTGTGACCTTTTGTGTTTCTGACCCTCTGTTGCATGAGGGAGTTTCGTTAATGAGAGTTGAGAGATTCATTAGTGTCCTCTTTACCCCTTGTCTGTGTTGCGTGAACCTTAAGTGTAGAGGCTGAATTGTAGATCTGCCACTTAGGTTTCACAATTCACAACTGGTGTGTGACTAGTTGTGGTACTCTGTTAGTAGTGTCCATCTGGTACAAAAGAAGCTTCTTTGATGAATGGTAACTGGGATACTTACTTGTAAATATAAGGATACATGTTTTGTGTTTAGTAAGAAGTTACATTAGTCTAGGGATATGACGGCCTTGGGGGGTTTTCTAAGATCTGTGACCTCTTCAGCCATGTGTATTTGGCTATGATTATATTACCACACATGAGTTTCCTCCCTCTGAGTGGACTCTAAGACCAATTAGGTAGCTGTTGGTTACCCTCCAAGATAAAAGTGCCGCTGTTGCACCAGTATTGTATGCTATGCTTGTCATTGATGTGATTATTTGGTCATGAAGCTGATGTTGGGCCATCTAATTGATGTTCTTCCTTAGCAGCTTTCATAGAACTCTCTAGAGCTATGAGTGCTAGCCTTCGGGAGAAGTGGCTTCCAGGTCAGTTCCAGCTTTATTGCTCCTAATCTAGTCTCTGAAGTATGTCCTGTCTTCAGCAATAGGGTCTTACCTTCAAATTCTGGGAGGCAATCAAGGATGGTGGCAATAGCCTGTGTAATTTGGGTAGTTTCTTGGACCACCCTGGCCAACAACTTGAAGGAAGGTTTCTCTTGTCTGGCACAGTTTCTTGTTATGTATCCTTGAGCTATGTACATGGAATCCTGTAGGGATAATATATGTGGAATTTGTCATTAGGTTGTTAGACTAATATGATTCCCTCTGGTGTCTTGCACTAGCTAGGCATTATTTATCTCTCCTCTCTCTGTCTCCTGTCTAACCCTTTCTCCATGCCTTCCCTGTTAAGGTGTCCCCATTTTCCCCCTTTCTCTCTTGATCATACCAGTCTCCTATGGGTCCACCTCTCTTGAGCTCCTTCCTTACCTTTATCCCCATAGTTCCTTGCCTTTACTTCACTTATAAGTCATTTTTATTTATGTAACTTTTTTAGGTACCAGCCACACAGTGTATCAGCTGAGGCATGATATTGATATCCATCGTTTCCACACACTAGTGGAATGTTTCACCAGCACTTTTGAAGAAGTAAAAACTTTGGCGTTTGATCTTCTGAATAAGTTATCAGTAACAGCTGGACAGTTCCAGGTATTTGAGCTTTCTCTATGTAAATATTTAGATGCACAAAAGCCTAGCTGAGGTAGTCAGGACTCTTCAGCTTTTTGCCTTCCTAGGTCTTCTGAATGACTCTGAGTTACCATCATATCTGTACTCTTGCAAGGTGATGGAAAATGACAAAAGTTCACGTCATTGAGCTGTGCTTTTTAAAATTGCTTTGATGGAAACGGAAATGTAGGAGGCAATAGGTTTAATTGTTTACAAGATTATTGGTAGATTTCAGTTATGTGGTCTCCCCAGTTCCCTTGGGCTTGTAATATTTGATCAAAACACATCACTTAACAGTAATTTTGGGTTTTAAAAGATAATCTTCCTGATTAGTAGACTGAGAAACTGGGTGTAAATGAGGTAGAGAATGCACTTCTGGTCTTCCAACAAGCAACAGCTAAACCGAGAATGAAACTTTAGGGTATCTGAGGTTAGCAGCAGTTCTCCCCCTAAGTGCTTTACCCCGAGGTCACCCCCCAATCTGGGCCCCAGCCTGGGCCACAACTCCAGCCTGTCTTCTCCCTGACGCTTTAAGAATAAAGGCTTGGGATAGGAACCAAACATAGTATTAAGAGTGAAGGCACAGTGTGGTGTGTGTCTGCAGGGGACCCTTAGCCAGCCTCTTTGCTCTGTTTTTGAGGCTTAGTCTGGGCTGTGGTGTTACCAAGAGAATAGGGGCTCTATTTGCTATAGCCTTCTGCTAGTAGTCTCTAGAGACTTAGGGGTTAGTGTTCTCCTGAGTGCCTACAGGAGCTTTAGCTGAGCCATGCTCTGGGCTGAGGCTGTTAGGCTATATTTAAGGTATGACATAAAGTTTGACATGTCATCATGTAGGTGCAGGAATCAGAGGAGTGCGTGCCAGGCAGCACAGTGTCTTTTTTGTGACTTTGCTATGCCATTGCAGGATCTCAGGGTGTCTTTTCTGTTTTGTGTCCAGGTTAGGAATTGCTCTATAGTATCTGCCTATATCTGTGGTCTTCTAAGTTGCCTTGGTGAGAACAAGGTTCTTTGATGTCCTCTTTGGTAATTTTGCCTTGTAGAGTTTTAAATTTTTCTTTTTAAATTTTATTATTTTTATTTTGGATGTATTAGTGTATTGCTTGCATGTAGGTAGAGTTTTAAAATAAGAGAATTTTTCTTGTCTGTCAGCTTAACTTCCCTTGCTAGTTATCACATGTAACCTTCTATCATATATATTAGCTATGCCTCATTCCTGTCAAATATTGGAGAGTATCTGTGGTGAGAAGGTCAATTATAGATAGACTTGGTTCTTAACAAAAGCTGTGGCGGGCCCTGGAATTTAGGAAATTTAATTCCTTGCATGGCTTGCTTTAGGGTTTTCCTTCTACTTTCTGGTCTGGTTGCATAGTAATAAGATGATGATTGAAATAGACATTTAAGATTTAAGAATATTAGTTATATTTTCCAGAGTCTTTATATCCTGCACAGTGTGCTTTATTTATTTATTTACTTATTTATTTATTTGTTTTTGAGGCAGAGTCTCACTCTGTAACCCTGGCTAGCCTGGAACTTGCTATGTAGACCAACTGGCCTTGAGCTGAGAGAGATCACCTTCTGCGTCCTGAGTGCTATAACTAAAGGCATGCTACCAGCATGCTCAGCTTAGTATATAATTATTTATATAATTATTTTTAGCAATATAATTAGCATTAAAGGATTCATTGAACACTAGCCTAACATATTATACCTGTGTATAATACGTGTTTGCTATGGCATATCTTTCTGATATATAACCTTAATACCTATCTTGTTTACTGCCATTCTTTCTGTGGCGTGACATATCCTAGGTCTTTATATTGTGTTAATATTTTAAATTTTGTTTACATTAAAAGAATTTATTTGTGTGTATGTGCGTAAGTACGTAAGTGTCAGGGCTTGTATTGGGAGAGGGATGTCGGAGGGCAACCTGTGGAAGTCAGTTCTCTCCTTCCCCATGTGTATTGGGAGAGGGATGTCGGAGGACAACCTGTGGAAGTCAGTTCTCTCCTTCCCCATGTGTATTGGGAGAGGGATGTCGGAGGGCAACCTGTGGAAGTCAGTTCTCTCCTTCCCCATGTGTATTGGGAGAGGGATGTCGGAGGACAACCTGTGGAAGTCAGTTCTCTCCTTCCCCATGTGTATTGGGAGAGGGATGTCGGAGGACAACCTGTGGAAGTCAGTTCTCTCCTTCCCCATGTGTATTGGGAGAGGGCTGTCGGAGGGCAACCTGTGGGAGTCAGTTCTCTCCTTCCCCATGTGTACTACAGGAATTGAGCTCAGGTTTGGTACCAATCACCATTACCTGGTGAACCATCTCATCGGTCCCTTGAATTTATATTTTGATCTAAGTGGAATAAAAGTATTTTAGGTTTTAAGGTTGTTTACTGTGTTTCTTACTAATTGGTAGGTAGTATAGTTTAAAGACTTACTCTCAGTTAGAAAAATTATTTGCAGCCAGTCATGGTGGCACATATCTTTAATCCCAGCACCTGGGAGGCAGACACAGGTGGATCTCTGTGTGTTCAAGGCCAGCCTGTTCTACATTGCAAGTTCCAGAGCAGCTGGGCAACAGGGAGACCCTGTCTAAAAAAGACCGAAAAAAAAAAAAAAGAAAAAGAAAAATGACTTATATGCTTGCTTGGTAACTTTTGATAATTATTTAGATTTCATCTTTTGGTCACTATTTTTAAAGTTTTAGAAAGTTAAAGCAAATGAAAAACAATATAAATAGAAACTGATATTCAAATAAGTATGTTTGATATCTACTGTTCTGAAATTGTTAGACATTATTGAATGTTAGTGTACTAATAATCAAGTTCAAAGATAACTTTCAAATCCCCCCCCCCCCCGTTAGACTATTATGGAACAATCCAAATAGAATCAGAATATTACTGAGCAAACCCTGATATCCAGAGTGGTAAACATTTAGCCTACTAGCTGTGGACTTGGAACTTGGGCCCATGCCTCCTGTTGTCCACCCAGTGCTTTTCCAAGACTGTTACATTGAACATTGCTTGTTCTGTGTTTTTTAGTACAGGCTATGAGTGGACACTTGTGAGATACCAGTGTGGGAGTTTGGATGCTGAATTTCTTAAGGCTCATCTAATCATTTTATATTCTACACTTACATGTTGGTCCTTTCTGTAACTATATATTCTTCATGGAACCAGCTGTATGGGATGGAAAAGGAGTGTGGTGCTCAGAGAAAATATAAACTGAGAGAAACCAAACTGAACCAAACCTCTATTCTGTATAGAAATAATGAAGTGGTCTAGCTGGAGGGATAGCAGATTTCTACAGGAAAGACTACACTTTTGCTAAAAAACAAAGAAACTAATTTTATCAATTTTGAGTTCTCCAATTGAAATTATATTCAAGGCTTTCATTGTTGTACTGATTAATGATCATCATCACTTGCTATAACAGAAGTAGCCTGTGTTCACGGAGAAAAAAATATTTGTGTTCATTCATGTTCACGTGGAGTCGCAGCTATATGGTGGGCAGTGAATTGAAATAAGCACCCTTCCTTCAAGTTACAGAAACCTTTCTGTGCTAGTGATGTGTATGTGCTTTTGTTTTAGGACTCTGAGAAATTGCAGGGCTTGTTCCAGGCAGCACTGGAGCTCAGTACCAGCACGAAACCATATGACTGTGTGACAGCCTCCTACTTGCTGAACTTTTTAATCTGGCAGGATGCTCTGCCCTCCTACCTGTGTGCCACCTTAGCCCAGCGGATCACATGTGGAGATAAGGATACGTCTGCTGCTATGGTGGAAAGGAATACACTCATGGGTTTGTGTTGAGGAAGTGACCTTTTACTGCTGCTTAGAAAACCTTACATTTATTTGCTATTTGATTAGAGTAGCTAATATTTCAACATTTACTTTCTGGTTTTAACTTAATAATTTGCCAGCATGTAAGAGAATCACAAATTCTGTTTATGCAAATGAATAGTTTATTCAGCTCTAACAATTTCTAAGGGGAAGATTTATGCTAAATAAATAGATGCACAGATGTACCTTAATTAGGCATGTTTTAAAGAGGGCACCCTCTTTTTTTGCATAGAGTGTATTGTTTTCTGCAGTGATTTTGCTGTGACCTTGGGCAGATCATCCTCCTTTGTGTCCATCCATAAAGAGCTTTATCATTTGGGGTTTGCATTCTAATTGACTGCTCTGCCACTCCCTTTATATTTCATGTAGCCAGTTCCCAAGTGTAGGGTCTGAGAGGTTAGATCTCATAATTTTCTCTAAGTATTTACTGGAAATTTATGAGCTTAATTTTATGTTAGTAAATCTTCCCTTTTGGAATTGTTCTGAAAATGAAGACAAATCTAGATTTCTTTTTAATAGCAAAACAGAGATCAAATATAGATCAATTATTCTTTCCAACAATGTAGCAAAGGCCATGAGAAGGAGAACAAGTAGTGAGTCCATTGGCAGCTCTGACGGGAGGAGTGTGCCTGGGGTCTGGGGTGGAGAGGTGACAGTGGCTTGAAAGAGGACACTTCTACTCCAGTGCTCCAAGACTGAGTTCAAATGAGGACCTTGATAAGACAATAGGAACACTTCACAGAAAGGTTTTCAAAAACATTTTAGAACTTTAGGCATATTTCAAACATACAAAGAGTACTCAAATATATAAGGTTCAAACAGCAGTAATATAAAAACATTATAAGCTAGGTGATAATACTCAAGAAATAAAAGGACTTGGGTTATAACTTATTAATGGATCATGTACTTGGCATGTGTGAAGCTCTGAGTTCCAATCCCTAGCACTGTATATTAGTTAGGTATGGTGGAATGTACCTGTAATTTTAGCTACTTGGGAGACTGAGGCAGGAGGATCACTTGAGCCCAGGAATTCAAGGAGATCCTGGAAACATAGTGAGGCCCCACCTTTCTTTCTCTATTTTAGAAAGTGGGTGCATGCCAAGGCAGAGGTTGATGTTGGGCTATTTTCCTCAATCTATTTTCCAACTTATTATTTTAAATATTTATTACTTTTTATTATTTTAAGAACAAAAAATTTAAATTATAAATGTTTTGTGTGTTAATGCATGTGTATATAGGTATATGTCCATATTTGTGTGTGTGTACGTGGAGGCCAGAGAACATTAAGTGTCCTGTTTTATCACTCTCTGCTGTAGTCCCTTGAGACTAGATCTCTTACTGAACCCAGAGCTATGCTGGTGACCAGAAAGCCCCAGAGCTCCTGTTAGCCTCCTCCAATGCTGGGTTACAGGTGTCTGACCACGCTCAGCTTTGAGGATTTGAACTCAGATACTCATGTTTGCACAACAAGTGTTCTTACCCACTGATCTACCTCCCTAGCCTTCCATTCTATTTATTTATTTTTGTTTTATATGTATGAGTATTTTGCCTGCATATATATAATTGCACCTCTGTGTACAGTGCCCACAGAGGCCAGAAGAGGGCAGTGGATCCCCCTGGAATTGAAGTTAGGGACAAGTGGTAGCCACTATGTGTGTGCTGGGAATCAAACTCCAGTCCTCTAGAAGACTCTTAACTGCTAAGCCATCTCTTCAGCCAACTCCATCCTCATTGAACCTGCACCTTGCCATTTCTGCTAGACTGACTGGCCAGTATCTCCAGAATCTGCCTATCTCTGCCTACCTTCACTGATTGAGTTACAAATGTGTGACACTAAACCAAGCTTTTACATGGGTGCCAGGGATTCACACTCAGGCCTCATGCTTGCACAATAAACATTTTATCCACCAAGCTGTATCTCTAGCCTTTCTTCTTCCTTCTTAAAAAAATTTTTTTGAATAGGGTCTCTTGTAGCCTAGGTTGGTCTCAGACTTGCTATGTAGCCAAAAATGATCTTGAGCTTCACATCCTTCTTCCTTTACTTCCTGAGTGATAGAATTACTGGGATGTTCCAACATGCCTAGTTCTATGAAGTGCAGTCCTGAGGATTGAACCCAGGCCTTTGTTTGTACAAGTGCTGTACCAACAGAGCGACATCCCCAGCTTCCCCATTTCTCTTTTTTAAAATACTTTTTATGTGTGTGTGTTTGTGTAATTGGGTGCATGCCACAGCACACTTATGGAGGTCAGAGGACAACTATAGAAGTTGGTTCTCTCCTTCCACCGTGTGTGTCTCAGAGATCAAACTCAGGTTGTCAGGCTTGGTGGCGGGTCCCTTTACCCACTGAGGTATCTCACTGGCCCTCCCTATCTCTTTTTTGAAAAAGAGAGAGAGAATAGCACCTATATCCTTTAAGCCTCTCAATTATTCTTATATTCTGTGTTGATCTTTCATCTTGCTTTTCTTTATAGTTTTACCACATATATGTGTATATGTATGTCATGAAACAATATTGTTTAGTTTTACATGGTTTTAACATGTAAATTTAATGTAATTTATCAATTTATTCTGTTGGTAGTCCTCTTTCTAAATAAATAATATGAATGTGGACATTCTCACATAGGCTTTGTAATGCATAAATGTCCTAAGACGTGGTAAACAAAGTAGTTGGAAATAACCTGGTCCTAAGGTACAGGCATCTTCAATTTTATGAATTGATTTCAAATAGGACTTCGTATCACACTCCTACTAACAAATTGGGAGTTGTATTACATCATCACCACAATTTGCTGTGGTCAGATTTTGTAAAAATTGCATAAAGTAATGCAGTATTACATTTTTTTTGTTTCATTTTGCAGTTTTCTTTTCTTTCTTTCTTTTTTTTCATTTTGTTTATTTGAGTCAAGGTCTCATTCTCTAGCAAAGACTGGCCTGGAACTTGCAGCAGTCCTCCTACCCCAACCTCCTGAGTGCTGAGATTAAATGTGAGTCACTGACCTGGCTTCCTTTCTCACCTGTTTGATTAGTAATGTAAATGTCTTTTTACATGTTTATAAGCCATTCCACTTTGGCAAAATGCTTGTCGATATCCTTAATTTGTTTCTTTTGAGAGTGTTTTTTTTTCCTCTATTGATTTTTGAGTAGTTAGACACAGTTCTAAAATTTAATCATCTTCTATGTTGGGCTAACTGGATATCTTAAGTACAAAAGCATGAAATTGGATCCATTACCTCATACCATGTACACAAATTAGCTTAAAATAGTCTAAAAATCTACTCAGGAGGCAGAGGCAGGCGGATCTCTGTGAGTTCAAGGCTATCCTGGTTTATGTAGCAAGTTCCAGGCCAGCTGGGACTGTAGGGAGCCCCCCACAAGAAAGACTAAAACTCTAGATGTAAGAAGCAAACACAGGCTCAGCAGTCCTGGTGTGGGCTCCCGGCCTTCGGGACCTGGACTCTGCACAGGCCGCGATGACAGACATGGTGAGGGGCAATGCAGAGAGCGGAGGCTCCGGAGCCCATCAAGCCCGACTCCTTCATAGCCACTAGAAATCGAATGACACTGAGGAAGGCTAGGACGCTTCAGGGAGATGAGTTTGCCAAGCCCTGTCAGTTTTTCCTGTTGTTGTACGTTCAGTGCTCATTGGAGTGCTGAGAACCTGTCTTTGGAGGGTAGTATGGGCTTTGAGTTTGTTGTGTTTGTTTCCTGGAAGGGCAGGTGGCTTGTATTCTGGAGTCGCTGTCCTGACTGGGAGAGGGCCCAGTTCCCATCTGTTCTTTTACCCTGCAGATGTGAGTTTGGGGTCCAACCTCAGCTGAGATGATGGAAGAGCTGAGTGGGGCTAAGTGTCTCTCAGCTACTCCTGTATAGCTCTAGTCCTCACCTATATGAGCGTCACCTGATTCTCCTAAAATGTGTTACACTGTACAGTGGACCATAATTCAGCCATGTTAAAAATGAAGAATTGATACAGCCTCAGTGAACTTTGAAAACATTTTGACGAGTGGCCCAAGCCAGCCACATGTATAATTCTGTTTATAATATGTATAAAATAAGCAAATATATTTTTTGTTTTAATTTTTAGGCAGGGTCTCATATCCCAGGCTGGCCTCAAACTTGCTGTGTAGCTGAGGATGGTCTTGAATTTCTCATCTTTCTTCTTTCACCTCCCAAGTACTAGAATTACAAGTGCTTATCACCACATCTGGCTCAGAATAGGCAAATCTATACGGGTAAAATAAATTAGTGATTATCTAGGTAGGGCAGACCAAGGGCAGTGAACCGTACAGGGAGCAGTTGCTCAGTAAAGCTTTTTTTGGGGGTGGGGAGAGCAATGAAAATATTCTGGAATGGTGTTTTGCTTCCATATATCTGATTATACCAAAATCATTAACTTGTAAACTTTAATTTTTTATTGCATTTATTTATTGTATGTGTAAGTGTAGAGGGATGTTGCCAAAATTCCTTGAGGTGATGAATGTAAACAACATCCATCCCCTTCTCCCTTGGTCCCAAGGACAAACGGAAATATGATTCCACCCTGGGAAACCAAATGAGCTTCTTTGGTTTACTTCTAGAGCAGTGCTTGAGGGTTTGATTACAGAAGAGTGGGTATTCCCTTCATAATGGTGCTCCAGAAAGACTTCGCTAAGCCTGGACGATGGCTTCCCCATAGTAGCACAAAATGGTGAGAGAGAGCCATCCCTTGTCCTCCCCAGTCTATATACTCTAGCCCTCTTCCCAAGCCAAATGCAATTAAGGCTCAATTGCTCATCAGAGCTTGGGAGGTGTGACTGAACTCTCAGACAAGGGCCCTATGATTCTCCCTACCCATCCTTCCTTGGAGGTGTGGGGGTTTCTGAACAGTTAACAAGCCCAGCTGTGGTGATGAGCTTAGGTGAGTGAGTACAGCTGAGCTAAGGAAGATGCCATCGTCTGTCTGTTGGAGAACAGTCTTATGCAATAGGGGGTATGGGTTTGCACATACCACATTGTGCATGTCAAAGTCAGGACAATGTTCTTTCCTTGGGATCCAACAGATGCATTGTTTCAAGTGTCTTTGCCCATTGAGCCATCTTACTGGCCGCCTTGTACACTTTAAATGTCTGAATTGTATCTTTAAAATTTTTTCTCATTTATTTATTTTTATACGTGTATGAGTGTTTTGCCTTCATGTATGTAAGTGCACCCATGTATGTAATGCCTGCACTAGTCAGAAGAGGAGGTCAGGTCCCCTGAAACTGGAATTATGAATGGTTGTTAACCACCATATGGGTGCTGGGAATTGAACCCAGGTCCTCTTCAGGAGCAGCTAGTGATCTTAACCCCTGTGCTATATCTCTAGCCCCTGAATTGTATCATAATAAAGTTGTTATTAAATTTCATCTTCTGGCCAAATAGCCTATGCTGCTTGGTAGTGGAGCCTGATATCCTGCTAGAGAATGTTTAGAAGGGATGTTTTAGAGTGAATGTTATTATGGATCCAGGCAGTTAAGTGAAGACATATCATTCCTTAACAGTGTCTTTAGTTAGAAATTGGTAACAGACTGGGTACCCCTAAAAAGTCTTTGATTCAAAACCTCTAGTATAGGGACTGGGGAGATGGCTCAGTTGATAAATGCTGAGTTTGGATCCCTAGCACCCACTTAAAAAGCCAGGCCAGGTGGTGTACATCTGCAGTTTCAGTGCTTGAGAGACTGACAGGTGGATTTCTGGAGCTAGCAGGCCAGCCAGGTTAGCAGAATCTGTGGACCTCAGGTTCACTGAGAGACCTTGGAGAGTGATTGGGGAAGACACCTGATATCCACCCCTAACACCACTTGGGCTTGTGCACACATACATGAATATTTACATACATGTTACCCCCCTCCCAAACCCTCTAGTATAGCATTCAGTTGAATTGGGTGTTTTCATAATTATAAATGTGTTTTACAGTTAAGATTATTTCATTTCCTTCTTGCCTTTTCTAGTTATCCAGTGCTTGATGGAAAATCTTGAGGATGAAATATCTCAGGCTGAGAACTCTCTCCTTCAGGCTGCTTCTTCCTTTCCACTGTATGGGCGAGTCCACTGTGTAACAGGAGCTTTGCAGAAGTTATCTCTAAAGTAAGAACATCCAGGGCTGTTTGTGGTTTCAGAAATATACTCGTGACCTTTAACCTCCTCCTGGAATGTGTCCAGGGAAAGGGACATAAATTGCCTTATAGAGAACTGAAAATTAGATTTCAGCATCTGTTCATATATACATATCTTTTATGTTTTAACTGTTTCATTTATCACACAGTTTTGAAATGTAGATTCTTTCTCTTTTGTGTTAATTGTATTTTTAAAATGCATTTTTGCTTTTGGTATAAGTGTCACTGATGTCCTTGTTGCAGTGACTTGCAGTTGGTGAGGGAGTGGAGACCCGTGGTGGAGAGGCTGCTGCTGCTGTGCTACAGGCTTTCTGCAGTGGTGTCTCCTGTCATCCAGAGTTCTTCCCCTGAAGGCCTCATCCCTATGGACACTGACCCAGGTCAGAGGACAGCACCACATACTTCTGTCTTCTCTCTCTCTCTCTCTCTCTCTCTCTCTCTCTCTCTCTCTCTATTACTTTACAAATTCAGGAAAGAAAAAAATATTTTTTATGATATTTCTATTATAGCCACTAGTTAGGTGAGTGTGTTGCCGTAAATAAACTGTCTATAATCAAACTTAATGAAACTCATTGAATTATCACTTGAAAAAGAACCATGATAGTAGAAGAGGGACATGGGAAGAGGAAGGGACCAGAGGGACTGGAGGTACAGAACAAAAGAGAAGGTGACAGAGTGAAAATGATAAGATACATTATAATATATAAAACATATCATATATTTATATAGTATATAAAATGCATGAAAATGTTATAATGAAACCTGTTGTTTATAATCTGTATATACTAATAAAAATAAAAGATAAAGTGTAAGTATGGAATGATATGTGCATGTGTATATCCATATGTATTTGCCATCAAGCAGTGCTGGCACCCTTTGTCCTGTGGATGGTTTGATCTATGTTTTTTGCCATATTTTCAGCCCAAATTGTCATGTCTTAAAAGTACACTAAAGCACCATGAAGACCGTATATAAATCATTTCACATTATCCATCCTGTGAGTTTAGCTGACTGTCACTGCTGAAAATGACAGGATTTTTGAGGTGAAGTGCCCCCAAAGGAAATCTGCATGTGATATGAACATGGTTTTCATGAACACTACTCTTCTTTCCCTCAGAGTCAGCAAGCCGCTTACAAGTTATTCTCAGTGAGATTCAACCAAAGGATACTAATGATTACTTCAACCAAGCCAAAGTATTGAAAGAATGTAATAGCTTTGATTTGGAGGACTTGGATACTAGTGTCTCAAACATTGATGTTTGTGCAGAAGTCAAAAGTAAGATATATGGAATGGATATTGCAGTCAGTGGTGTGTGTACGTATGAATCTGTGTGCATGTGCATGTGGTGCTGGGGCTTGAACTCAGTGTGTAAGGCATATTAGGCAAGTGCTGTGCCACCTAGCTTCACCACTGTACACTGACCCAGCCCTGATTATTTCAGTAGCAGTCAAATATGCAAAATATCCTTTTAAAAAAAACTTATTTAATTTTAAATTATTTATGTATGGGTATATATATGTGTGTACAGGTACCTATGAAGGCCAGAGGCATCCAATCCCTTTGGAGCAGAAGTTACATGCAGTTGTGAGTCACCTGACATGGGTGCTTAGGGACTGAACTGGGGTCCACTGCAAGAGCAGTTTGTGCTCTTAATTGCTAAGGCATTGCTGTTCCTTCAGATGTTCATTTGCTGTAGTGAGAGAGAATGCAGATCTACAGAACATGTCTAGAAAACAAAGATTTTTTTTTTTTAATTGAGGTTTGGGAATGACTGGTTTTAAGAATGAATTTATAAGCCTTTTACAAGAAAATGACATGCCTCAGTTCAGTACAGAAGCTTTTGAGCTCCAAGACCCATGTGGCAGTCCGGGTGATGAATCTGGGTTTGGGCAGTATCACCTGCTCCCAGCAGCACAGTGCATTGATATCGGCTGTGGGAGTTCTTGAAGTGAAGCAGCCTTTTAATGGAAACCTTATTACTGAGCAAAAGTGAGCTGTTGTATCGTAGCAAGCTACCAGCAGTTGAGTCTATAAATTTGTTCTATCAGTTGTTAACTGAAAAAGTCACCAGAATTAGTAATTTCTTAGTGATTTATTCTGCTTTCTATATTCACTATTCTCCACTAGGTGGGGTTATTGTCTTGCTAAAACTTCTCTTTGCAATTGTATTTTTAAAATTACAAAAAATGCTAACAGCCATCCAGGGGTCTCCAAAGCCCCCTTCTGACCTCTGCAGACATTGGGTGACACTGATGTACTTACGTACATGCATGCAATACACTCATACACATAAAAGGAAAATAATAAAAAAAGAAAAGCAAGAACAAAAAACAAGAGAAAAGTTTTATGTATTCTTTAACTGATCTAACAACCATCCTCACTAAATAAACCAGAAGTATATTTTTAAAATAGTCAGCCATGTCATACTGTATGGATGACAGAGAGTTGGAGAGATTGTATGTATTTCATTAGCTTCTAAAGTTGGAGTTAAGTTTTGATATGGTATTGTGTTCTATTTATTTTTTTATTTTCTTTTGAGACAGGGTCTTACTATGTATCCCTGGTTATTCTGCAACCCACTGTATAGATCAGACTGGTCTTGAACTCACAGAAATCCACTAGTCTTTGCCTCCCAAGTGCTGGGATTAAAGGCATACACCATCACACCTGGCTTCATTTAAAATTTTTAGACTATAACAAATTTGGGACTGGAGAGATGGCTCAGGGCTTAAGAGTACTGGCTTGCCTTGCAAAGGACCCTAGTTTGGTTTCCAGCACCAACATGGTGTCTTTAACTCCAGTTTCTAGGCATCCAACACCCTCTCTGGCCTCCTCAGCATTGCATATGTGGGTGCACTAACATATTGTAGGCAAAACACACATACACATAAGAATAAAAATTAATTAATTAAAAAAAAATAGCACATGCTCTTCAAATGTTGGTTGTTTTTTGTTTATTTTTTCCCTATTGAGTAAACAGGACATGTGATAATTGGTTTGTTCAGGCAGATCATTCTTGGGGAAATTGTGCATAAGCTTATTCTAAGGAACCTGGGATGAGAAGAATTGAGTGTGGAGTGTTGCAATCATTTTTCTTTTGTTTCTTAAGGTAAAGAAAGAAAAACATGTGATGTAACTGCTCAGATGGTCCTGGTATGCTGCTGGAGGAGTATGAAGGAGGTCTCTTTACTTCTGGGCACACTGTGCCAGCTGCTCCCCATGCAGCCTGTGCCAGCAGCTTCTGATGGACTGTTAACAGTGCAGCAGGTAAGGCTTATTCCTCCAGGTGCCATTTTTGGCTAAGGCATATCACAAGCTTTATTTGTAGATCAACTTAAAAATTTTTTGAATTTTCCTTGAAATATTTTATAGATGTCAACTAAAAAAGGTTTATGGTAATTTAAATATTAGACCTTGCACTATATTTCAGAACTATAGCAGTTTTAGAAATATTTTTATGTTAGTAACTATAGATTTCATCTCACTTTTAGCTACAACATTATTATTCAGATTTTTATTTCTTTTTTAAAGCATATATAAACTTAAGTTTTAGCTGAAATTGTCTATTTAGTAAGACTCCACAACTCTTAAATTTTTCAAAGGAATAAAAGCTAACATGTTGGTCTGTCATAGCTCTCCTGTTTCTCACTACTTCAGTAATAAAGTTGTAGTCACTTTAGTGTTTTTGGCTGACTTTCATTTTAAGACCACAAAGTTAGCTTACCATCTGTGACTGTTCAAGGGACTTGAGTGTAATGTTTACAAGAAATTAGCTTACCACAGGCATTTGATTTGGAGATATTTTGGGTTTATTAGATTTCTGTTTTTAATTGATTCCTCCTGCCTATCCATATGGTTTTAACAAATCCATTTCCCACAGTTTTCCAGCAAAGAGATGTAACATGCACTTTCATTTTTAACCTTTTTCAAATAAAGATAATTTCCCCCTCGGGTATTACAACATTCAAGAACAAAACAAATATTGTAGTATGCTAATGCTGATTATTTCTAGACACCATGTGACTAGTTCCATGGAAATAATGCTAATATTTTTATTCTCACACTCTGGGCTTGTGTACTTGCATCTGTCTAACAGCTGGGCTTGTGATGTTGCAAGGCCTTGAAAAGGAGAAGGGCAGAGACAGACAGTACATTGTGAGTATCAGCGTTTTCCTTATTCTCTTCCAGATCAAGTAGACCTTAGTGCCCTAGAGTTACTTGGAGCCATTCTTGTAACTGGTTGGTTATATATAGTGCTGTGCTAGCATCTATTGCTGAGGTGTCCAGTTGTGATGAGTTACTTCACTGATGTGAATTCAGCATCTTGTTATGAAGGAAACATGTGCTAAGATCTCTTGACTTCTCGACTTCTTTTTTTTAAACAAATTAAGGGAAATATATTTTGCTTTGACTGTAACTGAGAAAGACCCTAAGGTTCCTCATGACAATTATTTTACCTTGACACTCTTTCCATAGCTCTCAAACTTTGTGTTTTAATGAATTTAGTGTATGTGGAATGACCATAGTAACTGGGAATTAATATAAAATAAAAAGACATTTTCATAAAAAAAACAAAACCCTAAAAATAGCAAAAGGATAGCCTTATAAACTAAAGAATTCTTCAGTGACTCCATGAAAATAAAATCCTGATTGTTCAAAAAAAACAAAACAAGCAAACATTACTCTCCAGTCTAAGCAGTCTTGCTCCAGTCCTGCAGTATGCTGTACACTTGGTAACATCACATATGGAGGTGTGGGAAGACATTCACGGATCTGTGAAGGATCGGGAGGTATGTGTGCTGCTGTGTTCTGACACTGAAACCCTGTAGGTTATGGAAAGCTTTACTCTTGAACAGGATCATTTAGTCCATAAAAATCCAATTATCTAGAAATTAATGTCTTATTTTACTATTGAATTTCTGCTTTTCCAAACATAAAATTTTGCTTTTTTATAAAGCTACTTACTTTTTGAGACAGGATCTTGCTGTGTGGTCCAAGCTGACTTCCTGAGTGCTAGGATGATAGATATGCCCTACAGTACACAATTCCAAAGTTTCTTTGTACTTGATACTTTTTATTTTTTAAAATATGGATTGTCTCATGTGTTTGTGTGTCATCCTTGCCCAGGTGCCTTGTGAATCTCTGTATCATTCCAATTTTAGCATAT
Source organism: Eospalax fontanierii (assembly GCA_035773235.1). Classification (NCBI taxonomy): domain Eukaryota; kingdom Metazoa; phylum Chordata; class Mammalia; order Rodentia; family Spalacidae; genus Eospalax; species Eospalax fontanierii. The sequence goes on from CM069529.1 coordinate 22,212,247, forward strand.
GTGCTGCTCTCTGAGCTCTGTACTTAATACTTTTAAGAGTTAAAAATATAGGGGACTTGGAGAAATGGCTCAACATTTAAGAGTACTGCCTGCTCTTGCAGAGAACTTGGGTTTAATTTCCAGCACCCACATGGTGGCTAACAACCATTTGTAACTCCAGTTCCAGGGAAATCTAACACCTTCTTCTGACCTCCTCAGGCATTGCAGGACTTGGGTGCACTTACATATATGCAGGCAATAAACTAATACACATAAAATAAAATATTTTAAAAACTAGTTAAAAATATAAATGACAGAGACATAAGTAATTTACATCAAATGACTGGCCAAAACATGGTAAATCCTTCCTTCTAAGGATTTGTATATAATTGTTACCCTAGCAAAGCTATATTTGCTGTGCCTTGGGCAAAACTACCAATTTGAGAGTTAGCCTGTTGGATGAATGAGACTGCAGCAGACTTCCAGCCACATAACCTAAAATACTGATTCTTAGCTCCAACTTCCTCTCTGCTCACCTTTCACTTTTGACCAGGTAATACAGTTCTGTTACAATTTGGAATTAGATAGCTTGCAAATAGAAGATAAGGGTAAGTTTCTTTTGTAGCCCAGTTCTTTTAAGACAATCCTGATTTCATGGCTCTTCATCTTAAGGGGTGGCCACTTAACATCATGGGAATGAATATAATTTACAACAGGCTTAATGGAAGGATTTACAATTTGGAGATCTTTGATGCTGTATGGAGGCAGGAGCTAGTGCATATTTATAATTCTGAGTTTTCAGTGCCTTATTCACAAACTGTTCAAGCTGAAAGGAGCATCTCAGTGATACTCTCCAGCTCCCTCAGACATGAGGAAACCGAAGCCCCTGGTTATTCATTACTTGGTGTATGAAAGATCACAAAGCTGGTTTGTGGCCGCCTTCAGCCAGAGCCCAGTTCTCCCCTTCCCAGCCTGGCATAGTGCTCCCTTTGTGCTGAACTGCTCATTTAATTTTTCTTTAAGTTGAATTTTTCCTGCTTTCAGTTTTCCCAACCAACAGAAGACAGTAAAATAACTTGCTCTTGGAGTTTTTCCATATGACCCTTTTCTTAGAGCGCTTGTTTAGCGGCATGTCTGACTTCCCTCCTGCTCTGTACTCACATAATAAAAGGTTCTTTCTTAATGTCCCTGTACAAGAGGCAGAAATGAAGCTGCTTTGTGGACTGTAAGTGGAGACCCTTCAGGAGTGAGCTTTATCTCACACCTTCCTCACTATTGATGTGTATAGGTTTCTTACTTGATGTTTTGCGGATAGACTTCTGATACATTTTGTTGAACATCTTTCCAGTGTGTTTTCTGATACCTATTGTCTACTGATTTTTAAAACAACTTCAGTGTTGTGTGTCAGTTTCTTTGTATTACCCCTAATTTTTTCAAAGAGAAGCACCTGGGTAAATTTTCATGCCTGCTTTCTGTCCACTTGATTGATGTGAGTAAACACAAATTGCCAACTAGCAGAAAAGCTCAGACTCTTTTGTTCCTTGACTGATGGTAGTGCTGACTGGGTTGGTACATTCCCTCTGTGTGTTTCACTGTTTAGATTTTTCTGTAATAGGTTACTTGTGAAATACACATTTATTAATATTCATAAGTCATAAAGAAATTGTCTTAAATTTTTTTTGCCTATAGTTAATTTTTAGAAATTAAAAATAAGTACACTGAACTGTACTGAATGAAAGTTACCATTTTTAACCTTTGCAATGAACTTGAGCCTATAACCACATCATTTTGTTGTCTATTTATTGACTGCCTCACTATGTAGGTATTGTGGGAACAGAAAGAGGAATCATATGTGGTTTTTTGACTTCAAAGAGCTTAGAAATTTACTAATGATAACAATCAGAAATCCATTTTAAAAACTTAAGTCTAAAGGGCAACAGTTAAAATGGCTCACGTTAAGAATTTGCTGAAGGGACTGGAGAGATATCTCAGTAGGTAAGGGTATGTACTGCTCTTGCAGAGGATGTGAGTTTGATTGCCAGCACCCAGGTTAAGCAGCTTACAACCACTTGTAACTCCAGCTCCAGGGCATCTGACCCCTCTGGCCTCTGAAGGCACCTGCACATACATGCAAATACCCCCCCCCCACACACAGACACTTACCACACATAATTTAAAATAGTAACAAAAAAAAAATTTAAAATCGCTAAAAAGTAAAAAATTAATTTTCAAGTAAGGTAGTGTTTACATACCAGAAAATTATTGCCTTTGTAATTATCTCTAGGAACAATATACGGACTCTGAAGAAATCCAAACTGTTTGTTAGAAATCACTGCAGTGAAGAATGTATAGCTTAAAACATTAATTATCTTACTGTAGTATAAACTTTTGCAAAATATCCCATGTAACTGAGAGTAATCCCATGTAATCCCAGGGTTATAAGAAGTGGTTCTGTCTTATATCTGAAGTAAGGATTAGAGATCAACTCTTCCTATTTTCTAGTACAAAATCAAACCCCACACAGACATTCAGAGACTGCTACTCCTTGCCAGGCACTCTGCTAAATGTTTATATAAATAATCTCATTTATTTCTCACAAAATAATCTTGGTAAATAAGTTCTAGTGTTTGCCCCTTTCACGGATGAGGGGATAGGGCTACTTGTTAACTTGTGTTAGGTAGAAAGTAGCATTCGGATTCCTGAAAAATCCAGAGTTGTGACTGCTGCTTGTATCCTTTGTAAAAATGTCCCTTTGTAATTAACTCCTTGGATTTATGTAGTTTAAAAGTAGAGTTAGCCTTGATTTATCTACTATTTCCTGTCTAGGTAAAAGGTAATTCATGTGTGTTCCCAGTGGGTGTGTTTATGTGTGCATGTGGAAGTCAGAGGACAACTCAGATATTGTTTCTTAGGTACTGTCAGTATTTTTGAGAGTCTCTCATTAGCTCAGAACTGTGCCGAGTGGCTGGTTTGCTGCAGCTTCAGAACTCCGTCCCTCATGACTTCTCATCTTGCCATTTTGGGGATACAAGAACATACTACCCTCAACATTTTCAATATTGGTATATGGATCTGAACTCGGGGTATCATATTTTCAAGGCAGAATGCTTTATTATTGACTGATCCCTTTCTCCAGCCATGTGGAAGGTAAATTTTATAAGTGTGTTTATTGTCCTTGGGTTTTATGTGGTGGTAAGCAATGGAGCCTGAAGACACCCTCGAGTTGTCTTCCCCTGTGGAAATTTGCATCCTATGAACTAGGTATGATGGTTGACACTTGTAATCACAGTAGTTGGGAGACTGACACAGGAGGATCACTCCTGGGTTTGAGGTCAGCCTGGGCTACAGAATAAGATCCTCTCTCCTCAGGAAAGAAAAAAAAAAAATAACGCTAGATGCAGTGGTGCACGCCTTCGATCCCAGCTCTCGGGAGGCAGAAGCAGGTGGATCTCTGTGAGTTTAAGACCAACCTGGTCTACATCTCGAGTTCCAGGTCACTTGGGGCTACAGAAAGATCCTGTCTCAAAAAGTCCAATAATAATAATAAATAATAATAATAAATAAAAATCCTGAGAGAATGTGTTATTTATATTAAAAGTTTATAAAAATATCACCCCCCCCCCAAAAAAAGAAAAAATATCTATGAAACCGTTTTCAGAGAACTTTTTCTTTAAAAATGAAATTTTAAAGTTTTGGGCTGTACCATCCAAGGCTGATGACTTAAATCATCAGGACCTACATGGTGTTCCTGTTTACTTTCTATTGTATATTAAAACTACTAAGACCAATTTGGGGAGGAAAGGGTTTTTTTTTTTTTTTAAGCATCTCTCAGGTTACAGATCACTGAGAGAAGTCAGGGCAGGAACCTAGAGACATGAGCCATGAGCAAAGACCATGAAGGAACAGTGCTTATTGGCTTACTCCCCTGGCCTGTGCTCAGCCTGTGCTCAGCCTGCTTCCTTCTATAACCCAGGATCACTTTCCCAGGGGTGGTACCATCCACAGTAGGCTGGGCCCTCCTACATCACTCAGTAATCAAGAAAATACCCCACAGATGTGGTCACGCACAAGCCAATCCAGTGGAGGAAATTCCTTGGTTGAGGCTCGCTCTTTCCAGGTGTGTCAAGTTGACAACTGATGCTATCTGGCACATGGTGGAAGGAGAGAACTGACTCCTGGAAGTTGTCCTTTGACCCTCACAATATATACATCACACACACACACACATACACACACACACACACACAAATAAGAGTAATAAAGTTTTAAAGTTCTGTCTTGATTCTCAATAAAGTTATCCACTGAGAGGGTATCATCAGGATGTTTCTCTGTCCAACCACTTGCTCAGAGAGCAGGCTATTATGCTCACTTCTTCTACTTTTAGTAATTGGGTTCATCCCTCCCTTTCATGCCTATTTTCCTCTGTTTTCTAGTGTAAGACCTCTAGGTCATTCTGCTAACCCTAGCCTGTGTATGTTACGTCTTATCAGTAGACCCAACAAAGTGTCTGGCAGGTAGCAGCCACTTAATTAGTGTTTGCTCATTTGTTCTAGCCCCTTCTCATACTAATTATCCCCTTCTGTTTTGGTCTATCCAAGCACGTATATCCTATGCAAGAGGTGAGCGTGAAACCTTTTCTAAGTTTAGTGCAGAGGGTCTTTCATTTCTTGGAACTTTTGAGCCACTTAGGTACCAACCAATCTCCTTGTTTTCTTTGTCTGTCTGAATTGAAAACCTACTGAGGACACACATCTTGTTTTTATCTTCGCTGTCTGCCCCAGCAGTAAGCTGCAAAAGCCTTTGGCAGGATATCAAAAAAACATTGGACAATAATTTTTTAAAGTCTATAAAGGCAAAAATTCTTAACAAGTCTGGCTCTTATATCTGTGAAAGTTTGGAGATTTAAATTTGAAAAGTGAAGAAAAAGTGCCTGCATATCATTCCTGACTCCACAGGCCAGGATTACCTAGACTGAGGGTCCATCTTGAAAAGACAATTCATGAAGTATAGTTCTGAGTGCTTTGTTTTTATTGTATGCTTTTTGGTTTAGACTCCTTTGAAGAGAGTTGGAATAAAGGAAGCAATGAAAATGTGTTCCTTGCTTACGGAGAAGATGGAGAACTATTATAAGTCCCCAGAGAAGCACTTTGCCAATACCACTCATGCTTTTTAAAGTTTTTAATATTTGTGACATTTTAGGGTAAAGAATTTTTAACAAAGGAATAGAAGTACTGTCTCTTTGACTTTCTAATTTTTGTTTTCTATGCCCTGAACTATCTTTTTAGAAGTGATGGTTGTGACACCTAACCATTGTTTCTTCTGGTCCCTGTTTGATAGGATTATTGAACTTCACATCTGTTTGAGGGATTGAATTTAGATTTAAGTCTTAGTAATTTAAAAATATTGAAATTCCTATACTGAAGATGAAATAAGGCTTAGTGTATGTCTTTTGATATGTGACCTTTAAAAGTATTAAAGGAATAACATCAAGATATGGGGCATATCATTGGATAGTTATAGGAAAACTTTAGTTGAGGGACATACTGTAATATTGTGAACTATTAAAGTGTTAGTATTTTTAAAATTCGTCAAACATTGCTTGTGTGGGTCTATGTTGGTTTCTTATATTTTTCTCTGCATATGTCATTTATTATGTCTTTATAATTAGATATACTTTGTAGATACTTTTTTCGGTTTAGGACAGCTGGCATTGAACTGAATTATATTATAATTGGCCTGTTCTGAACTTTTTGACTTAACTCATTTTTCATAACCACCTATGAGGCAGGTGCTGTCAGTATCCCCAGCATGTAGAGGACGGAAATGGGACTGTTGCCTACGGTCACTTGTTTGCTGCTCATGTTCCTGTCTCCAATGCATGCAGAATCTAACCAATCACTGTGCTGAGGTGCAGGTGTCTCTAGGTGAACAGACCTGAAGTACTCCAGGGCAACTTCCCTGATGACTGTACTGTGATCTGGGGATGCATGGATCAACAGATAGTGGATTACAACTTTGGTCCTAAGCTTATACAAAACTGGATTTTCTAAAGTGCATAGCTACCAAATCTAATGACATAAACCCTGATGGAACTAACCAGTTCTGCAGTTCACTCTATTCAGAACCCATGGACAACTAATTATCAGTTATATTTTCTTTAAAATAAATGGTTGTGCTTTGTGTTTGTTTAATCTTAGCTGGAGGAAGATAGTGTGTTGGTAAGTGATGGGGTGACATCCTGGCAGATTCTGTGGTTTGATTTAAAGTGCTACCTGTTGATTTTTGTAGAGAGCCTTTGTACTAAATCTTACTTTGCTGCTAACATTAGTGTATCTGTAAAAGGTAATGTTGGGGTTATTTGTCAGTGTATATGTCATCTTAGAGAAGATGAAAAGTTCTTTAGATGACTGATATTCATGGTTCAAATGTAATTCCTTTTATTAAGCTGTACACTAAACTGCTTAGAATGGCTATTTTGCTATAATAAAGGCGAAATAAAGGATAAACATAATTATTTCAAAGACATGTATGGGGGTATTGTTATTTTGTGTGATTTTATGTTGAGTGACGTGAGGTAACAGGACATAATATGAGATTTGAATTTCTGGCACAGAGAGGATGTTGTAAGGTGGCAGTTAAAGATAGCTGACCTCCTGGTTTCATGTCCTGTCTCTCCTGTTTACTTGTTGAGTGACTTTAGATAAGTTACTTAACCTCTCTGTGCCTCAGTTTTCCCTTTATGGGCTACAGATAACTTTTTAGTTCATGGAATTCATTGTGAAGATTTATGAGGTATTATAAAAGGACTTGAGCCAGGTGTGTTGGTACATACCTGTAATCTTAACCAGAAGCAAAAGGAGTGGGTATTCAAGGTAATCCCCCACTACACAGCAAGTTCAAGGCTAGCCTAAGCTACATGAGACCCTGTCTCAAAAACTAACACCAACAAAAAAGTGCTTAAAGCTATATTGGTCACATACTAAATGAAAATTAGATGGATAGCTAAGCACAGGTTCTGAATTATATTACATATATATAATGCATGAATCAGTGAAGTATATATTGAACTTTTTTTTTTTTTTTTCCAAAGGTAAAAGAAATAGGCGATTATTTTAAACAACACCTTTTACAGTCCAGGCACAGAGGAGCATTTGAACTGGCTTATACTGGTTTCGTGAAACTCACTGAAGTCCTAAACAGGTAAAACAAGTGTCCTTTGTGTAGGTTTTAAAAAGAGCAAAACAAACCATGTGGGTGGAGTGGATGTCAGTGTGGCTTTTGGTATTGAATAGAATGGAGACTTTGATGGCTACAAAACTCTCAGAGGAAATGCTTTTCTTAGGTTTCTTTATGATTACCACAGATGATTAAGTGAAATGTCCAACCCACGCTGCTCTCTCATTGAAAGGTGATTTGAAGTGAACTCAAAGATTTTGCTAAAAATAGGTCTGAGATTGCTATTTCATTTTCATTGTATGAGATAAATGTTTTGTCTATTTGAAAATTACTTGGCATTTGGAATAAAATACACCTAGAGTTCTTTTTATTTATATGATTGCACACAGATAAATAAACACTTAAGGATTTTGTCTTTTTCTTTATAATTTTATTTTATAGAAAGATCTTAAAATAATAGCACATAGACAAAAAAGGTATAAAGGTTTTTTTTTACATCTTACCTAGAAAAATAGTTAGATAGATATCATATAGATCTCATATATTTAACCAAATACATATTTTTGAGTTTATAGGTACTGATAATTTCACTCATTCATATAGATTCCCTACAAATCGTGTGTAAGGAACCTTTAAATTATGTAATGACTGAGATCTATGGTAGATTTCTTCAAGTAAAAGGTGGCATTTGCTGGAATACATTTCTGTTGCCTGGAACTTCTTGAGGTGAAGCAGCATTCTGCCAGCTTCAGCAAATATTTTCTCTCAGACTGCTGACATCTACTTGTTGACTATTTGTGAAACTTTTCTCCCCACTCATGGTAAAAACATTTTTAAAACATTTTAGCAGTTTTGAGCTGCACAAGATATCCTTAAATCATACTTTTTAAATGTTCCTGACATTAAATTCCCTTTTAGAAAAGATTGATTTTATTTGAAATTATGTATATGTGCATGTGTGTCTGTGTGTGGGTATGTACACATAAGTGCAGGTGCCTGTAGAGCCTCCTGGAGTGGAGGTACAGGCAGGTGTAAGCTGCCTGATGTGGGGTCTAGGAACTGAATTGCTCCCTCTGTATGAGTGATAGCACACTTAAATGTTGAGCTATCTCTCTCTACTCTCCTAAACTGCTGATCTTGAAAGTAATTAATTTTCTCAACTCTTTTTATTGTAGACATGACTTAGTAGTATTTATTTCTCACTATGCAATATACTTCATTCCTTCAAATCAATTAATGAATGTCAGTCAGCTATGGGCTTTGTATTGTGCTTGGGTTAGAGAACATAATAACTTCCTTATAAAAAAGTGATTTTTTTGTCATTAAAGAGCTGTGGAATATGAAGGCCATCTGAATGTGACAGCTGTCACCCTGTTGATAGCCAGCATTGATTTGGCTGATCTGGTTGGCCAGGTGGGTTGCTTGTAGCCTCCTTAATCACTATGTGTATGCCCCTCTCTATGCTGCATACTTGTTGAAAAGGGACGATCTTCCCCAATCAAGGAAGACAGTTCTTTAGTGAAGAGTATAGGAGTATGGGGCTGGAGAGATGGCTTAGCTGTTAAGAACACTGGCTGTTCTTGCAGAGGTCAGTTCCAGGGGAATCTGATGCCCTCTTCTGACCTCCACACAACAAGGTGCATTTGCATGCAGGCAATGTACTCATACTCATAAAATAAAAATAAATAAAATATTTTTAAAAGTATATGAATATATGCATCTTACTGTTAGAACCTTCAGAGAGATTAGAGTTTAGTTTGGGAAATAGGGAAGGATGAAATTCTGAACATTTAACAAAAGTTATGCCATAGGCCTCTGCCGGTCAGAACAGATAATAGCTATAAGTACCCAACATCACTGTGGATACGTGGATGTGCATTAGCTAAAATACCAGGATAGTAAGACTGAATACCAGAACTAAAACTGCCAGATATTGGATGAAATTTTTTAATTTTGTGGAGACAACATAGAGAAGCAACAAGCATATGCTGTCAGTGCTTTGCGGAGGAAGTGACCTGTGATCACATATGAGTAAGGGTTAAGGACATAGGAGAATAAAAATGGAAACACAAGTTAAGTGTTTGGAGGCTAGAATCAACATGGCTTATTGTGAGGTGAATAGTCTTCCTACAATGCTGCTGCTGGTGGTGGCCAGGTTAGCAGAAAAGATCATAGAACTAGATAGATTTAAACCAGATTCTTCAGTATTCAGTGCTGTGTGAGCATTTGCTGTAGTAGGAATGGGAATTGGCATTGTGGTTTTTGTGTTTTTGAGATGGGGGTCTCTCTGTAGCCTCAGCTAGTCTGGAGCTTACTGTGTACAAGAGGCTGGCCTTGTTCTCACAGAGATCCATCCATGTCTGCCTCTCCAGTACAGGGATTAAAGGTGTGTACCACCACACTTGGAACTCTTAATTTTATGTACTCTATTCCACTGACAGATTACATTAAAGTTAATCTCCACAACCTCTGATCTCTTCATCTCTAAAGGAATATAACATTTGCTTTACTGACCTATCTCTCTGGGTTTGTTATATAGATCAAATAAAATAGATATTTATGAAGACTTTTTTTTGCAGTAAACTTTCTACAAAAATAAAATATTGTCAGATTGGTTTGGGGATTGGTGTGAAGTACTGGTCTATGATTGGAAATATTAAGCTCAGTAGGTTATGATGACTATAGTTGGAAGAACCTAGAGTCATTTATAGTAGTCCAAATCTGAGTGCTGAGGGTTCCTCTGACGATGACTTCGGGATTGATACACAGATGGGACATTTCACTTAACATCCTCATATGATAAGAGCTCCACACATGCAACATGTTTGAATGATCAGAAGAAAAGTTACAGGCACATTTTACTATATATCTTGACTTTTATCAGCTAGGAATTCAGGCAGGGCCCAGTTAGGCAGTTTTCTCTGGGTTTGACTGGTGGTATTTAGCTTACATTTGTGGCATGTTGAGTAGTAGGATAGCTAGAAGACTGGACCTGGTTGGGACCAAAAGTGGCTTCTTACTCATCATGGCAGTCTTTTAAAAATTACATTTTATTTTTATTTTATGTGTATGAGTATATTGCCTGCATGTATATAAGCACACCTATGTTGGGCAGTGCCCATGGAGGTCAGAAGAAGGCATTTGGATCCCCCGGAACTGGAGTTACACACAGTTGTTAGCCGCCATGTGGATGCTGGAAATTTAAACCAAGTCCTCTGCAAGGGCAGCCAGTGCTCTTAACAATAATTCTCCCTTAGAATAACCCAAGAGAGTCCTGGGAAGTCTCATAGCATTGCTTCAGTCACATATTTTTTTGGCAGCCGGGGGGGTGGGTTGTAAGGCCATGCTGGATATTGTCAGCCACTTTGTGATGGCAAGATCATCTTATGGAAATATATGTGGTTGGGAGCTGTGGCTAGCTTTGAAAAACAGATCTAGTACACCAACCAATTGAATATAAAAGATGGAGGTTCTCAGGGAATCTGTGTTTTCTCCTCTGGTTTTAGGTTCTAGTGACTAGAAAACCAGGATTGATGTTACCAAAGCCAAGGAAACTTTGATTTTGCTTGTGTGGTATAAATGAGTAAGTTTGTTTTACATGTATTAAGTATGAGATAGTGATGGGACATGCTGGTGTGTACTTAAGTCAGCAGTTGGATTAGGCGGAATGGTTAAGGTAAGGTAGCAGAAAAGACAGATCTGTGACTTGTAGTGAGCACCACTGTTAGAACTGAAGTCTTCAGCCAAGAGCTTAAAAAGAAGAAAGAACAGAGACTCAAGAACAGAGGATTTGAACGGTTGTGTAATGGTGCGATTGAAGGCATCTCGAGAAATAGAATGGGGGGGTGGGAGACGGTCCACGGCTGTCAGTCTTGGTTTGTAACCAGTCTATTGGAGTTCTCAGCTGATATTTCCAAGCTAAGTAGTTCTTGATCCCTTTGGAGACATTTCAGATCTAATGAATAGAATGTTTTGAACAGAGCATCTTTATGGTGTGTGTGTGGCTTTCTTTTGTTTGGTCTTTATTTTAAAAATGGTTTCTTTTGGATTCTCTGAAAGCTTGTAATAAACTTCTAAGTTATGAAAAAACTTGTTTAGGCACATAGCATTTAAGAAGTTTGCAAAAAAGAAATTTGGGTGTTCACAAAAATCCATCAAAATCAAGGCCAATTGCTAGCTACCTCTTGCATTACAGCTGTGTCAAAGAAAGAAGCTCTTAATTGAACAAATAACTGAATTACTAAACATAAACTACATCCTTAAATTGGTTTTTAATAAGATTATTCAAAATGTCTTCCAGTGTAAACTGACTTTCCTATTAAATAATCATCTAAAGATAAATAAGAATAAGAGAGACAATTTTTTTTGCCCTGGAAAATTTTTTGAATGTAGCCTTTATGTATACAACACAATATGTGGAATTAGTTTTCTGTAATCTGATTTTGATAAAATATTCATAACTTACTGCAAAATGTGTGTGCCTGAAATCTCAGAACTTGGATCTACATAGCAGGTCCCTCTCCCACACCAAAATAACAACAAAACAAAACAAAAAAGACACGATCATTTTCCTGTGTATAAAGTGCCTAAGCATTTGGTTGATGTGATTAAGTACATTAAACTTAAAAAGAAATTCTTTTTGAGGGGGAGACAGGGTCTCCTTTGCTATAGGGACTGTAGCCCTGACTGGCCTAGGACTCAGCTGTGTGGGAAAAGCTGGCCTTGACTCACAGAGATCCACTTTCCTCTGCCTCTGGAGCACTGGAACTAAAATTGTGTACCACCATGGCTAAATTCAAATTTCTGCTGAAGTTCATAATTGGAACTCTCTGTAACTTTCGTATTTGAAATTGTTGATTTTAATTTAGAGAATCTTAAACTGTTTAGCTGGGGACACTAACTTTGAGTCATTCAATCCCAAGATATGAAAGTTTATTTATAAGAGGGAAGTTGTTGACTGTGGTTCTAAAAAGACAGGGACATTTGTGAGTACTTAGTGGAATCCTACTCTTCATATAGGAGAATTACTCAGCGTATTGAATGTGTTTATTCCATAAATAGTTTTTGAAGTAATTATAATCATATTCACATTATTACCTCTGCCCCACATGAACTGCTGACATCTAGCAGTTTTAGTCATAAAATGATAGTGCTGAGTCATAGATGTCAGTAATTTTTGCAGATGTAATTTAAATATTTAAAGGTGTATCAATTATAGCTACTATAGTGAAAATCTTTTATAAGCAATTGGAATATAAATATAACAGTAGAAAGTAATTTCTTCTACATTTTTGAAGAACAAAATATATTGTCTTTACCCAGTTGAACAAAAAATAAATATTGGGGTTGAAGAGATGGTTCAGTGATTAAGAGAACTTGCTACTCTCGCAGAGGACTTGAATTTGGTTTCTAGCACCCACATCAGGCAGAACACATCTACTTTGAGCTCTGAGGACACCAGTATACACATGTTGCATATACACATATGCAGGTACACATAAATTTACATAATATTAAAATTTTAAAATCTTAAAAAAAATTAATGTGGAGCTAGAGAGATGGCTCAGTGGTTAAAAGTACAGGATACTCTTGCAGAGGGCCCAGATTCAATTCCCAGCACCCATGGGATGCTCTTGCAGAGGACCTGGTTTGATTCCCAGCACCCACATGGCAGATAACATCCATCTATAACTTGAGTTCCAGAGAATCCTCTTCTGACCTCCACATACATTATATGACACAGGTACATTTACACACATGCAGGCAATATGCTGATACATGGAAAATAAAAGTAATAAAATATTTTTTTAATGTTAAATGTATAGGAATATGGGAGTGGGAGGGGTCTTTCAACTTTGAATGAAAGAATACATAATATTGTCTACACCATATTCATGTTTCATTTGACAAATGTGCCTGAACAAGATACTTGATCTTGTTCTTGATCTAAGAAGATGGCACAGCGGTTAAGAGCACTGGCTGCTCTTGCAGAGAACATAAATTCAGTTTCCAGCACCCACATGGTGGCTGACAACCATCAGTAACTTCAGTTCCAGAGGATCCAACCCGACACCCACTTCTGGCCTTTGAAGGCATTCCACGCATGTGGTACACTCACATACATGTAGGCAAAGCACTCATACACATAAAAAATAATTTTAAAAGCTAGCTATTTCTCACTGAATGGTCAGTGGATTTTATTTCATAGATGAATAATTATATTATGAGCCACTCAGAGGAGCCATGTAAACTTGGGGAGTGATGGGGTCTTGAGAAAGGGTCTCACTATTTTGCCCTGGCTGGCCTGAAACTCACTCTATAAACAAGACTGGCATAGAACTTGCAGAGATCCACCTACTTCTGCTTTAATAGTGCTGGGATTATAGACATGCACCTCCACAGGAGAGAAAAGTCCTTCTAATTTCCCATTTCTGTAGTGGATTAAGAACTTTTTTTAAAAAAGTAAAATCTCACGATTTTAATATCAATTTCCTTTTCTCGTTGATCTCATGGAAATTATATTAAACATTAAGAGAACCAACTCTCTGGGTACATCCTTTCAACCACTTTTAATCTATCCTATCTTGCTCTTCGCCCCGTGGCTTTGTCATTGGTAATTCAGTTGAGATTTGTTCATTGTTAGGACCTGTGCTAGCCATTAAGGCTCAGAGCAGCCTCTGATATTTTGCTTGCAGTATACCTCAACAATATATGGTGGTGGTGAAGGAGGTTAAGATGGCTTCTGTTGATAATGTCACTTTCTCACCCATTCTCATTTGTGAAAATCCTTTTTCATGCTTAAAGTTTCTCTATGCTTCAAAGTTATGTTCCCTTTAAAACATGCTGCCTTGCATACAGCCTTTCTGCACACATCTGTCATTATTTAGTTTAATTGAAATAATAAACTTGAGCCTTGAAATAATAAACATGAACTTGAAGAAAGAATGAATGGAGTGGAGGATTTCACTTAAGAAGTAAATGGAGACAGGGAGACACAACTTCTAAATGAAGAAAAATACCATACTGAAAGAGTTTCATGAGATGAAGATAAGTATCTCAGTTAACAACAACTAACAAGTAAGATAACTCATCCAAACTGAACAACAACAAGCCATGTTACCACATAGGTGCATGGGTGAAAGCTACTTTGTACTCAGGGAATCTGATTTATTGATACAAAATAGTTTAATGACCAATTAGTGAGGTATATGACATGTAATTTGATTTCGTTTTGTGGTTTTTTGCTTATCTAAAAATACTTACTAGGGGTGAGATAGCCCTGTGGATAAAGGTTACAGTAATCTGTTTATGGAACAGTAATTTGCTTCAGTGATATGCTCAGGACAACACAGAGGCTGAACACCAGCTACAGATGCTTTGTTCATTTCTGTTACTTTTCTAATTTTAAATATATATTTATATGTTTACGCGCATATCAGTGCTGAGTATTAAATCTAGAGTCTTGGGCATGCTGGACAAGCACTCTGCCACTGAGCTGGAACCTCAGCTTTCTGTTACTTTAGTATGGGCTCAGGACATACCATTTAGCAGAGAGAAAACAACAAAAAACTCCCTTCTGGTCCCTTCTTGATTGCAACGAAGAGGAAAATCACAGTGTTGTGATTTTTACCCCTTTTCCTCAAGGTACAGAGGAAAGAGTATCAAGGTAGAGTGAATTCAAATATCAAATTTGAGTGAGTTCCACTTTCCAGCGTGCTAACAACTGTAAAGTATTCAGCCTCTCTGGGATGCTGTTCTTTTCAATACAAGGATGGGAAGAGTTCAGTTCCTTTTAGCTCTGAGCATTTACTCACTAGATAATGCTGCTTTTTAATTCCTTCCGATTGAAGAAATCTGGGGACTATAGACGTGTGAAAGATGGTGGGAAGTTGGATACATTTTTTAAAAATTATCTTTATTTGTGTGTGATGAGTGTGTTTGGGCATTCACATGCCATGGTGTGAGTGTGGGGGTCCGAGGACAACTCTGGGAATTGGTTCTCTTTCCTCCTTAATGTGGGTTCTAGGGATTGAACTCAGATCATCAGCCTTATACAGCAAGCACCTTTATCCCCTGAGCCACTTTGCCAGTCCCCAAATTGGATACATTTTAGTAAGCTTTCTTTAGAACTGGTAAATTTATTCCATACGAGTATTTGAGATTAATAATATTTAGTACTAATGGATTGTTTATAGTGAACCTTGAACTCTTAATAAGGAACTTAAAATTTTATGATGTACTCAGAGGCAGTTTGACAAGATAGTCAAGGCAGAAGAGCCTTTAGTCAAGGAAGGTGACTGCTTTTTACTGGGGCGGCATTTGCTGGCAGAAGCAGGATATTGGAATTCCCCTGTTGGGTTGGGGATGGCATAGCATTGGCAAGGACTGCTACTTCATTCAGGAGCTCTTCCTTCCTTACTGACTTCTGGATTGTGTGATGAGGACCAAAACAAACAACTAGGATTTGCTTCATTATTCTTGGGAACCTTCCAGGGCCCCATTTACCTGGCAATTTCTTCATTATTACAAACACCAGTAACTCTGGCATTTTGAAACCACTTCCTTATAAAGGATTGGATTGAAGGTTCACTCACTGACCAGAAATGCAGGGTGCTGCCTTTTTATAGTCGCAGTGACTTCAGTCTGAGGTCTTAAGGTTACAGCCCCTAATTCCTACATCTATCTTTTTAGTTTTGTGCTCACCTGAAAGCACAACTAAGTGCAGTTACTACCACCAACACTTGGTTAGAACTTATTCAGTCATTCATCATAGTTTCTGGATGATCTTCTGTGGGCCAGATGCTATTTTGGACAAGCTCTCTGGATCACTGAAAAAGTCTCCTAAGTTGGAGTTACTGGGAACCTAGAAACATTGATTGGGCCTAGTCCAAGTGCAAAGGTTTATGTGAGGCTGTCGTAAGCCCTGGGATCTTTCTGTTTCTGCCTTTCCAGTGCTGGAATTATAAGTGCATGTCACCATCCCCAGCTTTTTTATGTGGGTTCTGGATGTTGAACTCCAGCCCTCATGCTTGCATATGAAGCATTTTACTGATTGACATCTTCCCAGTCCACTAGAGGAACTTTCAACCTAACAGTTTAGTCTTTGGGATTAGATAAGCAAATTGATAATTTATTAAGCAGAAATTAAAGACCAAGACCACGATCAGTTGGTTGAGCTGTCTGTTCCAGGTGATGGGAAGAGTAAGTTGGAGCAATTAAACAGGAAGAGGAGGGGATGAGGCAAGGAAAGAAGTCCTCAATGGGAAACAGGCTAGTGCTTTTTATATGATGTTTGAATGTTCGAGGTGATATTGGGAAGGTCCCTGGAGGGATAGCAGACAGTTGTGATACAGGTCAGGAGATGGGAGAGGAGTCAGAATTGAAAATGGGGGTCCTGAGTCTTCTCTAGTTTTTTGGTACTGCTAGCCCAGCATTCTGGGACAACTCTCAGTCCTAGATTACTAGGGAGAATTAGTTACAATAGGGAGGGTTATATATTTGGAAAATTAGCCAAACAGGAAATAATTGAAGCCATAAACCTGAAGAGGGTCTCCTAAAGAGCTTTAAGAGAAAAGGAAAATGGTTAGAGTCTTGGGTTCAGTGTTTTACCTGCTGCTAAAATGAAGAAACGGTCATGGGAAGCATAGTTTGTATCCATGCTCATAAGTTTGAAAACATCAGCTAAATAACACTCCATGAACCTGTGCTATTCATCATTTTGAATCCTATCTTTGCTTTTGTTTTTAATTCCTGGAAACAAACTATCTTTGGGGGCTGACATGGACTAACAGCTAATTTTGACAGGCTTCGTGTGAGTGCCGTCACCTGCTGTCTCTGTTGGTGCCTCTTGTCCTTGAGAAACACTGCTTGCTTTTTCTTTCCTAGTTACCATGTCCTCTTTGCCTGCCAGCCTGGTTTATTAGAATGACACATACCCAGCAGAGTTGGTCAATTACAGGTCATTCATTTAGCCAACAAATATTTCTTTAAAAGTTTTTATGTCTATGAATGTTTTGCCTGTATGTATGTAATTGCACCCCTGTTGTGCAGTGCTTGTGGAGGCCAGAATAGGGTACCGAATCCCCTGGAACTAGAGTTACAGACAGTTGTTAGCTGCCATATGGATGCTGGGAACCAAAGCTGTGTCCTCTGCAAGAGCAGCCACTGCTCTTAACTGCTGAGCCACTTCTCTAGTCCCAACAAATATATTTCTTCAGTTCCCAGTTGGGTGCCAGGCCCTGTTTTAGGCAATGAGAAACAGACAGGAAAGAATACATCTTGTCCCTGATACTTTGGAGTTTTTATTTTAAAGGACACTTAGAAAGTTTTAAGAAACTGTCAGATCTCTCTCTTTCTTGATCTCTGTCTGTCTCTCTTTCTCTCGATCTCTCTCTGTCTCTGTCACTCTCTCTCTCTCTTTCTGTGTGTGTGTGTGTGTGTGTGTGTGTGTGAACAAGTGTACCACAGTACACATGAGGCAGTTAGAGGACAACTTTTTGGGAGTCAGTCCTCTCCTTCCACTGTAAGATCTATCTGAGAATCCAACTTGAGCTGTCAGGTTTGGATAACAAGCACTTTTCCCCACTGAGCCATCCAGCCTGCTTTGTTGTGTTTGGGTTTTTGTTATTTTGAGACAGGGTGTCATAGTCTACACAGTGAGACTGTATAGCTGAGGATGGCCTTAAACTTCTTTCTTCTGTTCTCCAAGTTCTGGGTTTGCAAATGTGTACAACTGTGCCCCACTCAGCAATGTATATTTTAATGTGATAGTTTGGTGGTAAAGAAAGGCTTCTATTTCATCAGACTAAAGTAATATTTATATCATGCCAAAATAGTTAGAATGACTAGAAGTAGCAGCTTTCTAGGGAAGAGCTTTCTGAGCAATGGAACCAGTACAGAAGTCCTTGAATATTTAAGAACAGAATGGAACAAGATGAAATTGAATGAGATTGAGATTGTCTAAATATGTAGGGCTGTGTGAGCTTAGTTTCATATGAAACACATTTGAAGTAAATAGATACACAGACAACCTGGGGTACAGACCTAAAATAATTCTTGTGTCTTTGCATAGTGTTTTAGAAATCTGAAATCTGGTATTCTGAATAGCCCGTCTGAGGGTTTATTGTTGAGATCACTGTTGCTGCTTCCCTTCAAATGATCCTTGGAGTGAAATGATGATGCTGAAGTTGAGCTGGCACATATTGTTTACTTCCTATCCAGTTTCAGTTTTATCTTCAAAACTTTTGTTGGCATGATTTAGAATTACTTAATGATTGGCAAATGAAAAATAAATGAAAAAAAAAAGTAAAGGGCCATGACAATGTAGACGTTTACTAACAGCCACTTGGATATATAACTTCATTTATTGATACTAATTTTTCTTGACCCCATAACTTAATTGAATAAATTATTATTTAGGTTTGTTCTTAAACCTGACGGTTTTTACTTTTGCCTGTTTTTATGAGAAAGAGAAAGGACTTCCTTTTTTTCCTATACCAAAAGCCCTTAATGATTGTAGCTTGGTAAGTAAACTATTATTTGGTAAGCAAGGGTATAGGTAGAAATCTTGGCCTTATGCCAGTGAGGTTACACCTGATTAATTTCTTGGCAATTGGGTCTTGATACATTTCTGGGAATTTGTTTCATATGTTAGCTTTCAGTGTACTTCACATTTGAATATGAAAGTAGTTGCTTTGTGTTTACAAGTGAAATAGTTTCTTTAGGCCACCATGAATCATTCAGTTAATATAAGAAAGCAGCTTATTAACAAGAATAAGTTTTCCCAGTTCCCCAGGGGAGCTGGAGTACCTCCAAAATGAATGAGACACAGTTCACTTCATGGTAGGCACAAGTGAGACCTCTACTAGTTGGATTTTCTATAAAATAGTCTGTTTGACAGGTAGCTTTCCATCTATGTCACTCAGTCCATTTTGGCACTACTTTAACTCTGATGGTTCATGTTTAAAGACTGAAAATAGCCTGGATAAATGAGTAAGAAGATAAGTTTAAGAAACTTATCCAAAGCCTTATGAAAATGCTTTCTGAACTAAATGTAATTTGAAACTTGGTTCTAGGCCACAGCCTAGTGTATAGCAGATTCTACCTGCCCCATAGGATTTTTGGTTTTTCAGAATGAAATCTACTGAAGCACATAATAGGAGTTTGTAATGTCTTTGTCACTAGCCAGTTCAAGTCAGATTTGTAACTGAGCATTTAGGGTAGGAACCCTGAAGCAGTGCTTTCTTATTAAACTTAAGTTTTGGTGTTAGTCGATATTTAAATTCTCTCTGCCACCTAGTTGTCATAACGTTAGGCAGATATTTTACCTCTCTTCTCTTTTTTTAAACTCAGTTTACTGAAGTGCAAAAGTCTGAGAGACAGGGATTGGAGACTGAGAGACAGGGTTAAGAAACATGGGACATGACTAGAGTGGTGTGAGCAAGGGACAGAGCTGTATGGGACAGACAGATAGGTGGCTTTGCCTGTTCCTTGGATGAAATTACGGAGGAACAGGAGAGCTTGTGAATAGATGAGGGACATGATTTTTTTCCTACTAACTCAGGATAGCGTCAAGCTCAAGATTGTCCTGCCTCAGCCTCACAAGTGCTAAGATTATACATGTGTGTCATCACTCCTAATTTAATCTGGCCTCTAAAAAGGATTATTCTGAATGCTACATTGAAAATAAAAACAATTAGAGAGATCAGTTAGGAAGTTATAATGCCTTTAATTTAGAAAAGTTGACTGGTTTGGAGAATGCTAGAGATGTAAAATGTTAGCACCTGGATGTCATTTGAAAGTAAAACCCACATGGTGTGTGGACAGATTATATCTGAGATTTATTAGAATAGATGACTCCAAAGTTTTTGACTTGAGTCCTCCATGAGAAAAATTTGTCATTCCTTTATTAGAATATTGGAGCCTGGTTGTGGAGGATTCTGGAGAAATCCAGGGCTTTAATTTGGGATGTGTCAAGTTTACTTTTTCTTGAGACATCCCTTTGACACTATTTTGGCTTATTTTACTTTGCTGAAGTATATCTTTGAGAGTTTCTTATGCTGAGTCCGGGGAAAGGAAATCTTTTTAAAAATTACATTTTATTTACTTGTGTGTGTGTGTGTGTGTGTCTGTGTGTGTGTGTGTGTCTGTGTGTCTGTGTGTGTGTCTGTGTTTGTATGTGTATTAGAGGACAACTTGCAGGAGTTAGTTCTTTCCTTCCATCATAGGGTCCTGGGGATCAATCTTAGGTCATCAGACTTAGTGGCAAGCACCTTTAACCACCAAGCCATCTAGCTAGCTTAGTAGACATGGTTCTTGAGTGTCACAAATAGTGTTGAGTTTTGCTTCCAGTTTTCAATATAGTTTGATGATTTATAGAATTCCAATGACAATTATTTTCCTTCAGCATTTTGGAGATACTATGTCTTTTACTATTGCTAATGAGGAATTTATCTTTGACATAATTGATTTTTAAACTCTGTCAATATTTCTCTAGCATTGATCACCTTTTTTGAAAACACACTTTCATTTTTAATATTTCTAACATCTTAATTTTGTTGTTGTTGTTCTTTTGAAGATAATGTCTCACTATATAGCCACGGAAGACCTGGAACTCACTATGTAGACCAGGCTGGCCTTGAACTCACAGAGATGTGCCTGCTTCTGCCTCTCAAGGGCTAGCATCAAAGGCATATGCCACCACACTTGGTCTTATCTCTTGAACATACTGAAACTAAGTTATTTTAAGATTTGTTAGTCTGGTCTAATTGTAAAATTAGTTCCATATGGAATGAATCTATACTCTAGTTATTTTTAGCTGCCCTTAATATAAAATTCTTTTTATATTGTGAATCTTGGTTTGCTGGCTGTAGTTGGAAACCTTTTGACTTGTTTACTTATTTCTGTATTTGGACTTGTTCTTCTAGCTAAGAATGTAGATCACATAGTATCATTTGATACATCTCTTCCCAGTCCCACTGGGATATTGTAGAGCTAGCCACCAAATTGGTAGACAGTCTGGTCTAAAGTCTCCCTGGATCCATAATTTTTCTTGGCTGCAGCCCTGGCCCTGGCAGCTTCTTTTCAGTTTTCTTTCATTGGAGAGAGAAGCTTATTTCATGTCTACTCTTATTCCTAAATCTGCTTTGCAGTAAGTCTCTTTGTGTCAGCATTTTGACCCCTTATAACTCCATTCACTTTACCCCATGGGTATCTTGTCCTGCCCAGCTGGCTTTGGGGCTTCTAATAGTATATTTTAGATATTGTGATTAGGTGATATTGTATGAGCGTGGGAGGATATCTTGTCAACATATAAAACAATTCCTGTATCTGTCTGAGAAATTCCATTGAAACTCTTTAAAACTTTCATTTCTCATAATCATTTTTATAAAATGACTAGTGAAAACTTAATGTGTTCCAAGAGTAAACTCATTTAATCTAACAACTTCTATGAGATAGAAGAGGAAAAAAAGTAGTAGAGAGCTTCTGTAACTTGTCTAGATTACAACTATTACGTGGCATAGAAAGGATCTAAAACTAGTAACTTTGACTCCATAGTTAGTGTTCCTGAGTACAGTGTCTTAGATGGTTTGTCTGTCCTGACTTCCTAGTTGGTCTTCTTAACCACTCTGATATACCCCCTCATCTATCAGAGGAAGTAATAGCTTCTCATATGTTTGTTGTAAGAATGATGCAAAATCAGATGGGAAAAGCCTCTTGTTGACCTGATATAGGTATGTAATAAATGTGTTTCTTTTTTTTGTAGCAGGCAAGTATATTTCCAGTATGGTAATTTAAATAAAACTTGTGAGGTTTTGTTTAAAGCGTAGTAGTGAGAGTTCTATTATGGAACCAAAAATTTCCTGTGTGACTGTGGGGTGGGAGGTCTGGCCCAGGAGAGAAGCATATCCAGGTATCAAAGAAACAGAATCCAATAGCAAAGTCCAGACTGCAAACCAGACAGTTAAAAGAATTCTTCAGAAAAGCTAATTTGAGCCTGGGGAATTCCAGAGCAGAGCAAGGTTTGTCGGATTGGATGGTAGGAGTGAGTGCCTTTAGCATTTCCCAGAGCTCCTTCCCCAGGTTGCTGAGTCTTCAGATGTGGGCACAGAAGGCTCTTTCTGAGGACATTTTTCCAGCTTTGACCTTGTAGGACATTCTTTTGACCTTGTTTTAAAATCCCCCAAATTACCCACAGGCATTTGGTCCTGATGCAATACCCAAGGGTATAGATAGGCCTGGCTACATGTTTGCTATTAAAATGGTCAAGAGTCTTAAGTCAGGGAATTGCCTCTGGTGCCTGGACTTAAGCTCATTCCCTGGTCATCTCTGGCTTCTTCAACCCTAAGTAGGCCTTCTACTGTTCTTCCTAAAACCTTCAAACTCTAGCTCATATTCCACTTCTTGCTGATGCCACTCTGCACCTGTGCCTAGTAGCTGTTCTCATAAATTAGAACCGTAAAGAAAAGTCTGTCAATTTTGATGAATAGGAATATGTATAGAGACTAAACAAATACTTAGCTGGAAGACATCGTGTGTGTGTGTGTATATGTGTGTGTGTGTGTGTGTGTGTGTGTGGTATAATAATGTAGAAACTGGCAAAGAGAAGAACTTTGCTAGAACAGAAGGTTTGTATAGAAATTGGAGAAGTTAAGGTTTAGTAGGATGGTTGGGTCCAGGTTGTAGATGACCTTTCAAGCTAAAATTAGCATGAGCCAGGTAAATCAAGATTTACTAGTATTCTAGAGGCATTGTTAGTTCATGCCTAGAAGGGTGGTACCTGGTGAAATAGCCCATTGATCCCAGACCTGCCTGCCTTCTAGAGCCTTCATCTGCCATCCCAGGCAGGCCCAGGAAGGCTCACTGGCCATGCTGAGAAGCCTCATTGAAATGGCATCTGGTGTATTTCGGTGCATTTATGGGTTCAGAGAAAGCAGGGAAGTTCCTGTCATATCCTGCAGTTCCTTTCTCCCAGTAGTCTTTCTTACATAGTGAATTCCCGTTGACTGCAGGACTTTAGACTGCAGACATATCTTTAAGCCAGTTGTCGTGTTATTGGGCAGAAAATATAAGGAAATGAAATTTGTAGATAACACTAGATCAAGTTGGTATAATTCAAACTTATTCTTAGGTAGTTAGATCACATATGAAAAAAAAAAAAAGGCATTTGCTCTAATAGTCCCCCGACCCCAGCCTACTATCCTACTGTTGTGAACCAAATTAATCTGTAGATTATACTCCTTCTCTCTCTCTCTTTTTTTTTTTAGACCCTCTGGCCTAGAAATCACTATGTAAACCAGGCTGGCCTCAAATTCACAGGAATTCACCTGCCTCTCGCTTGAGAATACTGGAATTAAAGCCTCTTTTTCTTAACAGTGAAAAAGGAACAAAAATAGGTAACAGTCCAATCTATCATTGAGCTATTAGCAGTGAAATGATTGCTTTGAGGAATGTGAAGTTCAGTTTTTGATTGGGAAACTGAGGATTATATCAAGTTGGCAATTAAAAAAAATTATGTGTATGTATGTGTGTGGGTATGTGCACATGAGTATAGGTGCCCTTGGAGGCCAGAATAGGGCACAGATCCCTTGGAGCTGCCCAGTGTGGGTGCTGGGAACCAAACTCAGGTCCTCTGCAAGACTCCTACATACTCTTAATTATTGAGCCATCTCTCCAGCCTCCAAGTTGGCGATGTTAATAATAAGCTAAATAAATTATTTCGTGGAACTGGAGATATAGCTCACTACTAGGTAGAGTGAGGCCTAGCATATGCAAGGCCCTGGATTTGATGCCTCTTAATGCTGAAAAAAATTTATCTTATGAAATATAAGACATTCATCTTAATTTTAAAATGACACAAAAATCTAGTGATTATGAAGTAACTTTAGTCTTTAAAATATAAATATGTTTATGTGTATGTATACACATGTATACAAACTTATGTTTAAAAGCAGAGAGTAATAGAATGAATTGCCTTTATTCATCATAGAGTTTTACCATACATACTTTATCTGTGCCTTTGCATGATAGTTGGCTGATGTCTTATAAAGTATATATTGATTTGTAAATTTTGCTTGTAGGCCTTTCCTTATGTGTCCCTAAAAATGTGAACATTTTCTCCCATGTCTACAGTGCCATTGGCACATCCTATAAATAAATCCTATGCTATGTTCTGAACCTATATAAATTTCCTCTGTTACTTGGAAATACCATTTTTACCTTTTATGTGTTCGAATCAGGATAACAAGATTTCACATTAAAGTCTGTGGTTAAACCTTTCAATCTCATTTAATCCAGTGAATCAGATTTTTTTCCAGTACAAGGGATTGAACAAACCGTACTATGCCCCCAGCCTGTGGTTTAGATTTTTTGAGAGCTGATTTTGGTGGCTAAAGTGGATGTATGGGAAGAAGCAAGGGTAAGGTGATGGATTTCAATCCATGCTGCAAGGAAATCTTTAAAATCACAGAGCCTGGGAACTGGAGAGATGGCTCAGTGGTTAATAGCACTTAATGCTCTTCCAAAGGATCAGGTTCAGTTCCTGGCACCAATATGGTGGTACATTTGCATACATGCAGGGAAAACACTGATATAAAAATAAATTAAAAAGAATTAAAATCAGTCAGAGACTGCTGAGAATAGGGGATTTGATTATGTTTAGAATTGAAATATTATAGTTCATATCAAACTTTAAAGTGACCCTTTAGTGTTAGTTCTATATCTTAGTCAATGTGAAATGTACTCCTAAATTTCCATTGCGATTTGGAATGCCTAGTCAGAAACAAAGTTCACTATTTTACACCAGCCTAGAATAAAGATAAATCTCCAGTGGGTTTTTAAGCTATAATTCTTGCTACAAATTAGAAACTTAATTATCTTTCTACAGACTGTTGTCTTTGTATACTTAAAAGCATTTTCCTCAACTTTATCTGTTTGTTTTCATATGTTAATTTCAGTTAAGTGGGACCTGGTATGTCAGACCTGTAATTCTAGCTACTTAGGAAGCTAAATCAGGAAGAGTGCCAATTTCAGAGCCAACCTGGGGTACAGACTAAGTTCAAGGCCAGCCTGGGCAGCTTAGTGAGACCCTCCTCAATAAAAAATAAGAAAAGGTCTGGGAATGTAGCTCAGGGTTAGAGCCTTTGCCTAGCATGTATAAGATTCCAGTCTCTAGTACCAATTCAGTTAAATTCAGATATTATCTTTCTAAGGTCTTTGTATTTCCTTACCACTGAATATGCCATTTCTTCAGATAATGTTAAATAATCTGATATGGTATAAGTTTAAAACAAAATTTAAATTAAATATTTGTAAATATTCTAAAATAGTACTTAATGTAATAGAGCAAAAGTCTTCTGATGAGCCAGCCAGTGAGATGGCTCATCCAAAGACTTGTGAGTAGACTTGATGACCTGAGTTTGAGCCTATGATCTCACAAGAAGGTGGGAAAGAACCAACTCATAAGAGCTGTGCCCTAAACTACACATACACACCACTACATTAAGAAAACAAACAAAAAGACTCCTCTGATACAGTGTTCAAATAACCTGGTAGCATTCTTACCTCTTCTCAGATAAATTTTGCTCCCAATACTCCATAGAGTTTTAAAAATATTTACTTGTAAGAGGCCACATTTTGAATGAGATTAAAATAATTACTAAAATATAATTTTACATGCATTTACTTTGATTATGTGTAATCTATATAAATAAAAAGAATATCATAGTAAGCTCTACAATTACAATGTTTTTGTTGGAAATTAGATATCTTGTAGTTTAAAACAAGTAAACCCTCCGCAGAACAGTTTGAATGTGGAGACAAGCCTATATGATAAAGCCTATTTGCAGATAAGACAGTAGTTTAAGAAGTAGAACTTTCAAGTCCCAAGACACAGTAAAAATGGTCTTAATTTCTTTTCCTGTTGCTGTGATGAGATACCCTGAAAAAAGAAAGAGAAAGGGTTTATTTTTGTTTAAAGTTAGTTCATCATTACAGGGAAGTCAAGGAAGACACTGAATGCCTGTGCTCAGCTAGCTTTTTCCTTTTTATTCAGTGCAAGATCCCTGCCTAGGGAATGGTGCTACCAACATTTGATGACTCTTCTTACTTCAGTTAACTTAAGATAATTCTCAACAGGCATACCAAGAGACCTATATTAGTCACCTCTCTGTTGCTGTGATATAAACACTGACCAAGGGAACTTATAGAAGGAAGAGTTTATTTAGCTTAAAGTTCCAAAGGGGCCAGAGTCCATCATGGCGGGGAGACATGGCTGGAGTAGATGCAGAAGCTAAGTGTGCACGTCTTCAAGCGGGCACAGGAAGCAGAGCATGACTAGCAAGGCTTAAGATCTCTAACTCTCTAAGCCCGCCCCCAGAGACATGCTTCCTCCATCATGGCCACACCTTCTAAGACCTCCCAAAACAGCGCCACCCACTGGGGACAGAATGTCCAAATACTTAGAGCCTGTGGGGGACGTTCTCACTCAAACCATCACAAGATCTGTTTCCCAAGTGATGCTAGAGCTCATTGAGTTGACAGTTGAAAATTACCATTATGGAGGGTATTAGGTTAAAAAGTACAAGCAAGATTTTTTTTTTTAGTTTCATTCTTCCCAATGTAAAGATGTTTATTATTTCTAACAGTGTTAATGAACATCAGTAGTTTGTACTTTTACCATTTAGTGTGTGATAATTCCCTAACATTTGCTTCGGTGTATCATTAGGTGCCCTGATGTAAGTCTTCAAAAGCTGCCAGAGCAGTGGTTACGAAGTGTTTTGGAAGAAATTAAATGCAGTGATCCCTCATCCAAACTCTGTGCTACAAGGCGCAGTGCTGGCATTCCTTTCTACATACAGGTATTTATCTACAAGACTGCGAATGTTGATCCATTGTGCTTTGGTACATTTCATTTTAGCCTTCTTGATATGTGAATGAGCATACTACTTTGAGGCATCTCTGTCTTTCAGTACCACAGCATTTGTGACTTTGTTGTTTTAGTTTTTATTACATTTATTTTTATGTGTATATGTGTATATATGGATGTGCACATGTTATGGCATACATGTGGACTTGCAGGAGTTGATTCTCTCCTTCCATTATGTGGCTCTCCAGGATCGAACTCAGGTCATTAATGCTTGGTGGCAAGTACCTTTGCCCACTGAACCAACCCACCAGCCCCTATGTGACTATTTTAATGTGTA
The DNA here is from genome assembly GCA_035773235.1 of Eospalax fontanierii. Lineage (NCBI taxonomy): Eukaryota > Metazoa > Chordata > Mammalia > Rodentia > Spalacidae > Eospalax > Eospalax fontanierii. Next base: position 22,239,603 of record CM069529.1, read on the forward strand.
GATAAATGTTCTGTTACAGATCTGTTCTTGGAACAAGATAATATAAACAAAGGGTAGATTTCCATCTGTGTGTTTACTAAGCAGAAATCACTGTGGCACGTTGATTGCTCACTTCTAGTATATATCCACAGATTTTCTAAAAAATGTTTATCCATTAAAAAAAAGTCATAATCTTAATAGTAGGTAACATTTCTCAGTGGTTATGTCACATATATTACTTCATTTAATCCTTGGCTAAGCTCTATGAGATAGGTACAGTTAATCATAAACATATTCCAGGTGAAGAAACTGGGGCTTATAGAAATGACCTGCAAAAGGCCATAGGAATAGTAAGAACTGGACAAAGGTTTGAGCTCAGTTCATCTGACTTTTGATTGTGCCCTCATATGAGACCATGTGTGAGTACAGTTCCTGTACACAGATGAAAACATGTTGGCATTACTGCTAGTCACCTTATTTGAAATAATTATACCTCATATATGTCTCCATATCAACACATCCAACTAGTACTGCCGGTTGGTAAATATGGTAAATATTTATTTTTTATTGTGTAGAAAACTCAGAGACTGTCACTTTTATTATCCCAAAGAATAAACAACAATGCCCTCACAGTAGCTCATCAGATACTATCCTTGTTTGATATTGAGTAAAATAGGATCCACAAGTGCAAGTAAAATGAGGTCTTCTTTTGAGTAACTCTGTTTTTTCTCCTCTTATCTGTTGTTTTTCCTCCTCTAATTCTCAGTCTTTTCTTGACTTTACATGCCCATGGGACACCAATTGCAGAAGTTACTGACAGAGCACTGGGTTAGTTCTGCTGGATGAATGAATTTAAATGGCCTCCAGAAATGTAGCTCCTCCTTGATCTAAGCCATTCTGGATCAGTGTTGTTTAGTCTCCTACTAGTAGTTCTTTCTCCATTGGTATATTTATAAGGACAAACATTAGGTAACCACAGATTCTGCTGCATGTTTATGCTATGTGCTTATTCTACTGGGAATTTTCACCTTGTGCTAAAGAACTGGTCATTGTGATAGAGTGATTGGCAGTTCCATTTTCTAAACCCAGACCGTCAGGCATCAAATTTTGCCTACGTCTTTGAGGTAGTGGGGGCCACTGTTCTGGAAAGATTTTCCAGTCTTATTTATTTTAGTGGGTTAAGATTTTAATTATTAGAAAAATATAAACAAAGAGAGTTCCAGTTCCCTTAGCATGACTTGCCAATAAAGTATATTCTTTGCTCTGATGACAGCTTCTGTATAGTGTTAGCTTTGGAGAAAAACTACCTTCTTAGTTTATAAATTTGCCTTTTATGTGGACAGATAAAACTTTCTTAAATAGTCATAACACATGTTTTCTGAATATAAATATACTTTCGTAAATTTATTTTAACCTTTTTTTGTATGTGTATCTTATTTTCAAGCTTATAACAGCTTCAGAAGATGCTGAGTAAATGAAAACTTGACTCTGGGAGTCAGTAGTAACATACTTACAAGAGTTGATGTATGGGAAGAGAGTCCAAGAATGTGACTGAAATTATTTTTCTTTCACAGCTTTGTTCAGATACAATTCATGCATTTGAAGTGTATAACAATGATTTTCAGTTTATTCAAGGAGCTGTGCAACCATTGGCACAATCTAATTTTAGAACATCTACTGAGTGCCCCACTCAGTCCATTAGCAGTCACCCTCCATTCTCTACCTCTGCTGCTCCCAGCCCTGGGCAACTGCTAATCTTCCTGCTGTCTCTACGGATTTGCCTGTTCTGGATATTTCATGTAAATGGAATCATACAATATTCAATCTTTTGCGTCTGGCTTCTTTCACTTAGCATTATGTTTTCAAGGATCATCCATATTGTCACATATATCAGTACTTCATTCCTTTTTATTATATTGCCTCAAGTGGATTGATATTCCATTGTTTTCATTGGATATTAATCACAAAGTAAATGAGAAGCTCCTTGGAAATTGATGTGCAGGATCCTTTTAGAGTTTGCAGTATTTCTTCTTGCTGTAATGTGGTTAGTCTTTCAGTAAGTAGACTCTTCTGTGAAGAACTAAATAGCTGAGCAATCTGGAGGGAATCTCATATTTTTTTGAAGCAATCTAATACAGAACATTTTGTCGTTGTTTAAGTAAAGAGAACCCATTTTTATCTCTGTGGGAGATAAATTTGTTTCTGAAAGTGTTTTTTGCTTATTATATCTGATACTTTGCCTAATTTTGGTTTTTATGAAGTTGTTAACCAGAACCATGTATTTATCAGCTTCTTCTAATTATATAATTAGTAAGCAAACCAAAGGGGCTTTAGATTTGACATAATGTTTCACCTTAACCCAATTTTAAACATGAGAAATCTAAGGGACAGATAGGTTAAGCCACTTGGCTAAAGCAGCCTGGCTTAGTTACCTAGATAGCGATGTTCTCATAAAGAGGATTTTGAATTTGAGGATTGATTCCAGAACTATCAAATAGGTATATGTAAAACAAAAACCTATTAATTTTGGTTGTGTTTTATAGGCACTGTTGGCATCTGAACCAAAGAAAGGCAGAATGGACTTGTTGAAACTATCAATGAAAGAACTGATCTCTCTGGCCGGACCCCCAGATGCCTTGCAGGGCACAGTTCCCCAGGTGATAGTGGGAATGACAGGGTGGTAGAGGCTTTCAGTCTTCGCTGTGCACTTATGTTTTAAAAAGATCTGCTAAAGATACAGAACTAGCATAACATGAATTTATATGAGAGTTTTTTTGTTCATATTTTGGTATGTCCTGTCTACAGAATAAACTCTTGCTTTGGTTAGTATATATTGATGAAAGTGAACTTTTTAAAAACTCTAATGAAAGCATTTAATTATCATTTTATGATATTATTATCACATCAAATATTGAACATGAATATGCAGTCTATTTTGAATTTCATGTGTGCTTCTTTGATTTAATGTATATTTTATAATTGAACAGTTGGATCTTTATTTACAATTTGATAACTGACTTTGATATGTTAACATTTTAATTTTATCTAATATTTTAATTCTTCTTAGTCACTACCTGTGTATATGAAATTGGTTTAAACACTCTTCACAGTTGTACCCCACTCCTGGATAGTAAATAATATATGGGCTGTACCGTGTAGATTTCCTTGCTAAATGTTTCATAGTAAGATGTTCCTGCCTAACTGTGGGAGAGCTGTGTACAGTTAGGGAACAGACTGAGTACTGAAGTTTGTAGACAAGAAAAATAAGTTCACATGGTTTTAGATCAGAGATAGTGGGAGGTGTTACAAGTGAGCCATAGGCCAGAATATAGACACATTATGGTGTTTATTAATAATTATATGGTAGCCAATAAGAGAATTCTTTAGAAAATTTAACATGTTATTAATAATTTTTAAAATGACCATATCAGGATATTTAAAAATGAAATGTGAAAAATATAATTGGTTATATTTTCTTACACTTCACTTTAAAAAGAGATCTAGTTTTATAAGAACATCAGAAAATAATGGGATTTCTTTAGCATTGGTAATATTGTTTATTTGTGTCTTCTATCCTTTCTTCTTGGTTAGCTTTATAAGAAAACTATTTCAAAATTCAGCTTTTGTGTTGGGGATATAGCTCGGTGGTAGATCACTTGACTAGTATGTGCAAGGCCCTAAGTCTGATCTCCATCACCACAAGGAAATGAAATCAGTGTTTGATTTTTGTTTTGTTTTGTCTTTTGAGACAGGGTCTGCCTGTAGCCCCAGGTTGCCTGAAACCTAAAACAGTCACAATAAAGAAACAAAACTTTTATTTTCTTTCTCTATTTTGAGCATTGTTTTTCTAGCATATTAAATGAACACTTTGTCTCTTTTTTTTCAGTAGTATTTTTAAATAGGGTAATTGAAGGTGTACATTGAAAGATTACATTTCTTTTTCTTTTTTGAGATGGGTCTCATTATATAGCTCTGTTTGGCCTGAAACTTGCTATGTAGATCAGGCTGCCCTAAAACTCAAGAGATCTGCCTGCCTCTGCCTCCTGGATATTAGGATTAAAGGCAGGGGCCATTTTGCCTGGCTTTCTTTCTTTCTTTCTTTCTTTCTTCCTTTCTTCCTTTCTTCCTTTCTTCCTTTCTTCCTTTCTTCCTTTCTTCCTTTCTCAGTTAAAGTACATTCTGTGCTATCAATATGTAGAAGCTTTGATAGTATTCAAGTCTAAATACTAAAAACAGGGGATAGAGAAATGGTTTAGAAGTTAAGAGTACAAGCATCTCTTGCAGAAGGCCTGGGTTTAGTTTCTAGCACCTACAGAGAGGCTAACAACCATTGGTAACTCCAATTCCAGGGGATCTGACACCCTCTTCTGACTTCCAAAGGGGGCACTTATGTACATGCAGGCAAAATGCTCATTCACATAAAATAAAAATAAAGTAAAAAATTTAAATACTAAAAACTTTTTTGACCAGTGTTTTAAAATGTGCCTATTTTAAAAATATTTAAAAACAATTATTTCAACTTAATTTCATTGTGATCAGAACATAAACTATAAAATAATAATTATTTGCTATTTTTTGAGACACTATTTGTGGTTAGGTTTGAGATCACTAAAAAAGTTTCATGTATCCTTGTTTTTGCTGTTTTTATTTGGTAGGTGCAGAATATTACTTATGTTCAATGGATCAAGCCTTTTAATTACAGTGTTTAAATTTTATAAATCCTTTAAAGCTAAGTGTATCAATTTTTGACTGTTTTGTTTTTGAGACAAGGTGTCACTATATAGACCTGGCTGGCCTGCAACTCACTATGTAGACCAGGCTAGCCTGGATCTCATAAAACTGCCTGCCTCTGCCTCCTGAATGATAGGATTAAAAGCATTTGCCACCATACTCAGCTTGAGTGTATTTTCTTAAATTTACTGTTTCATTTGTGAATTGTCCATTTCTTCATGTAATTGTATATGCTGATTTAGAATTATCATAGTTTTAAACCCACCATTAATTTAATTGTGAAATATTTGTTCTAGGTTCATGCTTTAAATATCCTCAGAGCCTTGTTCAGAGATACACGCCTAGGAGAAAATATTATTCCATATGTTGCTGATGGAGCAAAGGCTGCAATTCTGGGTTTTACATCACCTGTTTGGGCAGTGAGTGCTTTTGCCATTTTTGTTCATTGAGTTAATTATGCTTTGGAGAAGGTTTTAATAAGCTGACCTTTCACTTGATGATAAAATACATATATTGCATTTTATCAAGGCGTTTCCCTAATGGATCATTTTTGGATCAGGCTGCATTTTATTCCTTGATATTTTATGGTTCCATTTATCTAATTTGTTGGTTTATTGTTGATAACTATTTTATATTAGTGGTTTTTTTAGGCATGTATGTGTCCTTAACATCACAATCTACCCGTTAATCATGATGTATGCCACTCAAAGCAGAAGAACTTAATAATAGTGTCTATTTCTCTTTTCTACCTTCAGATTGTTAACACTGTTCATTTTACTTTGATGTATGTAGTGTATTGACACTAAGATGTCACTGCTTTTGTTTTAATTGTCTATTATGCTTTTTTAATTTACTATAGTCATTTTGAAGTATACATAGTTCAGTGGCATCAATTACACTGACATTATTCATTGCTATTTCATATTTTCAGAACGTTCTCATTCCACACAGAGTGCCTTTATCCCTTCAATCCTAACTCCCCACCTCTCCTTCTTTCATCCTCTGTAATTGTGTTGTGCTTTCTGTCTCCATGAATTTGCCTGATCTAACACGTCATGTAAGTGGAATCGCCCTTTTGTGTTTGGTGTATTTCACTCACTCTAATACCTTTGAGGTTTAACTATGTTGTAGTATGACTTGGAATTTCATTCCTTTCTAAGGCTGAATAATATCCCAGTATATCTATATATACCATATTTTCTTTATTTGCTGATCATTTAGTAGCCATTCAGATTGTTCCTACTTTTTGATTATTGTGAATAACGCAGGAATGATTACCGACATGCAAGTTATCTGAATTCAGTTTGTTTGGATGTATCATATGCTTAACCTTTTGAGGAACCACCTAACTGTTTTGTAAAGTGGGAGGGCCACTTTCCATTCATTTCAGCCATGCACAAGGGCACCAGCTTCTATACTTGTTTCCCAGTGTTATTGTTTTTCTTTTAAAAATGACAGCCTATCCTCATAGGTGAGAAATATATCCCATTCTGACTTTGATCTACATTTCCAGAATGATTAGTAAATCTGTTCTGGAAGAAGAGCAGCTCTTAGTATGTTAGTGCTTCTTCCTAAGTCCATGGATTCTGCCAGGCATGGTAGACCAAAGCACATGCCTTTACTCCCCGCACTTGGGAGGCAGAGGCAGGTAGATCTCTGTGAGTTCAAGGCCAGCCTGGTCTACATAGCGAGTTCCAGGACAGCTGGGGCTACAGGGAGACCCTCTCTCAAAAAGTTAGGCTTTCCAGTTAGAGCTGTCCAGGGCATCCCCTAGCTGTTTGTTAAGCCATTAGACCGTGTTGCAGGGGCAGACACAGGCATGGATTCTCTGTATGAGGAGATCCTCAAGTTTGCCAACTCTTGCCTGGAAAACTGGGCTTTTTCCTGTAAGAGATACTAACTTCTGGAATTCCGTCTAGGAGTGTTGCGTAACCACTTTTGAGGACCTTGTCTTTCTCTTTTGCGGTTGTCGGACGCGGAGCAGTCTTGTGTACCGCCAGTGCAGTCAGAGAAGGGCACTGTATGTGCGTGTACAGTACAGACTCCACCACACTGAAATCTGGTGATTTTTCACACTTTTTTTTTTAAATAACATATCTAAAAGACAGAAATGAGTAACTTTTTAGAAAAGAATTTTGAGACCCTCAACAGTAATGCTTGAACCTTCAAAAAATTTGAAAAGAAGGCACAGAGTCTCAAGAGCCACCTGTTAAACCGCTGTATACATATCTTCATATTGATACATTTTTTTCCCTCTTCATTCTTATGTAGATTTTATATGTGAGTACACATACATCCATAAAAGCTGCATGGGTACACATACATATATACAAATAATTTTAATTCTTGGGATTCATCCTGTTTTAGTTTCTTTTCCAGTTTCTATAATAAATATCCTGACAAAAGCAAGCTAAGGGAGAAAGGATTGGTTCTAGCTCACAATTTATAGTACAGTCCATCAGGGGTGGGGAGGTTAAGGCAGCAGGACCTTGAAGTAGTTGGTCATATTACACCCACAGTCAGAAAAAGAGAGCAATGAATGAATGCAAACTAGTGCCTAACTCCCTTTCTGTTATAGAGCTCAAGTCTCACCCACAGTTAAAATGGGTCTTCCTATATCAATGAAGGTAATCAAGACAATCCCCTACATATCTGCTCAGCTAGGTGATTTGGAGTCTATCAAATTGACAACTTGACACCCAAACACAACTCCTTTTAAGCCATGTTTTCCACCTCTTTCCCCCATAGACTTATGACCATGTTATCCTATAAAATGCATTCAGCCAACTTTAAAAGTTTCCACAGTCTTTAACAGTTCCAAAACTTTAAAAGTTAAAGTTTTTAACTGTAAACACTTAGCAAATAAATAATAAGTTTCATACTTCTAACATACAATGGTTTAAAGCAGCAGGTCACATGGCATTCCCAGTCAGGAAGCAGAGAGCAGTGAATGCTGTGCTTAATTTACTTGCTTCAGTTAGTGTCCACCCATTTTTAGATGGAGTCTTCCCACCTCAATTAACCTAATCAACAAAATCCCTAACAGAGGCTAAATAATCCCTTATAGTTGTGCCTGAAGCCCTGCCTTCCAGGTGATTGTAGATCTTTTCTAGTTGACATTACTATTCACACTTCCCCCACCTTTATTTTTAGAGGTGAAATCTCATCTAGCCTGGACTGGCCTAGAACTCACTGTATAATGAAGAATGACCTTGAACTCCTGATCCTTTTGCCTCCACCTCTCAAGTACTGGAATTATAGACATGCACTACCATGTCTCTCCTTTTATACATTGATGGTGAATCTTATTTCTGTTAATTGTGTTTAGTATCCTAGACAAAATAAACATCATGGCTGTAATGATCCATACTGTCACATTTTAATGTATTGATTGTTATGTTTCCTTTCTTAATAAAAAACTAATCTAGTATAAAATGAAATTATAAATCAATCTTACATGGCTGTGAAGAAGTCTCCCTTTTAAAAAAAACAGCTACCTTAGCATTCTCTGTTAAAGTCATTTAAAGGGTGATTTTTTTTTTCTCTTAGTGCCCATGAAATATGACTTGATTGAAAAAATTTGATTTGTGTACATCCTCTCAGCAATATTTCTTTGCCTAAAGCTGGCTTATCTGTACTTTTGACTTAATTGCATTTTTTTTTCTGATAAATTAGAGAGGAAACAAACCACACAAGTAAAATGAGTTTAATATATTTGCTGTAAGGGAAATTTTCTTTTTTTCAGAAAGTGTTCTTGTAGATATAATTTGTTTTAGATTCCTGTTTTTTGTTTTGTATTGAGACCATACAGAACTCTCAGTCTTTACCACCTAGTAGACATTTTTAAAATACAGAGAAAATGTATTGTTAGAAACGTAGTAGGCATTAGGTATACTGTATTGTAGGTGAGTTTTTTTTTTTTTAAGCACCAGAAATACAAGCAAAGCATTTTAATAATAATGGCTATCTTGTTGAGTATGTTCATATACCTGCCATCACTTACATTATGTTGACTCCACTCAGTAGGTTTTGTTCTAGCCCATATTTTATTTAAAAAAAAAATTATGTTTTATGTGTGCATGTGTGTATGAGTGTATTGCCTGCATGTATATAAGTGCACCGTGTTGTTCAATACCCATGGAGGCCAGAAGTAGGCATTGGAGCCCCTGGAAATGGAGTTATAGACAATTGTTATATGGGTGCTGGGAATCAAACGCAGGTGCTCATGGTATATTTTCTAATTAGACCTCGTGAAGCACCCATCTTCGGGGGGCTTGAAAACAATGACCCTTTTTAGATCTGTGTAGTGGTACTTCCACTTGTACTCACCGCCTGTATTGGTCCCAGTGACTTCAGACTCCGCTTAGTGTGAGACTGACTGGAGGGTTACAGATTATAAGTGAACCCTAGCTGTCCTCCACTTGCTTGATGTGGTATGGAGCTTTATCTACTCTAAAAAGGAGGGCCTTTTTGTCTAATTCACTCATCGGTGGTATTTGGACTAGTGGAGCCCTGCCTTCCCCTTTGTTGTCTCATGGGAGAAGTATACCAACTTTAGAAGAGAAGTGCCATAAACTCCAGAGTCTTGCTGGCCTCTCCTCTGGTTCTACCAAAGCCCAGAAATCCCAGCATGGTTTTCCTGGATTGTAGATGAGGGAATAATAAGCAAATATTTTCAGTGCCTCTTTCAAAACCACATGACTAAAAAATAATGGAAGAAAATTTAGAACTCAAATGTCATTGAATTTATAAAAAGAAACATTTCACTCTCCTATAAATTTTTAACACATATACTAGACAGATTATTTTAAAGTATCATGTGAATTCTGTTCTAAAAGACTTGACTGTCCATTGAGGGTACAGGCCAATGTGTGTCAGTAACCATACTGTATAGCAAGTGCTCATAGCAGGGTTTCCTTTCATACTTATTAAATTATTACATAAGAAAAATATATTCATGTGTGTATATCTTTGAACATATTCATACACAAATACAGCATTGTATAATTCATTTTCCCTTTTACCAATTTTTCTGTATCTTATATAAATTTATATGGAAGCTTTTTCATGTCAGAAAGGTAAGAGAAAATTTTTGTAGTCAGTAAATAGAAGAGAAAGACTTTGGTAGCATTTGTTTCCTGAGGGCAGGAAACTCATTTGATCTACCCAATTAATCTGTAGATTCAACATAGTTTCTGTTAAAATCTCATCTGACTTTATGGGCAGAAATTGACATGCTGGTCCTAAAACACCTAAGAAAGCACAAAGGAACCATAATAGAATTAGCAATTCATAGTCCCTCCCTCCCTTCCTCCTTCCCTCCCTCCCTCTTCTTTTCCTCCTGCCTCCCTCCCTCTCAGTCTTTCTCCTCCCCTGACCCAGGGGTTCACACATTGAGGCAAGTGCTGGACCACTGAACTATATTTCCAGCCTTCTTTTTTAGAATTTTTTTATTCATTTTTGTGTATATGTATTTGTGTGTGTATTCACATTTTGAATGTGGAAGTCAGAGAACAACTTTTTGCTGTGTGCGTCCCGGGGATCAAACTCAGGTCCTCAGGCTTGGTAGCGAGTGCTTTTGTCACTCAGCCATCTTGCCAGCCCTCCAGCCCCTTTTAAGCCATTTGAGCGGGGAGAATATTTTATTTTTTGTGTATGTGTGTTTCGCCTGCATGTATATAAGTGATCTTGTGTATGCAATGCTGGCAGGAGCCAGAAGAGGGCCTCAGATCCTTTGGAACTAGAGTTACAGTTGTTAGCCACTGTGTGGGTGCTGGGAACAGAACCTGGTCCTTTACAGGAGCAACCAGTACTCTTAATTGCTGAGCCATCTCTTCAGCCCCATTTGAGACAGGGTCTCCCTGTAGCCTCCCCACTCCCTCTTTTCCTCTTTCTTCCACCTTGTTTTGTTTTGAATGTGAAGGGTCCCCAAGAGGCTCATGTGCTGAGCTCCTGGTCTCTGGTGGTAGCACTGTTTGGGAAGGTTGTGGAACCGTTAGGAGGTTGAGCCTTGCTGGAACAAGTAGGTCATTGATAGTGGGCTTTGAGTTTTTATAGCTTCATCCCACTTGTTCACTCTCTGCTTTTCTTACTTCAGACACCGTGTAACCAGCTGATTTTCCACTCCTGCCTCCATGCTTTTCCTGCCTTGATGGAGCTGTAAGCCAGAATAAACTCTTCCATCCTTAAATTGCTTCTTGTCAGGTATTTTGTGGCAGCAACAAGAAAAGTAATTAATGCAGCCCACAACTGATACCTGTGTAAATGTCAAAAATTAATCATGCCAGATATGGCAGTGTGTATCTACAACCCCAACATGAGAGGCTGAGGCAAGAGTATAGCAAGCTGCAAGCCAGCTGGGGCTATTTAAAGATCCTGTCCTGTAAAAACAAAAATCGAGGCCTGGGGTTCTAGGTCAGTAGTAGTGCACTTGGCTAGCATATGCAAGACCCTGGGTTCCTAAACAATACTTGAAACAGTAATTAGAAAGATGACCTAATTAAAAAATAGATAGTGAATATCTGAATACATTTTTCCTAAGAAGATACTAAAATGGCCAGCAAACACATGAAAAGGTGTTTAACAGTGTTCATGTATTAGGGAAATGCAGATTAAGAATACAGTGATACCATTGTATACCCATTAAAATCTAACAAATAACATAGACAACAAATATGAGATAATCCAGACCTGAGCTGGGGCAGAGACAGTATTGATGATATTACCGGATGAATCGATTTATTGATTGTGGATATTAGTCAGGGCTATGACAAAGACTCTTAATGTTTGTTGATTGTTAATTGAACATAAGTACATCTCTACAGTTTTAGGATTTCATCACAATTATAGTGTGAGTGGTGCTTATGTATCTATAAAGTTCATTTCCATGGTCAGTGTACATGAACTGGAAGTTCTGAGCCTCTGGAGGAAAGGTTGTAATGGGTGGACAGTGGGATAGATGCACTTTGCTGCTTTGTTGTACTTGGCCATGTTGGTTCCTCACTTTTCTTTAATTGGTTGCCAGCATTTCAACATAGTGAGATTTCACATAAAAATCAGGGTTTCTGGCTTTTCTTGAAAAAGCAGAAGATCTGGCAACTTCGACATTCTCTCATGGCAACAGGTCAGCCTAAGCTGGTTAGTGACTTCCTTAGACACAGTACACTGAGGTCTCTGTTGTCACTGTTTCTTCTGGGAATCGGAATTTGTGACCCTTGCTACAGCAGTTTCAGAAAGCTGTTTTCCAAATCTTGAATTGTTATATTCTTTATAATTTTAAAATTTTCATTTACTTATTCAGTGTGTGTGTGTGTGTGTGTGTGTGTGTATTTATGCATGCATGCCGAGGCTCACCTTTGAAGGTCAGAGGCACCTTGTGGGAATTGGTTCTGTCCTACCACATGGGTTTCAGGTATCGAACTCAGATTGTCAGGCTTGGTGGCAATCACCTTTCCCTACTGAGCCATTTCTCCTGCCCGCATTCTAACTTCTGTTAGTATTTCAGCTTATATTGATAGTTAACAATCTTTATGATGATGATAACTATCTAGTTAGAATATGGGTTCTGTTATGGCAGTATTTGTTTTGTGTTCTGAATGTTCTGCATGGTTCTGGTATAATGCAGTGCACACTGATTTGACAAGGTGATTGAGAAGGGTTGATAATACTAGAGTATTCAAGACATTTTTATGAGAATCTAAAACATTTTGACATGTTGGTTTAGCAAGCATAGACTCTATTGATATCTTGGAGGATTAATTCAAGGTTATTAGTGATAATTCTCTCCTTTTTATGTATTTTCTTTCTTTCGGAGAACGAGTCTCGTTATATGGCCCAGCCTAGCCTGGAACTTAGGATCTTTCTGCTTCAGCCTCCTCAGTGCTGGGATTATAGGTTGCTGCTATCATGCCTGCTTATCTTGCTTCATTTTTATTAATCAGTTATTATAAATAATTTCAGGGTTAAAACTCCTTGAGTGGGTTACTGGCATTGTAAGGTAAATAAACAACATCTTAAATATTAACTATTTTGTTGGCTGTACTAATTACATGGATTCCGTGAAGTTAAGTCTTACAAGTGTTTTCTTCACAGGTAAATGATTATAGAAAATAAATGGAAGGAGTTGAGATCTTTCCTGGAATATTTATTGTCAGAAAGGAGATGGAAAACCTTTTTTTTTTTTTAAAAAAAAAGAAGTGTATAAATATATAATGAAAACAACTGATACTGTTAGAAGTATAGAAAAAGGCTATGTTCTGTGCATACAGTCTAAATTTTCTTATTTTATGAACATAAACCTAATTTTTTAGCCCCTCAGTAACCTGTTGGGTAATGATTCTGAATATCTAGTTCAAACATCATAAATAGTGATTTTGTGCCATGAATATTTCTTAACCCTTATTTTGTGTTTATTATTATATTAGGTGAGAAATTCGTCCACACTTCTCTTTAGTTCCTTGATTACAAGAATTTTTGGAGTTAAAAGGGGAAAGGATGAACTTTCCAAAACAAATAGGTAAGTTTTTATGCCTACTAATTTCACTTTTTATAAAATATTGTCTAGGCCACAGATAATTGTAAAAATTCACAGATTCATCTATAGTATACAACTATAAAAATACTATATTGAATTAAACCGTGCCACTAGTATCTAAGTCCTTGGGATAAAACATTGACTATTTAATGAGCAGGTTTCAGAGCAACAAAAATAGAGCAAGGTGGTAAGGGCAGAAGTGTAGATTTGTCTTTGTATTTTCTTTAAATGTTCCTAAATGTCCTAAATTACTTTTTCTTATGTGTTATCAAATATTGACTTGCATGGTATTTTGAACCATGTAGATGGAAATGTAGCCATCTGTGATATTCTCATCAGAACATGTCCCAGAGTTCCTTTCTATTAAACCCTGTAAAGGAAATGGTTAGAGATTTAGACCACATAGAATAAATAGTGCTTTTTGTTTATGTGTTTTACTCTCTAAGATGATTTTCTTTTAACAAGATTTTTTTGGTACCTGGTAGGAAACCCCTGAAACCATTTTGGTTGTGGGTAAAATTTTAATGTAATATACAAATTATATTTGTTTTTAAAGAAGAAAGCTTTGCATAATTGTTCTTTAGCACTTAAAAGGATTTAATGATAATCAAGGCAACTCTCAGCTGTTAACACTAGATGTCACTGTCGCTGCATGTCTGTTACCTCCTTATTTTCATTTGGGATCCAGTTCGACCAAGTGGTCTTTCTCTTAAGAATTTAGATGTAAGGGACTGGACGGTGACTCAGTGGTTGCACTGGCTACTCTTGCAGAAGGCCTGAGCTCAAGTCCCAGCACCTACATGGTAGCTAACACCCATTCATAATTCCAGTTCTGGGGGCTCCGGTGCCCTCTTCTAACCTGTACAGGCACTGCATGACCTGGGTGCACTTACATACATGCAAGTAATACACTTAACACACATAAAATTAAAAAAAAAAAAAGAATAAAATATTTTTTAAAAGAAGGTTTTATTAAAAAAATTTTTTTTCTTAAGAAAAGAGTAGGGGGCTGGAGAGATGGCTCACAGTTAAAAGCACTAGCTGTCCTTACAGAAGACCTGGTTTTGAATCCCAGAACCTACATGGTGGCTAACAACTGTCCATAACTCCAGTTTCAGGGGATCTGATGCCCTCTTCTATCTTCTGATGGCCTTGCATGATATGGGTGCACTTACCTACATGCAGCCAATACATGCATACATATAAAATAAAGAAAAGTAGTGATAATAAATATTTTTTTTTACAAAAACAAAAGAATCTAGATGTAAATTCAGGTCCAGTTTTTTTTACAGCCTAAAAACATTACTATGATTCAAATTTAAATTTTAAGCACTTATAGAATGTATTTTCTTATGATGGAACTAAGTCTTAGGAATTAATAAATGTTGTGCTGGATACTGTGAATACACCTCTGAAATCCTAATACTTGAGTGGTTAAGACAGGGGGATTGTGACTTTGAGGCCAGCCTGAGCTACAGAATGAGACCATGTCTCCCCCCTGAAAATCATGAAATAATTTTATGATATGCTGGCAGTAATGTTAACGAAACACAGGTAGTAATTTGAGTTGTCTTTTAAATCACTATTTATCAGTCTATAAAATTCACCAAATATTTAAAAGGAAGGTAACAGTACAATTCCCCTGAGAATATGCAGTAAACACCAGAGTGAGTTTTTAAAAGAGATTTTATTTTATATGTGTGTGTGTGCGTGTGTATGTGTGTGCACATGTGTGTGTGGGTGCCCACAGAGACCAGAAAAAGGCATCAGATCCCTTGGAGCCAGTGTTAAGGGTATTTGTGAGATGACAGATGTGGGTACCAGGATCCAAATTCTGGTCCTCATGTTTGACTAGCAAGTGCTCTTAACCAACTGCTAATCAATTTCTCTAGCCATTTTTTTTTTTTTTTTTGCAACTGACTTGCATTTTCATAGTACATAAAGAAAGTATTTCTTCTTTGGGAGAATGATTATAATTTTTTGCTTTTAAGACTGTTCTTTTTTTAAACCAATTTATTATTATTTTTATTTTACCTGTATGAATGTATTACCTGCATGTATGTAAGTGCACCCATGTCCTGCAGTGTCTGGAGAGGTCAGAAGAGGGCAAAGGATCCCCTGGAACTAGAGTTACAGAGAGTTGTTGGCTGCCATGTGGGTGCTGATAACCCAACCTGTAGCCTTTTCAAGAGCAGCCAGTGCTCTTAACCACTGAGTCATCTCTCCAGACCTAGATTGTCAAAGTAATTAATTTGTAAGTTAACTTAAAATGTTTAATGTTTGGTTTTCTTCATGTTTGGCCACTTTGTTAGAGAAGTTATTACACTACAGTGTATTAAGGTTCCAAAGCATTGGATCAAGTTATAAACCTGTGATTAATATCGATATAAACAGCCCTGGTGGTTCAAGCTTTTAATCTTAGTACTTGGGAGGGAGAGGTAGAATGATCAAGAGATGTAAGTCATTCTGGGCTACATAGCTAGTTTGAAGCCAGCCTGGGCTCCATAAGACCTTGTCTCAGAAAAACAAAAACAAATTGTTTTCCCCTTGTAGTTTTTGTGTAGTGACTCTTGGATGTGTACATAAATTTTACTGTGTATAGGAGAAAATGATGAGATTCATTTCATTGAGGCTGCATCTGAATGAGGGTGGAGGATACCACAGACAGCTTGAGTATTTTTACCAAAATCACACTGATAGAAGCACATATTGTATATTTCTTCTCCTAGGATAGGAAAGGTTAGAAAATTATTGTTTTCTTAGAACGAGGGAAATGGAGTATTTTCACAATGCTTTTGAGTAATGTTGAGCAATTAAGAAATTGATTACTTAAATGTGGTTAGCATTTTGGGCAAGAGTCCTTATTTTAGTGGTCTGAAAATCCATGTGTATCATCCTTATACAGTCTTCTGTTCTCTGTTGAATACTTCTAAGAGTCTGTGTTTTGCCAGCTCCCATTAGATTTACTCTGTAAAACCTTTATCATTTTAAATCTGCTGTTATTTATAATGAGTCTTCTGCTTTTGTGGCTTATTTAATTATGTCGATTTTTGTTGAAATGTTTATATGCTCATTCCTATAATATTAAGTCCCTGAGGGCAGGTTCTTTTCCATCTGTTCTTTTTATCTGTAATGGGCACTTTAAGAATACTGGAAGTAATGACTTATAGGCTGGTGCCTTAGCAGTCATCTAACTTTAGCTGATGACAGCTCGCAGGACAGTGACGTTTACTTTCACAACTGCAGCATCCTGCACAAAGTCTTGCAACTGTGTGCTCTTGGTCAGCAAGGAACTAGACAGAAAAACATCTGCCTTTTCCATCAAGTGGGGAAAACCTGTCTCTGGAATAAATAAACTTGGTTTCTAAGCATTTTGCTGCCACTGGAAATGACCTTAATAGACTCCTTTATCCACTCTGCACTTGAGTTTCTCCATCCCTATCACAGGAATAATAAGGTCAAGGCTGTGTCCTCTTGGGGTTATTGTCAGCACGAAACAAACTACTAGACCTTTTCTTTCTTCAAAAATATTGGAAGCTCTACCTGGAGACACAGTTTGCTATTTCTTTCTGTTACTGCTTCTATTACTGTATTCATCCCATGGTCTTGCTGTTAGACAGTGGCTTTTGAGAAGAATACAGGGTCAGTATCTTAACATCTTTTTGTGTACTTGGTGCCTCTCAAAGTGTCTCATGTGTAGGAGACTCATAGGCATACTTGCTTAATAAGTAAGCAAATTTTGATGCTAGAAAAGGAATAAGAAACCTGATTTTTATACCTGCTTTTATCCCTAGATGACTGTAATAATCTCCTTCAACAAGTTAATTGCCCTCTCTCTGTGCCTTGAGTTTCTCCCCTGCAAAATGAAGGGTCTGGAGTAGTCCCAAGCTCTCTAAAATACTATGCTCAGGCTTTACATGAAGTTAGAATAACAAGTTTAAGTGATATTTATTTCCAGTGCTTAGGACAGTACCTAAGTAGAGTGTAGAGTAACAGAATATATTGGGATAGTTTTGCACTTTCCTGTGTCAGTACTGAGCTCGTGGCCTGCACCTACCATGGACTTCGTATTAACATGGGAGAAGAGCACTTGAGGAGCTGAAACCTGGCCCTTGTTCTAGGAGCTTACAGCTCCACGGGAGAGACAAAGTCAGTATCTGTGAGCCAAATGAACTAGAAAACAGCATATCATAGTTGCTTGCACAGCATGATGTCGGTAATGAATGCTGTGGCTAAGAAATGGGAGAACTAAGTGCAGCATCGAAGGGAAGCAAAGTTTCTTAAAAGGTGTGGTGGATGAGTAGAGGTGGGGCGCATGAGGGGAGGGTGGTGGTTTTGTTTTTGAAACAAGGTCTCCCTGTACCCCTACCTGGTCTGGAATTTGCTATGTCAGCCAGGCTGGCCTCAGTCTCACAGAGATCTGCCTGTCTCTGCCTCCTGAGTGCTGGAGACAAAGGTGTGTGTCTCTACCCCTGATCTAGGGAAGGCCAATTTAAAAAAGGGAAACAAAACATAATCTTAGGTTGCTAAAGGGAAACTCATATTTAGATAGTTTGGGAAAGTTTAGTGCAGTTTAAGAAAATGTGTCTGTAAAAGCATTATTAGATCCCAGTAGAATGATCTCCAGTGACTGTGTTTAGAGATGTTAAAGTGACTTTATTTTCCAGGGTATAAATGACAGAATTATTTTAGTTATTTCTCTTAGCATCTAGGTGACACGGGTCTGCCAGCATCTTACAGGAGTGTCTGACCAACCCAGCCCAGCACCCTGCTTATAGAAGGCTGTGAAGGAATTTTCAGACAGAAAGGATTTTTCCTGTTTTCTAGGAAAATAGATTCCACAAGTTTTTGTGATTACCTACTTCATTGTTTAGGGAAGAATTCAATTCTCAAAAATAAAATTGAGATTTGAGGGGTACTGGGCTTTTTGTTTTTGAGAATGTAATTATTCGAATTCAGAAAAACTTGCTTTGAACTGTGTAGTAGATTGTGGCAAGTACTTATTTGACAAAACTGAAAATCCGAATTTTCTTTGTAACCAGGATTATATTAACATCTTTAGACTCAAAGAGTTCTCATATTTTCCACTGAGTGAGCATTTATTTTGTTCTTACTTTGGTCCAGGCTCTTGGCTAGGTACTGGGATGCGGATGTGAATCAGAAATATTGCATGCCTCCGCCAGGAATGGAGCTCATTTGGTAGAGTGCTTGCCTAGCATGTAGGAAACCCTGGGTTCAGTCTCTAACACCTCATAAATAGAGGATGGGGGTAGGGGTGAGGGATGAGGACTACGGGAAGATCAGAAGTTTAAGGTTATCGTTTGGTTACATGGGATTTTGAGGCTAGCCCAGGATACAATACCTTGTCTCCAAAAAGAAAAGAAAAGGGACCAGCACTAGTCTTTTGGGGAAAAAACACTTTCCTGCAAGCCAAACAAACTAAGTTTGATCTTGGAACCCATGTAAAAGTATAAAGAGTGAATTATTTCATGCCCTTGGGGGAAACTGATATAGAGTGTCATAGTCGTCTGCTGTGCCTGAATGTCTGTTCAACTAAAATTGAAGAGTGGGAGACGTTCCTAGGAGAAGTTGAGAAATGCCTAGTCATTTGCCTTCTGTTATACCACAGAGTAGAACACAAGTCACATTCCATCTGTGTCCTGCTAACACATGGAACCACTCATGGACAGAATGTCACTTTTTTTTTGAGTCTAGCTTTAGATTTTACATTATCAAACTGTGGAGAATGAGCCACTTTACCCAGGGTCTGATGGGAACCAGTAATCTCTTATCTTCAAAATGGCAAAATGGTAGGCTGGATTTAGTAGGAAAGGTAAGAGGGGGCCAAGAAAAAGTCTACATTGAGGGGACTGTTCAGATCCTTTCTTTGGAAAGTAGAAATCTCATGGATTACATTCTTTGTGACTCAGTGAGTGTTATTTTTCCTCATTGAGCTCTCCCCACACCCAATCTTTTCATGCCCATGCAGGGGAAGGAAAAGCAGGCTTCAGGGATTCCAGTGTCACACTGTAAAACCAGGAAGGTAGAAGAAAATCTTAATTTTCAGGTTGGTAAGTAGGGAGTGAATTAAATTCCTAGTAAGAAATTTACTGTTTTTACAGTTACCTCTATAAAACTTATATTTGGATAAGAGTTTGGTGCTATAGGGAAAGAATTTGGGGACTTATAAAAATTCTTGCCTAAATTATGATTTCATTTAGACTTTACCTAATGTTTCTAAGAGTCCATGTTTACATTTTTTCATTCAGGTCTTTAATTAAAATGAGATCATTAACAACAATTACTATTACTGGGTTTTGTCCTAGAACCTAAGAAATCATCAATTCTGTTCACACTTTGAAGATGTGAAAATTGAGGTTCAGAAAATCACTTAAGAGTGATTTGCTCAAGATCATAAAAGTAGTATTGGTAATATAATTTAGTGGTTATTTTTAGTTCATAATAAGCTCAAAACAAAACATTTAAAAATTTTGCTGATTATTCTATTAGCAACAATAATATTAAATTGGATTCAGTGATGTAGCATATGAGGTTCATCCTCCCAAAGAGACACTTTACTTGTAGGATTTTAAATATTAGTGATTTGAAGTTAAGAGCCTCAGTGTTTGGATACAGTCTAGAGGTACCATTCATTTATTTTCAACACAGATGTTTGAAGAATATGCAATCTTGTTCTTTAGCCTGAGTAGATAAATGAGTAATTTTAGAGCTTGAGAAATAAAGTGCAAGTCTTGTGTTACCCTTGTTGAGAGAGTTCTTCAGATCAGAGTTAAGTCTATACTGACACATTGGCCTGTTGAAAAGTTCATGTTTCAAGCTTTAGATTCATGGATTATACATAGGAAAACTACAAATAAAGTTTTTAATCAAAAAGAAGTTCTTGAAAAGAAGTATGTTCGTGAACTTGAAGTGGGAATTACTCATTGTGTTCTTAAATATTGACTCTTACATGGACCAAGTGATCTTTGTTCATAAGTACTGCTTCAGGCCATTGCCTTCTTTAATAACTGAAGCATTGTTGCTTTCGTCTGAGCATGTTCTATGGAATTTTGGCAATGTGTGCATCCTCTTTCCGCATCTTAGTAAAAGCATGAATAAATATTTTTTCTCAGCTTTGGTATTTTTGTAGCTTACATTTTATATGAGCCAGACTAATATAATGTAATACAAGGATTACATAATGTAAGATGTCAGGATTGCTTCCAGGACTATGAGATAAAGTCTTCATTTATCAGGAGGTTTATAAGCAGCATTTGTTGCCCATTCAGTACCCGTAGAGAAATACTACAGAGCTTCCGAATGAGAAGATGAAGACAAAGAGGTTAAAGATGGAGGGAGCAGTTTCTTTAGAATTTGGGTAGCATTTCTTTTTCATCCAAAACTTAGTCCTTTTAACTACTAATTTTAGTAGTAAATAGTTTGAAATTCCGGGAATTTCTGATTGTTACACTGAACTTTTAAAATAAAATATAATCAATAAAAATGTTCATAGAATACTTACTATGTACCTTGGCACTCTAGTGTGTACAGAAGTAGTTCATGACATGGTCTTGGATTTCAAGAAGTTTGTTGTTTAGTGTGAGATAAGAACAACTTGTGAACTAGTTTAAGAAATATATCAAACTTTGTGGTACTGACTGCCAGGGGACAAAAGGTCAGAACAGGATGAAGTCGTTCCAGGTAGCAGTCTGGCTTGAATCTAGATATGAAGAATGGGCAGGGCTTAGACATACCAAGGAGGGGATTGCATGTGGGATTATATGATTATGTGTGTGTGTGTCTGTAGGTTGGAAAGACACTGATATGTCTAAGAATGTTTGATGAGACAGATCAACTTGGACAGTCTGAAGGGCACAGTGGATAGATACAGTCGTCACTTGTTCCTGGAACAGGGATTCATTGACCACCTACTCGAAGTGGTTCTTTGTTTTATGAGTAACCTATATCAAGATTAGTTTGAATTTTACACACTATTAAGGATTATTTAGAACTTTCTGTATCACAAGATTGTATGATAAAACCACTTTTAAGAATCATTGAGAAGAGAGTGCATTCTCTGTCACCAGCTAGTGGAATTGGGGAGCATGATGGTCCTTTAAATGGGTTGCTCATGACTTGTCAACTGTTTCTGTAGATTCAAGCTGAGTTCAGCCTCTTTGGTATGAAACTTGTAGCATTTATTCTTTTTGTCACTCCTAAATTAGCTGGTGTCTGTGCTAATGGGGAAGTATGCATTATATTTTAATGAATAGTAGCTTTCTGAAGACTTTAAGAAGTACTTAAAAAATTTCTTTTTTGCTTATTTTCGTAAGCTTATTTGCTTGTTTTAGTAAGCTTTTTTGCTTATTTAAGTAAACGTTTATGTCAGGCATGTAGTATTTACCTAAATGATTTATTTGACATTGGATTTCTTTCTGTTTCTCAAAAAGAAGGCTCTATTACCATCTGTGTTATACTAGACATGATTTGAGTGGTACTGTGGGACACTGATCAAGACAGGTGAAAAGTCATGTTTCTGATTGCTAGGTGCATCACCAATTATGAGAAAGTTGCTTATTAAAGTATCTTGGCAGCCACAGAAAGACTTACTTTTAATTGTAGTTAATATACCATAAATACACCCAAGTTGTCGGATAAAAATTTAACATAGTCTTTTATATATAGTAAATAGTCAGCACATGTAAATCTGTGAGCATTTCATAATTACGGACATTTAAAAATCTTACAGAAATTAAAGTGCTTCTTTGGGAAAATGAGCTTCATATTTGGTATTAGAATCTTCTACCATTCTGTCAGACAGAGATCCGTTCCATTTTCCTAAAGTTTTAATTTTTAAAATATTTTGTTTTTTATTTTTATTTTATGTGAATGAATATATTGCCTGCATATGTGTAAGTGCACCCATGTTGTGCAGTGCCCAAGGAGGTCAGAAGAGGATGTCACATTCCCCTGGAACTGGAGTTATGGATGGTTGTTAGCCTCTATTTAGGTCCTGGGAATTGAACCCAGGTCCTCTGCAAGAGCAGCCAGTACTCTTAACTGCTGAGCCGCCTCTCCAGTCCTCTAAAGTCTTAATTTTTGATATGGGGATAATAATACTAATAGTGTGGTTGGTGAGTGAATCAGGAAACGGAATGCCCAGTCTATTCACCTGTTAGGTGTTTGTGGGACTGTGTGTATATGGGGAAGTAGTGTGAGCAGACAGGGAGCAGGGAACAGTAGTACCTAGCTTTGGAATGAATAGATAGGCTTTGAGTCCATGGGAGTGCTGAGTTCTTGACCTATGGACTCCATGTCTTAGGAATTATTTAAGCAGTATATGCTGTTGTTTTCACCCCCCTCAAATTATAGTTCCATTTGTTATTAACATGAACTTGTAATAATTCTGACTTGCAGCTGTTAGAATGCTTGTAGATGCCAGTAAAAGAAAACCCAAGACAGAATTTAAACACGGAAAAGTTAATATCCCATATGTAATCAGGAAGTTTTAAGGATATTGATACATTTCAGATTCCTAATACCATCAAAGATCCAGGTTTTGTCCTGTGTTTTTACTGTGCCATCCCAGATGTAATGGCATGGATAAAGCCAGGGAAGCATCTTTGATGATTGCAGAATGGTTGCAGTCATAAAAATGATGTAGCCATCAGTCACATCCTGATGCTGTAGGGTCCAGGCATGGTAACCAGTGGCCTTGGGCATCTCTAATTTTTTTTCCTTTTTTCTTTTTTAAGAATCAACCAACAATCCTGTGTACATTATTGTGCTCTTATCTCCACGTCTCACATTTTTTTCATGTCTTGTTAGCAAAAGTTAATATGTCAACATGTCCCAGCTTAACCCTGGAGAGAGAAATAGATTCACCATAATTTTCTTGGGCTAATCCAGGTTCTTCAGTTGGGTCTGGGGTTGGTGCCAGCCCTCCCTGAAGCATGTGACTGCTCTGAGAAGGGTGAATTTCCAAACAAAATTAAGTTCCAGTAACAGGAAGGATGAGGTGAAGGAATGAATGTTGATCAAACAATCAATCATGTCTGCGGCTATATTCTTCTAGGTTAGCTCAAAAACTTTGGCAATGTTTTTATTAAAAATGGTGACTTACTTATAGGAAGATATATGTATAGTATTTTATTTTAGCCTGATAGAAAAGTATATTTTCACCTTTGTATATTTCCTACGTATAATTGTGAAAAGATGTGAAGTGGTACCGGTGCCTTTTATGTGTTGCTGTGTCCGAATTCCTGAAGCTAAGTAATGTATAAAGAAAAGAAGTTTATTTGACTCATGATTCTGGTGGCTGGAAGTAGTACAAAAATATGGCCCTGGACATGCCCCTTTAGCTGCATAACAACAAGGCAGAAAAGCAGAAAGGGAACCAACTACATATAGAAGGGCTAAGTGCGTGGGTGGCCTTGATGTATAAATTCCTAGTTTCTTGAACCCTAATCATTCCATGAGACCTGACCCATTTCTCAAGATAACATAGTCCATTCACGAGCATAGAACTGTTTGTAATGTAACTACCTTTCATTAGGCCTCACCTTTAAAAAATTTTTATTTTGTGTGTAAGAGTGTTTTGCCAGCATGTATGTAAGTGTACCACGTGTGTGGGTTGCCTACAGAGGCCAGAAGAGGGGGTCGAATCCCTTGGAACTGGAGTTACAAAAAGTTACTAGCCACTATGTGGGTGCTGGGAACTGACCCTGGGTCCTCTGCAAGAGCAGCCATTGCTCTTAACTGCTGAGCCCTCTCTCCAGCCCCTAAGCTGCACCTCTTAAAGTCTCCATAACATCAGTAGTGGTACACTGAGGACCCAACTTCCAGGGCCCTCGGAGGGTCAAACCACATCTATTCTGTAGCACCCAGAAACAAAGTGTATGTTTTTTCAGATGAGTGAAGTTGTGTAGAACATTAAAATAGAGATTCTGAATACAGGACCATCAGTTTCTAAGATTGAAAACCCAATTCTGCAGTGTGAGATTTTGCCCAACATCATAGCTAACAGAACGTTAAACGTTTTTAATTACAAACTCTGATTCACTTTAGAATTTGATCCATGAATTACAATATTTATTCTCTGATTGGAAGGCCAAACTATCTGAAATCAAATAATCTTTCTAAACTTACTGGAATTGGTATTTGATTATTTTAATTTCTGAGCCCCAAATCTCTATTCTGTTTAAATTGGATGTGGTATTTTGATGTGACTTTTTTGGCCTCTGAACTCAGATTAGGCCAATTGTCCTGATAATCTCTTTTTCTCTGCCTGCCAACTTTTGCTTTTCTCTCCTCTAAACTCTTAACTGTTTTGCTAATACAAGCTGCCTCTACAGAAGTAGAGTATGATGCTGTCTGGGTCAGGCCAAACCAACTGGGCTTAACAGGAGATGGGGGCAGATTAGCTTCATTGGACAGGATCAGTAACTCTGATCCAGTTGCTAAATCCTAGAGGGCTAGAATTTTCCAGTCTGTGAGCTCATCTTCACCTTACTCTTAGGACATCTTTATCTTTGCTGCACTTACTTCTGGGACTACTCAGGTCCTGAACAGATTCAGGTACATATAATGGTCAGTTCTGCCCTTTTATTCACTTAAGCCCCTCTAGCAACTCCTGTAATCTAAGCCCTGTGTCTGTGGTTCCACCTCTATGGAATTGTTGTCTAGTGATCCAGTGTTTTCCTTTCCTCATTCATTGAGCAAATCCACTTACTAAGTTCAAGGCTTTGAGCACTGAAGGGAATTCAGACATTTATAAAATTTGATCTGAACTCTGAAGAACATTGGAAGAGTAGTGACAGGGCCTGGATTCAACTTTGAAGCTGGCTCTAAAACAGCTATGAAGGTGTAAGTACCCTGTGGACTTGTTCTCCCTTACAGGAACCATTTGTATACCTTGCTCCTCACATTTCCTCACTTTAGCGCCCCTACACAATGGCACCTTCAGCAGAGCACTTTCTCAGCCTTTCAGTTCACACCCTCACATCCTTCAAACACCCACCTCTACCTTCTTTTACAGTTCTTTCTTGAAGGTAGAGAGATGTTTTCTACCATTTCCTTATTCTGCAAGTATAAGACATAAGCACAGAGCAATATTGGTAATATCTCCCTACTTATATTTGGAAATGAAATGATGCTTAAGAAACACATTGTCACTAACTTCTACAACTAGCAGGTGCTCCATTTTCACCAGAAACTCAGTACAACCATCTTTATCTCCTTTATGCTTTAATTAAGCTTTCTCTTAAGCTTCAACATTTCAGAGATATAAAAGAACTTCTTTTAATATTGCTCTCATTTTATTACCTACCAATGTTATTGTAGGTTGGTGTCTTAGTTTCTTTTCTTGTTGCTGTGATAAAATATTTTAACTAAAGGAACTTAAGAGAGAAAGGGTTTATTTTAGCTCATAGTTCAAGGTCTAGTCCATCACTGTGGGGAAGTCAAGGTAGCAGGATCCTGAAGCAGTAGGTAACTGCATATTCCCAATCTAGACACAGAGAGGCTAAATACATGGTGCTTTTTCTCCATTTTATTTATTTTCACGGTCCAGGATTCCCAGGAAATGGTGCGACCCACAATAAAGATGGGTCTTCCTATATTAGTCAACATAATCAAGATAATTCCCCACAGGCTTGCCCAGAGGCCTGTCTCCTGGGTAATTCTAAATTCTGTCATGGATCTGGACATTTGACACTATCACAGCTTGTTTCTGGTTTTTTATCATTATGAAAATATAATGGGGGCCTGGAGAGATGGCTCAGTGTATAAGAGTATTCACTGCTCTTCCAGAGGACTCAAGTTCTATTCCCAGCACCCACATCATGTAGCTCACAATTACTTGTAACTTTGGCTTCAGGAAATCTTACACCACTGGGCTTCCTGGGCATCTGCACCCCACACAGGAACATACACATATGCATAATTAAAAAATAGAAACACATCTGAAAATGTGATTCAAGAGTCAAATAATTCATTTCTGTAGGGTGCTTGAAATGCTAGCATTTACAATATTAATATCTTTGGGAAGATGTATTTCCTTTGCTATATGACTGTCTGTTAGTTGTAGCCTTCACAGGTAGATGTACCATTTTTAAATACTTGCTTTTATCCTTCCTATTTTTAGCCCTGGCTGCCTTCAGAACTGCCCTTGTGTTCTGCCAAGATGGTTGGCTTGCCCATGAAAATTGGATTCTGTGGAATCCATGGCAGTTCCTAGAGGAGTTCTTTTCTCTAAAAACCTCTTCTTCCTGACCCCATTAAACTGAAATTTAATGATTTTTTCAGTGCCTTATATGTGTAATGTTATTCTTCATAGATTTTTAAAAAAATTTATAATAACAGAAGTCATATTTTTCAGTTCATTTGACTTAATTTGGAGTAACTTTGTACACATGATCTGATACCTGTCAAAAAATAGTTATTAAGCATCAGCTGTCTGCTTAATGCTAGGCAGCAAGGACAGCTTATTCTTAGGGAATATAAATGTGCTTGTAAACACACAAACCAGAACATACTACTGGACAGAGTAATTAAGGAAGAGTTAGGTGTTATTATGATGGGAAGTAGTAATGAGAAAGAAGAGGATGGATTACATATTAGGAGTCTAGTTATACTTTTGTTCTAGGATAACCCGAGAGACAAGCATCTGAGATTATTACATGCTCTATGATGGATATGCTGTAGTCTGTGTGTGCTAAGCAATAGTTGGGTTCTTGGCCAACTCTTAAGATGTTTCTCTGCTTTTTAGAATGACTCCATGATTTTTATGTGTATTCTTTTTTGAGTAGCAGTGGTGCGATGTGGCAGTTGGATCAAATCCAGGACTGCGTGTATGCTAGGCAAGCACTGTGTGAGCAAACCATATACCTAGGCCTTGGAATGCATTCTTTATCATTATAAGCACTCTGTAGTTGGGGAATAATAAATGATGTCAATGATATTTGTTGCCTGCACATCTGGAGTTTTTGATTTGTTTACCAAAGAGAACCTTGGCTCCCTAGAGAACTGAATGCAGTTGTGAATTGAAGAAAAATACCTATCAATGTTCACTAGATATGTGGACTGGTTCTCTTTCTCCCTCCCTCCCTCCCTTCTGTCCTCCCTCTCTCCCTCTCTCTCTCTCTCTCTCTCTTTCCTTCCTTCCTTTCTTTCTTTTCCTTTCTTCTTTCCTTCCTTTTCTTTCTTCCTTTCTTTCTCTTTCTCTCTCTCTTTTTCTTTTTCTTTTTATTCTTTCTTTCATTTGGCTTATGATTCCAGAGGGTTAGAGTCCATAATAGTGCAAGGAGGCATGGTGGCAGAGGTGACCGGTGCAGACAACCAGGCAAACTCATCTTCAAGCAGGCCCAGGAAGCAGAGAGAGACTGGAAATCAGACAAGGTTTTAGAACTCTCAGAGCCTGCCCCCAGTGACACACTTCTTCCAACAAGACTGCACCTCCTAAAGCTTCCCCAAACAGCACTGCCAGCTGGGGACAAAATGTCCAAATACTTGGATCCTATGGGGAACATTCTCATTCAAACCACCACACCATATGACCCAACAATTCTGCTTTGGCAGATGTACCAAAAAAGAATGAAATCAGAGACTCTGGTTTTTGTCTTCTTTGTTCATAGCAATATTATTCATTATGTTAAAGATAGAACCAACAGGTGTAGTTTCAGTAAATGAATGGATAAAAAATGTGATACTGTGGAACATACAATGTAATATTATTTGGCCTTCCAAAGGGCTTTTGACCCAGGTTACAATATGGAGGAATCTTGAGGACATTCTACTTCATGAAATCATCGAGACACAGAACTACAAGTATGCCATGTTTCTACCCATGTGAGGACTGAAAGCAGCTAGAATCAGACATGTAAAAAAGATGTGGCCGCCAGAGCAGGGAAGACTAGGAACTTGGCATTTAATGGGGACAGTTTCAGAGAAGATGAAAAAAGTTCTGGCGATGAAGGGCTGAGGATTATACACCAGTACAAAGTTCTTAATGCTACTGAACTGTGCACTCAAAAATGGTTAAAAGGGCAGATTTCATGTTGTATATATTTTCTGTTTGTTTTTTTTTCTTAGGACCCCAGCTGGAAAAAGACAAAAGTATTCCTATTTTTGACATCTCTTTGGTTGACCAGACTCTTGATCAAATAATGTCTGTGCAAATTGGTTAGGATTCACAGGCAGTCTATAGGCATAGTCGAGAGAGCTCATCACACATGTGCCCAATGTGAAATGAGTATTGGACTGAAGAAATGGCTCAGCAGTTAGGAATACTGACTGTACTTGCATCGGAACTGGGTTTAATTTCCAGCACCCACATGACAACTGTTCATAACTCCAGTACCAGGGGATCTGACACACTCTCCTGGCCTCTATGGGTATTGCACACATGTGGTACACTTACAGATATGCAGGCAAAATACTCAAACACATAAAATAAAAATTAGATTTTAAGTGAATTTTTTAAGAAAATGAGCATTTCTCTAAAAATGCACACACGCACACACGCGTGCGCGCACACACACACACACACACACATATATTTTTAACATACAGTTAAAAATAATGGAGTAAGCCCCAGGCTGTTGTTTTGATTGCTCTGTTTTCTTTTAAACTTAAAGAATTCTTTTTTCTTCTGGGGAAAATTGAGGTAAATTTTGGCCGGCAGTGAGTACACTGCTGGTTTCACAGGTGTCTATGGTTAGTTGGGATCACAGAATTTTCCATAGCCAGATTGGTTGAAAAGATTATGCCATGGTCCCCAGAACCGTGCTCTTGTCACTCTCTGTTTCACTCCTGTTTTTATGTTGGAAAAAATATAATTATGATAAATATGGAAAATGTGGAAAAATTTGTCTTCTTCACTTAGAAGCAATCTTGAGTCAGGCATGGTGATGCATACCTTTATCTCAGCCTTGGGACGCAGAGGCAGGTGGATTTTGGTGAGATCAAGACCAACTGGGTCTACAGGAAGGCCCTGTGTTTAAAAAAAATAAATAAAAAGTAGTCTTGAACCAGGCATGATGGCATGGCATGCACTCAAGATCTCAAATTCCAGGCTAGCCCTGTCTCCAAAAAAAAAACAGTAACCTTAGTTATCATTTTGGTGTATTTTCTAGTCAAAACTTTTTTTTTTTCAAAATTTTATCATTTGTGTGTGTGTGTGTGTGTGTGTGTATGATATATATACACATATGTGCAGGTGTGTGCATGCCACTGTCAGCCTATAGAGATCAGAGAGGACAGCTTTCCTTCTCTCCTTACACTTTGGATTTATGTGGTGGAATTCAGATCATCAGATTTGGTGACAGTCGCTTTTCCCCACTGAGACATGTTGCCAGCTCTTAAAACATGTTTCATTGATGGCACATGCCTTTAATTCCAGCATTGGGAGGCAGAGGCAGGCAGATCTCTGAGTTCAAGGCCAGCCTGGTCTACATAGAGAGTTCCAGGGGAGCTGGGGCTACAGGGAGACCCTGTCTTAAAAAGACAAAAAAAAAAAAAAAAACCCCAAAAAATTTACCGTGCACTTTATATTTTCATAAGTGCTGAGGGAAATTCTTCATCATGAACAAATTACAGTTTTCTTTGATAACTATCATTATTTTTTGTTTATTTTGGGTTTTTTTGTTTTGAGACAGTCTACTGTAGCCCAGGCTGTTCTTAAACTTCCCTTGAAGCAAGAATGACCATGAACTCTTTCTTTATCCTCTTGGCCCCCCTCCCGAGTACGGGAATTACAGACTTGTACTACTACGTATAGTGAATAATTTTAGTATTATTAATTTTCTTTCCCCTTATATTATAAATACAGCATAAATTAAAAAAATAAACACAGCACATATTTGTTTATAAATGTTTTAATATGTCTGATACTTCCTTTAGCTGAAATACCTGTGTGTAATTTCTAGAACCCTGTATACTATTTATCTTTGAATTCCATCACGATTCTCAGATTTTTAAAAAATAAGTCTATCTTGAAATACAGTTCTTGATGTGCTCTTCCTGCATGTTGTCATTTTCTTGGCTCTCTTGCCACCGTCTAAGGTCCATGTTTGGTCAGCTTTCTACCCATTTTGAAAAAGGCTGCTTTCTTTGTGCTTTAACCAGCTGCTTGTCATTCATTGAGCGTTCATATTCCATCTAACTTTTCCACATGATGAAAAAATGGTTCAAGGAATATTCTCTCATCCATTTTGTCTTTGCTTATATTTTTTTATTCTTTCTTTGGAATATATGATTAGAAATGGGGATTCTAGGTTAAAGACTATAAACATGTCATGAAACTAATAACCAAGCTTCATTTAAGTGAGATGGTATCAATTTACAAATTTACCTACATGTTTAATCTTCCCAACAGTGGCTATAATTATTTTTTAATGCACATGTAAGGGAATGTAAGGGGAGAAGACCATACTGTTCTAACTTACATCGCTTTTATTAGTAGGAAGTTTGAACATTTGCCCATATTATTCATTAGTTAATTGCATTTTCTTCAGCTTTGTTTTCAAGGCCCTCTATAATTAGCTCCTGACTTTTTCACCTTGTCTCTTATCATCAAACCCACAAATATTTACTAAACTCTTGCCAACTGCCTTTTCCCACACCAACACATATGCATACTCTAATCGAGCTGACCTGTCTGCTGGGCCTTTCCTTTGAGTGCCAACCCTCCTTGCCCCTGCTTTGGATGTTTCTCTTCATTCTTTTTCTATTCCTAAAATGTTTATCGCTCTTTTGTTTTTAAGCTATGCTGTTTTTCCATCCTTCAGATTCAGCTCAGATCTTTTCACCTCTGTGAAGTCTTCCCTAACCTGACCCTGGCTTACCTGAATTGGGTCTTGTGCTCCTTGTATACCATGACTTAGTCAGAATCTGTGTTATGTAGCAAGCAAAAGTGATGCATGTTGAGAGAGGCAAATCTAGACTTAACTTTGTGCACATGCCTCTCAGTGCTCTCAGCTGTGGTTTCTTCACATCTCAGTGTCCTCAGAAAATGGGAACGATGATGGTGTCTGCCTCTGAAATTCCTGTGAGACAGTGTTTGTTAGATGGTGGTGGTTGGTGCATAGGAAACTCTCATTTTACTGCTTTTGTTTTAAATTAATTGAATGAACCAACCCATTGTCTCAGTATTTGTTGTTCTCTTTTCCTTTGGAACTCTTCTTTTTGTTGTAGATGTTGTTTTGAGAAAGGGTCTCATCTAGTCCAGATTAGCCAGGAACTTAACTGAAGCCAAGGATGATCCCCTAGCTTTTTTCATGCTAGACAAGCATTCTAGTGGAGTCACATCCACAGCAGGACTCTTTCTTTTGTATACTGTCTGTTGTAAATTAGGTTTTTACTCTCAAAAAAATACAGAGTTCTTAGGAGGGGACAGCCTTGTAGGTCTTGCTGTGTCTTTGCATACTCATGGGTGCTGCCTGAGTAGTATGGGTGACTTGTGTAGCAATGACAAAAGCAGAACTGAGGCCCTCATTTTCAGTCTTTCAGAAAAACTTTACTGTACTTTACTAGAAGAACTTGCTCCCGGGGCTTTCTAAAAATGGTGAGTTTTGTTGCTTGTTCAGCCAAGTGGAGTTAGTATTCAGTAGAAAGTAGTAAAAATATCTAAATTATACCACCGGATTTCACTTTTCCATACAGTGTTGTATTCATTAATATTTGTGAGAAACCTATACTTAATAGCACAAGAAGCCATAAACTAAACCAGATCCTTTTCCTTTCAACTTTCACATGATTCAGATTAACAGCACTGTTACTCCCTCATTTACACCTGGGATTTCCAAGCATTCTCAGAAAGCTGAAACGGTGATTCATGTTTAGTCACCATGTGACTGGCTATTTTCATTTATTTAAAATGTAAACAACAAAAAATATCCTGGATAAAGAGCTCCACATATTTTAACTAGTGACAGATGCTATGATCAGTATTTTTTCTTAAGTCAGGCATTTTTTACGTATACCTCAAGCCTTGCAATTAAGCTTTATGCCTTTCCAAGCATAACAGTTAACCAATAAACCAAAATATCAGCCTGGTCTGGCTTAGCTCAGCGGTCTTTTGATTTCTTCCAGTCTGTTTGATGTGGAGGCTTATTGAGATTTATCTACTGAGCTGTTCATAGTTTGTAGGTCTGGGAGCACTAGCTATATTATATAAGATTCCATTAGTGACAGAAGAGTGTAGACAGTCTCTGCAGTGTGCATAGTTTAGTCAGTTGTGCTGCTTATTGTTTTATGAAATTTTTTGAGACTGTTTTCAGTCTTTTAATAATACTCCATTTTTCATTTTCTAATTTATACCGAGAGCCTTAAAACAAATGCCACTTAACTGGCTCAGTTTACCTGAAATTTTCTCAACATTCAATAGAAATATGAAAACTTTTTAATAGTAAAATATTTAAAAATGTTTCCAACTTTTTCAACCAGTTTTATCTACAAGGAGACTCAAAATAGAAACAAACAATAATCAGTCCTAATTCCTTTTGTATGAGGAGGAAGCATCATCTCCTTGTATTGCTTCTGTCTGAAATTGTATCGGTATATTCAACTTTATAGCAAAGTCTGCAAAGAACTTCTTCTGCATATCTCCTGTATCCTGGCCATCCAATAAGATGTCTTACTGTTGCCCTACTAGATGAAACACTTGGAAGCTCTCATGATTAATTTGCTGCATGCTTCATGTCTAGTGTGATACAGAACTAGTGTTCACATTCATGTATGACTCCTAATCTAGCTATTTTCCATTATATCAAAACGTTTTTGTTCAATAATCTACACTATTTCTAAAAGTAACAGAATTTTGCCAAACAGTTTTCCAGTGGTTTAATCATATCCTCTTTCCTGAGAAGCAGAGTAAAATGACTCATGTTTACTCTATAAGAGATAAGAAAACCAGGTCATATTAGAGGAATAATGAAATACATTTCATTCTTTCTGCTTTAGCAGCCTTGTGTATTGAATAGGGAAAATACCTCCTAGAGTTTTTGTGTGATTGAGTTAATGCTGTCTACACAGGGAGATTAAAAGAGTGCTAGGCACAGAGGAAATGCACAGAACATTTAGCTATTGTTAGATTCATTTACTCAGTGGGCTTTGTTGACTTGTATTTTGCCAAGAAATGTGCTGAGTATTGGAAGAAAAATAAGTTCAAGTCTTTAGCAGCAAGAATCTTGGAGTCAGATAGAGTAGATGTGCCCTGAACTTTATGCCCACAGTGTGAGTGTTCTGTTTCAGAGAGTGCAAGGAGTGATTTAGAAGCAGATTGGAACTGAAGATGATCAGTTAGGAAAGGCTTCCTAGAGAAGTCAGGGTCTGAACTTGAATGAATAGAAGTTACCTAAGTGAAGAAGGGAGGCCAGGTGATCCAGCGTGGTATTTCTTTAACTGAGGATTTCTTACTTTAATATGCTTGTTTTACCCAGTGACTCTTCCATCATAGTGTGGAGTATGCATTTAAAATATTCAACCTCACACTCTTTCTCATACACTAATGTGTGTTCTGAAGAACACACTCTAGGAAGACTGGGTAGACTGAGGTGAGAAGAGAGGAGTTGAGTTCAGGACAAATATGAAGGATTGGGAGGAAGCTAGTGTTTGAGATGTTAAGACATTAGGTTTGACAGGACCTAATGGAAATAGGGGTCAGGTAAGGAGATGGGAGGGGCGGGGTTTTGCCTGGTGCAGTCTGTGAATCTACTGGTATTATTTTAAGAGGTGAGGCGGTGGTGGGGCAGATTGATAAGAGAGGATTCCAGGTTCACTTTTCCTTCCCCCAACTTTCTCCCCCTCTCCTTCCTTTCCCTCTTTTGAAACTAGGTCTAATGTGCCCTAGACTGGCCTTGAACTACTGTGTAACTAAGGATGACACTGAACTTCCTGTCCTCCCTCCTTCAACCTCTAGAGTGCTAGAATTATAGGGGTGTGTCAACACACCTAGTGTATGCTGTGCTGGGGACTGTACCCAGGGCTTTATGCATGCTAGCCAACTGAACTACATCCCCAGCACCCAAGTTTACTTTTGATCCTTGTCTTGAGATGCTTGAGGGACATCCAGTGAGGCATATCCACTTGGCAGTTGGATACATGGGGTCTGGAGCCTAGGAGTGAGGTCTGGTCTAGACAAAGGAATCTTCCATGTGTAGATGGTATTTTATGCCCAGTGAATGCAGTTACCAAAGGACTGAGAATAGCGTACAGGGGATATCAGTGGTTAAGTGAAGTGTGCAGGAAAATATCTCATCGGAGACTATTTCAGAAGTCAGATTTTCTTTGGAATGTGCTTATCTGTTTCAAGATTGGTGAGTATTTTGTTTTGGTTTGTTTTTCTGCAAAGTGCTTGAATCCACCCATGCAGGAAATCTTCTCTGTGGGCTGCTCCTCCCAAGACTCTGGGTAGTTGTGAGAGGTACTTTACTTTCCCCACCCCCTTAGCTCTCTGAGGAGTCTGCTGACTCTTTGCCCAGCACTTTGGAACCTAGTAGGGGGAAGGTGGAGCCATTTTGCATTGTTAAGTTTTTGCGTGTTAAGTCCTTAAATGTAACTGGAGAAATAATGAAAGAGAAGTATTCCACTGGATTAAACAAGTTCAATGGATTTTATTTTTTCTGACAAACTATTATTAAGAAATTGTTTGAGAGATTTGCTCTCTGAGTAGGATTAGCTAACCTACATTTTTCATTTGGAAAAGTACTTCTTTAATTAGAAAGCAGGATTGGAGGACTCATTTCCCATTGCATTATTAGTGTAGAGAAGGGATGTGAGACTGCCAAATGATAGTTCTCCTTGGGATAGTGAGAAGCAGGGAGAACAGAGGGAATTATAGTATGTTAGGGAGAGGATTCTGTTCATCACTGTACCTGCTTTTATCTTCAGTTCTGGAAAGCTCTGCTGGCAGGGTTTATTTGCCCCTATTCTTGTCCTGCCAAGAGCTGTGTATTTTTGGCAAAATGTTCATTACTGGCTAGGAGTGCACAAGTAAACCTTTGCCAGAGAATTAAGCAAGCAGAAGTCTGTCAAAACAAATATTCTAGTTTGAAAATATAGTCTTGCGGGGGAAGGGAAAAGGATGGGTAGTGAAGGAGGCCAGGGCATGTTCTGAGCTGAGTATTTATTTCATAAGAATTCTGTGTTCTGAAAGGTGGCTGTTTTTCAGTGCTGGAATAAGCAGGATTGTGGGACATGAAATGTACTGATGAACAAGGATGGATTTTCTTGGGCTTTGGGGTTTGTTCTTATGTTTAGTGCACTCATACGATGACAGCCTTTGCTAAGAGCAAAACATTTGATAACAAATAGCCTTTTAAATTAAATTTAAAGGGCATTTTGTAAAACTTATGTTTACATGGAAAAAACTCTGAGGCCTGAGGATATTAAACACATATAAACAAATATGCACATAAACATGAGTCCATTTCATAAGCATGTATTTAGCTAGGAAATGCCAACATTATGTGACTCCAATCTTGAAAGTATTTATGATTGATTCCGAAAAGCAAAACTTGTTTTTGCCCTCTCTAACTTTTCTTCCATTTTTTTCCTTTGTTACTTAAATCATTTTACAATGAAGAAGTGTGTAGATTGTTTCAATCTACAAGTTTTTCAGTTTTCCTCACTAAGTAGTAGTTCAGAGCTACCACTAAAAAGTTGCTTTTCAAGTTTGTTAGCTGACATTTTGTTCGTGCCTGCTGGAGTGGGTGTGGGCATTAACCGTGTTAAGCTTCAAGATTTGAAAAAACAAAAAACTTGATTGCATGCAAACGTGGATTTTAAGATTCCTTCAGGATTTCCTGACCAGACATCTATGTGCAGTTGACATTACTTTCTAAAAAGAGAATTAATTTAAAAAATAAAATATGCTACCTGGTAAGATTGTAGTAAATGGTCACATATTCATAATAAAGTCAAGCCCTTAATATAATGTTAATGAAATAGTATCAGTTCACCCTTCCACCTTCTGGCAGATCTTACACCTGCTACTGCAAGCAACTCAAGGAGCTTGTGGTTGAGTCCCGGGCACGAGGAGAAAGCCTTTTTGCCTTTGATTCCATAATGTGGTCCACTTTAGTTACTGGAAGAAAGATTAATTAATATGAAGTTTCTTTAGTTTTAGTAATTAAAAAGAATAAAAATTTTTTGAGGGCTTCAAAAGATCATGATGCATCATCGGAATTTGCCTTTAGTAAATGTAACATTTGTTTTCTAAAGAATTATAACAACATACTTAAATTCCAGAACAGTAAGCAAAATAGCTTAAGTTCACTGACTTGAAAAAACATTCTTTTATACTGCACGGTTCTAAAATAAATACTTAAAAGAAACAGAGAGCAAGCCATTCTATCTTGGATTTCATTTTCCTTCAGATAGAACAGCTAGAACAAACATTCTTGCTAGTTAACATTGCCTGTGTTTTTATGAAGTTAATAACTGACCTGTCAATCACGCCCTATATAAATACGGTAGTTGAATGGTTTCTGCTTTAGAAGCACTTTTATTTACAAGAGCTGCCAGCCAAGATTTCCAAAGGACTCCACGGGCTGTTTGCTTTGATCTGTTTTGAGGGCTGGTTTCTTTATACCTGTTGCTTTGCTCTTTATGATACCTTTGTGTGCTCAGGTATGGGGAGAGCAGATGTGCAGAATAAACATGTCTTAAGGAAGCCAGGGCTCAAGAGAAATCATGTAATCATAAACCAACAGCTCTAGAAAAGAGAGAATATTTTCTTAAATCAACTTGGTTGCTGTTGCAACAGGAGAACAGATGTCATGGTATTCAGCCCAGAGAGCTTTTCTCTAAACCCCAGTCGTAATGGATGGAGGTGGTGTGTGTTCCCACCCGCAGACTGTTGCTCTCCTTAAAAGTGTAACTTACTGAGATGTTGCAGTCCTTCCCATTTGACTTTTGCCTTTGACCTTTTTTCATTTGCTCCTTCCCTAGGAAATGTTTACCACATGTCTCTGTCCAAATAATGGCCTCTCTGTGGGAAGAGTTACCTTTGCATTTTAAATTGGAAATGCCTTTTCATGTTTAAGGCAGATTTCAAAACAGGATAGCTTTCCCTGGGTTGTTTTCCCCCAGTACTGAGGGGAACTGAATCCTAAATTCCATTTTGTATCCCCCAGAATGCCAAACATTGTGCTCATTGAATGAAAGAATAGCAAAAGCGGAGAGCAGTGCTTGCCTCCATTAGCCTACTCTGAGCTGAGTTTCTTTTCTCCTTGCGATTAAGTGTTGTGCTAACCTAATATCTCCATATATTACATTTACATATTGCTTCTCTCTAAGAATCTGAATGTTTAAACATATTAAAGAGTTTAACTTCTGACTTAGTTTGAAACTAGAAATCTTCTCATCACCTAGTAGTGCTTTCAAAGGAAAGGAGATCTTGCGTACCCTGTGCTGGGCATAGTTCTGTTTATTCTTTTCACCCCCGTCACTGGCAGTCTTGGTGAGCACCTCTCCCTCTGTGACACTGGCATGAATTGGGATTTTCTGTATAAGGTACTTGACTGTGGCTCAAAATTTAGAAAGCAGGCCTTTTACTAATCAGTTTTCTCCTTGCTTTTACTTTCAAAACTTTCAAAGTTTAGTATCTTGAACTGTTCACTGTTGCAATTTATTTGGTTTCTGGCTTATAGTTTTTAAATCCTGGTATTTCTGATAATCAGCACAGTATAAAACATGGCCCCGAATACCCTTGCTTCAGCAGCCTTCCTTAGACACTTGTCAGAGTAAAAATTATTTGGTGAATGTTGATGTAGATTAAAACTTGCTCTTACACTCTGTCTTCCCTATAGTGCCTTGTTGGGGAACAAAGGTGAGGAAACTCTGAAGTTGTCAGAAGCCTGTATGTTGAGGCAGAAGCCTTGAAGAGGTAGGAAAAGGCAAACTTCACCTTTGAGCATCTTCAAGTCTTAGATGGAAGTGGAGCTGCAGGGCAGCTAGAAACCAGGACAGAGAAGCCAGAAGCAATGATGAAAAATCAACCATGCCACAGATACCAGTGAAGAAGCCATCACTGCAGATGTGCCCAAGGACCATTGTACAGAGACCCTTGAGCTGCTTAGCTGACAAATCTGTCGAGTACCTTCACTGGCTTTATTTTTTATTCATCTAGGGTTCAAGCCTATAGTTAAATTATCTGAGCAAAGACCCTATTAACTCACACCATCCTCTTTCTTTTAGGTACATAAGGAAACCTATAGTGCTTAAAGCAAAATAAAGACCCTAGTCAGGTATGGGGGAGGTGAAGAAGGAGAGTAGGTATAGTAGAGCTAGGTTTGTTTGCTTTTCAGAAATCATCTTCCAGTGTTGCTTCAAAAGGATCTTTCAGTTATCGGGGTCCCTCTGCTCCGGGAGGCCTGAGCAGGGAGGCAGGATCTCCGTCTGAGTCGGGTGAGAGGCACAGAGTCAAAACACAGACTCCAGAGGTTGAGTGGACTCGTGCCTAGGGCAGGCTCCAGCAAACTTGGTTTATTCAAGGAAGTGCAAGGGGTTATATGATTCTTGTTAGCCAGTCACCTTATGGGGTGGTTCCCAACTGTGGCCAATAGAAATCTGTCTCTGGCAGATCCTCTCGGTGCAGGTTCTCGACAGATGCTGGGTGGAAGCTGCTGTCAAGCCTGGCCAGAGTGGGGTGTTAGGTCCACAGGAGCCACTCCCTAATTCCTCATGGCAGGTGGCCTGGCTAAGGCCCATTCTGCATTATGCCATACATGTCCTCCTTTTTGTTTTTATTAATTGAACAACCCTGGGAGGCATGGTTCTTTGCCAAGCCATTGTTGACCCCAGGCCCCTAGGGATCACCTCAGGCGACCATACCTGTCTTAGGTTGCCCCGTTTGTCAGGGTCTTACCCGTCATTGACTACCCTCCATCCTGGTGAAATAACCCAAGGGGTTCACCTCTGTCTGTGGTGCCTGTCTTAGGTTGCCCTAGACTACTCCCTTATTCCTCATGGCAGGTGGCCTGGCTAAGGCCCATCCTGCATTATGCTATACATTCAGTGATTATAGCACTTGTTCAAGTAAATATAATTTACTATATGATCTAAGACTTAGTTACTGTGATAGCGCTTTATTTATACCTATGAAAATATGTCCATTTCTAAATTAACAGTATATTATTTTTAAATATTGTCTTTGGAGTCAGCAAGGTGGCTCAGCAGGTAATGGCACTTGCCAGCAAGCCTGGTGACCTGAGTTTGGTTCCTGGGACCTACATGGTGGAAAGAAAAAGCCAGCTTCTGCAAGTTGTCCTTGGACCTCCACACACATGCTATGGCCTGCAAGTGTGCATGCAACATATATACTTAAATACATGAAATACACATAAACTAGAGAAGTGTAGCTTTAAATTTTTTCTTTCTACTTCTTTTGTGTGAGCACAATAGACTTACATGAAACATTTTAAGATAGATCCAGGCACAGTAGTTCATTCCTGAGCCAGAATTTCAGGTGGCTTTGCAAAATTTTAGAAATAAGGGTTCAAATTCATTAAGTTAGTATCCAAAGCCTTCCACATGTAGATTGTTCTCTCTTAGAGCCTTTTGCTCCAGCCTTTTCCATTGTCCTAGGCAGGCCTGAGACATCTCTGTCTCGACAGTGCCCATGCTAACTCTTCTAGGAAGGCTTTCTTCCTCCT
The DNA here is from genome assembly GCA_035773235.1 of Eospalax fontanierii. Classification (NCBI taxonomy): domain Eukaryota; kingdom Metazoa; phylum Chordata; class Mammalia; order Rodentia; family Spalacidae; genus Eospalax; species Eospalax fontanierii. Next base: position 22,279,500 of record CM069529.1, read on the forward strand.
CCTCCAACCTCCTCACAGCCCTAGAGAGGAAACTCTTAGGTGGCCTCCAAGATAAAGCTTTACCTAAACAGTACAAGACTTTGTCTCTGCTTTTCTAAGGCTATCAACTCCTGATTCATCCCAGCTCCTGTGAACCTGCCCTTCCCAAAGTACCCTCCCCTCCCCCCCCACCACACACAAAATGGGCTTTTGCCTACTGCTCAGGCATTCAGAGCAACAGTACACCACTGTCTTGTCAGTTGTGGTTTACTTTTTACTTTAGTTTTTCTGTTCCTTTCTATCTTGTTTTATAAGCTTGATTTAAAATTCTTTGGGGCCTAGAATAGTATTGCATGTGTGAATGTCCCCCAGAACACTTAGTATGATGCTTAATACTTGTCAGTTGGTTGATGGATGGGTTTTGTGTCTCAGGGCCTGGGGCTTGATGTATTTGCAGTCAGTAAGTGCAAACTGTTTTCAGAACCACTGGGTACCTTTGTTCCAGGTTTATTTTTTGACTTGTTAACTCAGTAGTAGAAATACTAGGCCCAGCTCTACCCAGAAAATGTATTTTCCAGATCTTTGCATGAACAGAATGTTGTTGCCATCATACCCTGGAGCCCCTCCCCCTGAGCACTGCCAACTCTTTCTTATGCCGACTGACTAACCCATAGCCCATGTTCCTTGGATCTTATTTCAGCTTTCTTGGTTATTTTTATTTTAATTAAAGGAAAGCTTATTTCTAAGACTCTTTTTTTGGACCAGTGGCAAGAGAATATTCATTAAATATTTTACTTTTTTAACTTTACTTTAGAAAGTGATAACTTAGGTGGGATTATGTCTTTTTGACAGTGATCCGACAAGGTCCTGTTCATGGTTGTTATTGACTTTTCCAGTATTAACCTTTTATGTATAGCATGGTGCCAGAATCCTAGTATCCAAACCGTATAAGGAACTGGCTTTCTTTTAATTTCGTGTTTGAGTGTGAGGAAGATGCATGTTTTGCCAAGTTGGAACTTTTGACTCATTTGATCTGAAAATTATGGTAAATTGGCTGCTTGTGCCAGGTGCAAAACCAAGTCTAAACAGAGGCAGGCCTGGTATGACTGGCACAGCATGTCATAGGCTTCTGAAAGCTCAGTTAACACCCAGACTCTGAGAAGGATTTTAATAAGCTATTATGAACCTGTGCACAGGCCATGTTAATTTCATGAAGTGAAAGATACCTTCTATATCTACCCTCCACCTCAAATAAACATTCAGTTTTTAAAAGCATTTTATTTTAGTGTGTGTGTGTGTCTCCGAGCCTCGGCAGGCCTTAACTCATTTGATCCTGATGGTAACTAGAAAACACAGGTAGATTAGCACAATTATCCCTGAGGAAACTGGACTCAGAAGTTAGGTGACTTACCTAGATCACAGTGGTGAAAAGAACTGAAACCACCATTCACATAGACTCCAGATGGACACCCAGCCTTGTTTTGCTTTTGTTCACATTTCAGGGAAGAAAGGAAAAGGATTCCTGTCTTCTCTGTGAGTCATATATTTTAGGTCAAAACATATGATATGATTTGTCCTTAGACTAAAACAATATTTTAACGATGACTCTTTGATTCATCTTTATCTTGCAACATCATGTATTACCAATCCATGAACTTGAGTGACCTTACTAAGAAGGGGAGAGGCTGCTACGTAGCTTTTTCAGCTGTATTTTCATTTTTTCCTGTGCTACTCGTCCTTTCTATAAATAAGCCTTGGATATCCTATTTCTGGGTTTTTGTTCCAAGAATGGTGTTGCACAGTGAGGCTTTGTTTGTATATAAGGATATTTATATCCAAATACCATTTTTTTAAATAAAATTCTCTTCTCTAGTATGCTTCTAGCTTCAAATAATTTGATATGTATGAATTTCTGAAAGAATGGAATATTTGATAAGTCTGTTCCTTCTAGAAAAGTAAAAAGAAGGAAGTGAATAAAAAGAACAAAATTAAATTTAACAAAGGAAAAAATGAAGCAATAACAATTTGAATTGGACAAAAGGAAAACTGTGTTAGAAAATATTTGGGGGCAGTTGTCTGTAAATGACTTTATAAACAACATTTTAGTGTGTATGCATGTCATAAAATCTTCTGACATGAAACACCAACTTAATGGAATTAATTTAAAATAAAGTATGTGCCAAAATTTGCATATGAAAATTATCACTAACTGTTTCCTCAATTAGTTATCTTTGTTTAGTCTCTATGTTAGTCATTTTTCTAGGTTCCTTGTTTTCTGGCAAATTTGACGACATATTTTGAAAAATGTCTCAAGTGATTTTTAAATTATTTTGGTTTCAAGCTCAATCACTAGTCAGTGCATTGTAATTATAAAATAATTTAAGAATAATTTTCTTTTCCAGTTATTATAGTTATTATTGAAATATCTGCACTTTCTGTGTGTATATTCAGGTGTGGAAGTATCTGCTTTTACTACTAGAACAGCACAGCTAAAACATTCTCTTGTAATGCATGAATGAAAGAGTATGAAGGCATCATTGTGTGTATAGACCACGTTAATCTCCTTTAATCAACTGGTCCATGTGTGCGTGTATGTGTGTGTGTGTATATGTGTGTGTTCTATAAATGCTAACCATATTTATCCCATTTGTAGCCTTCTTTTTGGCCTTCTGCATGTGCACATCCATATCCACACGATTTAGTGTTTGATTCCCTCCAATTATAGGGATGTTCAGTATGTTACGTAAGTTTTTATGCCAAACCTAAATTTTAATCATATTTTCAATGTCTGTTTTTTATGTATTTTGAAAAGCCATTTGTACTGCAAGAAGAAGTGAATTATAGTCTCTGGAACTGTTCAATTTTAGTCTCAGGGTGTGTTGACCTTCATGATAACTTAAACTAATCTCTGCTCTCTTTCTTTGTTCTCCTCTTCAAAGTAGGGAGGGGAAGGGAAGAGAACTTGCAACTGGAGCCAACCATAGAGCAATGGTTTATGTGGAGAGGAATAACGTTAGATTTGTGAATTCATCTCTCTTTTCACGGAAACTCCACAAAGTGAGCATGACTATCCCCAGCTTACAGAAAACAAACCAGGAAGGTACTCAGCAAGGATGAACAAATCACCCAAGGTCATGCTGCCAGTGAGTGGTGCTCCTCCTTGCTGATTGATGTTAGGCTTTGCTCATTTTCTGCATCATGTTTCCTCATTCCTACCCTACCACAGAATAAATAATCTAGAAAATGGTTTTGGATTTGATTCCATGGTGCAGTAGCAGTCTTTTCTAAAATAAAATGCTGTGCATATTATTTATAAAAATTGCCACTGGAAATAGGCTTAATGTAGATAGATACATGATATTTGAACTGCCTTAGTTTTGTGGCATATGATTAGAGTTGTCTGAATTCATAGCACTTTATTTTTTAAAAAGTATATAATAAATATGGGTGTTTTACGAATTTTTTAAGACTAATCGAACATATTTATATACTTCAAGTATTTACCAGGGATGTTTCACTAAATGCCCAGTTTCAATGAGTCTCTGTTGGGAAAGATTAAATAGCACTGTAGAGTGCTCTTCTGGCATCCAAGCAACTCTTCTGCTCAAATAACTGAGTATAATTGATGGTCTTAGTAATAAGGTCATAAAGTCAAAAAGACTTAACCATAGCATGATCAGTGCTTTGACCATAAGGAACACTATGTAAAATTTGGTTCCCTGGAAAGATTTCTTGCCTCCCTCATAACTATTGTGTCTCCATTTCTCTGACATCATGGCTGAATTGGACAGAGGAGAAAAAAACTTTTAATTTTGTACTTTAAAATGGATATTCTTTAGAATCACAGTAGAAAGTGTGTGAACAAATCTAAACCAGGACTTAGCTTTGAATAAATGTCATTACGTTATATTGCTGACTCAGGTGGTCTCCATTTGGGTCTTCTTCCTCTTACTGGTTTGCTTTCTGACCTGTGTTTGATACATTATAACACTTAACTATTTCTCTTTTTAACTGACAGAATTATTCCTTGCAGGGGGGAAGGGGAGAGAGAAAGAAGCAGACAGGTGAGCAGACACCATGATTTCCTTGTGTATAGGTTGGGAGGAGAAAAGAAGTAGTACAGTAATATCAAGAAAGTTGAAAATTTTAAAGTTTAAAATTCAAAGTCAGCAGCAGAAGAAAAATAGAAATAATAAAAGGAATTTAATAAAAGCAGCTATAATGTAGGGACAAGGGCCCAAAGAAAGCAGAACAAGATGTGTGTTTTGTTTCTTTCTTTTCTTTTTCTTTTTTCTTTGCCTTCCCTTCCTTAAGTCCAGACTGATCTCAAAGTCATGTTCCCCTTGCCTCTGCCTCCTGAATCCTAGGATGACAGGTATGTACCACGATTCCTTACTCCAAATGATATTATTAAAACAGCAATCTGAAAATAAGGAAAAGCTGTGGGAAATTTTAAAAATCTGATAGCCCAAGTGAAAGCTTAATGTGTTGCTAGAAGGAAGAGTAAAAACTCTTTGAGAGGTGGTACTAGAAGGGGTGGGCATGGGAGAAAAAATACTGGGTAATTTGTTAGTTGATGCAACATCCAGTTTATAATGAGTTTCAAAAGGAGAATAAACTGAAGACAGAACGTCATGAGAAAATTTCCTAAGCTGAAGAACATGAGTCCCACAGTTAGTGAACACTGTACACCAAGGCCACGGCATTTCTGCGGTTTTAAAGTTGCTGACAGTGATAGTGTAACAGTGAGCACACAGACAATTAAGGGTCCCCTGGTAATTCATGGAGCAATGCCTTTAAAATTCTGAGATGGAATTTTCTTCTGGTTTTCTGTATTTAGCTAAAATTGTTAACCAAAATTAAAGATAAAATAAAACAGAATTTTAGTGATTTATATTTTAATTTTTGATTACTTATTACTTAGTTCAGTTTTAAGACAGGGTCTCCCTGTGGCCCCTGTTGGCCTGGAGCTTGCCATGTAGGCCAGGCTGACCTTGAGCTCACAAAGATCGTCCTGACTCTACCTCCCAATGCTGGGATTAAGGACATGCACCACTACACCAGGCTTCAATTGTTTATTTTTATGTGTATGAGTGTTTTTGTGTGCATTTATGTAAGTGCATACTTGTGTCCAGTGCCCATGGAAGCCAGAAGAGGGCTTCAGATCCCCTGGAACTGAAGTTACAGACAGTTGTTAACTGCCATGTAGGTGTTAGGAACTGAATCTCTGCAAGAGGAGCCGGTGCTCTTAACCACCGAACTATGTCTGTAGCCCTTGTATTTTTAAAAGGGTGAGTTTAAATTAAAGACAAGGAAAATTATTGATTAAAATAATTTTATCCAACAGTATTGTTTACTGGCCTATGTTTGCCATTCCTAAACAACAGCAGTATGTATTATATGTACATGTACAATTTGTTGTTTTATGGGGGCTGGAAAGCTGGGTCAGTGGTTAAGAGCATTGACTTGTACAGGACCCAGATTCAATTCCAAGCATCCACATGGCAGTTAACAACTGTCTATAACTCCAGTTCCAGGAGATCAAGGCTTCCTTCTCACCTCCACAGGCATTGCACAACACGTGTACACTTATATGCATGCAGGCAGTACACTCAAACATATAAAATAAAAAATAAAATATTAAAAAACAGCAATTTGGCATTTTATGTGCATATATAAAATGTCTATAATGGGCAAGATTGGGTGTTTTATTATTCATTTATGTATTTGTCTTTTTTAATGAGCATATATTCATTGTAATTAACAGAAAATACCTAAAAAGAGGGAGAGAAAAGAAACTTGATTTCCTCTTTCTTTTCTTTAAAAGGCTATAGGAACTGCATGGTACCTTTCTTCTTTCCTGCCTTTCCTGCCTGTAGTATATGTAGTTGACAAGGAAGTGCAGCCTTAGCCTGTGAAGAACTTGGGATCTGGTTGTCGAGGAAACACCCATGGAAGGGAATGGCTCCCAGCCATGTTCAAAGTCTCTTTCTGCATGCTCTTAACATGCAGACTGCTTTGGAGCCAACCAGATGGCTTTCTAGGATCTATAGAAGTGGCAGCCTCCTAAATTTAGAGTACTTAACAACAAAAACAAAAACAAACCAGCATTCGGCTGGAGAGACACTCAGCAGTTAAGAGCACTAGATATTCTTATAGAAGACCCAGGTTCAAATCCAAATACCCACCTAGTGGCTAACAGCCGTCCATACCTCCAGTTTCAGATGATCCAACACCTTCTTCTGTCCTCTGCAGTCATTGCATGATATGGGTGCATTTACACACGTGCAGGGAGTACACTCATACACATAAAATTTTAAACAAAACAAAACCAACATTCATGAGAACAGCAAGTACCAGACTGTGTTCTTAGAATGTCTAATAAATTTCATTTGCATTTAAACAGAAAACAACATGCTTCCTGCTGCCAACATCAGGAGCCAGGGGTTAGGGTTTTTAGTAATAATAACAATAATATGCTGTACTTATTTCAGATAATTTTTCTGACTTTCCAAAAAACAAATGGCTAAGATGTCCAAAATGTTCCTTTTAGAAGTCTGCCAAATGCTGACTTTTCCCCTCTGCCTAGAGGTTTAGCCAATCTGTTGAAAAGTAACCCAACATTTGAATACTTCCAGGTAGTTGTTCAGTAGGAAGACTGTATTCTATAGCCTGACCCACTAAGTGGGGATTTCTTAATTCTGTAGCAAAGGAAAATCGCACTTTACACTCCAAACAATCTGAGTCATCTTCCACTTAGTTGTTGGGAAAATATGTCATGCCACCTATGTATGGACAGCTTTGAAGTAATTGAAAGTGAAACATTTACCTGGTGATTGCTTAGTTTTTGGTTTGGTTTTGTATTGTAAATAAATCGTGGCCTGAGATTTTAAAAAATCTACTGGGGAAAATGAAGCATTGAACAGATTAATTACCCCGCCTGCTTTTCTGATTTGATTTTCATTAAGGAAATTTCGGCGGAGGCAAGGAAGGTCAAAGATATGTTAGCTTGTTAGAAAGATTCTCTTAATTTGAATACAGGAGAGACAGGAGATTTATTGGACCAAGTGGAATTATCTGTGGTCCAGTGATCTCCGAAAATGTTTTGTAAGAGCAGATGGGTAGATTTTTACAGATTAGCTTGGCTGGCAGTTTGCCTGCTCATGTACCCCCTGTTCAGTGGGTGGTCCTGGCTCAGTTTGTGGAAGTGGAAACTCAGGTAAGGGGCCTTCATCTGACTAGAACAGGCTGACTAATAGCATTGAGAGATTGTTATCTGACCAAACCACAGGCGCATGAACTCCTTTGAAAACTGGCCTGTCTGGGTCACAGTGTGTCTTCTGCTTGTTTGGCAGCTGCCTAGCATGCGGATAATTGGGTTATCTAATAGAAATCTAGACCCAGGGACCAGATTGGAAAACAGAAGAGTTGGGTTCTAGTTCTATACTTGCTTCCTAACTTGTATTTCCATCCTGAAAGGCTCACTTAATTACTAATGATTAATAATTTGAGTATATTTCCTTTAGTCAAAGGTTCTAGTTCTAGTTTGGTCCTTGACTTCTGAGACTATGGTGGTATCTCTTCTAATCTTGAATAATTTGAATTAGCAAATTAATATTAACTTTAGCGAAAATATCTATATAGTTTAGGGTAGGAACTTGAAAATAAATGAACAAAATGTTAGAGAAGATAGAAATATTGGACCTTATACTAAATCATTAATTTTTAATCAATAAAATAGAAATCACTGGGTAATTACTTAATATATGCTAGATGAAACAGAACAGTTGAAACTCTGCATGTTTAACACACAGACTTGACCAAAGGGCTACATGGCAATGTGATACTCTCCAGAATTACCAGTGAGAATTTAATCTTCTATCTATCCATAATCAGGATGATAGGCCTATGGTCCTATCTGCTTGAGAAGGCAACTCACTCTTAGTTAGGGGAGAGTTTGTAGAATGGATTGTTAAGAGAACAGTAATAAGGCAATAAGAATTTACTAAATGCCTCCTATGTGGTAGATATCATTCTGAATTCTGGGGTTACAACAGAAGCAAGGCAGTTTGGATCTCAAGAAACCAATATCCTAGTGAGAAGAGATTAGGTTTAAACATATGTCAATGTCGAGCATTAGCTGTTTAAGTTATGCAAAACTCAAACTAGTGTGGTAGGGAATATTTGGCAGTAGTGAATTGTGTATGCTGCTTAAACTAGAGAGGTTGGAACGATGGAATGCTAGAAGTGAAGGAGGAAATGTAGATGGTTAGTTGTTCTTAGTTTCATTTTGCCTTGTAAAGCCTTCAGACTCTGAACTGTGCCTCTGAAGCTCATGGTGATATTTCAAGGCCTCTGTGTGCTAAGAAAAAGACCAAACTGAAGATACCAATCACAACCCTGCTTCAACCAGAATAGCTTTGTTTTGTTTTAATTTAATAACCCATTTCATTGTGATAAAATGAATATAACATAGTTTACCATCTCCGACATTTTTAAGTTTGCAGTCCAGTGACACTAAATACTTTCATATTGTTTTACAGTTATTACCACTACCCATTTCCAGAACTTTCCCATCTTCCAATAGGAAATTCTACTAATTAAACAGTAACCCCCTTCAATCCCTGGTAACCACTATTCTATTTGTTTTTTCTTTAAAAATATATAACAAGGAAGCTGGAGAGATGGATTAGCAGTTAAGAGCCCTGGCTACTCTTGCAGAGGACTGGAGTTTGATTCCTAGCACCCATGTGGTGGCTAACAGCCATGCTAGAATCCAACACTCACTTCTGACCTTCATGAGCATTGCACCACACATTACACACATGCAGGCAGTACACTCATATACGTAAACAAAAATAATTATATATATCAAAGTTTGTATTAATCATCTGCCATACCACAAAATTTTCTGAAAAATTAAAACAGAATCTTGAATTTTAGAGATGATGATGGCAGAAGATGTCTGACTATGGGGCCCATCTACAGAACCTACAGGCCATCAGACAGAATGAATAGTGTTTGTAGCAGCACAATCATTGGGCCACATATTTGTAGTAATCAGACATCCTGTTTCCCAGCACTGTCTTTCATGGCTTCTTCAAAGAGAAACTTGGAACTGCATAATTTGGCTCCAAGACTGTGGTGGATATTATCTTCTTAATACACATATCAGTGCTTCATGGGGAATAACTGCTCTTAGGAATACCTCTCAGCATGGCTGTGAGAGTTTATTTCCAGAGCAGTTTAACAGGTGGGATGCTCCATCCTGATATAGGTAGCACCATTACATGAGCTGAGGTCCTGAACCGGACATGGAAGGACATGTTTGAGCTTTGGTTTTGGGGGAGTATGAGTAGTGTGGTTCTTTTCCAAAGGCCTCACTGGGGGCATCCTTGACCGTTGGCTCTTGCTCCAGCAGCTGGTAGTCATTACCAGACAAAGGGAGGGGAAGGGTCTGATCTCCATTCTCTATAAATTACCACTCTAGGAATTTCATATAAATGAAATCATATAGTATTTGTCTTTTTGTGAAGTCCAAGGAATCGAACTTGGGTTGTCAGGCTTGGTAGCAAACACCCTTACCTGTTGAGTCATCTTGCTGGCTCATCGACTACCTTTTTTTTCTTCTTCTTTTTTAAAAAATTAAAAAAAAAAATTATTGCATCATGGTGTGTTTCATACAGAACATCTCAAACAATCTTAGTCATCTTTATACTCTTTTCTCTACCGGCACTTCCCACAGTCCCCCAACTGGAATCCATACATTCTTTCATCTGTGTTAAGGTCAATTGCATACCCAAGTGACTTCAGTGCAGGTTCATCCACTGAGGTCTAGTTAGCCTACCTAGAGTCCTTCGATTTAGGAAGACTAGCTCATCCTCACCCAACAGTAATCAGTTGCCAATATTTCTTAAGGAAAGATTGGGATCTACTACCATTTCTCCAGTTTGATGCTGGGTTTTAGTTTGCTTGAGTTTGTATGGGTCTTGAGTATGTCAAAACCATCACTGTAGGTTCATATGAGCAGGGTCCCAGGAGCTTGTAAGATTCTGTTTCCATATGGTCACACACCTTCTCACTAGCTTTTAGCAATCTTTCCATTCCCTCTTCTGCAATGGTCCCTGAGCCCTGGGTGGGTTAAACTTAATATAAGAGTCCTGTCCAGAAACCCATACTCTACAGTTTCCTAATTTCCATGATTTTAACTGTTTGTGACCTTTGTGTTACTGGCCCTTCCTTGCATGAGGGAGCTTCATTAATGAGACTTGAGAAATTCATTAGTGACTTCTTTACCCCTTGTTCTATATTGCATGAGTCTTGGGTGTAGAGACTGCATTGTAGATGTGCCACTTAGGCATGGGCAATTCACAGACAATGTCTGTGTGTGACCAGCTGTGGTCCTCTGTATTAGTCTCCATCTTGTGCAAAAGAAGCTTCTTTGATGAGTAGTGACTGGGATACTTGACTGTAAGTATAAGGATAGTAAGTAAGTAAGTTTAGTAAGAAGTTACATTAGCCTAGGGATGTGACAGCCTTGGGGACTTTTCTAAGATCTATGACCTCTTCACCCATGTATGATATAGTATCTGTGATATAGTATCACACATGAGTTTCCTCCCATTGTGTGGACTCCTAAGACCAATTAGGTAGCCATTGATTGCCCCTGAGATAAAAGTGCCACTACTGCTCCAGTGTTGTATGCTCTGCCTGTCATTGATGTGGTTATTGGTCATGAAGCTGGTGTTGGGTGTCAATTAATGTTCTCCCTTAACAGGTTTCTAGAGACATGAGAGCTAGCCTTCAGGGGAAGTGGCTTCTAGGTCAGTTCCAAATCCAGTCTCTGAAGTATTTCCTGTCTTTAGCAATAGGGTCTCACCTTCAAGTTCTGGTAGGCAACCAAGGGCTGTGGCAGTAGCCTGTGTAATTTTGGGAGTTTCTTGGATCACTATGGCCAACAACTCAAAGGAAAGTTTCTCCTATCTGACACATTTCTTGTTATGTAGCCTTCAGCTGTGCACATGGACTTATGTAGAGATAATATGTGTGGAATTTTCATTAGGTTGTTAGACTAATATGATTCCTTCTGACTGTCTTTTATAGCCATCTGTGCTATCTTTTGGCTGTTTGAGTGGAACCCCTTTTTTCCATCTCTTTATTTTCACCCTATTGTGTATGGGATTATGTTCTTTAAGTCCATTCTGCTAGTGTCTTGTCATTTAATTGAGGTATTTAATCCATTTACATTTAAAGTTATTGCTTCATTGCTAACTTTTGTGTTCAGTGAATTTATTTTTTTTCCGTCATGTATATGTGTATATTCTTTAACTGTTTTGTTTGTAGTTACTATGCAGATTACACTTCATATCCTATCGTAACATTATCTTCTAATTTAAATTGATATTACCCAAGTTCAGTGACATACAGATATTGCTCTTGTGCAACTCACCTCCATCCTCTTTCACTTACTAATACCATTTAAATCACTACATATGGTATCCAAAACCATAAATTACTATTGTTTTGTATATTGGTCTCAAAATATATAGAAAAAAATGTTAGATTACAAACCAAAGATATAATATTGGTATTTATTTATTTATTTTTAGCAGAGGCCTGAACTCAGGACTTTGTGTTTGCTAGCACTCTACCACTGAACTAAATCCCCAAACCTCTATTAATTATTGGCTTTAAACTAATAGTTTTTTGGTTTTGTTTTTAAATACAATAGTCTAATGAGCTGGGTTGTAGCTCTGTGGTAGAATGCTTGTCTAGAGGCTCAGAGTTCAATCCCAGCACTACTTAGATCAGGGATCTTGTTGCATACCTGTCATCCCAACACTTGGGAAGTGGAGGCAGGAGGATCAGGAGTTCAAGATCATCCTTGGCTACATGATGACCTTGCCTTAAAAAAGTATAATATAAAGGTGAAGTAATAAAATTTAATAATGCTAACTTTTATAATTGCCCATGTACTTACCTCTCTTGATATTTGTGTTTCTTTATGTGGCTTCAAGGCCCTTTCTAGTATTCTTTAATTTTAATCTACAGGATACCTTTCAGCAGTTTTTTGCAGGACAAGTCTAATGATAATGAGGTCACTTAGTTGTTGTTTTTTTTTTTTTCTAGGATGTCTTACTTTGTCTTCCTTACTTTTTTGGTGACAGGATCTCAATATATAACCCATGCTGGTCCTGAGCTCATGACCCTCTTGCTTCTGTCTCCGAAGTGTGGAGCATGAACTTGTCACCACATCCAGCTCCCCTTACTTTTGAGTTGTTGTTTTACCAAATACCTCATTCTCTATTGATGGTTTTGTTTGTTTCAGCTACCACTCTAGTTTCTGGTTTTTGATGAGAAATCTGCTGGTAACGTTGTTATGGATCTATCCTAATGTGAAGGCTGGTTTTCTCACTGCTTTCTACTGTCTTGAATAATTACACTGCCTTGGTGTGTATCTTTCTTAGTTTTCCCTCCCTAGAGTATGTTGAGCTTCTTGTGTGTTGATAAATCTTTCATCAAACTTGGAAAGTTTGATCATTTTTTCCTTAGATAATATCTCTCTGCTCCTTTCTTTTCCTTCTGAAACTCATATAGTATGTATGGTGTTCTTGGTGATGCCCCACAGGGTCCTTACACTATGATAACATTTCTTAAATATTTTTTGTTTCTGTTTCTTAGACTCAGTCACATCACTTGTCCTATGTTCAAGGTGACCATTCTCCTCTTTCCGTGTTCAGATCTGCCTTAAAATCCCTGAACTTTTCACTTTATCTGTTCTACTTCTCAACTAGAATTTCTTCACTTATTTTGTTTAGGTTTCTTTCTCCTTAGTGGTCTTTCCATTTTGTTAACACTTTGTTTTCTTCGCTTTCTCCTTCTCTTCCTTTAATTCTTTGTACATCTTTAAGACTGTTGTTTTGTTTTTGTTTAGCAAGTCCACCAGCTGATCTTTTGCCATATCTATTGTATTTTTTCCACTGTGAATTTGTCATGCTCTGTGCTTCTTTGTGTGCCCTTGTGATTTCTCTTTTGGTTAAAAATTGTATTTTAGTCTAAAAATTTAAGTTCATAAGTCAGATTTTCCCCATTCCCTCCTGGAGTTCTGATTTGGGCTGCTGTTTTGGTTGTTGAAGGCTTTGTGCTAGGAATCAGTCCATGGTAAGTTCTTTTTGGGTTTTTTAAGCAGGAATTTTCATTGGTAAATGGGGTTGCTTTCAAAAGAGGAAAAGAAAGAACCAAGTTTCTAACACATACATCTTTGGACAGGGACACTTTAAGCTGTATCCAAACCTAGCAAGTAGTTATCTGGTGGGCTGTAATGCAGTCACTTATATAAATGAGGGAAAAAGAGACTTGAAAGACAAAGAGGAGAAAACAGTGTAACCACAGAGGCAGCAACTGGAATAATATTACTGTAAGCCAAGAAATGTTGGCCACCACCAGAAACTGAAAGAGGTAAAAGTGGGATTCTCTCATAGAGCCTTCAAAGGTGGACTGCTGGGAATCAATACTGACTTCAGACCATAGTAATTCAGCATAGTAAAGTAGCTTATGTGTTCCTTGTTATTGATCCTTTCCCACAGTCTAACTCATTGTCTTCAGTATTAAAACACTCTGCTATATAACAAACCATTCCAAAATTCTATGACTAAAATAACCATTTATAATTTCTCACAATGTTATGGAATGACCGGGTTCAACCACTGTTTCTTCTGTACCATGTGACATCATCTATGATCTCTCGGATGGATATATCCATTTGAGACCTCAACTGGGGCTGAACAGGCCAAGATGGCCTCATATTTATGTCTGGTACTGGAACTGGGAGTATAAATGACTGTGGACTGATGAGGCCTCTCTAACAGGGTGGTTAGATCTTTAAGAGGGTGAATAGGGAAGCTGTCTTGCCTCTTAAATGCCTAAGCCCAAACTAGCACAGTGCAGCTTGTACTGCCTCCTGTGTGTCAAACTGAGTCACTAGGCATTCTGGAGTCTTGAAAGAGGAGAAACAACCTGGGGAAGACAGCTGTCTGCTGGTCATTTCTGCCAACAGTCTGCCACAGTTTACTTTCAAAATGATGACTGAGTCAAACTGTTAAGAGATCACTTGATTCTGAGAATTTTAAGATGATGGGCTTCAACATGAAACATTTTCTAGAAATCCTGATGAGAACAAAGGCCATATAAGCTGCTCAAATGTAAACTTGGATCCATGAGGAGTTTAAGAGAGGCCTTCTTACCCACTGGCTGTGAAAGAGTGGAAATGTTTCAGGCACGCTCCTGGGCTAGTGACTTTGGTGGGGAGGGGATAACCAAGACCTTTTAGTTCTCTTCCTGGATACAGTATAGCCAGTTAGTAGTCTGAGAACTCTCCATCTCCAGAGCAGCTTCTGAAAGGGAAGGGTGAGAAAAGCATTCAGCTGTCTCCAGAGAGTGGAAAAGCAGGAGATGAGAGTTAGCACTCACAGAGGTCCTGAGGCATATGGTTTTTTTTTGGCCTCCCTGGGGGTGTTCCTGAAGATTAGTCCAAGGACTTCCTGTTAAACCAGTGCTGGGATTACCCAGGTCTTGTTTTGATGGTGCTGAGAATCAAACCCAGCCTGTGTACATGCTTCATAGGCACTCTGCCAGTTACATCACTGTCCGAGGTCTTACTGACTGTTAGACTGTGGAACTCCTGACATCTTTTCTTCATTTTCCCCATTTTTTTGTATTTTAAGTCAGGGTCTGTGTAGGCCACACTGCTCTCAAACTTGGTGATCCCTCTGCCTCAGCCACCTGAGTACTGCTATTACAGGTGCACATCACTCACCACTCCAGCTTTCCTTTCTTTCTTTTTAATTGTTGTGTAATTGCACACGTTTCTTCACTGACCCTCTACCACTATAGGGATACATGCTGGTGTTAACCCAGGCAGGGAGACAGTTCCAAGAACAGAGTCAAAGAGGTCCTGGTTGAATTCCAAGTCCAGATTTATTTTTAACGAGTTGCTCCTGTTTTATTGGTTTGCTTGTGATCATATTCTTTGAAATTCATGTGTGTGTTTGTCTTAGTAGGCTTATTTCTATTTGGGGGATACTGTTTTTCTTAAGACAAACTTGCTGTTTTATCAGCAATCAGTGTGACAAGGAGACAGGCCCTTAGCTGAATTTCTCTCTTCTGGGGTGGTTTTATTGGCCAGAATCTGGGGAGTAGCCCCATTTTTTAATAGTTTGTTGGGTTCCCATTAGAAACACCAATTGTAAATCTCCAAGTTTTTGCCTTCAGTATTTGTTTCCATCTAATAACAGAGCTTACAGTGCTTGCCCCACAGCCTGTGACTATCTTGTTTTTCAAAGCAGGGCAGAGTCTCCACCTTGCTGGTTGCTGTGCAGCTTCTCAGGGCTGTGTGCTTTTGCTTGCCCTTGCTTGCTTTTCTGTTTAGTGCTTTTTGCTTTACTCTATTGATCCCTGCTCCTGAGATGATGGAGAATGGTATGAGCTCTTTGTATAAGAACTGCTTATGTGGATGCCTTTGTTTTCTTGTTACATGCTTCACCAAATGCTTTGTTTCATCACATGATTGTTTACATAGGAATGCCTTTGTTAAGCTCCAAAGTATATATGTCTAGAATTTTAACATGGGGTAGATCTTAAAGACATGGTTTTTCAGAGACTTTGCAACTTTAAGTGAAGTGTGTGTTTGTGTGTTTGTGTGTGTGTGTCTGTGTAAGTCAGAGAACAACTTTTGAAGGTTGGTTCTCATCTTCCACCTTGTTTTGAGGCAGGGTCTTTCTTGTTTCTGCTCTGTGTACTCCAGGATAGCTGGTCTGTGAGTTCCCAGGTCTTCCTGCCTCTGCCTTCCATCTCCCTGTAGGTGTGCTGGAATTACAGGTGTACACTACCACATCCAGCTTTTATCTTGAGTTCTGAGGCTCACACTCAGGTCCTTCAGGCTTGCACAGCAAGTGCTTTTACTGACTGAGCCATCTCTCCAGCCCTCAAGTATAGTTTTTTTAAGCTATTAGGTATTAAGCTAGATTCAGTGTGTGCCAACTGGACAAAATTCAAATGATATCCCAAAATACAAGGGCTATATCTGCAGCATTATCATGATCAGATGTGGAATGTGCAGACCAAAGGACAATAAAGACACAAGGACTGCCTTCTATAAGATTTTGCCAAGGTGGGGGTGAGTCCTTCCAGGTTGGTCTTTGTGTTAATGATCTGGAGGAGCCTCTGAACTCTGGGAGAAACACAGATGTACTATACAGAAGTGACTGTCCTAAAGTAGGTTTAGATGGGTGTGCAACTGAGTGTATTTTGTTTTGTTTGAAGCAAAACTTCACTATGTAGCCCAAGTGGGCCGTAATTTTGCTGTGTAGCCTTGAACTCACAATCTTCTTGCCTCTATCTCTCAAATGCTGGAATTACAGATGTGTGCCACATGCTTGACTGAAACTACTCTTGATATAATCCTAATAATATATATATATATATATATAAGAGAGCTGTAGATGGACAGACATCAAAACTCAAGACTGGTAGTAAATTTGGAGGGTGAGTTTGTGGTGACTTTCAAGATTTTTTTTCTATGCAGTGCTTTATTATTTGAATTTTCCTCTATAAAGAAGCGGGACTAGCCAGGTGTGATAGCCCATGCCTTTAGTCCCAGAGGAAGTAGGCAGGTCTTTGTGAGTTTAAGGTCAACCTGGTCTACATAGTAAGTTCCAGAAGAACTTACATTCTGAACCTGTTTTTTGTTTTGTTTTGTTTTGTTTTTAAAGAGCTAGGGCCCAGAAGAACCTGGGTTCCTAGTATTCACATAGCAGCTAACAACCACCTGTAGCTTCAGTTCCAGGGGGCTCTAACACCCTCTTTGATACTCTGTAGGCTCCTACATGCATAAACTCATTCAGGCAAACACTCATACATATAAAATAAGTAACTAAATAAATAAATCTTTAAAATAATAATAGAAATCTTTAAAAGGGAAGAAGTAAGGCTAGAATGGTTTTTATAACACTTTTAAATTAAAAGAAAATGATGCCAGGTAGACATTTCTAATTGTCAGTAAACCTCTGTTGTCTAACTGCTTTGTTTTGGGCTTTAGCCAGTCTCTGTGGAGTCAGCACTAAACAGGTCAAGTGGAGAAGTGCCACTTGGCCTCCTGCACTGTACAGTGGTGCTGGACATGTAGAGTTCTGTTTACAGCTTCTGTGTTAACCTGTAGGCAAGAATAAAATAGATACCTTACCCTTCTTCATTCTTTGGCTGAGTAATGAATTAAATTGTTATAAGACAGATTACAGAAAAGCCATTTTAGGGCTGAAGAGATGGCTCAGTGGGTAAAGCACTTGCTGTACTAGTATGAGGATCTGAGTTTGGATTCTCAGAGTTTATATAAAGCTGGGTGCAGGGGTATGTATCTGTATCCTATAGTGAGATGTCCCCACAAGAAAATTGCTGGGAAGCCCCCAAGCCAGCTAGCCTGGTGTACCAGCTGCAATCAACTAGAGATTCTAGGTCAAAGAAGTTGAAAGGCAAGGATGAACACCTGAGGTTGTCCCTTGACCTCTTGTGTGTAGTGGCATGTGCACACCAATGCCACATAGATATGTACATACACACCGTATACACACAGATTAGTAAATTAAAATAAAATTATAAAAAGAGAAGTCATTTTAATCATGTGTGTACACACAAGAGTCCTGCCAATACTAAAGCCAGATGATTGACAATCCTTTAGTTTCCCAAACTACAAAGGGGAATAGAAGCATAGAGATCTAGAGATGAAGATGAGTTGGGGGCTCAAAGAGAGGAATTTTATGGTGAATGAAGACTGTCTTCTTTCATAGATCAGCTGTGTATCAGGTAAAAGTGTGTCTCTGAACAGTTTTCTTCCCAACGTACGTTCACTTATGTAGATTTCCTTTACAAGTATAATTTTAGTAAGAACTTTTTGAGCTATTCCTGTAATGACGTTTTCTCAGAACAGCCAGGTCAAAATATGTCAGTTAAATGAATTTTGAGGTCATATTTACAGTCATATTTTAGGGGTTTGCCATAAGCCCAGCAGGCATCTTGGTTGTGCTGGCGTGTCTTCACCTGCTGGACTGGGATTAGCACACCTCTTGCATAATCTGACAGTTGGGAGTTGAAGAGGCCTTGCTCTCACCTTTACCTGGTTGGTTTGTTTCCGCTCTGTGGGCCTGTCTCTTCCCATTCACAATTTTGGGTTTTCTTTTCTCTTCCTCCAAGGTTGAACTGACAGAGAGGTTCAGGTTTTTCCTTTTTAGTTATCCCGTCTATTGTTTTCATAAAGTTGCCAGGCTAGTTTTGAGCACATAAATAAACAGATTTGAAATGTCCTGTCACCAAAGAATTTACCCTCAAGGCTTCTTATATTTGTGGAGGCAACATCAGCCTATTTGCATGTTTGGGTGAACTAGAATTGAACTGTTTGTAAACCACTGAGATAAGCCTTATCTGTTTGTGTTTAAGAAACAGTCAAGTCCTGACCAGATACTCAGCTTGTTAACTCAGTGATGATTCCGAATGCCATATCTGGATCCCTAAGGATAGACTTGGTAGAATTACTTTGTTACCGTCTTAGCCATGATTTCTTTTTTCTTATCTGTCCAGTCCTTTGCTTCTCTCACTCAACAACTGTTCCTTAGTTTTTGTTTTAAGATGGTTAGCCTTTCTTTGTTTAGTTGGTTTTTTTTTTTTTTTTTTTTTTTTTGGGGGGGAGGTGCTGGGGATGGAGCTACATCTCCAACTCCTGCAACCTTTTATTGGTCACCAGCTGCCAGCTAGGCATCATACTTAGTGTCGAGGTACAATGGGAAAAAGAAGATAGCTATAGTCTCCACATGGGGAGATGGTATATTCTGGTAACAGGAAGTTCTACTTATAGCATGCTGTAAGTGCTGTGATGGGGATAGCACAGGTTGTAGTATAGAATCAAGGACTGCATCTCACCCAAATTCTTCAGTTTGGAGATATTTTTATTTGTTTGTTTTAAAGCCTGCACTTCTGTTTAATTACATTTTAATTTATTTACTGTATGTGTATGTGCATGTGTCATAGTACACCATGTGTGGAAGTCAGAGGGGACAACATGTGAGAGTTGATTCTTTTCTTACACCATGTGGGTCCTAGGAATTGAACTCAGGTCAACAGGCTTGACCCCAGGCACTCTTACTTGCTGAACTATCTTGCCAGTTCTTGCATATAGTTTGAATGTGCCCTATAACAGTTATATATGGCTATTGAGAGACAAGACCTTAAGAGTTGAAGACTCCTTGGAAAGTCATACCCTTTGAAGAAAATAAGGTAGTAGGGCTCTGAGTCAGTTCTCAGAGTGGGCTGTTTTAAGAGTGAGCTTGCTCTCTGACCTTCTGTCTGATGATGTGATCTTTTCACACCTACCTTGATGTCCTTATCTGAGGCAAGCTGATGCTGGTACCATGTCTGTGAACCTCCAGAACTGTGAACAAAAATAAATTTGTTTTCTTTATATAGTTATTTAACCTCAGCTATTTTGTTACAGCAATGGGAAATTACTTTGATTTGACTTGAGACATCAGGAAAGATGTCCTAGAAGCTCACTTCAGTCAAAAATGGGATGATTATTTGGAGTTAGGCTGGCAAGAGGGGTGGTATGGGGGATATTTGCCACAATGTAAAGGCTAGAGGGAATGTGGAATCTTGATAGAATTAAAAGATGTTCTGTTTGGTTGATTGTAAAAAGGGAAGAAATGTCTGAATGAGTCAGCCGTTAGGCTAAGGAATTTAGATTTTCTCCAAGAAAGCAGTGGGAGGTCAATTAATTTTGCATGGGTACTTTAAAAATATTTCCTACTTTTAACTTTATTTTTATTTTATGTATATGAGTGTTATGCCTGCATGTATGTAAGTGCATCCGTGTCGTGTGGTGCTTGCAGAGGACAGAAGAGGGCATCAGATCCTCTGGAACTGGAGTTATGGGTAATGGTTAGCTGCCATGTAAGTGTTGGAATTTGAACCGGGATCTCCTAGTAGAGCAGCCAATGCTCTTAGCTGCCGAGCCATTGCTCCAGCCCCATATTTGCCGCTTTTATGAGGAAAACACAGTGACATTATGATTTTTATTAAGTAGTGAATTCTGTGTTTCAGGATTCAGAAATATGAGATTCAGGTATGGTCTCAAATGGTGCTATGAGCTCAGCCTTTTAAGATGAGGCTGTATCACAGATGGGAACTTGAAGCCTTTGAACTACCTCTTCAGTGAGTCCTGGATGTTTCTGCACTCAGTGTGTCCTTCAAAATTCATGTAGTCATGGTTAGTTGGAGGCTCATATTAGCATATTATCAGCCAAAGTTAGAGATGGAAGGTGCTGGAGCTCTTGGAGACCTTTTGGTGTACTTGAGTCAGAAGTGAGTGAAGTTTGAATGAAGCCTTTTAGGTTATCACTATATCTCTCCCATCCCTACCTCTTGAGGTTATTTTATAATGTGTTAATAATTGTTAATATTATATACCCTTTCAGCTGCTCTATGTAAATATTTAGTCAAGTCTTTTGGAACTTTTAGTGGATAAAGAGTTGTAAAAATGCACCCTGGCAAGTTTATTTTGTGTTTGTAGTAGTTGGAACCCTGGCCCCTTAAGTGAGCTTCATGAAAAATAGCATTTTCTTAAAGTGAAGATTCCCAAGAATGTTAATTCAGGGTGCCTGTTTGCTCAGAGTACTCATGCAAAGTCAAAAGTCTCTTCAGAAAATGATTTTGGGGGAGCTGGAAAGATAGAACTTAAAAGCATTGACTGTTCTTTTAGAGGGCTAGGGTTCGGTTCCCAGCTCCCATATGGTGTCTGTAACTCTAGTTCCAGAGGATCAGTCACCCTCATCTGGTTTTTGTGGTCATTGCAAGCAAGCACTCACCTACATGCAGGCAAAACACACATAAAATTCAATAAATAAGTAAATAAATAAATAAATAAATAATTTTTTGAGGAATAAAATAATTTTGGCTTTCATAACACCCTGATAAATACCACTTAATACGACAATAATAATCTTAAGAATACAGTTGGCCCTCTTTATTTGTGGGAGTTGTGTTTGTGAATTCAACCAACTATGAAATAAAATATTTGGAAGAAAAATTCCACTTGTACTGAACATGTCCAGACTTTCTATTATTATTATCATTCCCTAAACAATAGAATAAAACGTCTGTTTACATAACATTTATATTGTGTAGATATTATAAGTATTCTAGAAATGATTTAAAGATACTGTTCCACTCTGTGTACAAGACTATAGCATCTGTGAATTCTAGATATCTACAGAGGTCCTGGAACCAGCTCTTCCTCCCTCCCCCTGCCCCCAATATTGAGAAACAGCTATGTATTTTTTGAAAGATGTAATCAAAAATTACTCAGCTCTTAGAAACAATAATTAGTTAAAATGTTCACCAAATGTTTAGCTTTGAGGTAATGTACCTTATACCTTCAGGATAGACTGGTTGATAAATATTTGCTAAGATAACTGAAAAAGGTAATTTGTTGTTTGGGACAATTAGCTTTAATTCAATTAAAATAATGACTTTAATTGTAGCATAGTAGTTCAGCAACCTTTTTTTATCTGACAATATATGGCCAGCAGAGTCCAGTTATCTATTAGGACCATTCTAGATCATAGTTAGAGTCATATGGCCTGTATAAGTGAGGCTACTTGTGTTTGTAACTCACCTAAGAGGTATTGGACAACAAGGAATAATTGATTACCTGGCAATTAATTACTAGTTCCTCAAAAGGACATATGTGCTGGTTTTGTTTCTTAACTGAACAGACTATATAGGCAAGTATACTGAAGCTCCTTCTTTGAACTGCATTTTAATAGGTTTGTCCCTCTTTATATGATTTTTGTTTGTTTGGTTGGTTTTGGTTTTGCTTACTAGTTCCTCCAGGATCTTCATATACTCTGGATACCGATTGTATAATCCTTAGATATTCATTAAAAATTTTCTCCCCTTTTGTGACTTGTATTTTATTTTGAAATAAAGACATTTGTATTGCTAAATTTTTCAACATATGTAACAGTGAAGAATAATGTAATTGATTCCTCTTCTACCCATTTTTCAGCTTTAGCAATTGTCAATATTTTGCCAGTCTCAGTTCCTCTCTTTCTTGTTTCTGGAGCTCATAGATACCATGTCATTTCCTATAAACTCATTCAGTGTGCATTACTAAAGAAGCTTAAGAAGGAATACTATACTATGTTATAGTATCACATCCAAAGAAGCAAATTCCTCAGTATTCAGACTTTTCTTACTGTCCTACGATTTTTTCTGTAGCTGATTTATTAGGAATAGGAACCAGATAGCTTCCCTACATTGCAATTAGTCTATTTTAGCTCATTTCTTTGAAGTTTGTTAGTTTGGAAAGCCTCTCATTTTGTAGCACTTTATATTCCTCTTCTGCCATTGGTTTGTTAGTGAAACTTGGCCATTTTCCTATGCAGTGTTCCGAATTCTGAGTGCTTTTTTGTAGTATTGTTTAGCTTGTTCTGCTGACTCTCCATATTTCAGGTAAAATGGCATTTTGGGTTACAAACCTGGTTGCATTAAAATGAACTTTTCTTTAGGCAAGAATATTTTCTAGATGAGGTGGGTACTTTCTTTTTGAGTGTATGTATGCATGTTTGAATGTATGCGTGATGTACGTGTGAAACATGCACACAGGCCAGAGGAGGATCTCAGGTGTCCTGTTTAGCACTCTTTTCCTTTTTCCTTGAGTCAGGTTCTCTCACTGGACCTAGAACTAGACTAGTAGCCAGCAAGCCTCAGCAATCTTCATGTCTCTGCCCCCTGCAGTTCTGAGGCCATAGGCATACATGAGACCAAGTATTTTATGTGGGTGCTGGATATTTTAACTTAGGTCTTCATGCTTGCATAGCAAGCATTCTTACTCACTGAACCATCTCCTTAGCTGTAATGCTAGGGGAGTAGTCCCTAGTGTGAGTGCTTCCTAAGCCTGAGCCTTTAAAATGATTCTACTTCTGTTAGAGCTAAGATTAGTTCTTGGGTTTGTTTCAGATTAGTCAATGGGCTCATGTGTTATTTTGATCCTTCTACTTTAGAGTTCCTTTTGTTAACTGAACAAATTAGGACTACTCATGCATTTTGTCTCATATGATATTTAATTTAGCATGCTGTCAACAAGATGAGTGCCCTCTTCAGTGTTAACATTAGCTGTGGTCCCTAGCACCTGACATCTGGGTCTGTCCCACATATCTTGTATACCAACAAGGTCTATGGTTTTCTGTTGGGTTTCTGGTGTTAATCTTTCCACCTAGCCTCAGGTATTAATCTAAGACCTCAGAATGGATTAGTGATTATACAGATTTTGTCTTAGCCTGTAAATCAGAAGCCAAGGTCAGTTTCCTATCCATAACAGCTCTGTCCTGGGTCTTGAAGCAGAACTGAGTAACCGTCATGTTGATAAATACCTCTTTTAATTTGGGCTAAAACGTTTTGTGCCATGTGTTTCTCATAGTAGGAATAATTGACAAGGTGTACAAAATTTGAGCCACTTAGACCTCTAAGAAGCTTCTGTGAATAACCAAACGTAGCCTCATCTTGGATAGATCTTCCCAGCCTTCAGAGGGCTACATGATCTACAGGTGGTGTGCAAGTGGCCTTGTTTTGAGGGAGGAGGCAAGTTAATGTCTGCTTTTGCAGAAGAAAACATTCCAAGACTATGCATAGTACTTCCTGTAAATAAGCATTGGTTTTTAATTTTGGAAGATATCTACATCAGTTCCTATCAGCCTTCTGCCTAACAAACCAACTGGTAAACCTTAAAGGTCACAGTTCCGGTTCAAATCATTGATTTCAGGCTTTGGTTTTAGAGATGCTGCTTGTGGGCAGACATCTAGCCTGTCCTGTTTTGCCCATGTCACCAACCCCTCTAATGACTGAGCAGGCCTACAGAGGAGATGCCTAGAGGTATCAGCATGTATTTTGCATAGAAGGAAGTCAGGTGCTGGAACCAGGGCCATTACTTTCAGTTTCGTAAAGACTTCTTTGCAAGGTTAAGAAAAAAAGACTATCAAATTGTGCTTAAAGAGTCTTCTTCTTGGGTAGGACAGACCCTGCCATTAGTTAGGCTTAATGGGTCATAGCAGTGTGGCAGAGTCACAGTAGAGGCTCTTTCTTGGTGAGGAAGACTGTCCCACAGTTTCTACTTGGAGAGATCCTTTACATTCCTCCCTCTACTGCAGCTCCCGGGCTCTATCTGATCTGTTCTCAGGGTTGAGGTTGTTATGCCACCACCACAAAATCATGTGTCTTATCGCAGTAGTGTAACTTCATTTTCCTTTCATCACTCCATGTCTGAACTAGACCCCTTATCTGGAAGGGTCAGGTACAGGAATAACAAGTTGGTTTTAGAAAATTCCTTTACCATCTCCAACATGCCTGCTTTGGGAAAAAGCAGCAGTATCCCACAAGTAGGCATTCTTCTTACTATTTAGGATCATGTTTGTCCTTCCTAGACAATTCAATTACTGAACAAAATTAAGTTTGAGTCTGCTAGGTACTCTGTGGCCCAGGTACATGAAGGTTGGACCACCTAAGCTGCCTGAAATATCGTGCTAGCAATGGTCAGGACAGAATCCCAGATTTTCAAAATAGGCCAAAATTTTCATGTTTATTATTTTGTGTTTTTATGACTGTTTTTGGATCTTAGATAGAATAAAATTTAATTTTATATATGTCAAGAGGTTAAGATTCAGTTTTAGTCTTGGTTGTGTGAATTATCAGTTGCATAGCATTGTTTATTTTTGGATTTTAAAATTTATTTTTATTTTATGTGTATGAGGATTGTGCCTGTATGTGTGTAAGTGCACCCCTGCCAGGCAGTGCTCACAGAGGCCAGAAGAAGGTGTCAGATCACCTGGAACTGGAGTTAGTAACAGTTGTTAGCTGCCATGTGGGTGCTGGGAACTGAGCCCAGGTCCTCTGTAAGAACAGCCATTGTTCTTAATTGCTGAGCCATCTCTTCAGGGAAATATTTTAATCTTTGTATTGTTGAATGTTTTAACCCTGTAGACAGCACATCTCCACCTCTCTATTTAAAGAGCATCCTCTTATTCAAAAATTTGATAGGGCCTGCAAGATGGCTTAGCGGCTAATTGTGCTTGATGCCAAGCCCCTGTGTGTTTATTTTTATTTGGTTTTTTTAGGATTTTTGTTTGTTTGTTTGAGGTGGGGTCTCACATAGCCTAAGCTGGCCTCGAAGTTACTGCATAGTTACAGGTGACTTTGAATGGCTACTCCTCCTGATTCTACCTTCCAAACACTGAGATTATAAACATGCACCAACACTCTTGGTTTATACAGTGCTGGGGTTTGAACCCAGATTTTTGTGAATGCCATGCAAGAACTCTACTATCTGAGTCAAATCCCTAGCCCCTATGTCATCTTTTAATATGATCTATAATAGCAACTCTTTCACAAATCACGTTTTCATATGCTGGGAACCTCTTGGGTCCTTTTCCAAGAGCATCTGGTGCTTGTAAGCACTGAGCTATCTCTCCAGCCCTAGGGAAAGAATTTTGTAATATTGAATGTTTTAACCCTTGTATACAGCACATCTCAATCTCTCTATTAAAGGAGCATCTTGTTATTGGCTTCTTATAAGCCATTGAAAGATGGCTTATTGGGTAATTGTGCCTGCTCTCAAGCCTGAAAACTTGAATTCAATTCACAGGACCCACATGGTGGAAAGAAAACTGCCTCCTGCAGGTTGTGCTCTGATCTCCACATACTTGCATGCCATGCATATGCACACACACACACACACACACACAAATAAAGTGTAATCAAAAGTATGATAGACCTCAGTGTGAACTATCAAACCATAAAATTTCAAGAATAAAATTTGTTGCTTTGAAATAGGCGGAGATTTCTTAGGCTGTTGAATACTTGAGTCACAGAAGAGAAATTTGATAAATTATTTGACCTCATGAAATAGTTAAAACTTTTCCTCATCAAAAGACATTATTAACTAAATAAGTTAGCACAAAGTAGGAAGTGTGTGTGTGTGTGTGTGTGTGTGTGTGTGTGTAAGGAAGAAACAGCCTGTTTGTAAAATGGCAAAAATGTTGACTAGATATTTCACTGGAAGCCCACACAAAGCACACAAAGATTGCTCAGCATCATCAGTCATGCAAATCAGAATCACAGATACAAGTTGGGGTAAAATGGAACAGGATAAAAGTCAATAGCAAGTGTTGGGAATGACGTAGAACAACCGAGCTTTCATGTACTGTTGTTAGGAGTATAAGACAGTGCCACTATTTTAGAAATTATCATTGTCCTAAAATGATAACAGATTTTAGTTTTATTCTCAGTTATTGGTCCAAATAAAATGAGAAATATGTCCACAAAAACCTTGTTTCAGAATGTTAGAATAAGAGTTGTTTTCAGAATGGAAGGATAGAGAAAAGTTCCCTGCCTGTCAAATGAATAACAAACGCCTGTATTTATACAATGAATTCTGCTTAACAAAAAATCAAACTGTTGATCATCCAATATTGTGGTTAAATCTTGGAAACTTTATAACAAGTGAGAAAAGCCAGACAAAAAAAATTATGAAATGTATTACTACATTTTTGTGAAAATTTAAAATAGACAAAACCAACTGTGTTGGTAGAAGTCAAGTGATTGTTTGTGAGGCAGGAGCTAGCTGAGGAAGGCGCTTTGTTATCTGAAGTGGGTGTGAATTACCTGAGTTGTATGTGTTTGTGAGTTGAGTGGCAACACAAGACCTGAGCAGTTAGCCACCTGCAAAAATGCTTCAGTTTAACAAACTGATAGATATCTGGTTCTTCATTATAGGAACATATTTCTAGAGTTTATACAGATGGGTATGTTAGGAGACATTTATGCCATTCTGTCTGGGCAGTTCTTTATCAGTCACAAACAAGCTCTTTTCCTAAGTGCTTTACTTAGTTTGAACTTTTTGGCCTGCTATGCAAGTTGAAGAAATGTTTTTAGGACCTTCCCTGAACCAAAGAGTGATTTTTATAGGCGGAAAAGCTATTCCTTACAGGTATCAGCTGGAATGGGTCCTCTTGAACCTCATGCTCCAGATCTCTACTTCTGATCTTCATTCTCCTGATGAATAGTTCTCAGTTGGAGCCTTTGTGTCTCACCAAGCATTTTTGGCGGTATCTGGAGACATTGTGATTGTCATGGTTAGGAAAAGGGATGTTGTGCTACTGGCATCTAATAGGCGGAGACTACCTAGTAGAGACTTTGGAGACTATGGCCAATCCTGCAGCACAAAGCACTGCCCCACCCCCACAGAATTATATGGACCAAATGTCATAGTGCCAAGATTAGGAAGCCTTGTTCTGGGCCTGTCCTTATCACTGAAGCTGAGTCAGTCGTAGCCAGGTGTTGACTGTACTCATAGCTCTAATCAGTTATACAAACCTGGCTGAAGTTAATACCAAATATTTGTAGGCATATATAATCTTAAATATGGAGATAATTCCATGCATCAAGAGTACTTCCCAAATCATAACCATAGGCATCATTTTTGTTCATTGTTAAATGTAAGGTGCTATGGATCTTCTTTTTAACTTTATGTCTTTAAATATCCAAACAAATGACCATCACTGTTTTCCTTGAAAGAGGGAGGTGAGCCTTTGTTATCAAATTAAAGGATATACATGATAATGATTTATCTTTTAATTTTCCCTCCACAGAATGACAGGAAGAGAGTTTTTCTCTCGTTTCCCAGATCTGTATCCCTTTCTTCTCAAACAATTGGAAGCTGTAGCCAGTACAGTGGACAGGTAAGGAGAGAATAATCTGGGCAAAGTGTGATCGTACTAAAGTATTTTATTAATCAAGATTTTAGGTTGGACAGAGTGGTTCATGCTGATTCTAGTACTCACAAGACAGAGGTAAGAGGATTGCCACTAGTTCAAGGCCACCTTGGCTACATAGCTAGACTCTATCTCAAAAACTCAAGCACTGGGGCGGACAAAATGGCTCAGTAGGTTAAGGCACTTGTCACTATGCCTGACAACCTACATGATGGAAAGAGAGAACCAACTTCCAGAAGTTGTCCTCTGACTTCCATAAGCACACCATACACTTATACCTGCCCTCATAACCCTTGTCACCGTCTCCCACACCCAAAGTGGATGAGTAAATAAATAAATAAATAAATATCAAGTAAGGTGGGGAGGGGCTTATGAGGCCCCACCCCTAAGGACCTGTAGGTATTTGCTAGGAGAGAAGTTTCTTCAGTCGTGTAGCTACCCATCTTCCTGTAAATAACCTTTCATGAATGCTCCTGTAAGCAACTGTGTTAACTGATTGGGCCACACACACTCAAAAAACAAACAGTCCATGGAAGTAGAAGGGAGTCTACTTGGGAGGAGGTAAGGGGTCAGTAGGAGTGGAGGGGCAGAGGAGAGGGCAGTGGGGAATCAGTATCAAAATGTATGCATGTATGAAATTTTCATAGGTAAACCCATCAGATATAACTAATAAATACTAATAAAAAGCATCTTTAAAAAAGATTTTTGTTCTACCCAATAATTTTTAACCAGCTTCTTCCTTGTAACCTTAGATGCCTTTAGCA
The DNA here is from genome assembly GCA_035773235.1 of Eospalax fontanierii. Lineage (NCBI taxonomy): Eukaryota > Metazoa > Chordata > Mammalia > Rodentia > Spalacidae > Eospalax > Eospalax fontanierii. Next base: position 22,308,109 of record CM069529.1, read on the forward strand.
AACAGACAAGCAAAAATCAATGTTTGTTTATTTAATTGTATCACTGGGCTGAGGATGTGGCTCAGTGGTAGAAGGCTTGTATAACTTTGAGAGGCCATGATCCTTAACAGTGCCTTGAATAAAAAGGCTATAATCACATCATGTTGCTTCTCTCTATATAGTAGATTTATGCTTGAAAAGCTGTATGAACTCCTGTTTTCATATTATATTTTAAATATAATTTTATCAAAATTAATTCTGGTTTTGGTGTCATACAAGAACTGGCTTCTTAGAGGCATGTCATCATTTCTTCTGTTAAGAATTCTTTTCTGGGGGACATGTGGGGGAGTCCTAGAGAGATGTGCTTAGCAATTAATAGCCCTTGCTATTCTTTCAGATGACTGGAGTTTGGCTTCTAGCACCCATGGAGGGCAGCACACAACTGTAACTCTAATTCCAGGAGATCTGATGCCCTTTTCTGGCCTCCATGGGCATACATACACAGGCATAGAATTTTTTTTTCTTTTACTTAAAAAAAATTACTTGAGGGCTGGGGAGATAACCCAGTGTGTAAAGTGCTTGTCATGTAAACCTGAGGACCTGAGTTCAATCCCACCACCCATATAAAAGGCCAGGTATAGTTGCATGTACACTTGTAATTTCAACCCTTGGAATGGGAGATACAAGGTTCCTTAAGGCTTGCTGACCAGCCAGTCTAGCCTGATAAGGGAGTCCCAGGTCCCAGTAGAGACCTTGTCTCAAAAAAATAGGGTCAGGCTGGCCAGATGGTTCAGTGTGTAAGTACTTGCCATGCAAGCCTGAGCCTTCATAAAGGTGAAAGGAGCCAGATGTGATAGCACACCTTTAATCCCAGCACACAGAGAGCGGAGGGTCTCTGTGAGTTTCAGGTCGACCAGGACTGTGTAGTAGGAGAGAACTGTCCTCTGGCCTCCATTTGTATGCTCTGGCATGTGTATTCCCATCATACATACAATAGTAATAAATTTAATTTTTTTTTTCAAAAATTTAAGGTAGCCCTCTGTGAGAACTGGAGCTGTGGTCCCCTCCCATGAGCTACGACCATGATCCCTTCCTGTGAGCTGGAGCTGTAGTCCCTTCCTCTAAGCCAGAGTTATTGTTCTCTCCTGAGAACCTAGAGCTGTGGTCCCCTCCTGTGGGCCAGAGTTATGGTCCCTTTCTGTAAGCTGGAGCTGTGATCCCCCTCCTCCTGTGAACCTGGAACTGTGGTTCCCCCTCTCATGACTCTGAAACTGGGATCTCCTCCTGTGAGCTAGAGCTTTGGTCCCTAACCATGAGACACAGTTTCATATTCCTCTTTGGTGGACTGATGATGGAACAGATTTGAAGATGGAGGACTCCCTGATTTGGGGCAGTAGTTTTAGCCTTGTCTGAGTGTTAGCATTCTCTACAACCCTCTTCCCTAAAGTCCCAGGTTGTATATTGCAGAGGTTTTACCTCCAATTTCTCACTTTGCCAGGAACAGATTCTCCTGATGCACATTAGGATGACAGAAAGTGAGTGGAGAAAAAGGTGGCAAAAGGAAAACTGCCTCTTCCATCCTATAGAATCTTGATTCATATACAGAATTAATGACAAAATTTTTTTGAAAATAGTGCCTGATGTCTTTGATCCAGAATTTTTTTTTGCATAATTTCTTTTCAGGGAGGTAGGAGCGCTGGATCGTCACCCCAGCATGTTCCTTCTGCTCTTGGTGTTGGAGAGACTCTACCCGTCCCCAATGGATGGCTCGTCCTCTGCACTCAGCATGGCGCCTTTTGTTCCCTTCATTATCAGGTAGTGTCATGCTATAGAGAAATAGTGGGGCTGGCATGGGGAACTTTAGGAGCATACTTTATCTTGTTTTTATTTTGGAAATTATAATCGATATTTTGACTTTGACAATGAGGCATTGTGTGAAGGCAGGAACATGAGGCATTGCTCTGAACTGGTCTCTTGTGCTTATATCATGGGTGTGGGAGCTCATTAGAATCTACTTTGTCAGTAGTGTTTTCCTTGGAAGCCTGCTAATGGGTGTGTGGTATTGATAAGTGATACCCCTTTTGAAAAACATGACCTGATTGGATTATACCTGTGTTGGGCCTGCCACCACAGGTATGATGGGGCAGGCTTGATCTTGGCATGTATTCTGTTTCTTGTGGTTTAAAAGAACATCGGGACATCTGGCTGTTCACCCTGGAGGAGTGAGAGCCTTCTGTAGGTGGCAGTCTTATGACAGTGCCACACAGCCCATGGACTCACTCATCTTCTCTTTCCACTTGGAGTGCCTGAAATACATGACGCAGCAGCTGGCGTCCCTGCTTAAAGAACTTGTTTCTACAGGCTGTTACAGATTTTGAGGTGTCTGTCACTTTATGATTGCCTTTTTTATTTTGGATTAAGCACATTAACATGTAGGCCTCAAAAAGAATTCACATTTTCTTATGGAAACGATAATAAGCCTGTCACATTACTGATAGCACTTATCGTTCTAAAAACCTCTTGACAAGGCAGTGCTTTTAATGTGTCTTCTGAAACTAGAAATGGACCTAGAACAGAAGCATAAAAACACAAAACTACAGAAAGCATGTTTATTATTTGTGTGGTGCTCTGGGTCCCACTTCCTGGTTTCATGTAGCTGACTTAACACATTTCCATGTGAGAAACCATTAAACACAATATTCTGACATATGATTGCTATGGTCCCTTGTTTGCCACCAAGCCCTGGTAGTCCTCTGTTTTCAGTGATCAGAGATGACTCACTCAGGCTGGTTTTTGTTTCCTGATACACAAAGCTGCCAGTCAGCCTCATCTGTCATTTGGTGATTCATTTTAAGAATTTGGGTGGTAAATTTTACTTTCAAGGGCCTTCAAAGTCTTCTCTTAGAGGGGGAAAAACCCCTCTAAGATTTGTTTTCAGAAAGTTGATACAAGGAAGAAAGGCACAAACAGGGAATTACAAGTGTACATTAGAAACCAGATATACTGTGGAACCTGGCAGCCTGTGTGGAGAACTTTTCAATTTACAGAAACGTTTTGCTAATCAGTCGGTTAGCTGTTGTATCCTAGAAGCCAGAAGTTGCTACATTGTTTTGTTTTGTTTGTTTTGTTTTCTTCCTGAAACCCCTGCTGGTCTGGAACTCACTGTGTAGAACAGGCTGGCCCCAATCTCATAGAGCTCTACCTGCCTCTGCTGAGATTTTAAAGGTGTGTACCACCATGCTCTGCAGAGGTTACTGCATTTGAAAATATCATTTCAAATGTGTTTGTTTACATATTATCAATGTTCGCATTATCATATTCACAGACACTGCAAAGATTACATTAATAAAAAAGATTTAAATATTATTGTAAATCCAGGTACATTGGGTTGGTTTGTTTGGTTTAGTTTATGTTGTTTTATTTTACAGTGTTGGGAATGAAACCCAAGACCTTTCACATGTTTGGCAAACATTCTACTACTGAGCTATGTCCTCAGTGCAATATATTGATTTTTAAACTCAATAAACACAAAAGTGGGGCTGGAGAGATGGCTCAGTGGCTAAGAGCACTTAATATTCTTACAGAGGACTCAGGTTCAGTTCCTAGCACCCACCTAGTGGCCAACAGCTGTCTATAACTCCAGTTCTGGGTGATCTGATGCCCTCTTCTGGCCTCTGCCTCCGACATGCAGGCAAAACATTCATACACATAAAAAATAAAATAAAATAAAATAAAATAAATAAAAAGAGCAGCATTAGGGTGAAAACACACTACTTGGGCATTCTGCTTCAGAAGAGTAATAAATGAGTCTGAAAATCTATCTTTTAAAAGAACTCAAAACTCCAGAAACAGATTCTGCTGATCTATGACACACACTTGGATTAACAAGATTAAATTTGAAATATTATAAATATAAATATTATCAGCACCACACACATAGAGGTTACTGATAAAGTAGACAGTAGTAAAGTCATGCTCAGGTTAGGATATTTGAGTTTATAAGAAGTAGATTTCAAGGGTGTAGAAATGGCTTAGTCAATAAAGTGCTTACTACATAAGAGTGAGAACTGGAATTTGAATCCTCAGCACCCACATAAAAACAAAACCAGGTGCACACACTTATAATCCCAATGCTGAGTGCTGAGTAGGCAGAGACAAATGGATCCCTGGAACTTGCTGGCTAACCAACATGGCTGAGTTCCAGGTTCAGTGCGAGACCTTGCCTCAAAAAAAGAAAAAAAAAAAAAAAAAAGTGAGGCTCGGGATGAAGAGATGGCTCAGTTAAGAGCACTGGCTCCTCTTTCAGAGGACCTGATTTTGGATCCCAGCACCCTCCTGGAGGCTAACAACCTTATCTGTAACTCCAGTTCCAGGGGATCTGACACCCTCTTCTGGTCTCTCTGGGCATTGCACACATGGATGCACTTACATACATGCAGGCAAAATATTCATACACATAAAATGAAAATAAATAAGTTAATAAAAATAAGGTAGAAAATGATTGTAGAAGACACCCTTCACACATAAATAAATAAATAAATAAATAAATAAATAAATAAATAAGTAAATAACTAAATAGAAATAGATGTTGACCTTGGAGTGCAGCAAATGAATAAAATACTATTTTGCTCAGAAGTCAGTAGAAAATAGACCAACCTTTGTTGAACCTTAATTTTTTTTTTATACTAGATAGTAACATTTTGCTTACCATGACTCTGAGATAAGATGCTGCCATCCCCATTTCTCTTTGGGAAACTGAGGTTCATAGAATTCTCCAGTTACGAGATGAAATTTGAACACAAGAGTACAGTACAGTGCTTTGTGAGAATCTTAGATGTGGAGCTGGAGAGGCAGTCCAGTAACTAAAAGAGTGTATACCACATTTCTAGACGACCTATATTTGATCCCATGTTGAGCAGCTCCCAACTACCTGTAACTCCAGCTCCAAGGGATTCAGTACCTCTGGCTTCCAAGAGCACCTGACTCACATGCAGATACCCCTGCTTAGAAATAATTTTAAAAATAATGTTAGGTGTACCCTTCCCCTTCTTTTTTTCGGGGGGGGGGGTGGAATGTGGGACTTTTGTTGTTGGGATTTTTTGTTTATTTGATTTGTTGGCTTTTAGTTTTTGAGATAAGTTGTTGCTCTGTGGCTTAGACTGGCTTTGAACTCCTGTCTCCCAAGTGTTGACATTACAATGTTTGCTAGTATGCCTGAAAGGATGTATCCATTCTATTGCACCAAAGTAACCAGCTCTCTTTGTGTTGCCAAGCACTTTAGTTGGACTAAATGTACCCCTACGGCCTAAAATGAGTGCAACTAAGAACAGTAAGCATGCACCCACAGTCTCTGCCTATAGAAGTGATGTTCCCACCAGGGCTGCGGTCTGGTCCTCGTATTGCTTTTCTCTTAGTAAAGGTTGGCTGACTATGTTGCTCAGCTGTATATAGTCAGACATGTATCAGTGTTTGGGATTATGAGACCTCGCTATATAGACCAGGCTGGCCTTGATGATCCACCTGCCTCTGCTTCCTGAGTGTTGGGATTAAAGGCATGTACCAGCATACCTGGCTGGCTCTTTTTTCTTGGCCATCTTTTGTAATGAAGTAGAAAGAATGTAGATTTAGAGAACCAAGTTTTGTGTTTTGTGAGTAGTCTACTAGAGAAAGAACCCATACTACCCACAGTTCTCACTTGAGAAATAAGCTATAAACAGATTTTTTTTTAGTAAGAATAATTGTGGGGCTGAGGAGATTGCTCAGTGTGTAAAGTGCTTGCTGTGCAAGCATGAGGATCTGAGTTCAGATCCCCAGTACCTACTTTGTAAAAAAAAATTCTAATATGGTAGCACATTCCTTAATCTTAGGCCCAGGATGCCGAGACGGCAGGATCCCAGGAACTCACCAGCCAGCCAGTTTAGCCAGTCAACCAGTGTGAGACCCTGTCTCAAAACATAAGGTAGAGGGCCAGTGAGATGGTTCAGTGGGTAAAGGTGCTTGCTGCCAAGCCTGAAGACCCAGGTTTGATCCCTAGGACCTACATGGAGAAGAGAGAGCATTAACTCTCAAAAGTTGTCCCCCAACTTCTGTCTGTGTGCTGTGGCATGTGTGCATACATGTGCATGCATACACACACACCCATACATGCAATCAATAAAATGTATTTTAAAACTTTTTAAATGTGGAAAGTAATGTGGGAAGACACTGACATAAACCTCTGGTCTCCACAGATGTATGTACTCTCAGCCCCTCTCCCATGCATATGCCATACACTGAGAATAAACCTGATAAAACTGTAGGCATTTTGTTTCCTGACTTCTGTGAATATTATTTGTGAAGAAAGAAGGATCAGTCATCAAACCTGTTACTCCAAGCAATATTTATGCTTCTGGCCATGGTAAAGATTGGATTGTTTTGATTTGGCATACCAGCTGAAAAGGTGGTTGTGTGCGTGGAGGATGGACAGTGTTTTATCTTTGTAACATTATTAATGGTGATGTGCTTATTTGGAAGAGTTCTAATCAGGCTCAAGGAAATTCTGAGTTTACCTAGAGAATACATTTCTAGTAAGTGGGAGTGTTCAAGGGTTGCTCTGATCATGCTAAAATGAATTGCACGATGCAAACAAGATTTGAAGTCCTTACAGCTTTTTGTTTCTTTTAATTTATGTATACTTACTTGCTATCTCTGTGTTTGTAAGTAGATTTATATTTCTGGTCCTTTGTTCCGCATTTAAGAATTTACCTAAGCTTATTCCACTGTTACTTTGTCAACTTGAATGTTAGAAGTTACTGATTGGGATTTTACAAGTTCTGTGTGGGCACACAGTTAGGATTATTGCACCACCTTGGAACAGAAATGCTTGTGTTAATCTCAGCATCTTGTGTATAGTTTTTGAAAAGATCTTGTGTATTTTTTGTGCTTGATCCAGACACACAGCCCTTTCCTACACTAATATGGTACCTTCAATTTAAAATCATTCACCTTCAGTTGAAATACTATAGAGCTGAATAATTCACGTTTTAAAAGCAATGCCAGCTGGCTCTCTGCATGTAGTTCACCAGTGCACACTTATCTGGGCCTTTCTAGAGGCTAGAGGTCTTTTCCAAGACTAAATCAGCTTTGGCCAGGAGTCTTCTAATTTTAGGGCCTCATGCTTGCTAGGGCAAGCACTCTGCCAACTGAGCTACATCCCTAGATCCTGTACATTAGATTTCTACTTGCTCTGTCTTCCCAAAATCCTTTTAGGTAGATAGAAGGCAACATTTGCTTTATAGAAGATGGAGACAAGCAGAGCAGTCTGAGCACTGTCAAGGTGGAAGTCTCGCCCTATTCCCTTTCTCACCTTGCTCAGCTCCCGATTGCTCCCCTCTTCCAGTGCCTGCAGCGCTTATCATTGGGCTTCTTTTTCTTTTCTTGTCACTTGTCACTACTGTATTATACTATAATGCTCAGCACTTGTTTTCGCCACATAAATCCTAATCTTTTCTATGTAGAACAGCTATAGGTTTTATTGTTTTGTGGTATTCCTAATCCAGGTTTGGGCACTGAGTTAAACTGAGTAATGTAAAAATGAAAGGAGTTCGGAATTGATTTTTATGTGTGGATATATCTGTATATCTCTGAAGTACTCAAGGACTTTCAGTCCCATAATATTGGAAACACATGTTGTATCCCACTGGTTTTGGAGTTTGTAGAAATGAGGCTCAGCTGGATTTCATGTTTTACCTGGCCTATGAGGAGTTGCCTGTTCTAATATGAGCTCTAGCATTTGCTTATATTATGATTCACCTCTCTGACTTTGTTTCTTTTTCAAACAAACTTCAATCAAATTAAGGTCTTAGACTTGGTCCTCTGTGACCCCCTGAGCCTGTGACCCAAGAGCTTCCTGGACTATGAACTCCTTTCTGACTGTCCTCTAGAGAGGCCCTGTGAAAATCCACCTTGTAGTACCCACTGGAGGGTTGGGGCCATAGGAAAGGAGCCTGAATTGATAAGGATAGAAGAAAGGGCAAGATAATATTTTTTTCTTTTGAGAATCATGTAGTCATAACTAAGCCAAAACACATGAGAGAAAGATCCTAAATTAATATAGCCTGAGGAGAGAACCCATTTAGGAGAGTCTGAGTATACGTGAGGCTATAGGTATGTATAATGGAAATAAATGTCCTGTTTACAAAAGAGCACTCCTAGTTTGTGTGTCAAAAAAGTCCAGAGAGAGGGGTACTGGAGAGATAGCTCAGTGGTTAAGAGCCCTGGATGCTCTTGTAGAGGACCTGGGTTCAAATCCCAGTACCTATGTGGCAATGAACTCTTCTTACCCTCCAACCTACCCTCCTATTTCAGGGGATCCAGTGCCCTCTTCTGGCTTCTGAGGGTATTGCACACATGTAGTGCACTTACATACAGCCAGGCAAAATACTCATAAAATAAAAATAAATAAATAAAATTTTAAGAAATCTCAAGAGACAAAATCTATAAAGGGGAAAGAGGAGAGGAGGAAGGGAACATTTAAAATGCAAATTAGTGTATAATAATTATATATATTTACAGGGTAGCAATGTGTCCTCAAAACATGTATGCAGTGTGCAGTGGCAGATTAGTGTAAATGACATGTTCATCACCTCAGACATTGGCCATTTCTTTGGGTTGAGAACAGACTCAGAGCAGACTTTGTTAGCACTTGCTTTGGCACTTCTCTGCTAGTAAATGGAAAGGAAAACCCTGAAGCCAGGTGTAGGTGAGGTATTAGAAAAAGTGCACTGTGACCTGTGAGTGAGTGCATGTCCTCAGATCCATATAATTAATGGTCTCACCTGCAAAAGTGAGCTCAGAACCACGTCAGTCTCTGGGAGCAACATGGGATGAGAATATTGTTCCAGCAGCTTACAGAAGCTCTTCAAAAGTAAGGGAGAAGACATTTTTAAATAACCACACAGTTATGTTGAAATTAGTTATTTCCAACTGGTTCCTTAAATGTATTACTTACAAGTGTTCTGTGCTTTATTTGCTGAGAACTAATAAGCATTCCCTAAGAATAAGTCATACCTGAATCACCTCATTGTTTTGATGATGTTGCTAAGCTGGTAGATATCCACAGCTCAGCTTTATTCAGCATTTGAATTACTTAAGTGAAAATAGACTTGATTGCATGCTTATTAAATGTATGTATGACATAGGCAAGGAAATCAAAATTTAGAATAACCTTCAAAGATGGGAATGGCAAATACATACACAAGCCCATGGTCGTTACCTCTGGGTGACTTGGGGAAAGGAGGCAGTTAAGAAGCCATGAACTAAAAGCTTTAATTTTACTTGTGACTTATTTATATTTTTTATGCTGTGTGCTAGGCAAATGGTTAAATGTCATATTATTTATATTTCCATACTTTTGTATGCCTGATATAATCCATAATTGAAAAATAAGATTCAAAATAGAGGTCAGTGAGATGACTAAGTAGATAAGACACTTGTCATTAAGCCTGATGAATGACCTGAGATTGATCCTTGGGACCTACATGGTAAAAGGAGAGAACTGACTCTGGAAGCTGTCCTCTGATCCCTCCCCCATAATAAGTAAATGGAAAGGAAAGAAGGGAGGAGGGGAAGGAAGGAGGGAGGGAGGGAGAGAAGGAGGGAAGGAAGAGAGAGAGGGAGAGAAGGAAGGATCAAGCCTAGTGTGGTGGTACACACTTTCATCTCAACACTCTAGAGGCAAAGGTGGGAAGATCTCTGTGAGTTTGAGGCCAACCTGGTCAGTGTAGAGAATTCAGGCCAGTTAGACTACACAGTGAGGTGAGACCCTGTCTCAAAACAAAACAAAATTTGAAAGAAAGAGAGGGAGGGAGGAAGGGAGGGAGGGAGGGAGGGAAGGAAGGGAATATTCCTTCCCAATAGCCTTAGAACATTGTATTAGTGTGATTTTTGTGAGAAAGTCTTGGGAACTGGAATTTTCTAGTGAGCATGATTAAGCCCTGTAGCACAGCACTGCTGTCGGATGATGGGGCTTCAGTATAGTCTCCCTGCACTCTGCAGGTTAGTCAGGACCCACATTATTCTGTTTGTGATTCTGCTCTGGGATCCCTATTTTAAGAGTCATTGATAAACTAATATTTATCTGGGGCAGTAATAAAAATGAGGAGGAAGATAGACATCTAGAAGCAGCTGAACTGGAGAAGGCAAGGCTGGAGCAACATGGCTATGATCTGTACGTATTTGAGAGACTGCTGAGTGGCAGAAAACACTTCACCCGGCTTTTCCCTCCCCACAGTGGGAAAGTAGGAAATTTCAGCTTTAAAGACAAAGAAGAGTTTTGCGAAAAGGTGATGTTCTCCATTAAAGAAATGAATAGATTTCCTAATACTAAGCTGCCCAGCAATGAAAATATTTGAAGAAAGCTAATCATATATTGAGCATATTTTCCATAGGATTTCTGCGACGTATCTGAGGCTGAGCTGGATGACCATCAAGGCATCTGTTTAGGATGTCTGATTTCAGAATACTAAACATCTCAGCCACAGTCCCCAAGTGGGCAGTGAATAAAATGATGAACCTTCTTCCAAATCTCTGACATATATTTGCACATTTTTATGGGTTCCTTGGTTTGTAAAGAAAAGAACTTGGGGAGCTGTTTTGGCATGGCCTACAAGATCGTCATGGTTGTTTGCTCCTAAATGATGCCCTCCAGGAATTCATCCACTTAAATTTAGCTTCTTAGTAACTTCTGTAACTTTGTTCTGAAAACACTTTTTTGGCCTATCTGATGTTATGTCTAAAGAACATTCCTTATTAATTTAATTATCTTTTTGTGTGGTTGCTGCCTTTTCCTCCATTCCAGATGTTGCGTTTAAGCCACATTTGTTTTCTGACAAGCATAAGGAACTTCTTTCTGAGTACTGAGAAATCAGAGATGCTTTTTTGAAGTGACTGAAATAGATAACTCTTTGTTGTCCAAACATCTCAAGGGATCTTCTTTGAACACAGATACCTGGGAGAGAGTACTGAAGTCCCCAAGCTTTGACCATTGCATGTGGAAACACCTAAAGGTTGGGTGTCACTGGAGCTATAGATACAGAATTTCCTCTCCCTGGGCAGCCTGGAGATCTCAAACTCCAACTCATGTGGTTACCGCCAAATTCCCCAGCATCCCTATCTGCCCACAGCAGAGTTAATAAAGCACCTGTTTCCCTGTCAGTCTGGCACCCTGGCCCCTCCGTTTCACTGATGCGATTGACTGTGGACACAGCATGCTTTGGGCCAGATGACAAGGTACAGAGGTTGGCTTCTGCTCAGGGAGTTTTCAGTGGCTCACTTTTCCTCTTTGCCATAAAGCCAAACTGGCGCTCACTCCTTTCTTTACCAGTGTTAGCTTCCTTGAGCTAATTGTGACAAAGAGAAGTGCCTTTGAGGTAACACCCTGACACTCTGGTGGAAGCAGTTTAGGCCTTGTGAAGCAGAGGCCGGAATGCTGTCCTGCTCCGCCTCCTTTTTCTTGTCCCCCTGTCTTGCTCTCTTTTGGGAGTTTGGGGCCTTCTGACTTTCCACATTCCACCCAGGGGTGGTTAGAGTTCAGCATGTGGAGAGAAATCATGTTTTCTCTACTATTTGGCCTTTTTTTTCCCTCCTAACTTCTGGCAAAAAAAAACAATGAAAAAATAAACTTTGTCATTGCCTTTTCTCTCTCAGTTCCTAGAGAGGGACCTGGCCAACTTCGTCTGGGGTGCCAGAGCTCTAGACTTTTTCCTAAGTATGTTTTTGAGCAACAGGAATGGGGAGTTTCCTTCTCATGGAATGCATTGACAAAGTAAGCTAGAAAAACAAAACTTGTAGGGACCAGCTTTTCTTCAGTGCTCTCTGTTACTTCAGCAGGCCAGTTCAGGTCGTGTTAGAACAAGTGATTCGATCTGCAAACAGTCACATTCTTAGATGAAATTTTTGACAGTGATGATAATCCATGGTCTATTGCTGCCATTTACTTGAAGAGTGGAATCTAATCAGTTGATCGATTAGTCAAGTATTTGCTAAACATTTGTTATGAGCCTGCTCTGTGTTAAATCGTGGGTAAGCTGGGGAAAAAAAAGGAAAAAGGTCTTCTTCATCCTTGAAGAACTTGCAGTAAGAGACAATGAGATGAAGTGCAGGCTTGTACCCTGGCATCATATATATATTAACCGCTTTGTTATATGATATATGCTCTAAAGACTAAGGCTCCTGACTTTCAAAAGTCCAGAAAGCATTCCAAGTAGCAAGACAGGAAAAACGCTGGGGAATTTAGTCTCCATTTCGGGGACTCTTAGAAATGGCCCACCATGATCTCCTGTAAGAATAAATTCAGTCACAAATTCACTCTGCAGGCAGTAGGACCCAACAAGGGGAAGATTGTGATAGCTGTAGAGTTATAACTTGGAAGTCTTTGCAGAGTGTTGTTCCACTTGAACCAAGGGTGACCCAGGAAATTCACAAAATCAGTGGTTTGCAGATTTAACAGGAGAAACCACTGATTGCAGATCTTTGGTAACTTTAATAAAAAACAGTATTTGTCACAAAGGTTGCATTTAATTCTTGTGGACATAATGACTAGTGGTAGGGAAAATTTGGATTCAGTAACATTTTATATTTAAAACTACTTTAATGATCTTTTTTCCATAAGGAGCTTTTGTTTTCCTGGTCTTAAATATTTTTTCAAAAATTTAGCCATGGTGCTCAGCAGGCATTTTTAATGCGAACTTGAAGGATCTCACAGTATCAAATCCCAAATGCTGACTAATGTGAGTCATTTTCTTGCACAGAGTAGGGAACATTTTAACATCAAAACTATATATTTTTTTTCTTCTCAGGCAGAAAATGTGAATTAGGGAATAGAGTGGCAAATAAAAATTAAATGCAGCAGCGTAGTAAAACAGCACAGGAAATGACAACAGAGCATTTTGATTATCTTTCCTGACTGTTGTTTTTTTTTTTCCTTTCTCTCTCTGGGCCTTGAGCCTTCTTTAATTCAGTACTCTCCCCTTATTCTTAGGGATATATTTCTACACACCCTGCCCCAGTCAATGTCTGAGGTCACAATTAGTACTGAACTCTGTACTGTTTGTTCTGTGAATATAGATGTATACATTAATACTCTTCACATCTTTACTAGGCACTTTACTTACACAGTGTACATACACCTTTTGCATTTAATGTAGAACCTCAGAACTTCTGTGAATCTCTTAACCTGGTTTTACAATTTCACAGATAGGAGATTCATTCTTTTTTAAAAAATACTTTATTTATTATTTTTATTTTCGATGTGTATGAGTTTACTGCCTGCATGTGTATAAGTGCACCTGTGTCATGCAGTGCCTGCAGAGGTCAGAAGAAGATGTTGGATCCCCTGAAACTGGAGTTACAGGTGGTTGTTAGCTACCGTACATGTGGGTGCTGGGAACCAAACCCAGGTCCTCTGCAAGAGCAGTCAGTGCTTTAAACCACTGAGCCATCTCTCCAGCCCCAGGAGTTTCATTCTTGCCATAAATCTTAGGTCAGCAACCCAGTTTTTCTCTTTTTTTTCCCTGATTGACAGCCTTCTCCTTTTCAGTCATAGCACATTGTGATTGCTCCTTGGCAGAACTCAATTACCAAAATCACTACTTTGTGCTTTGAGCCATTATTAAAATATGATGTGAACTCAAGCACTGCTGTATTTTAGCAATAAGTCTGATGTAAGATGGCCAGATAACTTGTGAGTGGGTAGCATGTACAGTGTGGATAGGCTGGGAAAACGGATAAACTGTTCTGAGCGGACAACTCAGGTTGGCATGTAATTTCATCACCATCTACTCAGAATGGCAAACAAGTTAAAACTTAATTCCTGAAAATTTCTAAGCAATATTTTTGGGCTCTAGGTAACTGAAACTGGAATGCCAAACCTCGAGGTAAGTGGGCCATCGGTATTTACAGTCTGTTAAATAGCATTAGTCATGTCAACTGCACAAGGTACACAGAGACTTGCATGCTTTGGCTTGCTCCTCCCTATCTGCTCTTCCTCACTCACCTTTAACATTGAGACGTTTGGTTGCTCCTTATATTTTCCCTCCCTCCAAACCCTTTCCTTCGTCACACATTCTTGTTTCTTACTTGATTTAGTGAGCACTCTTACCACCAGTACAGCCATCCACTACACGTATTTACTGAGGCTCTACTATGTCCTTTCGACTAACCCAATACCCCTGCTCTCATTGGTTCTTGTTTGTAGGAGGCATTAGAGAACATCAGGCCTCTTCACAGAGGTACCCGTTCTCCTGACCCAAAGCTCTCTTTTATGTTCTATGGCCTGACTCTGGGAAAAGAGTCTCTGTTCACAGTCCCCTACTTCCTGCTCTCCCATTCTTTCCTTAAACCTCTGCAGCCTAGCTCCTTCCCTACTGCACTGAAACCACACCTAGTTTCCAAAGCCATTGGTTGCTTTGCAGTCATCTTTTTGAGGTTTATTGTGAACTGACACTATTACAAACTCCCTTCTCAACGCTTTCCTCGTAGGCCTTCTCTGGCCATTGCCTCTGTATCTTCTTAGCATCCCCACCTCACCACCTCCTTCCTGCTGCCTTCAAACACCGTTAAACTTCTTTGTTCCACCCTCAGCCTTCTATTTCACTCCCTTCACTCTCTGGGGTTGCCACATGTATACACTAAGGAGTTTGTCTAGATACGGAACACCATAGAGTCAGAGGCTTTCTCTTGAACAGTCTTCTATCTGTCCCACAGACCTGCAAAGGTCAGCACTTTCAGATGTCTCTATACACTCAAACTGAGCAGACCTGATCCCTCTTAGGATCTAGTACACTCTCTGCTGTCACACTCCACTTTTTCAAGGAACAAAGCAGACGAGGACTTGGGGATTATGGAGTTTCCCCCTGCTGTCACTGACTGTTCATGCTTGCGTACTAACAGAAGAGCATTGATCTGAAACACATCTCTGGCCTTCCAGTAAGTTTGAAACAGTTCGCTTCTTTCCTTACATTGATCAGCATCAGTTTGAAGGAGCAGTAGTAGGGATTAGTGACAGGATGAACAAGTCTAATGTGTCTATAGTTGAAAAGTGAAAAGTCAGGAATTGATTGATTCATTTATTCATTCAAGAGAAATTTACTAAAACTATGTCAGGAACTAAAGTATGATGGAGAATCAGACAGGGGTTTTGTCACGTGAGGTGTCCTGTGCTGTGATGCTTCTTGTCCCTTTTTTGCTCTAATTTTTTTTCTATCTTAGAGATCAGTGATACAGTTAGCACATGTTTACTGTAAACGAGGCAGTCAGTTTTAGGACTTTCCACATATTAACTCACTTAATCATCATGGCAGCACTGGGAATTTGTTGCTGCTGTTAACTGCTGTCTGAAAGGGGAGAGCGGAAACATGCCATGGGTCATACTGCTAGTTTGGGCTAGGCTTAGGTTTGATCTTAGGTGATCTGGCTCCGGAGCCCATTTGCTTTGAATTTCCTAGCTCCTTACCCAACAACAGGCCCTCCCATCTACCTATGTCTTATGCTATGTGTGAAATATGACAAGCTAATTCTCCACATGCCAAAGGCAACCTGCAGTGTTAATTAGTAAGCATTTGGGCTTGCTTTGTTTTCTCAGCTATTACCCTCTTTGGGGCATTACATTGGCAGTGGTCTCCTTTCCCAATGAATATGAAATCAGCAGAAAAGGAAGAAATACTTGCAATTAAGCCCAAGTGCTTGTGAGAGGTTGCTAAATAAAACTGGCTCAATTGAAGTTCTGAGATTCTTGAGAAATACTAAGAATTTCTTACAAAAGAAATTATCCTTGTTTAGGAGCTCATGGGTCATTGCTCAGTTACAAGTGTCTTGATAAAGAACAAGTGTGGCTTGAGGCTGAGATACATAAAGTCTTAATGAGATTATTTGTGGATTGCTATTTATGCATACTTTTTGGCAATTAGAAAATATTTCCTATCTGACTGTAGTGTGTCATCTTAAGTTTCCTTTGTTGAAATTTTATATAATTTTGAAGTGATTCAGGGTTGCTCAAAGCAAAGGAAAACCAATAATGGCAAATATTTACCTAACAATTTGAAGTACTGTCACATACACCAACTTAATTGATCATCTTCCTTTTACTCTCTTAGAATCTGGTTACCAATACATGTTGAAAAAATTTAATTGCCCATGTTTTCTTATATGACAATCCTAAGGTGGTTTGGAAGAAGGCAGGTGTGTATGAGTGTAGTGTTTAAATTAAAGCTTCCTTGATCCTGAGTGCATCTAGAGACCCCAGGGAACTGCCTCGATGGGTTCCTAACAGTAGCATCTGGTTAATGTAAGGCCTGTGAAGTGGGTTAAAACCCCATGTCTTCTCACATCACTGTTTTTCATGTACTCAGTCCCAGTTCTCTCCTTCACTAGCCAAAGGTACCTAGTGGAAACTCCAATGGCGTACACACTGAGGAGGAGCTGTACATCACTGAGGCTTTGGGCAGAAGGCAGAGCTCCTAGCCTAAGCCATTTATTCCTGGCCACCAGTCCCCAAGAAATGCTACATTTCTTCCAACTGTAGATGAAAACTCGTAGCCCCAGAGGAAAACCCTAGCCAGACTCAGTCTGAATAATCACAAAACTAGAGGTAGGTGTGCCCTTGTTAGCAAGGGTTCCCTGGTCCATCTGCACAGTGTCCAGAGCATTAGCAGAGTCTGTTGTGTGTTTTGTGTTTGAAAGGCACTGCCATGTAAGCAAGCCTGCTCCCTTTTGATGATTGCAGCTGGACTAGAAAAGGCCATCTGTTCTGGTAAAAACTATGGAAATACATCCAAGTAGCCAAGGAAAAGCTGAATTGTTACTGAAGGATGTTTCACATGAACAAGAAAATAATTTACAAACAGTGGGCAGAAAATATTTTCAAATACTGATCAAATGAGTCCCTTGAACTGTCCCTGTGGGTGATGGGTAAGTGGTATCAGTTTATTTCTTATTGGACTGTTTATTCATTTTTTTTCCTCCAGAAGAATCCTTTTTTTCCAACAAAACCAGTTTAAGGTGTAGCCTTATTTCAATGTGGACAAAAAATAAAATAAAATTTATTTAATACTAATTACAACCCGTATAATTCTAGTGAAGAGAAACTTTTAAAAATGGAATTCTTATTTTGTAGGTAGGCTCCAATGCCCTATAATAAACATAATCCACTTGCTTTTTGAAGATTGTTTAAGCAGGCTGGCTTCAAAGTCATAGGTGAATCCTGGGAAGACAGGAATGAGTCACCATCACCAATGTTCCATCACTTTTTCTTCTTTTTTTTTTTTTTTTTTTTTTTTCCTTGCATGATTCAAGACATCAGAATTTAATTTATAGCTACAATGAAAACTAGACTTTTGAAAATCTTGGAAGGACCAATGAGGAATTTGCATTCTGCTGCCTGATTGATCATGTCCCTAAAGTGACAGCCTGAGAATATCATTGGCCTGATAGAATTACCCATTGGAAGTCCTCCTTAGAGCATTTCCTTGTGCTCTCTTTGCCTGAAGCACAAGGGTCCTAAATACAAAGGGAATTAGTGTTTGGGCAGCCCATTTTCTCTTTTAGAAGCCCCAGGCTATGAGTTTGAGAGTTGGCTGCCTACCATGGCTTAACCTTAGATAAGTATTTCTGAATTCTGGGGCTGGAGAGATGGTTCAGTGGTTAAGAACACTAACTGTTCCTGCAGAGAACCTGGGTTCAATTCCCAGCACCTGCTTGGTAGCCAACAACTGTTGGTAGCTCCTGTTTCAGGAAATCCAATGCTGCCTTCTGACCTCTATGGGTATTGCACAACATCGTGCACTTAAGATACGTCCAGGCAGTACACTCATATACAGAACATAAAAATAATAAATAATTGTTTTAATTTTTGAATTATAAGTAGGTGGGGAATCCAAAGCCCTGTTTTTTCATAGTTCCCCTACAACCAGTTGATGAAGTAAACTGAGTTTGGAGAGAAGGAAAAGAAGACTCTTCTACTAACTACTGTTCCCTTAACAGTCCTCTTTCCCTTAGGAATACCAGGACTAGGAGTGCTCCTAAGTTGCTGTAGACCCTAACAAGGACTCACTCTACTCTGAAGATAATGGAAGCCTATGGGAAATCAGAGGTCTTAACCAGTGCCCCCTGCCCACATACTGTTATCAAATTCAGCCTCCATCTTGAGCTGAGCCTTGAGGATTCACAGGCAGATCTTCACTGATTTAATTAGTTCATGGTTTTTGATCCCTTGTAAAAGACATCTCAGTAAGAGGAAACCCACACTTGTCATTACTAGCCACTATGCCACAGTATGAATTCATTTGTTTCTTTGTTTTTAACAAGAAGACAATTAGAAAGCATTGGCAGAAGATGCAGAATGGGGACAAAGACAGAGGCATATTATCTTCCTTGCACTTACTTGACAGCTTTTTTTCCCACAAAAACTGGCTCCTGTGCTTTCAGTGACAGGGGCCTTCCTATTTTCCATTTACCTTTCCCTTCTGGTGGAGAAAGACTGAGGCCTTTTTATAGCTTTGACCCATCCTTAGCCTTCTAAATGTAGTTCTGTTTCCTTTCTGAGATGAAAGCTTGTCTTTATCCCCTCCCCAAATAGTTCCAGGCAGCAGAAGAGAATGAATCCTTGCAGATAAAAGACCCTGCTGATAAAATGCCAGATTGTTATCAGAGAGGCAAGTGAAGGAGTCAAGTCCCTACCGTTAATTACCTCCTTACAGCTTTGTTTATATCCTGTTCATTCTGGGCTTGTTTTTCTTGGACAGTTTCCACTCTGTGTTCTAACTCAGTCTGAAGTTTGTAAAACTCCAAAGGTCAGGGAATAGTGGGTTCCTTCTTTTCTCAAAGGCTTTATGGCAAGGAAAAGAAGATCAAAGTTTGTATCTTCCATCTGGAAGGAAAAGAACAAATGCTTGGTTGAGCTGTTAGTTCCTCACCTTAAGCAGACAGACCCCAGTGTGTTAAGTGAACTCTGGGTCTGAATACTTAGCAGGAGGTTGCCTAGAAATAGAATGGCATTACTCCCTGAAGCCATGAGTATCAGCTAGTGACTGATTGGATATCCAGGCACTGAGGCCATTGGCTAATTGGATCTAAAATAAAACTCCCTGGTAAATATGCTTGACATCACTTATCCATGCATTTAAAAATGGCTAGCCTGATAAATTTTATGTTATTGGTTTTTCCCCAGAGCAGAAATAAATAACTATTGCCTGCTTCCTGAGCATTCCAGTACTTTGTTCACAATGGGAAATATTGAGTGGTAGGACTGCATGGTTTTCCTTATTTTGAATGTGACTGCTGTCGCATATAAGGAACTGTTCATCCTTTTAAGAACTATAGGACTATGGATACAGAATACTTTAAGAAAATGAAGAGAACATTTTGCTACTGTCACGTAGATGGAGTGAGAAGTTTAGGATTAGAAGAGCTTTTCGGTCTTAAAAAGGAATGACTAAACCATACTGGTCATTCTCCTATAGATAAAGAGGGGAGAAAAAATTGGGTCTCTGCATCATCTTCTCTCTTTGTAATTGGAATCACAGTGTATGTGGCTCCAAATGTAAAATAGTAGAATTGACATACTCTAAGACCAGAAGCAATGTTAAATCATTAATTGTCTGTGGTACCTGGCAGCCCCCGAGTGACCAAACACATGTTTCTTTACTATTAGTAAACGAAATTTGAATCCAATCTGAGGTTGTCTTGTTAGATTATCTGCGACATGATTGAACCAACCCTCCAACTTCACAGGAAGCCTATGAGGACTTGATGGCTGTATTTTTAGGACAAAAACTTCTCAAACTTGGCAAACATGTATCTGGTGACATAACAGTATGAATTTTAGGAAGGGAGAGAAGAATGGGTGAATGAAGCGACAGAATATACCCCTATTCTAAATCATGAAACCCTGTTCTTGTTAGCCTTAAAAGCCTTATATTTCAAGCTGTGACTATAAGATAGCTCTTTTATTTCTCATGTGTGTGTCTCTTGTAGTCATCACTATCATCATTAAAAGACAGCTGAGAGACAGTCACTGGGATATCAGCAATATCTTTCTCATTTAAATTTGGTGCTTTTCTTAGAAGAGGTTAGAAAATACTAAGGACTTAGGAAACAGTTGAGGTAAATTTAAAATATATAAATGCGTCAAATGAAAGCCAGGAGAAACAAGCCCTGACTTTCTCACAGGTAAGAAAAAAATGCAATTAGGGAGGGAAAAATGTTTTTTGTTTGCTTGTTTTTTTGAGACAGGGTCTTACTATATAGCCCAGGCTGGCCTGAAACTAGCTATTATAGCTCAAGTGTCCTGAAATTTGTGACCTTTCTGCCTCTACTTACTAAGTGCTAGGATTACAGACATGTACCACCACACCAAATTTTTTAAAAATGCATTTTTTAGGAAACAAAGTCTGCTGGAAATAGCATGATTAGGTAAGACAATCTGGTGTGAAAGGCACTCCTAAACAATCAGATCTTTTTCTTTCTTTCTGACTAATGGTTTTGTCAGAATAAGTATTTGGATGATAAATGCAGTGCTTTGAAGTACACGAGGGTGCATTTCTGTGCATTGTACTAACCAGCAATAGATTGTAAACTAAATGATGCCAAGTTCCACCAGTGTACTGAGATCCAAATTCTAGCACATATAGCCAGAGCCATAGAAATCTATTGATGAAATCATGAAAATGAGCAGAAGTGGTCCAGGCTGGTCCAGAAGGTCCAAAACATTTCTTTTGAAATGTTACTTTTATTAGACCTCAGCACTCCAAAGCTAAGCAGTATTGGATTTCACACATGGTGCTTTAGTTTTAACCTTACATTGAAGGTTGTGTCCTTGATACGATTAGGGAATGACTCAGACGTTTCGCACTGATGTTATTTTTTGATAGATAAAGAGGAAAGCTAGTGAATAAAAGTATTACTGAATTGAGGCCATGTTTATGAATTGATTATATTCAAATAGAAAGAATGTCATTTAATGACTTTATTTTTGTTTACGTTTGCATTCATGTATATGTCTTCTGTGAATACTTCTTGAATGCTACTTACTCTTAAAATATAAAATACCTCCTGACTATTAAGACTAGCAGTGGGAGGGTGGAGAGATGGTTCAGCAGTTAGGAGTCTGTACTGCTCTCAAAGAGGATCCAAGTTGGGTTCCCAGTACTCATATTGGCTGGCTCATAAGTACCTGTAAATCCAGCTCTGGGGGTGTTGATGCACTCATGTGCACGGCCCACACACAGATATGCATAATTAAGAATAATCTTAAATAAACTAGCAGTTTCTAGTGCCACTGCATTCTTCAGTCACATGAATATCTTAGAGGTTATGACCAGTGTTCTTTATAGACACATTCCCCATCTAAAAACCATCACCATGAAATTAATGTATTAAGTCATGTTCACAGTCATGAAAGATTGTGGGTGATGTGATTCTCCTGATAATTAACAGCTAATTAGATGCTAGAGCGCTTTGGTGATATAGCAATGAAGTGTGCTTCTGAACAAAGATGGCACCACCCCTGACTTGTAACACTAGTATAGTTTTAGTTAGTGCCAGGCCGAGCACACACGTAGTCAGTTGGACTTTATACAGCAGTCCCCATGGTGTGTTCATTTAGACTATATTAATAGGGTACTGATCTGACTTCTTTATTTCCAGAACTTAGGATGATTTTCATTGTTAGGAGTTGAAAATTAACCTTTTCACTATGGTACAAGTCAAGTTTCAGCTACTCAAGATATTAGAAAGGAGGTTTAATACACTCAAAGCAAGGAGAAAAAAATCAATTTTACCTTAATAATCACATGTAAAATTATACTCCTAAGTGTAGAAGAGTTTATTATGTTCCAGCAAATTTGACATCACTTGATTGAATAGTTTGAATCATCACATGTGTTTGAAAGAAACAATTTAATTTTGACATATTATTACTCAATTATATGGTTGTAAAAATACCTCAGGGTGGGGTAGGATGAAATGTGCCCGTAATCCCAGTACTAGAGGCTAAGACAGGAGGATCACAAACTGAAGATCTTAAAAACAAGCAAAAAGAAATAACAACAAAGCAAGCAGACATCTCAGAACCAAAGCACACTGGTTTTGGCAGTTAGCAGAGATTTGAGAGGGGAGCTAGACATATCTGGCTTTGAATCCCAGCTTGTCCATTCATATCCTTTGTAAATTTGGTCAAGCTAATCTCTCTGAGCTTTTCTGGAGCATATACAAGATTCAGAACATTGTCCTCAAAAATATTTTTTGTCTTTTGTGATTGTTAAGCTTTAAGTGTTTATTGATTTAATTTTTCAAAAGATCATAAGGGGACATTAATCTGGTCAAAAAGTTTGAAAAATTGCTGGGCTCATTTATCTGAGAGAGAGAACACTTGGTATATTCTAGAGGTGGGAAAGCAAGGCAGGATGATGATATCACCTTTTTAGAAGATAAGTTGTTTTTAAGAACATCAGCTGCACATGTTCATAGTGTACATTTGATAAGTTTAACTGTTGATAGACAATTGTGTTATATACAGTTACAAATAAGTTGCTAGGAACTTCCATTCGTGTACCAGTCTTGTATGGACATTAATTTCATTCTCTAGATTAAACACACAGGAGTAGTATTGATAGATAAGCTATATGGTGGGTGTAGGTTTAGCTTTTTTTTTTTTTTTATGTGACTATACCATTTTGTATTTCCACCAGCTGAATTTGAGAGGTTTGGTTGTTCTGTGCTCCAGCCAAGATGTGGTATGCTCTGTCTTTTTCATTTAGTATTTTTAGTGAGTGTGTGGTATCTCATTATTACTGAATGTATTAATATATGTTAATTTTCATCAGTATTCACTCATTGTATATGATGCTGGGTTATGTAAACATTTTCATGCAAGTAGATAATGTAGTTTGAATTTCCCAAATGACTCAAGGTGTTGAGCATCTTTACATGTATTTATTTCCCATCTCCTTTGCTGAAAGTCTGTTTGGAACTTTGACTCAATTTTTGTATTAAGATGTTTGTTTTCTTCTTATTCTAAATGTAATCTGAACACAAGTCTTTTAGGCATGAATTCATTTATTTCCCTGGCATGCAGAACCAGAAAAACAAAATTAAATTGCATCAAGAAAGAGTCTAATAATACTAAAGGAAGTACTTTTCAACTGCTGTAATCTAAATATGGGCTTTGAGGCAACCAAAGGCAAATGTAAAGCTTTCCCTGGGGTGTCTATAAAGGACTGATAGTAGTCTGTTTACAGTGCTATAGGTATGCTCAAGTGTGACTCAGTTTATATAATTGTAGAAAGGATGTTTTCTCTGAGGCAAGTTTGTTGTTAACATCTCAATATCCTTCCTGTTTTGTGCTACTTTTCTATGCCAAAACAGTGTAACATTTTGGAATTTTTCAAGACTTTCCATGTACTTTATGGTTTTTAAAGATTCATTCTTCATGATTTTAGTTTGAAGTGTTGCTAGGAAACATAGGAAGTTTATTCAGGGTCATTAATTAGCTTCAGCAGAAACAAATTGCAATCTCTGCAAGGCAATAATCATATTAAAAGAAATGCTCCACTTTCTCTCTTCTGGCAGTAGCACCAGTCGTTGTTTTAGCTGGGGTTGTTGGGCAGATTCATTCAACTCTGTTGTGCAAAATAATTAATTAGATTCTGGAGAATCCCAATGATTAAAGGATGTGGGGTTGTTGTGACTTCAGAAGGGAAAAGTGAGGGGTGCTTTAATGACAGGATTCCAGTAATTAATGAAGGGCTCTCCTGTGTGTAGAAAACACCAGTCATTTGTTCTCCAACTCCAGAGGCCCAAGCTAGAGAAAACTGGCTCTCATTGTAGGAAGGTTGAGTGTAGTTAGTGTTAGGCATAAAACTTTTATTATCAGCATCAATATTGTTACGAGATTAAGCAGTGGACCAAGTGGAGAGATCATAAAGATATGTTAAAGTAAAAAAGATAGTTATCTGCCAGGAATGTTTAAATGCCCTTTGATTTATGGTTTTTTTTTTTTTTAATTAGAGGGGACTTTAGAGATTATTTCTGATATCCTTTTCAGACAAGGATATGAAAGGACATTATGTAACTTTCTTCTGGCCACATAGCTAGGGCAAATACTAACATTTTAGGTCATACATGTTTTAATTGCTGTCTTACTTAAGGCACCAAAGGAACAACCTATTTATTTCACCTTACTAAAATAGTTACTTAAAGCAAAGACTATGTATATTATTTTTCCTAAGCCCGTGAAGATTCTGCCAGTACAGACCTGTGTGTATCCTGACTTGTCACTAAAAATGCTAGATATTTTTATTCTTGGGCATTTTGAAAATATATGTACATAAATGATACAGTACTTTGAATGACTAGATGACTTGGCCTGAGATGATCAGTAATCGCAGAGGACATACCACATCCTTTGTGGAACCTGTCCCACTCTGTTATAGGTTCTTCATAAACTTGGCTGGACTATGCTACAAAGTCTACAGTTTGGCAAATGGCTTTGAGTCAAAGTCTTTTGACTAATTTGCTTTCCTTGAGGGTAGTATATTATAAAACTTTAGGCTTTAGTTTGTTAAACATTAGTTGGAACAGTAGGATGCCAGTTTATTGTGAATGAGATCTACAAACATGAGTTCCAACTATGGGAATTAATGGGATAAATTGCTTTTTAAGGATTCTACACCCATGATCACAGCAGAAAGAAATTGACAGAAGGCATTTTATTTGGTTGTGGTTAGATTTATTTGGTAACTTATTGTTATGTACATGTTCCTACTAGACTTTCTGTAGTGAAAAACACATATATTCATGTAATGTTGTATGATGGCTTATCTGAGTACTGAAAATGGGTAAGATCCTAGGGAAATAGCTTAATTAGTAAAGTGCTGCCATGCAAATGTGGGGACCTGAGTTTGAACCCTAGCATTCATATAAAAGTGCTGGGCATGGTAATATGATCTTGTAATCCCAGGAGACAGGCCCATTTCCTGGGGCTTGCTGGCCACCAAGCCTAGCTGAATTGGTGAACCCAAGGTCCTAGTGAAAGATTCTGTCTCAAAAAACAAGACAGACAGCACCTGAAGTTGACCCCTGGCCTCCACATACACATTTGCTCACATGCACATGCACTTACACACATACATACATGCACACATCCCTGCATATACTGTACACACACAATAAATAAGGAAAATACTTGAAAATGTCTGGTATTACCTGCCTCCAGCAGACACTCAGCAACTGTTTCTGCCTTCTCTTCCTTCTTGTTTTCCTTGGGTCTCTGCATAGGCACTGGAGTCTTTCAGAAATGTAACAGATTCTTGTCATAAGGGAAATTAATGGAATTGTTCATATTTAAAAGTATTTATTTTTAAACTGAAAGTATGTGGAACATTAGATTTATAGATTGCCTTGATTTCATTAGGTTGGTACAAAAGGAATTTCAGTTTCAGACTGTGAATTTTAAGTCATTATAACTAGGCTTAAACATATCATTATTAATTAAAATAGGAACCATTGTAATCAACAGGTTTGCCACTGAGAGGTACGTTTGTTCCTATAGGGCAAAAAGCCAAACTTCAGAATTTGATGTACTCTTGAAAAGCATTTTACAACCTGCTGATTGTAGAAGTGTTTTCCCTTCAAGAAGTTGTCAAGATGCTTGAAAAAGTGGCAGTTGGTAGGTGAGAGATCAGATGAATGTGATGGATGAGGCAAAGCTTTGTAGCCAATTCATTAATCTTTTAAAGAATTGGTTATGCTTTGGGTGGTCAGGTGCTGTCATGAAGAAGAATTGCATGCCTTCTGGTGGCTTACACTGGATGCAGGTTGGCAATTTGGGGTACATCTCACCTGTTTGCCGAGCATACTTCTCAGATGTAATGGTTTCACCAGGATTCAAAAAACCATAGTAGATCAGACTAGCAGTAACTACCAAACAGTGCCCATGACCCTTTTGTGTGTGTGTGTGTGTGCATGTTTGGCTTTGGGAAGTTTTTTAGAACAACTTTTTAGTTCAACCACAGAACTGGTTGCCACTGGTTATCAAAACAACATTTTTAAAATAATTTTGATCAGTTCATGAGGCATCCACATAATGAACTTTTTCAACTTATTTATTGAATTTTTGTACATTTCATATAATACGTCTTAATCATATTTAGATCCCCTTCCCTGACTGTCCCTGATATTCCCCCCCACACTAGATTTCATGCATTCTGACATATATGTTAAGGCCTATTGAGTCAAGTTTGTGTCCCCTTGGTGTGAGTTGATCCACTGGAGCCTGGTCAGCCTATTTAGTGTCACTGCCTTAAAGAAGACCAGTTCTTCCTTACCAGCAGTAATCAGTTGCCAAGAGTTCCTCAGCTAAGGTTACACTGTGCTTTTTCACCTTTCCAATTTGCTTTAAATTAACTTTGATGATTGCTCTTATTTGTTTGTTATCAGCTTCAAGGGCTGGCCGCTATGGTCCTCATCTTCAAGTCTCCTTTGCAGAACTTCATGAGTCACCAATGCACTGTATGTTCCTTAGTAGTTCCTGTGCTGAATGCATTATTTATATTGCAGGTTGTCTCTGCTGCTTTATGACCCATTTTGAACTTGAGTAAGACAGGTGTTCATATTTGCTTTTTATCTAGTATTTTGATACAGAGGAAATCTGGGAACCCTTGAAGTTCTTGGTCTCATTAATAAAAGAATTTAAGAATGAACTCAAGGACAATTTTTTTAGTGTTTAAAGGGAAAACCCTCAGGACAGGCAAGCTGTAAATCTCAGCAGCTGCTTGGAGGAGGTGAACGGAGGAGAGAAAGAAAAAAACTGTGTCTTTTAAGCTGGCATGGAGGCAGACACATGGTGGACTAGCAGCCACTTGGTGGGGAAGGGAGCTTTAGAGAAGGCAACCCAAAATGTTGAGGAAGTCCAAAGTGTTAGGAAAAGCATGCTTAGAAAAGAGAAAGAAGAGGGAGGACTGTGCTTTTTTGAGTAATTCCAAAAAGTGGGCACATTTACAAAGCCCTATGGCTGATAAGTGACTGTGTTAGGGATAGGGATTCTGGAAGATAAAAGCACATTGTCTCATTCAAGGATTTACTATTCAGTCTATCTCTTTAGCATGGCTTAAGGTGAACCTGTCTTCCTAAGTGTAGTCCCTTGGCCAGGTGATTGACCTGGTCTAGCTGGAATATTAGGTCCCTAGTTAGGCTAGAGCATCTAAGAGAACTTTTCTTTTAATGACTTTTATTGCTACTCTAAGAATTCCCATTGTATAAAATAAACAGTGATAAGTCATTAATGAAGAGATGAAGTGAGAAGTGTGCATTAGAATGTGCATACCCGTATTTATTTATCAAGAGTGATGATTTCACAGGCAAGCAGATCTCCATGAAATTGAGGCCAGCCTACTCTACATAGTGTAGGCCAGCTGGGGCAACAGGGAAACCTTGTCTCAAACAAACAAACACAAAAGCAACAACAAAAAGAATGCATTTCAATTTTACATGAAAATTTATTTTTTTTTTTTTTTGAGACAAGGCCTCAATGTGTAATCCTGGCTGACCTGGAACTCACAAAGATCTGCCTGCCTCCGGCTCCAAGGTACTGAGATTAAAGGTGTACACCACCGTACCTGGCCCATTACATGGCAAGTTTTAACGATGCAAAAACAAAATTACTTTTGCACTTACTTAATAATATCTTTTCAGAGATAGACACCCAAAAGGTTCAGTGCGTTAAAAAAAAAAAACAGTTTACTAGGCATCTATGATTTCTCTGGCCTATCTTGGGCTAGGTTTAAGGTATTTTGGATATCATAATTTTTTAAAAAATTGTGTTAATATGCCAATAGAGAGCTATTAGAGATTTTGAAATATTTGAATTTTTTTTTTAAGTTTTAAATAGGAGCAAAAACTGTTCTTTCTAAGTCTTCTCCCAGATACATGCTAGGGTTAAAAAGAGGGCAAACTCTCCCAGTCCTTTTGCACAGTTTCTTAGAATACTCAACCCCGTATTTATAACTTGAAAAAAATCTTTCACTATATACATGGAACCACTCTCCAAGACTATTGGAGTTAGTTCCAAGTGTATTAAGCCACTTTGAGAATTGGAACTTCGGGTAGTACCACATCAAAAGGGCAGCTGATTTCTCAGACCTGCCCTCCACCTGCAAGGAAGGAAGACACTTGAGACTAGGTGTTAGGTTCAATCTCCTGAAAGAATCAAGGATGCCTGAGTGTGCTCATCTTTTAGACCCTGTGGTGCCATAACAGAAACATTCTGAAGCACTCTGTCATTGAGAGGACAACGCAGCTCTCTGATTGAGTCTGCATAAGTTCCATCTCCAGTGCCTCCTCTGCAGGAGTTCATTGGCTCAAGGATCCTCAGGATAGATCTGGAAATGCTTCTCCAACTGTTGTAAAACTGAGACCCCAGACAAAAATGCAGTTCATTGCTCCAGATTGGAGAGAAACCCCAAATGGACTGGCAGGATAGACTGTTTATACAGTTCAGATTAGATCTTTATAGATTTACAATACTATTTTATTTTGGTTAAGAACTGAAGTTAATGATATTCTTTCAATCTTTGGTTCTAGAGTTTTCAGGCATCACTAGAAAGCCTTTTCCACGTTTTCGCTAGAGTTGGGAGATAATTATTATTAAGATGGACCACATCTCAGTATTCCAGAGAAAAATTTCCTTTCCAGCTGTCTAAAACATTTGGTTGGAATCTCAAAAATTTAGTTTCAAATTGCATTTATTATTGTGTAGCCAAAAATGATGAAATATTTTGATGAAATTTCAAATGAAATAAAGTTTTCATATTTCATTTCTGTGTTTTGATTAGCACCAAGGAATCAAAGATTAGCATTATAAAGTTATACATCTTTTCATGTATTGAAGAAATACTTATAATTCTGAAATGATAGCACACTGTTCCAAAAGATTTTTGGAAATAACTTCCACACTGTACACCTTATTCTCTCCTTGTTGGGACATGTTTCCACTTCATTTCCTAGCACTGAAAGGAATGATATGCATGCTAGCATTCATCCTCGTTGCCACTGTAGTTACGTGGCAAGGACACATGGCTCTGTAGAGTGCTGCCAAAGGATTCACAGCTGCCATTTTAACCTCAAAATAGCAGCCTGAGACAGGTGAGTCTGAGCAAAGCCTGGTAACTGGGAAGCAGAGTGGTGGGGTCCTCAGAAGTATCCACCTTCTAAGGCCAGGCTCATGGTTGCTTTTGTCCCAAGTGGTCACACTGCAGTTCTCTAGTCTATTATTATTGGCAGCATTTCTTCCTAAAAACTGTTAGAGATATGAACATGTCAAGCAGAGTTAATTTGCAAAGAACAATTACTATTTTGAGCTGTCCAGTAGATTAGTTAAACTGAACATTTTACCTACAGATTGATACATAATAGTTTTTGTTTCATTTTACCTATCAGACCTTGCAATGTGCAGCTTCTAGCTTACCAAATATCTACTGATCAAATTTCCCCTTCATTTACTCAAATGAAGAATTTTTTAAAAAATCTAAATTTCAGAAGTCCTGAGCTCATGACTCCTCCAAGAAATACATTTGAATAGAAAAGCTCCTGAATTGAGTTGAGTGCATGATCACAGTAGGTACAGCTTTTAAGTACCTGCAGTTTGAGTGGGCAAGAAAAGGAGCCAGTAGTTTGAATGGCAGTAGACCCTTTGATGAATTTAAAACAGTCTAGGAAGGACAAGCAGAGAAGGAAAACCATCTAGGAAGGACAGATTCAGAAATGCCACATTTGTAACAAAAACATGGCAATTAGTCATGAAGCACATAGAAATATCTGCTTTCTCAAGTTCACTAGGTACAAACTTGTTTTCTTAGTGTTTCTCTCTTTTATGCATGCACACAAACTCATACATGTGATTGTTTTTCTGAATGCAAGATTTGAAACCACATTCAACAGAAAAGAAAAAAAAGTCTTTGGTGTAATGCAGTTGAGTCAACAGAATGTAGACTTGCATTCTGAGCCTGAAGAATAAAAGCATGAGAGCAGAGGCGTGAGGCCCAGAGAAATGCAAGCCTCCTCTCCTTTACATCTGGGAAAAGGATGGGCCTCTGTGAGCACATGAAGTCTGTTTACTATAGGCAAGGCTCTGTTTCTTAGCCAGGTGTTGAGACAGAGAACACTGGAGAAAAGTGAGTGTGCATGTTCACAGAGGCTTTAAGTTTTCAGATAATTCCACTTACCAGCTTCAATAATGGCTGCCACTGACTGATTGCCACCTGTTTGGCAGCACTGTGTTTCATAAATCCATTTTCTCACTTTAGCTTCACAACAGCTCTATAAAGTAAGTAAAAACTTAGGAAAGTTATTGATTTACTCAAGGTTCACACTAATAAAGTGGTAGTACTTAAATCTATACTTAGGTCTGATGGCTTCTGGAACGTGTTCTTAGCTCCTGGCATGTGTGCTATAATGAAGTTTCTGCTTTCATTTCAGCCCAGTAAACATGGTTTCCAGGGCTACTGTGGGAAGGTAAATGAGATGCACCCTGTGCTGATTACTGCTGACTGTGCAATTGCAACAACTGCACAGGGAAGAACATGATTGGTTCTGACCAGAGGAGGTGCAGCAAGATTTCACAAAGAGCTCATATCTTATTAGAATTCAGATGAAGAGGAGTTCCTCAGGGTGGCCAAGGTCAGAGGACATTCATTGAAGGGAGAGAGTAGAACTGCAAAGTACAGAGGCATTACTGATGAAGGGGTAACCAGCTTGACAAAATGTAAACAGGGAGAAGGCCTTGTTTTATGCTGTGGCCTGAAGCCTGCTGCTTCTCATCTAGCCTTCAGAGACTCCCTGGAAGTTTGATTGTCTCAGTTTTGGGTCCTCATCAGAGGGTGCCATTTCCCAAGAGCAGGCCGACCTGCTGTATGGAAAGCAGACCACAAAGGCCTGGGATTCTTGAACAAGTTCAGTGCAGGGAGGTTCTTGTGACTTGTCCAAGACACAAAATTCAGTTTCCAAAACAGAATGAAAATCTAGCTGTTTGATTTTCTATTCTGATGGCCCCTAGGTTCTAAATTTTCTCAACACATTCGCTCTCTGTCTCCAACAATTGTCACAACAATAACCAGGAAATGTGTTTTTGCTTAGTGTTTATACATGCCTATATACATACGCATTTCTGTATAAATTCAACTGTAATCTAGCTTTCTATGTAAACAATTTGTGCTAGAAGAGGGTTTGAAATTACATTTAACCATTGCTTTATAGTGAATGTTATTTAATAAATATTACTTTACAAATTGACTTCTCTTCTTCAGAAATTGCATTACTTTAAAAAAAATTGGTTGCATTTATTTATTTCTTTGTGTGGATGTGTGTGGGTACATGTGTGCCATGGCATCTGTGTAGAGATCAAATGACAACTTGTAGGAATTCATTCTCTCTTCTACCATATAGGTCCCAGGAATCAAACTCCTCTGGTTGTCAAGCTTGGTGATAAGTGCTTTCCTGTTGAGCTATCCTGCCAGCCCATGTATTACTTTTTGGAAGAGAATTTTAGTTTTACTTGTGAAGTTGGTTCTATGGCTTTGGTAATTATCCTAAAGCAGGGTATCAAAAGCAGAACATTCTGGCACTTTTCCCACTTACTATTCTTCTCCCTGTATGGATGCCAGATTCCTTTGGGAAATCATCATTTGCAAAAGGTCAGGAGCAAAAGGAGGGGCATTCTTTAGTATAAGGTTACTGTTAATTGGAAACTAAACATCTGTAACCATGTCAGAGTTATTTGTATTCTAAAGGAAACATTTATATACAAAAACCCTTTTGGTAACATAAAACATACTATAACAGGACGTGTGTGTTGGAGGAAAGGGTCAGCCTAGGAAGCTTCAGACTAATGACTGCAGTGCTGAGTGAGTCACTGGCTAATTAAGTCACAAAGCATTTTCTTTGCTTTGCTGAATGAAATTTTCTCCCTCCAAAAGCCAAAGCAAGCATTTCACTGTGCTTGCCATGTACAGATTAAGCATTTAATCATTTTAAGGGAAAAATAAGTAAGAAAATGGTTGAGTTGTTGGAATCTAGTTAAAACCTAGAGGGAGTTGACCAGCTCCCTGCTGAAGCCGTGGCTGTCTTCCCCTTCTGGGCTTCTCGATGGTAACTCTGCAGCCTATAACATACACTCATGGACCCACAATGTTTTTTACTGACCTCTTCTTTCCTCCCTCATCATCCTATGTAGCCCATTCCTACCACCATGGTAATGAAATTCTGCTTCGGGCATTCCATTTGTACAAAAATTGTGTGTGTGTGTGTGTGTGTCTGTGTCTGTGTGTGTGTGTTTGTGTGCATGTGCGTGCATGTGCTACTGTGTTCATGTGGAGGTCAGAAAACAACTTTGTGGAGTTGGGGAGTTGGTTTTCTCTCAATATGGGTTTTGGGAGTCAAACTCAGGTTGCCAGACCTATGTAACAAGCCACTTTACGTTCTAAGTCATCTCTCTGGCCAGAAATATTATATATTTTGATTGTCATATTAAGGTACATGTTGGTGATACCTCTGAAATGTTGGAAATAGTCCTTCCTAGAGTTCTGCTCCCTATATCCTAAGTTTACATGACCATGGCTCCAACAGTCCAGATCTTACCAGTAAATACTGCCTTTCATTTTGTTTTGTTTTGAGGGGTTTGAAGGGTATGGTCTTCCTGTAGCCCCTGCTGACCTAAAACTCACTATGTAGACCAGGCTGGTCTTGATCCCAGAGAGATTTGCCTGCCTCTGCTTCCTAAGTGCTGGGACTGAACATTCCACAGTCTCTTATTCTCTGCCCTTTTTTGTTCCTCTGTATTGATTACCATTTGCTATAAAAAGAACCTTCTCTGTTGAGAGTTGAAAGATGTACTAATCTGTTGATATAAAAGAAGTCATTGTGAATCAGTTTAATATTATAACTTATTAGCAGAATAATAATGCTAGGTTATCCGCTATGACCTGTGATTTGTCTAGCCATAAGTTCTCATCTTGATAGCGATGTCAAGTATGAATTCCCTTTTGTGAAGTGGGCCTTAAATCCAATTAGAAGATGGTTGATTATTTCCATAATATTTATGCCACTATTGCACCATTAGCATATTTTGCCAAGCCAGGTGTTAGTGAGTTTTCAGGGCTCACAGCTGATAAAGGTTAATGATTACCATTCTCTGTCAGTAATATACATAGCAACTTCTAGTACTATGAAAGCTAACCAGTAGAGATAAGCTTCCAGGATCAGTACCAATTTGATTTCTCCTTGTTCTGAGTTCAGGTATGTAATATCTTAAGCAATAGGACCTTACCATAGAGTTCTGGAGGGAAGCAAGTATGACAGAAATAGCAGTATCGTTTGAGGGTTTTGGAACCTCTCTGGTGAACAACTCCAAATGAGGGAGTCCCTAACTGAGTGTCTTTTGACAACTGAGTCAGCCCAAAGGCAAGAATTTGGAAGTTTGGTATTCCCCTCTTGTCTTCTTCATAGTAAGTTCAGAGTGTGTTGCCTGCCATTTGTGGTAGTCTGGGTATGTCCTGATCCAATTCTCATCCTTACTGTCCACTGCTACTTATCAGCTCCTAGGTCAGCCAGACATATCTACCTAGCCCTTGAGCATTTCTACCCTTGCTGTAAACTGCTGTCCCTAGTTAGAGCAGCTTTCTTTTTTTCTCTTCACCTACTGGAACCACGCATTCTTGACTCTTAAACTTTCTCCTCTCATTTCTTGTAACCATTAGCATCAAGACCACTTGTTTATTATTTTCCCCATAGTGTCTTGGTTTTGGTTTTCTTTATGAATGCACTTCTCATCTTTCCAACCAGCACATGGGCTCCTCAGAGACAGCAGGGTGGTCTTGCCCTTCATGGCATTTACCAGAGTGCTTTTGGCTTATCATAGGTATCCAATTAATGTTGTTTCATTGTTAAGGAATAAGCCCTTTTGTTTGCTATCACCTGTTTATTATCTCTTCCCCAAAGTCTCTTCATTTAGTCCCCATGATAGAATTATAGATGCTAGTGCTTTTTTCCTTCCACAAAAGCAAAGTCACATGTGAAAATAATATCTCAAAACAAAACATCATTTGGAATACGAATGTCATGTGAAATAAGGTACAGCCCTTACTACTACCTCCCTTAGCTGTTCCAGTCAGGGGAGGTGGGACATGCACATACACAAAAATGAAGATGTGGAGACAAGCACTTTGTGTTAATGTGTTTTTATTTCCCCCCCAGGTGTGGTCGCTCACCAATCTACCGCTCCCGTGAAATGGCAGCTCGTGCCTTGGTCCCCTTTGTTATAATAGACCAAATACCTAGCACCATCCGAACTCTGCTGAACACACTCCCCAACAGCACTGACCAGTGTTTCCGGCAAAACCATATTCATGGGACGCTTTTGCAAGTAAGTAAAGTGACTCTTGTGTGACTTCATTAGAATACCAGATCAGCTTTGGGCTCTCATAATACCATTCTCAGGTCAGGATTTGACATACAGACTGTTGTGCTTATTTCTACAGCTGAAAAACCAGGTATCTCCCGAATATACTTTCATCTATTCCAAATATGAGCCAGTGTACATTGTGATTCTGGCAGATGATCCTGTATATTAAACTCTGTTTTCTCTGACAAGTATTCCTGCAGACATTCTGGGCCACTCCCTGTTCAGGGTGAAGCTGTGAGCACTTGTTGAGGACGAGGCTAGTTTAAGAGCCATGGAAGGAGTTACACAGGGAGAACTTCCCTCATAGCACAGAGCTGGCATAGCACATGGAAAAAGCACCTTCCTGTCTCACTTTCCCTGTGTTTTAAAGAACTGTTTAATTTTCAATAATTTTCGTCTATTTATTTACGGGGGAGGACTGCCTGCTTGCTGTGGCACATGTATGGAGGTCAGAGGGCAACTTAGGAGAATTGCTTCTCTTCTTCTATCACATGGTCACAGGGATTTAACTCGTGTCATGAGGATTGACCCACAAGTACCTTTACCTGCTGAACCATCTTGCTAGTCCCTATTTTCATTTTTTCTCCCACCCACCCCAGAACTGAGGATCTAACCCAAGGCCTGTACTTGCTGTATCATTGAGCTAAATCCCCAAACCCTTGGTGGCCCTTATTATTTTAAATAAATACAAAAATTTGGTTGATGTTTTTGGAACTGGAGAGACTTATTGGTTAAAGACTGGACTTATTGGTTAAGGACACTGACTGCTCTTACAGAGAATCGAAGTTTGTGTCCCAGCACCTAAATGGGGGCTAACAACCATTTGTAGCTCCAGTTCCAAGGGATTTGGCATCTTCTTCTGACCTCAGCAGGCATTGTGTAACATGGTGCACTTACACACATGCAGGCAGTAGACTCCTACACATAAAAAATTAAAATATTTTTTAAAAATATATAAAGAAATGTATTGTTGTTAACATCTAAGTACAATAAATGAGAAGAGCCTTCTCCTTTTAACTGCCCTTTTAAATTAATTAATTAATCTATTTATTTATTGTTTATGTATGTGTGTGTCTCTATGTGCCCTTAAAGCTAGGAGAGGATGTTGGGGCTCCTGGAACTGGAGTTACAGGCAACTGTGAGACGCTTTATATTGGTGCTACAAACTAAAATCAGGTTCTCTGGGAAGAGCAGCAAGTGTTCTTTACCACTGAGCCATCTCTCCAGCCCTCAGACTGTCCATTTTAAACCCCAGCCTGGGGTTTGAAATCTTCTATTCACATAACTATTGAGGTCACTCACATGGGCAGGGATAGAGGAGGAATTTAAATAGCAGGCCTTACCAGGGTGGTGGTACATGTCTTTAATCCCAGCACTGGGGAGGCAAAGGCAGCTAGATCTCTGTAAGTTCTAGGCCAACTTGGTCTACATAGCGAGTTCCAGACCAGCCAGAACTATATAGACAGACCATGTCATGTTCTGGTGTATAAGAGTGGGAATTTTCCTTAAGGTCCCAGTACATGTAGCAAATCTTAGGTCTACACTGCTGACATGGGATGCGTTGTGAAAAATTGTTCAGAGCATGGGGCTCCACAGATGGACTGCCAGGATCTGTATCAAGTAGCCGCCCTTCACTGCCTGGGCACCTGCATCTTTGGTTTTGAAACTAAAGACTAAATAATTCATCCATATAAAGTGCTTATATACCTGGCTCATAATAAGATATACATATCTTTATTCTCACAATGTTGATGAGTCTTTCCTATTATGAAAACTAATTTCCCCTAAGGAGAATGTAGAGACCTGTTTTCTTGCCTTCCTTCCTTGGTTGTTTTACATATTCAGCAAAGATTTACTGAATGTCTACTATATACTGTTGTGTTGCAACCAGAACAGTCACTTAGTCAACTCATGCCTAGAAGGGAACAAGGATAAAACAAAGAGCAGAGAATAGGCAGTCACAATCATGAGTGCTAAGTACAGGGTAAGCACGTGGTAGAGCCCGCTGACTAGAGAAATCAAGACAAGCGTCACAGAGAAGGTGACATCTAAACAGAGACAGAAAGCAGTTAAGTACTGAGAAGGAAGAGTTTTCCATACAGAGAATATTATATATATAGTGAGGCTGTGGGTAGATAAGAATGCAGTATGTCTGGGAACTACATCTTTGGGTCATACTGAAATTCTACATTTGTGATTCTTAGTGACTCTCAGGACTTCTTGACACACTTGAAAATTATTGAGAGTCTCAAACAGCTTTCAATATTGCCTTTCAGTATTTAACTAGAAAATAAAACAGGTAATTCTAAAACACAGGGACCCATAGCACATATTCATTATCATCAAGGAAGACATCCTCGTATCCCTTGTAGACTCTTGAAGTTAGTTTGCTCTTGTGGACTTTGTAAAAAGATTGCACAGATCCTCAAGTGTTTCAGATTTATCTGAGATCATCTACCTTATGTGTGTGTGTGTGTGTGTGTGTGTGGTTTCTTATATGGGGGTGGGTATTTGATTGGAGGGGTGTGTATGCCATGAAGAGGTCAGAGGACAACCTTAGATGTCTGTCCTAACCTTCCACCTTGTTTGAGAAAGGGTCTCTGTTGTTTTTCTGCTATGTACACC
Organism: Eospalax fontanierii; assembly: GCA_035773235.1. Lineage (NCBI taxonomy): Eukaryota > Metazoa > Chordata > Mammalia > Rodentia > Spalacidae > Eospalax > Eospalax fontanierii. Next base: position 22,345,196 of record CM069529.1, read on the forward strand.
AGGCTAATTTGCCTGTGAGCTTCCAGGGATTCTTCCATGTCTACGTCATGCTATGCCCCTGGATTTTACATTGGTTCTGGGCATTTAAACTCAGGTCCTTGTGTTTATGTGGAAAGTGCTTTTACTCACTGATCCATCTCTCCTGTCCTGTGTTTTCTCTTAAGGGTTCACACCTTTCGGCCCTTATTCCATCTCTGTGATAAAGATATGCTGAGGTTATTATCTTGCCTTTGGAAATGGGTCATTAAGGCCCAAAGGTCATCATTGATTCAATCAAACAAGTTAGATCTCTTGGACCTGACACAACAACAGAGTGTTGCTGCTTCAATGGAAAAGGACTAAAGACAAAAAGAAGAGCAGAGCATAATGTTCAGTGTACATTGTAGGGAGTTAGAAAGAATGCCCAGAGTATCAAAGGTACCAACCATCATACCCTTGGAGGGCTGCTCTTGAATGAGCTTTGTCAGAAAGTGAGTGGAACTGCTTCTCCATTCTTTCTCCATCTGTACCCATGGGCCTCCTCACCTAAATGCCCTTTCTTCTCTCTGGCAGGCTGACTGTTGCTCCAGTTTGCACAGCAACCAAACATGCAGTCTACCTTTCATATTCTTCAGTTTTCTTTGTTGGTGATCATGAGAAACTCTTTGGAAAGGCAAACCCCTCCAACACAGGCTGTGTGGTTGTTGCTTTTGTTCTTAAGAGTTGATGAGATGGAAGTCTTATTGGGGGAAAAAAAGCTACAGTGTGGATACTGGGCATTTAGTGTGTTTGTCCAACAGACTTCCTATATTTATCATGGTTGTTTCACCCTGGTTGAAAAAAAGAAGTCAAAACTGTCACAACATTACTGATGTAATGGTTCTTCAGGGTTAAAACCTAAGGAGTTAAGTTAGAGAAGAGTCTTCAGCTTGTAGGTTCTTCTTCACGTAAAGCTACCCTTGAAACCCACAGACTTGCATGTGGAAAAGAGATGTTAGGGGCTAAAGCAGTGATACTCTCTGTGGGACCTTCAGGGCCAGCCAAATAAACACAAAATGATTGTTTTTTCAAGAGCAGGAAATCATTTTGTAATCAGAAAACAAATTCTTTCACAGAACATATTCTTGAATTATACATTTTGACTTCTTTGAAACTGTTTACTTAAATATATCAAGCCTCAGAGTATTTCTTCAGTATACCTTAAAACAAGAAATGTGTTGATCCCTGAGTTTTCTCAGACTACAGAATAAAGACTCAAGTTATAGGACACGTGGAACAAGAACACGTGGGATTCATTTCTTAATCATTTTCAAAAACAAGGTTCAGCAAGCAGGGCTAATGAGAATGAAAGTGGCGTACATTTAGAATAGGTGAGATTGTGCAGCAGTTTCTAAAGAGCCGAGGGTAAATGACATTAAATCCCAATCAAGGCAGAATAAGAACCATGGACATTACCAAATTTGGGAGCAAAACTGGCAGAGCCACCCTGTCTTTTAAGTAGAATTAACTGTCTGTTTTTATTGCCCAAATTCTTCCTATTAGGAATTTAACATTATTACTAGGTTACTTATCACTACCAAGAAATCACAGTGGAATTCAAAAAGTTCTCTTACTGAGGGAGAGTTTCACCAACCACCCTGAGGAAAGGTTTATTCTGATTCTTGTATATTTAACTAATATTTTGGTTTTCCATAAAGAAATATAAGAGAGTTTGGGTTTTGAATTTGTTCCTTTTCTGTGTCTTTTGGCCATTTTTCTGATGGTATAATAGGAAAATATATCTCTCCTAGGGCTGGAGAGATGGCTCAGTGGTTAAGAGCTCTTGCTGCTCCTGCAAAAGACACAGGTTCAGTTCCTAGCACCGACATAATGGCTAACAACCATGTATAACTCCAGTTCCAGGGGACCCAACGATGTATTCTGGCCTCTGAAGGCACTGTACAACATGGATTCACTTACATGCATGCATGCAGGCATAACACTCATACATGTCAAATAAAAATAAATAAATAAATAAATAAAGGGTAAACATTTGGAATAATTCAGCTTATTGGAAAGCAAGAAAACCATTTTTACATTTATCTGAATATTGTCTTCAGTACTTAATCCAAATAATCACTCAGTGCCAGTATGAACATAAGTTACACTTCCCTCCTAATGCCAGCACCATTTGTTCTTAGTTTCAGCAATAGAACATGTCAAATACTTTCTTTTATTTTTTTATCCCAGTTTGGAGACTTGCTTTCTCTACTTTGAGAATTCTGAGTCAAAAAGATTCTTCTTTTCTGTCTCTGGAGCTCAGCAATAGTACTTCAGTTTCCTTCCCTCCCTTTTCCCCCTTCTCCTCTCCTTCCTTCCTTCCCTTCCCCTCCCTTCCCCCTCTTTCCCCTTCTCTCTTCTCCTCCTTCTTAGTTGAAGTAACCATGAAAGGGCGACTTGGGTGAAGTGACAGAGGTGGTCAGTGGCAGAGATGACAGTCCGCTCTAAAGCCTGAGTTCTTTTTCTTTTTAGAATGTGCTATATCCCTGATAGTTGGCAAGAATAACAACTTTTTTTATGGTTAGGGAAATTAAACCAAAAATCTATATCTCCTTTCTGATTTTATTTGTTATCACTTAAATGGTCTCCATAAATCCAGTGTGTTATAATATATCAACACTGGAAGCAAAGTATTTTAGAAACTGTCGGGAATTATGGATCTAGGAGTGGGTGGAGCCTTGAGGAAGTGATCAGGTTTGAATTTAATTCAGCATGCACAGTCTGCTCAGGTGTTACTTGAGCATGGGGAGTAGCCATTAAGGCTTTTCCTTCCCACTGTGGGGTCAGCAGCCCCCTGTTGTCAGGGAGCATGTGAAACATAGAATGAAGCTGAAGTGAAAGACAGAGCAGCCAAGTGGGGCTGTGGACAGAAAAGGAGACTGCAACTGGGCCTGTTCTTTAGTCTGCATCGTGATCAAGGGCTTGAGTCAGAATCTCCACATGGTTGGGAACAATAGAACTGAACTGCCCAGGACAGCATGAGGACTGCAATAGAGAATATAGTCTTCATACTATTTTCTTGGAAAGGAAAGCAGAATCCTAGAAAGAAGTAAAGGTAAATCAGTAGCTAATTGTGTGAAGTAATCACTGTTCAAGAAGCAGAGATTGGATACCCATTGTGCAATGTCTTCCACAGATCCAAATAGTGTACGGAAATAGAACACTAGAGATAGAGACATCCTAGGGTACACTGTAAGAAGCAGCATCTACTTTATCCCAGAGGGCCAAAGAAAGATTATTTCCTATTGTCTTGATGTGAAAAGGACTGGGTGGCAGTAGACGGGTTTTTAAAAGTTAAGAAAAGAACTAAACCTTGTTAAATCTTACCTTTTGGCAATATGTTGCTTTCTGGATAAAAGCCCAGAAAAGTCATTTTTAATTAAAATGATACATTTGAAGATGAATTAATCCCTTCTTTATAAACATTCAAAAGCTTTTATTTAGTTTGTGTTACTTAGGGAGCTTTCTCAGGTTGTTGGAGACAGCTCTTGGCTGCCAAGTTCCAGAGCTCTGGCTGTTGTTATACATAAGCATTGTTCCTGAAGCAGTGCCCTCCTGTGGCTTTGTAATGCTCTTAGCAAAGGAGTATCAGTCAAGGTGTTTGTTGAGCTTAGAGGATGGTCAGTTTTTTCCCCCAGGTATTTATTATTGTTCAGGTTTAGAGCAGGGGAAGTAATAGGGAAAGAGAGAGTGTGTGTGTGTGTGTGTGTGTGTGTGTGTTCCAGTTCTTCAGTATTATATACCCGTTGGATGGAATATGGATTATTGAGTATCTACAGAGGTCCTTTTGGAAGATGGATGTTATTCTTATCCTACTGATGACAAAAAAATGAAAGTAAAAGGGTTTGAGATATCACCAAAGTTGTCAGGTATAAATGGTAGCAAGAAGAATGGGGATTCACTTCCAGGATTGTTTGGAGCTTTTGAGTTGTGCTCTTAACTTATAGTATAGGACTGTATTAAACTGCACTGTACTACAGTGTATACAGTGTGCTATGCTATTACACCGCCTGTGGTGTACTGCTTCTATGGGTGAGAAAAAGAATAGTCAGAGAAAAGTGACTCTCTGGGCCCTTCAAAGTCCAACATTGGATATACTGAAAGTTGACATTGTCTATTTGGTTGTTCAACAGCTGTTGTGTGACAACAGCTATGTGCCTAGTACCGCTGTAGGTACATGAAATACATCAGAGAAAAAGACAGATCTTGCTCCTGAAGATCAGCTTTCAAGGCTGGGGCTGTGGTTTAGTTGGTAAAATACTTTGCTGGAGTGCATAAAATCCTTGGGTTCAGTCCTCAGCACCAGATGGATCTGTAACACTAGTACTGAAGAGGAGGGGCAGGAGGGTCAGAATTTCAAGGTTATTTTTAGCTACATGGTGAGTTTAAGATAAACCTAGACTACTTGAGACCCTGTTTCACAAACAGATAAACCCAAAACAACACAAAAAAGACGATCAGTTCTCATGTAGCTAATATTCCAACAGTGGGGAGGCAGACAAAAACAAATAATATAATAAAACTCACTATAATTTAGTCAGTATAGGGGCTGGAGAGATGACTCAGCAGTTAAGAGCACTGACTGCTCTTACAGAGGACCCTGGGTTTGAATCCCAGCACTCTCATGGCAGCTAATATTAGTAACTCCAAGATCTGAGACCCTCTTTTGTCCTCTTTGGACGTTGTACAACACGGGTACATTTACATACATGCAGGCGTAACACTCCTACACATAAAAATAAAAATAAATAAGCCAGGTATGGTGGTGCACACCTTTAGTTCTAGCACTTAGGAGGCAGAGGCAGGCAGATCTCTTGTTAGTTCAAGGCCAGGCTGGTCTACATAGTGGGTTCTAGGCCAGCTTGGGCTACAGGGAGACCCTGTCTCAAAAAGACCAAAATAAATAAATAAATATTTTTTTCAATTAGTCAGTATAATAGGTAAATTATATAGTTCCCTAGAAGCTGATATTTGCCGTGGACCAAAAGAACAGGTATGATAGAGGAATCAGGATTGGGTAGGAAAGGAAGGCAGATGACAGAATTAAATTAAGAATCAGAATAATCATTTTAGAGAAAATTATGTTTGGGCAAGTTCCACCAGGAGACCAGAGGAGACTGGAGGTAGGTGCTAGAAAGTTGACTTGTTTTCACTTCAAATTGCATTGATTATATATATTTGTAAGTAGGTAGGTATAGCAAGTGTGTTTGAGGCTCTTTTTTTAAAGGGAGGCAGGCAGGTTCTCAGTATGTAGCCCTGGCTGGCCTGTGTTTACTGTGTAGTCCAGGATGGCTTTGAACTCACATAGAACTCCCTGCCTCTGGACTATCTTTATCCATAAAGAAGAGGCAACAGAGTGGGCGTTAGTGGATGCTGTACTTTAGAAGCCCCTAAGTTGCTCTGGATTCCTGGAGCCTCACTGAAGCCCTGTTCTGCTAGAATTATAGTGAGCCAGGTGTATCTGCTATGGTTCTGATAGAGAATAGTAGCCGTTGCCTCATATCCTCTGCTCTCCAGTGTGGCATTTTTGCCTATGCTTTTTGTACCTGGACCTGTAAGATAGATGTAGAGTGAAGACGAGAATGTTTATGCTTTTATATAATAAAGTATTTACTGGGTAGTTTTTTGTTGTTGTTGTCGTTTTAGGGTTTTGGTGGGTTTTGTTTTGATTTTTGAGACAAGGTCTCAGTATGTAGCACTGGCTGCCTGGAACGCACTATGTAGATGAGGCTTGCCTCTAACTCGTAGAGATCTGCCCAGCCTAAATTTTTTTCAATTATTCATTTTATGTGTATGAGTGTTTTGCCTACATGTTTGTAAGTGCACCATGTACGTGCAATGCCTGCAGAAGTCAGAAGAGGGCATCAGATACCCTGGAACTGGAGTTATGGACAGTTGTTAGCTGCCATGTGGGGCTGGGGACCAAATCCAGGTCCTCTGTAAGAGCAATCAGTGCTCTTAACCACTAACCATCTCTCCAGCTCCTTAAGTACATAAAACTGTGCCAAGTACCATAGAGATACAAAGAAAAGTTCATTGATAGCACATTGTCTATCCTCAAAAAGCCTTATGATCTTCCATGAAAAATGAGCCATCAACATTGTAAAAAGTTTTACAGAAATATACGGTAGCACATAATATGTGCCAAGTGAATGCCAAAGTCACACCCCTGAAGTGAGGTAGGCTGGAGTGAGCCGCAAAGTCTTCTTAGGGACACTGTGTCTTAGAATAAACCAACATCAGGAAGTACATGCAGGGGACCATGTGCTACCCAGTCAGTTGGTTTTAGAAGTGTGTTGGGGAGGTAGGATGAAGGACAGGTGCAGGTCAGCACATGAAAGATTAGAAATACTAGGCTACACACTGCAGACTCCTTCAACTTCAGCTTTCAAAATGAGATCTGTATGGTGTTTGATTGTATAGGAGACTATGTTAGCATGTTATTTCCTTTTAATTTATAATATTAACTAACATTTTTATATTTACATAGAATATAATATGTCTATTGATGAAGTTGTGTGTAATTGTAAACTAAACAGTACATAAAGACTAGAAGCATGTGCTCAAGGAGGCCATTTCTTTTTTGTTGTTTTTTGATATTTGAGGACTCCTGCTATGTAGTCCAGGATAGGCTTGAGTTCACTATGTAGTCAAGGCTGGCCTCGATAGCAGTCCTCCTGTCTCAACCCTCTGAGTGCTGGGATTATAAGCTTGTACCCCACACCTAACTTGCTTCTTGAAGCAAGCACGAACAGATTCTGCAGCCAGTTCTTCCTGTATAAAAGCAGCTCTACCGCTTGTTAGCTATATTTTTAGTAGGTTACTGAACCTCTTCCTTTGTTAACTAGAAATTGAAGCCAATATAGTAGTTGAGAAAACGAAATTAGTTAATACATGGGAAGTCCTTAGTGAGACAGGCATGTGACAAGTGCTCAGTAAGTTAACTGCTGTTAAATTCTTGCTACTGTACCACCACTACCCCCCTCCTGCTGCTCCTGTGGAAGAAGTGTGTAACCAAAAATGATCACCGCTGTGGTAAGAGACTTTGAACTAAAGAAAGCTGTGTTTTAGGAAAAGTAATGTTGTATATTGAAATAATACCACAAAATGTAAAGGTTCCTTTTGGAATGTTGTGTTTGTGTGTGTCAGAGGGAGATAGAGAGATCAATTTGAGTCTTAACTGTGGTGAGCATGCTTCACAAAGCATGGTAAGTGTCTGTTCTCTACCTTCCTTGCTCTACCCTTGTAAGAGAAGAGGGTCTCTTGGATTCCTAAGAGCAGAGCTCCTGCCTATCAGGTTGTTACTCTGTACACCTGGTTTGTTTGGAATTACATCCTTTCCCTTAGACTCTATCAGAAACTTGATGAATCATGAATGGAACACTGTTACACTGTCTTAGACAAAGAGCTCTTTGACCATTATAAGGGGGAAACTTGAAGTTCATAAAGTGAAAGGAGATATAGGATCCTCCTAGATAGAATAATCTAGCACTTTTCTAAGTTCATTTTTCATCTTCAGGAGCCACACTTTCCAGCCCCTCCTAACTAGTTCATTTTTATGGTTTTGAGACATTTTATGACTCAAGATAATTTTGAATATATTTTTGAAATCCATCAGAACAAAGCATCACACTGTGTGTACTCTCTGGGGCTGTTGCCATTTTCCAGAAGCCCTATCAAGTATCTTGTCCATGTGATGGAACTTTGTGCGTGCATGCGTGTGTGTGTGTCCAACCCCTCATCCAATGAAGAAAGTATTTATTATTTGTTCCTAGCATTTGCCAGTCTAATAGACAAGAAGAAATATCTCATTGCTATTATTGGTGTATTTTTTTTTTAAAGATTCCTGTGTGTGTGTATGTGTTCCAGAGATCTTTTAGGATACCACCTTATTTCAGTTATCAAGGAATTGAGTGACCTTTTCAAGCACTGTGGTTGAGAACACCAAGATCATTTGGCAATCACCTTAGAGGCTTGCAGTAAAATGAGACCATGGACCTAAAGAGGTTTAAAGTACTATCACTCATTTCCTGATTTAAAGCACATGATTGTTCATAACACTTCTGTTTCTCTATACCATGTATCTCATTCCCTCCATCTTATAATCTGCCTCTTGTTTAGAACCTTTGTTTTATGATATCTGTGGATTCCCACCATTATCCTGTGGGACAAAATGGGATATAATTCTCTTAAATACTCATGGCTATTCCTGACCTAGGAACAGACTGTGGCTCAGCAGACTACAACGAACTCTGCTTAGAAATAAATGACTAGGGTGGGGAATGCAGGACTCAGACTGAGAATCCCAACAGAAGCTTCCGCTTTCTCTCCCTTCCTCTCTTCCCTCTTTCCTCCACACTCTCCTCCCCAAACACTGCGTGAACAACTCACTTTTAATCCTAGCTGCTTCATGGTCTGTCCCAGCCTGCCTCTGAGCCACTTGCATAATGTATAGAGGAAACTTAAGTCTGCCCAGACTCAGGGAGCACAGTGCAATTCTAAGTTCTATTTACCTACAAGAGCTTTGGAAAATAACACCTAATTAGACATTTCTTACTTCGTGTCCTTAAAACATGAATGTATTGCTGGGTGTAATTACTATCTGTTTCATTAGGCCTGTCTTGGTTGGGAGGCAAGAGGTTATATAAAAAACCTAAGAACAGAGGATCTGCTGAAAACTTAGCCAGGACATCAAAATTTGAACTCTAAGTTAAATATAAAGCCTTCTCCAGATTCTCAGATTTAGGTCTCAACAAGGAGACCAGGGGTTAAATCTAGATAAGGGTGATAAGAATACAAATTGGAAATAGTAATTATATTTATTTTATTTATTAAATGTGTTTCTTAAATATCATGTGGACTTTATATATGTAAATGTCCAGAAAGCTTGATCCTCAAAAATGCTATGATATATAACAAGTAAAACTTTTTAAAACACATTCTTAATATTTCTAGGGTTTTGGGGGATTTTTTTTTTTTCTGGTCCTTTTTTTGAGATAGGGTCTCCCTTGGCCTACTTGGTCTACTATGTAGACCAGGCTGGTCTTGAACTCACAGAGATCCGAGTGGCTCTGTTTCCCAAGTGCTGGGATCAAAGGTGTGTACCATCACGCCCGAAATTGTCAAATGATTCTTGCATATTCTGTCTCTGTCTCTCTTTGTCTTTCTCCCTCTGTGTATGTATATGTGTGTTTAAAGAGTTGAATAGGGCTGTGCATATAGCTTAGTGGTCGAGCACCTGGCTAGTGTGTGTGTCCACAGGCGCCACCCCCAGTACCACACATGAGGGAGGGCAGGGCTCTATATACAATAGTGGAGGACAGATAGAGAACTGCACATATTCTACACATATTTACAACAGAGACTTGGTTTTGATAAACTCATATGTTGGAAAAATAAGCAAATTAAATCTTATGTAATGTGAATGGGGTTGATAATTAAGCTAAGAATTTTTACTTCCAAATATTTGCTTTTTTATTTTCAAATAATGGTTGCCTTCCTGTTTTATCCTCCACTTTTTTTCTTGCAAAGAAATGAGATGTATTACATGCCTGCATAGGTGACACTCTGAATCAGCTGTTAGGGTTGTGAGGGTTCTGATGTTGTCACTGAACCACATTCATGTTGAATAGGTAATCCTCTGCTTTCTCACTGGGATCTTGTCTTGTCCCTAGGTGGGATCCCTGTAAAATTTCCAGTGAGAGGGGACGTATTTCTTGCCTCCTGAAAATTACATTTCTAAAAAGGACTCTAAAATTGTTTTATATAATTATTTTTATGTTAAATGGGCTTAAAGGTGCGTGTGTTTGTGTGCACATGTGCATGCGTGCACACATTTGTATGACACAAGAGTTTACAAGTGCCAGAAAATTTCATCGCTTTTGTTAATCTTCAAAGAAATCATGTAATTAACATCTTACGTGCATTATTTGACTTTTCTTTCTCTTACTACTCAAGCCTTTAAAAGGGTTTTATTTCTTACAGACTGTAAGACAGGTTTTACATGTAAGTTTATGTTAACTTATGGCACATTGTCTTTATGCCTGTTCTTTCTTCTTGGATTACAGGATATATAACATTTTTATATACAAACTTATTTCTGAAATCAATTTTCTGTTTGTAATTGATTGTTTCAAATATGTGAGACCCACACTTGTCCAGTGACTAAACTGTTCTTATACTGAAAAAACAATACCAAGTGATCAGTTTATTTGAAAGGAAATCAAAGCAGTCAATAGGTCTGAATAAATCTGATTTTTCAGAGATATATTTAGAGAACAGAAATGCATGGCAATAATTTATATTAAAAGGCATGATCAAATATACAAACTCTGTGTACCTGCGTATGTGTGTGTGTGTGTGTGTGTGTGTATGTGTACACATTATGAATTAAGAGGCCAGAAATCTGACCCCATGCTCTTCAAGGGACACTCTGAGAATGGATTAGAGATGTAACATTATCCACAGCCACCAACCCAAAGGTCATAAGGTGGTAGATTTCTGAAGAAAATCAATACCAGTGCCCTTCCGCCCTAATCCCTTAGCAGCAGTGGGTGTTTGCTCATACACCCTGCCTTTCTCCAGACTTCTATACCTCCTTACAGGAGGACTGTACTGTTCAACAAATGTGTCTCTAAGATCATGGCTTGCCCATTGTGGATCAACATGTGATTTATTTTGTTAATTTTATCATTTTTAAAAATTCATATAGAGAAAAATTGGATTTTTTTCAGTGTTTTTGTATATTTGAAGATGAAGTTTTTTTTCATTTCTTTTTGTCATTGCTCTCTCCTTAATGGCTTAATGGCAGTAGTTTGCTTCAGTGTGTTGCCATGTACTCACTACATTTCAGAGAGCCTTGCTCTCAGGGTTTAGTAGGGGATCATGTTGGGGATCACCTTGAACTATTAGAAGTACAGCCCTTCTAACTTTCTTGAATCAGAGCTTGCATTTTCACAAGATTCTCAGGTAAATACATCTGCTTATTACAATTTAAGAAGACATGTTCCAGGTCTGAGAACATAGCTCAGTTGGTACAGGGCTTGCCTAGTAGTAATACATAAGACATACATATGATCCCTAGTGCCACATATACTTAGCATAGTGCCATTGTCCTGATAGCTCAGCATTCTGAGGGGAGGAGGTAGAAAGATCAGGAATTTAAAGTCATCCTCAGCTACCTAGTGAGTTCAGGGCCAACCTAGGCAACACCCTCTTATGCAAAAAGTTCTGTTCCACCTGAGTCTTTTTTCATAAGTTAAACTGAAGGCCAGTCTCATAACAAGATGTTAGCCACCTGACGCCAGCATGCAGTGTTTGATTATGCCTTTCGTTACATGGCCAACAAAGAGCTTGGTGTGTTGCTACTTGTCTCATATGTTAAGCTTAAATTGTTGATGGTGACTTTTATAGCTGAGAATATAACACACATGTTGCTGTATTTTCTAACTACCACCTAAGTTCATCATTTCACCAAGAATACTGAATTCATAGGGTACTGGACTTCATTCCTCAAATGCCTGCTGCTAAGCATGCACTGGTCTGTTTGATCAGTTTTCCCAGGAACCAGTATTGGTACTGTTGGTCATCTCTATGCTCTACTTTCTTTTCTTTTTTATTAGTGTTTAGTTCATCTTTATTACCTACCCCTTTAGACTTCTTCTGAAGTCATTCTGGGGTGCTTAACCTGAATTCTTAAGTTGGATGATTGTTTTACCAGTATTTCATCTTCCTAGTTTTTGATATCCATCTTCATGACCATATGTACTTCTTCACACTGTTTTAGTTCCTTCCCACACATGTTGCTATGTGCTACCTTAATTCTTGTCCAGCTCTAAATATTTGGAATTTTTGTTATGATTTTTTTCTTTAACTGATTGCTTTTTAAGAAAATGTTTACTTAGAGTCTTTATTGTTAATTTTTCTTAAAATATTAACTTTATGGTCAAAGGACATCTGTAATGATACTCCTTTCTCTGAGATTTGTTGAGACCATTTTTATAGAACAATAATATGATTATTTGCAAATTATAATTTTAAAAATTATGCATAGTACTTAAATCTTAAATATTCTTAACTGAATTTTTCACCTTCCTGATCTATCAGTAGTGTGAACTGTAAATTATAAGAAATATAAATTTGTATGTTCTTATAGTCTATAAACTTTATAGTATAGTAGTTTGAAGTAGTGTTCTTAATGTGTCTGAAACGTTCATGATTATTATGCTGTTTTTGGAAAATTGTTCTTTTATCACTGAGTAAATTCTTTATCTTTATTTATTCCTATTGGCTTATTTGCTATTTCTGTTCAGTGTTTATAAACAGCATATATCTGTTTTGTTTATACATGCAATCTGTTATACTGTCTTCTTTTTAGTAAACTTCTTACGTAGGCTAGTTTTAGGTATACCAAAGAGTTGTACAGACACTATGCAAGGTTTCCATGTAACCCTCACTCAGTTTTCCTGTACTGCTGCCATCTTACATTTCTGTGGTATTTGTCACAACTAAGAAAGTATTGTCACATTTCTGTTAACTAAGCTGGAAACAACAGATTTCTTTTTTAGTCTTCATCTAATGTCCTGTTCTGCTGCAGGATTTGATCCAGGCTGCCACATTACATTCAATTATCATATCCCCTTAGATTCCTCTAGTTCGTCACAGTTTTTCGCCTTGTTTTTGATGAACTTGATAGTATTAAAGACTACTGCTCAGATATTTTGCAGAAAGTCCCTCAGTTTGGGTTTGTGTGGTTGAGGGAGTTTTTTGTTTGTTTTCAGCAGCTAAGCTAGGGTTTGGGGTTTGGGGAGGAGACCATAAAATGTCATATCAAAGGTGTGAGCTGTCATATGCTGTCAGTGTGGCTTGTCACTGCTGATATGAACCTAGATCCTGGGCTTAGTGGTACCATTTGTCAGTTTTACCCGTTGTACATTCCCTCTCCTCCCTCCCAGGCTTCCGTACTCTATACTGCTACCCTCAGGGGCAGAGAGAGAGAGAGAAGTTATGTTTTACCTTTTGGAGGTGTCTTCATTAATGTGGAATTCCAAGTAGAAGATCTGTCTCTTCTACTATCACTGAGTTACATTTTCAAGCATATTTATATTTATATCAGTATAGACTCATAGGTATTTGTCTTTTAATTTAGGTTCCAATCCTGCATTGTATCATTCATTTTGTTGCCCAAATGGTTTTGGTTTTAGCGATTGGAAGTGTTTTTGGATTGGCTCTCATAGTTCTTGACCTGCCTCCATGCTTTTGGTTGGGTTAGTTGTGTTTTACGTACTTCTTTGCACTATAAGGTATTTTAGTCTCACCTAGATCTAGAATCACTCATTTCTCCAAGGAGCCCTACTTCCTTTTATTGGCAAATGATATTAGACACCAAAATCACAACACTATGTATACCGATTGCTACTGGGGTTTCATTGTCTAGGTCCACTCTTTGGACAGAGTTAGGAAACCCACATAAATATATTACCCATTTATATACACAAAAACATAATTCTTTTCTGTGTCTATCTATATCTATGTTAAGCTAGGCATGAGTTCATACTATTATCTTTGAATCTTGTCCAGTACTGCATGACATATGCTGTTTTACTTCCTTGTTTATCTGTAAACTCTCATTTAATGAGTGAGGAACCTAGCATATATAAATTATAAAGAATAATGAGTTTTAGCATAACATTTTCGTACATGTATCTTTTTTTATCATATTAACTCATACACTGACTACAGGTCAAAGTCTTCTAGCTAATGTTACTTTCTGATCCTTGTGCTTGAAGTAGAGATAGATAGAGGTAAGCATACCATGTTAAGCAGACTGTTAGAGACTCTGCCTTAGACTTTCTGAGTACCCATAATTGATGACATCTGACTTTATTCTAATATGACATTTGGGCCTCAGTCAGAAAAGCACCAACAGAGTCCTCACTCTTGACTCTAGATTAATTCAAGCAAGGTAAGCGGTGTTCCTTCAAAGTGAGACAGAATTAGGCTGCCCACATTTAACACGTGGCCTTTAGTAATGAGGATGAGTGTTTAGAATATCAGTCTTTTTCTTGCATTGTCTGAAGGCAATCTAGTAAATGTGTAGCACCAAATTTAATTTTGGGAAAAGATACTAGCTTTGTGTATTTTTTAGCTATAGAATCAAAGAGAACTTTGAAAATAACTTGAGCTAACTGGAGATCATTTTTGAAAAGCAGATCACATTTGTTTTTAAATTTTAGGTTGATTGCCTCAGCTGCTCAGTGAAGGTCTTAAATCAAGGCTATATGCAACAGAGTGTATACCCTGACGATTTAAAATGTAGCAAGGCAGAGAAAGGCATATCCTTTCTGAACTGTGTACTTACATACCAAAGAGTGTTTTCTGGTTCTGTGCAATATCATGAGAGAGGGCAGACATAGAGAAGGGCTGTTGTGCTTTCTGCAGATACACCTTTAACCAGCTGTGGCTGGTTAAATAGTGGCTCTGAGACCTCACAGTGACGACCTGGCTTCAGGGGTCCTTTTAGTCTCAAGTGGCTTGCACTTGGGTGGTGTTTCTTGAGTTGGGTTGTGAACACTGACACTGATCTCACAAAATTCTCTTGAAGAATGATTTACTCATTTGTTCTTTGTTTTCTTCCTCTTCTCGAAGCCCTTGCTGTTCCAGGCGCTTACTGATTTTCCTTTGCTGTCTTACCACCGTCAGCAGTTTTGTAACAGGATTAAAGGGATTTCCAAAAATAGAAGTTCAAGAGGTTTCCTGCCAAGCAGAGGAAAGTCAGAATGATCAGCATTATATTCCTTTGATGTACAGATTTCCAGTGGTCCATTTGGGGCTTTGTGTGTAGAGAATGAAAATAGTCACAAAACGGAGTGCATATAAAGTTTTGTTGCACTCACATGAACAGTCTTTTGGGAAATTTTTAGGTAAGGTAGTTTTATCTGGAATGTCTTACTAAAATGCCCAGAAGCTTCCTGGGTAAAGTGTAAATTGAACAGGGACCTACATTTATTTGCCATTTTTTGTTATAGTTACTTCATTCCTACTTGGTTTAGTTTGAGAACCAGCACGGTTTTTACCGTTGCATTTGTGGAACTTCATCAACGACTAGATTGTTTTATGATAAAAGATGGTATGATGGAAATAAGTTTGGCGGTTCAAGTAGGCTTAGATTTGACAGTGTCTTCCCTTAGTTTCTAGGTGTTTGACCTAAAAGAAGTCACTCAAATGCTGAGCTATTGCTTATCTTTTGAGTGATAAAGATAACACACAACTTGAAAAAAAAAAAAAAGAGATGTTATATATATGCAAATTCCCAATACAGTAGCTGGAAACTGTCATTCATAATTATTATGAAGTTGATGGTGATTAGTTTAAAAATGCCATTATGAAAAACTACTAAATGTAGAAGGGAATTTAAATAAGAAATACGTAGACAGATTAAAATAATCACTTAGACAAGTATATGTACAAAGTTTTATTTAATACATTAGTTAATGAGGGAACCAGAGGATGTTATGATCAGTTCAAAGAATATCTGAAAAATCAGATAATTTAACAGGAATGTTAGGATAAGATCGCTGAATTAGATATAAAACAGTTTAATGTTCAACAGATTATAACTCTTTAGAGTTATTTGTTTCTCTGGGTAGAAATTATTTCTATGTCTACCTCACAAAAGCCTGCAGATAACTTCAGTAGGTCTTGGACTTTTAATCAGTAGTAATCAATAAGGTATTTATTCTAAGTGCATTTCTCTACAGGTTGGCAAATTATGGTCTGCAGGTCAAATCCATCCTGCATCCTATTTGTAAATAAAATTTTACTGAAACCCATACCTATTTGCTTAATATTTTCTATGGCTGCTTATGCTTGTGAAAGAGACTTTATTACCCAGAATTCATATTATATGTATTCCTCTGGTCCTTTACAGAAAAAAGTTTGCTGACTACTGGCTAAAAGAATCCTTGAAACTCAGGCATGGTGGTAGATGTCTTTAATCCCAGCATTTGGGAGGCAAAAGTGGGCAGATCTCTGTGTGTTCCATGCCTGCCTGTTCTATATAGAAAGCTCCAAGCTAGCCTGGTCTACATAGAGAATTCCAGGTCAGCCTGGTCTACATAGTGAGTTCCAAGCCATCCAGGGCTATGTAGTGAGACCCAGATGGCTAAGAACACTGACTGCTTTTGCAGAGGACCTGGGTTTGATTCCCAGCACCCATATGGCATTAACAACCATTGGTAACTCCAGTTCCAGGGGATCAAATGCCCTTTTCTGACCTCTTCTGGTACTGCACGACATGGAATATATCACACAGGTGATATATTCATACACATAAAATAATAAATAAGAGGCTGGAGACATGGCTTGGAGATTAAGAGCACTGACTGTTCTTGCAGAAGACCCAGGTTTGAATGCTAGCACCCACATGATAGCCATCCATAACTCCAGTTCCAGGGGATCCAGCTCCCTCTTCTGTCTTCTATAGGCACTGCACAACATGGGTGCCCTTACATACATGCAGGCATAACACTCATACACATAAAATAAATCAATAAATAATTAAAGAAAATAAAATATGTTGTTTAAAACCCTTTATCTTATACATGCTTAAATTTTGTTAGATTTATCCATAATGGGTTATGGTTTTTGTGTGTTACTGGAAATGATAGTTGTTTTTTCTTAATTCCAAGTGTTCATTTTTTATATATAGGAAATAGTTAATTTTCATAGATTGACCTTGTACTAAGACCTTGCTAAATTTACTAGTTTTAGTATCTTTCTAAAATAGATTGTTTTACTACATTGATAAGTTTGTTATCTATGAATAAAAGTGATTTTGTTTCTTTACAATTAGTGTTCCTTTATTTCCTGTTCTTGTGTTATTACACTGTTGGGACTTTCAGTATAATGTTGAATAGGAGCAATGAGAATGAGCAGTCTTGCTTTTCCTATTCACAGAGGGAAAGCATTCTGCCTTAGAGTATATAGTATTAGCTATATGTTGCCTGTAGATATGTCAAGTTGAAGAATTTTTATTCTACTTTATAATTTGTTGAGAATCTTCATTAGGTATAGATAGTGAACTTTATCAAATGCCTTTGTGAAGTTTTTTAGTTAATTATCTCCCTTCCATTCTTCCTCCTCTCTCATTCCTGGAGATCAAACTGGGGGCCTTGTACATGATACACAAGTGCTATACTTCTGAGTTACCTTCATAGCCTTATAATTTTCATTTCTTTTCCAGTGTTGAATTAAGCTTGTGTTGCATATTACTGATTGCCTTATTAACTAATGAATTTGATAAAATGTTTTATACTTTGTATTTATATACAAATTTTATATTTGTATAAGTAATAATTTTACCTTTAGGAAAATTAGACTTTAAAAATGTTAACTTTCAGGCCTGGAGTTATAGCTCAATGGTTAAAACCACTGGCTGCTCTTGCAGAGGACTAGGTTCAGTTCCCAGCACCCACGTTACAGCTAATAACTGTCAGTAACTCCAGTTCTAGGGGATCTGACACCCACTTCAGGCCTCCTCAGGTATTTCACACTCTTGGTGCACTTACATAACATGGCTTATGTAGACAAAACGCTCATATACATAAAATAAAAATAATGTAAAAAACTGTTAACTATTCCCCAAATTACTCTATATATTCAATATAAACCACTAAAAATGTATATATAATGTTGTTTAATGTATTATTTTCTATAGTAATTACTGAATTAGGTTTGCCGGCATTTTATTAATTCAATTTATGTCTAGAAGAAATGTTTTGAAAAGGGAAATAATTGGGATCCTGGGGAATAAACCTCAGGCTGTCGCATTTGGGGTTATCACTCTACCACTAAGCTATTCCCTCACACCCCATCAATCTTTTTAAAGTTCACAGTTTTCATAGATATTCTGAAACGACTAAGCATTTTGTTTTTATTATTGAGCCATCATTTATTACCTAAACTGTTTGTTGTATGCTGCATCTTTTCAAAGATTTATTATTTATTTATGTGTATGTGTCTGAGTGTGTGTCTGTGCACATGCATGCATGTGCCCACAGATGCTGGAAGAAGGCATCAGACTTCCTGGAGCTGGAGTTGCAGGTAGTGTGGTGCTGGGAACTGAACTGCTGTCCTCTCAAAAAAGCAGCATGAGCTCTTAATCACTGAGCCCCAGTATACTGCATTTTAAATAATGTAAACTTGTGATTATTTTGTGTATTCCAATTTCATTTAATCTTAAGTATTCACTACTAGCCTAGTGAATGAATGAATAGATTAATGCTATTTTGGAGTAATTCAAGGCTGTGATAGTTCTGTTATATTTTTTGTTGGAAAAAAATTTAGAGATCAGTATTTTTAGGCCAACGTAATGGAGAATTTAGATGCTTGTTAGACTGATGCTCTTTTAACCCCACAGCACCCTTCTGATACAGGGTCTCACTGTATAGCCCTGGCTGGCCTGGAACTCACTATGTAGGACAGGATGGCCTAAAATACACAGATACTCCTTCCTCTGCCTCCCGGATCCTAGGATTAAAAGTGTGTGCCACCATGCCCAGTTTTGCTCTTCAGTCACATTGTGGAATGATCTCTCTGCTACCTTGCAACATGATTGAGATGGCCTGTTTCCTTTCTGGCGATATAAAAAGGACCCTGGAGAACAGAGCAAGCTCAAGATGTAGAAACTCCCCTGTATTAGCTTTGGCTGGGGTAGAGATTGGAGGATCTTCACACTGTGCCATGGAAGTCCTTCAAGTGGTAGAAAACTCCTCATTGAAAACATCATGTTTGATGGCCACTTCAGCTCTCATATCACTCATTAAAAAGAGTAAAATGAAATCTCATTCTTTTACTACTTTAGGTATTTGTAGGTACTTTTATTTGCGTGTGTGTTTCTGACACTGGGACTCCATAAAAATTTGCCTTCCTCAATGGTGTTCATTAAAAAATGAGTCTTCTGAACATCTTCAAGTTCAGAAAAGAAATACTAGATAGTCTTTTGTTTTTCACTTTGGGCTTGTTCTTGGTGCTAGGGAATGAGCTTGACACATAATAAACCTATGCTTCATCACTGAACTACCTCCAGCCCCCTGATTTGTTTAGTTTATGTTGCTGATTATGTTTAGTTAGTAAATTAGCAGCTCCTTTTAAAAGCCTTATTTTTATTTAAATAGGTTTCTTGTGCATTAGAATTGATTCCCAATTATTTTGTAGTATCTAGGATGTTTGCTGTTTCTTAGATATTTGCCCTGATGGATACATACTTGTTTAGTTGAGCACTTCCAAGTAAGTTTATATTGTGAGAGGTGACAGACAAGCAGTCAAAAGAGGGCAGAATGTGTTTGGATGAGTAGTGGTAAAACACAAAAACTTGAGGTCAAGCTATCTCAACCATCAGGAAAAGATGAGTTGTATGTATGAGGCCTGGGCTTCCCAATCTTTCACTAGCTTCAGGGTAGGTATTTAAGCCACTGGGAACATATAAACATATGGGAACATTAACATATAAACAGAGCCACAAAGTGGCCAGTAACTTCTTATCACACCAGAAAAAGGAAATGAGAGCAAAATCACCTAACAATTAAGTGGGCAAATTGTGAGTGGAGATTTGACAGACAGATGGAAGTAATTCAGTCTGTGGACAGTAAAACAATTTGAGAATTAGAGAAACTGTGAAAGTCTAATTTACTTTAATTATCACGGAGCTGATATATTCAAGAGTGAATTAATAAAAGAATCAAAGAGTTTGAAGGCATAGTCAGTGATCTCAGAAGAGTCACATTTTGGCTTTTTATGCTTTGTTTTGCACTTTCTTCCTAGACCATTTTCAATATAGAAAAGACTTATTCCCCTGTTTTCAAACAATTAAGCACAACTGTTTATGTTTTGAGGAGCCAGGACCTACTGTTAATATTTGATGGTATTGTGAGACTTCCACTGTTTAGCCATCAATTCAAAAAGAATGTTTTAATGTACTTTTAAATAAATGTAATAGAATAATTTTGTTATGAATTATTTGATGACTTCTGTTAGTACAAGTGTTAATTAGGTGTATGTAAAAACTCATAAACTGTGTGTACATTTCACATTTGGTAAGTTATATTCCAGTTTTCAAAAGCTTTAGTTAGGAATGGTGGTCAGGATTTACAGTGTTTTTTGTGATTTGAGGGTTGGTATACTTTATAATACCATAGGAAGAATGTTCTTTACCTAAAACTTTCCTCAAGGAATGAAGCATACGGTGAATTAAAAACAAAAAGACTTTAAAATCTCCCTTCAAATCACTATGTAGAATGTTTGACACCGTTAAAAGTACAGCAGCTAAAAAAGAATCTGTTGTGGACACAATTCTCAAAGCATTTACTTCAAAGCAAAATGTAGTATCCTTGAATCTTGTTCTTTGATGATGATGTTAGCTCTTTTGTTGCTGTCGAGTTTACCTTGGCCTGAGTACTGGCAATTAAATAGCACAGTGAAGATTACTGGAAAATATTAACTTGTTATTATTAGTTGACACAGTGCTAACTAAGGTTGATAGGAAGTAGTGTTTATAAATAGCCTCGATTCTGCATTGATTTTGCAGTCTGCTGAGTTTAAGGAATGAATCTCATCATGAGGACTATTCATTATTTACACTTGAGGCTTATAGTCCGTTCTATTTCATGAACTCATTTAAGTTTAATTCAGATGTTTTTTTTTATGTTTTTTAATAAGTATATTTAAAAATAAGCATCCTTAATCATTTGTAATGTTCATTGTGAAATTTCAACTAATTTCTGAGAAGGGTATTCTGGGTATTCTTACCCAAAAGCAGACTTGCTGCTTAAATTTTTATAATGAAGCGTCTGGTGCCAATCATTAACTCTAAACTCTCCTCAGTGTGGTGGTAGAGAGAACTGGGTCAGAATAGCCATCTATTAAGGGTGAAGAGAAATTAATTATATTTTGGGAAATTTGGGCAGTTGGACCAGGTAGAAGATTCTAAAAATCTAGACAGATCACTAAATATAGTTTTCTTCTATCAGGCCAAAACACAAACTCCAAGTTTTTATTCTCATCATTAAAGTGATTATGAGTGTAGAATTCAGTACTGATCAGGAGGGCTTAAAGATACAGAGTCAGGATCTAAGTATATACATCAGTGATAAAGTACTTAGCTTTCTAGATAAAGTACAGCTTTCTAGTTGTAGAGGATGAAATCTACAACACCACACGTGTGTGTGCATACATACACATCCACATATATACACACTCCCACATACACACCCACACACGATGTTAAGGGTTTTTAGATATTTTTTTTTTTACTTTCAGTTAAATGGTGTTTTTCCTAACCAATCAGTAAGGTTTTACTTTAGATTTATTTTTATTTATGTGTATGTGTCTCTGTGAGTGCATGCCACACATGTGTGGGCACCCATAGAGGCCAGAAGAATGCATCATATCCCCTGAGACTGGAGTTACATTACAGGTGGTTGTGTTCTGCCCAGTGAGTGTCCTTTGGAAGAGCAACAAATGCTCTTAACCTCTGAACCATCTCTGCAGTAAGTAAGGTTTTAATTGAGTTCCATGTAAGTGCACAGTATACAAGGTGTTATAATGCAGTATAAATCAATGGAGTCTTAAGCATGACTAATTGAGGAGCTTTAACCAACAAAACTGCAACAGAAAATTTAGATTATACAATTTATTATAATTTAATTATAATACTAATTTTAAATCCAAATTAGTTGTAATTAAACACTTAGCATAACTAGAGTAGGTAAAACCTTTACATCATTGAGGTGATTTTGCAAGTTTCAGGTGTCTCCAGTGTTAGGACACTGACAGACTGAAAAGAGGTGATTGGTCGTCAGTATTTCCCAGACTTCCCTGGCATAATAGATACTACCAACTTCGTTTAAAACACAGATTCTCAAGCCCTGCCCTGGAAATTTTGACTCTGTCAGTCTGTCTGAGTTAAGACCACAGAATCTACATGTTACAGGAGCAACTCAGGAGAGTCTTGTCAACCAGCAAATGTTGAAAACACTGGATGAAGTGAAGGTGCAAGAAGGGATGCTGCAAAACTGAGTTAGCACGAGAGACCAAGTGATTCTTGTACTGAGTCCAGTGAACAACATTCTTTCTCCTGTGTTTCAACTAGTGAGATCAGTGGAGAATGCGCTTTGAATTAAAGGGCCTCAAAGAGCAACAAGAAAGTCCTGAAAATTTCAAGTTTGAACAATTGCATAGACAAAAAGTTTTCCCAGACTTAATTTCATTTCTTAGTTTCCATCCTAGACCTGTTCCACTCTAGGGAGGGTGTTCCTGCTCATTCATGTGGAAAGCAGGCAGGGAGACTTAGTAAGGAGGAAGCTTTGAAATAGCTCCTGTGTTGGCTTGGCAGATGTAAGGAAAGACTCTTCCAGGTTTAAAGGGTAGCTGGCAGGAGTGCCTCAAGGCAGGAGCAGGAAGCTGGAGACTGAGTGAGCAGTTTAGTAACACAATGGTTCATGGTTAAGATCAAAGGGCATGAAGGAGTTGTGGAAACAAGAGCAGAGATAGCAGTAGTAATTATAATGGTGTGTAGCACATCTTCTAATGCTCAAGAAGCTCAGTGGTCCCAAGATATCCTCATCCTGAGAGCTCAGCAAATGTTGATGACATTACTTCAGTTTCAGAGCTGAAGATCTAAAGTTTTAGTAGGGATGTCTTTGGCATAGACTGTGAACTAGAGAATGAAGAGGATTGGAGCCAATAGGTTGAATGAGTGTTAGGATGGAGAAGAGTGGAGAAAGACTGGCTTAGCCTTGGCTGGAGTGGTGAGTTTAGTTGTAAAACTGAGTAGATTTCAGCACAAGTAAAAGGAGAAAGGTTATCAAACAGTGTAAGAAGTCTTATTAAGTAGACTGATAGAGGCAAGAGGTTGCAAATATTGAGAGTTTTTAGCATTTCACAAAGAGAAGGCATATATCACTTGGTAAGTAAAACTGATGGTCCAGCACAGTGTAAGAAAGAACATTTGTGCCTCCTTAAGATGACTTACAGGTGGTACACTGATCATAACAGTTTCAACCACATCCTCTGTGGTAAGCATAATACTTTTTAAAAGTCTGTAGTAGGGTGGGTGAAGTACACTAGAGAACTTTTTTTTTAATTGAACTTTTCCTAAGATTTTGTTCTATGTGTATGTGTATATAGCAAGAAAGTAGGAAAGCAGTGGACTTTAGAAAGCAACAGATGGGCCTCTAGCATCCACTCAGACATCCCAGTGCTGCTTTACACTTGGTCCTCCCTAAAGTTACTGCAGTCAGATAGTTTGTTTCTCATTATAGACTTTTTTTCTTCAACAGCAGCACCTGGTGCTAGGTGTCATTCGTTTTCATTTTTTATGAGGGATTAAAAGAAGCCAAAATGGGGTTCTAAGAATATCTGACTAATGCAGGCTCCTATACCTGTTGATATCTAAAGCAAATGTGTAGTCCACCTATCAGCTCCTTAGTAAATGAGAATTTCTACAATCAGAATTCGAAACATATTCCAGAAATAGTACTGGATTCAGAGTTACAGAATTGAATGGCTGGCGTGAATGTATGGAGTTCTTTTTTGCTCTGTGTATGTGTTTTTAAGTCACAACACTTTCTATACAAAAAATGATTTGCAATTTCCCCTGTAACTCCAAGCATCTCAGAGAGTCCTCTCCTTCAGTCTTATTTTCTTATTTCTGGTTGTGACCGTCTGTTTTCCTCTGCTCCCCCTCCCCCTGCCCCCCCTTCCCCAGTAACTGCTCCCTAGGTAAGGATGGCTCAGACAGAGCTAACCTTAAAACAGAACTAACATGCTTCTCTTAGTATTTATGCTTGTTGGGTGGATGGTGAGGCCACATCTTATCTCTCCTACCATGTCCACTCCTGAAATGTCTAACTACTTGGCTCTCCATTGTAGGACATGATCCCACCAACCAAGCCATGGCTGATTGGAGAATGGATAACAGACCCAGAGGTGCCCATTCTTAGGCTGGGCTGGGCTCTTTTCTTGGAAATTTAGATCAGAATTCATAGCATTAGAACTGTGGAAGCCATTGCAAGAGAAGAAGCTGGAGTTTCATAGCTTCAATCCATCTTGGCTAGCTCCACTGTTCCTGGGTCTGCAGTGTGTCAGGGTTTTGTGGTGGAAGGTGGGGGTGGGCAGTGGGCGGTAGGTAGCAAGCATGTGGCAGAATGTAGTCTTTGCTTCTCTTCCCCTTGTCCATCGTTTATCAGTGACTGTATATAGCCTTTTGAGCTTTCCAGTTTCCCTGAGAAAGCTCTTACTGCAGGCACCCCATACAAGCATGTTGAGACTATTTTTGTAATTAAACAATTAAATGTGATACGTAAAATTTAGTATCTTAAACACTTTTAAGTGCACATTTCAGTCACATTAAATATATTCACATTGTTGTGTACCCAGTCTCCAGAAATTTTTCATCTTTCAGAACTGAGACACGCTATACCCATGAACAACTCCCTATTTCTCCTTTCTCTCAGCTCCTGGCTCACACCATTCCTCTGTCACTGAGTTTGACTACTTTTGAATACTTCAAAGGAGTGAAATCATACAGTGTTTGTTTGTTTTGTGCCTGACTGCACCTTTCGTAGTGCTGTCAAAATCATCTGTTTCTGGCACATCTCAAATTCCCTCCCTTCTTAACACTGTCTAGTTGTTTGTCCATATGCATTCCATTTTGTTTATGTATTCAGCTGTAAATGGAGATTTTGGGGGCTCCATCTTCTGGCTGTTGTCAGTGATGCTGCTCTGAACACGGGGACACAGGTATCTTCCCTAACCCTGCTTTCGGTTCTTTTGGATATATAATGGTACTGTTGGGTTGCTTGGTGATTCTATTTTTAAGTTTTTGAAGCTGCCATACTGTTTTCCATAGAAATGTAGGGAATCTTCATTTCATATTTCACGTAGATGATAACTGTATTGGGAACTTTGGTGGATGGCTACAGGGCCTCCGTGCTTTCTAATACAAGGAAACGCTCTATATAAGCGCTTGATCTCCTGCTTGTAGGAGTACTACCCCACTCTACTCTGCCTTCACACTTACTTCATACTGTTTCTTACTGAAACAGTTAAACCTAAGATTTTTCATGAAATTGTTGAAGATCTGGAAAAGTGTTTAGAGATTAGAGACCCAGGTGGTCATCGAGGCCAGCAACCAACATGCAGTTCCAGCTATTCTGGCCTCTTTTATTGTGACCTTTTCGTGTTAAACTCCAAATTCTTTGGCAGTGAGCCTTTCCCTTCTTCACTCACCCTGTTCATCACTTCCACTAGCTGAACCCTATGCATCAGTGGAGTATGTACTAGACAGCAACTTCTGTTTGTTGGTTTTTATTATTTTTTGAGATAGAAGACTTACGTAGCCCAAGCTAGTTTTGAACTGGTAATCTTCCTGCTTCTGCCCCTAAGTGCTGGGATTTTAGGCTTGCACTTTAACACCTAGCTCTGTTTTTAACTTAAGTGAAAATTTTTTCATCTTAACTTTAATGGAATTGCATAGGACCCATTGAACTTAATTTGTGTCAAATCAAGAAATAGAGAAAAATGACAGTTTAAATACTGCTTTTTCTCTTAGCAAGCAAACACCGTAGAGTGAGTTAAGAATATATTGTCTCTTTAGCATATCTATCCTGAATCCAATTCAATGGTAATTTTTAATATATTAGTATATATCATATTCACCTTAATTATTGACTTTAGGCCCTACTCCCAGGGTGTGATGTGACTGTCCCCTTAAATAATTCCTAAACTTACAGCTGTAAACATTATCTTAGGTCTTGAAATTTCCATCTGAGTAAACACAAATTAATTCCACTGACTTTCATCCCTGACCTAGCTTCAAACCTGATCTTTTGTTAATCTTCCCATTCTCAGTACACAACACTAACCATTCACCATTCACCCAGTTTCTCAAGATGAAACCTGTGGGTCAAATCTCTCTCTCTCTCTCTCTCTCTCTCTCTCTTTCTCTCTCTCTCTCTTTCTCTCTCTCTCTCTTTCCCTCTCTCCCTCTTTCATTAGTCTTCCAGCATCATCTGCCTCTCTGTTCTCAGTCTCTATACTGCTACTATGATCTAAGCCATCCTCATCTTTTCTTGGACAGCTACATTTGCCTCCTATATATGGCCTCTGCTTAGTCTCTTGCACTTAAATGTTTTTGCTATAAAGAGCCAAAGGATCTTTGTAAAACAGATAAGATTGATTTACTTCATTGCTTAAAACCTTATTAACTTATCATCACACTTAATAAAATCTTTCATAACATTAGTTTACAAGCTACATCTTCAGCTTCATCTCATGCTACTTTAATTCTTTTATTTAATGGTAATCCTGTGCACCTTCCTTTTATAGTACCCACACCTTTTCCTGCCCCAGGCCCTTGATACTTGCCGTTCTTTTTGCTTGGAAGGCACACAAGTAAATGTCAACAGGTACCGTAGAATGAGTGAATGTATCAGGAGCTTCATGAAGACATGAAATGTACTAAGTGTCATCTCTCAAAAGTATAAAAGTGCATGGCATCAGTGTACAAATGGGAATGCCTAGTGTGCTGGTTCTCAACTGGAGGCCATTTCTCCCCACTAGCAGTGTCTAGAGATATTATTGGTTGTTACAGAAGGTAGTATACATCAGCATGTAGTGGGTAGCAGCCAGGGGCTGGTAAATATCCTATAATACCCAGGACATCCTCTACAACAAAGAACCATTTCATCTTGAATGTCAGCCTTGCTGAGGTGGAAAACCCTGCTTTAGACTAATACAGTTGGATTAGGGAAGTCAGTTTTAGTAGCTCTGCAGGATCTTCATTACCTGAAAAGTTCACTTAACAGTAGGAAAATGAGTCTTCCTGTTGAAGACAACTGTCTTATTCTCAGAGACTATGTTCTGTTCATAAGGGTAAATGCCCCTCATCCAGAGACTATGAACTAAGATTCCCTTATGAGGAAGAATGTTCACTTCCTCATAGTATTCAGCTGAGCTCTCTTTCTATTAGTCATTCCAGTTATAAAATGATGCACTGATTGCCCAAATTGAAGGCATCCCTCCCTCTAGATTAGGTTAGAAGCCCACTTCTTCTACCCTGTCAGTGTTTCTGTGTAAACACATTTTTCAAGATAGAACTAGGATTCTTCTTGGATACACACATATTTGTATACCTTAAAAATAAGGCTAATTCTATACTCAGATATGCACATAGAAAAGACATTTGGCTTCCCTTGAATACAATAAAAGAAGACTGGCCAGATTAACCCAGGGAATGATTCACATAGAAGGTAAAGTCTTTGTTAAAGTGCTGCCTGATTTGGGTCATTTGAGAAATACTCAGGAAAGTGAGGATGTGCTTACTGAGCCTGTTTTGTAGCATTTGTTGCCTCACAGTACAAAGGAGCTTGAAATCATACCTTTGAATTGCTTCTTGTGGAACATGCTGAATTGAAAAGAGTATCAAGGATAAACCTCTTCGGGGTGATAATTAATAGACCTAATACCTTCAAGGGTCACCACAGTTTTCTTTTAAGACACAAAATTGCATAACTTATTCTTAGATGTAAATCACAAATGCAGAAATTTTTGTTTATGACAAAAAGAGCAAACTTGATAGATAACAAGGGCTGTATCTGCAAAGTACCTGAGGGATGATAATTATTTATCTTTACCATACACTTGACATTGTTAGAAGCTATAGGAAGATGATTAATCGAAAGACACAGTCTCTAGGAAGCTCATCAGAGACTGGTAAGGCAAGCACTGCCAAGGAGTAATCCCTGTGCTGGGCAAGAAGTCCCTTGGCCAACTCAACACCTGCTGGGGAAAACAAATGCACAAGTGTAAGCACATAGCATAGAGCCAGAAGGTAGGTGGCCCGGAGCAGAGTCAGTTTCCTCTCTATACTCATTCCAAGAGTACATTGCCCAGCAAAATTAAAATCATTCATGCCTTTAAACAGGTGGATATCTGTGCGGCTAGTCTGGTCTACATAGTGAGTTCCAGGCCAGCCAGATCTATACAGATAAACCCTGCCCCAATCAGTCAGTCAATTAATCAGTCAACTCATGGGCATTCCATCCATTGATAAGGAAGACTAATTTGTTAAGGAGTAATCACTAAGCATTTTTACATTAGCTACTTTTGAGATCACATGTTATAGCTATGTCATGAGTTATCTTTCTAGCTTCATTTTAAAGACAAGGAAGTAAAGCTCAAAGAAATTTAACAATTTTCTAAGGTCTCCAGCCTATCCTTGCCTAACGAGTCTGATTTGATGGTTCTCCAAGGCTTCTCACCTCAGTGATCCTTCCATTTTGGTCTTTGTTGTGAAGGATTGTACTGTGCCTTCTAGAGCATTTAACCAACATCACTGGCCTGTCCTAACTAGGTGCTGTTAACACCCCCTTTGAGGTTGTGACAACCAGTAATGTTAGACATTGTCAGATGTCTCAGGGATAAAGTGACCTCAGATTTAGAGCCACTGATCTAAAGCCAGAAGTTTCTCAATATGGATGTGGTAGAAGCCATATCCTTGCCCCATTGCTGTCTGTCCCAATAATGGGCTGGGAGGGCTCATTTATAGTATAATAAATAGTATAGTAGTATAGAAAAAATCCATAACTTTGAACCTTTCTGAACTTGGTCCTTGTAGTCTTCTAGCAATATGGTGACAGGGGAAAGGTTGGCTTGTGCTTGGAGAGAGTGTAGGCCCTGCTTCATTTAACTGTTCATTCAAAAAGTAACTCCAAGAGGATGGCTTTAGAGGTTGAAGCAGACTTTAGAGGGAAAATTGTGAGTTTGCTCAAAATGAATTTGAGGAAAATAAAATGATCTATCAACAAACCAGGAGAATGGGCATATTCCAGTTGTAAGGACTTGGTGTTTATTGGTCATATTACCTTATGCACTCACCAATTTGCAGGTTTTTGTTTTTGTTTTTTGAGACAGAACCTTGCTATGTAGCCCAGGCTGGTCTTGAACTCATGGCAAGCCTCCTGCTTCAGCTTCCCAAACACTAGAATTAGGAATGTGTGCCACCACATTGCAAGCAGTATTGCTGTTTACTTTCACAGTTGGGTTAACTATTACCTTGTGAGTACTGTTTATCTTAGCCCACATGGAAATTGTCTTAAATTTAAAATCAAATCAACAAACTCTTGCACTCCAGGAAGACTCTGTTGGAGATGGTTTACATAAAAAGATAAATAGCAATCAAGGCAACATTTGTCAAGTGCCAAATGAATGGTTCAGATAATAAATATTATGAGATGAGAGGATGAGGTGATGGCTGTGACCTGGAGTTGTTAGGGAGAACTTTGCAGAGGGAATTGGTGAACTGAGCCTTAGACAAGGAAAAAAGATGGGAAGTCTTTATAATAGCCTGAAAACAGCACTTTATGCAGCAGTGCTTCTTGGGTGATTATTATAATACCATCTAGGCCTCATTATCAATCAGTATGCCTGGTAAGAGACTGAAATTCAGTTAGAAATGCATGTGTGCTGATTGTCCAGAGTTTGTTGTTGGCTCAGCCAAATTTGAGCACTTGGAGATCAGAGGAGGCTCACAGAGATCAGTTTCACTGGCCTTTTCTTTCAGTAAGAGCTGGAGGAGCTGTTATTCTCTGAACAAAAAGATGCCTTCTAAGAAGACTGGCCTCAGGATTTGGAGAGACTTACTGTGTCCTGCCTATATGACTTTAAGTGCTTGATGCAATTGTAGGAGGTGCAGTTTTCAATAAAAGGACTACAAATGCCTTCTCCTGAGACACTGTTTTACTGCACAGGCCCTGGCTATCCACTAGACCTTTTAATTCTGCATAAATAAATGCAGCGGATGTTCCCAGTCCTTACCACTGGAGGTGCTGAGTGGCAAAGGAACAAACAAACTGTGGGAGGGGTGGGGGAGGGGAAGCCGCCCACATCTCCATTCCTAGGGGCTTAGAGCAATGATATTTTTCCTTCCTCCATGTGCAAATATAAACAGTTACTTTATAAACAGTTGTCACTTCTTGACTTTTAAAGATTCACAGTCTTTTCCTTTTGTTTACTTTGATGACCTTTGAAATAAGCTGCAACTGAAAGAGTGAAAAAAAATTCCATCTTCATTTTTCAAAAAGTGGAGTCTGTCTGTACCACAGACTCCTGAGTCTGGTTCTGGCTCTGGCCCAGCCACAGGCTTGCAGGGCCTTATGGGGGTTTCTTAGGCCAGTTGTCCGAGTTCCTCACTGGGTAACTTGGATAGTGTGTACTAATCGGCTTGAAGACCAGGTGCTGAATGCCAAACTGTTTTCTCAGATTCAAACCTTTTTACAAGGGAAATTTTATAGCTGCTTTAAAATCTGGAAAGTATATATTAACATAGCAGTTTTACATTTCCGTTGGCCTTGGTTACTGAAGAGGCAATGTTGGGTGTGTCGCTGTGACTCTCGAGAACGCTGCTGCCCATCTCTCCCTTTGGTGGCCTTTTCCTGGCCTGCTCTTCCAGTCCCACTGGATATGGAATGGGAAAGTCAAAGGATGAGACCAGAAGTTTAGTGTGGTGGCACACACTTGTAACCCTAGTATTCAGGAGACTGAGGCAGGAGGATCTCAGAGTCCAGGCCAGCCTGTTTACCTAGCAAGTTTGAGCCATCTGGCAAGGAGAAACCTTAGGAATGTCTCAGGATTGTACTAATGCTTTGAGAAGTCCCTTTTCTTGTTTACCTTAGTGAAAAAATGCTACTTGGCTGCTGTCTCAGTAATTAGTATCTGAGTTTTCATTTCAAATTTAGAAAATAATGATTTTTAAAAGTGGATTTTTGATTTTCATTGTTTCTGATTCCAAAATGCATTCTTCCTTAATGGTGATAGGAAGGAGCATAGATAGCATATCTTGATTATGGTGATGATTAACAGATCCATGCATGGGACCAAATCAACCCCCACACATGCAGTACATGTAAAAGCAAACAAAAAGATTGAGTAAGGCTGAGATCAGTGCTCTTTTGTGAATTTTCCGGGGTTTAGTTTGTTTTGCTGATTTTTAAGTTTTTATTTTATTTCTAATTTTGTACATGTATAGTGTATTTGTGTCTGTGTGAGGTATGTGCATGTGAGTGCAGTCACCCATGAAAAGCCAGAGGCATCAACCCCCCCATGGTAGAGTTATAGGGAGTAGTGAGCCACCCAGCGTGGGTGTTGGGAAACAAACTCTTGTAGAGGTACAAGAGCAGTATATGCTCTTAACTGCTAAACCATCTCTCCAGTCCCAGGTTTTGCTGAGTTTTTGACAGAGTCCATGTAGCACAAGCTGGCCTTGAACTTGCCATGTAAGTAAGAATGGCCTTGACATCCCTATCTTCCTGATTCTGTCTCCCCAGTGCTGGAATTACAAGCTTTGCAACTTCTATGCCCAGATGAATTTTTTAGTTTTGATATAAAACCACAGTTATTTAAGTTGTTGGGGAAGGTGAGCAAAAGGTACATTGACTACTTTTTGGCAAATAAAATTAGCCTTTAAGTATTTCAAAAGAAAAAGCTTTAAAAAGAATAATCCATTCTTACTATAAAACTGTATGCATTCAGAATTTTATACTATTGAATAAAATTCGAATCCCCATTATTAATAATTTGATACCAATAAAAATATGTCTAGAGTGTCTTTAAAGCTTTGTTTTTGTTTAGAAGTATGATTTAGAGATGTTTCCAGTTAAGTACATGAGAATCTACAGACCTTTTTAATGACTTTGGTTATGTATTTTGATAAGATACCCATAGGAATATCCCACAGTTGTTTCTTTTTTTCCAACTGGGTCTGTATTTCTAAACTTTCATATTATAGTCCATATTGCTGATGATCATTCTTGAACCTTTGCCCACATCTGGAAGTGTATCTGCAAAATAAACACCTGGAAGTAGATGTTGTAAGATTGAAGAAAGGGCAGTTTTCCATGTTGATACCAACTGCCAGACTTGGCTTGTGACCATTTTACCTAGCTCCGTGGGCACCACTGTCATGGAGAATGTGCTGTGCTGTCAAATGTAGCTCCACTGGCCAGTTTCTAATCCAGTGATGAATTAGAATATTGTCTTAGCCAGTTATTAATTGGGTCCTACTCTTTAAAAAATTCTGTGTCATATTATTAGGTTTGAAAACATATTGTTTCTTGGCTAAGGGGTGGAGAAGGGAAGGAATAAATTAATAAGAACAAAATTAAATGACATACATATGTAAAAGTGCCATAATGAAACCCACTGCTTTCTGTGCTAACTTAAAAGGAAAAAAAATTCATTGTGTTGCTGTTTTTTTCTTTTTCTTTTCTTTTCTTTGTTTTTTTTTTGTTTTTGTTTTTGTTTTTGTTTTTTTACCTTTTTGAGACAGGATCTTCCTGTATCCCCAGCTGGCCTGGAATTCACTATGTAGAACAGGCTGGCCTTGAACTCACAGAGATCTGCTTGCCTCTGCCTCCTAAGTGCTGGAATTGAAGGCGATGTTTTTGCATTTTTAAACCGTAATGAAATTAAACATTTTCTCATGTGTTTATTGGCTATTTGTACTTCATCTGTGCATTGTTTATATTCTTTGTGAAATATTTGTAGTTCCCAAAGTGTGTACCAAAGCATAGGATATTTTAAAACTGGGGAGAAGCACAGGGACATTTACCATCTGTCAGACATGATATGAACGACTAGCTCCAAGTAACAGTTATCACCATTAGCTCATACCACATTCCTTTTGGTGCTGTTTTATCTTTGTAAAATTGAGTATTTGGTAGTTACTGTGATAGAAAGTAAGTGCCAGGAGAAACTAACATGGAGCAGGAACAAGAATGAGCCCAAGGCTTGGGATGTTATAGGCACATACATCCCATTAGTAAGTACTGTGGTTAAGAATGAAGTAATGTACAGTAATGTACAGTAATGTACAGTAATGTACAGTAATGTACAGAAATTCTTTCAACGTATGTGTATTATTTTTCAAACCTCCTCGAAGTTGTTAGAATATAAATAGTAATTGGGTTGTTTGGACCTACCCACTTAATAAATTAGAACCATTAGGTATTTCCTTTGGCCTAGAGGGCACCATGAAAAATTACTGAGGTACTAATGATGCTGTAAATTGGGTACGTTTGGGAATCTGTCCCATATTTAATTCACTTACTTTCATTTTTATTATTGAGCAAGGAATTATCAAATTTTTTCTCCTATTTTACCTTTTAAATATTCACAGTAGTTTCTGTGTTATAAGCATCCAGTTTGGGGGCTAATGAGATGGCTCAGCAGGTAAGGGCACTTGTCACCAAGCCTGACAACCTAAATTCAATTCCCAGAGCCTTCAAGGCAGAAGGAGAAAACTAACTGCCTCCAGTTGTCCTCTAACCTCCACATGTACTATCACAATTGTGCACACACGTGTGCACACTGATATGCACAATAAATGAATATAAGAAAATTTTTTAGATTTCTAGTATGTTGATATACTTACTCTTTGTTTTAGTCCATCAGGAGCTCTTTCACTCTAGCAAAACACCTTTTTCTTTTCTTTCTTCTTCTTCTTCTTTTTTTTTTGAGACAAGGCCTCCCTGTAGCCTCAGCTGGCTTAGAACTCACTATGTAGACCATGTTGGCCTCTGTAGCCTCAGCTGGCTTAGAACTCACTATGTAGACCATGTTGGCCTCACTCTTATAGAGATCTGCCTGCCTCTGCCTCCTGAGTGCTGGGATCAAAGGTATGTATCACTTTGTGCTGCCAGAAATATATTTTTACCTAGAGATAGTAAGACATTTTCCCCATTTTCATCTAGTATTTTTATAGTTTCTTTTTTATATTGGATTTTTTTCCCCACTATCTGGAATTCATTGCATATACAGTGTTAGGTAGGGATTCAGCCATATTATTTCCCAAAGACTGGTTGGTCGGTTTAGTGTTCATTTATTGAGTAAGTCAATTTTTTTCTTTTCTACTTTTTAAATGTCATTTTTATTCACTATTCAATTTCCATGTGGAAAATTTGCAGTAAGTTTATTTTTAGCTTTCTGTTCTTTATCTTGCTTAGCCCTTAATCATTTTCTACTTTCAATTTCAGTTATTTATGTACATATTTTATCCCCTAGTGAACACTCGCATTGTTGATTTCACTTTTAAATCCTATGCATGTGGCTATTTTCTCTTTCTCTCCCCTCTAAATGTTTTGAACTTTTTATTGCAGAAGTTTCAGATATGAACAAGTAATCTGAGAATCTCTGGGTGGTACCACTCAGCTTCAGCAGTGATTCATTCTTGACTAATTTTGTTTCATTATGTTACTACCAACATCCTCTCTCCCATATTGTTTTAAAATTAACAAATTTTAAACTGAACAAATTATCTGTATTATTTTTCATTGATAACTTGTGTTGCATCAAAGACTTCCCAGTTGATCACAGTACTACCTTTAAAGATCCAGCTATACAGAAAATGTAAAGGTTTCCAAGCCAAGGATTGTCACTCGTGCCTATAAATCCCAGCATTCCAGAGGCTGAGGCAGAAGGATACCACAAATTTGAAGCCAACCTGGGCTATGTAGCAAGTACCACGCCAACCTGGGCTACATATTAAGACCCTATCTCAATGACAGAGACAGAGAGAAAGAGAGCATTATTTGTAATTTAAAAATTTTTATATATAGTTTCTCAGCAATGAAAGTTGAAAATTTCAGGTTGAACAAATTTTTCCCCCCTGTGGTAAGCAAATCTTAAATTCTTTACATATAAGCCTTTCTTTGTATGCTGGATTAAGATTGGTTAACTTCAAAATCACTTTCTAAACTTTGCCCTTACCCCAAAGCTCAGGGCCCATGACATTACTTTTGGGGTACTGCTCCTAATGGCATTGTAAAATTTGGAGCA
Source organism: Eospalax fontanierii (assembly GCA_035773235.1). Classification (NCBI taxonomy): domain Eukaryota; kingdom Metazoa; phylum Chordata; class Mammalia; order Rodentia; family Spalacidae; genus Eospalax; species Eospalax fontanierii. Next base: position 22,380,104 of record CM069529.1, read on the forward strand.
CCACTAGGGTGATTCAGGACAGATACTCCCTGTCTTCCTAACACTGTCATTCTCTGCTGCCACTTGCTGCAAACTCAGATTCTACCCTTGCCACCTTCCCAAGGGAGTGTGGTAGAATTACAAATCCACAAGTTCCTCTATTTATTTTTTTCCCCTCCAGACAAAAAGCCTACATCCTTGGGGCTCCAAGGAGCTCTAGGGAAGAAAAAGACAAAGTTTGCTTCAAGGAGCTCTAGTCTAGGAGAATACATTGCATATTGATAACTGTGATGACAAGGCCAAAAATATTCCAAAGGTAGGCATGTGACTCAGTGACAGAGAGCTTTGCCTAGCACACATTGAGAGGCTCTGGGTTCAATTCCCAGCAGTGCCTCCTGTAAGAAAGAAAGAAAGGAAGGAAAGGAGGGAGGGAGAGAGGGAGAAAGGGAGAAAGGGAGGAAGACAATCTAATAAAATAGACTATTGAGGCACTGATGTGGAAACCAAAGTCTGAGGATGGAGTGAAAGCAGTAGCTGTAAGCCCAGGAAGGTTTGATGGAGAAGTGGAGCTTAAGTTGGCTCTATGATGTGAGTAGAATTCTTGGAGATCAGCTGAAGAGAGTAGAGGAAGAAATGGGAGAGCTATCCTGGGCAAAAAAGGATTTGTTAAGTTGTCAGGAATGGGGACTCTTTTCTTGTGGGCATATAATAGGTTTACAAAGTAGAGAAAGTTGGAGGCAAAACTAGAAAGATAGGTTAAATTTTCAGAGCCTAGCAGGCCCTCGAAGAGGATGAAAGTCATTGACAGATTTGAACTTGCCTTTAGAAGAACTGACAACTGTGTGTAAAAGAAGTTGGAGCAAAGAACTGCCAGATAGTTGCTTTCATTATCTAGGTGCAAGGTCTTTGGGCTCTTGACTAGCATGGTGGGAGTGTTCTAGAAAGAAGTGAAACAAAGTGAATTTTCACACACCATAGACTTGGTGTTTTTGTGTGTTTTAGTTGTTCAAGAAATCCATAGCCTTTTTTCTATGATTCTCTTCCCCAACCCAGTTAGGTAAGAAGTAGTAAATTATGTCCTTTTCTGGGTAGCAGTGATGCAACACCTTTTGGGAGCTTACCAAGAACTTCCCAGAGATGTGTTCTCATCTCATTCCAGGGTGAGGTTTGGGGGAGCAGCCACTTGAGTTGCTTCCTGGCCTGCTCTCTAGCATAGGATTCCACTGTGGGGTGATTGTGGGTGACAGATGCCCACTAAACCCTTCTTCTCAGGATGACCGAGCTGAGGAACTCTGTCATAAGGCCTGCCTTCAGCCACACTGACCTCCAGTTAGAACCAGTTCATTAGGCTATCTGTACAGATGGCATAGACAAGTACAGTACCTGACAAATCTGAGTAACAAGAAGGGTGGTCCTTAGAAGCCCATGGTCTACCTTGGGTTCCAGTCAGTGTGCCTGAAGCGAAAAACAAATCCCACAACCCTGATCGCGATGACTGGAATTGACAGAAGTTGCAGAGCTTTTCTCCCTTGCTTTCCCACCATGTCCCTACACATACAAACACAATCTGCCTTTTAAATAATGTTTGTTGTATCCACTTCCCAGTGGTTATACCATGAGGCATGTTTCTGTGAATTAAAAAGTTTAGATTCTTCCCTCAGCCAGTTCCCTCCCTACCCCCCTTTTCAGTCTGACCTAAAGCCATAAAATACTTCTGCCTGCCTGCCTGCCTGCCTGCCTGCCTGCCTTTAGTTCTGTTTGTATGAATTAAGTCGACAGGATAAATATTCACATTCCCAGCTACAGGCTGAAACAATGTTTGCCTGTTCTGCCCAGTGAGTTGAGAAAAAAAGGGGGCCTGACATCACCCTATACTGTACATTCCCGGCATAGATCATTTATTTAAGTCCCTGAAAAAATACAGATGTTTTACCAGCCGAAATAAAATCCTGTGTAAACACTGAGCCTGGAAAAATGCGGCTTGGCTTAGCTGGGGACTTGGAGCAGTGCGGGAAAGCCAGGCGGGATAGCAGATGCAGGGCTGACACTGCTGAAAGAGGTGGGACCGAGTCGCTCACCCAGTGTATGTGCCTCAAGAGGATAAGATTGAAGGGTTTTTGTTTTTTTACAAAATCCAGCTGTAAATGTGGATCGGTTACTGATCATAAGAGTTCAGGATGGTTGATAGTTATGAATTCACCCCTTTAGACCTGACCTTAGAGTCAAGTGTCTCTTTTCTTACTGGAGTTGTCCTTTTCCATGGCCTACCTAGCCTTGTTCTGTTATTGCTAGTGCCATTTGGCTTCTGGGACTCAGCTGCTGTTGATTTAAAAAAAGGGAAAACTTGCCTGAAAGCCATGCTTGGTGAGGAGGAAAACCCATCTCAATGTTACATTCCCAAACACCTGTATATCATCTTGATCTTGTCTTAACACGAGTCACTATTTCAGTCCAGCAGCATAAACCAGACATATTTTAGTGGTGCACTTTGAGTTTTTTCAGGAAACTACCTCGTGACTCTTTTTAGGTCTGTGGCATTTCAGAAAGCATTACATCTGTGCTATGGAGTTGCTTTCAAGGTTCTGAGCTGCCCAAATGGACCCGTGCTTCTTGAAAATGCCTAGGCTCCCCCTGAGTCTCTCTGTGTTTACAGTGGTAGGGAGGAGGGTGGTGATTGCTTCCACGTACTTGGTGTGGAATTCCATTATGATGTAGGTCTTCACTGCGCAAAATGGAGTGTTCCCTGACTGTAGTGCAGTCCTTTCAGAGACCACCCTTCCCCGGTGCAGGGCTAACCAGCCTATACCTGTGGTATTCATGGGTACTGTTACTGCCCTTAACTAGTTCCTCTGTGCTTTTCATCTCTTTCTGACTAGTGAATAACTCTCTCTGAGTACGTGTACATACATGGGGGCGATATACACCATAGCACTTGTATGGAGGTCAAGGGACAGCGTTGTGAAGTCACCTCTCTCCTCCCACCTTTATTTACATGAGTTCTGAACGAAGGTCATCACCAGGCTTTTGTTGCAAACCCCTTAACTATCTTAAGGCAGCAACACTTTCTTCTGTTTGCTTTTACTGATGACACCTCTGAACCTGTTTTAAGTTACTTACTCTGTACCTGTCTTCTCTGTGTGCCTCAACATGATTAACAAATAATAAGTTCTCTTGTCTAAGAAGAATTGTTGTTTTGCATATTAAATTACCCTAACTAGAGAAACCACCACATAGATGTTCCCCAGCCACATCTCAGCCAATGAGATGCTAAATCCAAGCTCATTCAACCCTTCTTTTCATTGTCTGACCTGTTGGAGAGTCTCTTCTGATCCTGATCTTAAAAGATAGTCCTGGTTCCCTAGCTGCCCATGTTAAGAGTGTCTTTCCTAGGGCTGGAGAGATGGCTTAGGAGTTAAGAGCACTGGCTACTCTTGCCGAGGATCCTTGTTTGGTTGCCAGCACCCACATGGCAGTTAACAACCATCCATTACTCCAGTTCCAGGGAATCCTGACACCGTCTAGCCTCTGTGGGCATTACATGACATGGGTACACTTGCATATGTGCAGGAAAACACTCCTACACGTAAAATAAAAATAAGTAAAGCAAAAAATTTATTTTAGAGTGTCTTTCCTGAGCTCAGCTTCTTGTCCCCTGCTGTTGCCAGGTCTCTCACCATATGCATCCTTCTCCACTCTACTCTGCTGCTGCTAGAGTTTGGGTGGGAGCATTGGAAACTGTCACAAAATCAGTCTCTGCCCTGACTGGGAACCTAGAGAGATTGTATAGCCTCATGGCCTTTCTGTCTATTCTTTGCATTCAGACATTTGATAGAGATTTGGGCTTTGTGAATATTTCATTTTATTCTTTTTTTTTTTTTTTTGAGACAGGGTCTCTCTTTAGCCCCAACTGGCCTTGAACTCAGGGATCCGCCTGCCTCTGCCTCCTGAATGCTGGGATTAAAGGCATGCACCATCATGCCTGGATTCATTTTATTCTTGATTTTCCAAAGGTTAAAGAAAGAAAAGGCATCAGAGCAGTGATGAATGTCATTGATGCCCTCTTAAGCAGATCAGTGGGCAGTAAGTTGCCACCCCTCGGCTGTGACCAGAAAACTTGTGGCCTACTGGGTCCACTACCAATGGATCTGAGTTTTCAAAAGATGTTAGAAATGGGGATGATGCTGATGTGATGATGTCTTTTGCCTCATAAAGATTCATTTGGCTGCATTGCATGGACCACACAGCCTCTCAATCCACAAGTCTTGAGCCCCTGGTTTCAACACCTGCCATGGTCCTGGGCTTCCTTCCCTGTCCGCTGCAACCTCTACCTGGACCTGAATCTCTTTCCAAGTTTCAGCTCCCAACCCTGAAGTTTTTTCTCTGAAGAGGCTCTGCTGACCATAGATATCATCTGTTCTTCCCATACTTCTGTGGTCTTTATCAGCCTAACTCTACACAAACCCAGGTTATGCTCTTGTTACATGGACTACTGATTCCCTGAGTAACAGCAACAGACTTTTCTTAATTAGACTGTTTTTTTAAGCAATTTAAATTTGCAGAAACATTGAGTCAATATAGTACAGAGGGTTTCCATACATTCTTTTCCTCCTCCTAAATTTCTGTTATTAGCATCTTCATTAGTGTACTACACTGTTATAGTTAACGAACCGTTATTTACCCATCATTATAAACTAACATCTAATTTAGAATGAATTTCACTTTTTTTGTTGGCAATACCAATATTTTAATGCTCTTTAATTTTTTAAAAATTCAGTCTCCCCTGCCTGCATCTCCTTTTCTTAACTTCAGCAAGTTTCTTTTCACTGTCAGATATGAATGTCAGTCTTTCTGCAAAGCTTTCTCTGACCTTTTTTATCAGAATGGGACTGGAAGGGAGGGATCAGACAATGAAGAGGAGAACCCATATTTTCATTGGGTGTGTAATATATGCTAGGTAGTGTGTATGTGTTTGTGTATTCTTTAAATCTCTCTAGTCACAAGATAAGTTATTATAGAATGCCCTCCGCCATCATGGCTCTTTCTGAAGTTTCTGTTATAGTCAACTACTGTCTGAAGATATTAAGTAGAAAGTTCCAGAAATAATTCCTAAGTTTAAGTGACTTATTACAGCACATCATTATTTCCTGTTTTATTAATAATTACTGTTTCTTCTTGTGACCAATTTATAAGTTAAATTTTATCATGATCATGTATGTATGTATAGGGAAAACATACTATATGTAAAGTTTGGAATTATTGGAGGTTTTAGGAAGTAATTGGTAGTCTTGGAATGCATTCCCCACAGAAGAGACTACTAGGCTGGCAAGATAGCTAAGCTGGTAAAAGAGCTTAAGTCTGACACCATGAGCCTGATCTCCGAAATTAACTCCCAGAAGTTGTCCTCTGACCTCCTCATGTGAGCTGTGGCAGGCACTTGCCTGCACTCACACACATTCCATACACACATGTACAATAATAACAAATTAAAAAGAAGGGGGCCTGGAGAGATGGTTGAACAGTTAAGAGTACTTGTTGCTCTTCCAGAGGACTCAGGTTAAGTTACTTGCACCCATGTCAAGCAGCTCCCAACTGCCTATAACTCCAGCTTCAGGGGATCTAGCATCCTCTTCTAGCCTTCGCAGGTAGCCGTGTGCACACAGCATACATATAAATAAAATAAACCCTAAAAAAAGAGTGAACTACTGTATACTCTATTTACCATGAGAAAATGGGCTAAGTTACCCAAAGACCACAGCTAGTGATTGGTTTACAGCCTTGTCTCTGAGGCCCCACATTGTATTGTCCTTCCCTTCTCATGTGGCTGGGTTTTCACCACTCAGCTGGCCTTGCTGCCTCCTCATCATATGGGGAATCTGGAGCACGGTGTTCTTAGCTTTGACTCCTCTCTGAACACAGAAGTTGGTACTTACAGCAGCTCCCTGGACCTATGGGAATTGTCCTGAGAGAGTTCCTATAGGAAGATGCACCCAACACCAGCATCATTTCCATGCAACAAGTGCTTGTTGAGTTGCTACTATGAATTAGACTCATGAGTATAAGGTCACACATGGCAAGGCAGGTATGATGGTGCGACGATATAGGTCATAAAACCAACTAGGCAGCATCAGGGTGTGTGATGGTACTCTATTTCTCTATGACAGAGCATAAGCCACAGGAGAGTAAGGCCTCTGCTACAGCCTCCAGGATACTGTCTGGTACTAATAGTTATTTAATAAATATTTATAGATTGGATGTTTGAATACTGTTACAAACTTGGGAGGCCCAACATGACACTGTATTCTCAGAATTCTCATGTTTGTCTAGTTAATTATGCCCCTTCTTCAGCCTGACAGTTCTGGATTCTCTGTGTTTGGTTCAGGCTTTTTGGAAAGCCTGGGCCCAGGCTTACTCTGGATTAGCACTTTAGGCAAAAGAGAAAGAGAGAAAAGTCACCTCACCTCTGCCAGCCATAAGAATAAAGTACAAATGACCCTTCCCAGAGCTCCCTGGTCTTCTGTCTGAACTTCACATTAAAGGATAGCCTCATTTTTTATGTCAACATTCCAGATGTCTTGTGAGAATGGTTGTGCATTCAAATATTTTCATCAGTTTTTTTTAAATATTTTATCATGTTATTTTATATGTATGAGTGTACTGCTTGCATGTATGTAAGTGCACCCATGTTGTGCATTTCCCTCGGAGGTCAGAAGAGAGCGTGAGAGTTCCTGAAACTGGAGTTACACACAGTTGTTAGCCACCATATGGTGCTGGGAATTGAACCTGAATCCTCTGCAAGAGCAGCCAATATTCTTAGCTGCTGAGCTGTTTCTCTAGCCCCTTCATCAACCTTTCTAAAAAGAGAAATCTAATTCGTTCATTTACTTACAAACCTTTCCTCTTTCCTCCATCTGCCTTGTCTCCTCCTTTCTCTTCCCTGTTCCACTTCCCCTCCACTTCTCTGACCATACGCTTCGTTTGTATTGCCCCAGCTCTTCCACCTTCTTATTTCTATCAGGTTTTTCACATGGACCTTGGACTCCACTGGTTGCATGTAAACAGATCATTCTGTCCCTGGTGAATAACCAGGAGCAGTTGTCTGGTTTGTGCCCAAGGTAACAGAATTGATGGTCCCGTAGGCTGATGTTCATAAACGAGAGCTACCAAGCGTTTCAAAAACAGTCTTGTTTTTGCCAAGCAAGGTGAGCAAATATAGGACTGAGTTTAAACATCCATCAGAAGTTATTTTTGAAGTGATTGCTTTTAAATGAGAAGCATTTGAAAATCTCACAGCTCCCTTTACAAGTAAATTCCAAAGTCATGTATTTTGCTAGTGTCTGCTGATTAATTACAGTCCTGTGACACCATGAAAGCCCTGGTGGTTGGTTTTGTGCAGCTGTGGAGAAAAGAAAGCAAGGCCCGGTCACTTTGCCAGCTCTTTCAGGATAGTGAGGAGTGAAGTTGAGGGAGGTAATTTTCCCTCTGGCAGTCACCACATAAGAACAGAAGCCCTAGCTAGCCCAGTTCTCCAGACTCCAAGCCTGGTAGTTTGGTCCCTGTGGGGTGTGATGAGGTAGCCCTATCTGATCTGCAATAACAGGTCTTCTCTTGGAGAAAGCATTCTCTGTGTCCACATTGGGATGACACTTCTCCTATACAGTCACTCCTGCTTAAGAAATAAAGGTTACACTGGACATGGTGGCACAGGTCTGTAATTCAGTACTCAGAAAGCCAAGGCAGAAGGATGGGGATCTTGTTCAAGACTAGCCTCAGTTACATAAGGAATCTGAGGCCAGCCTGGGCTACATGAGATCTTGTTTCAAATAAAGAGAAAAAAAAAAAAAAACAAGAAACTGCTTTGTGTGGTGACTTATGCCCAACTGAGGTGGAGACTGGGAAGATGGCTGGGTGGGTAAAGTGCTTGCACGTGGACCTGTCCCAAGAGCACACATAAAGCCATATGTATGTATGTATGTACGTAATCACAGATAGCACTAATGGCAAACGATACAAAAGAAAACAGATAATATTAAAATAGATTTCACGAGCTAGAGAGATGGCTTAGTGGTTAAGAGCCCTGACTGATCTTGCAGAAGTCCTGGGTTCAGTTCCCAGTACCACATGGCAGCTAATAACTGTCTTTAACTCCAATTCTAGGGAATTCAGTACCCTCTTCTGACCTCCATGGGCATTGTATGATATGGGTACACTTATGCACGTACAGGCATTACACTCATACACATAAAAAAATTAATAGATAAAATATTTTTTAAAAAATAAAATAGATTTCAAAGTTCTTGATGTGTTTATTTGTACTTTCTTTCCTTTGTCTTCCTCTCATGTCTTATGTCAGTGATGGAGCCAAGACCTACAGGCTTCTCTGCCATGAGTCTTTCAGGTCAAATGGTCTCAGACGCTTCTCATTCTCGTTCATTCCTCTCCAAAGATTTGTGTTCCTCCTGGAGCCAGTGTGGATGCAGTTGCAGAGGGGAGTGCACACACACTCACACGTGGCCTTTGTTGCTTGTGAGCTGGGACTGTGCCATCATCCTAAGTATAGATACCAGAGAGACACGAGATATCTGTCCTGTACTGTTTAATTCTGGAATATAATGTGTGTCACACAGTGTGCCACACCTGCATTGCTGTCCCTATCCCTGACTGCTGAGAGAAGGTCTGAAAAATCTGTCACCAACACCACTACCCACTGTTTGCAGAGGCAAACCTTGTGTGCCCAAACCATTCTAATGAACCCAGACATATGTGTAAACTGTTTAGACTCATAATTTCTTTCTCCTGTACAAAGACTGATTTTATCCATGTGAGAGCATTGATATAAAGATAATTGCTGTTCTTTGCTGAAGTGAATTTAAATGCTGTTTCTAGCTGAGAAACTCTTTCCGTAAATAATTAAGTGTTCACAGTGGTCCCTGATCTGGGGAATTATGGGAAGCACCCAGAGCACAGATATGGCCTGGCCGTGGATTCTCAACTACTCTGCATCCTCCCAAACCAGTGACTTTGAATGTGCTTTCCTGTGGAGACCAGAGCCACATTCTGCAGGTGTCTGTCTCCTTTGAGGGAAATATTTTGAGGAAACCTAAAAGGGAGAATCTGAATATTTATGAAAAATCCATTTTCACAGCAGGGTATTGCTTTTTCTCTTTTTCTGGTGTAGGTTTTTCACTTGTTACAAGCATACACAGACACGAAACATAGGACGAATTCAGACTTTCAGCAGGAGCTGCATGACATCACTGCTTGTACCAGAGCCAAACTCTGGCTGGCCAGGAGGTATGTTAAAACCCCACATAGGTCAGGAGTTACCAGGGTTTAAGGCTGTGTTCAAGAATTGCTGTTTCTAGCTGTGGGGCACTTTAAAACTCATTCACATGAGTTTTCCAAGCTGATTGGACTATTTATCCTTTTAGAACTCTGTGCTGTGGTAAGGAAATATGTTCTTGACAACTTTTCTAAAACTGCTGCGTTACTGGGTGGGGGAAGGCATGTAAATATGTCTTTTTATCTGTCCACCAATCAGTTGATTTTTATTGATATCTACCAAGTGTCCAATGCCATGTAGATATTATAATAATGAAAGATAGCAGTTGACCAGATCATGTTATACAAACCCTTAAAAGCCATAGTAGCTTAAAAATCCTTGGGTATCAGGCAGACCCTGAGGGGAAACAGAGATTTGAACAGGAAAAGTGAGTGAAAGTTGCCTTTTTAGGCAAAGGATGCATACATTTTTTTCCTATGTCATCCTTACCAAAGTTTATTCTAGAACTTAAAATAAGGATAAAGAAACACTATACTCAAAATCTTTGTTGGGGGGTGGGGGCGGTTCCTGAAACATTAGGAGGGCAGTGTCACTGCAAGGGTCTCCTACACACCTGTGTATTAGGTTCCAGCAGAGGCAGATTAGATGAGGCCAGCATGTTCCTTACCACATCCTATCCCATACCCTGCTGCCTTTAATTCTGAGTGGTATTTTGGTATCTGATACAGAAGCCTGTCTTTATTTTGTAAAGAGTATGCTTCTGGGCTGGGCTTTGAGACACATGCCTTTAATGCCAGCACTCAGGAAGCAGAGGCAGGTGAGATTGAAGCCAGCTGGAGCTACAGTAAAACCCTGGCTCAAAACAAACAAATAAAAACCAACCAACCAAAGAAAGGTGGCCCTCTGAGATGGAGGCTGAGGCTGAGGAAACAGGCAGTACTTCAAGCTATGTGCAGGGATATTGAGGGGAATTCTGTTTGAAGTGCCAGTAACGTAACGTTATGATGAGCCTTTCACTTTTAATTCAGTTTCTGTTCCCTTCATATTATTTAGACTAGAGTAGGAGCTGTTAAGTATTTTCCCTGGGCCCACTTCCGGGGAGAACAGAGACTTGAGGTCACATGTGTACCTTAGCTTTAACCAAGTAGCAGATGAGGTCTTAACTATTGTTTCTGGGGATCAGGAATTCAAAGGTCTCCAGAAATCATCCTGCTAAAGCCCCACTTTCAGCCACAACTGCTCCAAGAATCCCAAGCCTCCTCTCTTAAACTGCTATAAAGGAGTTTCTACTCCTTTAGCTTGGGCCCATTAGGAAGCCATTACCCATCTGCATTCCGAGTCCATTCCTTCTTGTTGATGGGTTGGAGGTGGAAGGGACAAGCTAGCCCTTCATGGACTTCAGTTTCTGCCGTGTCTGAAGACAGCGGCGAAGCAGTGCTGCCAGCCACCTGCTCTTCGGCTGCGGAAGTTCTTCTGGCCTTGGGAAACCTCCCCCGTGGTCTCCGTCACTGTTGTCTAATCAGCATTTTCATCATCATCATCTGACCCCCTTCTCTGATTTTTCTCCCCGATTTTCCATCCTAGAAAATAGAGGCGTGAATCTTTGAGGTTCCCTGGGTTTCTACCTCCCTTGCCCAGAATACAGGCAACCCACATTTCTGTTTCTAGTACAGTCAACTCTCTATTATCCCAGTGTGAACTTTCCATTCAGTAGGTGGTCTGTGGATAGTTCCCAACACCAGGCTTCCTCTATCTCCCAAAGACAGTTTTTTTACAAGTATTAATCAGGGTGTGTCCTGAGCCTAGAATAGAGGAAATCCTGCTGCCAAAGCACAATGCATTCCAGAACTTTGTATCAGTCATTCTGTATTGTCCACAACATTGAGGAAAGCCCATAAGCCTGAGTCAGAAATTTGAGAACTCCATATAAGTGTTGAAGCCTTCACCTGCCCTGTGCCTGCCTTGTCTCTGAGGCCTCTTGCTGTGGAGGGTGTTTGCCTATACCGTTAAGTACATGCGCAGATGAACCCACTTGGGATCCTGGTGGTCTCCTCTCAAAGAAAATTCTTCTTTACTTTCTTCACTGTCTTTCCCATGAAGATGTTACAGTACAAAGTATTTCAAATTCAACTGCTGAAGAGGCCCTTTTATGCCCCTGTCATTTACACATGAAAGAAGAATAAATGTGCCATTGAGCTCACTAAGGATTCTCTATATCTTTTTAATGTAACCTATGAAAAATTACTGTTATTACAAAAAGAAAATATTGGTTTAAATTTTAGTATCAACACCTTTTTCCTCCTGTAATTTGTTTCATCATTAGCCTGAGTTCACTCAGTCTAATAGCACAAACATTGGGGGTAATATGTCATTTATTTGTCCTTTTGTTCCAAAAGAAAGCTTTTAAGTAATTCATTGGGGCCATGGGATAGCCAATTCATTTTTTAAATTTAGACTCTGAAACTGAGGGCACATAAAGACTTTTGTCATATATTTGTGTTTTGACTTTGCAAGATTAATAAGGATTTATATGAGGTGGTTGAGCAATAGCCTTGGGATTGTTTGGGAATTTTAGGTGATGAATGGCCAGCTGGCAACATGACTTGAATAAAGGACTGGGCTTCTGCTCTTACAGGCTGCTTTTCATTCCAAGATGTCAAAGCCTTTATAGAAATCAGCCCATTAATCCTTCAAGGCCCTTCCTTCCCCTTTTCCTCAACCTTCCCTCCCTCCATCCACTTCACTGTCTTTCTACTAGTGCTAAGGCAGTTTATCAGCTCCTAACAGAAAATTCAGCTGACTCAAGCCAGGAACAGAGTGAGAGTAGGGATGAGCCTCTGGCATGGGAAGATTGACCTAGGGTGCCACGGAAGAGGATGCAGCCCAGTCCCCAAAGGTGGCGACCTACTGCCCTGGCTCTCTCAAGACTCCAGCTCTCTTATCCTATCCTAGCAGAGTCACAGGCCCTGCCCAAACAGAAAGGACTTGGAAAAACTAGGACTAAGAAAAAAAAGGCTTATTTACTTTGGTTAAGATTTGGATTTACAGGGCTGGCGAGATGACTTGGTGGTTTAAGAGCACTGGCTGCTCTTGCAGAGGACCAGGGTTCAGTTCCCAGCACCCACTTGGCAGCTAACAACCATCCGTAACTCCAGTTCCAGGGGATCTGATGCCCTTTTCTGGCCACAGGCATTGCACTTACACACATGAAGCAATACACTCATACACGTAAAATAAAAATAATAAAATATTTTAAATGTATTTCTTAAAAAACATTTGAAATTACTATTTTATTAGGCTTAAAATTTTTCAGAAGTGATTGCTTATCTAGTGTCTCCTTTAGTTGTAGAGTGACTGTGTATTGGGTGTTCCCTTTTGAAAACTTGATGAACCAAACCAGGTATGGTGATACATACCTGTAATCCTAGGATTTGAGAAATTAAAGCATTAGGATTGTTGAAAGTTTCAGGCCAGCCCGGACTACATAGTGAGACTTTCTCAAAAACTAAACAACAAAAACCAAAGAGAAAAAAAAAGAAATTGGTTAACTAAGCATTCTATTAGACTCAGGGAAATGGATGTCATGGTGGCCAAAAGGAAACATATTTCCTACTAAACTTTTCAGTTTTTCCCTTGGTCATCAATGCATTATATATATATTAAGGAAAAATTATTCAATTACAAATTTGAAAAAGAAGAGTATAAAAGTGTACTCTACCATAGTCCAGTGGAGCCACTGTTACTGGTTGGCAGTTTCATGTGGTTACTTCATCTCCCTCCCCCACCCCCCGTTTTTTTCATAGCTGAAGTTTTTCTGAATGTTTATAGCTTCCTTCTTTCACTTGATGGTATCGTGAAAATATTTGCTATTATTATTAAAAACTCTTTATGGAACAGCTGCCGTGGTGGAAAATAGTGTGGCACTTCCTTAAAATTGAAAATAGAATTACTATATAATCTTGCAGTTCCATTTCTAAGTACATACATTAAAAAAATGGAAAGCAGAGACAGGTATGTGTACAGCCATGTTCATAGCAACGTTATTCACAGCAGTACAACATGGAAACAGCTCAAGTGTTCATTGCTGACAATAGAAGCCAAAAATGGTATTCATATTCCATGACATTATTTAACCTTTTTAAAAGAAAAAAAAAAAAAAAAAGGATTCTTAGGCTGAAGAGATGGCTCAGCCATTAAGAACACTGGTTGCTCTTGCAGAGGACCTGGGTTCAGTTCTCAGCACCCACATAAGGCTAACAACCCTTTTTAACTCTAGTTCTAGGGAGTCTGACGCCCTCTTGTGACATGTACAGGCAATGCACTCATACACATAAAATTAAAATAATTTTTTTAAACTTAAAAGAAAGGATTCTTTTTCTTCCCCACCCTCTCAGTGCTGGGGATTGAACCCAGGGCCTTGCACATGCTAGGCTAGTACTCTGTCACTGAACTACATCCCTAGCCAGGAAGGAAAATCTGATGTGTGCTACATCATGGAATCTCTTTGAAAACATTATTCCGAGAAGTCACATCCTCAGGCACAGAGTGGAGAATGGAGATTTGCTGTTTAATGGGCATAGAGTTTTAATTTTACAAGATGGAAAGAATTCTATAGTAAGGATGGTAAATTTATAACTAAAACCTTTAAAAATGTCAAATGCTTAAAGCAAAAGACTTTTTATACCCTGTTATCACTCAAGGTTATCTTTGCTTTTACTTTTTTGATAAAATTTTAAAAAAATATTTATTATTTTTATTTAATGTATACAAGTGTATTGCCTGCATGTAGGTAAGTGCACCTGTGTCATACAGTGCCCACAGAGGTCAGAGAGCGCTTCAGATCCCTTAGAACTGGTGTTAAAACATTTGTTAGCCTCCCTATGGGTGCTGGGATTTGAACCTAGGTCCTCTCCAAGAGCAATCAGTATTCTTAACTGCTGAGCCATCTTTCCAGCCCCAAGCTTTTTTCAAATGTGTATGAGTGTATTGCCAGCATGTGGATAAGTGCATCTCTGTCATGCAGTGCCTGAGGACGTCAGAAGAGGGCCTCAGATCCCCTGGAGCTCAAGGTACAGGCAGTTGTTAGCCACCATGTGGGTGCTGGGATTTGAACCCAGGGGTTCTGCAAGAGCAACCAGTGTTGTTAACCCCTGAGTCATCTCTTCAGCCCTACTTTTTTGATAATTTTTATTTATTTGTTTGCTTGCTTGCTTTTTTTTCCTGGCTTTACCACCAGTCTATCTTGAAAAATAAAATATTTTGCCTGTTTTTGAATTAGGAGAAATCTTTGAAAATATCATTTTTGAAAAGTATAATTAACCTTTATAACTTGTTTTTTGTTTTTTAAAAAAAGTACAAGGGCCTCAGTACATAGCCCTTTTTGGTATAGAACTCATGTCTGTAAGTCCACATGTTGTGGAATGCCCACAGAGGCCAGAAGAGGGTGTCAGATCTCTTAGAACTGTAGTTAGAGATGGCTGTGAGCCACCATGTAGGTGCTAGGAACTGAACCTCTGCAAGAGAAGTCAGTGCTCTTAACTGCTAAACAATCTCTCCAGCCCTATAGCTGCAGTTTTCAATGTCATAATGTTCCAGTAAAAACAAAAAGTAAAAAGTCTCTGTGCATGAGTGTATTTGTATGTATGTGAAATTTTAGGTTTTGACCTTAGGTTTGATTTCTAGAAGTAGAAAAAAATTTATTGAGAGATATGGAAATGTTTGAAGATGCAGTTACTAGATTCTCTTGTAGAGGGCTGTTTCAGTTGTCTTTCCACCAACAGTGTATGAGAGACCTCCATCAATAATTTAGCTAAGACTTTTTAAATTAAAATAAGGAAACTTCCTTTTGGAATGCCTACTTTGTGCCAAGCTCTAGGTAAGGTAATTGGTATATGTTATTCCACAAACTCACCCCAAAGCTCCCTTGATATTAGAAAATAACTTCTCTGTGGAGACAAGCCCTGTGTCTGACACCAGTTTAGTTTGGTATAAGTCCACAGATAAGTCAAACGAGTACAGACATGTTTTCAACTGTGACTTTCTACATCACAGCACGGCCAGTGCCATGCTTTAGCCTTATTGCTTCTTAATAAGGTATCTTCACCTGGGCTGTCCCCCAGTGTCGCCCAAGCCTGGGCACACTGCACTCAAAGTCAGAGGGTGTGAACCAATAATGTGTTCAAATCCTGTTGGCCATCTATGTGCTTTGTTTGGCTTGTTCAGCATTTAAATTTTATTTTCAATTATGCACCGGCATTTAAAGACAAGGAAATTTTGTAGTAAAACAAGATGTCCAGATTATTTGAAAGACTGTACAGTCTGGCCAGACCCCATATTCCTGCCTGGGCATGATGCGCCAGAATTTAAGTTTTGTTGTTGTTGTTGTTGTTGTTTCTCTCTCTCTCTCTCTCTCTCTCTCTCTCTCTCTCTCTGCAGAGTAATGATTGTTTTGAGACAGGGTCTTACTCTGTAGCCTGCGCTGGCCTCTAACACTCTCACGTACATTAGTCTCCCTTGGGCTGGGATTACAAGGGTGTACCGCCACATCCAACTCTCTCTATCTGCCTTATTGGAGCATGCTCTGTGTTCTTCACCCATTGTCCCTACTTGGCCACTTCTCCTATTAGGATTCCTGCTAAGCGCCCATAGAAACAGGAGTTTTGATATTGATACTTACCAAGTGCCAGGTTGGCTAATAGTATGTTTTTACTCTAAGCAATGGTTCGAAAACCCACAGCTGCGTGCTAGAATCATCTAGAGAAATTTTTAAAGCCTACCATGTCGGGACCCACTCCAAAGTCTGATTTAGATATTTTATGTCCTTTGCCCTTGCAAGTGCCATTTAAGCCTGATACCCTAGTGTGGCTGTTGTTCTGGAAGCTCAAGGCCCACTTTTAGTTTTTGAGATAAGGCTTAAGTAGAATAGATTATACCTGGATCACTTCATTCACCAGCTATTTCCTGGCCCCTGACATAGGCCAGATTGTATTAAGTATCACAGCTATTTCTTTAAAACCAGTTTCAGTGTAAAAGGGGCAACTGAACAGTCAGTCTTCTTAGGTAGACTCACAGGTCTACATTTTAGCTGTGCCATTTCTAATTCACTCCCAGCCCTGTGCATGTGGATTTAAACATGTAAGGAAAATATGCTTATAGAGGCAAAGCCAGGGCTTGCTTTTTTTGTGGCAATCCCAGCTCTTCCTCAAGGGGTCTGTGGCCAGCTGCAGAAGTTCTGGTGTAGGATTCTGTTTTGCTTTGTAAGAGCTGAAGACAGCATTTATTTTCTAACCACCAGATTTATTCACATAAGAGACTATACTTCCCAGGCAGAAATATTAGGGCTTAGGTCTCATCTGACTTTCCCACCATCCCCAGTCCCTTCTCAAATACCTTCTGTCCCCCGGGCCACTCCCCTCCGCAGGAAGAGGAGTTTCTTTCACGATGACCAAGGCCTCAACCAAGCTACAGGTTGCTGTTCCACTTCCATGCCACTGAAATGAATCCAGCCCAGAGAAATTGTTAAGTATTCCAGTGATCATATGGCATTATAAAGCTATCATTTGTGGTCCCTGTCAAAACCCGAAGAGACCCAGAACAGAGCTGGTTCCTCACGAAGCAAGTTTGCAGGCATGGCTGGGAGTGCTCTTTGCTTTTGGGGATCCAGGCGGGGTTGGGGAAGGAGCTTTGCTTGCTTGTTGCCTTCCTCTCCTCTCCTTTTTCTTTTCATTTTTCCTTCTCCCTCCCCCTTCCTCTACCCTCTCCTCTCTTCCCTTTCTTCTTTCAACCACAATTTCTCCAGTAGCCTTTTCTTTCATACTTTTAGAGTAAAAGAGAACATGTGGTCACTGCTTTGCACAGCTCTTGGGTTTAGGGGAAGAAGAGGCTATCAATAGGGCCCTTTTTGTATTTAAAAAATCAAACTAACAGCAACAACAAAAACAACAACAGAAAGAAACAAGTTACTACATTTTAACCCAAACCAGGGGGACAAGGTATATAACATTTACTTCATTTAATACTTCCTTTGGAATTATAACCTCAAGTTTTGAGAGATCGAGTGATTTAAGAAGTGAAATTTGAAGATATAGGAAGCATTTCCTATTCACAGGCTAGGCTTCTACCAAGTAGCCTATGTAAAAGCCCTCAGGTGTGATCAGTGTGTTCAACTGACCCTTGATCACATTGCCTAGGATCAAAACTCTGAGTTACAGTAAAAAGTAAAGGATAGTCCTTTTACACAATTGCACACCAAGAATGGAGCCCTCAACTACTGATGCTTTCTACTTTTTAAATATAGAAATCTGCAACCCAAGCCTGGAGATGGTAATTAGTTCAATAGAAGGCTTAGAAATATCTGACTTCCTGTGCTTGTGGGTGTTGGCTTATTGAGGTGTTGCTGTTGGAAGGTTTGAGCAATGTTGGCATTGCCTGACTTGCAAAAGAGTGCAGACTTGAAGTGTCCTCAGCACATTTTCATAATACTATTTAGTGCTCTGGTACAGGGATATTTTTTCCCTTTAGTATGTAACATGTTCCATCTTTTGGCTACATCAGCACCTTCTTTGAGCCATTCCCAATAAACTAAAGCCAATTCTGAGTCACAAATAGTACAAAGTAATGTAGTGGCGTAGTGGGAAATATAAAGACGAATGACATTAGTGGGGCACAGTGCTATACTCATGGAATCCCAGCACTCGGGAGGCTGAAGCAGGAGTATTGCCTTGAGTTCAAGCCTTGCCTAGGCTACATAATAAGACTCTGTCTCAGAAAACAAAAAATGAGCTGGAGAGATGGCTTGGCAATTGAGAGCTTACTATCCTTGCACAGGACCTGGGTTCAGTTCCTAGCACCCACATGGTGACTTACAACTCCAGTTCCGGGGGATCTGACACCCTCTTCCTGTTTCCTTGGGCTCCTGCAAACATGTGGTATGCATAAACACACAGGCTGTCATACACATACACATAAAAATAAATAACTTTTCTAAAAACAAAAATTAGGGACTGGAGAGATGGCTTAGAGGTTAAGAGCACTGCCTGCTCTTGTAGAGGACCCAGGTTCGGTTCCCAACAGGTGTTCCCACATGGTGGTTAACAACTGTTTGTAACTCCAGTTCCAAGGAAATCTGATGTCCTCTTCTGGTCTCCTTGGGCATTGTACAATATGGGTGAACTTGCATACATTCAGGTAAAACACCCATACACATAAAATAAAAATAAATAAATAAATAGCTTAAAACAAAAATGAAAAGATAAAACATATCACCTTTGTTTAAAAGACCACATGAACAAGACAGGAACAGATTAAATTAGCCATGAACAAGAATTTAATAAATACTGAAATGAGTCAAAAGTATATTATAGGAGCTGGAAAAAGAAAAAAATGCTATCTCACAGGGGTAGAGAGATTAAGGAAGTCTTCCAGTAGGAGGAATACTGCTTTGCAATCTAGATGAGATTTAATTGTTAGATAAGGTTGATTTTCTTTTGACTGGAGAATGGGGAGGTTATACTGATATAGACTGAGTAAATCATGAAGGTCTCATTGCCCACATACCAAGAAGGAGCCTTAGTACAGAGTTTGGCATTGTAGGATGCACGTTAGACATATGTGAGAGAGCCTCTTGGGGCCTCAGTTGTCAGAGTCTAATTACAATCCAGTCCACTATCCATTTGAAATAATTAACCAACATTGGAGCACAAATAGCAGTAGAAAGAAAATGTGGGCTTGGACAGTCAAGGGAGGCTTTCTAGGAGAGGTAGGTATTTGAGACTGAGAACAGAAGTGGATGATTTGAAAACAGCAGAGGTGATTAGGAAGGCGTGTGCCAGTGTGGCGGGCAGCCTGTGCAGTGATGTGCTATAGCAGCACATGTGATAGATTGTGGGCAGCAGGGAGATAAAGCCAACAAAGAGATGCTGTGTTTGGGAGAGTTGGATTAAAAAAAAAAATGCAATGGCCATTAAAGGTCGCCTAGAGGAATTTGAGCTTGACCCAAGACTTTAGAAAGCCAGTGATTTTAGGTAGACACTGTAAGAAGAGGCTGCTGTCTGTACATGGTTGAAATACAGTGTATTTAAGGCTGTCTAGCCTCTCACTGCTAGCAAAATTCCCATTCTCTCCTAGAGGTTAGCCAAAAGCTCCCCAGCAGCATTCTGCCAGCTATCTATCCTGCCACCTGGGTCACTAGTAAGGGGAATTCATGACTTTCTGCTTCTGCTAAGAGGACCAGAGAACCACAGAATTTATACTAGGAAAGGGGATGTAGAGATTATCTCATCAAGAGGAATTTTTCCTTCAAACAGAAGTTTTTGTGGAAATTCTTGATGCTGAGGCTAGCACTCCTGAGATGGGGCCTGCAGACCACCTGCATGACTTCCCTCCCATTGGGAGCCCAGAGATGACACTGAGAAATATCCCAGCTCTCTTTCAAAACAGTCTAATCAATCCAAAATTGGCAGAATAGGTACTAGACAAGGGGGCAAGCAGCCTTCCTAATGGACATGTGATCCAGAAGACAGCTCAAGTTAGGAATGTGAATAGCAAGTTTCTGTTTTGCTTCTTGGCCTGCCTCCTCCTCCTGCTGCCTGATCATCCTTGTAAAAAACCCTACAAGCTTGTGCTCTAGGGTGCCCAGGCCTCCCTGGATAGGATTGGGCTTGCCATCAAATGTAGCCATTCTAGATACTCTTTCTAAGAGCCAACTCAGCAGGCTGACTGTCATTTACTCTGACAAATAGGTTTGTACATTCAGTTAATTCTCCGGATCACATAGCTATTTTGCAATAGTGATCTTTTGGAACTAGTACCTCTAACTGGAGTCAGTAACTCTGATCGCAGGCTTTCTGACACTCTTTATCTCCATGCCCTGATATTTAAACTGATTTGGCCCTGATACATTTATCCTGTATGGTCAAGCTTTAGAGCACCTTGAGGAAGGCTGTGGGGAAGGTGGGCTGGTCTTCATGAGTGGGCCAAGGGAGCAGCCAGGACAAGGCCTCCCCACCTCCATGTCCTGTTGCCCATGATACCTAGGCTTTAGTAACTGCAGCAACGTGCAAGTCCCTGAAAACACCTTCCCATGTAAGTTCAAGGTTCCATTCCAGGACCCCTTGAGCCAAAGGAGCCTTCACCAATCTAAAGTCCTGTGATCTGAGGAAGGCTGCTGCTTTAGACACTTGCTGCACAGGAAGCCCCAAGCCTGAAAATAAGCATGCTGCATTGAAGTCAGGAGAGGCAATAATAAGGTCTCAGGTCAAGTTCTGTCTGGAGGCTCTGTTTTTTATCTGCAGGTTTGAAAGCTCTAAAATTAGGATTTAGGGGCTGCAGAGATGGCTATTCAGTTAAGAACACTTGTTGCTCTTCCAGAGGAACTGGGTTTGATTCCCAGCATTCACATGGTTGCTAACAACCAGCCATAACTCTAGTTCCAGGTGATCCGATGCCCTCCTCTGGCCTCTGTGGGCATTGCACACATATGGTACATTTACATACATGCAGGCAAAACATTCATACACATAAAATAAAAATAAAGTTTTAAATTTTTTAAGATAAAATTCATATTTAAAATAGAGGAGGATGAGAAAACATGGCACGTATCGGCTCTGAAGTGTGAGAGGAAAACATACGGGGAAAATATCATTGTCAGATACATGAGGCTTTATGAGCATAGTCAGTCACACTGGAAGTACACCTGTGTCGGTTCTCACTACAGTAGCTGGGCTACCAGACGAGCTACCAGGCCCAGCCCCAGAGCAGCAGGCCCTGATTGCTTAGCATGTTGTCTCTCTTTTTATCTGATTGTGTTTGGCACACAGAGATACAATTTGTTTGTCAGAAAACCTTGATTCTATTCTTAGCTTTGCCCTGACCTTGGAGAGATAGGTCACTTGCACTCAGTGAGCAACTTTGTTGATTTAGAAAAATGGAAAAATAATGTCTTTTTCTTCCCTCCTAAGAATTTTACAAAGATAAAATTAAACAAGAATGTTTTGAAGACAAACCTTTCATAAAATGCAGGTTGTTGCTATTAGTCATTTACTCCTGTTCCTGGTACTAGGGTCCAAGCATACACCTTGCCAAGTTCACATTACCAGAGTCTGTTGAGTGCGTTGCAAGAAATCTTCCCCATGCTATGTCCACACTTCTCATGCACCTCCAGTCCCTGTTCTTCTCACTTATTTATCCTTTTCATGCTCTTGGAAAGTCATTTTGAAGAAGAAAAGGAACTTGTGTTAGCATTTTGTATCATAATCGATGCTATATATTCTCTAAGCCCCAAACTACCAAAGAAAGGTTTTCTTAGATAACTGCTTTCTTCCCATAATTCCTAGCACATAGTTTATTAAGTTATTAAGCAGCAATTTCTCTGGCAGCATATTAAACCTTACCTTTAAACAAGTCACAGAGGGAGAGAAACATGCATCTCTCATAAAAGGAATAAAAAACATACACTCTCTAAAACAGTTACCCCAGGCTTTGAACAAATCCCAAACCCCACACAAGCTCTCTTTTTCATCATTCTCTACACACAGTGTGTAGTGATTAATGAGAAAAAGATGCCTAATGAAAGAAGGGAAAACCCGAGTGCCTCTGGGAGTGCAGAAGGTTCCCTGGGTGTCTGCTAAAAAGGCCAGGTGAGCTTTTGAGCAACAAAAAGGGGAAGCCATGGCCTGAGGTTGCAGGCTGCCCTTGAATGGTGGCAGAGGGGAAGCCAAGGAGGCTGTGGGTTGGGGCCTGCCATGTGGAGGGAGCCCCGGTGACTTCTGCAGACTGTGGATCTTGTGGAACATCCCAGGATCCTGGTCAGAGGGTGGAAGCTTCAGTTTCATGGATCCCATCCCCCAGGAATAAAGCTGCTTCCCCAACTGAAGCCCATTGTGTAGTATAGCACATGATTGGAACCTCCAGCCCCTTTCCAGACATTCATAGCTTGTGGTCTTTTTCTGAGAATTCCTGGAAGCTGATCCACCACCAGAGCAGGGCATGAAGAAAAGACTTCGCTTTAAGGGAAAAGTCCAAAGAGGCTGGAGGGATGACTTAGCAGTTAACAGCACTGGATGCTCTTGCAGAGGACCTGCGTTTGATTCCCAGAGCCAACATGGAAGGTAAAAGCCATCTGTAACTCCAGTTCCAGGGGATCCAACACCCTTTTCTGACTTCCTTGGACATTGCACAACACGGGTGCACTTACATGCAGGCAAAGCACTCATACATACACAAAAAAAATTTTTAATAAAATTTTTAAAAAGAGAAGTTCAAGGAGGAGGGCTACAGGCAGCTTCTCCGTGGGAGCGTGAGTGTGAACACTGGCTACTGAAGCTTGCATAACCAGCAGCCCACCAGCAGCCCCACCCACCCCCTGGAGAGGGCAAGGTAAACTCACAGACTGGGTAGCCTGCCAACCCTGCACATTGCTGCCAGCTGGCCTGCCTACAGATCTGAATTCTCTCTGGTACAGAGGAGGGAAATCGTTTTAAAATACATATTCTGCAATTCATGACCATTTGGCCTCATAGTTTAAACAGATCTCCAGTTTCTCCAAGAATGCCATATGCTGGTTAGTTGGCTGGGACTGTGGTAAAAATGGCAATCAAAATGAGAGAAGGGACTTGTTTTTATTTAATTTACACTTCCATATTTACATGGCTTAATGTGTCCTGCATCAAAGAAGGACCTCCTAAGTCCAAACCACAGCAGTTCTTCTTTTATAACCAAACACAAGCTCTTTGGACTGCTACCACAACATTACCCAGAACTGCCAGGATTACAAAGATGAGACCTCTGGGAAACCAATGGACTGTCAACAAAATATCTTGGATCAAGCCAGCCATTCAGATTGTCCTCAGAGGCTACTCAAGGGAAAGCTTTCCTAGAATAGGCTTTGAGGAGCATTTCTGTGTGTGTGTATGTGTGAGTATGAGTGTTATGCCTGCATATATGTAAGTGTTCCCATGTTGTACAGTGCCCATGGAGGTCAGAAGAGAGTATGTGAGATCTTCTGAAACTAGAGTTGTTGGTGGTTGTTAGCTGCCATATGGGTTCTGGGAACCAAACCTGGGTCTTCTGCAAGAGCAGCCAGTGCTTTTAATCACTGAGCCATCTCTCCAGCCCGCTTTGAGCATATTAAATAGAGAGCATAACGCAGCACTGTGTGTCAGGACAGGCAATAACAGCATGTCGAAACTGTTCCTTCTCTTCCCTTCTCCATCCAGCTCTTCTCCTATCTGCTGCGCCTGCCTTGCTTCTCCTCTGCTGTCTTCTCTGACTTCACAGCCCTTCTTGCCCTTCTTCCCTGGCCAACCCCAGCCCCCAACTGTGTGGGTGTGCTGGAAGCCCCAGATGCTGCCTTCTAATCACTGCTGGCTCCAAGCAGCTTCTCCTCCTTGTGGCCTGCTTGAGAGCCACCATTTGAAGAGCCCATACACTCTGACAAGCCCCTGCTAATATTCAAGATCCCAAGTTATTCCAAGCCATCAGCCTGTCAACTGTACATGTTTGATGTCTAACAACATCTTTTTCCTTTGGCCACTGCTAGACTTTCCTTGTCTCCAGCTCCCGCTCCTTGCTGACATTCTCTTTCATTGCTTTTTATGTTTTGTCCTGTACCTGCCCCCTCCCCCTTGCCCCAGCAGCAAACCATAAGCTCTGTAAGGTCAAAACATTGTCCTGTCCTTCCCCTTCCCACATGGGAAGGATGCCGTCACAGAGCTCAGGGGAGTTTAGCCTTGGGTTCAAGGAAGGTTCTGAGGAATAATTCCTTGGGAACTGGAGTGCCCCAACCCTTAATCCTGTTGACGGTCAGGTCAGGTTTCCTTACTTAGAGACTTACCCCAGTATCCTAAAGCAGAGCAGTTGTTTTCAGCCCTCTGAACATAGCCATGAATTCTCCTGGAAGAGTTTGCTATTATATATCCAAGTATATTGTCCTTTCCAGGGATCCTACTTGGGTTCACAGTGTTAAGTGGGCACCCAAGCATGTTAGTGTGGTGATTTGAGCTGATAGGATTCCATGGGAATATTCAGCCATTTAGAGCTTTTAGAGTTTTAAAATATTTATTATTTTTATTTTATGTGTGTGAGTGTATTGCCTGCATGCATGTGAGTGCACCTGTATCATGCAGTGCCCAAGGAGGTTAGAAGAGGGTATCGAACTCCCTAGAACTGGAGTTATTAAAGTTGTTGATCACCTTGTGGGTGCTGGAATTCAAACCTCGGTCTTCTGCAAGAGTAGTCAGTGCTCTTAACTATTGAGGTATCTTTCCAGCCCTGCTTCAAGAATTTTTTAAGATCACCCTAAACTCTCCTACTTGGGAGTCCCTGTTCACCCATTTCACACCACTTCCTCCTGTCCCTCTCTCCTCTTCTTCCCTTTAACATTAACACTTCTTTCCTTTCTCTAAACCTATCATGGACCCAAGTCTTTCAGCCTACTGCTTCCTCTGCCAGAGCCACTGCCTGTGACCTGTGCCCAGATTGCTCCTAGCCTCCAGCTGAGTAAGATGGTACCCTCTCCCAGCAGCCTTCATTTTTAACCTGTTAACCCTTCTTTCAGTGCACCACCATGCTCTATTATGATTGGTTCTATGTTTCTCCCACTAAACTAGTAGCTTTTAAATTGCCACCCATCAAAAAACAAGACAAAACAAAAAACTTTTACTTGTGGTCCACTGCATATGTGTACATCTTTGTACATACATATACACAGACACACACTGACCTCTGAAATCTAGCATGGCTTGAGATTTTGAGTAATAGCCATTTAAGAACTGAATAGTCTGGAGATATGGCTCATCAGTTAAGAGTTCCTACTTCTTTTGTAGAGGACCTGAGTTCAATTCCCGAGCGCCCACATGGTAGTTAACAGCTACCTGTAACTCCAGTTCCAGGGTACCAGGCACTAATACACAGAAAGAAAAAGAAAATATTTTAAATAATAATAATACAAGTAAATCCTTCTTATAAAATATAAATGGTCTGTATTAGCACCTCCAAAAATAATAATAAATGCAACAGACACTCAGGAGGCAGAGGCAGGCGAATCACAACAAGCTCAAGGCTAACCTGGTCTGCATAGGCCAGTCATATACTACAAGACTTGTCTCAAAGGTATGTGAGTGTGCACACACATACCTACAGCAGAGAATTTACTTAAGACCTAGCATATTTGATTTCAGGAATGTTATCTTTCAACATACCCATAACCTATAAATAGATAGAATACAATCTATTCAGTATAATGTAAGGTGTATTACTACCTAAAAAAATAATTTAAAATTTAGGAGAAATAGCTCATTACTTAAAATGGTTGCATTTCATTGTTTATATCTCATTTGAAGATACATAACATTAAAAATTCATTCTAGACTAGAACTTTCTAGAGACACTAACAAACAAGTTACTAAAACTGCTTTGATATACTTTTTTATTTTCCTACTTCCTTCCTCCCTCTCTCCCTACCTCTTTCTTTTCTTTCCTGTTTTCATCCTATATCCTTCACTAACCACACCCCCTAGTTGATTTCATAATGAACCAAGTGGACCATACATACACAGGCTGCAGTTTGAGAAGCACTATTCAGGACTCTAAGTTCCTTGAGGGCAGTGACTATGTCCCTGAATCATGTCACCGTCAGCTCTCCAGGTCATGGCACTCTTCCTAGCTCCTAGTAGCTTCTGAGTAAATGTTTTCTGAATGAATAGGCCTCAGTTAAAATAGATGGGCAGCCACTGGGATTCCGGAAGGACCAAGAGAAGTGAATAATTTATCACAGACTTCCCAAGAGCTCCTGCTGTCCTCCAGACACTAGAACCATTGTGGACATGACTGAGAGACCCAACTCCCTCTGCCCTGCTTTCTGCCCCCCTCTCCCAACTTCCAGGACAGAGTGGAGAAGATTTAATGAAGTTCAGAGATTTCCCAAGGCAAAGATATACTAATCAGGTTCTCAGATAGATATTTGTTGAGACAAATAATCTTTTTTTTTAAAGGTGAAAGAAAATGAGGTTCTTAAAAAAGCCCTTCATTTCATTTCGTAATATAAATGTAGTCCTCACACTTGACTCCTTCTGCCCCTTCTAAAGCCACTATTATGCTGTTTTTCAGCCCATCTATTAGACCTTGACCAGTTCTGATTTTTTTTTTCCAAACTATAAATCTTCATTAGACCATACCCCATGCCAGGATTTTTCCATTTGGAGGTAGAAAAAAAATCCCCAAGCCCACCAAAACCCTGTGGCTTGGTTTCCTGTCCAGCTGGCTTGCTACTCCTTGGGGTTTTTATTCCCATCATCAAAGTAGCTTAAAAAACCAAGAACAAACCTCTGGCTCACCCTGAACTTGCACTGTATTTTTTCCAAGTCAGAGCAAACACCAGGTAAGAGCAAATGAAAAAGAAAGAGGAAAATTATTTTCCTGACTTAGGACCCAGTTCAGAGAAATCCCAGTTCTGTGACTGCAGACGGGGCTGTTCTGTGGCTGTGCTGGAGGGTGTAGCCATGAATGGTGGGCTCCAGTCCAAAATCACTCTCTGAGTTTTCTCACAACCAGCATACACTGTTATGACCCTGAATCTCTGCTCCAGGGAACTAAAGTGGCTGCATTGACGGAGCCTCTGTGATTTTGTTGATTGCAACAAGCTGGCCCAGAGCCTGAGGGTCACAGAGAAGCCAGAGTGGCCTCTGCAGTGGCCCAGGAAGCCTGCATAGCTCACAGTCTGTTCCTACTTAGCAAACATGCAGAGTGCTCTGAAGTTTGCCAGCTTTTCCTCTGTGTATTTAGAAACGTTTAAAAGCATACTTATTGGGGAGTGCAGCACTTGGGAGGCACAAGCAGGAGGATCCCTACGAGTTCCAGGTCAGCCTGGTCTACAGAGTATGTTCCAGACCAGCCGGTGTTACATAGCAAGACCCTGCCTCCAAAAACAGGGATGGAAAAATGACTCAGTGGTTAAGAGCACTGCTGCTCTTGCGGAGGACCCAAGTTCAGTTCCCAGCACCCAACTGTCTGTAACTCCACTTACAGGGGACCTAACACCTTCTTCTGACCTCTTTGGGCATTGCATGACATAGGTACATTAACAACCATGCATGCAAAATATATGTAGACAAAAAAGAAATCAAAACATTTTTTAAAAAACAAAAACAGTCAGGTATATTAGCACATGTCTGTAATCCCAGCACTTGGGAGGTAATGGTAGAAGGATCAGGAGTTCAAGGCCATCCTCTGATACATAGGAAGTACAAAGTACATGACACACTGTCTCAAAAATGAAATAAATAGGGGCTTGAAAGATGGTTCAGTGATTAAAAGCACTGGCTGCTTGCAAAGGACCCCAGTTCAGTTCCCAGTACCTACATGCAGCTAACAACAAGTGCACTGAACCACTGAACCCCCTTTTTTTAAGAAAAGAGTTATTTTATTTATATGTATGTGCATGCCTGTGTGAGTTTATGCGCACCACGTACATGTAGGTGCTGGTGGAGCCAGAGGGCATCAGGTCTCCTGGAACTGGAGTTACAAGTGATTATGAACCACCTGATGTGGGTGCTGAGAACTGACCCTGTAAGAGCAGTGAGCACTCTTAACCACTGAGCCGCCTCTTCACCAACTTGTTTTCTTAATGACAATATACTGTTCTATCTCATGAGTCTCCCTGTCACTTTCTGACAGAGTTCAGATTGAGATGCTCTACCACTAAGACAGTGGTATCATGAATATTCTTGAAACAGTTTTATGCAGATGGATATTTACTGAGAAGCAAAACTCCCAGAAGCTGGTTTGCTAAATCAAGGTATTTGCACATTTAAACTTTTCATTGATTTTTGACAAGACACTTTCCAAAGAGCCTGTACCTATTTACGTGTTTACTAACCGTGTCTAAGAATTCCAGTTTCTCCACAATCTGGCCACCACAGTCTATTATTAAACCTTTTGACTTTTGCTAACATGTTAAGTGAAAAACAGTATTGCACTGTTTTAAACTGCAATTCTATTAAAAGTAAGCTTGGTCACTTCTTCATCGGCTTTTAAAAGACAGGCTCTCCCTGCAGCCACAGCTGGCCTGGAATTTACTATGTAGGCTGGCCTCGACCTCACAGAGATCTGCCTGACTCTGCCTCCTGAGTGCTGTGATTTGAGCGTGCCCCCCATGCTTATTCTTCTTAGGCTTAAAAGAAACATACTTTAGTGTCTTTTCTGAGTTCAAATCCTGTTGTTGGGGTTTGTTCCATAATAATCTGTAGGAGTCTTTGTACGTAAAAAAAAAAACCAAAAACCTCAAACCCTGGTCTTTGTAAACAGCTTTTACAGTTTGCAATTTTTCTTAGACTTTATAAGTTTCCATAACTCAAAACATTGTTTTATGTGTATTGTTAATATATATCATATGTTAATAATTTGTTATCTTCTGGGATTTTTATTAGCTTAAAAATTACAAGACTTAAGATTTCATATTAATATATTATAAATTACATATATTTTAATGCTTCATATTTTCTTCCAGTATTTCAGTTTGTACTTACATACATGCAGACAAAAAACTCTTTAAATTAATAAAAATGTAAAAATAAAAAAATAATAAAAAGACATTAGCTTGGCTTAAGATTTCATGGAAAACCTACTCCTTGTTATGTATGAAAGGCAAGTTTACCACAAGCTTTTCTTGATGGCCCCACAGAACATGAAGGCGAGAGGCTATGGTTGTGGAAGGTCACATGATAGCAGGCAGTGAATTATGACACTAAGGAACACCTAGTTGAAGCAGCCCATCTCTTATAAACCTTTCGTTCCTGCTTTCTCTGCACACACCAAGTCCTGGATGATCCAAACAATCCCTTCCACATCTGTTGTCATCTCTCAAAATGCCCTTTGTAGTCAACTCTGTCCATATGAATTTTCCCCAACTGTAATTACCAGGGCCAGAGCTATAGCTCAGTGGTAGAGCACTTGCCTCTCATGTTCTAAGTTCAGTCTCCAGTACTGTCAAAAAAGAGAAGAGGAGGAGGGGCTGGGGGCCCAACTGTACTAACATACCCATCCCTCATGTGTGCAAATGACAGGGCAGGATTGGAGAATAAAAGGCAGGGGTTTGGAGCAGTGACTCAGCTGGTAGAGTGAATGCCTCACAAATGTGAAGACCTGAGTTCAGATCCTCAGCCCCATATGATATCCAGGCTTAGCAATGCAGAGATAGGAGGATCTCCAGGTCTTGGTAGCCAGCCAATCTACACCAGGTTCAGCGAGAGAGCCAATCTCAGAAAACCAGGTGGGGGCATGGAGGGATGACTCAGCACGTAGATGTTCATACTTCCTCCTGGGAACCGAGTGAAATCCCTAGAATCCATACAAAGGTGGAAGGAGAGAACCAGTTCCACAAAGTTGTTCTCTGACTTCTACATGTGAACCTTGACTGGTGCACACACACAGTAATAAAATAAATTTGAAATAATAATAAGGTGGGGCCAGTAAGATGATTCAGAAGGTAAAGGTCCTTGTTGCCAAGCATAACAACTTGAGTTCAATTCTTAGAATCCACATGATCAAGGGAGAAAACCAGCTCCACTAAACTGTCTCTGGCCGCCACATGTACCCCTTCAGTCTTACACCACATACATATATAATAAGAAATAAGAATTTAAAATAATAATAACACTGTGGAGAGCTATTGAGAAAGATACCTGATATCAACCTTTGGCCTCCACACAAACACACAATACATGGATGTGCACCTACAAACACATGTGCGCACACACAAAGAAATAAATAAGCATAACAAATTCCAAGTAGATAAATGTTGTAAACTTTTTTGAAAAAAGAAAAACTGGGAGGCTAAAGAGATGGCTCAGTGGTTAAGAGAACTAGCTGCTTTGGCAGAGGACCTGGGCCTGAGTACCAGCAGCCACATGGTGGCTAACAACCTTCCATAGCTCTAGTTCCCAGGGGACCCAGCACCCTCTTCTGTCCTCCACTGGCACTGCAGGACACGGGTGCACTTACATACATGCAGGCATAACATTCATACACATAAAAATAAATAAATAAAATTTAAAGAAAAAAGTAAACTGAAATACTGGAAAAAAATATGAAGCATTAAAATATTTGTAATTTATAATATGTTAATATGAAACCTTAAGTCTTGTAATTTTTAAGCTAATACAAATCCCAGAAGATACCAAATTATTAACATATGGTATATATTAATAATACACATAAAACAATGTTTTGAGTTATGGAAACTTATAAAGTCTAAGAAAAATTGCAAACTGTAAAAGCTGTTTACAAAGACCAGGGTTTGAGGTTTTTTTTTTTTTTTTTTTTTACATACAAAGACTCCTACAGATTATTATGGAACAAACCCCAACAACAGGATTTGAACTCAGAAAAGACACTAAAGTATGTTTCTTTTAAGCCTAAGAAGAATAAGCATGGGGGGCACGCTCAAATCACAGCACTCAGGAGGCAGAGTCAGGCAGATCTCTGTGAGGTCGAGGCCAGCCTACATAGTAAATTCCAGGCCAGCTGTGGCTGCAGGGAGAGCCTGTCTTTTAAAAGCCGATGAAGAAGTGACCAAGCTTACTTTTAATAGAATTGCAGTTTAAAACAGTGCAATACTGTTTTTCACTTAACATGTTAGCAAAAGTCAAAAGGTTTAATAATAGACTGTGGTGGCCAGATTGTGGAGAAACTGGAATTCTTAGACACGGTTAGTAAACACGTAAATAGGTACAGGCTCTTTGGAAAGTGTCTTGTCAAAAATCAATGAAAAGTTTAAATGTGCAAATACCTTGATTTAGCAAACCAGCTTCTGGGAGTTTTGCTTCTCAGTAAATATCCATCTGCATAAAACTGTTTCAAGAATATTCATGATACCACTGTCTTAGTGGTAGAGCATCTCAATCTGAACTCTGTCAGAAAGTGACAGGGAGACTCATGAGATAGAACAGTGTATTGTCATTAAGAAAACAAGTTGGTGAAGAGGCGGCTCAGTGGTTAAGAGTGCTCACTGCTCTTACAGGGTCAGTTCTCAGCACCCACATCAGGTGGTTCATAATCACTTGTAACTCCAGTTCCAGGAGACCTGATGCCCTCTGGCTTCACCAGCACCTACATGTACGTGGTGCGCATAAACTCACACAGGCACGCACATACATATAAATAAAATACCTTTTTTTTTTTTTTTAAAGAAAGAGGGGTTCTATGGTTAAGAGCACTGACTGCTCTTGCAGAGGACCCAGGTTCATTTCTCAGCACTCATATGGCTGGTAACAATTGCAGTTCCAGGGGATCGGATGCCCTCTTCTGGCTTCTGCAGGAATTGCATGGATGGGTGCACGTACATACATGCAGGCAGAACTTTCATACACATTAAATAAAAATAACTAAATAATTTTTTAAAAGAAAGAAAAGGAGCCTGGCATGATTGCTCATACCCGTAATCCCAAATGGATCAAGCCTATCCATTTGAAACATATCCGAAACAGAATCATGGAAAGCAGTAATCCATGTACATAGTGTAGTTATAAATGAATAGAGTAAGTACGCATGGTTTTTGCCCAGTCAAGTCGACTGTGAGCAGAGATGTGTCTCTAGAGAAAGGTCTGTGTCCCCTGCACATTCATTAACTCCTCTTGAATTTCTTTTGTCCCATGTGTGTGTGTGCCTTTTTTTTTTCGGAAGTTTTAATAGCTAAACATAATGATGCAGTTAGGCCAGACACCTGAGGTATCTAAATTGGCAGTTTGGGAAGATGGGAGTTGGGCAGCAACTAGGACTGGGTATTGTAAGGGAAGCAAATAAGTAGAGCTGAGCAGGCCTGGTCAGCCAGAGCATACACTACAAGGCAGCTTTGCTTTAAGTTAAAATGTATCACACACACTTCTGTTTTGTTGGCTTTTTGTTTTGTTTTCTTTGAGACAGGGTCTCCCTGTGTAGTCCAGGCTAACCACAAACTTGTGATGCTCCTGCCTGGGTCTCTCATGTGCTGGGATTACAAATTCACATTAGAGATTATGCCAGCTTTAGTGGGATGGAGGTGGGACTAGACCACTTAGAACTGGTAAAATCATATATGTGCAGAGAATGAAAAGGTTGTGTTAGTAAGTACACTGATTACGACACCCATGTTGGTGGCATCCCTAATCTTAGTAGAGGACTAGGGATGAGTCCTCTTGAGGCCTCTGCTCCTGCCTGGCCCTGATGCAATTAGACCAGATGCCTGAGATGTGCTTTGAGGTCACTCTGACACCTTAATGCTCACTGTGACTCACAGGGAGATAGTAATGTCATTCCCATGGTACAGACCAGGAGTCTGTTCAGGTCACAGATACAATAAGTGGCAAAGCCAGCTCTCTGACCTAGCTATGTGCTACTATTTTACCCCATGTGCCTGGAGTTCCATCCCTGGTCAGTATGAACTGGGGCTCAGAGTCAGGGCCCTTCAGAAAAAGAAAGGCCAAGCCACTATTTGTACTCACATGGTTCCAAGAGCAGAATGAGACAATTATTGACAGAAGAAGAAAATCCCTCATGTTAGGAATGTTTGTTAACCTGTGTGTTGTTCAGTGATTATTTTAAGACAGTTGATACGGTTTTTCATATGTGAGTGCAGTTCACTTCACCTAAATATTAAATCCCTGAATTTCATAACCCAATGACCCACTCCTTAATTTTTTCTAGGTAAAAGAGGAATACTAGAATATCTTCTTGCCTCTTCCTCCTCTTGTTTTCAGCTCTGGGATAGATTTTGGGTTTTGCTTGGTTTTGGTTTATTTTATTTGGTGCACTATGTGAGTTTTATCTGCTTGGCCACACAGAGCCCCAGCCTCCACCCCAGAGTCATGGACTCATTTTGTAGAAGTTGCCAGTTTTTCTCCCTATCTACAATTGTCCATTTTTTAGCATAATGTAACTATGTTATGGTATGCCTGGTAGAAAGCACTCATTTTTCTCCTCCCTGTGACCCAGGCAATTTATTGTCTGTTCTTTACTTTTCTAGGCAAAATCCATGCTTGGTGACCAGAGCTGTGTATATCGACATTCTTTTGCTGTTGACTAACTGCCTCGACAGACCCGCAAAAGGCCAGCAGCCAGGTATGGCTCGTGGCTCTCCTACTTTGGAATAGTTACAGGTCTTTCAGATGCAGGTTTTGAGCAGCTCAGCTGCTCACTCCCTTACCAGGTACTTTTATAGACTTGATGGAATGTCATGAAGTTCCCTCTTAGAAGCTTCTCAAAGAAACTTGCCCTTGTTTGCTTGGGAGTTTGCCTTTAAATATTTTCTGTTAGGTCATTCAGAGAAGAGTGTGAACTCTACTCAGATATCCTCTGTGTTTTGAAGACCTTGGCCTTTTGCTGTTTTATGATTTTCTTTTAAAATACCATCATTTTCTGTAACTGTTCACTCTGTTCCATCCTGTGGAAATATCCAAGCTGACTCATTAGTGCTGGACATTTGAGTCCCTATTCTCAATCTTCCTCTTCCTCCATCAGTGCATGTTAGTGAAGGCTCTGACTTCATATATGTTTCTAGGTCACGTATGTATCTGGTTATGTGTCCTACATTCACACACAATTGTTCTATTTTAGTCATGATTCACAAAGTGAGTGTTGTTGTTGTTGTTAAAAGAGAGAAGGGCAACCCAAATAAAAATAATTTGATGTGTTTATATAAAAGGCCACAGGAAATGCAGTACATGAGTTCCAGGCCACAGATTGAAACTGATTTTTACCAACACACACTGGAATGCAAAGTAATGAGCCTGCAACTGGTTAAAATCAGCCTCTTCTAATTGATTAGGCCTGTGTAGAGGCCTACCATTACAAAGTTAAATGCTAAGTGCAAGCAGGCTAAGCCTTTCTTCTGTTACATTTAGCCTGTCCATGATTTGTGGCCTTCAGTAAATACGTTCAGGCTGTCAAAGTCTAGCTCTATCCATATGGAATCCTGTTCCCAAATTCAAAGCAACTTAAAGTGCTTTGCAGGGGGTGAGTATATGAAACAAGCCCTCCCAGGTTGATGTATATTGACCCACAGAGTCCCTGTACTCATGCAGAGGTAATCAGAACATGCTGCATTCTTGTCCACATTCCTATCGTATACACTCAGGAGAATAGGGTCATACTGGTTTAAACTGACAATATCCTGGTTTAGCCAGGCATTGTATCCCATACCTGTAATCTTAGTATTGGAGAAGTGGAGCCAAGAAGATCAGTAGTTGAAGGCTACTTAGTGCCTTAGCCTGGGCTATGTGAGATCCTATCTACAAATTTTTTTTTAATTTTTTTAGATTCCAGTCGTGCCTTGTGTCCCAGCACAGTTATGAATACCGCCCCACCGTATCTTGATCAGGTTTTCACAGTAAGATATAGGTCACTCTAGCTGTAAGGAACCTATGTATTGCATCCACTCTAGTTTACACTTGAATTAACTGGGGTCCAAAGATTATAAAAAATATTACAAATCAGTTGTTAGCAAGTAAGATGTTATAGACCTCTACCATCTCTGCATTTCACTTCCGTATTCCATGTACATATCTGCTTATGAATCTAACATGGGGTTCTTGGCAACATCAAGTAATTGACAAATCATTTGTCTTTTTTTTTTTTTTTTTTTTTAAGTTGGGGACTCATTTGTAGCTAGGATGGGCCTGGAACTCACTATATAGACCAGGCTTGCCTTGAACTCACAGAGATCTCTCTGTCTCTGCCTCCGGAGTACAGGGATTAAAGTTCTCACCATGCCCACCCCATTTGTCTATTTGAACTGTGGTTGTCTTAGCTCGTTTGGACTAATAAAAGAGTTAATGCTTGATTATTGTAACATGTCTTCACCTCCCCAACTTCTTATCCTTTACTAATAGACTCCATGAAAATGAATGGATTTTTTTTGAAGCATTTTGTCCTCCAAACTCTTTGACGTTAATTAGAGCTATACCTCAATTAAATGTGGTCATAAACAATCTTTAGTCACTCAACAGTATCCACTTGCATACATACTGTTCTTAATGTTAAAAACATTGTTACCTTACAGAGTAATATGTGGGAACAGGTCACTGTACTTTCACTCTAGTGTAACAGTCACAGCTCTAAATGTATCACACTTGGATTGGCCAATAAAGCAGTGACTAACCTCAGGTGGCATTGAGCATTTGAGGTAGCTGGTTCAAATGGAGGTATTCTGTAGGTGTAAAATGCACACCAGATTTAGGAGATTTCAACGCTGAGGAGGCTAAGGTAGGTGATTGTAAATTGAGGCCAGCCTGGGCCACATTACATGACAACGTCTTTGAAATAAATAATCAAACAAACAAATAGGGCTGGCAAAATGACTGAGGAAAGGATCCTTGCTGCCAGGACTGACAACCTGAGATTGATCCCACAAACCTACATGGTGGATGGAGAGAACCAATCCCTACACATATTCCTCCACCTGACCTCCACTATTCACTGTGGCACATGCATCCCTGTATGCCTAGGTACACACACACATACAGATAGATGTAAATAAAATAAATAGCAGATTTCAAAGATTCAGTATTAAAATTAAGAACTTCTCAAGAACTCTTATGTTGATTACTTATTAGATAATATTTTAACACCATTAAAATTAAATATATTATTAAAATTAATTTCACCTGTTTCCTCTGCTCAGCAGCATATCACTTGCCTAGCACGTGCAAGGCCCTGAGTTTGGCTCCCAGCAACATGCATGTAGACATGCATTTATATGTTCGTACACACATACACAAACTTGAAGTATGACTTCTAAGCCAGGTATGGTGGCTCACACCTGTAATCTAGTATTTGGAAACCAAAGCAGAAAAATTTTGAATTCACATAGTGAATTCCAGGACACCCTGGATTATAAACAGAGTGAAACCCTTTCTCAAAAATCAAAGCCAAGCGGCTGGATAGATGACTCAGTGACTAAGAACACAGGCTACTCTTGAAGAAGACCTGGGTTTGGGTCCCATCACCCAGTGTCAGCTAAAAACCATCCATAACTTCAGTTCCAGGGGATCCAACACCTTCTTCTGATCCTCCAAGGGCATTGCACAACACAGGTGCCCTTACATACATGCAGGCAATACACTCATCCACATAAAATAAAAATAATAAAATAAGCCTTTAATCCCAGCACTTGGGAGGCACTCAAATCTCTGTGAGATTTCAAGGCCAGACTGGTCACCATAGTGAGTTCCAGGCCAGCTGAGGCTACAGGGAGACCCTGTCTCAAAAAGACCAAAAAAAAAAAAAAAAAAAAGACGAATTTTTTAAAAAAACAAATAAAAAATTGACAACTAAGTACATGCATTTAGCTTTGTCAAGTGGAAAGATATGAAATAATTAATGACTTGGCACAGAAACCCAAATGATACATTAAAGTAACTTATTGATGAGGGACGGGTTGTGGTAGTGGAAAGTTTCAAATTACAGACATTGTTCATATCCTATTCCTTTTGGATGGCACTGATGATGTCTAGACCTTTAGGACGTGTCCTCATAACCCACAAGAAAACATATATATGTGTGTACTACATCTCTATCTGTATGAATGTTGTATTCACAGAACACACCCACATAACAGTAGCAGTAAACTTCTCTCCTATAAAGAAGAAACAGATCTTTAGAACTAACCAAATGTCAAACACAATAGTGATTCTTTGGAATAAAAATCAAACTGTGACCTTAAAGTAGTGACATCTACTCTTGTGTGTCTCATAAATTGTTGTTTCCAACAGCAGTTGGGCAGTAAAGACGTCACCAAAAAAGTGATTCCCTTCTGGATGCATAAATTTCAGTATGCTTTTAAGATCATGACTTCATATTAATTAGCTTTCCTTTTAACCTCCCTGGAAGAATGGACTATGTCTTAGGTTCTTTTTCACCTAGCTAAGTACATAGCAGGCCTCATAAAACGAATTTATTCTTCTTTTAGGTTTTCTGTTTATATTTTTAATTTATTTTTATTTTTGTGATGTGCCTGCATGTGTGTAACTGTATCTGTGTCATGCAATGCCCATGGAGAAGAGAAGAGGGATCTGGATCTCCTGGAACTGGAGTTACAGACAGTTGTTAGCCATCTTATGGGTGCTAGGATCGAACCTGGGTCTTCTGCAAGAACAGCCAGTACTCTTAACTACTAAGCTATCTCTCTAGCCCCTCTTCTTTTAATTTTTTTTTAAAACTTGTTTTTATGTATTTGAGTGTTTGCCTGCATTTATGTAAGTGCACTATGTCTGTGCAATGCTCACAGAGGCCAGAAGAGGTTATCAGGTCCCTTGGAATGAAACTATAGATGGTTATTAGTCACTATGGGGGTGCTGGGAGCTGAACCCAGGTCCTCTAAGATATCTGTCCAGCCCCTGAAATGTATTTGTTCTTAACAGATTAAGTGCAGTTTTTATTGGTTTTTAAAACAGTCCGCTTGTCATTAGGATATAGTCTTATAATCCTAGCACTTGGAGGGTGGAGGCAGGAGGAGTTACAAGTTTTCCTCAGCTACGTAAGGAATATGAGACTGGCCGGAGCTGCACAAACTCATCTCAAGCTCTCTTCCCATAAAGTACAACTCATGCCAACTTATTTAAATTCATGCATCACTCTGATATGAATTAATTCCCTGAATTCAAATATGTTTATATGTGTTTATGATTATATCTGTGTATATATGTGCACTATTTCATAAAAGTCACAATGAAAGGTACCCCACATAGACTGAGGCCAGATCCCAGGTTTGAATCCCAGTTCTGCCATTTATTTTATGACCTTAGACAAGCTGATAATTTTGGGCTACTTTCTCTCAATTATAAATGGGAATAGTAAAAGAACCTATGGAGCTGGCAAGGTGGGTCAGTGGGTAAATGCACTTGCTGCTAAGCCTGATGACTTGAATTCACACACATGGTGGAAGAAGAAAACCAATTCCCTCTGACCTACATACACAAACACATACACACACACACACACACAGGTGTGCATGCCATTGTGGTGCACCTTGCCCCCCAATAAATAAATGTAAAAAAATTGTTTTAAGAAATAATCATTAAATTTTTTATTTAAAAAGAATCTATCATAGAGTGATGGGCAATTTATATTTGTAAGCCTCACATAGAGAACGTGCTCCATATGACAGCAAGTGCTCAGTATTAGCTACTGTGAACATCATCATTGTCATTGTCATCATCATCTGAGAGGTGCATTTTGTTGA
The DNA here is from genome assembly GCA_035773235.1 of Eospalax fontanierii. Classification (NCBI taxonomy): domain Eukaryota; kingdom Metazoa; phylum Chordata; class Mammalia; order Rodentia; family Spalacidae; genus Eospalax; species Eospalax fontanierii. The sequence goes on from CM069529.1 coordinate 22,418,569, forward strand.
GGAAGGAGTTCACTGTGTAGTCGTGGCTCGCCTAGAAATTCCTGTGTAGACCAGGCTGGTCTTGAAATCACAGAGATCTTCCTACTGCCTTTGCCGCCCAAGTTCTGGAACTATAGGTGTGCACGCTGTACCTGATGATGTTAAAAATTCATTCACCAACATCAGGGAAGCTTTCCCAGTCACTGTTGTACCCAGTTTTGGTGGTGCCAAGGTGAAGAATGGAGGATCAGACTAGAATGAAAGGCAGCACAGTACAAAAATTAGTTTAAGGCAGTGGGTTATAAGCAACTTTCTCCTTATTTTCCATTTTACCTATTTTGTGCACCACAATTCTGTTTTACTAATGAGTATATACCTACATTTTTGTTACATTTAGTAACAAAATACATATTTAGTATGTATGTGTACAACGTTCTGGAGTCAGTTTTCTTCCATCATTTGGATTCTAGGGATGGAACTCAGGTCATCAGGCTTGACAGCAAGCACCTTTACCTGCTGGGCCATCTTGCCAGCCAAATGCATTTGAATATTTAATGAATTTATAAATGACTCTTGAAAGGGACTAATTACCAAAATAAATAAAGCAGTAGTTTCAGGGAAATTTGTTGTTGTTTTGCATGGAAGAAGCTCTACCCACCCTCTCAAACCATGTTCTGTAAGTGGCATTGGAAGACTATTCCTGTCTCTAAAATGTCTTAGAACCACATTGAAGGGCTGGGAACATAACAATGAGAAAAACAACAAAGGAGAAAGGCAGAGAAGATAATTAGAAAAAGTTACAATAATAATGTTTTGTGTAATTCAAACTTTTATCTAAGTACTTCCCTATCATTTTAGGTTTCCCCACCCTTAACTACATCTTTAAAAGTCCAAATCTACACACCTTTAGTCCCTGTAGTCAGGAGGAAGAGGCAGGTGGGATCCCTGTGAATTCAGGGCCAGCTGGGACTACAGGGAGACTCCATCTCAAAAAGACCAAAAAAGTCCAAATCTAGAGGTTAGGTTTGAAGTTTTAAAGTGATTTAAACCAACCAGGACTCTGCTCCCTGCATTCTTTTTCCTCTTCTGTCTTCATTAGCATAGGCCAGTTTCCTACAGGAAGGAAACTATAGTCTGAGTTGGAACTGAGAGACTAAAGAAAAAGCATCCAGTGGTCACAAGGACCTAAGAGGCTGGTCAAAGAGACCCAGGCAGGAGTGTAAAAATTCTAATTTAAATCCATCCTACCTTATTTGTTCTCAAATAGTAAATTTTCCACTGAAATATCTGTTTACTAAAATATCCTGTGAGACTTGGCTAAATAGTTATCCCCTTTCTTCTAAGAGGTAGACTTTCTGTTTCTCTAGGCCCACTCCCTTAAATTTTTAGTTTCTTTCTGAAGACTACCATCTTAAGCTTTTTTGAGTAGGTTTTTCCTAAGTTCCATTTTACCAGTTTTGTTGCTATTACTGCTATTATTGAGACAGGTTCTCACATAGCCAGGATGACCTCAAACTTAATATATAGCCCAGGATGACCTTGAATGCCCAGTTTTATACTGTGATTGAACTCAGAGCCTCCTGCATGCTTACCAACTAGGCTTATTTTACTAATTGTTTTATATTTACTCATATATTTTTATATTTACTCATATTCACTTATATTTCAGTATATATGAATCTTGAAAAGAGTTTATAAATGGAGAATTAATGTCACTCTGTCACAGAAATGTTTTAGCTAGACAAGAACGTGTCTAGTCTTCCCATGCCTTTTCACCTGTAGGAGGCTGAACCCAGGGCCTTGTACCTGCTATGCAAGCACACTGCCACTGAACTGTGTGCTCAGCACTCTGTATACTTTATTTTTTGAGACAGGATCCCACCAAGTTGCCTGGTCTGACCTTGAACTTACTCTGTAGCCCAGGCAACCCATGAACTGTTGCTCCTCCTGCCTCAAATTCCAGCAAGAATTACAGGTCTGTGTCCCTGGGCCTGGCCTCATATTCTCTCGCATATGTGCTCTCTGAAAGCTGCTTCCCTGCCCCTGTGTGTAGGATGTGTGTAGGATACCTATTCTGCTCTTAAGTTTAGAAAACATTACTTTCAATACCATCTTCTTTGTAGTAGTTAATAATGATGGCCAGCAGGCATTGAGTACTCAGCTCTGTGCCCAGCATTCTGTGGACATGAATGGACAAGGTGCTGGTGGTGCTTCATTGTACACGTGAAGACACTGAGGCTAAGAGAACCATCCAAAGTCATGTGTGTCCTACAGTGTCAGAACTCAAGCTTCCGTCCACCTACACTGTGATTCATCACAGCTACAGCTAAGTCAGAAAGACCAGTGACTGCCAGGGAGGGGATGCCCCAGGAAGAGTCTTTCTGAATCCAGCTGTCCAGGCCTCAGAGACAGATTCCCTGTACAGAAGCTTCTAAATCATAGACTTTTGCAGGGCCTTCCTTCCTGTATTTCCATTTCCCATCCAAGAGCAGAGCCAGGACTCAAGTGTGTTATTAGAAAGAAAACACTTGCCCCTGAGTTTAAAGGCCACTTTTTGCCTTTGAAAGTAGATCTATAGCCACTACACCAACCCTTTCCAGCACCAGGATGTTGGAGCCTGTTCTAAGGTTTTTCTGTTCATTGGGATTTATAGTTAGAACCTCATCCCTCTGCCAAGTACAATAAGCATCTTTTTAAACTGGAATCTTATTTTATAATTGTTATTATTTTCCTTCTAAGTGCCTTCAAAGTGACCGGCTTAGAGAGAGAAATCAGAATCCCTAACTAGTCTGTCAAGCCACGTGCTTTGTAGATCAGTGTGAGGTTAGAAAATAGGCGCTCTTTATTACTGTATGTATTTATATAATAGAAGTTGGGTAACATAAGCCCTCCTACTAGCCAGCTTAGGTGCTGAAGGCAGTTATATGGCAAAATCTGTGAGCTATTTCCACAGTACTTTGTATTTGTATTGCTTAGAACATAAATACTCTACTCTGGTATGACATGAATAGGTATAAAAGGTCAGTGATTTTTATGACAGACTAACTTCCTTTACTTAAGTTCTTAGGAAATATAGCTGAGGGTTACAGAAAATGAAAACATTGGCAACTTAGAGACACCTGCTTTGGTTAGCCTGTCTAATTAGGCTAAATTTAACTAGTTCCATCTGAACAAATTGAGAGCAGTTCTTAGTTATTCCTCGGCCATGCTCTCTCAGGGATGCTGGATGTAGATGTGCTCAGTATGACGTGGTTGGCATGATTGTCTTACCTCAGGTGGGAGATGAAAGGGAATTGAAAGCATGTTTGAGAACCTTCTAGGGACTTCAGATTTCTGAGCCTATAGCTATGAAATTTCAAGGAAATTTTTCAGATTTTTATTGTCAGTAAATTAGTTGATTTTCTCCAAATCATTAAACTCTCACCTGAACTGTTACTTTTGCCAGAAACATCTTTCCCAGGGAACAGTGAGCTCTGATGTAAGCACATGACTTCGGAAGTCAGAACAGTGCAGGGAGGTCTTAGCTTTTCTGTCTTAGATTCTGTTTCTTAAAGATAGACTCTGGGGCCCAGGCACAGTCCCCAGAATTTGTTACAACACTGGCAAGGAACTGAGATGGGTGGTTCTAGTCTCTCCATGCAAGTGAGACTGCAGAAGTAAACCAATTTATTAAAAAAAAAAAAAAAAAATTGCCTACCAGCTATGGTCCTCAGAATGGTTTCATGCCATCTCCTGTTGCCTGAGGATGTCATCGAAGCCTGAAGTCTTTAGTGGAGAAGAGGGCAAATTAAAGAGGATGGGGTGCTAAGATGTTGTGGTGGGGCAAATTTCTTACAGTCTTAGAGTGCAGAGCAGTTCTTTGAAAGAAACAGAAGCCATATATGTTGGGAAACAACTGCAAATCTATGTCTTGTTTGTTGTGTATTTATGCATAGTATTTCCTGATTCACCCCCTGTGTCTTTGGGCAAAGGCTAGGTGGGATGGTGGGTGGAGGCCAGAAGTTAAAAATGTTCTTTACTCCCTCGTGCTTGATGCACTCATTCCTTCTGGGCTCCTCTGACTCCCAAACTAGAAGGGCTGTGTTCTTAGTTATAGCTTAACAAGATCCTCTGCAAACGGTGTTCTCAGATGTTGCTGTTCCTTCGCAGTACACAGGCAATCCTCTGCTTATATGCACATGCCTCTGAGCTGGCCATGGTATGCCAGCCTACAATCCCATCAGTACAGGTGGAAGTAGGAGACTGCATAGCAAGTTCCTGGCCAGCCTGGAACATGAAACCCGGAAGAGAGGGAGGGAGGGAGGGAGGGAGGGAGGAAGGAAGGAAGGAAGGAAAAGGAAGGAAGGAAAAGGAAGGAAGGAAGGAAGGAAGGAAGGAAGGAAGGAAGGAAGGAAGGAAGGAAGGAAGGAAGGAGGGAAGGAAGGAAACCCATGCTCTGAGAACAAGCTGGCCACCAGGGGGAAAGGGAATGTTCTCAGAGGCATGTGTAATGGGAGCCATACCTTTGTATGCATCTGTGAAGAGGTTCACAGAACCAGAAACAAAAGCAAGCAAGAATCAGCCAGGACCAGCTTAGGGGAAGATAGTCTCCAAACTTCAAACTTCTCTCAGGTCATCCTAGTATTTGTGACTGGAAGGGCCTCTGGGGTCAGGATTACAGTATACTGGGAGGGGCGGAGGATTAAATAGAAGGGTGGAATTTCCCTTCGATAAGGAGACGCCAAGAATTATTAAATCAGTTGATTTTGTTGTTGTTGTTCCTATGGTTTCCTGTTCTGTACAAATATCCTTTTTTTCCTGAGAAATTGCATAACAAGACATTCAAATTCACAGAGTACAGATTGTCAGTTGATTATTTTTAGACCCACTTTATCAACCATTTCAGATGAGAATTTTTGTTGGATCTGATTAAAGTTCCAACAGAACTATAGTTCTTTAAAATAAGGAAGGCAGAGCCAGACATGGTGGCACACACCCTTGATCCCAGTGCTCAGGAGGCAGAGACAGGCAGATCTCTGAAATATTGAGGCCAGCCTGGTCAACATACTGAGTTTCAGGCCAGCTGTGGCGGGGCGTCCCACTATTCAGTAAAACGAGGGAATGACTCCTTTCTTAAGGCTGGTGAAGGGGCTGCTGGGAGAGTGAAGGTAGTTAGAGGAAAATTTAGGATAGTTGCATCAGCCACCTTTTTTTTTTTTTGAGATGGGATTTTATGTATCTCAGGCTGACTTTGAAACTGATATGTAGCCAAAGATGACCTTGAGCTTGTGATCCTTCTGCCTCTACCTCCCAAGTACTGGGATTACAGCCTGTGCTACCACATCCAGACTATGTTATGCTGGGGATTCAACCCAGAGCCTTGTGCATACTATGCAAACATTCTACCAATAGAACTACATCCCCAATCCATCTGCAATTTTTAAATTTGTATGTGTGTGGGCCTGAGTGTGTGCAATAGCACATGAAGATGAAACTGGAGTTATAGGTACTTGTAAGCTGCCATGGGGATGTGAGGGGCAACCAAACTGAGGTCCTCTGAGCCATCTCTCCAGCCCCCATCTAAAAATTTATATTGATCTAGCAGCATCAGAGATTTCAGAGCCTTTCCAAAATAAGAAAGATCCACTCATTTGAGACAGAGGGAGCAGCATGTCGAGGTCAGGCAGAATAAAGAGCCTCTTGGTGGCAGATGAGCCTCTAGAATGAGTCTCATTCCAATTTGCAGTGTCCCCATAAGCCACTTGCTTCCATTCTTTCTGACTGGCGTTTTCTGTCTGGAGGTAGATCCTTTCCCATTCATGGCTGTGGATGGCTGCTTGTCAGTAGACTACCTTGACCTCCCTGCAGCCATCTGTGCCAGGATCAAGAAAATGTCAGTCTGCACCATATACTTTCTTCTTCTTCCCCTTTTTCTTTTGAAAAATTCAGCAGAGAACTGTTAGTCTATCTTGTTGAGTAGCATCACAGTGAAGACCAGGAACTGTATAATGTTTCAGAGCTCTGTTGTTGAGCACTAGGTGAACGGGTTGGATTCTGACAGGGGCCAGCCACTCTGCAAAAACAAACACCATTAGAAACTAGAATTACATTCATTCAGCCAGGCAAGGTGTTTACATTGAGAAGGGCAGATTATCTCAGATGGGCTGAGATAAAGTGGATGTGGTCCCTGCCCCAGCAACATCAGTATTATCAGGGAATTTGCTAGCAAACATGACAAAGGAGTCAGGGGAGGATACTGATCCATGCTTGCTGGATCAGAAGTTCTGGGGATGAGCAAATGAAGTTTGAAATTCCTGATCCTCTGAGGCAGAATAAATATATCTATCACTATAAATGATTAAAATGCAATTTTTAGTGACGTAAAACAATTACAAAATAGTAAAGAAGAAACAGAGACTGAAACCATGTGAGAAACGAGAGACAGAATGGAATTCTCACCAGGTGTAATTCACTGGTCTGAAGCTTTACCTACAGTACCTTCTTCATTCCATCCTGCAAACATGAAGGAAGGTATTCTTGTGCATATTTTCTCTCTTTCCCTCCCTCCTCCTCTCCGTCCCCCAAATTAAATATCTTTATATTATAACCCCATTGTATCCATTATGTGGCAGTGATGTCACCCACATTTTTTTCAGAATGCCCTTATTTAAGTTAGATTAATAGCTGGGCATGTGGCACACGCCTTTAATCCCAGTATTTGAGAGGCAGAGGCAAAAAGATCTCTGTGAGATTTAGACCAGTCTGATCTGTATAGTGAGTTCCAGGCCAACTGGGGTTACAAACCCTCCTCCAAAAAAACTAGATCAATGTATATCTTTGGTTTGGAGTTTGGGGTGTATGTATGTTCATAACAGACAGAGATTGAATCAAGGACCTCATATATGCTAGGTAACCACTCTACCAACTGAACTACATTTTAGTTAGTATCTTTTCAACATCGTTTTGTTTTGTTTGTGACAAAGTGTTGCCATTAGCCCAAGCTGGCCTTGAAATCATTCTCTCGCCTCAGCCTCACAGATGCTGGGATTATAAGCATTTGTCACCATATTCATCTTCCTTTTGACTTTTTAACAGAATTTTTGAACCAGGTGCAGTAGTGTCCACCTATAATCCCAGCTACTTGGGAGACTGAAGCAGAAGAGTTTGAGGCCAACCTAGGCAGCATAGCAAGACCTTGTCTCAAAAAAGGCATTTTGGCAAAACCTGTTTGAGTAGCTCAGATCTCAGGTAAATGGCTCTAGAGCTTCCATTAAGGCAGCTTATATTCCTCCTCCAAAACTTACTAAGTATGATAGCGTTCCTGCTTATGCAGTTGTTGCATCTGAGTCCTCTTGTGAGTCCTTGGTCAGTGTCAGTGTCCCTGCCTTGGTTAGTTAGCAAATGGCAGCTTTGCAATTCCAAGCTAACTTTAGGCACTACTGTTCCTGGTACAAGTGTAATGCTGACATCTACAGTTTGTCTGGGAACCAAGACCTGATCAAGGGGTGCACCTAAGGTCACCAGAGGATACAGAGTGAGTAGCTGCTTAGCTTCCACACATAGACAAGGCTCACTGGGTGAGGGACTCCTTCGGTTCCTTTTTAGGAAATCTATGTTCATGAGAGTTGAACTCTGCAAATGGACCAGCCTCTGGAAGCTTTGGTTATCTTCTCCAGAGCTGCCCTGCTCTCTGGTGATGTTTTCCCCAGTCTATGATCCAGTGGAACTGCAACAAGATACACTATGGTACATTTTTCTAAAAGCCAAATTTTTTCACTGTCCTTAGATATGGAAATGTAGCTTGGTGATAATGTGCTTGCCTGGCATGTGCAAGGTCCTGGGTTCAAAAAATATATAATTTATTTTCCAATGACACTGATTCCATTTCCTCTTTTTTGTGACATGATCAACTGTGGTGGATATATTTGATTTTGTTGTCATTACTGTGGCAGTAGCCTAAGCTAGCCTCAAACTTGCCACAGTCTTCCTGATTTAGCACCTCAGTGCTGGGATTATAGATATAAGCCCCTATGCCCATCTAATAATAGGGTTTGAGGTGGGTTTTAATTCTTTTTGGTTGGATTTAGTTTTTGAGACAGGGTCTATATAGCCCAGGATGACTTTGAACTCACCATATAGCCAAGAGAAACTTCTGATTCTCCTGCTTCCTCCTAAGTACTGGGATTCCAAGAGTGCACCACCATGCCTGGCTAGCAAATAGTAGGTTTTTAGTACCTTTACTTTGCAAAGTAAAAATCTGGCAACTGGGTTGGAAAGATAGCTTAGCGGTTAAGAGTATTTACTAGTCTTACATGGGACCTGAGGTTGGTTTCCAGCACCTACATTGGGTGTTTCACAACTTTCTGTAATTCCTATTCCAGGGCCTCTGACACCCTCTTCTACCCCCTCCAAGACCTGTAGTCACATACACATACCTCGACACAAACATACATACATATAGGTAATTTCAAAATAAATCTTCTTTTTAACTGACAACTTATACTTGTCTGTTCCATTACTTGTGACTTTGGAGTAGGGGGTTTTGAGACAGAGTGGGTCTTACTATGTAGTTGAGGCTGACCTTGAACTCATGGTGAGCCCCCTGCTGCAACCTTCAAAGTACTGGGATTATGGGCATGAGCTACAAGGCCCAGTGGCCTTTTATTGGGAATCATTTCTCCAATGAGCCAGGACATAAAACTATAGGCAATAGTGTCCTTTCATGTGAATTTAGCCATTAAATTAGACCCTTGAAGGCCAGAAATACATTTGCTCTGAAGAAGGTGGAAGAGGAAATAGCCTATTTCCAAAGATGATCTTAGGTTGAGTACTGAGAGTCAGTCACTGCACTGGGAGAAGCATGCACAAACTTCCCAACGAGGAGAACTAAAAAAGCCCCATGGAGAATGGGTTTGGAAAAGTCATCTGTGCTTAGCAAAAATACAGTAAGACCATTTAAATAGGGCCTTGATTCTTTCAGGGGGACTCGTGACTTCCAGAGGAAGAAGAAACCCAGAGAAATCCAAATTGAGATCACAGACAGAAAAGTTATGGTTTAAAAATTACTGCCTCCTAGAGAAAACTGCTAAACTTCAGACCAAGGAGCTACTGTCAGTTCTTTGTTGAAAGGCACTTATAAAAACCAAAATAAGTACCACTTTGAACTACACTTGATACCACGGGGCACAATCATCTCTTTGCCAGGGAGAGATCCTGTTGAGAAACCACTTGATGAATGTGGAGCCACGAGACAGAAACAGTAGCTGTCAGTCCCAGGTGCACACCAGAACAACCTGGGTCATTTTAAAACTAGATTGTTGGGAGAAAGTACTACATGAACACCATTTGATACTTTTATACCTTATGGCACAGACCTAGCTTCTTTTGTGTCTCTCTGTTGATTCAGTAATTCCACAGAACCCATAAAAATCTCCCTTCATCCATTTGTTCTTGACTACTCTCCTAGAGCATTTGTCCTTTCCTCTCCCAACCTCCTTATGAAAGCCCGCTCCCCCCCCCCTCTCTAATGGGAGGAGAAACTGCCCACAGAAGCCAGAATAGGGTGTCAGATCCCCTGAAGCTGGAGTTATAGATGGTTGTGAGCTGCCTGGCATAGCTACTTCGAACCGAACTCAGGTCTTCTCCAAGTGGTCTTAACTACTGAGCTATCTCTCCAGGCCCCTGTAATGCTTTTTTTTTTTGGTCTTTTTGAGACAGGGTCTCCCTCTATCCCCAGCTAGTCTGGAACTTACTATGTAGACCAGGCTGGTGTTGAACTCACAGAGATCTGCCTACCTCTGCCTCCCGAATGCTGGGATTAAAGGTGTGTACCACCACGCCTTTAATGCATTTTTTAACCGTCTTTCCATAGGAAAGAAGTGCCTATTGCACTCTTTGGTTTTCTTGCAACTTTTATATTCTTTGCTTACTACTTGATTGCTGATTTTTGGTAAATAATTTAACATCTCTCTTGCTTCATCTGTAAAACAGGAATAATAGCACCTACCTCATTTTTGAGCAGCTAAATATGTACAAAAGAAACTGTCCCCTTTGGGGAAAAGGGGTTGGAACTTGCTATTGTAGATCAAGCTGTCCCCACACTCAGAGATCTGCCTGCCTCTGCCTCCTGAGTGCTATGATTAAAGGCATGCATCTCTACTAGCCTGGCTTTCGATCACATTTTTAAAAGCAGATCTCTGAGCCATGTTTCTGACTCCTCTTTAATGCAATGTTGTCTTCATTGGTGACTATGGGTGGGGACCATAGGAAATGAATGATAACCAAAGACCACAAAGGTGAAGTCTCCTCTGCATTGCAGTGGGATTGGAATTTTAGACAATGAGAATCAACTGAGGACCCAGGTATGGACGACTTCCCAGCTGCATTGTACAGGTACCTGCCTCCTCACTGGGACTTAGGAGGTCAAGCCAGGAGCAGGGGAGTGCCTAGGGCTGCACATGGCATATGGTGGCCCCTATTCCATTTTCATTTGTGTTGCTATGATAAAACACCCTGACCAAAAGCAGATTAGGGGAGAAAGGGTTTATTTTAGTTTACAGTTCCAGGTTATAACCTTGCTAGCAGAGAAAAACCATGGCAGAGACTTTAAGCAGGTCACCTCACATCCAGTCAAGAGGAGAGAGGGAGGAATGTACCCATCCTGCCTGTTTGCTGCTGCTTCTGCCCAGCTGTCTTTCTTCGCTATTATACAGGTCAGGGCCTGGTCCATGTGCCACCTACATTCAGATGGGTCTTCCCACCTCAATTAACAGTCAATATAGTTCCCCTAGACATGACCACAGACCAACATGATCTAGAAAATTCTTCTACTAAGACTCTCCAGGGGATTCCAGGTTGTTAACATTTAAAACTAACCATCACACCTCCATTTCATTGGAGCTGGAGTCCAATCCCACTTTGCCTCCTAGAACTAAGTTCTTTTTTGAAAGAATTTGTGTTAAATAAATATTCCCTGTTTTTAGGGGCTTAGCGGTTAAGAGCAGAGGACCCAAGTTTGATTCCCAGCACCCACATGGTGGCTAACAATAGTCTGTAACTCCAGTTCCAGGGGATCTGACACCTTCTGACCTCTATGGGCATTGAACAACACAGGTGCACTTACACAAATGCAAGCAAAAATATAAATAATAAAATATTTAAATATATATATTCCTTGTTTTTAATTCCAGGATTATTGCGGGTCTGTTTTAATTTCTGAGAAGTCTTCTAAGTGGTAATTTTTACCTTCTTTTTATGGTAGTTCTCTAGAAGTCAGCCAAGTGCTTTATATCTGTAATCCCTGAGTAATGGCTCTAAGGTGAGCCTTTTAACTTTGCTGATAGACTTGTGAGTTGGGAACTGTCTGAGAACACTGTAGGTGTGATATCTAAATTTTAGTAAGGTGCTGGGTGAGCTCTCCCCTGATCTTGTAGATGAAACTCTCAGAACAGTATGTAAGAGGACCAGCGAGGGCTGGTGAATGAATTGCTCCTATCTTAGAGTGGGATGGGAGGCAGGTGCAGACAGGGAGCCAGGAGACAGACTCCCCCAGGGTCTCTGTCCTCTACCTGCTCCAGTCAGCATTGTTAGTAACTTAGACTATGACGCTTATAGCATTCTATGAACCTGAGTCCACCCAGCCTTCCCTAGAGGATGAATATGTTGTTTGAAGAACTATGTCTTCGGAGGAATCCAAGACTCTTCAAGTAGCTGACATGCTGCCAGCTTTGTCACTTCAGTCCTTAAGCATCCTTCTCCTTACCCATTCTGTCTTAATCCATTTTCCTAGTGATATGAAAATGCCACAATCTAGGTATAATAGAAACAATTGAAGTTTATTTAGCTTACAGTTCTGGAGGCTCAGCATTCCATCTCTGTGACAGCAGAAGGACGAGCAGCAGTGCAGCTAGAACAGTGCAAAGGGGACTGCCATGTCGGAAGGAGGTAAATGGGAAAATGGGACCTCAGATGGCAGAATTAAGGCAATGAGTGGAAAATCTAGAAAGAGCTTTGAGTCAGTTACATGTACTAGCAGTGAAATAAGCTGTCTCACGAGCTCTAAGTCACTGTAGGATACAACCCAGAGCCTCGGAGTGGAGCTGCTGTACAGGGAGGTACCTGAGCCATGAAAGAAGTTGATTCAGGATTCTGGGCAGCTACAGATTCAGGAAGTCACTGGATTTGCCTTTATTGAGAGTTCAGAAGGGATTCAGGGAGTTCATTTTTTCAGATACCTGGTCTATTCAGAGCCTCCCATTCTTCTGCATCCTTTTGTGGAAACCTGAATGAAGTGATTGCCTCTTTCCCTCGGCTTTTTTGCTTTGTAGCTTTGGAGAGTGTTGGCTTCTGGGAAGATGTGAGAGAAATCGTCTTAGGATCAGAACTGCTTACAGGGTTCCCGTGGACCTTCAAGGTGCCAGGCGTGCCCCAGTACCTGCAGAGCCTCACCAAATTAGCCATTCCTGAAGTGTGGGCAGCGCTGGGTGAGGCTGATGGGCAGGAGACTGGTGCTCGCTTCTCCTTCTCTCGGCTGCTGGAGTCTTCCTTCCCTGAAGTCCGCTTGCTAACCCTGGACACCCTGCTGGAAAGGGCAGGAGCCTCTAGACAAGGAGAGATGGGACGACCTCCCTTGCTGTGCAGTATGGGAAAGGAGTTCCTGCTGCTGGCGATGAAGGAATACCACCCAGGATGCTTCTGCAAGGTAGGTTTCATCTGCACTGACACCTCTTCTGTAGCACCACTTGAGTTCTGTGGTAAGCCATCAGAAAGGTGCAAATGAGGAAAGCAAGGCCAGGCTTAGGCTCTCAGGGGGCAGCAGTAGCTCAGCATCTCAAGGCTCAGGACTCTGTGTGGCTTTTGGTATGGCTTCATGTATAGAAGAGCTCTAAAAGAAGCTGTTAATGCTAGTGGTATTGATAGTAAATATTAATCAGTAATAGGACTAGCCACTCTGGAGTGTTTAGGGAACAGATCATTGAAAATTAGTTTGGGGGGTGGGGAGAGTTCAGAGAATAAAACCCTTGCCACACAAGCATGAGGACCAGAGTTTAGATCTCTAGCAAACACATGTTAGGAGGGTGTGGTGACATGCCTGTCGTCCCAGAATTCATAAGGTGGAAATAGGGGATCCCTGGGGGCAAGCTGCCTAGCTAGACTACCAAACCATTGAGTTCGGCGTTCACTGAGAGACCATGCCTCAGTAAATAAAGTGGAGAGGGATTAAAGAACCGATGTCAACCTCCAACCTCCATTAGCTACGAAATGTACCAGAGGTCATCTTTACAGACATACCTACTTGGGGTAGATGGCTACCTGGCAAGCCTCATCAAACGGAAAGGGTTAGCTGGCATGGTGGTGCACATCTTTAATCCCAACACTTGGAGGCAGAAGCAGGCAGATCTCTGAGATGAGGCCAACCTGGTCTATATAGTGAGTTCTGGGCCAGCTACAGAGAAACCCTGTCTCAAAAAACAAAAGAAAAAATAAACAAACAAAAAAGGAGTGCTAGAGAGATGGCTCAGTGGTTAAGAGCACTGACTGCTCTTGCAGAGGACCTGGATTCAATTCCCAACATTCACATGCTAGCTAACAACTGTCTGTAACTCCAGTTCTAGGAGCTTCAGTATCTTCTTCTGGCCTCTGTGAGTATTTCGCGCACAGGTATACTTACATACATGCAGACCAAAACACTCATACACATTAAAAAAAAAAACAAAAACTGAATTTTTTTAAAAAGGAAAGAGATAGCTGGGCCTGGAGGCACAGGCCTGTCATCGCTGATATTTGGGAGGCTGAGGCATGAGGATTTTGATGCAATGCCTGCCTAAGCTACAGAGTGAATTCAAGTCTACTCTGGGTAACATAGTGAGACCTCTCTCAAAATAAAAAATGGGAAAAGCAGGCGGGGAGAATCTAGTTCATTCTAGCATGTGTGAGATCCTGGATTCCATCTCCAGCACTGTATAAAGAAAAAAGGAAAGAGCATTGGTGTAGGAATCTAGGCATCTAGCTCTGATGTCCTGTCACTGAGGCCACTCAAGTCTGAGAAACTGAGGCTGGGCAGAGTGATGACAAAGATGTTACAGAAAAAATAAGTTGGTGGGATCCAGGAGCCTTTTGAAAATAGACCCCTGCTTGTTTGATACAAGCAATCTTGATTTAGCCCCTGAGATTTTTCCTTGTGTATTTCCTTGACTTTTTTCATGGGTTTAACTCATAGGTCCTGAAGATTCTCCATCATATGGACCCCAGTGAGTGGCTTCCTGAGACAGAGCACTGTGTCCACCTCACCACAAAGGAGTTCCTGATCTGGACAATGGATATTGCTTCCAGTGACAGGTCCGCCCCTGTGCCTTCAGTGCCATCTCAGGGGACTCCATGGCCCTATCAGTCATCGTATAGGAAACTTGCTCACTGTCTTCCCCTAAGGGCTCAGATCCTGAGTTTCTGTCTAAACCTCAGCCTAGAAGCCATGTTCTAAACAGCAGTAAGAAGGTGTTGTCAAGATTTTGCATTAATGACCAAAAAGTAAAGGCAGTTGTAAAAGTCAAGTAAAGAATTCATATCTACAAAGGTTACAAACTATCTATATAAACATCTGAAATATGTTTAATTTGGAGCTGAGGGTTTGCTACCACATACTGGTGCATACCTTTAATCCCAGTACTCTAGAAGCAGGGCAGCAGGGTGAAATGGAGGGCATCCTGGTCTACATAGTGAGTTTGAGGGCAACCAGAGCTGCAGGGAGAAAATTAAGATAAAACAAAAACAATAGCCAAAAAAAAAGAACCAAGAAAAAACGTGTTTAATTTGGGCCTAGGGATGTAGGTCAATTGGTAAAGTGCTTCCCTACCATTAACAAAGCTTAAGATTTGATTCTTAGTCCTGCATAAGTCGTGTGTGTGTGTGTTTTAATTTTTCTTTGTTTTTCCAGATCTGAAATCCAGGGTGTGGCTCTGAAACTTGCCTCCAAAATAATTGTCTACCACGTGCAGGCATGTGAAGAGGTGAGGCTAATTCTGTACCTGTCCTGGGGTCTGGGTATTTTCCCAGAGGTGTTGGTGAAAGGTAACTGTCCCAGAAGGCAGCATCACCTTGACTTGTGTGTGTGGCCTTGACAGAAATAGTTCTTGTGCCAAGATTTTACATTGAGTCACTTGTGGAGAATCGCTCTTTTGAATACCAGCTTTCTTTTCTCTTGCTTTGGCCATGTTTTACTAGAGCTCCTAAGAATAGGACCCCTCCCAACACATATATATGCCCATTGTTTCCCCATTTTTGTAAGTAGAATCTATCTAAAGAGGAATAAGCAGATTAGTTCCAAGAATATCTGAGATTACAACTTCATGAACCAAGTATGAAAATATATCACACAGGCTTAAATACTTGCCTGCCACGTGACTGTACTAGCTCAGAACAGAGACCCAGAGGTGCCCTGCCAGTTCCACACACCTTTTGAAGGTGAAGTAGAACTAAAGAAAACAACTTCCCAGGAAAATGCTTTGCAACACATACATGCATACTTAGGTGTATATGAGAGTCATAGTACTAGGGTTCAGGGAACACTGCCACAGAGGAGACAATTCCAAGAGATCTGACTCCCTCTTCTGACCTCCACGGGCATTGCATGACATGGGTGTACTTATATACATGCAGGTGATACATGCATACATATAAAATAATAAATAAAATATTTTTTAAAAAACAACAGCAAAAACAAAAAATCACAAAGTACTCTACAAGCATTCACAGTTTGGTATATCAGTTCAAATTTAAAAAGGAAATGTGAATTATAGATCAGTAAAGCTCTTGCTATTGAAAACAGTGAATGTTGCCATTTTTGAGGCTACCGACACAGCTGGGTACAGCTCTGACCTTCGTTCTGGATCAGCTCACAGGAACATGTTGGGATTGCTGATAGGCTCCTTTTGTGTTCTTAGAATAAGGACTTGATGGCCCCAGAGCTGAGGCAGTGGGTCCAACTGATTGTCTGGTCCAGTGGAGATCATCTTCCCACGGAATCTAGACTGGCTGCTGCTGAAGTCCTCACAAGCACCACGTCCCTGTTCCTCACCAACCCCTGGCCCGTTCTTGGTAAGTATGCTGAGGGGTGCCCACTGCACCATGAAGAGATGGATACTCCAGGCTAAAAGAAAGGAAGTTTTGCTCTAGTTTAGTTTCTTTATTGTTGTGATAACCAAAAGCAACTTAGAGAAGAAAGTGTTTATTTGACTTATGGATTAAAGTCCATCATGAAGGGAAGTCAAAGCAGGAATTCAAGCAGGAACTGAAACATGGGCCACTGCGGAATGCTGCTTACTAGCTTTCTTCCCTGGCCAGTGCTCAGCCTGTTTTCTTATGTAACTCAGGACCACTTGCCCAGGGGTGGTATCACCCACAGTGGGCTGGGCCATTCCACGTCACTCAGAAATCAAGAAAATGCCTCACAGACATGCCCATAGGCCAATCTGATAGAGAAAATTCCTTAGCTGTGGTTCCTTCTTCCCAAATGTGTCAAGTTGACAACCAAAACCATGACAGGTATTGAAGGCAGTTGTGTCTTGCTTTTACATCTTTCCAATATATTCTGCCGTCCTAGTTCATGGGCTAATCATTTCTTAGCTACAGTTACTTGCCTCTTTTCTTTCAATCTTATTATTCAAGCCATTCTCTACAATTTTTCTGGCATCTCTGAGCCTTTGCAGCCTTTCGGAACTATAAATATAACCATTTCAGTAGTCCACTACTGAAAACCATTATGTGAGATAGGGTGTTATTATATAGCCCATACTAGACACAGACAAGACAATCCTCCTGCCTCAGCCTCCCAAGTACTCAGATTATCAGCGTACACTACCACACCTGGCTGTTGAAAAATACTGAGTGGGTCCCCACTGCCTTTAAGCTAAATCAGTCCATCTTTTAACATAGCTCACAGGTTCTCCATGTTCCGTCCCTGGCCCACCCTGCTGTCTCACTTTCTATCACTCCCCACATTGGGCCTGTTTGTCATCAGTAGGGAATAGTTCTCTATAAACAAACCTCTGCTTGATTGACTTTTATTTGTCTTTCAAGACTCAACCCAACCATCTCTTCTTCCAGAAAGCCAGAAAGAACAGCCTTAAAAGACACTGAGGACATGGACTCCCCAGGACTCTGGTGCTGAGGTGAAGAATGGGTCAGGATGGTGTGCAGGTGTCTGGCTGAAGTCCCTGGATAGGCTGTTGGTTGCTTTCACTGAACTTACTTACAGTTCAGGGTCCTGGGGAGGAGAATTTCAAAACTGAATACATGTGCAAGTTTAAGCTGACTTCTAGCTGGTTCTTCTTCTCCCTATTACCCCTTGTGCAATCAAGAGTAGTGATGAGGAAAAGGCCTCATGCCAAAGACACTGAAGAAAAGGCAGCCTGAGGAACTCCTCAGACACTGAAGGACAGAGGGAAGTTTTGTTTAATTATTCAAAACTGTGTTGCTTTGGGTTTTGTTTTGATTATAAACATAGGGTTTAATTAAAAGCCAGGGACACAGAGCCAGACTCTAGCCCAGACCCTGGACTCTGGTACATGTTGACTTCTTGCCATCAGGCACTCACTTCCCACCAACTAGTCACATTCCATTTCTCATCACCACCTGCATGCTTGGCCCTCGAAAAGCAAGCAGGGGCCCTCTTCCCAAGGAGCTTTCAGTATAGTTGTGAAAATAGATTTCCAGGGTAAGGAGAAGAATCCATTTTTAGGGTGGTGAGATTGAAATTCAAATGATAGCACAGTTAGAACCCATGAAAGGTCCTATAGATCTATCTGAGAAACAGAGTTTCCCTTCTCTCTTTCTTTCTTCTTAGTTACTTTCTTAAGGAGACCTTCTTATGATTATAATTTAATCATGGGATCCAGATCAATAAAAACAATGTCTAAACAAACCTCAGTCAAGTCAGGCATGGTGGGCTGTTCCTGCAGTCCCAGCTACTTGAAACGCTGGGGCAGGCAGCCAGTGAGTTTAATGCCAGCTGAGACAACATAGTGAACCTTTTTATCTAAAAGGCTTTTTTTTCTCTCTTTCTCTCTCTTGGGTCAAGCTTCCTCAGTAAAGGTAATACTATTTGGGAACACATTTTCTGAATAAGTGGTTACTTGTCACTCACAACAAGTAAAATGTGTGCAAAATGACCTGAAATATCTATGTAAAATTGAGTCCTGGTTCATAGCTTCTGGTGCTGGTGATAGTATTATAGGAACAAAAAAGAATCAGTGATGATTCTTGACCTACAAGTACATAAATAGCCACCAGAGACAAAGATCTGAAGAGCACATGAGGACAGGTTGAAATGAACTAAAGAGAAATGACTTCATGGTTAAGAGCATGGGCTGCTCTTGCAGAGGACCTGAGTTCAATTCCCAGCTCCCACATGGCGGCTAATAACCATCTATATCTCTAGTTCCAGCAGATCTGATGTCTTCTTCTGACCTGTGTGAGCATTGCATGACATAGGAGCACTTACATACATGCAGGCAATTCACTCATATACATAAAATAAAAATAATAAATAAATAATTATTTTTACAGATTAACTTTTTTAAGGAGTAAATTTAAAGCCAATTCTGGAACAAGAGGAAGAGAACTAAACTCCAAATGGAACCATTGACAGAGGGGCAGTCTTGGAACAAGATTGTGTCCTCACTGAAAGGACAGAGATGCTGGATGGTAGTCTTCCGTGGCCTCCAGTGAGGCCCTCCACAGACAGACCTGTTCTCACCCTGCCACCTCTCTCTGCCTTCCTGAAGTTTGTCTTGGTAGCCCACTGGTACCTCTCTCTCCAATCATCCTGTTTCATTAACTACTCATTGCCTGTATTCTGGATTCATATTTCTTGCTGCTACTCAGAGCAGACAATGTCTTTTCCTATGTATCCCTAGCAGTGACGAACACAGGCTGACCAGCAGAGTCAGTGCCCTGGGCTAATGGCGACAGAAAACAGACCCCAGAGACTAACACAGGATGGTGCATTTTCCACGGGCTTTTCCCCATCTCGATTCTTGCCCCAAAGCATAGTATTAATATTTTACTTTTAAGAGTTGATAAAATTGGGGCTGGAGAGATGGCTTAGTGGTTAAGAGCACTGACTGCTCTTGCAGAGGACTCAGGTTTGATTCCTAGCACCCACAACTAACAACTGTCTGTAACTCCAGTTCCAAGGGATCCAGTGCCCTCTTCTGACTTTTGGGCATTGCATGACATGGGTGCACCTACCTACATTCAGGCAGTACACTCAAATACATAAAATAAAAATAATAAATAAAATATTTTTAAAAGGAGTTGATAAGCTTTCACAGTCACTCAGTTCAATACTGAGCTACTTTCTGCAGAGCACTCTGGTTTTTTAAGAGAGGTTCTCACCATGTATCCCAGGCTGGCCTTGAATTCACTATGTAGACTAGGCCGGCCTCAGACTTAACCTCAGGGGCTGGTAAGGAGCATGTGCCACCAAGCCTAACCTGCAGAGCATTCTTAATGCATAAACCATGTCACTGGAGAGAGCTGGCCCAGGGTCTTGTTAGCCAGGAAGCACCTGCTAGGAATTTGCTGGTTGCCTACAGAAGGCTTTCTCCTTTCCCCCAGAAAGGCATTTCCCAGCCTTTCCTGTAGAACCCGTTCTGTTCCAGTGTTGGTCTGACCTTGGGGTCTTCCTATTTTGTAGTAATACCCATTTTCTCCCCAAAGAATGCCTGTTGCTTCTGTATTGATGCTCTCCTCCAGAGCTGGATGTTGAAGCAGTGTTCCTACATACCTGTCCATGGCATTAAAGATGATGTGACTTCTTTCTGGTTTTCTTTACAGAGTTACAAGACACACTTGCTCTCTGGAGGTGTGTCCTCACTCTTCTGCAGAGCGAGGAGCAAACTGTTAGAGACGCAGCCACAGAAACTGTAACAACAGCCCTGTCACAAGGAAACACCTGCCAATCAACAGGTACCTGTTCTTGACATATGTCACCTTATTGCTCCAGGACCAGGGTTGTTAGAGCTATCTTTACGAAGACATAAGAAGCCAGATAGTGAATAGTTTTTAAGTTTTGCTAACCATTCAGTTCCTCAACTCTGTCATGTTAGTGGGCAAGCATTCGGAAACCATAGGTAAATAAGTGGGCATAATTATGTCTCAATAAAACTGTATTTACAAAAACAGGCCACTTCCCAGATTTGATTTGTTAGCCATATTCTGCTGACCCCTATTTAGAAACTCCTAGAAAAAATTGTTTTCAACAGTAGAAATGTAAGGTGGCTGGAGAGATGGCTCAGCAATTAAGAACACTGGCTACTCTTGCAGAGGACTCAAGTTTGATTCCCAGCCCCACATGGCAGCTAACAACTATCCTCAACTCCAGTTCCAGGGGAATTCGATGCCCTTTTCTGACCTCTGCAGGCATTGCATGACACAGGTGCAACTACATACACATACATACATACCCACAATACATTCATACCCATAAAATAAAAATAATGGATAAAATATTTTTAAGCAGAAATTTAAGAAATAGTGTCTTTTGCTAGTTACATTGTCAACTGTTTTAAATAAGGCCAAACCTTGATTATTTGTGTGATTACATGAGCCAAGAATTACAGATCCATCATTTTGTTCCTACATGAGTTTTTATGTGTAAGTTAAGCTTTGTGTCTCTGTGCCTTTGTTCCTTATTTGATAACCACATTAGCCTAAGAGGCAGGAAGAAGAAGGCATATATTGATAGTGCTGTGCCCATATTCACCATATTCACAATGTGAGCTATTATAACCTGGACCCTGGACTTTTCTACATGCTATAGAAGCAAAAGTGAACTCAGCTTGAGAGAAGAAAATGGGCTTCTGACTGCAAGGGACAAGAAGCAGGTAGAATGGAAGGAAGAGTCTCCCTCTGGGACAGTGACTATCTTGTGGATGTAGAGTCTGTGCTTAGGCCTGGGTTATAGGAAGTCTCTAGGTCAGTCATCCTGATGAGAAGCCATGAACACTGCTCTGAGGCACACAAGCTGAACAAAGAACTTTCCCATAATGGACAGCTGAACAGAAGACATAGCTATTGGTGTTTGTAACTATGTCCACAAGGCAAGGACTGTTCTCTGAGGCATTGTACCTGACTGTCATCTAGCGGGTTCCTGGAACATTCTAGCTTGTGGTCTCAGAGTATCCTCTATATACTTTCCTCTGTATATAGGGAAGAAGCTAGCTGTTATACAGTCTCTCAGTGATGCTACTCCAAGGCAGGTTTAGCCAGGAACAGTCTGGCCTCTCAGAGGAGAGCACCAAGAGAGAGCTGCACATGATGTGCACCATGGGAAAGTATAAGGTGTGTCCTCACTAGAGGGTCTAGGAAAAGTCTAGAGAATACAGCTCTCCAAAGGAAGGGATAAACAGAATACAAATGGGAACAGAACAATTTGACATAGAAAGAAAAACTGAAGGCAAAACCTGGAGTTGAAGGGGTCTTGGAAGTTGGTGCGAGTTGTAAATGGACATGTGTAGGCAGAGACCAAGCTGAAGCCAGACAAGGGAGTGGGGCAAGAGAACAACCCAGAAGGGCAGGAATGACTTCAAGTGCTAGGCTAACCTTGTCTGGAGAGAGTTTTCAACAGGAAAGTGCTGTTACCAGGCACATGTTGAGGAGCATGTATGAGATAAACCAGGACTGGGGATGAATGAGGGAATCAGGGCAAGAGGACCAACTGAAGCTAGTGGTGACAGTCCTTACAAACTGTTATCATTGGTGACTGGGTAGATAGAAGAGGATGGATTTGTGAGAGGATCAAGGAAACTCACCAGGAGTTGGGAGCTGCTGCTTATAGGGAGTGGGAGAGAAGGAAAGCGTGCGGTAACCTCAAGGTTTCAAGCTTAGGAGGCATCCAGAAGATATTCCCACCTATGCCTGTGATGTAGAATGAGGCTGTGGCATTTTAGGAAGTGAAACTATCAGGAACAGTCAAGGCATTCAGAAGCCACAAGGCATTTTGATCTGGGACAAAGTATTCTTTAGGCAGTGGAAATAGGGGGATCTCTGCATGTGATAGGAACTAAATGAAGTGTCCAGGTTCTGGCCTGCCCTCTCCACAACACAGCTCGGTTATTGGAAAGCCCTGTCACTCCTTAGCAGGGCTGGTCATTGGTCCATCTGGCACTGGCTGGAACTTGTAAAAGGAGCAATCATTAAATCCACTTGCTCACATCATAGCATCATTGTGTGTCTTTTGGCTTATGTGTAGATTTGTAGTATGAATTGGTTAATGATTCTAGAAGACCTAGAGAAAATAATTCAGTGTGCAGAGAGCCCTTCTGGGGATGGGTGTGGTATTCATCTTTTGCTGCTGGGTTCTGCTGTTGTGTGCGTGCATTGTTTCACCTGGAAGATGAAACTTACAGCTGCTAGCCACAGTACATGAAGCTCCCTCAACCTTCACAAGTATAAACCTAAGGTGAGGGGCCCACAGCAGGCCCTCCTGCCCCGCTTTCTCTGTGCTAGTCTCAGCCTATAAAGGAGAACAGAAGAAAGGGCCTGTCTGGGAGTAGAGAAATGGCATTTATAGCTAGAAAAAGAGTCTATCTGGAAGGACCCTACGTGGTTCTACCCTTCTGCTGACTGGACTTGGGTCTTAAACAATGCGTGGGAAAGGGCTCTAGTTCAAAGGCAGAAGATGCTCATGGCCATCTTTGCAGCCTCCCCCCGCCCCCCAGCACCCTACACATACCTGTTTCATGTTCCATATTGGGCTTTTGAGCAAAGGATTCCATATGGGAAACAAATACCTGGAGACTCTTTAAGTTTAAAATATACACTTGCATGGTTCTCCAGTTGGGCATTCTAGGTGAGAACAAGGGTTCCTGGAAGCCAGAGAGGCTGTGGGTCATGAGTCAGCAGCCAGTGTGCTGAGCCCTCCTCCCCTGCACTAACTCTCTCCTCTCTCAGATTCAGCCAGGGTTTGCCATCTGATCCAGATTGGCCTCCACCCCATTTTCATTTGTGAAATTTTGAAGAAAAAAAAAAACAAAAGATTCTGATGACCACCAGTCATGGGTATGGGATAAGAGAAGCCATTTAACAAAGGATCTGATTTTCCAGAAGCCTACGTTTTCAGTAAAAAATTATCTATGAAAAAAATATAAAAGATTAGGAAGGGTCAGGTATGGTGGCACACACCTTTGATCCCAGCATTTAAGAGGCAGAGGCAGGCAGTTCTCTGTGCATTCAGACCCAGCCCGGTCTACATAGTAGTATGTTCCAGATCAGGCATGGCTATAAGAAAGATCTTGTCTTTTTTTTTTTTTTTTTAAGATTTATTTTTATTTTATGTGTATGAATGCAGTGCCTGTAAGAGCCGGAAGAGAATATCAGATCCCCTGGAACTGGAGGTACATACAGTAAGCAGCCATGTGGGTGCCAGGAACTGAACCCAGTTCTTTCTCAAGAGCATCCAGTGCTCTAAATCACTGAGTCATCTCTCCAGCCCTTAGAGACCCTGTCTTTAAAAATGAATTAAGAAAGAGAAAGGACAGAGAAACACACACGGACACATACCAACCTTTGACTCTTCCCCTTGGAGCACTAGCTCTGGTTTGAACCTCCTGTGGCCCCTAACCTACAAAGAGTCGCATAAAACTTCCACCATGTAGTCATGTTTGGTGGTAGTGTCTTAGATCCCATCACCTCTGCCCTCTGACTCCTGAGACTTGGAGGTTGTATCATCCTCAATAGCCCTTGCTTTCCTAGTCTTCTGTTATCTCTTCTGTGTTCTGTGTGTTTCTTTCCCTACTTGGCCCATGAGCTGAGGTTAGAGACCATCTTTTTTATTTTGTTCTGTTTTATTGTTTGTTTGATAAGATCTCATGTAGGCCAGCCAGAGGCCTCTTGCTGACCTTGAACTTTTCTTTTTTTGGGGGGGGAGGGGGAGGAGGAAGAGTTTGAGACAGGGTTTTGCTGTGTAGCTAGCCCTGGTTGACCTGGAATTCACTAGAATTCCGGTTGGCCTAGAACTTACAGAGATCCCCCCCTGCCTCTGTCTCTGGGAGTAAAGGTGTGCACTAGGTTCAGCTGTTCTCTTCTCTTAGATACATAGTAAGTATTCAGTTTCACTGATGGCTGATGGCTTCATCTTTCACCCAGTTAGTAAATCCCTATTTGACTAAAGAGGCTGAGAGTACTACTCTGAACCCAGCGGCTACTGGAGCCAACTGGAGGACCCTGTTTAGCACTAACTAACTCATACAAGTTGAAGAAACCTCTCTGACTCACTCACTGTCTGCAGCTTGCCAGCTCAGAGTATACAGCCCCATGTATTAGGCCCTTCCTCACTCCTCTCTCGGGCCTGGGTCTCAGACTGCAGGGCTAGAGAACCAGCCTGGGACTGTAGGGGTCGTGGATGCAGGTTAACTGGGAAAACCTGAAGGAGCCTCCTGGGCTTGGCATGATGGCCATAGAGACCCCGGAATCATAGTAAGACTTAGCAAAGAAGCAGAGCAAGTGGAAGCAGGAGTGAGACACCGAAAAATGAAAGTTCGCGGTTGGAGAACGAAGCGTAGGCAGGTGGCACTGTGAGACAAGCCCGGACAGTTCTGTAGCCTGGGTGAGGTGATGGAGGGGAGACGCACACTTGCTCAATCCCCTGAAATGCACTTCTCCCACTTACCACCCAACATGCACCCAACATGCGTGCACCATTGCCACCCACATGGAACCCGTACGCCAAGAAGTATGAACACTTCTCATGTGTTCCAGGATGAGGGAAGAAAGCCTGAGAGGAGCGATAGAGTCCTGGGTCAGTGTGACATTTAGGAGTGTACCCATGATGAGACGGCACAGCCATCAGAGCCTCAGGCCTGTGGAAACTTGTGCTGAGTCACAGATGACTCCGCTTCTGGAAGCTCAAAGACTGCCTACCAGCCTCAACCTGCAGACAGCCTGTGTTTTGTACCTTCCCTGCTAGTTCAGGTGCTTTGAGGGTTAGACCTAGAAGGGCTCTCTGAATATCACCTCCCTTCTCCGTCTGCCTTCCCCTAGGTTCTGTTCTGATCTACTCAGTTGTTATCTTTAAAATGGCTCTTCTACCCAGAGGTGCCAGAGCCCAGCCCCACACTCAGTTCTATGTATGTACCATCTGCCTTTTTTCTAAAGACCAGGGATCAGAAGAGCAAAGAACCATCCCATTAGAAGGAATCCTGTAGCAAGTGTAAAGCAAGAAACCACCAGATCAACTACATCCCCCTAATCAATAAACATTCACAAAGTGCCCCATCCATCAAGCTTACTTCGAATCCCAGTGTTCAAACTCTGTCACTTCTCCCCTCAACTTCTGCCAAACCACCAGCTAGTGTTTCCTGCTTCCTCTCTTGTTTGCCTACAAGCCATTGTCCATGAGGCTCATGGTTGGAGGGCTGTCCATGAGGGTGCAGTCATTAGTGGCACTCCCTGCTCACTTCCCTCCCCTGGCTTCCAAAATCCCCAAAGCACCCAAAGCCACCTGATCTGAACCCTGTGACCTGCCTCTCTCCCCGCTCCAGCGGCTGCAGGTTCCTAGGGCTTCTCCCACCTCAAGACCTCTGCATCTGTATACATTGCTCCTTCTGCATCAGACTCTCCTACCTAGCTGCACCTGACTGCCCACTAATACCATTCCCGTATCAGTATCAATATCTCCACAGAGGGCTGTCTGGCTACCTAGACTATGCTAAGCACCCAGTCATTCACCAACACTCTGCCCTGCTGCCTTCACTCTCTGCATAGGTTTTAGGGGGTTGTTTTTTTGTTTGTTCATTTGTTTTTATTTTGACTCCCTCTACCAGAACAAAAGTTCTCAAGGGGTAGAATTTTAATTTTTTTTTTACATTTTATTTGTGTGCCTGTGCACCTCAATGCACATGTAGAAGTCAGAATACAACTCAAAAGAGTTGGTTCTGTCCAACTAAGTGGGTCTCTGGGATCAAAATCAGATCAGTAATCCCTTTTACCTGCTGAGCAAACATGCTGGCCCTAGTTTTTTTTTTGTTTTTTGTTTTTTGTTTTTGAGACAGGGTCTTACCCTGTAGCCTAGGCTGGCCTCAGACTCTTGGCAATCACTGTAGAGAATAAGATTTTTGTCTTCATTCACTGCTGTGTTTCTCATAACCAGGCATCTAGTAAAGATCACTCTAGTCAGTTGAATGAATGAATGGAAGAAAGTACCAGACAAAGTAGTTCAAATCAGTAAGGATTTACAGTGTTTGCAGTGCTGACTTGATGGTGGGGAAATGGAGTCAGTTGGACTCTGGGTTGTTATGAAATTTCCCTAAGGTGGGAGATCCCAGTCCTGGCAGATTACATCAGCTACCTTAGGCTCCACCTCTTCCTAGAAACATTGATAAGGAACTGATCTACTCAGTCTGGGTATACTGTGGCAGATCCTGAGTGTATCTCCCTCATCAGTCCCTCCTGTTTCAGGCAGGATGGAAGTTTGTGAACAAGAGTTTCATTAATACAGGCCCATATGCTTAGTACACAAGGGTAGCCACCCTCGGAAGGCTCAGCAGGGGATACTAGAGTCAGTGTAGATCAATCTTCCTGAAGGGCCTGGGGCAGCGGCAGCTCTGAGAGTGAGGGATGCTTCCTACCAAGTCTCTGTTTCTGAGCACGCCAGTGGTAGGGTGGATGCAATGTGTCATCTCTACCTTCCACACTCCCGTTTCACTTGACTCCATGTGATCTTCATAGCACTGAGACCCTGTACACCTTTCTCCATTCTAAAACTGAAAGAGGCAAAGTTCCAAATGCTAATGTGTCCAAAATCCTAGGGAAGATGAGTAGGAGAACAAGTTGGGAGCCAGGACCTTCTGGTGACAAAGGCTCTGCTGTCTTAGCCCATCTTCTGAGACAGGCAGTAGAATCCACATCAGCCTGCTGGTATGGAAAAACTAGGAGCTAAAAGCGCAAGGGACACTAGAAGTTTTTTAAACCCACCGTCATGGTTGGTTGGTTGATTGGTTCTTTTTATTTTGTTTTCTTTGTTTTGGTTTTCTGAGACCATGTCTCTTGCCTTGAACTCTCTGTGTAGCTCAGGGTGACCTTTAACTCCTGATACTCTCGCCTTCACCTCAGAGCACTGAGATTGCAGGTTTGCCCCACCTGATTTCTACCATCATGGTTGTTAGAAATCTCTCAAGTCAAATGCCAAGAAAGTCAATTGGGGGCTTAGATCTAGACATTTGTGATGGGGGCTAGCAGGTGGTCCTACACCAAAGGCTACTGTTCACCCAAGTTCCTTCATAGAGGGAGAGGGTCACATAGGGCTCAAGGAGTCAGAGCTTCTGATCTACAGATAGGGGATCTTAAAGTAAAACAAGGAAATAAGCTCCTGTGTCACACTATTAGTGGAAAATGAGATCTTATGAGACCCAGGAAAACACTTCCCTGTACCTCCAAGACATCTTGATTCTCATGGAGGAAGTGACAGAAATGTAGGGGTGTCCACTGAGACCAGTTCAGACTCCTGGCATGGATGAGCTTAGGCACAGGGGGATGGAATGAACCTTGCCTGGAAGACAGTTTGGTAGAACTTCAGCAGAAGAGGCAGGAAGGTGGGAATTGCATACTGATCCTGGCTTCTTCAGCCCAGGTTCTGCCCATGAAGGGAATGGCCTCTGAATCCTTCATTCAGTCCTTCAAGACCACAGATGTGTGGTCAAGGTGAGCTAGAGGCTCTACCTCCTCCCTAAATAACTGTCAGCTGTAGGGACCTGTCACGGTGGAGCTCCATTAGTCATGTACCACATTGCCTTTCCCCATCTGTTGCTGTTCCCAGAGAACCTAGGTCCCTGATGTACACCTGCTCTCAGCCAGTGTGTCATTGGTGACTGGTTCCCATGCTGTGCAAAAGCAGATGCAAACTACTGCTCCCATCTTAAATCTGGTAGCAGGTTGTAGGTGCCTGTGAGTTCCCTAGCTGGGTCTTGTTGCTGGGATGATGGGATTGTTTCCATGGCCAACCAGTGACTAGAGACAACAACAGGTTCCTTTTGAGGAAATGAGGACCACTTTTGCATCACTTTGCCTCCACTTGTACTGTTCCTGATAGCCAGGCTCCCTGGTCCCAAGGTGACGTATCTCTGTGAGTGATAAGCCTGGAGCCTAGAGTTCAGGCCCTCTGTTGCTGATGCAGCTGGCAGGGTCCTGTCATCCCTCGTAGTCAAGGGGACCCTGTGCCTGGTGATTGCTCCTGCTCATGACTCAGCCCTCCTTGTGTGTGTGTGTGTGTGTGTGTGTGTGTATGTATGTTCATTTGTTTGTAGGTGCACATGTATGTAGAAGCCAGAGGACAACCTTAGGTATTTTCATCCTCAGAGACCATCCACCTTCCTTTTTAGATAGAGTCTTTCACTGCCTTGGGGGTTATTTTATTAGGCTAGACTGCCTAGCAAGCCCCAGGGATCTGTCTTTCTCTGTGCCCAAGTGCTAGGATTACCAATATCACTGCACTTGCCTTTTTTTACATAGGTTCTAGGATTGATCAGATTTAGGTCCTCATCCTTACATGGTAAGCACTTTACCCAGCCTCACCTTTTCTCTTTGAACCTAAGGTAGGTGGGAGAGTTAGGGCCACTGCTCTTTCAAAGACAAAAAGATGGACCCTGGTTTTTTTCACTCTTGATATGGTTTAGGTGACTGAGGATCCTGCTGGTGAGCATCCCTCCCCCCAGCTCCAAATCAAGATCTGAAAATTCTATGGAACACAGACACCTGTCTTTGTCCCACCTGTGTTCATTCAGCCCCAGACATCATTTACCAATCCTAACAACCACACAGTTGTCAGAGCCGCACTATTGTAACATCATATAGCCTGCAAGGTTCTGTAAGGTAGAGCCAGGCCCAAGAGCAGGCTCTGCATAAGCCACTTTGGAAGCCCATCATTCTTCATCATCCTGCCATTATTCATGGATGGGAAAAGGGTACCATCTGAAAATCCCTTATCCTACCCACAAACCCCTCCAGATCTCCTCTCTAGAGTGGGCAGCCTAAGGCTCCTTGATCCTACTATTTTTTCGACTGAGAATCCACATGACAGGAGCTTTTCAAGGTAGAAAAGAATAAAAAGTGGCTGTGGCTGTGGCTGTGGCTGTGATGCTCCAGGGAAGAATTTCCCCCGGGCCCATGCTTAGAATATGTGTGTACGCATTCAGGTAGAATGCTGTGTTGTAAACCACGTCTCTCAGGGTCTCTGTATAAAGAACACAGAGCAGCCGTTTGGATGTGATGGTCTATAATCACTGGAAGAGAATGGTATCCATCCTAGGGGCTATGCTCTGGCCAGCTCTCTGATGTAGCACATGTCTCTCACGTGTCTAAAAGGGCAGGAAATCCTCACTAGAATGTTATAATGAACATTGTCAAAAGTGAATTTCTTGTGAAGCTGGTCATCAGGAACAAAGGCAGAGAATAGGAGGTGAGAATCAAAAGAACTGGCCTTGACAGTGACTCCTTTTGCTCTGGCCCCTCTTCCCCTTCCCTGTCTTGCCTGCCTCCCCACACCTCCTGCAGAGGTACTGAAAGTACTAGAGTACAACCAAGAAGCTTAGTTCAAGGCATATGTTGAAAACCACTGGTGTTTCAGTCAGAGTGTAGATTTGGCATCTGTGACACAGAGACTTTCATAATGGCTTAAACAAGTCAGTAGCATATTTCTCCCTCGCTGAGAAGACTCAGCAGGCTGGTGTAGTGGTCTGTTATCAGGGACCCATACCTTCTTTCCTAGTGCTCTGCATTTTCAATATGTACTACTTTGTGGTTCAGGAGACCGGGTCCAGCCCCACTTCCATGTGCACAGTGCAGTGAGTGGGGAGGAAAGGAAGGCCACTCGAGGCATTGCATCCAACCCTCCATTGATCCCAGCAGTCGGGACCTGCTCATGGACTAGAGGTCTCAGCCAGAGGCTTAAGACTGTTGTTTTGAGCTGAGTGGCTATATGCTCAGCTAAAAAGGCTTCATCTATGTTAAGAGGGGGCATGGGATTAGAAGACAGGATGTTCACTTCTCAAATACCATTCCTAGTACTGAAGAGCCGGCTGCATGCACATTGGCAGCTGGGGACTCAGACCCCAAATAAGACATGGAGCTTCTGACTTGAAGCTCTGGGGGGTCCACCCTCTCGAGTGCTGTGCCACTCAAAGCCAGCAGACTTTCCTCCCATTGCATCTTCATTGTTTCTTATTTTAGCAACCCTCACAGCCAAATTCACAAGAAAAGGAAGTAATAGAAGAAGGCTGTTTGACAAGTTTGATGATTAATCCCTATTCCATTTCTCAGGACCACATACACTACCCAAAGTACAAATATTTCATTAGGAAATAAGCCTGCAAGCTTGCAATTATATCACCCATAGCCAGAATTTACTAGAAAGATAACGAATTGGATGATGGCACTTAGCAGAGTCTAAAGAATAGAGAAGAGGGTGTGGCGGGGGGCGGGGTGATAGAGCCACACTTTAGAAGGACCCACGAATGAGTAAGTAGGAGTCTCAGTTCCTCTGAGATACATTCTGTCCATACTCTGCCTATGGGAGTATTATCCTAGCCTGTGCTGGTTGGCCTACAGAAGTATTGTGGGTTCTTGAGATCCAGGCCCTGGCCCTCCTTTCCATAATCTTTCAAGCCTCAGCACTCTTCCCTTTTGCCAGATAGACCCTCTTCAGTTCTGGTGTTTCTTGGTCAGGAAGGAGTCTCATTCATCTACCCACTTGCACCAAAAGCTTTTTAAGGACAGAGGCCTCCAGCACCACCAAGTTAGCTGGCACATTTGATCTAGAGTGGACTATGTCAGGCCATGACCCAGCTTTTATAGTACTGTTAGGTTTTGGAGATGAAGGTAGGTCTGGACTTTGAGATGGGCAACTCCTCTTAGGTCAGGGTCTCCTGCCCATCTTCTTGATAAGCCCAAGGGCCCCTTGTGATGAAAAATGAGCCTTAAAGTCTGAGTTAAATCAGGCTGAGCTGGCCAGACTACCCAGGTACTCCAGTCCTGTCATACCAGAAAGTAAAATTCCCTGTTCCTTTAAGAACCAAGTCATAGAACATAGTTGTTCTGCTTCAGAGTCTCAAATGTGTTATTTTTTTCAAAAGTTTTATAATATACCTCCAACTTTTACCCCACCTCTCATAATCTGTTCCAAACAAGACACCCTTCAAGAAGGAAACTCATACAAATCTATTTTGTGAAGAAAATTGGATTCTGCTGTGGGGTATGTGTTAGGGTGTGGAATGCAGTTAGGAAAATAATGGAACCTGATCCAGAAGATAAGATTGTGTTTTAAAAAGGATTTGGTTGTTTTCAGGTTTTGAGTTACTTCTCAGGTGTGTTTGAAAAACTGAACTGAGCAGTACCTCAAGCTACAGCCTCTCGGGGTTTCTCTCAGCATCTGCTGCCTGGAGCATCCTATTAACAATGCCTGGCATGGCAGGCTGCCGAAGGACCTTCATCATAAGTCCCTGGAGCCAGGATGGTGACTCATGCCTGTAATCCCAGTACTTGGGGAGTGGAGGCACAAGATTTGCCATACGTTAAAGGCCAGCCTATCTCCAAAAATTAAATGAAGGAATTTATTCATTCATAAGCAAGCCCTGAGGAGGCTGAAGTGATAATAGACATCTAAGTAGATGCCGTCTGCTGTGGTCAGTTCAGGATGGCCACAGGCTTCCCTTGCAAAGAGAAAGCATGCTCTTTAGATGCACAGTTTGGCTCCTTGAGGTACTGGGAGTCGAATCTAGAGTCTCAACACATGTTAGTCATATGCTCTGCCACTAAGCTATATCCCTAGCCTTCTTTTAACTTTTTATTTTTAAGGACTAGATCTTACTAAGTTGCCCAAACTAGCCTTGAGCTTGTTCTGTAACCCAGGCAGACCTTGGAATTGTGATCCTCTTGCCTCCGCCTCCCAAACAGCTGAGATTACATACAGGTCTATGCCACCAAGCCAGGCTGATTGTTGTTATTCCTCTGAGCTCTCCAGTCTGTGAAGTGATGGAGAGACCTGTTTGACTTTCCATGTTCTATTTTTATACTTTGAAGATGTGGTTATAAAATCCACACTCAAAATCGTTGACTCTGTACCCACAGAGCCCAGGAGGTGGTCATGTGCAATGTCACACTGCTCCCAGCAGCTTTGGTCTATGCCTCTGCCCCTCTGCAACCCTCCAGACATTGTTATAATAAGAAAATGGTCCAAACATGGGTAGGCTTCTGGCCAAGTATTTGATTTGACTATGAGAAACTGGCAGAAATGTTTTTCTGGTGGTTTCCCATCCCAGTAGAGTGGTCAGAGCTCTCAGAAGCACAGTTCTCCATTTCAGAGAAAACTCTCTTTTATCTCCAACCATCCCATAGCTCCCACCATATCTTCCCTCATTCCAAATGCAGGTGTGTACAGCATGACCCTGAGGTGAGCACGAACTTTCACTGGCCACCGTGTGCTGTAGGTGGGGGGTCATGTTCACACTCATATTCGACTCAGAATAGCCATAGGATGTCTCACCAAGGACCGGCCTTGTCTACATTCTGTCTTCACTCTGACCTCTAGCTTCTCTTGTCCTAGATCCTTCCCATCTACCCTTCCCCAAACCCAGAATAGATCTAGGAATCGCATGACCTTTCCACCTTGGCTAGAAGCTGCACTGGCCTTTTTGAACAGATGTGTCCATAAATCTTAGTTGTTTTTCATCTTTGAAAAAGCCGCTTCTATCAGCAAGTCATTACTCACATGTGAAGGGTAGGGGAAAGTTCACCAAATTTCAGACTTGAAGTTCTTTTCACTCCATTTCACAACGTCCACTCCCCAGAAATCACAGATTTTTCTAAAAAATGAATCCCCAGTAGGCAAGGTGCCCAGTGACAATCCTGGCAGACTAAGGGCCAGCCACCTGAAGAGGGAGATAAAGAGAGTCAAGAGAGTCTATCTGGGGTGGGGCGAGCTCTTACCATGGAAAACAGGAAGTTAAACCCACACTATTCCTGTTTTAGAGTGGTTGACCTGGAAGGCTGGGAGATTTGAGGAGACAAGAATGATATTTGTGGGTGCTAGAGAGATGACTGAGCAACTAAGAGTACCTACCACCCTTGCAGAGGACCTGAGTTCAGGTCCCAGTGCCCATGTTAACTCCAGTTCTAGTAGATCTAACACCTTCTCAGGCATGCACATAGTATACTTATATACCTGCAGTCAAAACACTCATACACATAAAATTAAAATAAATAAAGTCTTTTTAAAAAGAACGGTATTTATAATGAAAAGCTTAGCAGGAATACAGTGTAGGGAGGTCTAGTTAGCTGGGGCTCATCTCAGTTTCAAGTTAACCCCACTAAAGAAGAGATGTGTGAAGCAGATGAGAAGGGGACTGAGGAAGGAGATGCAGGATGAGCCCCAAACTTTGCCCTTTCTGTCTTTTGAAGGGGTGGTAGGTGCGCATATATGCATGTGCATGTGTACCTGTGGAGTGCAGAGGTCAACACTGGGTGTCCTCCTTAGTTTCCACCTTATTTGTTGAGACAAGTTCTCTCACTGAACCTGGAGCTCGCCAATTCAGCTACACTGGCTGATGACGAGGCCTCAGGGACCCTCTTAGAGCTCTGGCTCCCGGCTGTGGAAGTGATGGTGTATGCCACTACATCCAGCTTTCTACATGGCGCTGGGGACCCAAACTCTGGTTCTTGTGCTTGCATGGCATGCACTTAATCAACGGAGCCATCTCTTCAGTACCCACATGCTGGCTTTTGGACCTCATTCTTCTTGTTCTCATGGTAGCAAGGTGGCTGTCCATCCTCAGCTATCACCCCAAATTCTAGATATGAAGAAGAGGGACAAAAACATAGAGATTCTTTTTCCCCAGTAAAAAGACCATGTGGCAAGACCTTAGAGGATGCTCCAGGGCCAGGGGTGGTAGCAGTTGCCAATAATCCAGGCATTTATCCAGTAGAGGTAGGATGATCACCTGAAGGTCATCTTTGGCTACATAGAGAGTTCAAAGTCAGCCCTAGGCAGTTCTCTTGAGAAATAATGTTCATCGGGTTTATTAAGCCTTTTAATATAACGATTACACCTTATAAAGGAATAGACTTTGAGGAAAATTAAAGAAAGAATGATAGTAATACTATTAGGTTGAGAGGTTTTTTTATTTTTGTTACTATGAATTGAATCTAAGTTCTCCTGCAGATACTCCAAAACCAAAACATCATGTAGCAGACTATATAAGTGTGTGAGGCTGAGTCAGGGAGATCTAAAGTTCAAGTCCAGACTGGGCTACAAAGATGATGAGACCCTGTCTCAAAATAGTAACAAAAGAAGGAATAGGCAAAAACTTCTATAGATCAGGCAAAATAGCACCAATATTACTGAAAAACACTAGTAATTTAAAAGCGAATGAAGGCAATATCTGGATTTCCTCCATTGTAAGCTATAATAATAGTTGTTATTGCATGTAAATATGTACTTTTGTATGTCTAGAAAACTATGCCATGCATTTTGGGTTCTGCCACCCACAGCGAACTGGCAGGGAGTGCAGTCAGTCAGTGGTAGGGTCAAGTAGACCAAACATAAATAAGACCATAAAGTTATAAAGCTTTTCTGTACAAAGAAACATCTGTTGTAAACAGCTACCTAATGTTTATTCAAATTAATTATATTGTAGGTCACCAACATATTTTCAATTCATAGTATCAGAATCTTTCTAGTCTACCTTCTGAGAAAATTTTGAGCACACTAGAAATTTAAAATCATAAAACAAAATGGAGGATATGGTTTAGTAGTAGAGTAATTTGCCTGGTACACATTAGGCCCTCGGTTCATCCCTCAGCACCTAAATGTAGCAAATATCACTTAGATGTTTAAGAAAATGCTAAATATACTATGCCAAGAACAAAACAAAAATTAGGGGCTCAACACAAGCCTGAGGACCTGAGTTCAGATCCCCATAACCCACATAAAGCTGGACATGGTAGCACAGTAGTGCATGTCTGTAATCACAGGCTCACATGGTCAGACGGGAGGCAGAGACAGAAGGGTTCCAGAAGCATCAGGCCTAGCTAGCCTGGCACATACAATGGCAAGCAACCAAAGTCCTTGTCTCAAACACCAGGGAATGTGAAGTCCCGTGCCCAAGTGATCTCTCTCTCCTCCACACCTGCACACAGCATGTACATGCCCACATACATACATATATACATATATACATACATGTAATTTTAAAGAACAAATAAGGTGGAAAGTGATAGATACACACACAAACTAATTCTCTCTCTCTCTTTCTTTCTCTCTCCCTCTCCCTCTCCCTCTTACTCTTACTCTCAACTCCAAAAGTGAGGGATAGACAACAGAACCAAGCCCCTTACAGAAGAAATAGGCATGAGCAGTACACACGAAAAACAACTGCTCATCCTCATTAATAATAAGAATGCCAACTAGAACGATAGCGTCTTGCCATTTCCCTGTACGTTACTGGCACAGAGTAAGAAGACTACACTCACCTGAATTGCTACAGCTGTGAAGAAGCAGGCACAGTCAGACCCAGGTGGACTGTAAATTGGCACATTGCTAGAAGCAGTTTAATGGCATTTCTGAAAATTTACAATATATACAAACTGAGCCAGGAATCCCACATCTAGGAATTTAGCATATGGAAACATTTGTGCACATGTGCAGAGACATATCATGAATTTATTCCTTTCAACATTGTCTAGAATTGAAAAAGGAGCAACCCAAGTATCTATCAAAGGATTAAATGAATTTGAATACCTTCTCATACTATGCGGAAGATAAAAAATAGTTGAGTAAATCTATATGAACTGGCATACAAAAAGGTATTCATGATATATTGTTACTTGAAAAAGTAGCAGAACATGCTAGACATTATGGTACATGCCTGTAATCCTAGCACTCAGAAGGCAGAAACAGGAAGTTGCCACAAGTTCATAGACAGCCTGGGCTAAAAAGCCCTATTACTTGAAAGAAGGAAGAAGGGCCAGCAATATGGCTCAGTGGGTAAAGGTGCTTACCAGCAAGCCTGAGTTCAATTCCTGGACACCGCATTGTAGAAGGAGAAAAACCAATGACTGCAAGTTGTCCTTTGACCCCCATATGCACACTGTGTCTCTCTCTCTCACACACATACACACACACACACACACACACACACACACACACATATCCATACATGTACACAAAATAAATAAAATGAAAAAGGGGTTTTCTTAAATTTAGAAAAGGGGGCTGGGGAGATGGATCAGTGGTTAAGAGCACTGGCTATTCTTGCAGAAGACCTGGGTTTGGTTCCCAGCACTCACATGGTGGCTAACATCTGTTGCAACACCAGTTCCAGGGGATCTGACACCCTCTTCTGTCCAGGTGCACTTACATAAATACATGTAGGCATAACATTCACACACATAAAAATCAATCATAAATCAATCAAAAAGAGAGAGAGAAAAGGGAGAGAGGGAGAGCAATATCTGGAATGCCTCCACTGTAAGCTATAATAATCATTGTTATTATATATAAATATGTACTTTTGTATGTCTAGAAAGCTATACTATGCATTCCAGTCCCTGCCACCTACAAGAACCTGGCAAGGAGTGAAAGCATGTGAGCTACCCAGATGTGTATCCAGTCAGCACTGGCATAAACAGACAGAGCATGCTGTCTCAGCTGTAGTAACGTATTGTGACATGTGTGTGACCTTGCCAGGTTTCCTCAGCCAGCAGCCATGAATAAAGACTCCCTGAACTCTGGGCCACATAGACTCAGAGTATCCTTTGGGCCCCTTAGGAAATCATGGTAACCCCTGTCGTCCTTACCTTGATTGTGCCTGATGAACTCGCCACTTTTAATTGAAGGCAGCTTCATCCCCTTCCCCAGAGCTGGTAAAGCCAACTTAGTCATGCCACACAAAAGTTGGTATGATTGAATTGAATATAAAATTCCTTTTGAGCACTCTAGAACCTAGGGACTATGTTTTGTTTGGGTGCTGAGGCTTCCTTTGTATGCCTACAACCTCATTCCCTACCATAGATTCACCAGAACCGTCTGGAAGCCTCCCATAGGCCATGTTCGCCACAGTTCAATGTGGACTTACTTTTTAGTCTCTAACCCCTTAGCAGGGACAGGGGACCAGAACCATCTCAGCTGAAAAGGAGAGTCCTCGGAGACCAAGAGCTGACTGAGGGGAGGTTTCTGTCCACCTAGCAAAATCTCTGTGCTGTTCCATTCATTCTTAAACCTGATTACCCCTGACCCTCAGTGTCAGTACTACCCTGGCCATTGTGGCCACAATCCAAAGAGGGTTTGGTTTTCAGTGGAGAGTTGCCAGATTTAGTGAGTAAAAATATAAGACACATGGTTCAAGTTGAAACTCATATAAGCAGCAAGTGACTGTTTAGTAAAGCAGGCCCCCCAGCACTATTTGGGAATTCTTATACTAAACGGGCATTATTGAATTATCTAAAATTCAAAAGACGCTCGATGCCCTATATTTAACCTAGTACCCCTTCTCTCTGGAAGCTTCCGCATAAAGGCCAGCAGCAGTGGGAAGCAGCAGTAGAACATTAATGATCATTGTCAGACTGTGGCCAGACCCCTCAGGCATAGAACCTCCCAGACCCCACTCCTGCCTTCCAGGGTCTGCTCTCACTTGCTGCCCTGCTGTGAGCTGTGCCCCACTCCTACCTCTAAGCCCTTCACTCTGTGGCTTTCCCTACCCTCAGCTCTTTTCCTCTTTCCTCATTTTGCTCTCACTAGCCATAACATGTAATTAAAGTTTACGTATTTGAGTGTTGGTTAGAATTTCTAAATAAGATTTCATGTTAACTAGAGAATATAACCTTTTGGATGCATGTTACTTTTTTGCTAGGTGGCCTTCAGTTCATTTTTAGCCCCATGAATCATTGACCTTCACCTTGAACAAGAAGAAAGGTATCCCATATCTGAAATGAGCTCATGTACTAGATGCCCCCAGGAAAGGTGGACAGTAGAATAGATTGAGATGGGGAGGTAGGAGGGGATTCCCACTAAGTTGAGCTAGTCAGAGGTGTCTCAGAACCCTCCCCATACTGCAGGGAACCTAGCCTCTTAGGTTGAGCCCAGCAGACCAGGGAAGGCTGCTCCCTTCTTGGTTATGATAGGTCCCCAGACTCTTCAGCAGCTAGAAGCAGCTCTAACAGAGAGGATCGAAAAATTAAGTCCTCCACCACCACCCTACCATGGCTGTCTTCTTTCACTCTCTGCCTCTCCCAGTGAGAGCTGACATTTGAAGCTCATACAGATTCCATTCTGGCTCCTTCCCAAAACCAGACAGATTTACTCTAGACAGTTCTCTGACCTCTCTGCATTAGAACCTTCTGTTTTCTTCTGGTTTTCACTGATTGCCTTGAAGGACTCTGCTGTCTGTCTCCCATTCATATTCATATCATTCTCTGTCTCTGTTCTCTCTCTCTCTCTCTCTCTCTCTCTCTCTCTCTCTCTCTCTCTCTCTCTCCTTATTCTCCACAAATACAGAGCCTTCTCCTAATTCCCAGGGAGGTGTTTTCCCATCTGGAAAGCACAACTTTGTAGAGCAGTACTGTCTTGGAGAGAGGATGATGAGCTGGAACCAGGAACCACCTCACTCCTGACCTAGTTGGTACCACCCTGTGGGTCTCAGGTTCATTTTCTGTAGAATGAGAATGATCTCATATCTCACAGAATATCTGCATTAAATATGAAATAAAAAGTTTCACCCACAGTTCAAATTCTAAATAATATTTTTTAAATGTTAAAAATCAGAAACTTTAATTTGTTGTAAAATCTTGTTCATGGACTGGAGAGATAGCTCAGTAGTTAAGAGCACTGGCTGTTCTTGCAGGAGACCCAGGTTCGAATCCCATGGCAGCTAAAAGCCATCTGTAACTCCAGTTCCAGAGGACTTGATGGCCTCTTCTGTCCTCTGTGGGCACTGTACAACATGGGCACACTTACACATGTACAGGCATAATGCTCATATAACATAAATAAATAAGCATTTTTTAAAAATCTTGTTCGTTCACTATATCACTTTTTGGAAGTGTCTTTTCTTCCTTCTGTCATGGGTTCAGGAACTTGTGGGTGTTGATTCCTGTCTCTTTCAGACAGGGGAGAATTTAAGAAGCTGTAGGACTAGGTATGTTCACCCTTCAGTTTCATCCTGTCTTTCATTAGAAGCTGGATGGTTTGTGACTAAGGCAAGATGCTTTTTGACTGTCTAAAGGAGCCCACATTGAAGTAAGTCTGAGGGCTATGCTTGCCAAATGGCTCTGTTGCCCAAAGAATTTTGAGCAGTTTTCTTACCTTTGATGGAAATGGAATAGCAATTGGCCCACCTGGAGCCCATGGTCTTTTGCTAAGCAAGGTCCTACAGGCTGATGAGTGCAGAGGTTTTACCTCACTGGAAACCGAGAGAGAGGCTAAGAACCTGAGCTGCCCACTTTGTGTGGGAATCCAAAAATGGGAGGCCACAGCATTCCAACTTCCACACCAGACCCAACTTGTACATTCCCTTAGTTACTGGGACTCAGGATAGCAGATTTGGGCCATAGCCGTCTTTTGATAGTAGGCGTATAAGTTACAGACACCTGATCACTTTGCAGTTGTGTTCAATCCTGAGCACCACCACAGTGTAAACAACAAGCCATAGCCACACCTGTGGAAATTCATGTCAGAGGAAGAAGGCAGGACAAGATCAAAGCCTCCTGTAACCCAAGAATTCCTCAGCAGTTCTAGTCCCTTAATAATTACGGTTTGGAGATTTGCCAGGAAGCAAAACCACTTAGCATGCCATATTTAACAATGAACATTCTCTGTGTTCGTAATGGTCCCTGTGCTGAGCAAATAGGCACCTTGAACAAAAGGTAGGATATTTATATGTGTATATAAAATAACCTGCACCTACGTTAACCCTAAACATGTTTTCAGAGAGGAATGTGGTGCTTCCTACTTCACGATACCTGTTTTATGAGTGAGTTGGAGAAAAGTCACGTACTCTGTTCCTTTCTCCCTGCCTTTCTGGCCTCCCCCTGACCCCCATTTTGTTGTATATGTACCAACATTCTAAAAAGCCACTGTCCCAAGGAGAACCTTTTAGGAAATGTTACTATTGGAGTGTGAAGTAAGGATAAGTGGGAGGATGGAAAAAGCAGATTTCAAGCCCTGAGAGTGAGGAGAATGGAATGTGTGCAGGAGGCCCTGGTCTCTGCATCAGGTGGAGCCTGGTCTCCGGGTTTGTTTACTAGCAGAACATTGTCATTAGGGGAAGTTAGAGAAGAAGGGCTGCTTAGAGGAGAGTGTTTTAGAGCTGAACCTGAAAGGGTAGGCAGCACAACGATGGAGGAAACAGAGAGCATTCCAGAAAACTGGGTGGCAAAATAAGAGGCCCATTCAGAAAAGAAATAAGATAGAATGGCGCAGCTGTGTGAGTCAGGGAGGGAGAGATGAAGCTGAATAAAAAGGAAACTTCTGAGTCAGATAGGACTCTTTCAGATGCAGCTGACGGAGAGGCACAGAGGGTCATGCACTTAAGAATTCTAGAGTTAGGGCTG
Source organism: Eospalax fontanierii (assembly GCA_035773235.1). NCBI lineage: Eukaryota > Metazoa > Chordata > Mammalia > Rodentia > Spalacidae > Eospalax > Eospalax fontanierii. Next base: position 22,459,117 of record CM069529.1, read on the forward strand.
GCTTCAGACATGGCAGAGATTCAAATGGGACCCAAAGGTCTGCTCTCTTGCCGTTTCTCCCCTCAGCTGCTAGGCTGTTTTTGGCTAGTTCACACTTTCCTTAGGGCTCAGGATGGCTGAGACAGCCTGGCCTTTGTGTTTTAGTTTATCCAAGTCTACTGTCAGGAAAGTGTTGTCATGTGTTCTTGGTTCTAGTTGGGTTCCAAACCCATCCCCTGAACTGATCTCAGGGTAGGAAATACAATGCTCTGGGGGCTGGAGAGATGGCTCTGCAGTTAAAACCACTGGTTGCTCTTTCAGAGGACCCAAGTTCGATTCTCAGCTCCCACATGGCAGCTAACAACCATCTGTAACTCCAGTTCAGGGAATCCAGTGCCTTCTTCTGACTTTCGCAGGCACGCATGACACAGGTGCACTTACACACATGCAGGAAATGCATCCATACACATAAAATTTAAAAATAAGTATTTTAAAAAGAAATACAGTGCTCTGATTGGCTTCAACCTGGAGTCGGTGCCTGTGCCTAGAGTAGAAGATAGGGTTCCCCCAGCATAGCCAACCCTGCCTCTCCAGAGAGAAGCTGCAGTACAGCTACCCAAAGGAGGATAGATGCAAGGTAGGCAGCAAAATGACAGATGTCCATGAAAACCTGGAATGCCAGGCCAGAGAATCTGGATACCATTTGCATTACAGACCTCATAAAAATTTTTGAACAAATAAGTAACATGATCAGAGCTATGTGCTAACATTAATTCAGCTTTACTTTAATAGTTGCCATGTGGTTGGTGCGTGGTAGGGGACTAATAATACACTAAATGAGCAAGTATAAAAAGAAAACAAGATGGATGGATTGGGGAGCAGGAAAGATGAGGAGGACATTGGAGTAGTTTGGAAGGAAAGCTAGCATAGGTAAGGAAGACTTGTCAAGAAAACCAACAAATTTTCCTGCAGTCCACATATGAGAGGACACATATAAACCAACAATGGCTGGTCAGCCACCACCATTGTAAGGCCAGGGCACAGAGGATGGGGACTGAGAGAAGGTCAGGAGTGAGGGTTGAGAAAAAGAGGTTCAGTTAGTGGCAAGTTGGAAGCCAACCTCAAGGAGTTCTAAATAGGAATTAGGCCAGTGGAGGCCAGCTGCTGACTGCTGTTACCTGGTCATCTCATCCTCCTACTTTACCTCAGCCAGAAAAGGTGGTCCTTTCCCACAGGTCCCTTCATGCAGTACTTTGGTTCCTCAACAGCTTTTCTCCGGCCATAAGTTTCCTTTCTGCTCCTCTGGTAGCTCCTTCTTCCACAGATACGTATATTACTCTGCCCTAAACCTGCTCTGCTTTCAAGCTAGTATCTCAAAAAAAAAAAAAAAAATCATTTATTAGAGATGCATTAAGTAAGGGGAAGGGAGATTTGAGCCTATGCTAGATGTCTTTTCTAGAACCAAGATGATGCATAAGAAAGTGATAAGGGAGGTAGGATGCAGAGGCAGGAGAAAGTGGCCAGAAATAGAATGAGAGGACCACCAAGGTAGCAAGCATCCAGCTGGGATCAAACAGTGAGAATTTACGGGAGTCTAGTCAACCTCTGCTTCTCCATTTAATCAGAATCTGTGACTCCACGTTGAGCTAAAGATTGGGCCAGGGAGAGAGAGGTGGGGGTAGAGCATGTTTAACCTGGTAGCAGATTGAACTGAGAAAGAGGACTGGGGACCAGGAAAGTGTCACAGTTCAGGAAGCCCAGGATCCGTGGTGAGGGTACAGTTAGGGTAGGTGGGAATTAGAGCTGTAGTGTGCTGTCAACCTAAACTCCAAACCGAGCTGTAGTGTGCTGTCAACCTAAACTCCAAACCGAGCTGTAGTGTACTGTGCAGCCTAAACTCCAAACCGAGCTGTAGTGTACTGTGCAGCCTAAACTCCAAACCAAGCTGTAGTGTGCTGTCAACCTAAACTCCAAACCGAGCTGTAGTGTGCTGTCAACCTAAACTCCAAACCCACCCATGGGTCTCTTACCTCATAGAATGAAGCTCATAAAACCTGAATTTAAAGATCATTATGGAATCTTTAATCCCGGAACTCAGGAGGCAAAGGCAGGCAGATCTCTGTGAGACTGAGGCCGGCCTGGTCTACATAACAAGTTCCAGGCCAGCTAGGGTTACATGGAAGACCCCATCTTAAAACAAACTAACAAACATAAAAATGGTCATTATGGGGGCCAGAGAAGAGCTGGTTCAGTGGTTAAGAGCAGGAAGCCCAGGTGCCTAACAACTGCCTATAACTCCAGTTCCAGGGGGTCTGACTCCCTCTTCTGGCCTCTGCAGGCATTGCACCCACATGATAAAGATATTTACATGGAGGCAAAACACTCATAAAAAATATAAATAAATAAACTTTTAAAAATCATTATGGATGGATGTGGTTGCACACTCCTTTAATTTCAGCACTTGAGAGATAGAAACTGGAAAATCTCTACAAGTTCAAGACTAGCCTGGTCTACATAGCAAGTTCCAGGATAGCCATGGTGACATAGTGAAACAGAAGGCACTTTTCACAGTGCCTCACACAAAGATACTTAATAAACTTGGGCAGTGATGCTCAGATGTTCATTTCAAAGTGATGAATCTCAAAGTGATGGTAAAATCAAGCACCAGCAGGGATATCCTTTTGGATGTAGTAGGCACTGATGGAATGGGGATGACTCAGCTACCGAGAAAGGCCAGGTCTGCAGCTTGGGGGTCACAAGAATGGAAAGTGCTCAGGAAGAGACAGAGGCAAGGGCTGTCTGGAAATGACCACAGGAAAATGCCAGCTTATCCAAACAGAGGCCAAGGGAGGGAAGGGATAGCCACAACTCGGAAGTTTGGAGCATGGTGGTTTCTGCCAGGAGGAGGAGATGCTGAAGGGATGGTGAGCATAAAGAATGTGTTCCTCCCAACAGAACAGATTTTGACTGAGAAGAGGTACTTTTCATCATAGCTCTTCTGGGAATCAAAACCAGGGCTTCACAATTTGCTAGGCAAGTGCTCTACACCCGAGTCTCCCCCTAATAGTCACTTTCAATAAAGAGTTTCCTGAACCTGGGGGCACGTCTGAATACCACATGCTATGCCATGGAAAAGCAGTTTCAGAGTGGACTCGAGAAAAGCAGTGGAAGACCGGCCCAGAATTGTGGGGAGGGCCGGACCTGCAACTCCGCAGAAGTCTCACCATGGCTCCCTCTCTGGGAAGCACACTGGTCTGTAGTGTCCCAGATGAGGGCCACTCAGCAGCTGACAGGGTTAGGATCAAGAGCAGCAAATGGCTCTAAAACAGAGGAAACAAAACACCAGCCAGCTTCGAGGCTGCTTTCTCTTCCAAAAGTGCTCTCTGTAATGTGATTGTATTCAGACATTTTTTTTGCATGATGTCAGAGAACAGTCTCCCTTAAAAGCTTTCATGTAAAAGCACAACTATAAAGCAGACTCAGGCAATGAAATAGAAACCAGACAAGTGGACCTGTGTAATTTGGAGAAAGAGATTTCTCTTTGCAACTTTGTGATCCAATCCCTGTTCTCTGCATGTGACTCCATTTCACACGATCCCTTATGTATGGGTCTTGCCACATAGGTGATTTCATTGTGAAAAGTCTTGCTTACTACTGCCTGGAATGCAGTTCAGGAAAGCAGCATCCTCTGCCCAGGAACTGTGCAGACCACCCTCCCAGGCTTGCAGACACTCTAGTCTTCTTGCCTTAGACCTTGTCCTTATGCGAGCACAGGCCCTGGCAAACAGGAGAGGGTTAGCCTCTCTGTTTTTTCTTTCAGTTTCATTTCTTTTTTGTTTGTTCTGAGGCTGGAATCCAGTGTGTCGTACATGTTAAGTGCACTCTCAGCCACTGAAGTACCTCGTCGGGCCTCACTCTACCCCTTCATCTCTGCCTTCCTCAGGGCTGGGAGCTAATGCTAGTGTTCAGTGAAGAGGCACTTTCTTCCCACTCATTTTTCTTTAAAGCCTAGGGGCACAGAGTGGGGACCTACTGTCGTCTTTTCTAGGCCTGTGCCCTGCTACATCACCTTGGAAATTGTTTGTTTTGTGTTGTTTTTGTTGAGACAGGATCTCCCTGTAGCCGCAACTGGCTAGGAACTTGCTAGGTAGACCAGGCTGACTTTCATCTCACACAGATCCACCTGCCTCTCTGCCTCCTGAACGCAGGAGTAAGGGCATGTACCACCACGACTGGCTTTTTCTTCATTTTTTGAGATGAGGTCCTATTATGTTGCTTTGACTGGCCTGAAACTTGCTATGGAGACCAGGCTAGCTTTGAACACACTAAGATCCACTTGCCTCTGCCTCCCAAGTGCTGGGATTGAATGTATGCGCCACCATGCCTGGTCATTTTTTAAACTGAGATGAATATTTACATGACATAAAATTAATCATTTTTAATTTATTTATTAGTGTGCGTGTGTGTGTCTGTGTGTGGTGTATGAGGGTGTACATGCCACAGCCCATGCATTGAGGTCAGAAGACAACTTTGTAGAGTCAGTTCTCTCCTTCCCCCTTTATATGGGATCCAGGGTTTGAACTCAGGTTGTTACCTTTTCCTGCTGAGCCACCTTGCCAGCCCCAAATTAGCCATTTTTAAGTATACAGTTCAGTGGCATTTAATACATGTGCACTGTTATGTAACCATCACCACTATCTAGTTCCAGAACATTTTATCATTCCTCTGGAAAAAAAAACAAAAACCTGTATCTATTATACAGTCGTTCTCTATCCCCTCAGCCCCTGACGCAGTAGACTGTTTCCTAATGAATCTTCCTTGTCTAATTTTCATATAAAATTAATCATATGCTTGTCTGTGTGTTTAGCTTTACTCGTGTTTATAAGGCATACCATTTTATAGGCTGAATCAGCATTTCCTTTTTGTGGTTGAGTAATATTCCATTGTATAGATATGCCACATTTTGTTTTTCCATTCATCTCTTGATGGATGGATATCGGGCTGTGTATTAGTTACTTTTAGCTGCTATGGTAAAACACCATGACCAAAAGCAACTTGCAAAAGAAAGTTTATTTTGACTTACAGTTCCAGGGGGAGAGACCACAATGGTGGGGGAGGCATGGCGGCAGGAGGCTAAAGCAGAAAGCTGAGAGGCCACATTTTTGATTATACACAGGAAGTAGGAAGAGAACACTGGAAGTAGGGCAGGGCTGTGAATTCTTGAAGCCCGCCCCGAGTGACACACCTCCTCCAGCCAGGCTGCACGTTCTAAAGAGTCTGTGACCTCGCCTGGGGACCAAATGTTTAAATACCTGAGCCTATGGGGGTCAGTACTCATTCAAACCAGTACATTCCGCTCTGCCTCCCCATAGGTTCATGGCCATCTCATGATGCAAAATGCATTTAGTCCAACTTTAAAAGCTCCATAATGTTTAACAGTCTTAGCACTGTTCAAAAATCCAAAGTCTTTTGTGAGACTCAAAGCAGGCTCTTAATTGTGACCCTCCTGTAAAACCAAAAGCAAATTACATACTTCCAACATACAATGAATGGCACAACATTAGATTCCCTTCCCAAAAGGTAGAAATAGGAGCATAATAGGGAAATATTGGACCATAGCAAGGCCAAACCCCAGCAGAGCAAATACCACATCCTATTGTTCCATGTCCCATGTCTGAAATTTTAGTTTCAAAGGACTTAGATGGCTCAGCTCCTCCATATTTGCTGCCTGCAGCATATATCTCTCTTGGGATGGTTCCACTTCCTTCTTATCAGCCTTCCTTAATAGATGTCTTGTGGCTCTGGCATCTCCAACATCTTGGGGTCTCGACTACTGCAGCCCAGGCTTCACCTTCACAGCTTTATGCAATAGCTTATCATAGCCTCCTGTCAAGAGACTCATCTGCCACATGTTGCCTAAGCTCAGCAGCTCTCTGAAGCCATGGAGGAGAATCCATGATCCCCTCGCTGGTTCATCTTTCAAGCCTCCAAAGCCAGGACAGTGTAGACCTATCAGGTTTGACTGAAAGCTTGGGATGGACCCTGGCCCTCTTGGACCACATTAGCAGCAGCTTTTGTATGTTGAAGCAGTGGCTTTCTAGGAACAAGCAACTCCTTAGGCTCTCTTTCACAAGTTGGAAGCTTTGCTGGATGAGGTCTTGCCCTTATGGCACTCTTCCTTTGTTCCAGTGATGACTTTTAATTCAAGGCACAATAGGGTGTGGAAGATCAGGAGACCTCTCCTTAATGGTACTAATCTCCTTAATGATTAACAGCCTTTTTCAGAATATGCACTGGTCGTAACATTAATCTTCCTAATGCTCTTTTTTCCTCCCTAAACTGTACATTTTATATTTCTTTCTGTCCCATTATTCTTTTTCACTGTCGACCTGCATAAGAGTTATCAGTAATAACCATTCCACTGACTCATTATTATGCAGTCTTGAAATTTTCTCTGCCAAAAAGATAGTCAATTACTTTTTAATTTAGTCTCAGGTAATTTCTTGGGATGGACACAGAGTACCAGACTCTTTACCAAAATATTACATGAATGGCCTCTAGTGCAGTTGCTGTTAGAAAACTTTTTCCCTCTGAAACCTCATGAGCCAAGTTTTCACCTTCCGCATTACTCTCAGGGCTCTTGTCTTCAGGCTCCTACTAGAATGGACCATTACCTCTGCTTATAGCCTTTCACTGCTTTTCTAGTCCACAGTTCCAAAATCTTCCACATTCCTCAAAAAAAACCAGCATAATCAGGTTCTTCACAGCAATAAGTTGTTTCTATCTTTTGACTGTTGTAAAGTATGTTTCTATAAATGTCCATGTACAAGTTGTTGTTTGAGGTCTAATTCTTTTGGGTATGAACTTGAGAATGGACTTGCAGGTCATATGTCAATTGTGTGTCTCTTTTGAGAAACTGAAGGTTTTTCTTCATGGATACTCTCCCTTGGTCTGCTCTGACAAGGAACAGCAGGCAAATACTCCCTCCCTACTCCTAAGACACTGGGAGTCAACACATTGTCCTCATTCTGCTAGATCTGGGAAGAACCTAAAATAATAAGGCTAAGGTACAGGAGTCTCTCTAGGTGAATAAAATCTTCAAAGAGATGGCAGTCATCAGAGAAAAGGCAGTCTGGATAGGAGTGCAAAGGGATTGGATGCTGAGAAGATTTGGGGTCCCAAGAGAAGGTTTGACTAAGACAGGGGTAGAACTTAGCAGCAGCAGGCCTCAGCAGCCCACAATGAATAGAGTGTGAACCCCAAATACATGTGACTGGTATGACCAATCTAATAGTGATGGGGGAGGAATACTGGAGAGCTATGAACTTACTCCTCCGACAACAGCAGGGCCGTAGAACTAGGCAGAAAGAGACTTGCCTGCCAAGGAGGCAGAATATCTGGGCTTTGTGATGACTTTTAATTCAAGGCACAATAGGGTCAGGGTGCTTTCTTTGGTGGGGTGGGGTGGAGTGGGGTCAGGGTTTTTGAGACAGAATCTTATGTAGCCCAACATGATGGCCTTGAACTCAGTATATAGCCAAGGCTAGTCTTGAACTCCTGATGCTCCAGCCTCAGCCTCCCAGGTGCTGGTTTACAGGCCTCACACCACACCTGGCTAGGTCAGGTCTGCTTTGGCAGGCCACCCACATCAGCAGGAGGAGGAGCAGCTTTGAATCAAGGAAGATGAGCCTGGAAGCCAGAGGGCTGTTCAGAATTGGGCAGTTCCTGGAGAAAAAGTGAGGTTGAGGCAAAGCAGTGGGCGTGGGACAGCAGCAGGACCGGCCTGGGAGCTGTCAGGACGCAGAGGACAGGGTGGGAAACCACATGCCACCTCTGAGGGTTAGAGCAAACTAGGAGACACGCTCGAGCTTTGGAGTCCCAGAGAGCCCCAGAGCACAGCACCTGTGGGGCCGAGCCGCCCTGAATGCAGGACAGGAGGGCTGCAGGGCAGGCCAGGCCAGGCTGCATTCCCCGGCAAGGACTACACACACCGGCAGTCCTCCTTCCCTTCTCAAGCTGACACACACTTCCAGATGACACAGTGTGTTTGACCTCATCATTGACCTGGAGAAAACTGTGACTTTGTAATACCTATTTCAATCTGATTATAGCAATATAGATTATTTTTTAAGAAATTTCAAAAAGTGGCCTGCAGTGTGACTTCATGGGGCCTGATGGGTTTCCATAGAGCAGTCAGTGCTCATACTCCCTTACCTTCTTGGGTGGAAATGCTTATGTATAAATTAATAAGGGGAGAATTTTATATTTGATCAAAATATTTAGTTGAAAAGAGTTTTATCACTCCCAATTTTAGACTCAGTGTTATTTTCTGTGTTTATCTCCACCAAGTTTCGGTGCCCAAGTATTATTACTGTCCTTATTAATCTGCAGTTTTCATTGTTACTAACGAAATGACAACTTCTGGTTATTGTGACCACTACATCCTCTTTTATTGTTATTTAATTGGGGCTGATGGTTTTCACTAATAACATACGCAGCAAAGTCCAAGAGCAATCTGCTTCTTCCCAGGACAGTGCAGAGAGGAAAAGGCCCTTTTTGCTTGTTGTACACAAGTTTGAGAACCCTGAAGGTGCAGGCACTCTCCTTACTAATTTAAACAGAGCATCCTACAAGCAGGGTGTAGTGGCCCTCACCTAAAATCCCAGTACTTAGGAGACTGAGGCACAAGGATCAAGAAGTTCAAACACCAAGCCTTCTGACCTGTATTAGATCCCCAGAACTCACAGGGTAGGAGAGAGCCAACTCCTGCAAGTTGTCCTCTGACCTCTACACGCTTGCTGTGGTACACATGTACATACATATATAAATAAATGTAATTTTTAAATTTTAAAAATAGGGAGGGGCTGGAGAGATGGCTCAGCGGTTAAGAGTAAACACTGCTCCTGCAGGGGAGTTAGGTTCCTAGTACCTATATTGGGGGACTCACAACCAACTGTAACTCTAGCTTCAGGAGATCCAGTGCCTCCACAGGCAGACACACACATGTGCAACCTTTAAAATTAAAATTAAAATGTTAAAATAAACATACCCACGCTTGCGTCCTGCAGCTTTTGGCCGTTCTCTCCATTCACTCTGCCCCACTGTCCTCCTCCTCTGAGTTGCTGTCTTGTCCACGCCCATTTCTTGAGAGGTTTTTGTATCCCTCTCCTTCCCTGATTCTCCCAGGCCTTCTCTAAGCTCAGCCCCGGAACTTGCAGTAGGCTAAAGCATGTCAGCAGGCGGTGCCAGGCCTTTGGGAGGACTGTATTTCCAGGGCAACTGCTGGAGAGTGAGGGTCACTTCAGAAGGTCACTGGGGACTGAGGAATAGATAGGAAGGGTCTTGAGAGGGGACCAGAGCAAATTCAGTTTCAAAATGGAGAATTCCTAGGATGAGAATATAGTTTAGTGGTGGAGCACTTGACTAGCATATACAAGCCTCTGAGTTCGACCCTAGCACTGTTGAAAGAGGGGCAGAGATCCCAGAAACTTTTAAATTCATAAGCATTTAACATTTTAAACACTGTTTCTAAATCCTTTTTTACGTTTATTTATTGTGTGTGTGTTCACATGGTTACATGTACATACTCATACCATAACACATGTGTAGGTGTCAGAGGATAACTTGTGGGAGACGGTTCACTCCATCTACTCTCCAGGTCCCAGGGATGGAACTCTAGCCTTGTGCTCTATGACGCCGCTGATGGGGTTGGCACACGCCTTCCAGGATGTTTAGCAGCATCCCTAATCTACCCACCATGTGCCAGTACCACCACCTCCTGACTGTGACAGTCAGAACTGTCTCCAGACAAGCGACACCCCCAGGGAGCAGCATCACTTCTGGTGGAGAGCCACATGGTGAGGGGAGGCGGCAGTGAGCTTGAGGCACCTAGAGACAAGCAACAGTAGAAAGATGACTGCCCCTCGGCCGGAAAGAGAGGACACCAGAGTTCAGGAAGAGCTGGAGTGGGGAGGATGTGCCAGTGCTGCACCCACTGCCAGACTGACAGCTTACACAGAAAGAGGTGCCCCAGCACCTCCTTCTCTCTCCCACCCAGTGTACCAGTATTCCCTTCCCTGTGCAGTGCAGTCATAGAGGTCAAGATCTTGAGACACCGGCCAGGGTGGAGAAGGGCAGAGCACGGGTCTGGGAGCAAGCAGCAGAGCATCGGGCTAGTCGCCCCTCATCCAGGACTTAAAGGCAGCTTAGCAGAGCAATCCAGAACTCAGGCTGTGCACTCAGACTATGTATTATCACTTGTGTGATTGTGACCTATGTACTAAATATCCACAACAACCCTGGATATAAAATGGTAGCAACAGTGCTGTTTCTGTGACATCATTCTTTCAATCTGCATGTTTTCCCATTCGAGAAACACAAGTAAAACTAGTGCAAGACTATACATAATCTGGTAGTAAATGGCTGTTATCTTTTGGAGGCCCTATGCACACAAACATACTCTTTCTCACCATAAGTATATGGGAGGGAAGGAGGGAGAGACCGAGGGAAGATGAATCTGGACCACTCCACTGAATACCCAGTGTCCTTGCTCTCTATTGCCTAGGTGATAAGAAAACCTTCCCACCTGGACCACCAGCTTCTTTATTCTTTTTGGTGACTGAATACTTTTCCACTATATACACATACCACGTTTTCTTTATCCATTCATCAGTTAATAGATGTTTTGCTTCTACTTTTTGGTTGTTATAAACAAGGCCACCATGAATATTCATCATGTTCTTGTGTGGACCTAGGAGTAGAATTGTTGGTCTTGTTGGCTTAATCTTTTGGGAAACTGCAAAATTATTTTCCAGAGGGGTTTCACCAGTCAGCATTCCTACTAACAAACTCTGAAGGTTCCATTTTTTTCTATACTTTAATTAAAATCTGTCTTTTTTCACTATAGTCATCTTAGCCAGTGTGATGTGGTATCTTTGTGAGTTCTACTGATTTTGTATATTTCAGTGCTTTTTTTTTTTTGGTGTGTTTTTTTGTTGTTTTTAATTAATTTTTTAGTTTTATGTGTAATGCCTGTGAAGGCCAGAAGAGGGCATCAGATCCCCCGGAACTGATGGTTGTTGGCTGCTATGTGGATGCTGGGAACTGAACCCATGTCCTGTGCAAGAGTTGCCAGTGCTCTTAACCACTGAACTCTCTCCAGGTCTTTTTTTATTTTATTTTTTTGAATGTCATGTTTTCAGTTTTTTGAGACAGAGTCTCATGTAGACCAGCTGGCCTTGAACTCCAGATCCTCCTGCTGGGATTTCAGACGTGCACCCCACTCCCTGGGTATGAAGTGCTAAGGACTGAACTCAGGACTTCATGCATACTCGAAAGCAACAGAACTGCATCCCCAGCCCCGTTGTTTCTGTACTGTCAGTTCCACTGATCATGTGTCTGTCCTGTTAGTACATTCTGTCAAGCTGGAGGTAGAGCTCAATGGTGGTGCGATAGGTTTTGAAATCCAGAAATGAAAGTCCTCTGTGCTTTTGGTTTTTGTTTTCTGGTTTTTTCACAGTCATTTGGCTATACTGAGTGCACAGCAGATTCCTAACCAGACTTGTTGCTTAGCTGCTGACTGTCTTCCTTGATGGACTAGCCAACCTGAGTAATAAGTAGAAAAATCCCTTTCCCTCCTTCAAGAGGCATCTTAGCCAGTTTGGCTAAGTTTAGTCCAAGATCAAGTAGTCAGCAAGAGAATGTGTGGCTGTACTTGGCCCTCCTGGCAGGAGACCTGAATCCATCTAATCCCTAAATCTCAGCTCGTCTTCGCCCTCCCGGCTCTGCAGGGTTGTGATCCTCTCTGGGTGCACTTCCAGCTGTGCCACAGTCTTTTTTTGTGCCTGTCACCCTATCATTCTCCTGCCCTCCCTAAGCATGAGTCATGGCAAATGCATAGGAGAAGGCCATTTTCCTGTCAGGTGGGACCAGTATAGCGAGTTGGCCTTCCTAATATCATTTCCCACCCCCCCACCCCCCGCCCCGGTGTTCTTTATTGGGCCTAGCAGATGTGTCACCTGAGCTGCAGGCACTGATTTTACCGTAGGAGAGACTTTCATCTTTCCTGAAGGGCCTTCAGTCCTTGCCTTAAGATCAGAAAAAGAAGGGAGGTCAGGCAGAGGGTGGATTTTTCTGGAGGTTCTCAAGATCAGCTGTTGCTGATTCCATAATGCTAAGGACTTAAAGTTGTGCCCTTTTAAATTACCAAAGTGATAATGCCGGCATACCTTGTTCACCGCTATAGACTCCTGGGCAGGTTCCCCTGTCACTGTGCCACCTGAAGGGAGGGGAAGTCTGCACTGAGCCATATTTAGCACCATAACAGCAATGGTGCAGACTTGCACCTGTGCCCAGTATCCAGATGCAGAGAAAGCCATATGGAGAACAAGGACTGAGAATGGAGGGATTAGTCCTATGGCTGTGTATGGGAATTAAGGTCCTTCTCTGTGACCTCTAAGCAGTACAGTGGACAGCCACTGTAAAAAAAGATGTATTCTACTTCTCTCCTATTTTGTGTTTCACATATTCTAAGAGACTGTTGGCAATTCTGACTTCTTAAGAGTCACTTGAAGTTCTCTTGAGTGTGCACAATTTAGGGTTAGCCTAAACTCCAAGTTCCTCATCTGTGAAGCAGGGGTGGTAATGCCTAGTCTTAGATGTTGGGGCTAGGGATGTATCTCAAGGGCAAGGCACTTGCCCAGCATGTACAAGCCCGCAGCACAACCAAAAAATAAAAATAACATATCAATGTAGAATGGATTGGAGATCAGGCACTGATCAGGGCCTGACATGTCATAGGGCTTCCGTGATGGCACCCACAGCCTGGTTCAACAGCCTGGGGGCTTGGCATTCTATTGCAGAATTCAGCCTTGTCCGTGTGCTGAGTTCAGGTGAGTGTTAGATGGCCAGGGATGTCCTATGGGGGCAGAGGCCTACTCTGTAAATTGAGAGACTTTAGTCTTGAGGTTCAAGCCACTTGCTGGTTGGGGTGGGAGAAGGGCTGTGCCCTCAGCCTTCTGGTGACTCCATGTTCAGGACTAAAGCCAGACAGTGTGTAAGCAGGTTCTCCAAGGCACCCACTTCCTTTCTCTACATCCTCTCAGCACTTCACTGTCAAGGGCAGAAGAAGGGATTCAATGTCAAGGCAACAAAATGTGAGCAAAATCCTAGGCTAGGGCTGCAGCTCAGTGGTAGAACACTTGCCTAGCATGCAGAAAGCATGAACAGAATCCAACCCACAACCTATTGTGGATGGCCTGTGAGCTGCAGGTGGTTTTCACAGTTTTAAGTGGTTGGGAACTGCGGATGTGGTTCAGTAGTAGCGTACTTGCCTAGCATGCATGAAGACGTGGGTTCCATCCCCAGCACTGCGTAAATCTGGACATGGTGGCACATATCTGTAATTCCAGCACCTGGGAGGTGAAGGCAGAAAGATCAGAAGTTCAAAATGGTCCTGGGCTACAAACCAGATATCGCGGCACATGCCTATAATCCCAGTACTTGAGAGGTAGAGGCAGGAGAATTAAAAATTTAAGAGAAATTCAAGGTCATGACAACATACCCAGTTTGAGGCCAGCCTGAGCTACATAGGGCCCTGTCGAAAGAAAGAGAGAGAGAAAGGAGAGAATTTTTTTGTGACACAAAATTCAAATAGTAGTATGCATAAATAACATTTTATTGGCACACAGTCACCATCTCTATGTATTGTTTCTGTCTGCTTTTGACAGAGAAGTTGCAACAAAGACAATAAAGCCTGTACAGTGTAAAACAGGCCCCTTGAGGGAAAGTATGTCCCACTCTGTTCTAAGATGACAGCTTCCTGATCCTTCCACTTGCACTAGAAGGGCTACGGGGAAAAGTGTCTTGTCCTGCAGGTAGGACTGCTCCAGGATAGGGGAGAGGGTGGTAGAGTCTGGCTTAGGGCTCATTCTAGCAGTGGAGACAGAAGATCCAGGAGAGCTTTCACTGTCCCTCGGCCTGTGTGGTGACAGGGATTTTACAGGAGACCCTCTCTGTGCTCAGAGTCCTCCAGACCTCCCAGAGCTGCCGCTGAGTGGCATATTCATTGCTCACCTCTCTCTTCTCTCCTCTCTCCAGAATTTGCATTTTGCCAGGTGGATGCCTCCATTGCTTTGGAACTAGCCTTAGCTGTTCTGTGTGACTTGCTCCAGCAGTGGGACCAGCTGGTGCCAGGACTGCCTATTCTACTGGGTTGGCTTCTGGGAGAAAGTGATGACCTCCTGGGCTTTGTGCAGAGCCCAAATCAGGTAATCCAGCGATTTAGGGTGCTGGCAGGCAGGCAGAGTGCTCTAGCCCTCTTCCTGCATCACTGCTAGGCCCGAGGAATTTACTGAATGGTGGGAAGTGTGCCTCTGGCTGCTGTAATGCGGAGTAGGGCCCGATCAGAATGCCTCCTCGGTGCTGCTGGGGACCCAGGAACACACTCAGGCTCACTTTTTAGGGTCTCAGTGACAAGCCAGTGGGGGAAGATACTCTGAAAGATGTACATTGAAAATTGAGAATATAATTATGGAGAACACTTATTAGTAGGTCTTGCAATTATGGTGGGGCTCCTCACAACTCTGGATCTCAGCATTCCAGAGAATTTGGAAATTCCTAAAATTTCCTTCTAGGAAACTTGGTACTTGACCCTCCTCCAGAGTAGCAGGGAATAGTCACAGATTTCAAAACTGTAAACCAAAATAGGCAACAAGGGCATCCTGAAAACAGGAATCCATGCCCACCCATAGAAGTCTGCCTGCTGTCTCAGTATCCTCAGCAGATCAAGAGTTCAAAACCCAGCCTGTTTACGAGACAAGCAGAAATGTGATAGTGTTTGCAATAAAATGACCTTGAACCCCCATCGCATTCTAGAAATTGGGTCTCATACTTACTTAGAGGCTCGTGTCTTGTGCTCAGTGCTCTGCTGCAGATCCCCTTGCTTCCTCCTCTGATTTCTCAGCACTCCTTTAAGGTGTAAGGCCTACTTCTTTGTCAAGGTCCCCTTTTCAGTATTAGATTCCCAAAATATCTTGGCTTTAAACTACTTACACATCTTTACTCAAAGGTCATGTTAAGTCTAGGAGAAAAAAAAAGCCATCTCTGGTAAAGAAGTACAAAGAGTGGGGACTGAAGATGAGGGTCAGAACTGCGAGTTGTGTGCATGTGGGTGCTGACAGGCTGAGGCCGCTGGGGGAGGAGACAGCCCTGGCTTCCAGCAGGCAGGACCTTCTTGGTGTGTCAGCACTGTTTACTTTGGTGTTTTCATCTGACGTAGGGGGAAGAGGACTACATATTTGAAAAATCGGAAGTCAACTTTTGGGCTGAGACCCTGACCTTCGTGAAATACCTCTACAGACACCTCTTTCAGCTCCTCTGTGAGTCTGGCTGTCTGTCCCCTCACTCGGAGAGGCTCTGTCACCTGCAGAGGGTAGCCTCAGAGCAGCACCACCTCCTCTCTCAGCTTTTCAAAGAACTTCCACTCACCCCCGAGTTTTTGAAGACAGTGGAGTACACTAGGCTGCGCATTCAGGAAGAAAGGACTTTGGCTGGCCTAAGGCTGCTGGCCTTTCTGGAAGGAAAGGAAGTTCCCAGAACCGAAGACTGTCCTACAGAATGGAGACAGTTAATAGCCCCAAGAACAAGAACAGAAGCAGCATGTTGAAGAAAGGAGACTATGGTAGGGGGTGGATTATCCCCCAAAGTCTATAAGAAACATGTGAAAAATAAATTGCAAACCCCGCCTTCACGCCTCACCCACTTCTGGGAGCCTAGACCCTGTCACTTCCCAAGAAGGCTTTTGCATCAAATTCACTGGAAACAGCCCAGGTTCTTACAGCTTGTGTAGGAAGTGAGGCTACCACATTGAATATTTACTCCGTCCCTAGGTACAGGCCACCTGCAGGCCTGATTTAGTCTTTTCTATCCCCCACGACTGCCAGAGTCCAGCCAGAGCCTGTTTTCTGTGTACTGCATTGGGTTTTAGCATACATGATCTCGCCACTACCACTACTGTTTTTGGCTGTACATAAAGACTGAATGAGTTGGCAAACAGCCCATTTGGTCATATTTTAAATTTTATTCTATTCTAGCAAAGCAGAAATATGTTCCAAATGTTGGGTCCTGGGAGTATTCAGTAAGAATCAACCTCATGCATTTAAGGTGTTTTATTGTCTGCATGTGCAAGTCATGTGATGCCCATGTTAAGAATGCCTCATGTCTCCCCAGAAATATCTGTGACTAAGGAGGAAACCTGATTTGGTCACCAGTGTGTACTGTGATGTTAGAAAAGGACCTGGAGAAAGAACAGCCAGAACAAAGGCCTCATTCATTTGATACCCGTGCTGTTTACTGACCGGTGCTTGGTGGCAGTATCAGGACAATTCTCATTTCAGATGCAAATAAACACATCCATTCAATGATTTCATCTAGAAACCTTCAGGGTTTTTGAGGATTCCAAGCCTAGCATAACCCCTTCCTCGGACACCCAGCAGGTGGCACTCCTGCACACACTATATTGCTGGTCTCTTTCATTGGCTTAGTCACCTAAAAATGTTTTTAAACTTTGTGTGTGTGAGAGACGAGTCGGAGGAGGGGGCTTGTGTGCCACAGCATATGTGTGTTGGTCGGAGGACAACTCTGTGGCATCTCCTTCCATCTTTATATGGGTTCCAGGGATAGAACTCAGGCCCAGGCTTGCACAGCAAGCACCTTTACCTGCTGAGCCATCTTGATGGCCCAGCTTTCCATTTTAATAGGTACTTTCAGAATAAGTGTCACCCACAGACAGTTGCCTTCAAATTCATAGCTTGGATGAGCTGTAGTTCCATGAAAAGACCATGTCAGGCATATAAACTTTTAGGGCCTATAAACAGATATGTTCCACTGTTTCTCAGGTGAGTGAGTGGTCACTTAGCCTGGGGCTGGGTGGGGGGTGGGGGAGTTGAGAGTGTACCTTAGAGAGGAGCTTGATATGCCATTCCCTACTGCAGAAAAGCTGAGATTTCAAACATAATTGGTGTTGGACAGGAACATCACCTAACACTATAAACCTATAAACACAGTCATGCTATTCTGGAAGTGTGGAAAAAGAGCTCTGCGGGAAGAGGAAAGGAATTAACCAGTGTCCGAGATGTCATCCAGAAGAGAGCAGAAAATTCCTTGGGTGGCTTTGCAAACACTCAACCTCAAATATGGTTTGAGTGATCCTGAGTGAATTACCTAGTTAAGACACTGGCACAGGCTACACCTGATGGAGAAAGTTGACAATCTAAGGTGATTTTTTAGTTTTGATTTCACTTTTTTCTTTTTTGAGACAGGGTGTTTCTATTTAAACCAAACTGGCCTCAAAAGTCTATTCATCCTCCTGCCTCTGCCTCCCGGATGCCAAGATTACTAGCATGTCACTACTATTACATTAGCATTACACTACTATTTTGTTGTCAGATGTAGGGTCTGTTGGAATAATGTGGAAATGATATGGGAACAGGATCCAGCAAAGCCCAGTTCATCGAGAAGGCCGGCACTCCCCTCTCTCCTCCACTTAAAATGAAATAAAGGCAGTTATGTCATAAAAATAGCTTATACTAACAGGCCCTCTGTACCACAGCATATACCAGAACATGTTCATGTTATCTCCAGAATCCTACCAAGTCTCCAAGTGGGTGTTCTCGACACTTGGCTGGGAATTACCCCAGATTTGGATCTTGGCTGGCTGTAGCGAGCCTGGAGAGCAAGAAGGACCAATGCTTCCACAGGTTAGTATGTGAAACTGCCACTAACCTAATAGCCACTAGGGAAATGGCTGCTGCATGCTTTCCAGATGCATCCCCAAAGGGGCCTCTCAGGTGCTCAAGCTCATAGCTTGGGGTGGATGCAGCCACAGCTGCCTACCCCTGTCTAGGGGCCAGAGCAGGAGAGGTGGGAAGGGTAAAGCAGCTACCTTTCCTGAAGTCACTACTTACTTTTGGCTCCAAGCTTTAGGGTCCTAAGACTTTGGTGGCCCCTTGCTCTGTTCTTGGAATTCTGTGGCCCTCACTCTGTCTGGGCACAGCCCAGACACCTACCTTCTCACCCTTTGCCCACCTGTTCTAATGCATAAGATGCTGTGTGTTTATCTTTAAAACATCTTCATGGATATCTCATGTGTGCCTTATCAGAGTGAGGGAGTAATGAATAAAGCAAGAGCTTTATCTTTATTATTATCTTTTTGTTACCAATAAGAAAACCCAGGTACCAAACCCAGAAGGCTGAATCAGAATTCCATTCCATATTTCTTTTTTTCTTAAGATAGGCTCACAGTGAGCCAGGCTAGCCTAAAATTCACAGCAGTTCTCTGCTTTGGCCTCCCAAGTGCTGGGATCATAGGCATGAGCCATCACACCCTCTCAGCCCCATATTTTTGATCCTAAAGTCCTCCAGCCCTGCCTTGGGCTCTAACTCCCTGGACAGTAGGGACTGCTGCGCTGGGAAATGCACATCAGACTCAGGAGCCAGTTCTGAGCTACAAGTCCACCTCCTTCCCTTCCAGGTGGACTGGTGCCGCCCAGGTGTGCACGGAATGGACTGAGTGCAAGCAGACGGGAAAAGCAACATGGGAAGGGTGTGGGTCAAGCGTCCTTCCCTGGCAGCTGCTGGGTCTTCCACCTTAGGCGGCCCAGGCTGCCAGCTGGGTGAAATCATGGGCCAGCTCCGGCTTTTTGGCAGCCAGTATGGACTAAGTGTAGGGAGAAGGATCCAGGTCGGTCGAATAGGGCTGTCGGCGGCTTTAGCAACACTAGGCGCTAGGTGGGGGTGTCTGCCCCGTCTCAGGACCCAAGCCAGGCGCCTTTTCGGAACACAAGTTTCTGAGCCCAAGCCGATGGGGGTTGTGCCGGGGCCACAGAATAGAACCCTCCACCAGGGGTGGCTCAGCAACCACTGGATCCCGCAGCCAGCACCGAACTTAGGCGCGATGCGGTGCCTCCCACTGCAGAAGAGAGAAGGAGCTTGCAAGCCGCGACAGGCCAAGGCTGCGCTGGGCGGGAAGCCTTGGCCTGCAGCTGCACCCCAACCCCCGTGAGGGTTGGGAAGGGCCAGGCCGACCAGCAGACGGAAGGGGTGGAGGAAATGGCCTCTTCCATGCCCGCACGGCTCTCCCGACTTCCCTCTCGTCTTCCGAGTCGGCTCTCCCGCCCCGGACGCCCCGCGCCACTCTGCGCCTTTGGCCCAGGCTCAAGGTCTTGTGATGTGATTAGCAAAGCCAGAGCCTTGTCCTCAGACACTCAGCCCAGCCCGGCAGGCCCCAGAGCTCAAGTCCTGTTTACTGAGCCTGGGCGGGGAGAGGGGCGGAGAAACCGGCCCGAGCTCCTCCAGGCTAGCCTGCCGCGGCAACCGCCCGCGTGGCCATTCCTGCCCCCACCCCCACCGGGTCTCCACGTGCAGCCCTGTGCAGGCTGCCACCTACTGGACAAGCCGGGATCCCCGGGCTCCCCAGGCCAGGGCACCCTTTGAAAACTAGCCGGGCACCGTTGCAGTACTGTTGCATTTTGCAGTTCCCGCGTCGGGTACAAAACGGAGGGTGGGCGATTAAAAAACTGCACAAGCCGGCCCATCAGGTTCAGACGGATAAACCACACGTCCAGGGTTGCAGAACCCCGATCGCAGGTAAAATGTGCGGGGGTTTCCCAACGCTCCAGCCCCTGGCGGAGGACAACAGGACCTCTCCGCCGCCGCAAAGAACAGCACTCAACTGGGTCGAACTCCACGCAGTTCGGGCTCCCGGGCCGGCCGCCCCGCCCCGAGACCGCCCCGCCCCCTCCCCCAGAGGCGGGGGGGGATTGGCGGCGACCAATGAGAGGCCGGAAAGGTGCCTGACGTCCGCGGGCCGGCGGGCGGCGTTGCCTGGAGACCCCGGCGGGGTCAGCGCTCCGTCCCCTCCCCCGGCGCGCCCTCCCCGCCCAGCCACTCCCGGGCCCTATATAGGGAGCGCGCTCGCGGGCCTCGGAGTTCCAGCAGTCCGCGAGCTGCCGTCGGCTCCGCGCGGGGGGCGGGCCGGGCACCCCGGGGCGCCGACAGCGCTCTCCGCTTCAACTCTCCACCCCCCCCAACTCTGCGCTCCAGGGCCCGCTCAGCCCGCTCCACGCCGCCGCCTTCTGTCCCTCTCTCGGCCTCCGGAGCAAACTTTCCGTCCTTCCCCGCCCCTCGCCCGTTATTCGTCGTGGCTCGAGCCCTGCCGTGCCGCCCCGAGGGCTCCTCCCAACCTCTCCACTGGCGGCTCCGACCAGTACAGGACCCAGAAAAATGTCGACCACACTTTTGTCGGCCTTCTACGATATCGATTTCTTGTGCAAGGTAAGCGGGGAAAGGGAGGACGGCGGGAACCCTGAAGTCCCCACACTTCTTCTTCTGGTCCCTGGCTTTGGGGACAGGGAGGACCCTTTCCAAGTTGACTTTTCGGGTGGAGAAAAATCCTGGAGTTCGTAGTTCTATGTTCTCGCGCCTTGTGGGCGGGGAGAGGGCCGAGGGAGCGGCCGCGGCTGTTTGGTTCCTGAGCGGACCGCGGCCACGCTGCCCGGGACTTCCCGGACCGTGTTTGCGCCTCCTACCCGCGGCCCACCGGCCCGGGATCACATGGCTAAACCCGACGCGGTCCAGGTGGGCGTCCTCCATTCCCCGGCTTGCTTTTTTCTGCGTATGTAAGAGTCGAAATGTGAAAAAAAAAGCGGGGGGGGGGGGCAAAAGGAGGGACTGGGAGGTTCCTCTGCAGTTCGCCCCAACTTTTCCCTCCCCTGCGGGTCCTCATCCCTTACTCTCTCCCCTCCCTTTGGCAGACGGAGAAATCCCTGGCCAACCTCAATCTGAACAACATGCTAGACAAGAAGGCGGTGGGGACGCCCGTGGCCGCTGCCCCCAGCTCGAGCTTCACGCCGGGCTTCCTCCGACGGCACTCGGCCAGCAACCTGCACGCGCTCGCCCACCCCGCTCCCACCTCCGGCAGCTGCTCGCCCAAGTTCCCGGGCACCGCTAACGGCGGCAGCTGCGGCCCCGCGGGGGCGGGCGGCCCGGCCCCCTATGGACCGCTCAAGGAGCCGTCGGGGGGCAGCGGCTCGGCGCTACTCAACAAGGAGAACAAATTCCGGGACCGCTCTTTTAGCGAGAACGGTGAGCGGAGCCAGCACCTCCTGCACCTGCAGCAGCAGCAGCAGCAGAAGGGGGGCGGCGGCTCCCAGATCAACTCCACGCGCTACAAGACGGAGCTGTGCCGCCCTTTCGAGGAGAGCGGCACGTGCAAGTACGGCGAGAAGTGCCAGTTTGCACACGGCTTCCACGAGCTGCGCAGCCTCACGCGGCACCCCAAGTACAAGACCGAGCTGTGCCGCACCTTCCACACCATCGGCTTCTGCCCCTACGGGCCCCGCTGCCACTTCATCCACAACGCGGACGAGCGGCGGCCCGCGCCGTCGGGGGGCGGCGCCTCCGGGGACCTGCGCTCGTTCAGCGCCCGCGACGCGCTGCACCTGGGCTTCCCCCGCGAGCCGCGGCCCAAGCTGCACCACAGCCTCAGCTTCTCGGGCTTCCCATCGGGTCACCACCAGCCTCCGGGGGGCCTGGAGTCGCCGCTGCTGCTCGACAGCCCCACGTCGCGCACCCCGCCGCCGCCCTCCTGCTCCTCGGCCTCGTCCTGCTCTTCGTCCGCCTCGTCCTGCTCCTCGGCCTCGGCGGCCTCCACGCCCTCGGGCGCCTCGACGTGCTGCGCCTCGGCGGCGGCGGCCGCTCTGCTGTACGGCGGCGGCGGGGGCACCGAGGACCTGCTGGCCCCGGGAGCGCCCTGCGCCGCCTGCTCGGCCGCCTCGTGCGCCAACAACGCTTTCGCCTTCGGCCCGGAGCTGAGCAGCCTCATCACGCCGCTGGCCATCCAGACCCACAACTTCGCCGCCGCGGCCGCCGCCTATTACCGCAGCCAGCAGCAGAGCTTGGCCGCCCCCGCGCCCCCGCCGGCCGCGCCCCTGCCCGCCGCGGCCCCCGCGCCGCCCTCGCCGCCCTTCAGCTTCCAGCTGCCGCGCCGCCTGTCCGAGTCACCCGTGTTCGACGCGCCCCCCAGCCCCCCGGACTCGCTGTCCGACCGCGACAGCTACCTGAGCGGCTCCCTGAGCTCCGGCAGCCTGAGCGGCTCCGAGTCCCCCAGCCTCGACCCCGGCCGCCGCCTGCCCATCTTCAGCCGCCTCTCCATCTCCGACGACTGAGGCAAGAGGGCGCCAGTGAGGAGCTGGAGGGAGAGGCGGTGCTGGGGTGTTGGAGGGAGCCCCTCGCCGTCTCAGCCATGCTGGGGGTGCCCAAAGCCACTGGCAGACCCGAACCGAGCACTTGGACTCGAACTCTGTGCAGGAAGGGGCCCTGCCCCTCCCCTTTCGGTTTTCTTTTTTTTTTAATTATTATTTTTATTATTATTACCGAGTTTTTCGTTCTTGTTGAAATAAAGCCAACGAACTTTTGTATCGATGAACAAAATATTCACAACAGGGCAGTTGTGATGCGAATCGAACAAAATACCAAACACTTTTATAAGTCTCAGATGCGTTTGAGACTGTAGGAAAAAAAAAATCAGCCCAGCACCAGCAGCTATCAGCCACCATTCATTCATTCCATCTCTTCACTTGAAAGCCTTAGTTACAGTCCAGATGTGAGAACTCTCAACTTGGAGTTCCTAAGGTTTGACCAGTGTAAGCAAGCTAGCCGGCCACCACCTCCCTAAACTATAAGCTTCTAGAATCCAGTATTCTGCCAAGAATATGCCTTGATAGTATCGCTCAACCCGGTAGGTTGTGGGGGTTTTTTAGTTTTGTTTTGTTTTTTTTTAAGTTAATGTCTAGGGGGGGGAATCCCTTGCATTCCAAAGTTTGATGCTGGTTTCATTGCCACCACTTAGTGGATGTTTAGCTTAGAACCATTTTCAGTCTAGTCTGCTCTCCAGAATCCTTGGGCAGATCTTAGTTCGTAATTGTTGGGAAAGAACTGCTGAATTTTTAGCTGTTTTGAGTTGATTTCGCACCACTGCACCACAACTCAATATGAGAAAACTATTTAACTTATTTATTATCTTGTGAAAAGTATACATTGAGAATTTTGTTCATACTGTATTTATCGAGTATGATGAAAAGCAATAGATATATATTCTTTTATTATGTTAAATTATGATTGCCATTATTAATCGGCAAAATGTGGAGTGTATGTTCTTTTCACAGTAATATATGCCTTTTGTAACTTCACTTGGTTATTTTATTGTAAATGAGTAAAAAAAAATCTTAATTTAAGAGATTGTATGTAATATTTATTTCATTAATTTCTTTCCTTGTTTACGTAAATTTTGAAAGATTGCATGATTTCTTTACAGAAATCTATCTATCTTGATGCTGTGGAAGTAGTTTGAGGAATATTTTATGAGTTTTCTTAGAATGTATAATGGTTGTAGCCCATCCAACTTTAAAGAGAAAAAAATGACCACATACTTTGCAATCAGGCTTATGTGTGGTGTCCTTTTCTAATTCCAACTTTATAAACTAGCAAAAATATGTGTTTGCTGATTCCACCAGTTCTACTGTGACATTCTGGAGTATAGACATGTAGCAATAATGGGGAAAACAGTCTCACAGTGCCTTCAGGAGGGGCCAGACTCGCCTTAAATCTTCCTCAACCAAATAAGTATTTTATTAGTGCTTGAGAGAATTTGAATGTAGGATGGGTTCAACTGCACAAAAGGAAAAGATTTACCACTTTTTTTATATAGCTGTAAAGTGAAGCGGCCACCTCTTAGCCGAAATGGTATGCAGTACATGAATATGCCTTCTTTAATTACAGAAGATTCCAAAAACTTGTACTATTGTTTTTCCATGTAAAAAGGCAGGAATGTCTCCGAGCTTTCCTGGGTGGCGGATGAATGAGGGGTAGCTTAGTTTGTATGTAGGTACAGTTGGAGCACTATGTACTCTCTGGACTACTTTGACAGAAGTAGGATTTTGAATGTAACAAGATGAGTCAACTTGAGTTGTAATATATTTTGGGGAATCAGTTCACTACAAATTGTGACTGTAAACATTGTACTGTAAATGTTTTGTAGTTTTCCCCCCAATAAAATTTTTGGGAAAAAGTAATGAGTATAGTTTTTTTAAACACAAATAGCTATCTTCTTGACTTCCCTTGGTCTCAGCAGATCTGGAGAGAATGTGAGGAGCCGGCAGAGCCGATCCTGCATCCATTTGTACCTGTATTTTATAGCAAGTTCTTTCAGCTGAAAGAAAGTAATTATTTGGCTGTCAAGGGCATTTGTTAGCTGTTCCCATTGGTAATAAGATGCATCCCAGTGTAGGCTGACTGGCTGGTGGCAGGGCCTGGCGGGAGACCTCAAGGGGTGTGGCCCGCCTGTGAGTCACCCAGTGGATCACGTGGCTGCTCTGGCTGCTGAAGGGCCGATTTTTCTCTGGGACGCCTGACCCTGGCCTGTGGGGCTTTAAAGAGGAGCCGGGTGTGCAGGTTTGGGCCAGGCTTTGCGAGTTGGAGGGCTAGTGTTTGGCTTGGACTTTGGAAAACTGGGTTATGTCCTTGGTCAGAGAGGGAGGGAGAAAGATTAAGCGGGTTAAACTTATATCTGGGTGATGTTTGTTTACATAGACAACTTCCTCTGGGAATGAGCACATATGAGCTATTTATGCAAAAGGAATTAGTGTCTGGCCTTTAGATGACTGGAGAGGCCAGAAAGCAAATTCAGCCAGGCCTCTAGAAAAGGGGGGAAAGACTGCACTGATTTGCCTGGTGGTCTCCAACAGTTGAGCAAACTGCAGTCACTTTTCCCCTGCTCATTTTAAAACCCTTCTAAAACAAAATCAAATACATAAGTCACTTTGGTTTTTCTCCCCCACCCCATGCACTCAGGGTTCAGACATCTTTCAAAGCAGTGGAGAGATTTTGCCATAGTTGCTTTCTTACCAGCCACAGCTGGGCTCCATCTACCAATCCTTGCTCTCTCTGGCTGGCCCTGCCTTGGCCAGGGTCTCCTATGACTCACAGCTGAGCAGGAGGGGTGGGGGCTTCTGAAGGATGAGCCAGGCAGCTGTTTCTAGTTAAGAAGGATGGAGCTGGTGTTCACTAGAGTGCTTTTCTTTTCTTTTTTTTTTTTTTTTTTTTTTTTTTCTGGTGCTTGGAGCCAAAAGAGAGTGGGGAGCAGTTTCGAAGTTCTCCCAGATGCAGGGCCTGTGGGGGAGCGGGGAGCCCAAGGCCGGGAAAGCCTGGCGCTAGGAGAAGCCCCTGCAGCGCCCTGGCCTCTTCCCCATAGAGAATGTGCAGTGGGGAGGAACGTCTTCTCTGTGGAGCTATTTGGGCCCGGCATCATTTCAAAGACCTTGTTTCCACTTCGCTCCCAAACTTATTTTTCTAAACAAATACTCTTGATCAGCTGGAATGTTGGAATTCTTTATGGGGTAAGCCACATTCATTTTTTTTAAACTCTGTTTGAAAGCCCAACTGCCAGGATCTGAAGTTTTGTGTTTTAGGCGTGTTGAAGCGTGGAAAGCAAGGGGATCATTCAGAAGTTTTATCGCCTGCGCATCAATGGAGGCTCCTGACCATTGTCCTGCAGTGGCCAGGATGAACAGAAAACAGCCCGTGCTTGATCACCCTCAGGACAGCTTTCTTGTAAATTCAGGAACTAGAAGTAAAACTTGCAAGTAAGGACAAAGTGGGATTAGCTGCTGTGGGCCTCAGAATGGAACTAAAACTGATTGCAGCTCCAGGCTGAGTCAAGACAGGATCCTTTCATGGTCACTTGTGAGCCCAGACCGTAATGGTTCAGAGAGGGGTTTCCACTAGCTACTTGGAGAGTAAGGTGTTTTTAAAACCACCCAATTAGGGTGCACCGCCTTCTAAATTATTTCTGAAAAAGGATGTATGCGTGTATGAATTTTCCACCACTCCCACTGTCTGAATTTACTGCTATATGTGTAAAAGAACACACAGAGTTGAGGAAGCTCTGCACTGGCCCATGGGAATAGATGGAGGCTTGTGAGGCCTGGCCTGGTAGCCCCATGGGATGCAGAAAGATGGCAGGCCTGGCTCTCCATCAGATCTGGTCCTTTGGGAGGATGCTCAGTGTTAAAAACCCTCTGGGGAGGTGGGGAGGATCTCGGGAAAGCCCCAGAGTGGGCTTGCCCTGAGAACAAACCTGCAAGAGAGCATTAAGCCTTGGGAGGAAACCTGCCCACAGACACTCCTGCAGTCCTCCAGCTTTGTTTGCTGTGACAAATGAGGGCGGATGCAACTCTCACCCAGTTTTCTTGAAACCGGAAGTTGCAGCCCTTTTAGACTGACCAGCTTTGAGGCTGAAGCCAGCTCCTGTCTATTGTTGTAACCTCTTTCATTGGTTTGTTGAGGCTCTGTCCTTGTAGGCTCAGCTACCTTGGAACTCCAGATCCTCCTGCCTCAGCCTCCAGTGAGTTGGGATTGCAGGTGTAGGTCACCACACCCAGCTTTTGTGCCATTTCTTTGTGTTGATAATTTCATCTCCACTCTCCAGTCCCTGCTCCAAACTGCTGGCATGTCTTGGAAGGACAGAGGGAAAGAAAAAGGAAGTTGAAGCAGGGCAGGGCCAGAAGAAAGGAGGAACAGGCAACCACAGCACCCCTTTTTCTAAGCTCTCCTGTCCAGAGGGGCTAGAAAGTGCTAAAATGTGTGTGTTTCAGCATGTGTGAGTGTGTGTGGAGGGATGTCTCTGGAGGGAGGTCCGTGGGGGTTCTGGTATAGGAAGTGGATTTGTATCTGTAAGTCCTGGAATTGTCTATATGGGTATACAAAAGTTTGTGGCTTGCTGGGCATGGTGGCACGTGCTTTATTTAACCCTAGCACTTGGGACAAGCAGAGGTAGGCGGACCTCTGTGAGTTCAAAGCCAGCCTGGTCTACGTAGCGAATGCAGGCTGCTAGGGTTGTATAGTAAGAGCCTGTTTCCAAAAAAAGCCTGTTTATGAGTGTTGCACAAGTATTCAGGGAGGACCTATGTGAGATGCTAAGAAGGGTTGGTGGGTCTTTGTGTACATATGTGCTAATGTAGGAGAATATGAATGTCTGCAGAGTGTAAGGTGTGTGGGTGTTGCTGAGTGTCTTGTGATGTGTGGATCTTCGTGCAACTGAGTGTGGGTTTGGGTGTGTCTGCTGATGTGTAGATAGAAATGTAGGATTTGAGGGTGTGGGGATCTGTGGGTGTTCTTGTTGTGTTTGGGTCTGGATGTAGGTATGTCTGTTGTGATATGGGGGTTATGTGTGCAGGTGTGTGTAGGGGTGAGTGTGAGTGTTGCTGTGGTAGGTGTGGATATGTGGCCTGCTGTGTGTGAGTGGTTGTGGGTTTGGGTGTGCCTGTATGTGGCTGCTGCTATAGGTAGGTGTGAGCCTTTGAGGTGTCAAGAGCTGCAGGTACAGCTTATGTTTGGATTTGGTCGTGTTAGCATGGTGTGGGGTGTGTCTATGTGGGGTCAGTTTTACCAACATCTACAGAGGAAAAGCAGCCCTTCCTAGCAGGCCTCCTTCAAGTTTAAAAACTGCTTTCAAAACCTGGAAATGACTACCAGGCTGCCATCCACTTCCTGATGGGCGGGGGCAACCTATCCCTAAGCCTGCAGGGCCCCCAGAGCCACCTATATTGCTGGGACACACCTGCCAAGGACAGGTCTCATGGGCCCCTTGCTGCCTACGGGGACATTTTTAGCAACAATTCGCTCTCTGGGGGCAGAGGGAGCGGCCCTCTTATTTTCATCTTGGCAGAAATGGCTCTTGTCAGCTAGAAGTCCTTGTGCCAGGAGAGACAGCTCTGCAATAGAAGAAAAGATATTAAGGACTGGGGATAGGCAAGAAAACTCCTGAGCTCACTGAAACCAAGTTTAAAATATTTCTCTAAAAATAAGCTTTGTTTTCCTTGTGGGTTTGTCTGGCACTTGGGGCCCTCCTGTCAGGGTGCTTAGCTGGCCCTGGAAGCCAGGCGGAATTTTTAAAAAAGCAAGTGTTTCCCAGCTGTGGCCTTGGAAAGTTCTGTTTTCCATTTATTAAACTCCTAGTTTCCGGCTAATTAAAATTATTTTCAAATAAAACTCTGTAGCCCAGCAATATTTGATGAAACACAGAATTCCCAGTGACCCCACTGCAGGAGGCCAGGCCATCTGTGGTGATGCCTGTGTCCCCTCTACTGGGCTCAGGGCCTGCTTTATGCAGACTTTGAAAGTGGGCTTTGAAAGGCAAGCCCAGGGCCTGGAAAGACTAAATTCCAGCAGCCCTGGCAGGCTTGGTCACCTTCAAGTCTGCAAAAGAAGCTCAGAGTAATGGATTTTGGTTGTTTTTGTCATTGTTGTTGTTGTTTGGCTGTGTTGGGGGTGGAACCCGGGGTCTGTTGGTAATTGGAAACCTGCTTTTCCCACCCACCATCAGTGGCTTCAAGAGGTGTAAGCCAGGCATTGTGGCACACATCTTTAATCCCAGCACTTGGGAGGCAGAGACAGAGGCAGAGGCAGGCAGATCTCTGTGAGTTCAATACCAACCAGGGCTACATAGGGAGACCCAGCCTCAGAGAGAGAAAGGGGGATGGAAGGATTGGGAATGTGACAGCTGATGCTGTTACCTGGTCTGCTCCCTCCCCTGGCTACCCTTGAAGCTTCAGCCTCAGTTAGACCAAAGTGCTGGGAGTTCTACAGGCAGAACTCCCCAAAGCCACTTTATGCAGATGGCATAGACATGCTGCTGCAGGGAACACAGGCTGGGCTGAGGCCGAGCCACTGTGATTCAGACTTGCTAGCAGATCCCCTATTGGGCAGACAGCAGAGGAACAGGACCACTCCTTTGTCCCACAGATAGTTTCCACTGTCTGGTAAATTCCACTGTCTGGTAAATGGTGAACTGACAGCTGCTGCCTTCAGGGAGTATACAAATGAAGTCTTAAAGATTTGCCCATGATTGGATGGTATTCCATTGTATGTATGGGCATACCACAACGTGTTTATCCAGTCATGAGTCCATAATCATTTAGTGATTGTTGAATAGTTCTGCTGTGAACAGTCAGGTACAAGTGTTTGTGTGAACATATGCTTTCAGGTCTTTGGAGCAGACATGTATGAGTAGAATTGCTTGGCCATATGGTAACTTTATATTTACTATTTTTTTTTGAGGTATTTCATCAAGCCCACACCCAGCCCTAGGTTTTAATTTTTGGAGGAACTACCACTACTGTTCTCAAAGTAATATATTGGATTGTTTTGTTGGTTTGGCAGCTTATCTATGTATTTATGACTCTTTTGCCTCTTTGGTGGTTATTGGTGTGCGAAGCCAGGACATGTGAGGCAAGCACTCTACTACGGAGTTACATCCTAGACGAAATAAGGTTTTGTTTTTTGAGACAGAGTCCCACTATGTAGCCCTAGCTGGTCTGAGACTTTCTATGTAGACCAGGCTGGCCCCAAACCGACAGAGATCTTCCTATCTCTGCCTCCCAAGTGCTAGGACAAAGGTGTGTGCCACCATGCCTAGCCCCAAATCGGGCTGTTATAAATTATTTGGTTTGGTTTGGTTTCATTTTGTTAAGGCAGGCTCTCTCTATGTATCTAGCCTAGAACTCATTCTAGATCAAGCTGGTCTTAAACTTGGGGTGATCCTTCTGCCACTGTCTCCTGAGTACTATAACTCCAGGTGTACGCCACCCAGCCTGGCTTGTAATTATTTCTTAATGTCTGTCTCCCTTATTTCACTTGGTTCATAATGACCAAATAAAAACCTTGAGCCACTTTGGTCACCCATAATCCCAGCCCTTGAGAGGTGGAGGCAGAAAGATCAGAAGTTCAAGGTCATCCTCAGCTATATAGCAAGTAGACCAGACTGGGCTACATGAGACACTGTTTGGAGAAACCTTAAGAAAAGCGATGTGTGGAAGTACATACCTCTAATCCCCGCACTCAGAAGGTTGGGGCAAGAGGGCTAGCATAAATTCAAGGCTAATCTGGGCTCAAAGTGAGTACCAGGCCATCCAGGAGACCCAGAGGAAAGAAGGAGGGGAAGGAGGGGGAAGGAGGGAGGAGAAAAGGGAAGGAGAGGGAGAGAGGAAACCTTATTTGTAATAGCCAAAATAAAACCTGGTGTGGTGGCTAGACCCACATCGGGAAACAGAAGTGGACAGTCAGACACCGAAGGTCATCCTCAGCTACACAGTAAATTTGAGGTCAGTCTTGGCTAATGAAACCCTGTCTAAAAGAAAAAGGAAAAACCCCAAAGTCCATTAACCAATGAATAAACAAAATGAACAAAATGTGACTATGTAATACAATGGAATATTATTCAGTCTTAAAAACTGAAAGAATTCATCTATATTATCCATTAAGAAATATAGATGAACCTTCAAAACAGTATACCACCAGGTGTGGGGTGTACCCCTTTAACCCTAGCACTGAGGAGGCAGAGGGAGGAGGATCTCTGGGAGAGTGAGGCCAGCCTGGTCTGCATAATGAGTTCCAGGCCAGACCCTGTCTCAAAAAGACTAAAATTAAAATCCCAGTATATTAAGGTCTGTGAGATGGCTCAGCAGATAAAGGCACCTGCTGCCAAGCCTGATGACTTGAATTCAATACTGGGGACCCACATGGTAGAAAAAGAAAACCAACTATATCAAGTTATTCTCTGATCTACACACATGCACGCACACACACACACACACACTGGGGCTGGAGTGGTTAACAGTATGTGCTGTCCTTCCCCGGCACCCAAACTGTGTTCCAAACACCCATGCCAGACAGCTCACAATGTCCTGTAACTCCAGCTCCAGGGACTCTGACATCTCTGGTCTCCTCCCACCTGCACTCACGTCCAAATACCACACACATAAAAATAATCAAAATAAATCAGGGGGTGGAGAGATGGCTCGGTGGTTAAGAACACTGACTTCTTCCAGAGGACCCAGGTTCCATTCCCAGCACACACACGGTGCTAACAACTGTCTGTAACTCCAGTTCTAGGGGATCCAACACCCTCTTCTGGCCTCTTTGGGGCATTGCGTAATACAGGCGTATTTACACCTGTGCAGGTGAAACACTCATGCACACAAAATAAAAATAGTAAATAAAATATTTTAAAAATATAAATACATTTAAAAACTAAATCTTAAAAACAAAAACACAACAGTATGTGAAGTGAAAGAAGCCATACTTGATAGGTCTCAAGTACATTTCCATTCCTATGACATGTCTAGAATAGACAGAGCCAAAGAAGAGAAAAGAGATGAGCACTGGCCAGGGCTAATGGGCAGGAAGGACGGGGACCGACTGCCTGAAGACATGGTGTCTTTCTGGATCAGTGACGATGCTGTGAAGCTGGCAGTGCTCACAAGCACATTACTTTCTTTGTCAATTCTTAAAATGTATTTTTATTTTATGTGCATAAGTATTTTGCCTGAATGTGTGTATGTGTACCAGGTACATGCAATGCCTGTGGAAATCAGAAGAGGGTGTCTCACCCCCTGGAACTGGAGTGACGGACAATGTTGCCATGTAGATGCTGGGAAATGAACACTGGTTCTCTGCAAGAGCAGCCAGTGCTCTTAGGCGCTGAGCCATCTCTCCAGTCCCATGACCTTCTGTTACAACCTTTCATGGCACTAAAATTTTTACATCTACACATTTAAATTTGAAAGGAGCTCTATTTTTTTTTTTCAAAGAGTGTACTCACCAGCTGAAATGCAGGCCAAGAGAGGAAAGACCAGGGTAAGACAGACTTTGTACGAATGCCCCCGACTCAGGAAATGAAATACTTATGTCAGACACAAGCCAGTATTCCCCGTACTCTGCAAGTCAAGGCAGGAGTCCAGGGAGTTCAAGGCCAGTATACTGAGATCATGATTCACAGAGCCAAGATTAATCAGGCATGATGGTTTAGACCTATAATCCCAGCATTCAGGAGTCTGAGGTAGGAGTGCTGTGAATTTGAGGTCAGCCTGGGCTACATAGTGGACTCTAGGCCAGCCTAAAGATCCTCAAAACACAATTAACCAGTTAGTTATAAAATAAATACAAGTTGGGCATGATGGCACACTTATTTAATTGTAGCACTTGGGAGGCAGAAGCAGGTAGAACTCTGAGTTCAAGGCCAGCCTGGTCTACAAATGGTATCTCAGGCCAGCCAGGGCTATAGAGTGAGACTCTGTCTCAAAATTAAAGAACCCATAAATTGTCCTTGGACTGCCCTCCAAATGCAAATGTTCCTGGAGGGGCCCCTTTATACCTTTTACCCCAAAGCCCAGAATGTTATTACAAATGGAAACCACTGTCCACCTCAAATGGGGAAGGGTCCCAAGGCTCTGCCAATGACTCCTTGGACGACCATGAACATAGTTCAAAGCCTATTTAAACCTCAGTTTCTCCACTGGAAAAATAGACTAATCTAGTATTGTTCTAAAAGTTAAATGAAATAGCATGGTGGCCCACACCTTTTCCCAGTACTCAGGAGGAAGACAGGCAGATCTCTGCGAGTTCTGGGCTAGATTGGCCTACATAGTGAGTTCCAGGCCAGCTGGGGCTACAAGGAGACCAAAAAGACCAAAAAAAAAAAAGATCAAATGATAATAAGTGCTTTCGGGTGAGGTGGCCTGTGTTCACTGTGCTCGGTAGGAACTAGCTTGGGCTACTTGGTGACTGGCTAGTATCAGTAGTATTGTGTCGTTAGTAATACTGTGCTTCAGCTCTGCTCCCCATTCCCACCTCAAGCCCACAGGTCTGCAGGAAAGCCTTTCCTTTTCAGTCTTCTTGAGACAAGGTCTTCCAGTAGCCCCAGCTAGCCTGGAACTCACTATGTAGACCAGGCTGCCCAGGAATTCACAGAGATCTGCCAGCCTCTGCCTCCCAGAGTGCTGGGATTAAAGGCAGCCACTACGCCCAGTAGGAAAGCCTTTAAAATTCTAATAGCACCTATTTATAGTACAGCCAGGTATGCACTAAAACTTTGCATATGCTAATAGATCTAGTTTACCGCTCTGACTGGAGCTGGATCACTCTTCTTTCAAAGGTGAGGAACTGACTGGGAGAAGTTGCTCTGCATCTAAGGCTGAGGCCTCATGGCCAGGCCAAGGAATCTCAGCTTTTGTCCCCCAAGAGTCTTCTGACTGTCTGTAAACCCCGGCTTGCCCTCTCTGTACACTCTGAGTCCTTTGAGAAGCCCCCAGCTCTCACTCACAGGCTCACTATGCTTCACTGCTCCTTTTCCTTATTTTTTGAGATGAAGTCTTATGCAGTTCAGGCTGGCTTTGAACTTGCTAACACGACCCCAGATCCTCATGCCTCTACTTCCCCAAAGCTGTGATTACAACCCTGCACCCCCACACCCTGCTTATTCCTCATACTGTTAAAGCACAGTTCACTTCACTCCTCTGCACAAAATCCTCACTGAGAATTGAGTCCGCAGGACTAGAGATTTTCCAGTACCATATATTTTTTTTAATGGACTTGGTGCGTGCCTGTGATTCCAGCAGGTGGAGACAGGAGGATCAGAAGTTCAAGATCATCATCCTGTTACCTAGTAAACTGGAGGCCAACCTGAACTACAAGAGATCCTGTCTCAAAATGGAAAAAAAAAAAAAAAAATCAAAATCTTAACAAGGCCTACTATGGCCTGCCCCAACACCTGCCCTTCTCCACTTCTGTAGGCTTCTAGGCTGACCCTTGAACCTGCTGAGCTTGTTGTCTGTTCTAGGGCCTTTGCACTTACTAGTCTGTCATTTCCTTCAACTTCAACTGATAGCCACTTTTCTAGCACGACACCCAGATCTCCCTCTGTAAACCAAAAGGCCCATCTGGTATTCCTTTATTTTTCCTTACTGCATGCATAGGACTTACATCGATGACCTTCCATAGATGAGCACAAGCTGAGAGAGGTGGGGTACTCCTTTGCAGACATCCGGTTTCTGGACCCTGTGCTCCCAGGTGAGGCTGTGCCGGAAGGCTACTGGTTCAGCTGCTCAGTACTGACTCCTCCAGAAGCAGCCCATTCCTCTGGCTAAGCCATTCATGGATCCTACCTAATCTTCTTTTTAATTCTAATAATAAATTATAAAGAATTTTTTAAAAGACAGAGTCTCACTATATTTCCTGGCTGACCTGAAACTCACTATATTAATCAGGCTGGCCTGGAACTCACAGAGATCCACCTGCCTCTGCCTCTGCCTTCTGAGTGCTTAAAAAAAAATTATTTTAAAACAATTCTTTCATATACATATAGTTTTATTATTTATTAAAGACTAAAGAAAATTTGCATACCAAAAGAAGTGTTTTGATTTTTATATAAATAATTAAATCTTGTCTGAATAATTGATTCAGTTGAACATAGAGAATTTTCAATATTTTCCAGAGTTGACTTATGTTGAGATTTTATAATAATTAATTCTGAAGACACCATTTTGCATAAATATGTACTACAAAATGGCAGAAATATGTTTAGGGTCATTTCAGAAATTTTTGGAAATTCTGTTCTAATCCCATTCCAGAATTCATTTCATGATTTTTTTAAAGTGAAACTCAAGTCAGCAACTCAAAACAGCAATTTAAATTTTATTCTTTGAAAATATCATGCAATCATTGCATCTTCCTGAAACTTTTTAAACTTTATTTTTCAATTGTGTATGTATGAGTGTTTTGCCTGCACGTCTGTAAGTGCACCCTTGAAGGTCAGAAGAGGGCATCAAATCCTCTGGAGCTGGAGTTATGGATGGTTGTTAGCTACCATGTGAGTGCTGGGAACTAAACCCAGGTCATCAGCAACAGTAGCCAGTGCTCTTAGCTGCTGAGCCGTCTCTCCAGCCCCTACAATCTTGATCATATCCATCCCTAACTGCCTGCCCCCAGAAGACCACCCCTTCTATCATATCTCCCTCCCAACCGGTCCCCACTTCTTCCCCCTGACCCCCAGGACTGGGGCAGGTCACACCAATACTATGAGGGAGGATCTGGTTCCCAATATGGCGCCACAGACCTGGGTTCAAGTGTCTGCACACTGCTACTTCCTACCTGTGTAACCCTCACCCAGTCTCTGAGCCTCAGCCTCCTCAGAATGAAAAGGTGTGGAGGTAGTCCAGTGGTACCAAGCCCCCTCGAAGATCAAAACAGGATTTCAGGTATGATGTATTTAGACAAGCTTAGCATCCCACTGAGAAACTCCTGCAACTAGCAGGATGGTTAGCAGCCCAACTGCCCGGGGCAAATCCAGCTGTGTTCCTAGCCAATGTGAGAGCCCACCCTTCAGCAAGCCAGGGCTGTGTCTGGTGCCTTGGCTTCCTAATTTGTAAATGTCAGGGCCTGTGTCAGAAGGTTGTCTCTGCTCTAGTAGTGTGATAAGAACCAGCCTGTACAAACTGGGACACAACCATTATTTGTTGGATTGCTTAGTTTTTGTTCCTCTTTTGCCACATCCAATCTGAGGGGTGTCAGGAAGGACCCATGATCAGGCCCACCAGACTCCTGCACATGGCTACTTAAATTATTTTTAAATTTTTAAAAATTACATTGTGTGTGTGTCCATGCGCACACACATACATGTAGAGGTCAGAAGACAGTTTGTGGAGAGTTCTCTCCTATCATATGGGTCCCTGAGATCAAAATCAGGCTGTCAGACTTGATGACAAACACCTTTACCAGCTGAGCCATCTTGCCGGCCACGTTACTTTTATTTATTTATTTATTTATTTATTTTTTAAAAAGGAAACAGTCTCGTGTAGTCCTGGCTGGCCTGGAACTTGCTATGTAGACCAGGCTAACCTTGAACTCACAGAGATCTCCTGCCTCTTCCTCCTGAGTGCTGGGATCAAAGGCCTGCACTGCCATGCCCTGCCATTTTTTTTTTGGTTGTGGCTTTTGGTTTGCTTTTTTTTTTTTTTTTTTCGTTCAGCCAGGTTACTTAAATTAACTAAAATTAAACAAAATGCAGATACAGGGTATGGTGGTGCATTCCTGTAATCTGATATTCAAGAGACAGAGGCAGAAAGATCTGGAGTTCAAGGCCAGCCTTGACTACAAAGCAAATTCAATGCTAATCCAGGCGTTGATGGCACAAACCTTTAATCCTAGCACATGGGAGGCAGAGGCAATTAGATCTCTGTGAGATTGAAGCCAGCCTGGTCTACATAGCAAGTTCCAGGCCAGCTGGGGCTACAGGGAGACACTGTCTTAAAAAAAAAAAAAGGAATTTATGTGGCTAGCTCAGTGGCAGAGAGCCCTGGGTTCAACCACATCACTGCAAACAGAAAAAAGAGATGCAAACTCTAGAAGTTAGGCAATCTCTCACAGTTCCACCCGTAGAGAACTGTCCTTTGTTACCCACAGCATGCCCTGAGACATAGTCACAATACCTTTGATAACCCTCCCTCTCTCCAGGAACTGGGAAAATCCAGAATATCCTAGGCCACTGTTTTACCTCAAAGGCTGTGCTCTCCAGTGCAGAAGAGGCCAGCCTGGGCTCCACCAACTGTGGGGCCCACACCTCCACCCAGCAGCCCTCTACAGTCCCTCATACTAGCCCCTCCATCCTGCCCAGTGTCCAATGTTTGAGACCCTGTCTACGGAGTTGCCCTTGTCAGACACACACACACACACACACACACACACACACACACACACACACACACACCTTCCTCCACCCTTCCTCTCCCCTCCTCCAGCCCCTTCTTCCAGACTCCCAAGCCCAGCCTCTGCTCTCTAACCCCACCGGCTTTCTGTCCCTACCCCCTCTGCTAGGCAGGCCTCCTGTACTGGCCTGGATGGCCCCAGACAAGAGCCCAGGTCTGGGTCCGGCTAAAGCATGGAGGGGCTCAGGTCCTGCAGACTCTGAAAGATCCCACCGTCCCCAGTTCACACCCAAGCTTCCAACACATCTGTCAAGGCTCAGCTGTTTGCAGGCCTCCCTCCCCACTGCCCTTGCCACCCAGAGACCCTGGGATGCTGCTAACTCCGCCCCCTCTGCAAACCCGTCCAAGCCTGGGCCTCAGCTTCTCTTCTGCATCTCCTGGGATGCACTCCCCCTCGTTCCTTGAATTCAGCCTGGTTCAACCTCAACCCAGCCCAGTCCCTGTACCTACCCCTCCCTGGCCCATCTCTAGGGCCCCATCACAGTGTCCCAGGATGGTACTTAATGTCTAGCTGTGAGTCCCTTCCCAGCAGGAGCACCATTTTCCTCTTTACAGCCCCAGGCTGGCTTCTAGCAGGGCCTCAGTAACATCACAAGTCATACTAGCCTCCTCTGCTTTGAGACTAGCTCAGTGCCAGAGAGAAGATGCTTGCCCAAGGTCTCTGAAGTTCTGGATAGTGAGGTCACAACATCCCCAGGGCCCCAAGGAGAGGGCGGAGAGCACTAACTATTGACCAAAAGGGAAAATGCATTTTTTCCTCTTACTCTACTCATCCTTATGAGTACTCAAGCAGCAAACATTGAATTCCTATATACAGAAACAGAAAAATCTCTGATCTCCTCAGTTACCTCAGCAAAGGCGGCCATTTGGGTGGTCATGTTGTGTGAGGTGGCTGTGCCCCCAACCGCCATCTCTGAAGATTCACATGTGTAGTTCAGGGAGGCAAAGGAGTGTCATCTGATACCGCTGTCCTTTGGTTCCCTTCCTGTCATGAGTTATTCTATCACCTGAATCCCTACCAGGGCAACACCGAGTCTCAGGGCGGTTCTTAACATTTGTATGGAACGAAGTTTGCGTTAAAAAGTTTAGAACCTGGGCTACGGATGGAGTACAATTGGCAGAGTGCTTATCATGCACAAGGTCCACCCTTATAATCTCAGAACTCAGAAGGCAGAGGCAGGAGGATCAGAAGTTTAGAGTCATCCTTGGCTACAGAGCAAATTCCAGGCCAGCCTGAGCTACATGAGACCATGTCTCAAAAAAGTCAAAGAACCTCCCACCACAGCAGTTCTCTGAAAAAGTCACAGTAAATCCTCCCCATGTCTGTGCTCACCTCCTACCCAACCCCCCCCTCCATTGCTTCTCTGTCATCCCCCTGATGGCCCCCTCTGAAGTTCCAGAGCCTATATGTTGCGTGGCTTCATCCTGGGGTCTGCTCTTTCCCCATTTTCCTGCCTCAGGAGCACCAGAACAGGTCTGGATCAGTCCCACTGGGCTCAGGGCTCCTGGGCCCTTCAGAGTAAGAAAGTGGGAAGACACTTCACTGATCCATAGGGAAGGTCCTGCCAGGGTAACCTGGAGCTGCATTGTTGCCAGTTGAGGGCTTGTGTAAATGTGTACGTGCGTGTGTGTGTGTGTGGTGGCATATGTGTGTCTGATGAATGAGCCTAGCACACAGGAATGCTCCGATGCTTTGGGGCCGTTGTGTCAGGTGTTATGTAACACAGGCACTCCCTCAGGCCAACAAACCACAGTGGTGTAACCGCTGGGCGCCTGGGCCACAGAGGAAAAGGAGGGAAAATGTAAACGCCTTTCTTTCCCCTGCTGCCCTCCAGCAGGCAACCCTGGATGGCCACGCTCTTCCAGTCCTCCATTCCCACAGCCTGAGGGCCTGGGGACTGGCTTGGGCACTCAGGCCCAGGCCAAGGGTCATAGGAACTCTGCAGAGAGTCAACGACGGATTGCACAGCTCTTGATCCTGGCCCAGGGGATAGGACCAAGGGCAGTCGCCAGCTGGGTCTGTCTGCCTGGCCTTCTCCTGTCTGCTGTGGGTCACAGACCTCCCAGCAAATGCTGCATGCCACCTCCCTCACCCACAGGGGTCCTCTTAGGCTGCCTTGTCCCAGCGGCCTTTTCCTGGCTTTGGAGCCTGTCATCGTCATCCCCTCCACCAGTCAGCAGGGACCTCGCAGTTCACCTGTGCTGCGGCCTCAGGGCCAGCTCTCCCTATCTCTTACACACACTCTAAGATGTCCTGACCTGATGCCTCCCAGCCAGCTCCCAGCTTCAGCCCTTTAGTCCTGTACCTGAGGCCTTTGCAGAAGCCCTGCCCTGTTTGCAGCAGGCCTGGAGGCCTGGCTCCCTGCTCTGAACTCCTCAGGCACCTCTGGATGTTCAGCTAGACGTCTGGCCATGCACAATTGTCCCTTGTTCTCCAGCTGTGTATTTTAATAATAATGGCCTCAATTTATGGAACACAGTCTGCCAAACCCAGTCCTTGGAGGTATCATTAGCCAGCCATCTTCACACCAGCCCTTATAATGTGTTTCCTGCTATTACATGCAAGATCTCCACAAAGAGGGAGAAGCGGATAATCCACAGTTAAACGGCCCTGCAGTGCAACTGGCTGGTGGCAGGGCCTGTGTTCACAACCGCCAGTGCCCAGGCCCTGTGTCTCCAAGTTCATGGAGGCAGGAAACCCCTTTCCCAGGCCCACCTTCTCCAACACAGAGCCAGCTAGTTGGCTTCTAGATACTTAGAGGCTGTGGCTGACTCCAAAATTAGCAGGTAGCTGGTGGCTTTTGACTGCTAGTTGAATGAATAACTGATTGAACAGAATTGACTGAAATCCTTTATTCACAACAACAGAGTGGGGACCTGGGAATGTAGTTCAATGGTAGAACACTTGCCTGCCATGCACAAGGCTCTGGGTTTGACTGATGTCCAGTGCAGGGGACGGAGACAGGGATGGGACAGGGAACACCGGAACGGTGTGTAAAGGACAGGGTCTTGAATTACACAGCTGACTTTTAGGAAACCCATGGAGCTCTCTGAGCCTCTTTCCTCATGTGCATTTCCTAACACAATTCCCAAGAACATCCTGTGTGCTATTGTGTGTTGTCTTGGCACAGGGTCTGGCACACGTTTAGTGATCAATAAATGCCCACTGCTGTGCCCCTCTCAGGCTCTGGTTAGGGCAGGCATTTTCCTCCATTTTTGAGATGAGAACCGAGGCCCAGACCAATGGCTTTCCCGTAGACCTTCAAGGCTAAACTCTACAGCCGATGGTTGCCGATCGTCATTTCAACCGTGAACCCAACAGGCGAGCATTTTTCATCCAACTCAGTGTGGGTAGAAGTGGGTGAGTCGGCTGAAGGAGAAAAGCTCTCTAGACTTTAAAACACTTTCTGAGCTGTGTATGGCGACCTTTGACTGTATTCTCAGCACCTGAGAAGCTGAGGAATCACCAGTTTGAGGCCAGCCTGATATATACATAGTGAGACTGTCACAAACAAACATTCTGGTTAGCGAGAAGGGCAGTGTCCTCTCAGAAAGATAGACCACCTCATCTTTCCTCCCCCTGAAGAAA
Organism: Eospalax fontanierii; assembly: GCA_035773235.1. Classification (NCBI taxonomy): domain Eukaryota; kingdom Metazoa; phylum Chordata; class Mammalia; order Rodentia; family Spalacidae; genus Eospalax; species Eospalax fontanierii. The sequence goes on from CM069529.1 coordinate 22,499,338, forward strand.
GAGGTTAATTGAGAGGGCTTCAAGGAAGGGATAATCTCTACCCTCAAAAGAACATGACAGTGTGGTGTAGCCCAAGCCCTAAGAGTGGAGGCAGTGCAGTTAGAACCGTCATGCTACCTCCACCTGGCTCTCACAGAGTGAGGAGCTGCTAGGAGGGCCCTTCCTCCCACTCAGGAGTTGCTGAGGGCACCCTGTCGGGATGACTTGACTATCCCCCTCCCTCCCCAAGGACTGGAGGCCACAGGTCGCTCCTGGGCACTCACTCAAACCCCATCTTCTTGCCTTCTTCCTCCCTGCCCAGGCCTATGGGAAAATCCCTCTGGACCCCATTCCTGCCATCTCTCTCATGTTGCTCCAGGTTAGGTTCTGTTTCTGCGTCCTGAACCTGTCCACCCCTGCCATCCCAGTCTTCCCCCACCTTGGCCCCTTCCTGCTCTTACTGGTCAGATCTCTTTTACTGTATCCCAAGTGCTCTGTTTTACAGTGCCAAGGATGGAACCCAGGGCCTTGTACATGCTAGGCAAATGCTCTACCACTGAACCTCACCCCTAACCTTCCAAGTGCTTTGAATAGTCTGGCACAAAATAGATACTTAACAAGTACTTCAAGAAATGGTTGTTGTATCTCCACCCTTCTCCCTATACACTCATAACAGGTATCCTCACTCCTGCCCTGGTTGTCCCTGACATAGCAATCTTCTAGTGCCTTCAAGTGAACCATGCGGCCTCTTGCAGGAAGGTTTCCAGGATTATACCTGCCATGGCCCAGTCTCCTTTATCTTTAGGCAGAGGGTCCCCAGCCCCATCCTTCTCCTCTTCTCAAGGCTCAGACAATTCCAAAGGAAGAAAGTAGGCCCTGGTAGATAGCAGCCAGGCCTTCTCCACCACTTGGGAGGCCAGGGCTCCTGTTTTCCATCAGCTTGACCTAAGGGCAGGGAAATGTGATCTGTTTTCCTCTTGAGCTCGGGAGCCTTCTGCTCTGAGTCCAACTCCACTTCAGCAAGCCAGGGGGTTAAATGAGGAATGGCATTTTGTAGCCCAGATGGGCTTCTTGACTCCAGGAAAGTTGGGGTTCTGACCCAGAGATCCTACAGCTAAGGCTCCCCCTGGGGGCTTCAGGAGGCTCCCGTACCCCTGACTTTGTGGCCCTTCTTTGAGAGTACTTTGGAAAAGTTGTCACCAAGTGGGCTGTGGTTCCAAGCAGGAAGGAGAAAGAGCAAATTGTCCTTCCAACATACCAGCGAGCTGGAAAGTGACAGTCAGGAGACACTGTGGTCCCTAGGGATAGGGCAAAAGGAAAGTGGGATCCTGGGGAGAGGTGCCTGAGGCTTGCCCTGAGGCCACAGGCCACCAGTGGAGGAAGCATCCTCCAGGGAAAAGGTAGGGATTCAAGGTCACCCTGTCTTCTTCCCTCTGTTTCCTGGCTGGGATCACTCTCTCCGTGCTGTTTTCTGGGACCAGGGCTACTGTCCATGAACAAGAATGTCTTGCCTTGCTTAGCAGGAATCTGTCATGCAAGTATTAAATGACATAAAGTGTGTAAAATACATCTTGCTGGCATGCAATGTTATGCTTTATTGTCGGGGCCCTCCCGGGCTTCCGTGGAACTCTATTCCCACAAACACTCTCATGGTTATTTCTTGAGTACAGTTGACACCACAGAACTCCTGGGCCCTGGTCTCTGTAGAAGTTTGCAGCCCCTCATCCTGCCGTGTGTGTGTGTGTGTGTGTGTGTGTAGAGAGAGAGGTTACATGCCTTATTCAGTAGGAAGGGCCTCTGGCTCCTCTTGGCTGCTGTTTACCTGCTGTCCTTTCTCCTCTAACTTGTCCCAGCCTTTCCTGGACACTTCTGCATGCTCCTGCACCCGGCTTTCCAGAATGTGGCCCTGGAATCTGACTGACTGCCTTCTAGCCTGGCTTTCCCAATTGTAAGCTGTGTGACCTTGGACATGTTCCTTAGTCTCTTTGGGCCTCTGCTTTGTCAGCCACCATCCCCCTGCCTTTACTGTTTCCTGGAAACCCAGGTGAGTAGATTGTGTCTCATCAAACAGCCAGTGAGTTCCAGAAAGGTCTAGGCAGTCCATTCATTCAACTTTCTGTTTAAAATCTCTCAAGCACCCCCAAGCTACAAAGGTGGAACCTAAGGTTCAGAAAAAACAAGAGATTTGCCCAAGGCCACCAGCTCTCTGTGCCTTGGGGCCTCTCTGCCTGTTTTGTTTTAATTACAACTCAGATTTCTGGGCTCTGAAGTGGGCTAACTAGATTCTGGCCCGGAGGTGCCCAGTGGTGATTAGGAAAGAGGTAAGTGAGTGAGCATTTAAAATAGTCTCTCAGGTCACTAGACAGAGGCCTGTTCCCAGGGGCCTAGCTGCCATAGCCCGGCGGTGAAATGGATTCCAGTTGGGCTACGTGTGTTGAGTAGAGGGGTGTCTAGACCTCAAGGAGCAGTTGAAAGAGAGAAGAAAGAACAGCATGTTCCAGCACGCTGCTGCTGCTGTGTGTTCTCCAACAGTCACGCACGCACATGGTGCTGGGGTGGGCATCTAAGTCTTCCTAGCAAGCGACAGTAGATGCTGTTAACTGGGTACTTCAGAGGAAGGCTAGGGAAAGCAAGAGTGTTTTCCTTTTACTCAGTACCCTTCTCTTTTGTTTGACTGTTTTACAGCTTGCAAATATTATTACTGTTTTCAAACGTCAACAGATGTTATCTGAGCCATTCTGTTTTTTCTCTGTAGTCAAAAAGGAAGCGGGTACTGGAAGTTGGTGGTGAAGGGATATGGGTGTGCTGAGTCTTGCTGCTGAGGAGATGGAGAAGCTGGCTGGGGGCAGGGGCTGGATGACCCCGGAAGGAGGTTGAAGGAGCTGGCACGATGGGAGTTGTGTCTCGCTGTTGTCCCCTTAGGCCTGGGCTCCCCTGAGGAGGACTGAAGACTTTTGGTTTTGGTTTTGGGTTTGCTTTGTTTTGTTTTATTTTGTGACAAGCTCTCACTATGTGGCCCTGACTGGCCTGGCACTCTCTACTCACAGAGATTTGCCTGCCTCTGCCTCCCAAGTGCTATGATTAAAAGCATGTGCAACCACGTTTGGAATGATTCCTCAGGATTTCTTTTTTTTTCAATTAAATTGTTTTTATTTTATGTGGATGAGTGTTATGCCTGTGTGTGTGTGTGTGTGTGTGTGTGTGTGTGTGTGTGTGTGTGCGTGCGTGCCCGCAGAGGTCAGGTCCCCTGGAACTGGAGTTATGGACAGTTGATAGCCACCATGTGGGTGCTAGGATTCAAACCCAGTTCTTCTGCAAGAACAACTGGTACTCTTAACTGCTGAGCCATCTCTCTAGTCCCGATTGCTCAAGGTTTCTGAGTGGTGCTGTTTTTTGTGTCTGCACATCTTTGGAATGGATTTGCTGCCTGGATCCTGGGCGTCCACAGCTGGCTGCCTGCTTCCTCAGTGCGTTTACCTTCACTGACCACATCATCAAACAGCCAGCTTCAGACAAGCAGCAGGTTTTCAAGGCTTGTCTCATTGGAGCCTGCAGAGACAGAGCAGGCAACTGGAACCCAGCAAGTGCAGCCAGCAGCGAGCAGTACTCTAAAGCTTCGAAGACTTACCAGATTAAGAGGCACAAAGCACTGGTCAAGTTTCCATGTCAGGCAATACTGCAGAGTGACTTGCCAGTGTCCATCAGCAATCTCAAAGCCTGCCTCATACGTGAAGCCTTCATACGGGTACTCCGAAACTGACACAGACCTTTTCTAGAAGATATGAGGATGTCATCAATGTGATCCCACCACCTGCAAGGAGCTCTCCTTATCCTGCCTGGTCCTGGGAAGCATGACTACAGGACAGGTCTTCTCGTCTGCTTCCAGCTCGATCACCTTCCTTGGAAGCCAGTTAGCTGTCTCCCTTCTTCATTTTGTTCTTCTCTTGTTTTGTTCTATTGCTCTTCCTCCTTCCTCCTCCTTTACCAGGGTACACCTGTCCCCCCAGAGTCACATCAGCACACCTGTCCTGACTGACCTTGATTTCCCAGGCATAACTCCATCTACAGCATGAGAACAGCACACTCTGATCCCACCATGAATCTGTGGACACTGTAGTTGGTGTTGAACAGGCTTCCCGGCAACTGGCTGGTGATTTCCTTAGTCTTCTGCTCAGTGGAGCTCCCGGACACAGTGGCAGACATCATCAGAGTCGTCCCTGTTTTCATCATTTCCAAGTGCTTTCAGGCTTGCTCGGGTCTACCTTTGAGAGGTAGACCGGAACCTAGGTCACTTGTGCCCTGGAAGATCTCTTTCGTCTACGTCATCATCTTTCTCCTGGTATTCCAGAACTCATGTCATGTCCACGTTATTTTGGCCTCTTGCTGTGGAGGTGAGATGGCCTCACTGGGACACTCAGCCATGCAAGCCCCAAGGGAAGGCAGCAGCAGAAGGTCCAAGGCACACAGAAACAACAGGAGTACATTAGGCCAGCTGCAGGCCACCATCTTTGGCATGCAGCACACGAGTGCAGGACCAGAAGAGAGTTACAGGCAGTTGTGAGCTGCCCTCCGTGTGTGCTGGGAGCCTGAACACAGATCCACTGGAAAAGTAGCAAGGTCTCATACCCACTGAGCTCTCTCTCCATCTCTGTTTATAAAAGTTTTATCCCTATTTGCCAAAACTTAGAAACAACCAAGATGTCCTTCAGTGCTCTAAATAAATGGCAGTACATCCATGCAATGGAATATTATTCAGCACTAAAGAAGAATAATCAAGCTACAAAAGGACATGAGGAAGCATCAGTGCATATTAACAAGTGAAAGAAGTCAGTTTGAAAAGGCTGTATGCTGTATAGTACTGACTACCTGCTATTACTAAAATAACAGCTATTGCCAGAGATCAGGGTCAGGGATGAGCAGGTGAGGCCAGAGAATTATTAAGACAGGAAACCAGTCTGTGTAATACAATAACAACGTGGATAATGAAATATACAATTCAAAATGTACCACATCAGGAGTGAGCCTTAATGTAAATTATGGACTTTGGCTGACAGCGTGTCAGTGTAGGTTCATCTGCTGTAACTAGTGTGCACTCTGGCGAGGGGGTGACACAGATTATGGAGTATATACGGGACATGTGGTAATTCTGTTTTTCTTAGTTTCCCTGTAAACCTAAAACTCTAAAAACTTTGTTTATCTAAATAATAATAATAATAATAATAATATAATGAGGTGTGGTGTGCATGCCTGCTATCCCAGCACTGGAGAAGTGGAGGCAAGAGGATCAGATGTTCAAGTTTATCCTCAGCTACATAGTGAGTTTGAGGCCAGCCTGGCATAGAGACCCTGCCTCTAATAGTAATAGTAATGACTTAAGAACAAGAGTTCCCAGAGTCCCTCTGGACAGTCTCCCTTAGGGCTCTTTCTGGTCCCTGCCACCAGGGAAGTGGGTTGGGTGACAGCTATTTCCCTTTGGGTAGAAGTGAGGGGCTCTGGTGGGCTTCCACCTTCAGGACGGGAGAACAGCTGTCTTTGTCCCTTCTGTCTCTCACAATTTCCTGGAGGATGCTCAAAGATCCCCAGCCGTTGGCCCCCTTCTCCCCAGCTTCCTGTTTGGGTTCCAAAGAGGCGGTTTGACCGTTTCTGTTTCTGCAGCTGAACAGAGCCGGTTTGCTTGGTGGGAGGGAGGCCACTCGGGGAGGGAGTGGAGGGGGTTTGGGAAGCAGGGAGGTAAGCTCCGTGGATGCTCAAATCCTCAGACTTGCAGTCTTTGACAGGTGTGTTGGTTTGACACCAGTCTGCCTGTAGAATGTATCTGAGCCAGGCAGCTGAGACCTGGGACATTGCCTGTGTAGGAGACCTTCCTGCTGGCCAAACCTCAGCTTCCCAAGTACCCAGGTTCATAATAGCACCTGTCCCACAGCAGGTAGAACTCACACTTCTGCTATCTCCCCCTCGCCCACCATTCCCTCGTCCTTTGCCCCAACATCACTGTCCTCTCCCCAGCCACAGACCCAATCCCAATTCCAGACCTGCCAAGGTCCCAAAGGGTAGAGAACAGTGTTGTCTCCCCCAGGAAACCCCAAGTTGATGCTGCTGAGGGCAGAGGCTCTGTACTAAATACCCGCTGCAGAGAACATGGGGAGCGTTCAGTGTCAGGTGGTGATGTCCTAAAGTCAGAAATTCAAGAGTCAGCCTGACAAAGAAAATGGGGAAGGCTGTTCCCATGGCAGAGGCCCAGGGGCAGGCAGCACCCCGCACGGACAGGGATGTAGTTAAAGAAGCTGGGAGGAGAAGACGGAAAGCCAGTTAGAAGTTCATCATCTCATCTCCTTGCCCACCTTCAGTCTTGGGTTCAATGGTTCAGGCCTGGCCCAAGGCCTCGGCTTCTTGGGATCTCTGGGATCGCATCCCTCGCAAGCCTGGCCTTGCCCCAAGCTACAGTCAAGTTTCGGAGGTGAGAGGAGGCTGAGGGAGGCTGAGGTCACTGTCCTATTTCTAGACCGACCCAGGAGTGGGGATAGGGCCTGATTCACATGGTTCCTGGGAATTACCCTGGACCTGGGGTGTAAAGAGAGACAGGCCCTGCCTCTGGGAGGGTAGGGCAACAAAGGGGCTGCAGGAGATGCTGCCGCAGCGTGCCCACACAGAATCCCGGGATGAGGCACTTTGCAAGCAAGAAAGGCTATTCCTCCTCCTTTCAGTGGCATATCCAGGAGAGAAGCTTCTCTTCGGGAATACACAAAGGGGTGCTTTGGAGTGAGCATTCTGCAGGTGAGAGTGGGGGCACCCAGCTTCTGTTTCTTCAGCCCATATCCATGTGTCCTCCTCTTTCTGACAAGGCTCCCAGGGAGGGCAAAAGTGAGATGCAAAGTACAGGCTTGCCCGCAGCCCCATAGTCCCATCTCCCCTGTGATGAGGACCTTCGGCTCTCTAGGTCTGGGGCATTGTAGGAGCAGAAGCCAGGTCTCCCGAAACAGCCTCTTTCTCTTCCCCACATTCCCTGGCGCTTCCCTGCCTTGTCCCAGGTGACACAGGCCTGGGCCTCCGGTGTGCAGGAGCTCTCTGCTTTCATAGCTACCAGGGCTATATCTCCTAGAAGATTCTATGAAGACACCATAGGAAGCTGCAACTGAGGAGGAGCTCGTGGAAGAGAGTATGCATATTAAAAAGGAAGCTAGAAATAAACCTGGCAAGGAATTCATAAAACCTATATGTTGAAAACTACAAAATTCAAGCTGGGCATAGTGGATGGTGCTACACGCCTTTAATCCCAGTACTCAGGAGACAGGCAGATCTCTGTGAGTTCAAGGCCAGCTTGGTCTCATAGTGAGTTCCTGCTGGGGCTACAAGGAGACCCTGTCTCAAAAAGACAAAAAAAACAAAACAAAAAAAAACAACCCTACAAAATTCAATTCAAAGCTTTTTGCAAATGAATAAACAGAAAGGGTCAATTTTCAGGTTTAGGCTCAGAGGTAGCCTAGCAAGGCTCTGGGTTCAATTCCCAGCATGGTAACAAACATTTCAAGACAGTATCACTCCAGCATCAAGCCAACCACTGGGCTTTCCCGAGCTTGGGGCCCTGTGAACCTGCACTGGTCACAGGTCCATGAAGCTGTCCTTGCAGAGGGACAAGTGTTTCACAATGGAGAACTTGGTGGGGAAGGGAAAGAAAGCTGGAGTAAGGACCCCAGGCACAGGGAAGAGCTGGCCCTGCTGGAATTAAAAAAACTAGGAACGCATAAGGCTGCTTAAGTTAGATGATACCAAGCCCAGAGAGTCCTAAAACTTGACTTTGAACTTGAAGTAGACATTGAAGATTCTTGAGCTACAGAGAAGAGAGGCTGGCCCAGGGTGGCCCATGATGTTGGACCTGAGAGACCCTGTTGAAAGTCACCTGTTTCTCATTTACTAGAGGCCCAGAGAGGGCCAGAGTCATGCCTAAGTTATCCAGCAAGGGGTACGCAGCCAGGCCAGAGCTCTGGAGTTTGCACAGATTCCTATCTGAGGTTCTATGAAGACTGAGCTGAGACTTGATCTCTGGGAGGGCAGCTTCTATTGGGCCTCCAATGTCTCTATTAACCTCAAGCTCCAGACCTCGCTCTCCAGATACTGGGTCCTTCCTCCTCCGGCTCTGCCTCAGTGTGCCTGTGTATCCCTTTGTCTTGAAGTCCATTCACTCTCATCTCGATTTCCTCCTAGATTCATCCAGCCCCATGGAACTGGACCTCATCATAACCTACATCTTTGAAAACTTTGTGCCTGCTGTTGCAAGCCTGGCCAGTGACCCACAGGGGAATGAGTACTCAGAGCAGGGCTCTGTGTCACAAGAAGGTAGCCAAGGTCACGAGGTTCCTCCTGACCCCAGGCTGGATGTGCCTACTTCTCCTCCCTCCTTCCCCTCACTGGCCCACCAAATCAACTCAATGTTCTGTTCCATTTCTGTTCCCCCTGCATGCCAGGCCCAGATCCCAATACCCAGCCGATGCCTTGGTATCCTCTAGGACTCACAAATCTGTTATTTGTTACTCTTTGAGAAATGGAGACCTTTAAAGGAAGCCCATGAAAATGTACGCAATAATAAAATGGAGCGTCCTAAATAAAAACCAACTGCAGCTTTGGATATTGCTTTCCTCTCTGTGTGGCCTGATTCAGCTAAATCTGTGAGGTGGTAGGTGTGAGTGAAAGAGGAGAGAGAGAGAGAGAGAGAGAGAGAGAAAGAGAGAGAGAGAACGCCCTGGGAGATGGGGATGGGAGATGGGCTCACTGCTTATTGTCTGAGAAGTGTATATTTCTTAGAGAATCCCCCTGGGAAGCCCCTAGTTCACTGGCAGAGGTAAGGGAGATAGGATGCTGGAGAGCAGAGGTCCAGGGGTGCCAGGACAGGAGAGCAAGAGGAGGTTGCAAGGAAGAGCTGAAGGGTTCAGCTCTGAGTCTGAGACAAGGAGCTGTGGCTCCCAAAGGAAAGCTCTTAAGTGTAGGCACATTAGTGCCAGCTGGAAGGCACCCCTTCCTCAGCATCATCACTGCCAGGAGGAACTCGCAAGGGAGCCACCCGCCATTGAGGCACTTGGGGGTGGGGGACTCAGTTTCCTTATCTGTAAACTCAGGCAATGGGGTGAGGAAACCCCAAGTGTAGTGCTGTTTCTGTGCTGTCCTGTTCTGCTTGGATGATTTACAACCTGAAGAGAGAAGGAGACCAGCAATTCCTTTAAAAGATTTGTTATTATTTTAAAGTGTGTGTGTGTGTGTCCACCTGCAGAGGCATTGGATCCCCTGGAGCTGGAGGTTATAGGCAGTTCTAAGGTGCTCAACGTGAGTGCTGGAAACTGAACTTGGGTCCTTGGCAAGAGCAGTATGTTCTCTTAAGCTCTGAGCCATCTCCATCTCTCCAGCAGCAGGTCCTTCTAGAAGACTCTGTGAGAAGCTTAGTGAAAGGTCTGAAGGCAGAGAGTCCTCTTGCCAGGGAAGTTAGAAGCCCTGTCTGCAGCCCCTAGGTCTCTCCCTGGCATGCCTTCAGACCACATGCTGAGACCGGGATCACAGTTACTGGACAGCTGGGTAATCTCCTCCACACAAGAGGCTAAGTGTTGGGACATCAGCAGAGGTGACAGAAGGTCAAGAGTGAGGAGAGACACTCCAGGAACTAGGGCTGGGAAAGAGCAGAGTCTGGGGTTGTCATTGTGTTGGCAAGAACAGTGATCCAGTATTCAGAATTTGGTATGGTTTTCCAGTTAGACTGGCTAGCCTCTTCTATGTCTTGGCTCTTTGGAACTAGCTAAATCCTGCAAGCTTAGCCAGCCTCAGTTTCCCCATTCATGTCACTTACTAGGCTTACAGGGTAAGGGCTTGGCAGGATGGTGGACGCGGGGTGGTTCAGCCGTGCTTGGCTCCCTTCAAGCTCCCCAGGGAGTAGAAATAAGAACTAATCTTTGAAGTTGGGACTTGAATAAGAATGCAATGTTTCTAGAAAAAGACCAAGAGCATTCTATCCTACAATTCACCGGCACCTCAGGCTTCCTTACCCATGGGCAGGCCTCAGGCTCAGTGTCCTTACCCCAGCCTGTGGAGGGCCCCAGGGCTATGCAATTGAACTTCAAAGGACCCTTCTAATAGATGTAGCTTCCTGCAGCTGAGCAGCCCTGATTCCCTCAGGCCTGAAAACCTGGGGAGCAGAGGCTGACACAGTGCCCAGGCCCTGGGCTTATCTGAGGGCCTTCCTAGAGTTGGTCATTCAGGTTCTAACTGCCAGAAGGAGGCCAAGAATCTTCTGTGATTCTTCAGTGAATTAAATTAAATCCCCAGACATTATAGCCCAGGGATGGATTTGGAGATCAGAGGGGTTGAGAGGAGATAAGAATGCTGATAAATCAGGTTTCACATGGGAATGTAACCCACTAACCCTTCTAGTCCCAGGAACATGAGGCAGTTGGCTCCTCCAGAAAGCCCGCCAGGACTGCCTCAGGTGGTGTAGCCTGTACTACAGAAGCTTCAGAGTATAAGCAGAGGGGGCAAGGGAGAACACAAAAGAGGCAGGGACCAAGGGACCAAGGACAGGTCCAGGGCCCCATGGATGCCTTAAGAGGTAGTGGCCAGGCACAAGGGGCTTAGAGGCCCTGCGTGGGGCTGCCCCACAGCAGGGGCAGGTATTTTTAGATAGGCTCAGGTGCAGACTGAGACATTATGCCAGGTGGTTAATATTTAATCCCCCCTTAATCATTAACTCTCTAGCTGGCTGGGGAGGACAGAGCTGTTGTCAAATCAGTAACCACAGGCTAAGGAACAATGTCCACAGATTTCTTTGCCTCTCCCTGCTAGACTGGGGGTGCTGGCTGTGTGTGTGGGGGTCACCCATGGCCCATGATGACTGCAGGGTGTGGACACAGTAGAGATAGAATCTCCTCCAGAATCCCGCCACCTTCTAACCCAAGGGTCCTTGTGGGTGGGCAGTCACTGGAAGTGGTGCCCATTCAGACCTGAGGGTTCCAGCCCCTGTTCCCTCTCTTTCCAGGTCTTGAGGCTTTGGGCAAGTCACACAGCCTTCCGGAGCTTCCGTCTCTTCATCTGCACAATCAGGAAATGTTTTCACAGCTTGAAGGAGTGTCATGAGATTTAAATGAGATGGGAGCATACAAAGAAGTACTTTTTCGACTGAAGACTGAGACAGTAAGCTGGTTAGAGACAGCACCAACTACAAAAAGAGGCGGTCACTGTAAAAGGTGCAAAGTTGAAAGAAGATAGTGAAGACAGAGCCATAAAAGGCGCAAAGATGAAAGAAGAAAGTTAGCGATCTTGTTTCCACTCCCTGAAATGCCACCCTTCCCAGCAGAGCTGATTTTAATTCAGGTAATCAAATGGTTATTACTGAGTCTGTTAGCCCAGGTTCCAAATGGGGCTGCATGTGAGGAAAAAAAAAAGCCAACCTTGCCTTTCGGGGAGCAAAGGTGACCAGACTCCAGGGCTGAACCAGAACAAGAGAGGCAGTGTTTGTGAGGAAGGTCAGCAGGTCAGGGCCGCAGGGTCAGCAGGGAGGAAGGACAGTGTGGGCAGAGGATCAGAGCAGGCTTCAGGGGTGAGTCAGCAAGAGATGAATGGGAGTCAGGAGGAGGACCTAGGTGTCATGCAAGTGTGCAAGCTAATATGTACCATGTCACCTTTGCATACTTGATGTGAGCACACTGCAGATTGCCCACATGCAGTCTGTTCCAAGTGTGCACATGATTTACACTCACAATCCAACTGGCCAACTGTACCCCCACGCACGTACGTGGGGGTGGGCACCCATAGACACATGGTACACCAACACACTCAGTGAGTGCTCGAGTTTCCTCTGACTCTGGCCTTGAGAACTTAGCATGCCTCTTCTCTAGACTGTGCTGAGCCTGAGTGGGAGCTGAAGGGAGGGAGCTTGGTGTAGGCAAAGAGCCAGAACATCCCCAGACAAGAACAGGAGAGGCAGGCCTCAGAGAAGATGGGGAGACAAGTGGGACTCCTTGGAAGAAGTCGGCATGCAGCTTGTCCTTAGGAAGGAGGGATTTGAGGGGAAGAGATCCTGGGAAGCGAGCCCCCAGATTGCAAGCATCCAATCTCCTTTGAGAGCCCCACCTACATCCCAAGCTCAGTTCCAGCCTAGGCTCACAGAGCCAAAAAGAAGCCAGACATCTAAGAAATCAGGTTAAAGATCAATAGAATAGAATTCTGTCCTTCCCTGTGCCCCTCCCAGAGGGTTCTCTTGGGCCATATGGGCCTAGCGGCTGCTCTGAGATGTCTGTTTGCCAAGACGTCTCTGCAGAAAGCCAAGCCTGACATAGGTCCCTGCTCTTAGAATCTTAGTTCTGTTTGATCGGTACAGGTAATAAAAGACTGGCACAGTGACCCCGTGTAACAAATTCCATCATCAGCTCAGAGTTCACACTGGATCCTGAGTCCAGAGCCTAAACCCTGCCTCTGTCAATTTCCATGTGTGTGACCTTGGGACTGCTTCCTGACCTCTGTGTACCTTAGTTTCTTATGTAAGGGGACCAGGAGTGTGACTTTTAATGAAACTCAGAGCCCAAGCACTATGCCACAGTGAGTGCTACAGCTGTTTGAAGGAGAACATGTTCTTGACTGACATGTTCAAGGAGGCTTCTTAGAAGAGAGGTCATGTCCTATAACCCCTTGGAGGACTAGTAGCATCCCCAGTGGTCTGAGGGAAGAAAGGTGCCTCTTCTCTGAGGAGGGACAAACAAGAGACAGGAAAGGTCAAGCAAGGGACCATGAGGGGATTCCTGTGGCCACAGCAGTTGCTAGAGATGGTCATTCCTGAGGTACAAGAGGAGCAAGGGCAAGAGGGGCCTGAGCCTTTGATTGCAATGGGACTGGACAGCTGGTGCAGGGCCTGCAACTGTGCGTCCCCAACTGGACTCAGCGCACACCCTCCAAGAAGCTTCTTTGAAGATGCCCACCGGGGTCCCTTCTAAAGTCCACCTTCTGTGCCTCTGTTCCGAGGACCTTGGATCAGTCATCTCTTGGCCTCTTTCTTTTCATGTACCACGTGGACACAGGAATACGTGCCCACCATCCTTGTTCATGGTGGTAGGCAGTGTGGGAGGACACCCCCGCTGCTTTTCCGGACAATATATGATGGCCCAAGGTCAGGTGTGGAGGCACATGGTCGGGGAGGAGTCAGCTGAAGTTCTGTCTCCTACTTCCCTGGGGGCGCCTCTTGGCTTATCTGAGCCCACACAGAGCTGGGGTGGGCGAGGAAGGGTGCTGCTCCTCCAGCAACCAGATAGCCGTTGAGGGGTGATAAAGAACACAGGACAGCAACTGGCTGGAGGAGACAGGGACGAGCACGATGATGATGGGCTGAGACTGGAGTTGCTAAAACCGTCACTTCTCTGATCCTTTTCCCACCTCATCTCACCCTCCAGGCCAGTTGGGTGCAGCCCACCACCCATACCTACCCCTCCCGGGCAGGAGAAAAGAAAAGAGGCTGTTAAGGGCAGTGGTGGCCTTTGGTCACTGCTTCAGGGCAGCAGAGGCCAGTCTTCAGAGTAATCACAGGGGAACCAACCAACTGGCCTGACTTTGCCTGGGGCTTTCCCAGATTTCTCATTGAAAGCGATCCTGGGAAACTCCCGCAGGCTCAAGACTGCAGGACAGCTTGCCAGGGACCATCCAGGTTTTAGAACTGAAAGTCCCTCAGACAAACCCCTTCGTCCTGGGCATCCAGGGGGAGGTCACTTTGGGGGTGAAGGAATAAATGTAGGGTGGGCAATCAAGGAAGCATATAAGAGAGGTAGGAGCCCAAAGCCCCTTTAGTTCTGAGCTCTTCCACCTGGACATCCTTCATCTGTACCAGAGGGACCTGCTTTACATGTGGAGGTGACCAATATGGAGCTGCATCCCCTTCCACAGGGGGCCTCTGTACCCACTGAGGTTGGGATGATTAGAAGGATCCCTGTGAATTTGCTTGGGCCTCCTCTGCTGCTTCCAGCCATCTGAGAGAAACCTGGCTCTCAGCTCTGTGCAGGGGCTCTGTGCACAGCACCATTTGCTTGTGAGTAGCTACCTAGGACAGATGTGACCAGCTGAGCTCTGAGACAGCAACTACTCAAATTCAAAGTCAGGCTGCATTCGCCCGTAAAAAGGTAAGGATGTCCCAGAGACTCCTGGCCCTCAGAGCCCCAGTTCAAATGGGTGTGTCTCAGTCCATATAGACTAAAGTCCACGGGGGGGGGGGGGGCGGCAAAAACAGGGCCTGAGAAGAGCAGCTTGGCATCTGAAGGCACCTGAAGTGTTGCAGAGGGCCTGAGGGAAGAGCAAGGCAGTGACATGCAGACCTCCACTGATAATCCCTACAGGTCAGATTTGTCTGAGAAACCAGTGACCTCTGGGGAAGCAGCCTTTCCCTGTGTCCGCAGAAAGACCCTTCTAGACTGGCTAGAAAGTCTTACTTCTCTGGGGACCCCAAGTGGCAAAGTCTGTTCATGAAAGTGGATGTGGTGTTTCTACCAACATCAGGGGTGGTTGAAGAGAGCTGGTCACATTCTAACACCAGACCTTTTGTGCTCTCTAGAAACCTTCCCGTCCATCTGCTGCCCGACCCCGCTTCAGGTTTCACATCCTAAGGCTTTGGCTTCTTCACTTCTCACAAGCCTGGTCCCTGTCTGGTTACCTGTGAGTCACCAACACCTCCCAGGTAGTATGCTCAGTGGATGTTTGGAAGGGTAAAGTGTGGTTGGAGATGAGTCCCCCAACAATGACCATGAAGTTTCAGACGGCTGGGGGAGGGGGTTGGCAGGGAAGAAGGACTGGTAAGGGGGTCAACAACCAAGGTGTTTTCAGCAGCCCCAACCCCTGTGTGTGTCTGACAGCCTTCCCTCTCTCCCTTAGGACCCAGACTCGGCCCTGAGGCCAAACTGTGTGAACAAATGGTACTGATGGGCCAGGAATGGGATGGAATCCCCCCAGACAGACTGGCCAAAGGGCCTGTCCATTGACTTGCCAGGTCCACAGGAAGCCACAGGGAATGTGGAAGCAGAGGCTGGCCAGGGGAGGGGCAGGCTGGGGAAGGTCCAGCTCTAGGAACAGTGTGGGTGCTGAGGACAGGCCAGCCAGGACTGCCTGGCCTTTGAAGGGCTGGCTTTCCTGAGGGGGACACTTTAATCGCCCCCAATTAAACCATTGCGGAAGCTTTTAACAGCCCTATAGGCCTTTTAAGGACTGCCCTTTTGTTAGGCAGCCAAGCTGTTATGCAAAAAGAGAGCTGGCCAGGGCCTCTCGCCACTTTCTCTGGGCCCCAAGGCCAGTGGCTTCCAGCTCCTGGAGCACCCTCTGAAGCTGCTTCTTTGGGAATCAAAGGCTAAGGAACCTGCTTTGATCTGGGGCTGTCCCCCAGATGGAGTACCCCACGCACACCTTGGGCCTTAGAGGCTTGCCTTCCCACTCTTTCCAGTGCAATCCTGTGGTCCTTGGAAAGGTAGGACCCTGCTAAGAAGTTCCAGAAGTGGTCTTGGGGGTGGTAAAAGTCTCTGTTGTATCCTTGACCCTTCCTGGCCCCACTGTTTCAGCCTCCTCTGCGTCTTGGTGGGGAGTAGAGGGCACTGTGACCCAGATGACGTCTTCAGATGGTTGTCACCTGGAAGCCCTTAGAAATTCAGGCCTCATCCCTCCCTTAGGACCAAAATGCACCTTCTGACAATCTCCTAGAGGAAGGGCCGGGAGTCACTGTATTCCTGTCCTCTCTCCCCAGGCTCCACCCTTGCCCCAGTGCAAGACCAAGTGTAGATCTGATATTAGCTGATCGAGTATGGGCAGTGCTCCCTTTACTTTTTAAGGTTTCTACCGCATGTGTATGCTTTAAAACAACAGAGCCCACTGTAAATTGAAGCTTCTAGAGGAACCCAAATGGCAGACTTCCGTTTGGTCATTTGGGTAACATAAAAACCCTCCATCCTTGGTATGCACATCTGCTCCTTCATTTTGTCCCCACGGTGGCCTGAGGGACAATGGACAGACCTCTCCATTATACAGAAGAAGAAACTGAAGCCCAGGAAGGTTTGTGGAGCAGACAGGAGGCAGCGACAGGTTAGGAGGGATCTCAGGAGCCTCAGGTCAGCGTTGCCACACAGCCGTGAACTGAATCTACTGTGCAAGAGTTAGGGCCACAGTATGGTTCTGATTATACTACCAATAATATACATGTGTGAAGAGTCTGAAGGTCATGTGTGACTTCTGTCAAGGCAAGAGAAGCTGGAAGTTTCCAGAACACCTTTCTCCTACCGCCGCCATATCCTCTTTCTTCCTGTTCACAAAAGCTGCAGGTTGCTAAGCACCCACCACACATGCTTCGTGCTCTGTGCCACCCCACTCAGGCCCCATAGCTGCTCTCCTCCTCCCTTCCAGGTACGGCCACTGCTTTCTGCTGCATTCCTTGAAGCTGGTTCCTTGAAAACAAAGCAAGGTCTAGCGCACTGCAGATGCCTCAGGTCCTGTTAGAGCAAAGGTCTTCCATGACTGCCCCAGGACAGACAGCCTGGCTCAGCCTGAGGACACCAGTTTAGGAATGGTAGGAAATTTCTGAATGTTTTCAGGTTTGAACTTGTGGTCCCATCATGGGCCAGTCTTGAGCAGCTGGGTGTCCAAAAGCCTTTGCTCCAGACCATGCAGCAGCCTCTAAATATATGAATAGAGGGTGGGGAACAGCCAGGGTCCCAGGAGGCTGTGGCGTGGCCCATGAGGAAGGCTGGGTGATGGAGCTATGTAGTGCACAGTTTGGCTAGCTTATTCTAGAAAGGGCAGAGAATAAACCATAGGGTTTCAGGGGGCTTATGGTCTCTGGTCTCTGTCACAGCTATCCAATCTTGCACACCATGACTTTATTGCTGGGGCCAAGGATGGAGCTCAGTTGCTAGAACACCCGCCTAGCATGCACAAAGACCTAGGCTGATCCCCAGCCCTGCATAAATGGGGCATGGTGACATACCATGTTGTCATTCCAGTGCTCCAGAGGTAGAGGCAAGAAGATAAGAAGTTCAAGATCATCATTGGCTGTATAATGAGTTTGAGGTTAGCCTAGGCTACATGAAACCCCCTGAAGAAAGAAAAAAAAGAAAATTTCATTTTGTGGACGCTGAAATTTCCCATGCATGCACATATGCATGTTCAGGTGTGTATGTGTGTGGATAGATGTGTTCATGTGTGCATGTGTGTGTGGAAGCCAGAGGTCAACGTCATGTGTCATCCTCGGGGGCCATTCACCTTGTTTTGTGAGACAAGATCTCTCAGTAGGACCTGGGGTAGATAACTGGGTAAGACTGACTGGCCAGCGAGCCTCAAGTGTCCTCCTGTGTCTGTCTCCTTAGTGTTAGGACTACAAGCACTTGTTACCACACCTGGCTGTTTACATAGGTGCTGGGAATCAAACTCAGGTCCTCATACTTTACTGAGCTATCTCCTCAGTCCTGGACACTGAAAATTTAATTTCTTTGTTTTTTAAGATAGAGTCTTATCTAGTCTGGTTTGGCCTTGAAATCCTGATGCTCCAGCCCGTACTTCCAGGGGGGATCACAGCACATGCCATCATGCTGCCTTGCATGCTTTCTTTGGATGTTGTTTTGTTTTGTTCTTCATGTTAAAAACATGCTAGTTCTTGCTGCGGGAAGGCAGATGGCAGGTGGGACTGGCCATAGTCTGCTGGAGAAAGGTTTAGAGGTCAGCTATCAGGCTTGGATTCAAGTGTTGGTTATCTCATGAACCAACAGTGTAATTTGGGGCATGCCAGCTAACTTCTCTGAGTCTCTTTTTCCTTTCTGTCATTCAGAGAATGTGGCATCTGTAGCTCAAGAGTCACTTGAGACTAAGGGAGTGAACATCCTGCTCCTGTCAGTGACTGGCAAGTATACCCTACTGGGAAGCAACAACCATTGCCACAGGCATTGGGCGCTCAGTGCAGGGGGCTTGTGCTTGTGCTTGAGAGGTCAGGGGTGCCTTCACGGAGGAGGCAGGGTGAACTGACAAGAAGCCATCTGAGATGGACAGGTAACAGTTTGGAGAGGCCAAACCAAGGAAACTGGCCTTAGTCCTGGGGTGTGGTCACTGAAGGCCTGAAGACGGGCCCCCTCTGAGGCAGGATGGAGGGGAGGAGGGTGAGGAAGACACTATAGCTTAGGGACTTGAAAGGGTTACTGGGGAGTCCACATGAGGGCTCTGGGGGGCCCAGGGGAGTGTCAAAGTCCACAGATGAGAGCAAAGCCAGATGTTGCATTTTGTTAAGTCCCCTTAAGGGTCCAAGTTGACCTGCCCCCCACCCTTAAAAGATTTATTTATTTTAAATTTTGTTTTAACTTCCTATGTAGACCAAACTGGCCTCGATCTCATAGGAATTTGCCTGCCTCTCTGCCTCCCTAGTGCTGGGATTAAAGGCATGTATCACCATGCCTGGATTCAAAGATTTATGTTTATTTTTATCTGTGTGTGTGTCTGTGTCTGTGTGTATATGCCACATTTGTGCAGATGCCCTCAGAGGCCAAAAGAGAATATTGAATCCCCCGGAACTGGAGTTCTCACCAGCTATGAGCCACCTAACGTGAGTGCTGGAACCGGAAATCAGGTTTTCTGGAAAAGCAGCAAGAGCTCTTAACCACTGAGCCATCTTTCCAGACCCTCCTATTAGTTTATTTATTTTTAAATATTTCTATTTAATATTTTTATTTTATGTGCATTGCTTGCATGTATGTAAGTGCATCCATGTTGTACAATACCCGTGGAGGTCAGAAGAGGGCATCAGATTCCCCTGGAACTGGAGTTATATACAGTTGTGAGCTGCTATGTGAGTGCTGGGAATTGAACCTGGGTCCTCTGCAAAAGCAGCCAGTAGTCTTAAGTGCTGAGCCATCTCTCCAGCTCCCCTCTTCTTTAAAAACATTTTTAAAAATTTATTTTTATCTATGCATATGAGTGTTTTGCCTACATGTGTATAAGTGTACCATGTGTGTGCAATACCTACAGAATCCAGAAGGCTTCAGATCCCCTATAACTGGAGTTATAGACAGGTGTTAGCTACTATGTAGATGCTGAGAGTTGAACCCAGGTCCTCTATAAGAGCAATCAGTGCTCTTAACCACTGAGCCATCTCTCCAGCCCCACCTTCTTTTTGATTGCCATCACCTTTTAGCATTTCCACTTTAATAATCTGAGAGAGTGGCCTGTTGTTAGGCTGAGTCCTCCTGTTCCTACCATGTCCTTACAGATATGGGTCTCTTTGCTCCACTGTGCTGATTGGTGGGAAGAATCTGAACAAAGCTGAACCAATCAGAATCCTTCTCTGAGAGTGTACACTTGGGATCAGAAAGAATGTGAGAGAGTATGTGAAGAGAGCAACACACTGTGAAATGCAGGCCTGGGCAGCAGCTATGTCCCTTGGCACACGGGGAAAGTCAGGGAATCCCTGAAGGAATTGAAGTTGATCCCAGTGGGAAACAAAGGAGAGATTAAGTGCTTCGAAGGCCAGAGTTCCTGCTCCTCACGTTAAGTGGTTTGATGACTGGGTTTTTCCTTGTTGGAAAGAGTGAACTGAATTCTTTAAATGAACTCCTCTTTTCCTAAAACCAGTTTTGAGGTTCCTTGTGAGCAAAGCAAGGTTGACCAAAAGCACTATCATGACTTCCTGGGTGTGTCTGTTGGCTTTCCAGCCTTCACTTAACATAGCTCTCAGGGAAGCTATGAACTGTGGTTCCCATTAGGCCTGGAGTCCTCTTTGACTGGCATTAGTTATTGTGCTGGTTATTGTTGGTCAACTTGACACAAACTAGAGTCACCTGGGACGTCAACTGAGTGAGGCATTTCCTCAATCAGACGGACCTGTGAGCTTATTTGTGAGGCGTTTTCTTAATTGTGAATTGATGTAGGAGGGCCGGCTCACTGTGAGTGGTGTCATCCCTGGGCAGGTAGACATGGGCTATAAAAGAAAAGTAGTTGAGCAAGTGCTCCATGTTCTCGACCTCAATTCCTGCTCCAGTTCCTGCCCTGACTTCTCCCAACCATGGGCTGTGACTTGTAATATGAAATAAACCCTTTCTTCCTCGAGTTGGTCTGGTCGTTGTCTGTTTTGTCACAGCAGCAGAAAGCACCCTAGAACCCAGTCTCCCTTTTTTCCCATGTTTAAAATTCATTCAACGCCTGCAAATTTCCAATTCAAAGAGACCTCTGTTAAACTTAGGACAGACATAGCCAACTGCCTCCTTGATGTAGTTTCCTCAAGCAGAGCTCTAGCACTAACCTCCTATTCTCTTAAACCCTCAGTCTGTCCCTCCCCTGAAATTTCCTCCCTCAGTAAACTTGTCCTTCTGTCCACCCTGGGCTCCGTGGCAAAATCTGAATCAGTTGTCACCTTCTCCATGACCTCCATAGCTGCCTGTCACCGGTCACCGTTATACTCCCTCTCCAAGCATGTCTGCATTCTCTCCCCCTTCTTGTAGCTCAGCCTCCTTCCTGGTCCAAACACACACCCCTCTCCTGGAAGTCAGCTTCTTCCTGACTCCTCAGATCTCCACCAAGTAAGTCATTATCCATTCAGCTACATTTCCAAGCTGTGTCCCTCCCGTGCACAAAGTCACTCAGTGCTTCTAGTCTACAGTCCTTCTAAGGTCTGGTGATCTCACTGGCTTCAGCCCTTCTGTTCTCCAACCACATCTTGGGTGTCTCTTTTGCTTCCATACTATGGCTGTCTTTCAATATGAAGTGTACCACACTCGTATGACCTCAGGGCCTTTGTATGTGCTACTTTAGCTGTCTAAATAGTATCCTCGCTCCTTTCTACTTCCCAGTTCCTCTGATTCCTAGAAAACCTTCAGGTTATGGCTCCCCCTTCAGGAATATTTTCTCTTGAGCCCTTCAGGAAAAAGTATGGTCCTAAAGCTTCCTTCCCTTCTCTGTAGCATTTGGGTATTCTGGGTTTGGATGTATTTAATGTGTCTCCCTCCTAGACTATTCTCTCAGAGCAGGGATCAGCTCTGTTCTGGTCATCACTGTGCCTGTGGCACCTAGCACAAGGTCAGGCATGGAGCAGGTGCTCAGACATACTTGCTGAATAAGCATGTGAGTGACAGAGGCTTGGATAGGACCCAAGACTTGTCCAGGGCATCACACTACTAGTCAATGGAGAGGCCTAGACTTTACCCTAATCTCTTGGACCCTAAAGTGGGCATCATTGAAGGTGGAGAGATGGTTCAGCAATGAAGAGCACTTATTGTTCTTGGAGATGACCCAAGTTTGGCTCCTGGCACTCATGCTGGATGGCTCACAATTTCCTGTAACTCCAGCTCCCAGGGATTTGATTCTCCTGGCTTTCACAGGCACCTGCACTCACGTGCATATACCTCCACACAGGCACACACACACATACATACATCATCTATTTAAAATGAAATAGATCTTTAGAAATAATTAAATAAAGCGTGCATTTGAACTTCTTTGTACTATAGGCCTCCATGAGGTGACCAGTAGGAAGAGGCTGAGCAGTCAGGCTTCAGACCTGAGACTCAGCCAAAAGGACAAGACAGGTGGGGTGTGACACTGAGCCACTGTGGACCGAGTCAGGCTGAAGTAAGAGGACACCGGGTGCGTGGGCACAGATATCGAGGCAGGGGTTGTTCAGGGCCGGAGGACGAGTGGCTGAGGGCTAGAACTGGCTGCAGTTGAGCAAGGGTAGGGTGTGGGGAGCAGAAGAGAAGGCCTGCGAAGGCCAACAGATCCCTGTTTCCACACCCAGGCTAGCCACTCAGAACTTTGTCTGGGTTGTGCCTTGTTTTGTCCCATCAAGCAAGGCAGGGATTTTTTTTTTTTTTTTTCTGACAAGGAAATGGAGTGTCAGAAAGAGGAGCTAACTTTCTAGAGCCTCCAACTGGAGTATCAGAAGCCAGACTCAAATCTGCAGCTCTGACTCAGTAAACCAGCTATTTAGTTGCGTCCACTCATTTCTTTTTCTTTCTTTTTGGTACTGGGGATTGAACCCAGGGCTTGTGCGTGGTAGGCGAGCACTACACTGCTGACTGAGCTCCATCTCCAGCCTCCCAAACAAGCAATTTGGATAAACAGTCCATATGAGAGCCTGGTAGGCCTGGCCTCACTGCAGGGGGGGGGGGGTTTGCAACCAGGCCACCCCTCTCTACCACCACTTCGTCCCCATGGGCCCAGCATTTAACAATTTCAAAAGCTCTTTCTGGAAGCCCCACTGCTTCAGCAGTGGCCCAGGTGAGCAGATCCCCAGCTGGGGGCTGGCGCCTACCTTCCTAGAGGATAGCCCAGCACAGCTTCCATGAGAAAAGGAGTTTAGGGCCCACAAGCAGATCCTGCTGGGGTCCATCAATGCCCTCCCTCAGGGGTGCCAAGGGAAGGAGCTGGGCCCACTGGGGCTTGTAGGAGGGGCCACAGATGAATATCCCTTCTGATCCTGACCTGGGGTGCCGGGTATATTTAACACACTATAGTGCCCCAAAACTTTAAAAAACCCTTTTAACAATACTTACACATAGGTCTTTAAACAAAACAAAACAAAACATTGAACATCATTAAAACTGGGTGTGGTGATGTACACCTGTAGTCCCAGGAGGGGCAGAAGTTCAAGGCTATCAACCACATAGCAACTTTGAGGCTCTGGACTACATGAGACTGTCTCCAACAAAAAAGAAAAAAAAAAAATACACACATCATTGGAGTTTAGGATATAGTTCAGTGGTAGAGCACAAAGCTTGAACTGAACAACATACACACACACACACACCACACGCTGCATGAGCAAAAGAATCCCATGATTTATATAGCCTTTAATTTTTTTAAGCATATTTAAAATTTTTTTATATAGCCTTTCAGAAAGATGAAGTTACTAATTCTCAGAATACCTTTATGATGAAGATATTTTATTCCAACATTTAACAGAAGGGGACCCTGGAACTTGCTCAAGGTCACTGACCTCCTCCCGTGGGGAACTGTCTTTGAGGGGAGGGAGCTCAGAAAGCAGCTGCCTCCAGGAGCCCACTTTGTCCATGCCCTTCTCTTTTCTCATGCTTGCCCAGCTCTTAGTCCCTCAAGAGAGCAAGAGGTTGCCCCTTAAGAAGGGGATGTAGGCAGAGATAATCCAGTTGTTCAGGGCCTGGCCCAGCTGTTGGGAAGCCAGGATTGTACCCAGCCTGCTCTGGGGCAGTGCTTTAAGAAAGAACTGGAGCCCCAGAGGCCTGTTGTTTGTAGGAAAACAATGAGTCAGCCTTGGGGAGGGGGGGGTCCGGGTGGCCCTGAAGCCCTGCCTCCTCAGTTTTTCCCAAGCTGGCTCTGTATATCTCCCAGGCCATCCTGCACCCCTGTTAACCCCCTTCCTCAGCCTTTGGTCTTTAGAAGGATCAGCTAATTTCCTTTTTCTTTGTTTGGCTATGATAGGAAAAGTATTGAAAAATAGAAAGTGCCCTAGACGGGAAAACACTCTGAAGCTGAAACCTGAAACCCAGCGAGCTGTGCCAGCACCCCAGCTAGAGGTGGCAAGCCAGCCAAGATTCATTCTGGGCCCCAGTCCCTGGTGCTGCTTAGGGTGGCACCTGAAGCCTGTCAGTGGAGGTGAGGGCTTGGAGGGCCTGGGGGTGGGGTAGACCACTGGAAGTCACATAGCTGGGAAGGAGGAGGGACAGATCCTGAGGGAAGGTCGCCAGCACTGGCCCTCAAATGGGAAGAGGTTGTACCCACAGACTTCCTTTTTACTTTTAGTATTTTTATTTTTTCGGGTTTTGGGGATGGAAGCCAGGCTCTCATATATGCTAGGCTAGTCACCTGCCTCCACACTAGACCCCCTACCCAGACTTCCTTTTTGAAAAAAATTTCCATTGCCAAGGTACCATGCATATCCATTCTTATGTAGCCCCAGGGTCCCTAGCAAAGCCACCAGGATAAGGGAAGATAGTCTAAGCCTGGTCCTCATTAGCCCATGTGGCTCCCAACTGAGCCACAGTGGGTGTCACAAATCACCCCTGTCTTCTGTGCTCTGCAACTCTGAGGCCACTTCTTCCTAGTTAGCCAGGAAAGAAAATGACTTCCCCTGGTGAGAAAAGGAGAGGGAATTTTCTAGAAGTCACAGAAAAAATTCATTCATTCATCAAAAGCTTGCTGGGTGACAAACTCCAGAGATGAGACCAGGGGCCCAAGAGCCAGCTGTGTGAACAGATAATTGTTCTACAATAGAGACCTGACCAAGCCTTATCTGTCTTGTGTGCAAAAGGGACACTGAGGGGCCTGGCCTAACTTGGTCAGGAGGCTTCCTAGAGGAGATAGTAAGAGCTGGGTTTTAGCCAGGCCTGGGCTACTTAGGAGGCTGAGGCAGGAGAATTGTTTCAAGGCTAGTCTGAGTAACTTAGTGAGACAATCAAAAGATAAATTAAAAGAGTACTGGATATATTTAGCTTAGTGGTAGGAAATTTGCACCTGCCAGAGAGAGAGAGAGAAGAGAAAGAGAATGAGAATGGGCGTGAACTGGGTCCTAAAGACTGGGTAGGATGACAGAGAAGGTGTCGGTCACTGGTGCTAGGCTCCAGCCATGCCCACAGTCACTGGGCCCTGGTGGGCTCTAGGTCTTGTTCTACAGAACCATTCCATCAGCATTCTTTTTCTGTTTTTGTTTTGAGATACAGTGTCACTATGTATCTGGGGGGGAGGGGGGAGAAATGAGACACACACAGGTGAGCCTGGAAGTCACTTTGTAGACAGGCCCTTCCCACAGAGCTCCACCTGCCTCTCCCTCAAGAGTGCTAGGATTAAAGGCATACACCATCAAGTCCAGATAAAATGCAGGACTTGGGAGAGGAGGAAGCCTGTCCCTGCCTCAGCAAGATCCAGTGCTTGGGGACATCAGTCACTCAACAGCAGCAACATCACACATGCTGTTCTTCCAGGTCCACCGCCCTTGGAGTTTCCCTTTGGACTCTTCTAAATACTTAGGTGCTATCTTCTCCCTATTGCTAGGTCTCTGAGGCTCCGGGAGACACTTGTCATTTCCCAAAGGAGTAGGTATGGTACTGAGAACATACCAGTATTCACTTAGAATTTGCTGAGACTAATTCATCTCAATAGAGAAAATTTGTTCTCTCCAGTTTCTGACATGCTGTGAAACCAGAGCACAGACAGAATTTTTAATGGAAGTAGGCAGTTTCCAAAGGGCACACAGGGCCTTCCAGCCCCTGTGAATGCAGAGATGGACCCAATGAACTTTTACCATGAAAACACTGTCACTGTGAGCCTAGTAAAGTGCCAACTGCCGAGCCTTTAAGGCCTCAGCTTTGTATCCAGGGAGGCAGAGACCTCTATAGGCTGCCAGTCGTCCCAGATGAACCAATCACCAGAAGCTGTCTGGGACTAAAAGACGGGAGGAGTAGGGCTCTGGAGAAGGTGGGAGGTGTCTAGCGTTACCAGGAACCTGTGGCGCTAGGTTTTGTCTGGCAGGATTACCCAGGTATAAGCAAGACCAGGTCCAGGGCAGGGAGGAAGAGACCTTAGGGGCTATTTCCCTTTGGGGGACTTCACTCAGTGTGAGTAGTTCAGGTTGAGAAATGAGGTCAGGCCTGGGAGACCTGAGTAAGCAGGGGCATGCATTTGGTGGGTTGGTTTTATTTCTTGGGCTTCTTTGTTTTCCTTTGGCCCTTGCCTGAGGACGCACAGCTCTTTAGGGAGTTTCATCTGCCTCAGCTGCATGTCCCACACCTTGGGCATGAACTAGGATCAGATTCACTATGCAGAGAGGGGAGGGGGAGACACTGAAGTCCTGGGGTTTAGTGAAGGTGCTTGCTCCCCTCGGCAGCCCCCCCCCCCCCCCCCCCCCCCCCCCCCCCCCCCCCGCAGTGGGTAGCACAGGTCACCACTGGGAGGATTTCTTCCTTTTATTTCTGGCAAGGGCTGCTGGAGGGGAGTTCCCCTTCTCTGTTTGTTTTGATTCTGTTGTTTTCTTAAAGACAGGAAGGAAAGCCATCATCACTTTTTCGGTTCTGTGAACAATAAAGGCTGGCAGGAGGATGTTCCCCAGGCCAAGCCCACACCTCCTCCTCTCCCTTCCCCCAGCCCTCCTCCCAGCAGTTCTGGACCTGGGGAGACCCCCACAACAGAGATTAGGCCCTATGGTGTAGAGCTGGCTTTAGGGGCTCTCAGTCTTTGAATTGCTTTTGACTTCTTTGAGGCTTGTGTATAAAAGGAGCCTGTTGAGGTTAAAGATAAAAAATACAAAGTTGTTACGCTGGTACTGAACTTGTAGTAGGTGTTCCAGAAAGGTTCTTCCTTTGCTTCCTTCCTTTGGGGGACATATACCTTTGGCCCAGAAGCCCAGTCGGAGGAGCAAGATGGGGCTCCTCTCTCTTTTCCATACAAAGCTGATTCCTTCCACAGCAGACCTGTAAATTTGCTGGCCATGCCAGGCTCCAAAAGGCTTGAGAAACAAGAAACTGATGGCAGGTGAGCCTGTGTGGCTGCTTAGTTCCTAGAATTCTCCTTGCTGTGCTGGGAGACAGGCTGAGCTTGTCCCCTAGTGTCTCCAGAGCTCCCTGCCTGTACCACCCCCCACAGGGGCTGCTCCTCTTCCTCCTCCTCCTCCTCTTTCTCATCTTCCTTCTTCCTTCTTCCTTCCTCTTCCCTCTCTCCTCCTTCTTGAGACTGGGTCTTATATTTCCTGGCTTGCCTAGAATGCTCTATGCAGACTAGGCTGGCCCTGAACTTATGTCAGTCCTCCTGCCTCTACTTCCTGAGTGCTGGAATGCTGGATGCCTCCCGCTCCCCCAATCTCCCTTCTGCTTCTTACTATGGAGCCCTGGCTGTCCTGGAACTGGACTTAGATCAACGGTCCTCAAACAGGTGTAGCTCCCCCTACCTTGGTGTAGTGATATTATAGGCATGTGCCACCCACCACAACTGGCCTTGTGGCTGCTTTCATAGGGGTGAAGAGCTACCCTGACCTGACAGACAAGGAACCCCAGGAGCTTTAGTTGTACCCACCGTGCCCCATCTTGCTCTGAAACTTTGCCAAGTCTTACTTCTCAGGGCCTCAGAGTCCTAGTAGTTCCTGAACTCTTGAAATACAAACACTCTTTTAGGGGCTGGAGAGATGGTTCGGCAGTTAAGAACACTGACTGCTCTTGTATAGGACTGGAGTTGGGTTCTTCATACCCATATGACTGCTAACAACCATTCCAAACGCCAGTTCCAGGAGATCCACTGTCCTCCTCTGGCCTCTGTGGGCATTCCACACATGTGGCACACCTATATACATGTATGCAAAACATTCATATACATAAAATTAAAAATAAACATCTTTTAGAGAGATAACACATTCTGTAGGCCTGGTCTGCCAGATACCAGCTAGACTTAAAATCCTAACTGAGGGCAACATGCAAATGACTAAGAAGATTTTTATTGGGTCACAGTTTTAGAGAATGAATTGTTTTATTTAGTTAAGTTAGCTATTCATTTTGCCATTCGCTTATGTATTTTTGAGACAGTATCATGGACAGCCTAGGCTGGCTTCAAACTCCCTATGTAATTGGAGCTGCCCTTGAACTTTAATTCCTCCTCTCTCCACCTCCTGAGTGCTGGAATTATAGGCATCTATCACTAGTCCCAATTTATGTCATACTGAGGATTGAATCTAGGGCTTTGTGTATGTTAGGCCAGCACTCTACTAACTGAGCTGCACCCCCCAGTCCTAGAGTGTTTATTCTATTCAATAACCTCCACGTACTTTCAACATTTACTGCTCTATGTGGGAGAAAATAGCTTTTGAAAGATGCTGATATTAGAGGTAAGAGGCTCCCAGGAACCTTGGACCCTGGACCATGGGTTGTTTTAGATAGTTCTGGAATAGGATGAGCCTTCCTCAGCCTTCTTGTGACACCACACCAGCAGTCAGGGGCCCAGAAAAGCTCTGCTGTGGCTGACAAGAATGCACAGTGTGGTGGCTCTTCTTCAGTGCTGTCCACTACCTTGGCTGTCGGCCTGGCTTCAGTGCTTGCTCTCCCACCGACCACCTCTGGGTATGGTGTGCTGCTTCATCTCTCTGGGTCCTGATATTGTCATCTGTAAAATGGGATTGATCATACTTTCACGTTTTTGTGGAAATGAGATGAGGAATTCTTGGGTCTTAGCACAGGGCATTATTGGTACTTAACAAACATGACATTAAAAATTTTGGATTTACTTTTTTTTTATTTTAATGTCTGTGTTTTGCCTGCATGTATGTAAGTGCATTGTGTACATGCAATGCCTTTGGAGGCCAAAAGAGGGTGTCAGGTCCCCCAGAACTGGTAGTTGTTAGCTGTCATGTGGGTGCTGGGAATGGAATTCAGGTCCTCCTCAAGAGCAGCCAGGCTGTTAACTGCTAAGCCATCTCTCCGGCCCCTAAATATGACATTTAAAAACAAACCAAAGAGTTCAAGATGCAGCTCAGATGCTAAAGTGCTTGCTTTGCATGTTTGGAACCCTCAGTCCTCAGCACTGCATTAAACCAGGCATGGTAGTGAGGCTGTCCTGTAATCTCAGCTCTTAGGAGGTGGAGGCAGGAAGGTCAGAAGTTCGAGGTTACCCTCAGGTGTGTCAAGACTTTGAGGACAGCCTGGATATGTGAGAGAGATCCTGTCTCAAAGCAAGCAAACAAGAAAACAGACAAATCTGCGAGGACCACAGCTTCCCTTCCTGCTTCTTCATGCCACATAGACCAGTACTGTTCTCTTCTGGAATGGCCTCCTGTATCCTCTCCATCCTTCAAGCTCACAGCACCTTCTTGAACCCCCTCCTGGCCTGCACAGCCTGTCCTTGCAGGCCCCCTTCAGCACACAACACAGAAGCCCGGCCCCGGCAAGTGTGGGTCTCCTGTGTTGTCTCCTGGCTGGGCTTGCTGTCCTGGTGGCTTGCTGGCTGAGCCCAGCCCCCCATTTCCAGCCCAACTTTCTCCAGCCCTCCAGGACCACAGCCCTGGTTCCCAACCACATAAAGGAAGGCACACGGAAAAGCCGTAAACCTAGGGCTGAGTGGGATGTTTGTCAAAGCAGGACAGATCTGCGGCCAGGGACGTGGAGGGAGCGTGCTGGGACCCGGCGGAAGCGGCATTTCGGAGAGAAGGGATGAGCTTAGAGAAGCTGGCTTGGGCTGGGCAGGAAGGAGACCCATTAACACTTCAGCCCAAGCCGAGCTTCCTCTGGCACCTCGGCCGGTGGCGCACACAGGCGCATTTGTCCTCTTCTCACTGCCGCACTGTGTTCATAGCAGCCCCAGGTGGGCGGGTGTTGCCTGGGCACAAATGCCCTTTATGGATGGGCAGTGCTGGGGACAGCAGCTCCTCCTGAGCTGGGACCCACCCCCAGAATTCAGAATTCAGAATTCAGATCTGACCCTGGAGTTGCCACCTCCTGGCAAGGCTCACACTTCGGGAGGTTGGAGCAGTGAAAGTGACTGGCTTTGTCCCAAGGACTCACCCGTATCCCCCCACCTCAGCTTCAGTCGCAGGGCTTGATTCCAGCTGAAGACAACCATGTTCAGAAGGCTCGAGTGCCCCAAAGAGGGCCGCTGGGTTTGAGATGGATTGACATGTGAGGAGCAACATGGGGTGCCCTTGTGAGTTCCGGGGGAAAAGGAAAGAAAATAGACTCAAGTTTCCACTCCATTCTTCTTCCACAACCATAAGTGTAGGGCCCAAGTGGAACCATCAGGGATAAGCTGACCCTCCTGGCCATGAGCCTAGACCCTTTTGCCCTGGGCTTTTATTCTTAAGGGCCTCTGGTGCCTCTCTCAGGCCAGTACAGGACAGAAATCACACATCCCACAGACAGACTCTGTCAGGACCCTCTGAATTTCCGTAAGCTTCTCTCCACCTCCCTTCCACAGATTTTTAAATTTTATTTTTATTTTATGTGTGTGTGTGTTTTGCCTGTATGTATGTAAGTGTACTCATATTGTGCAATGCCTACGGAGGCTAGAAGAGGGCTCTGGATCCCCTGAAACTGGAGTTTGGGATGGTTGTTGGGGGTCATGTCAGTGTGGAGAACCCAACTCTGGTCCTCTGCAAGAGCAGCCTATGCCCTTAACTGCTGAGCTTTCTCTCCAGCCCCTAGTATCACAGGGTTTTCACCTGTCGTTTTTCTGTTTCATGATGGACAGGCTCCAGCTTGTGCTGGCTGGCTATCAGCCCCTCTTGGAGCTCGCCCATGGACCTGTACCCCTCAGCTCATGGAATCTCCAACTGAACTGTTTCTTTGGGGTGAGGGTCGGGGGTAGAGTGTTAGTGGCAGACAGAGAGAGCTGCTCATGTGTGTTTAGCTTTCTTCTGATCAGGACCCCAGGCTCACCTGAGTACAGGTAAGCTCTCTCTGTAGAGGTCATTGTCCTTCTTTTCCACTTGGGGAAACTGAGGCTGGGAGGAGAAAGACGAGAGGTGTCCTGGCTGGTAGTGGTTGTGGCCAGGTGCTCCTGGTGCTTCTTCTCTGGTGAAGAAGGGTGGAGGCTAGGGGGTGCTAGGCTCTCAGGAAATTAGATGAGCTTCTTTACCCTCTACAATCCCCTGGGAAAGTGACACAGCCTCCAACCACAGTCATTAACTGACACTCTGGCCTCACGGAGGGAAATGGACGGAAGGGTGTGCCGCTCGGCTCACTCCCAGCATAGTCCTCTCACATCCTGCACAGCCAGAGGCCAAGGCCTGCTGTCAGCCCCAGGCCCCCAGCTCTGTGCCCCCGCCCCATACCTCCCACAGACAGAGACGCTTCCTCCATACAGGGCACTCACCTCCTCCCACACTCATTGCTCACACGCCCCTGAGGACACACCTGGGGCCCGCTTATACTTGCCACTCACAGTGCATCCCTCAATGGTAGAGCGTGAGACAACCTCACACCCATGTCAGTCCCCACAGTGCCCCAGCAACTCCCCGCAACCACGACTTCCCAGACACAGAGATGTTCATGTCCCTTCTGACCTCCGTAGGCTCACAGATTCAGACATCACCTGTGTCCCAGGCATATCCTACAACCCTACATCCACAGGCACACACCTCCAGAGCCCTCACCAAGCTGGCTCTTATGTTGCTGGCTACTTATGTATAGTTAGTGAATTTTGAAAGGTAGGGTGTGCGTGTGTGTGTGTGTGTGTGTACGGAGGGAGAGAGAGAGAGAGTGAATGTGTGGGTGTCAGCAAGCAAAGTGGAGAGGAAGAGAAGGAAGGAAAAGCTCTGTGACTCACTTCCAGCTTAACAATGTCACCTCAGCTCCACAGCAGGAGGAAGGGCCCATTTGTCAACACAGTTGGGGCCTGCCTATGGGACAGCCAAGTGAGGTCCAGTCCCCAGGCCTATTTGATAAGGGAGGTAGGAACTTATCCAGAAGCAGTGTCTGTCTGTCTAGCAGCACACTGGGGCACGGGGTGGACTTAGCATCTCCAATGTCCACCTTATCGTCAGCACATCTAGCTGGCTATGTGGCTGCCCTGCCATAGTGGACCAAACATGGTCCCTGGCACTTCCATTTATCCTTACAACTCCTGAGGCTGGGTGTCTGCACCACTCACAGCTCAGCTGCTGTTCTCTCTAGCATCCACATGCTGCCCGTCTGGTGCCTAGTCACCCTTCTAGGCCTCTCTTCCAGCTCAGCTGGTTCCCGCTCCTTCCTGCCTCCACCTGGTCCCCCATTCTTCCTTCTCTAGACACACTTCTGTTCCTTGTTTTCTGGATGGTGAGCCAGTTGGCTTCTGAGTTCCTAGAGAGCTAGACTTCCACATCTGGAAGCCGGCAAGTGCTCAGAAGGTCTTGAGAGACAGACAGCAAGGAGATGAGGGACTAGGAAGGTCAGGCAAGCTCTTCTTGGGCTCTGCCCTTTAGGTAGCGACTTTCCTTCAGGACTCCACTCTCGGGGCAGATCTGTTCCATTTCTGCACAGACTGGACAGTGAAGACTGCTCACTGCCCCCCCCACCACCACCCCGGGGCCAGGGCCAGCCCAGCCGCCTGTACTAGCTGCCTTTTCTTTTTCCTTTCCTCCTCCTTCTCCTCCTCCTCCTTCTCCTCCTCCTCCTCCCCTTCCTCCTCCCCCCTCCTCTTCCTCCTCCTCCCCTTCCTCCTCCCCCCTCCTCCTCCCCCTCCTCCCCCCTCCTCCTCCCCCTCCTTCCCCTCCTCCCCCTACTCCTCCTCCTCCCTTGCCCCTCCTCCCCCTCCTCCCCCTACTCCTCCTCCCTTGCCCCTCCTCCCCCTCCTCCCCCTACTCCTCCTCCTCCCTTGCCCCTCCTCCCCCTCCTCCCCCTACTCCTCCTCCCTTGCCCCTCCTCCCCCTCCTCCCCCTACTCCTCCTCCTCTTCCTCCCCCTCCCCCTCTCACTCCTCCCCCTCCTCTAACCCTACTCCTCCCCCTCCTTCCCCTCCCCCTCTCCCTCCTCCCCCTCCTCCTCCTCCCCCCTCCTCCTCCCCCTCCCCGTCTCCCTCCTCCCCCTCCTCCTCCTCCTCCCCTCTCCCTCCTCCTCCCCTCCTCCTCCTCCTCCTTCTCTTCCTCCCCCTCCCCCCCTCCTCTTCCTCCTCTTCCTCCTCCTCCATCAAAGGTATGAACCACCACACCCACCTTTGTGCTAGATTTTCTTATGAGCTTACCTGTTTCCACAGCAGCCTTGAGTCTGGTGGTCTCCCATTAGCCTCTTTACACCTGGAGAAGCAGGTGTGGAGGGCTGAAGGGTCTGTGCTCCTTCCTCTTACTGGCTCTCAACCCGCGTTCCTGAGTAGGGCCCCTTGGCCCATTTTGTCCTCTGAATCTCCCTGGTCTTTTTTTAACATTCCCTCTGCTTTGTCTAACTGAACTTCTTGGCCTGGTTCTTTTCCCGTCACCCCCTAACCCTTTGCCTAATGGTACCTAAGAGCCTCTCCTTCCTCACTCAGAGTAGAGCCAAATGAAGATCTGTGGCTAAGGGCATTCATGTGTCCCTCCCCTCCCTTCCCCTCCCCTTCCTTCCCTTCATCTTTCCCTCCCTCCTTCCCTCTCTCCCTTCCTCCATCTCTTCCTTCATTGATTCTTTCCTTTCTTTTTAGTGTGTGTATGTTCCTTGCCATGTGTGGAGGCCAGAAGACAGCTTTGTGGAGTTGGTTCCCTCCTTCCACATTTACATAGGTTCTGGGGATCCCACTCAGGTCACCAGGCTTGCCACGGCAGATGCATTTACCTGCTGAGACCTTCCCACACTGTTTACATTTAATTAATTAATTAATTTATTTATTTATTTATTTATTTTTGAGGCAAGGCCTTGTGTAGGCCAGGCTGGCTTGAGCCTACTTTGTAACAGAGGGATGACCTTGAACTTAGTTCTTCCTGCCTTGATTTCCCCAGGGCAGGAATCACAGGTATGTACCACCACTCCTGGTTTATTAAGTGCTGGGGATCAAACCCAAGGCTTTGCGCATGCTAGGTAAGCACTCCATTAACTGAGACATCTCCAACCTTATGGGAGTATTTTCTTAGACCTGGAATCCCAAACTAGACAGAGATTTTGTCTTCCTTCTCTTTGGTGACAGTAGGGGGTTGTGATCTCAAGAGGCACTTCTAGCCCATCTGTCTCTGTCTCTATCTCTATCTCCACACACTCATACACAGACGATAGCAGCTGACTTGGCTTCAGAGCCTGCAAAATCCCTGTCACAAATGATGGAAAAAGCAGGTAATATGTACTGGGAAATGGACAGGCAGACTCTCAAGGCAGACTCAAGCGTGTGATCCCAGCCCACAGATAGCATGTAATTATTTGGTAATAAATCACATTCCAACCCCCAAGCCACAGTCCCTGTGTCTTCTTCCTCTTTTCCCTTGTCTTGGCCAGATCTACAATGTCTCTGTGTCAGACATGAAATCTGGTTGTCATTTTCATGTCTCACCAAAGTCAAGACTGGATTCCTCCGCAAGTTCAGCTTTGCTGGAAGATAAGGACTGGCCCAGACTGGTGTGTGGATGTCTGTGGGAAGCATTTCTGGAAACAGGAGGTGGGTGTCCCTTGGCGGGATGGGGTCATCTCTTTGCCACTAGACTGAGGTTCCTGGTGGGGTGTGGCATTCCTGCAGCTGGGGTAGTCTTCACACACCAGGCTGATGGGGTGCACCTGACTACCCTAGTGAGGTGAGCGTGGTCACATGCCTTGCTTCAGCCAGTGAATATGAGCAGTAGGTAGAACTCAGGTGTGGGTCTTCCTCTGGCCTTTGCTGCTGTGGCAATCATGAGTAGAGATGCTGTGTGGTCCTTCAGCCCTCTTCTCCCAGTGAAGACAGGAGAGCCCAGAGTCCACCAGGGATCTGCAGGGCTTATATGGCACACAGAGAAATAATAAACTCTGACATTTGTGAGTTTGGTCTTGCTATGCATCCCTAGCTAGCCTGAAAGTTGCTATGCAATGTGGACCAGGCTTGCATGGACTAGTGTCTTTGCTGTTATTTTCTTTTGCTTTTATTTTTTTTGTTTATTTTATTATGTAAATATTTTACTTATTATTTTATGTGTATGAGTATATTGCCTTATATGCACATATAAGTGCATCCATGTCATACAATGCCTGCAGAGGTCAGAAGAGGGCATCAGATCCCCTGGAACTGGAGTTACAGACGTTGTTAGCTGCCTTGTGGATGCTGGGAATTGAACACCGGTCCTCAGCAGGAGCAGTGCTCTTAACCACTGGGCCATCTCTTCAGTCCCTTAATTTTTATTTTCAACTATGTGTATATATGTGTGTCTGTGTGGGTATGTGCACATGAATGCAGTGACCTTGGCAGTCAGAAGAAGGATTCCTTGGAGCTGGAGAAACAGGAAGCTGTGAGCTGTCCAGTGTGGGTGCTGGGATTGAACTCCCATCCTCTGGAAGAGCAGTATGTGCTTTCAACCACTGAGCCATCTCTTCATCCCCATATTGAGATTATAAAATTTTGTTTTGCAGGGTCTGGGGAGATGGCTCAGTGGTTAAAAGCACTGACTGCTCTTGCAGAGGACTGGGTTCAATTCCCAGCACCCACATGATGGCTAAAAACCGTCCTAACTCTAGTTCCAGGGGCATCTGAAGCACTGATGCAGGCAGTATACTCATACACATAAACTAAATGAGTA
The DNA here is from genome assembly GCA_035773235.1 of Eospalax fontanierii. Taxonomy (NCBI): domain Eukaryota; kingdom Metazoa; phylum Chordata; class Mammalia; order Rodentia; family Spalacidae; genus Eospalax; species Eospalax fontanierii. The sequence goes on from CM069529.1 coordinate 22,534,420, forward strand.
AGTAAAATATTAAATTCTTTTTTGTTTTGCAGAGCTAGGGATAGAATCCATAGACTTGCGCGTGCTGAGCCAGCGCTATAGCACTGAGCTGCGCTGCCAAGCCTGGAATGTTTGTAACAACAGCATAAACTTCCTCCTCCTTCCTGCTCCGGCTGCCTCACCGGGGTGGTGAATCTGACAACTTCTGCACATGACAGGCATAGCTGCTTCCTCTTCCTACCCTCTTTTCCCTCCTCCTTCTCTTCTTCCTCCTCCTCTTCCTCTTCCTCTACTTGCTCCTCCTCCTCCTCCTTCTCTTTTTGGGACAGGGTCTCCCTATAGCTCCATCTGACCTGGAACTTGCTATGTAAACCAGGCTGGTCTCCATTTCATAGGGATCCATCTGCCTCTGCCTTCCAAGTGCTGGTACTAAATGCACACATCGCCACACCCAACCCCTAAACTTCTTCTAATACAATTTTATGTGTTATGCCACTTTAAACCAAGTCACACACTGTTACCCAGATCTACCTAGTATGTGGTATGGGAGTGCATAGGTGATGAGGTAACAGATACATGTGCAAGTACTGTCAAATGATGTGCTAAGTGTGCATTGCATGTGGAAGTCTAGGTCCAGGTGAACCCAGAGGAAGAAGGAGTATATCGGCGTGTTCAGAGTGAAGTCTGGCCTGGATATTGAAGGGTTAGGCTGAGACCTTCAAGCAGAACAAAGACTGTGGTATGTTATATAACTGGGGAAGCTGCCATATACTGAATATCTACTATGTGCTGGATACCAAAGCAGGTGGGTGAGCAGTTCTCCCCTCTCATCAAAGACCCAGTAGCTATCTGGTGTGTACTGTTGTCACCTCATTTTACAGACGGGTAAACCAAGGCCACTGAGGCATCTGGTAAATGCAGAGTGGGTACTCAGACACAGAGGAGAGGCAACTCCTACTGGCTTTCTATCTCATGTCCCCCCAAAAGGACTGCTTTACATAGCTTGGGGGATACTAGTCTAAGACTGCAATCCACCGCTCCTCTCTGTGGTCAGAGAGAAATTTCTGAAACCTGGTTCTGGCACAGTCATCTCCTGCTCATGAACACTCTGTGGCTCCCTGCGCCGTCTTAGACAAGTTCCAGGCAGGTAACTTTAGGCTGTGCTGAGAGTCTCTGATTATACTAGTCCTCAGGGCTTTGCCTGTGCCAAACATTGCCTGACATTTTGTGTGTGCCTATTGAGTTTTGCTTTAGTTGCTTCTTTGATGGGAATTCCTAACATGTCACCTGCCTATCTTCCCATCTCAAGTTCAGTCTAGAGGTTCTTGCTGGGCTGGAGACTTGGGAAGGGTATTGAGTTGATCTGACCTGGTTTGAGTGATGGGATGAGAATAGTTCATTCCATTGGTATGCAGACATTGACTGACATGTGATACACAGACTTTGGGGCACAAGACATATACTTTATGGGTCCGTGCAAACACAATGAAGGTATGTGCTACCGGTTGTATTTCACTGATCTAGGTACATGGATCGGTCTGGAAACCACACTGTGACTGGAGGAGTTGTTGGGGTTGGCTCTTTCCTAGCTGTGTGATTAGGGCAAGTCACTTGACCTCTCTGAGCTCAGGTTTTCCTGTCTGTAAAATGAGCATTATCTTGGTGCCCACCTTATGGGATTAGCAAGGACTCAAGGAGGCAAAGCTTGTAAAGGAAATCAGGCTTCCCAGCTCTGCTCAAGTTCTGTGGGGAGGGATCTGCTAGGTGGGTCTAGTTGCTGGAGGGTCCAGACAGAGGAAGCAGGTGTTAGGGAAAAGGAGGGGCCTGCAGATGGACTGTGTGCCTCAATGGCTTGGGCTGAGACAATCCCGGTGTTTGATAAAAGGTGCGCGAGCTCTTGTCTGGTCAAGTAAATATTATAAGAAAAGGCTGTCTCCAGGGAACCGCACCCCCTTGAGGGCCAAAGTCCTCAGGGGAACAGTCTGGAGGCTCCTTTTATGTGACTGTAAAGTAATCCAGGGCCTGGCAGGGTTGAGGTTGGGGCAGCTCTGACGCGAAGGGCGGCATCCCTGTGGTCAATGATTACCCTTTATGCTTGGCCATAAAGGCAACCGCCTGGCCTGTGGACGGTGCCCCTCCAGACAATGCTTTAGGAGGGTGCCGTGTGTGTAGGAGTGTGTGTGCATGAGTGTGGGCACATACACAGTAACACACACACAGTCACACACACACGTACTCCTGTCTGGCTGGGACCTGCCTCTCCTGAAGTCTCCAGACCACCCTTGCAAGGTGTTCCCATCTCTCTGCAGGTGGTCTCTGGATCAGAAGCCAAGAGTGGTAGGTGAGGCTAGTGAGGGGCAAAATGCAAGAGATTTCTCTAGGGCCCGGAGCCTGTGCTGGGTGGATCTGTGTCAAGGGAGGGGTGGTGTCACCCAGCTCAGTGGAAGAGGGTCTTGTTGTAGTTCAAAGTCCATACCTACCTTTTGGTGGTGCAGTTGAGGTCTGGTGTACAGGGCCTTGATATGGTCCTGAGACTGAAGACCACGGCTGTGCACAGAGAACTTTGGTTCTTCTGCTGACAGAGGGGGCCAAGCAGGAGTTTGCCTATGTATGTATGTATGTATGTATGTATGTATGTATGTATGTTATGTCTGCGAGTGTTTTGTCTGCATATGTGTAAGTGTACCATGTGTGTACAATGTCCATAGAGGTCAGAAGAGGGTATCAGATCCCCTGGAACTGGAGTTATGGGTGGTCATTAGTCACTGTGTGGGTGCTGGGAACCAAACCCAGGTCATCTGCAAGAGCAGACAGTGCTCTTAACCATTGAGCCGTCTCTCCAAGTCCTCAACCAGGAATTTGAAGAGACAGGAAGGGCGTCATGCAGGGCCATCTCCTCCCTACCTCACTTGTCCTGAAACACAGGCTCCAATCTCCAGGAGTGTGGTGGCCATCATGGATTTACTACCTCTCAATTGATAAGGCTCAGAACCTTTGTTCCAGTGAGAGAGGCTGAGCAGCAAGCACTGAGGGCCAGCTTGGAGGTCCGGGGTAGGTCCCTTGTCCGGGTCACAGCTGTGGGAGGTTGAGAATGCTCATCAGGACTCAGGGCTCCAGCTCAACCTGGTCCTAGACCCTGTAGTTCTCCTGTGGCCAGAGGAGAAAGAGTGGGGTGATCCTCTCACGGAGCGAACGTGGTGCAGGGTGAGTGCAGTGAGGAGCAGCCGGGCAGCTGCCTCTAAGGAGAGGGGGTTATTAGCCACTCACAGCCGTCATAAATGCTGTTTGGCCGAGGGACTGGAATGGAATCGCTCTGAGCCCCAGCCAGAGCCGCCAACCAACCTTTGGCTCTGAAAAAGATAAGAGGCCCAAGGTGATAACATACAAGCAGAAACTGTCACCAGGAGCTAATTAGGGCACTGGGTGCTGAGGCTGGCCACACCTGCTACACTTGACTGGACATCTCAGGAGGAGGAGGACTGGGCTTTTTGCCTGTGCCTCAGCCTTATTGTCTTTTTGTCACCTCTTCTTCCAGAAGCTTTCCACCCCTCATTCCTAGCCCCTGTCTCTCCCCACTGCTGACATAACAGCATGAAATAAAGGATATTCCAGCCTGTGCCATCTGATCCCATTGACGTGATGTCACAGTGGGTGGAGCCTAGAGTGGAGATAGGAGGCCTGTTCTAGTCTCTCTCTGCATGACCTTGACGCCGTCTTATCTTCCAGACCATCAGTTTCCCTCTCTGGACACTGGGACAGCAGTGGGCAGCTATCCAGGTATCCCCTGCTGGAGTTCTCCCTGGGTCTAAAGTCCACATTTTTCTGCTACAAAACACCACAGTCTGTGACATGCAGAGAACGTATTACTGGGGCCACACAGGAACTCAGGGTGTGGTGTGTGTGACGCTTGACAGACTCCCAAAGCCATCTCAAGGGAAGAGGGAGGTCAGGAGGAGGGCTCTGAGGCACAGCCCATCCTCAGGGCTCCTGGAATACTCCCTCTGCCTGCCGCCTGCCCTCTGCCACTATTTTTAACTTTGTGCCTATTAAATAAATGTGCCGCTGGAACTCGGGCTCTGACTGTTCTCCTGTTCTTCCTTTATATACCTCCTCTGTCTCTCACATGTACAAACATACTTGAGAGGTCTCTCAGTGTCCCCAGGGCACACTGGGCCCACTTTAAGGTAGAGTGCTGCTAAGGGTCAGGGCTGGGCCTAGTGTGGGTTCTCCTTCCTATCTTCAGGCTCCAACTCCAGAGCAAGGCAAGAGCAGGCACATTTTTCTTGGGTCTACCAGGGAAATGTGATGGGGTTAGGCAGAGGGGATTCAGAGACAGGCAGGAGAGGACCTGGGGATGGGGATGTAGAGGTAGGTGGGAAAGGAAGAGGGCCTTGCCATCCTTCCCATGGCTGGAGTTACCTGTTGGGTTAGCTTGCCAGGCTCAATGCTGGGTGCAAAGTAGGTGATATCTCAGGTCAGGGTCAATCTCAGCTCTCACTCGCCTGTCCCATAGAAGGCAAAAGTCAGTTTATAAGAATGGAGCCACAACTGAAAGAGAAGCCACCTCAGAGGGCAGTGGCTCGAGAGGGAAAGGTTCTTCCTGCCTGGTGTATGTCTGTTGGAGAAGAAGGGAGGGACCCTGGGAGAGTGGCACAAATGTGTCATCCTTCAGCCTCATTGGGCTTCAGTTTCCTCATCTGAACAATGGGTATAATTACTGTACTTTCTTCACAGGCCTTGTGAGGAGCAGATGAATCAGTGTGGAAAGCTCTGGGCACAGGGCCTGGCTGGTGACAAGTGCTAGGAGCTGACGTGTGGATGTGTGGACAGCTGATGTTATGGCGGTGGGGCTGAGATGTCTGGGGCAGAGCAAACAGCGTGGAGGGGAAAACAAAGAAGCCTAATGCCTGCTGCGTCTGCCACCCTGGGAACAGCTGTGTGTGCCGCTGGGCACTAGGGCCAGGCTCAAGGTGTGTGGGGTGCCACAGCAGCGATCACTACCCCACCAGGGGGGATATGCGCTCCAAAGGGCAGACAGATTCTGAGACTGGCCACCAGGTCGTATCCGGTCAGCAGGGTGGAGGCAGGACCCAAGGTGCCAGAAGCTTTCTTTTTCTCTCTTACCCTCCCTCTCAAATTCTTACATGTACCTATTTATTTGTATGTGTGTGTGCATATGCGTGTGGATGCACATGTGCCGCAGCACACACATGGAAGTCAGAAGACAACTTTTAAGAGTTACTTGCCTTCTACCATGTGGGTCCCAAAGATCAAATTCAGGTTGTCAGGCTTGGTGGCAAGAACCCTCACCCACTGAGCCATCTCACCAGCCCTGATACTCTTCCCACAGGGTTTGGGCAGGTGGAAAGGGACCTTGTGGGGTCACGAGGAGTCTAGGGATAGGTATGGTGGGGGAGCAGCAAGAGAGATGGGCAGAGTGCTGAGGGCTGGGGTGGATACGGAATTGCCACCAGGGAGGGACCCGCACAGTTCAGTCTCTGAGCCACTGGTCCTCGGCATTTGGAGGTACATGGTTCTCTGTGGGTGATGCTGGGAGGCTGTACCCCATAAACCCTATTCTTGTCCAGCCCAGGTCTCCTTCCTGGCTACCTCAGCCCTATCCCTAGACATTTCTTATCATCAGAGCATGGCTGGAGGTAAGCTTGTGAAAGTGTGTCTGTGTGTGCACACATCACAGTGGGGGAGTAGTCCAAGGACAGCCTGAGGGAATCTGTTCTCTCCTTCCATCATGTGGGTCCTGGGGATTGAATTCAGGTCATCAGGCTTGATAGCAAGCAACTGTACTTGGTGAACCATCTTGCCAGCCTGCATGTGGCATTTCTAGACCAAATGACTTGAAGGCCCTGCTCAGGCGAGGGCAGCCCCCTGTCCTGAAGCCCTGGCACTGCTCCTTCTTACTTGAATCTATCAGGCATTGGGCACAGCAGTTGCTGCCCAGCCTTTGCCTCAAGCAGGGCAGGGAGGAAGGGCTGACAGGGCCTGGCCAGGAAGAAGCCCTGAAAGTCATTGGTGAGCCTTGGGGTCATTTCTCCTCCTCACTGAGCCCTGAGCAGGAAGGTCTGTGGGAGCTGGTGCAGTTCTTTTGGTTGACAGGTCATGGGAGGCTAGGCTTGCACATTTGTTGAGGTATGATGGTCAGGGGCTTGCCCTGCAGTGCCCAGCAGGAAGCCTGGAGCAAGTGGGATATGCAGTGTGTGTGTGGGGGGGCAGAGAATTAGAAGCATTCCCTGGGGCACAGTGGACTGGGAAGGAGCATGGGAACGGGGAGGAGGAGCCTGGGTCCCTATCACAGAGAACAGAAAAAGTCCTGGAGCCCCAGGGTCACAGCAGGATGCAGTCATGTGGGGCTATGGGTGATCTGTGGCCCAGATTTCCCCCAGTTATGCATACAGAATCCCTGTGGGAAAACCTCCTGTGAAATAAGAGCTTTCCAGGAAGGATGACCTGGGGTAGGACTGGTAGCCAGAGAAGGAGACAGCATGCCAGATGTCCCATAATTCACCTGTTCCTGTGGGTCTGCTGCTGGCATGGAGGAAGGAGGTCACAGGGTATGCCTGTTGAAGGAGGTGCATATGAACACAGGGTGAAGCAGGCCATGAGTAAGTGCGTGACACAAGGAGAATCACATCCCTGAGCCCCAATATCCAGGGCTAAAGGATCAAGTGATGTCACTTTTTTTTTTTTTTTAAGAAAAATAAGCTGCATGTGATAGTACACCTCTGTAATCCCAGTAGTTAGGAGGCTGAGGCAGGAGGATCAGGAGTTCAAGGACAGCCTCCAGCAACGTAGCAAGTTTGAGGCCAGTCTGGGCTACATGAGACTATGTCTAAGAAAAAGTTAAAACTGGGTATGATGGTGCACACTAGTAATCCCAGCCCTTGGGAGGTGGAGGCAGGAGATCCTGTCTCAAAAAAATAAAAAACAATCAAGCAATTCATCAGTTCACCAATCAGTCAAACTAATAAACAGTAAATAATAAAATAAAAAGTAAGTCAGAGGGTCCAGGGAGGTGGTTCCATGGGTAAAGTACTTGCAAGCATGAAGTCCCCAAATCCCAGGTATAACTGTGTGTGGCAATACCTCAACAGATCCCAGGGGATTTGCTAACCTGTCAGTCCAGCCAAAACATGAAGCTCCAGTTCAGTGAGAGACCTGGGCTCAGAAAATAAGATGGAGAGCAATAGAAAATACTGTGTTGACCTCTGGCCTCCACACGAGTACACATAGATGAGCATATACACACATTTGCCACATACACATATACATACATAAACACATATCACACTCCATTCCCCATTTAGATATATCATACCCCATACATACATATACATACATATCACATACATATACTACATATCATACACTCCACATACCACTCACACATATACAACATAGCCACCATACAAACATACATGCATCATGTATACCTGTACACTACACAAAACACCACACACACCATATCTAAAGCATCATACATATATTCATACACACTACACACATGCATACCACATATACTGCATCACACACATGTACACATACTACACACTACAGAGACATCACATATCATAAACATATACTGCATACACAAGTACAACACATACACCACATCATACACACACATATCATATATACCACACACCAACACATGTATACCACACACACATGCACCACACAAATGATACACATATCACAAAGTCATACACATACAACAGACATATCCCACACACATACATCACACAACCAGATACCATAACCAACCCCCCATACACTATATACACCACACACACTACATACATCATATAGACACATATATTGTACACTACACATGTACACCATATACATTCATCATACATACATGTACTACACACATGCACCACAAACACTACACACACATAAATCATATACATATACATACCACACAGGCCACATGTATGTACAAAACATATATTCCACACATATACCTATACCACACATATCACACACCACACGTACACATGTACCACATACAACACACACATGTACCACACCTACCTACAGACCACACAAACTGAGACACAGTAGCTAGGTGTGGTAGCACATGCCTGTAATCCCAGCACTCAGGAGGCTGGGCAGGGTCACACAAAATGTGTGTCAGGCTAGACTAGGCTACACAGAGACTCTGTCTCAGAAGAAGAAAAAAAAATAAAGAAAAAAAGGAGGAGGGAGAGGAGGAGCAGGAAGCACAAGGAGGAAGGAGAAAGAGGGAGGAGGAGAAAGCAGGGAGGAGGTGGGAAGGAGGAGGCGAAGGAGCTGGGTCATGATGGTGCACCTTTAATCCTAGCACTTGGGAGGCAGAAGCAGGCAGATCTCTGTGAGTTCAAGGCCAGTCTGGTCTATATAGTGAGTTCCAGACCAGCTGGGGCTACAGGGAGACCCTGCCTCAAGAACAACAACAGCAGTAGCAGTAGCAACAAAACAGGAGATGAAGAAAGGAAGAGGAGGAGGAGGAGGAGGAGGAGGAGGAGGAGGAGGAGGAGGAGGAGGAGGAGGAGGAAGAGGAAGAGGAAGAGGAAGAGGAAGAGGGGGCAGGTATTGAAAGTGAACCATAAGGTAGGGGTTGAAAGTGAAAACACAGCCTGGAGCGGGGAGCCTGGGCATGAAGCCTGACCATTGCTGCTGTGATTTAGTTCATCTGTCTCAGTCTCCACAACTGTAAAACAGGCATATCACCGGGATCAAATGTTAACAAATTGTTTAGGAATGGGATTTATACTGAATAAACACCATACAGGTGTGCTGGTCTTTGATGAACGAATGAAACTCCCTGTCAGTCAGTTATTTCCAGGCCCAAGCGGGTGCGTGGCTCTGGCAGGCAGAGGGCGTGGTAGGGTGACCAATGTCAACACATCCAAAGTCCCCTGCTGAGTTGGCAGAAGGCCTGCCCTGGCACTCCTAGTCTCAAAGAACACCCAAGAAAAGTCCTGGGCTTCCAGAGGCGGAGGTGTCAGAGTGTTGGGGAGCAGGAGACTGGGAGCTCCCACCCTTGGCTGGCAGTCCTGCTCAGGCCTCCATAGCCCTTACTATCAGGTGTCAGCTGAGTACCATTTCTATAGCGAGTGCAGGTCTGAATGTGCTTGTGGGGGCTCCCAGCTCTGACTAGAACCTGGGCAGCTGGTCCATCCCAGCTCCTCAAGCTGGTTCTTGGATGACTTATAGCTCTAATGATCTCATCTAGTTAGTCAACAAACATTTCTGGAGGTCCAATTGTGTGTTACACAGTTAAACCTGAGGTGCATTATCTCTGCAGGGCTTAGTCAGCTTTTCCCTTGCCTTGAAAAATACTGGAGACAAACAACTAAAGGGAGGAAGGATTTATTTTGGCTCACGGTCTTAGACATTTTAGTTCACCATGGTGGGGAGGGCTTGGCAGAACAGAGCTGTTCATCTCATGGTGGTGAGGAAGCAAGTGGGGCCAGGAGAGACGGCTCAGTGGGTAGAGCACTTGCCGTGTGAGCCTGACAACCTGAGCTCCTTTCGCCAGAACCCAGGTAAAGCTGGGAGTAGACGCGAATGAGTCCGTAATCCCAGCGTGCTCCTATGGGGAGACGGAAGAGAAGACAGAAGAACCACGGCAAGATTGTGGGCCAGCTGGCCTGGCTTACACAAAAGTGGACATCGAGAGACCCTGTCTCAAACAAGGTGGAGGGTAAGGACTGACACCAGAGGTTGTCCTCTGCCCCCCCGCCCCACTGTGGCATGCACATACCTGCACACACACACACACACACACACATACACATACACGCACACACACTTCATACACAAAGACACCAAATAAGTCTTTTTTTTTTTTTTAAAGAAAAAGAGACTGGAGAGGTGGCTTAAGAGAGTGCACTGTTCTTGCAGAGGATCCAGATTCAGCTTCCAGCACCCGTGCCAGGCAGCTCACAACTGCCTGTAACTGCAGTTCCATGGGATCCAACTTCCTCTTCTGGCTTACTCCGGTATCTGCACACATGTGACATACACACACATATACATAAAAAAACATTAAATATTTTTTTATAAAGAGAGAAGAGAGAGAAGGAGGAGAGAGAAAGAGAGAGGCTTGTGTTAGTTGTCTTCTTTTCCTCTTTTTCTCTGTCTCGGCTCCCACTTAGTGAGATGGTGTCAGCCGAGTCCAGAGGTCTTTTGCTGTGTCAGTCCTTTCTGGAAACCCCAACATAGACATACCCAGTGGGGGACTTTACTATCACGTGTGTGCCTGTGTGTCTGTGCCTGTGTCTGTGTGCGTGTGCATACCACTGGGATGGAACCCAGGACTTTGCACATGCTAAGCAAGCACTCTGCCACTGAGCTACACTGCCAGCCCAGGACCTCTCTCTTAAACAACAGGACCATCAGGCTTGGAATCGTTCCTGGCCATAGGAACAGTATGGGTGAGGCATGGCAGAAGTCTGCTTAGCCATGACATATGGCCAGAGGGAGGGCAGTGTAAGGTGGGTGGGGTAGGGCCAGGTTGGAGTGAGATCAGACAGGGCACTGGAATTAAGTCCCAGAGCCGCAGCTTTCTCTTAGAAGAGCCACTGAAGGTAAGACACTCAACTTCCTAGTGGGTGGGGACAGCATTTTTGCCATCCCGTGAGGCTGGGTCAGGAAGTGACCCGTGAGCCTTACTAGTTAGTGACTGTGGGGGCCTCAGGGGGCTGAGGGTTCAGGCTGCCCCATCCACTGGAGACCATGGGATTATTTCATTCTGGGGTTGTGCTCCATGAGGCCCTGCAATGTCTGAGGCCTGGTGTTTGGCTGTCCGTGACCGTGTGCACTGTGTATGTGAGGGAGTGTCGGTGGGGCTATGACTCAGCCAGTAGGTGTGTGTACGTGCCTGAGTGCCTGTGTGCACATATGCACATGTGTATGGATAGAGGGACTGGAGCTGTTTGCATAGATGTCAGCCATAGTCATGGCTCCCATCCTCTCCCTATCCTATGTACAGCTGCTCATGTGAGGATGCCTGGAGGGTCTCACATCTGGGCTTGTAGCTGGGAAGGTGCATGTTTAGCACCAGGCCAAGCAGGTATTGGCTTCTCTGGAGCCTGGCCCTGGAGGATAATGGGGCAAAGTTCTTGTGGGAGGGGTCCAACAGCCCTGTCAGCATGTTCTTTCACCTCTCACCTCTGTCTACTCCCACCCGAGTTATCCAACTCTCCCTTAGGTCTACCTTTCCTTTGTCCATGAGTCCCACCTTCTGTCTTCTGGTCCGTCTGTATCTAGTCACTTGTTCATTCAATAGCAGGCTGCATTCCTCCCATCACTGGATTCCCCCAGGTACTGCATTTTCAAGTCATCTGATGCAAGCTGGGATCAAGACCTGACCTATTGATCTCTCCCCTGGTGCCTAGGCCTGCCCCCTTGGCCTCCACTTCACCCTAGTGGCTGTCACAAGGCCCCAGCACAGACATGGCTCCCTTGCAAGTTCTGGAATGAAAAATTGGTCCCATCAATGGCTTCAACTGTGCCTCCAGTCCTCTTTTGAGGTCTATGGTGGCTGCTTGCAGTTTCCCTGCTCCAGATGTCATCCTGACCACTCACCCACGGGCCTCCAGCTCAGGTACCCTGAGGTTTGCATCTGTTGCAGTCATATGCAAACTGATTCCTCCCTCTCGGGGGTTACTTGTGATGTGGACCCAGTCTGATCCCCCATCTCTGACTCCAAGCACTCTGTCTCCAGCTAGTGAGGTTTCTCCTGGTGGGTATTCCTTCTTACCTCCCATGAGGTTCAAAGCTGATGTTCCCCAAAGCCCTTCTGTTTCCTGGATATACTTCTCTTTAGCACCTGCATACTCTCTGGATGAGAGGGACTGCCTAGCACTGAAGGACAGGCCTCCAGCACTCCCATGGCCAGGTCTTCATAGACTTTTAAGCACTGGAAGGCTAAGCACAGAATGTGTACTAGGGATGTGGCATTCATTTAAAAAAATATTTTACTATTTGTATTTTATGTGTATGAGTATATATATTGTGTGTGTAGTAGATGCACCCATGTTGTGCCATGCCTGTGTCGGTCAGAAGATAATGTCTGATCCCCTGGAACTGGAATTACTGGAATGTTAGCTGCCATGTGGGTGCTGAGACTCGAACTCGGGTCCTCTGCAAGAGCTGCCAAGAGCAGCCAGTGCTCTTAACTGCTGAGCCATCTCTCCAGCCCAGCATTCAGTTTTTAATTAATATTTTTTTCCTGAACTACACTTTGTATTTTGCTTTGTGACCCTAAGTGTTAGCAGCTATAATTACAGGACTGAAACTAGACCACTCTTGTATTACAGGAATGGGAATCTGTGGATACTTTTTGTTGTTATTATTTTGATTTATTTATCTTTATTTTATGTGTATGAGTGATTTTTAAAATTTTTAAATTCTTTTTATTTTGGGGTCAGAGAGATGGGTCAGTGGTTAAGAGCACTGGGTGCTCTTGCAGAGGACCCAGGTTGCAGTTTCCAGCACCTACATGGCAGCTATCAACCGTCTGTAACTCCAGTTCCAAGAGATCCATCACCTTCTTCTGACCTCCACGGGCACTGCACAACACAGGTGCACTTACATACATGCAGGCAGTACACTCACACACATTAAAAAAATAAAAATAAATTTAAAAATATTTAATGTACTCAGACTTCGGTAGGCAGTAAAGATGCATCAGTGGAAAGAAGCTAGCCACCTAATCTCAGAAGGCTGATGTCCCAGCCTGGGGTCCTCCAGAGCTGTGTGTCAGTGTCAGAGTATTGGTCAGAGTGTGGATAAGGGGCCTATCCATCAACAGGATCAGACCCAAACCTGTGTGTGTGTGTGTGTGTGTGTGTGTGTGTGTGTGTGTGTCCACTGGGATCTGTACCAGGAGTTTATGTTTGGGAAGCTATGTGGCAGTCACACTTGGCTGACTCTCCGGTTAGGGCACTATTTTTAGAAGTATCAGCCTGTAGCCCTCCCATCCCCACACCTGCTCAGGTGCCCAGCTGCTGGGAAGGGCCCAACCAACCTGCCTGAAGCGGGAGTCTGTCTCAGCTGGAGCAGTGGCTCTACCATGAAGGCAGGCCCCCCTCAAACAGAACAGCCTCTAGGCCTAGCTCACCAAGGTGGGCTGACTGAGGCCTTGCTGATCATCTGTGGATTCATGGGGAAAATTCCAGCTTCCTTCTCTCTGTCTTATACCTGCAGCTTCCTAGTCTTCTGGGTATGGAGCCTTTTAGGATGAAATTGGCAGGCTATTCCCAGTGCTAGTGGCCCATGAACCACCACAGTGGCCCTTGAGGTCAACACTGAGACTCTACTTCCCAGGGAGGAAGCATATCCCCCAGTGAGGACAGCACAGAGAGGATCTGCTTGTCCAGAGAATTCATAGCCACACTGTCACACTCGGTCCTTGGCCTCTGTTTTTCTCAGGATGGCATTGGTGGAGCTGAGCTGGGTCTCAGGAGCCAGACCATGTAGAACCACGGACACATTCAGGATCCAGGCAGTGGCCAGAAAAATAGCCGCCATGAGGTTCAGTCACCTTCTATCCTCTGGTCCCTCCTTTCCTGGATCCCAACAGGAAGGCAAGCTTGAAGCCCTCTCAGTTTGCATGCAACATTTCTTGGACTGCCCCATCTCTCTTCCCTGTAGGCCCTCATGCAGACTAAAACACAGTCCTGCTTTGTCTCTGGCTCTGCTTAAGCCAGTTTCCCTCTTCAAAACTTAAGAGGAAGGTCAGTCAGAACAAATCAGAGCCAGAGCTCAGGGCCCAAGTCTCTACATTTCATGACATCCAAATAGTGTTTTCTTTATGTTCTTTTAAACTATTTATTATCTTTATTTTATGTGTATTAGTGTTTTGCCTTCATGTACGTATGTGTATAGTGCCTGTGGAGGCCAGAAGAAGGTGTCAGATCCTTTGGAACTGGGGCTATGGATGGAACTGGGAACTGGAAACTGGGAACCAAATCTGAGTTCTCTGCAAGAGTGGTCAATACTCTTAACTGCTGATCCATCTTTCCAGTATCCTATGTTCTTTTCAAAAATAGAGAAACAGAGCATAGAGGGGAACAGTGACTTATCCAAGATCATCTAGGTTAAACTGTGCACAGGTGGATTGAGACTAGGCCCACCTGACTCTACTCTGTCGTGTAATTCTGTGGGACTGCATGGATCTTGACGGTGTATGACTCAGGACTAAGCTCTCTGCTGAAGACCAGGACAAAGGCTGGCTCAGGAAGAGACTAACACACACACACACACACACACACACACACGCACACACACACACACACACGTTTAGGGTTCTGACGCTCTACCCATTAAAACATTCTGGTCCCTCTGGGCTTCAGAGGGAGAGAGGCGGGAGGAGGAACAGGTTCCCCAAATCCTCACCCTCGCCCCCCCCAAGTCCTAAGCTCCGCTGACCTGGTTGAACAATGAGCTTTATCCCCTTTAAAACAGAGAGCAGGAGAGAGAAAACATTTTGTTTGGCAGTTCGCTGTGGAACGCAAAGGATTTCTTTTCTGTGTCATTCAGGGGGTAGGAGAGGAGTCAGGGGCCTTTGGCCAGGCTGAGCTAGTGCTCCAAACTGGTCCACCATGCCCCAGGTTTGTTGGTCTGTGACTGGAAGCTGCAGGAAGTCAGGGGCTTGGGCTGTGTGAGCCCCGCTTTGCAGTCTCTGGATGCTGACTATTTCAGCTCACTGCAAACACAAAGATGCGCTTTACCTCACCAAGGATGCAAGCTTTTTTGTTGTTTAATTTTTATTTTATGCATTTGAGTGTTTTACTTGCATCTATGTAAGTGCATTGTGTACGTATTGAGGGTGTTGGGAACTGAATCCAGGTCCTCTGCAAGCTCAACCAGTGCTCTTAACTGCTGAGCCATATCTCCAGTCCCATGGATGGAAGTTTTAATAAAGATTCTCAGAGACTTTTCAGATAACTATGATTATGAAATTATCTGACCAATACCTCATTTAAAATTGACTCTAGGGCTCAGATGTTGCTTAATGTAGAGTGCTTGCCTAACATGTATAAAGCCCTAATCCCCACACTCCCCCCTAAAAAATTCACCCTAATTCACTAAGGTTTTAAAAGCACCAAGTAATCTTGGAATTTTTTTTTCTCTCTTACTTTCTTTTAACAGCAGAGTTTCACTATATTGCCCAGGCTGACCTTGAACTACTGGGCTCAAGCGATCCTTCTACTTTGGCTTTATTAGTAGCTGAGATTGCAGGTGTGAGCCACTGTACTTCACTTGGGAGTTCTCTAAAATAAAGAGATCCAGGAACTGGAGAGACGCTTCAGTGGTTAGGAGCGCTGGCTGCTCTTGCAGAGGACCAGACTTTGGTCCCCAGCACTATCTGTAACTGCAGGTCTGAGGGGATCTGACTCTCTCTTCTGGCACACACATACAGGTAAAAGCACACACACATAAAAGAAAGGGGAAAGGAAAGCAGTGCCATGCTCATACACTCGGGTTTGTGTTTATTTGCTAAGGCGGGCCTGAAAAGACACGCAGGGAGATTCAGAAATGGGAAAGAATGACTGTCTCCGAGAGGGATGCTGGGAGCGTGGAGAATTGCTTTCCTCTGCTCTGCCTAATAGATTTATTTATTTATTATTTATTTATTATTTTTGCTATGCTGGGGATAGAACCAGGTCCTTGACCATGGCTCCACCACCTAGCTATAGCCTCAGACTGACCAGTTCCACTTCCCTCCCTCCCTCCATTCCTTCCTCCCTCCCTCCCTTCTTCCCTTCCTTTTCTTCCTGACAAGATCTCATTCATGTATCCCAGACTGGCCTAGAACTCATTATGTAGCCAAGGATGACCTATTCTCCTGCCCCTACCTCCTGAGTGCTGGGATTACAGGTATGTACCTGCTTATGTGGTGCTATGATAGACCCAGGGTTTCCTGCATGCTGGGTAGGCTCTCCACCAACTGAGTCCTCACTTTACTCTTTTCTCATATGGGGAAATGGAGACCCAGAGAAGTCCTGGGCCCTGCCTAGGATTGCACTGCAGGCTCTAGATTCAAGTCAAGAAATAGAGAACTGGTCAGTTTGCCTAGGTCACCTCAAGCCCAGGTTAGAAAGCCCAGGAAAAGCAGGGGACATTAAGAACTAGAGCAAAGAGGCAGAGAAAAGCTGGTGACAGCGGGCTGGGAGGTTCCCCTTGCCTGACCCCTTTCACTCTTAATGTGACTTGAGTTTCCCTGAGTTCTGAAGAGGAAGAAATGGTATTTCGCTAATGCACATGTTCCCTAGCTTCAGGAAGCATTATTCACATGGCTGTGTATGGCTTTGGAATCATGCAGTTGACAGCCTGTCCAGCTGTACAGAGCAGCTCTGAGAGAGTTATTTGTTGTTGCTGAGTTGGAAGGAGGTGTTTGGGAGGACAGGAGTGACTAACACTGTGGTCTAGGATTAACTGGTGACTGAGTCCGTCCAATTCATTGAAGCAGTGTTTCTTACCACAGATCACGTTCCTGGTCCCATGTAGAAGCTGGGACTTCCCAGGCTTGAAATATACTTTAAGGAGAAGTTAGAGAAGGGGCAGGAGCAGAGAGACAGCCCTTCTAGGACAGAACCCCACTCATCCTACTTCTCTTTTGCTGGACTCCTCAGTGCTCCAGGCTTCCAGGGAGAGCTTCCTGAGTCCTCCCCTCATAGTCCCTGAGACCCCCGACTCCATCCTTCCGTCTTCATCTGCATCCTTCCCTGCAGCCGGCACCTAGGAGTCTCCATCCCTCTGCTCTTCCTGTCATCTCTGTGCTTGCTTTACTTCTTTTATTCCATGTGCATTTATTAATTTATCAACTAAAATTTAAATATTATTATTATTATTCCTCTTATTTGAGACAGGATCTCACTATGTAGTCCCAGCTGGCCAGGAACTCACTATATAGGCCAGGATGGCCTCTATCTCTTAGAGGTTCCCCCTGTTTCTGCCCCTGGAATTCTGGGATTAAAGGAATATGCCACCATGCCTGACCATTTTTATTATTTTTAATTATGTTATATGTGTGTCCTGTGTGTGTGTAAGTGCAGATGAGTGCAGGTACCAGAGGAGGCCAGAGGCATTGGACCCCTAACCCCCCAACCTGTATCTAGAGTTACAGGCAGATTGTGCTGAGAAATGAACTCAGGTCTTCTGCAAGAGCAGTATGCTTTCTTAATTGCAGAGCCATCTCTCTAGCCCCTCAACTAGATTTTTAATGAAAAGAAAGATAAGCATTTATGATTTAAAAATAGACTGAAGTTGAGCATGGGGCACAGGCCTGAGATACCAGCAGTTTGTAGGTTAAGGCAGGAGGAATTTGAACTCTGGTATGGAGTGGGCTACCTCAAGCAACAGAGAAAGAAGGAAGAAAGGAAGGAAGGAAGGAAGGGAGGGAGGGAGGGAGGGAGGGAGGGAGGGAGGGGAGGAGGGGAGGGAGGAGGGAAGGAGGAAAGGAGGAAAGGAGAGAGGGAGTGAGAGAGGGAGGGAGGAAGGGAGTGGATGGGCAGTTTTTATTCTTTCGTGCTGGTGATGGAATCCAGAACTTTCAGCGTGCTGCTCTAACACCCCTAGCCTCAGGGAGCGACTGATGGCCACCTTTTCTGACTTGAAAGGAATGACAGTTGAAGGAATGTGTCCTTGGGGGACCAGGCCTCAGCAGAGGGGCCCAGTTTCAGCATCTTGCCCAGGCCTGCCCAGCCCTCTCTACCCTCAGGACCTCAGCTCTGCTTCCACAGACAGCATCCTGGCGCAGAAGGAACTGGGCTCAGAGCAAGTGTTCTCACTAGTAATTCCACCTCTGGCCATGAGCAGACCATCAGCCTGGTCCTAGTCTTAGTTTCCTGTTCTGTAGACTGGGGGCCTAAGCCAGGGGAGTGAACACCAAATGCTTGGGTCTGTCATAGCCTTTTCCTTGTCTTTCATTTTTATAACTTTTAACCTTTTAAAAATACTGAATTTATTATTTATTTATTTATGTATTTATTTATTTTAGTGTGTCTATGTTGGGAGTGGGGAGCTTGTGAATGTACCATGGCATGCTTGTAGTGGTCAGGGGACAACTCATAAGAGTTGATTCTCTCCTCTTTGTGGGTCTCAGGGATCAAATTCAGGCCATCAGGCTTGATGACAAGCACCTTGACCTACCGAGTCATCTCTTCAACCCTGTAACTTCCATCTTATTTTCTATTTTGTTTTGAGGCTGGGTCTAAAGTAGCCTAGCCTGGTCTTGAACATGCTATGTAGCTGAGGCTGGCCTTGAACTACTGCCTCTGCCTCCCAAGTGCTGAGATTACAGGTGTGTTCCATCATGCCTGGCTTTATCTTTATTCTTTCTGATGACAAACATCTTACTTGATTATGACAGTTCACATGACAGCAAAACAGACTGTATCAGGGTAAACCTGGCCTGGCTGACACTCACTGCTGGCTCCACATTTTTTGGTGGGGAAGGAGGAAAGCATTTTTTCTTTTTATGTTTTCCTTAAATTTTGTGGGTTTTTTTTTTTTGCATTAAGAGGGATGGCTGGAAAGATAGCTCAGTGGTTAAGAGAACTGGCTGCTCTTGCAGAGGACCTGGGCTCTGTTCTTAGCACCCACAGGGCAGTTAACAACTAATTGCTGATAACTCCAGTTCCAAGGGTTCTGACACCCTTCTCTGGCTTCTGAGGGCACTGCAAACATGTGGTACATTTATATACATCCAGACAAAACAATCATACACATAAAATTTTTATTAGGGACGGGAGCTATAGCTCAGCAGTCCAGAGTACTCACTACCCTTGCAGAGGACAGGAGTTCAGTTCCCAGCATACGTCAGGCATTAGGCAGCTCCTCATTACCTGTAACCCAGGGGATCCGATGGCCCCTTCTGGTCACATTCACATACTAATACATACCCACACATATACATAATTATACATATATTACATACACATTATGTATACATTGTACATAAAAATAAGTCTTTAAAATAGTATTCTTTGGCAGGTTCAAACGTGGATATATTTTGATCGTTTCACCCCATCCCCTTCCTCATTCCCTCCCACTCCTGCTGAAACCTTTCTTCCTAACAAGTCTCCCTCCAATTCTCATGGCTTTCTTTGATTTAATTAATTAATTAATTTTGAGACAGAATCTTCCTGTAGCCTCAGAACTAGCCCAGAACTTGCTATGTAGACCAAATTGGTCTCCGTCCTACAGAGATCTACCTGCCTCTGCCTCCTGAGTACTAAGATTAAAGGTGTGTACTACCATGTCCAGCTTGTTTTGAGACAAGGTTTCTCTCTCTCTCTCTCTCTCTCTCTCTCTCTCTCTCTCTCTGTGTGTGTGTGTGTGTAGTCCAGGCTGGTCTGAACCTTATTTATATAGCCCAGGCTGGCCTCCAATTCATAACCTCCTTCTATGTCAATGTTACAAGTGCTAAATTTATAGGCATGGGCCACCGCACCTGGCTTTTGGTAATTTTGATTGCGACATAATTTTATGTGTATGGGGCTAGGGATGTAGCTCAGTTGTTAGTGTCCTTGCCTGGCATACATAAAGTCATGGATTCACTCCTCAGCACTACATAAATTAAGTGTAGTGGTCCATATCTGCAATCTTAGCACTTGGGAAGCGGAGGCAGGAGGATCAGGAGTCCAAATTCATCCCTGGATAAACAGAATTCAAGAGCAGCCTGGGATACATAAACTCCTGTCTCAAAAAAGGAAGAGAAAAAGAGCTCTCCTTCTCTTTATTACTGTATCCTCTTTCTACTGGAGTGTGTGAATCTTTCTCCTGATCAGGTGTCTCCTGGCGAGTGTAGTCTACAGGACTGAGGTCTCTTCCCTTGAAATGTTCCAGCGTGTGTTTCTCAAGCCACCTACTTGGCCCTCTAACTGACCGCTGATACCATGCCATGCTGTGAGTTCACCCACAGGTGAGTGTCTGAATTTTTTCTGTGAAAGTAGAAAAGGCAGGATGAATGGTGTTGATCATGTTTTCCGTAGTGCAAGCACAAATTTAGCTTTGAAGATGATGTGTTCTTCGAAAATCGTGCTCTCTTCTCTCCTGTTTTTATTGGTGTCTAAGATTTGTTCTTTTGTTTTACTTTATTGTTTTTATTTTGTGTATGAGTGTATTGCTTACATGTATGTAAGTGCACCTGTGTTGTGTAATGCCCATGGAGAACAGAGAAGGGGATTGGATCCCCTGGAACTGGAGTTAGGACAGTTGTTAGTCTCCTTGTGGGTGCTGGCAATGAAACCCAGGTCCTCTGCAAGAGCAGCCAGTGCTCTTAACCACTGAGCCATCTTTCCAGCCATCCCCCTTCAGCTCAGTGTTCTTTTTTCTGTAGCCCAGTATGAGGGATTATGCCTGTAATCCCAGGATTCAGGAGATGGAGGAAGGAATATCAAAAGTTCAAAGCTAGCCTTGGCTACATTGTGAGTTCAAGGCCAGCCGGGGCTACATGAGACCCTATCTCACACATACACACAAAGTTCTTTTTTTGTGATTCAATGATGGTGTGACGTAAAGGCTGCCTGTCACTTGGTTTGGAGCTTATACTTGCCAGGCTAAAGTACAAGGGACCTTAACTCAGTCCTCAGTTCCTGTGTCCTTTGATAGGACAGGACTATGGCGGGGATGGGATGACTGGCCAGCCACGAGCTCTGCCCCCAGATGTCCCCCATGCCCTGCCTGGGAATAGAGCTAACTCCCAGGCTAGCAAGTGCATTACACTTTCCTGGCCTTCTTTGTAGCTATAGTGCATAAGACCTGGCTCAGCTAATCACACCTACCCACCCGGGACTGAGTTTTTCTTAGGCTGCTCCTATTTTAATAATTTAATATCATTTATGGTAGATGTGTATTACAAATAAGCTAGCAGAAACATTTTCACATACTTTTTGTATAATAGATACTTAAAAATTGATTTTGGATTTATTTATTTTTAGGTGTTTGAGTGTTTTGCCTGCATGTATGTAAGTGCAGTATATGCATGCAATGCCTTCTGAGGCCAGAAGAGGATGTTAGATCCCCTGGAACTGGATAGCTGCCATATGAATGTTGGGAGCTGAACTTCGTTCAGGAGAGCAGCCAGTGCTCTTAAACCCCAGCCATCTCTCCAGCCCAGATTCTTTTCTTTCTTTGTATAATAGGTAGCTTATATACCTACCAAAGGAATTCATCCTTCCAGTAGAATTTCTGGATGGTAAAGGATATGCCCAAGGCCTGGAGCATGCTAAGCAAGTGGTCTATAACTCCTAGCTCACTATCCACATCCAACATGTTACACGGGGGCTGAAGAGATGACTCGGCAGTTAAGAGCACTTGCAGGTCTTGCAGAGGACCTGAGTTTGGTTCCTAGCACCCATATCGGGCTAGGAACAATCTTAGCTTACAATTGCCAATAACTCCAGCACTAGGGGATCCAAAGCCCTCTTCTGGCCTCTGAGGGCACTGCACACATACCACACACAGACACATGTACACATAAATAAAAATAAAATAAATTCTTTTAAAAAAATAGGTAGCAGAAAAGGTGGTAGATGTGTATGTCTGTTGCCAAAGACATTTGAACCAGAGGCAGGTACAGAAAAAAGCGAGATGGGGTGCACATGATTTCAGTAGAGTGCTCGAAGGCAGAGCTCACCACTCACCCACTGCCCCAAGGGAGTTTGCAGGGAAAGTGGAGGCTCAGGGCAAGTTACATGGTCGCCTTCTCTGCCCCAGAGCTTGGTTGGTATCTCTCCAGTTGTGACATGAGCTAGGGTTCCATCAGCCCCATCCTGCCTGACTCTGGAGCTGCTGTCTCAGCTAGCTCAGGGAGCCTGGGGCTCTCTATCACTTTCAAACCAGAACTGTGGCTAGGAAATGTTGGAAAATCATCAGTACTGCCAATGGAGAGGACCATCCTGTGGACAGGACAGAGATTCAGAGGGCTGGCCACAGAGGAGTCTTATAGCCTGGGTGTCATGTATGTAGGTCACCTGTGTAGGTGCTACGTGCTATGACAGAGGGAAAGAGATACTGAGCTGGGCAAGAAGCACAGAGATGACCAGGAGGGGAGGAGGGGGCTCTGCAGGAGACAGCCTTGATAGGTCACATGGTTCCCCAGCCCCAGTATTCTGTATCTTTTTCTATGTCCCTAGCGGTGTTAGCTTAATAAGAGTCTAGAACCTTCTGTACTGGGGCCCGCCTGCAATCTCAGCACTCAGGAGGCTCAGGCAGGAAGATTACTTCGAGTTCAAGGCTAGCCTGGGCTACCTAACAACATCTTGTCTCAAATAAAATAAAATAAAATCTGATAAATAGAATAAATAAAGCAGTCTAGAGATAAAGCCAGGCATGGTGGTGCACACTTTTAATCCCAGCACTTGGTGGGAGGCAGAGGCAGGTAGATCTCTGTGAGATTGAGGCCAACCTGGTCTACATAGTGAATTCCAGGCCAGTTGGGGCTACAGGGAGATCCTATCTCAAAAAAGAGCCCCCCAAAATATTTTAGAGATGGGTATTTTTAGTATTCAATTTCTGTAGAAAGAAAGGATGATACAGAAGAATTACAGAACTTCTAGAAGGTGAAAAGAGAGAGGTAGGCTTGGGGGCACAGGCTAATCCCAACACTCAGGAAGCAGAGGCAGGAGGATCTTGAGTTCAAAGTCAACCTGGGTTCCATAATGAGACTTCCATATTCTAAAAAGTAAGAGCAGAAAGGGACCAGACCAGGTCAAAATTAAACTCTAGGTCTAATTAGGTACCGTAACTCATTCCTGAAACCCCAGCACTCACAAAGCTGAGGAAGGAGCGGAGTTTTAAACATTCTAGGCCAGCTTGGGCTACATAGTAAGTTCCAGACTAGCCTGGGTTACTA
This sequence comes from Eospalax fontanierii, assembly GCA_035773235.1. Lineage (NCBI taxonomy): Eukaryota > Metazoa > Chordata > Mammalia > Rodentia > Spalacidae > Eospalax > Eospalax fontanierii. The sequence goes on from CM069529.1 coordinate 22,557,272, forward strand.
TGTGAGAACATGTCTTAAAACAAACAAACAAACAGACAAACCAGAAACCAAAGCTGAGTCTAACTTCAACACCAATGCTTTTAAAATCCAAGTTCATAGTTAGAGAGGGAACTGAGTGCCAATCCTAGTTGTGGGGTGTACTTTGTCTCTCTAGAGTACAGTCACATGAGTACCTGTTGGGAAATAGACTGGGGCTGGCCCCTCTCCCCATGTAGGAGTCCGTCCTCCCTGCTTGCCCCTGCAGTGTACACTGGCCAGGGCTCTCCAATACCCCTTCTCCTCACGAAGCCCAGGGTTGTTCCAGGTCTTTCCTGCCCCTCAGCTTGAGGTCAGTGCTGTGGCAGCCATAGTGATAACATCTCTCTTGCCCAGGATATATTTGAGCATGAGATGTGCCACCATTCTAGGCAATGACTTGTCAGTCAGGTCAGTATCCTGAGTACTCCTGGGGAAAAGCTTTCCTTAATCTCACACTGGGACAGAAGGTAAGGTACTTCCTGCTATTTGTTTTGCTACTTATGGACATTATTGTGTGATGATGTGATGTCTGGGGTGGTGGCAGCCATCTTATAACCATAAAGTAAGCTAGCCAAGGCAGCAAATGCAGAACAGTATAGGGAAGGGAAAGAGGAAATAACCTGAATCCTGATGATATTGAGCCCTAGGATTAACCTGTCTTGAAATAGTTTTTCCTTTGGACAACATGTTCTATGAGAAAATACACTTCCTTTATTGTTCAAGGAAATTGAATAGAGGTTCTCTGTTTCTTGACATGAATAGGTCTTTACTGAGGTATGAGACAAGATATCAAAAGAATAATCAACCAGGCTACTGACTCTACATGCTAATAACCACCAGCAGGAAGCAGGAGCCATGTTAAATGACCAAGAGGGGCTTGATCAGCCCTTTCCCTGGGGCTTCAAAGAGGGGAAGAGCGCACCCTCGCTGGGTCCATGCACTCCGGGTCTCTTCCATCAACCCATCAAGGAAGGGCCTCCACCAGGCCAGCCAGACTTCTGACTCCTATTTCCTGTAGGGTCAACAGAGGGGGAGGCTGGGGAGGCTGAGGAGAGCAGCTTCATTCACTGAATCAAGGATGGAAACCAGATGTCCAAGAACCCTGCTGGGCCCAGGCTCTGCCTGGACAGAGGTGGGCCTGTTCTCAGTTCTGAACCATGGCCAGGGCCTGGCTTTCCACATCAAGGCCAGATGTGGCTACTCCCTGTTCTAATAATCCTTTGAATCTGTCAAAGCCCAGCAACATTTAGCCTTAGCTCAATCTCAAATTTACCAAGTCACCATTGAGAAGACTCAGATCACCATCCTGGGATAATTGTAAGCAAGCCTGGGCTGTGGACTTGGGAATCAAATAGTGGGAATTCAAGTATGGCCTGCTCTCTTAACCACAGTATCAGTCACCAACTACTGTGTAACAAGCTGTCATACATTTAGCAGCTCAAGAGCTGGGGATATAGTTCAGTTGGGAGATTGCTTGCCTGGCATGCATGAAGCCCTGGGTTCAATCACCAGTACTGAGTAAACCAGGCATGATAGTGCATGCTGTAATCACAACAGTCAGAAGTGGAGGCAGGAGGATCCAGAAGTTCAAGACTGGGACCAGAGAATGGCACAGTGGATAAACGCACTTGCTGCCAAGCCTGATGACGGGTCTGATCCCCGGGACCACCATGGTGATAGGAGAGAACCAGCTCCTGCAAGTTGTTCTCTGACCTCCATGTAAGTGCTGTAGCACGCACATACACCCACATGTGTTCACGTGTGTGTGTATGCACGCACACACAAATAATACACAATTAAAAAAACAGTATAAAGTCATCCTTTGGACATACCTCCATTTGAGGTTAGTCTGGGAAAGAAGAGACTCTATCTCAAGAAAAAGAAAGAAAGAAAGAGGGGGAGGGAGAGGGGAGGAAAGCTCAGTGGCTCAGAAGGAAACTATTCATATGCTCATGGTTCTGGCATTGGACAGAGGACAGAGCTTGGAGTCAGCTCATCTCGTCTGTGCATGGGGGTGTTTCAGAAAGTCTGATGGAGGGATGGGGGTGGGAGGAGGGGAGGAGAGCACCAGTCCCCATCTTCCTTCCTCAACCACAGGTAGAGCGTGGGTAGACCTTATGTGTGCCAAGAAGAGGGTCGGCCAGGAGCTCTGTGTAGGTCCGCTGCTCAGCTGCTAAGTATGTGAAGGTGTGTGGCAACTGGGAAGCCTGTGCGCTGTCACTGCGGGACGGACAGGACAGCCATACCTCCTTGCATTTGTGCTTAAAACAGTCCCTGGGCGGGACCTGGTGGTGCAGACCAGGTCCTTGGGAGGCTGGGGAAGGCTTAAAAGTTCAAGGTTTTCCTGGCTTAAAGAGTGAGAGATAGAGACTGTGCTTTGGATCCTGCGTGCTGAGTGGCTGGCATCGTTTTGCGTGCTGAGTGGCTGGCATCGTTTTTGCCATATTCTATTGGCTGTAGCAGGTCACAAGGGCAACCCTGAGCTTTGCAATGGATGGGATAAGGGGAGGGAAATGGACTCTGGTTCTCGAAGATGAGAGAACCTTTATCACAGAGAGGGGAGGAAGGGCTGATGACCACACAGCAGCCTTAGGTCATGACCTTTCTGATCTACTGGCTTCTTACATGTAAAATGGGAACAATACCGTTTACCTCCCAGGGGTGCATGAGGCTAAAGAAGTGCTGGAGGCCGCAATTCGTGGAACATAGTGATGGCTCGCTCGGCTTGGTCCAATCCGGCGTTATGGATGCTCGCCTGTTTGCTGTCTCATTCATTCATGCGTGCATCCACGTTTCTTGGGTCCTATGACTGTTCCAGAAGTCAGGGATCATAGCAGAGGACATAGCAGTCTCTGCCCTCTTGAAGTTCATTTTAAGAGAAACAGACAGTAGGCAAGGCACGGAAGTACATGCTCGGGTGAGGGGAGTGCAGAGGGAGGAAACCACAGGCCTGCAGTCACTGCTGTGGCCTGGAGGCCTTGCTCAGAGGTCTCCCCTCGAGTCGGTCCTGGAGGAGGAGCCGGAGGGGCTGCCAGTACACAGGCTCAGAGAGGGTGGCATCGGGTGTTGGGGGACCAGTGTGGGTCCCCAAGGAGGCTAGGGGAGGAAGGAGAGGACGGGTACCGAGTACAGAGCTTACAGAGCTCCTCCCCAAGGATACTGAAATGTTGCTTTCATGATGGGGTCACCTGGACCACCCAGCTCAGCGCTGTGAGTCACGTGCCCCCTCTCCTCCCACCGCACTGCTGACTGCTCTGTCTCTGCCCCGTTAGAAAATCCATCTGTTGTGCGTCTCCAACATCAATAGGGCCCGAGGACAGGGAATGTTGCTCTGTGCTCTGTGTCCCCAGGTGCCAAGAGCTTTCTCAGGTCATAGCAGGTTCTCCAGGGTCATCTGTTTCTACCGTGTCTGCTCAGGCACTGGGAGGGGAGAGCACCGGCGCAGGGGTGTGACTGTCCTCCTTCCTGCCTCCCTGTGCACCCTTCGAAGGTGGCCCCACCTCTGTAGCCCCTGCACGTGCTCCTGACGTGGCTGTGGTTTTGAGGGCCCTGTGTGGATCAGTCAGAGTCAGAGCGGCCTGTCCTCTGTGGCTGTGGTGGCAGGTGGGGGTGGTGGCAGACTCGGCACACAGACATACACACGCACATGCACACGCACATACGCACGCAGTGACCCCGCCTCCTGCCTTTCCTGCGCACCGAGCATGCACAAGGACACCCACAGGTGGACAGACAGCTAGACTCAAGCCCAGCGACTGCACAGGTCCCTGCACCTTGCTCTGCTGGGGGACAGGGAGGCAGAGGAAGTCATGTGGGCGTTTTCCTGCCTCTGAACTTCCACCTTTGGTTCTCTGTGCCTCACTGAGGGCACCGGCTGTTTATCAGATTTTGCCTTAGGAGGAAGCATGGCTCTCTTGCCTTCTCATGTCAAAACCACTTCCCCATGAGCCAGCTCCCACGCTCAGCCCATAACAGGACCCAGCTCGCCTGATCCACGCTCACTGGGGCACCCTTGGTGGCCAGGCCTGGGGATATACTGAGAAACCCACCCAGCTCTCTGGAGACCTGCCTGCTCCAGCCCACTCTTGGGCCCTGAGCTTCAGGCTGGCCTGCTGTTTCTGAGGATGGGGGGTTACTTTGGGAACAGGTTCTAGGTTCAGTGCCAAGTTTGTGGGACCTTAGGCAGGTCACATGGCCTGTCTATGTTATTTCTTTTTGTGTCCTCTAGAAGCAATGGACGTAGCATCTGTTGTACAGGGACAGCGGTCAGCCAAGCAAACTGCCACTCCTGGGATTTCCTGCTTCAGAGGGGCCGGTCAGGGCTGTGCAGTCCAACTCTGGCCTGCAGGCTCAGTGGGCAACCTTCAGCCCACAGGGGGCTCCATGGAGACTCTGAGTCTAGTATTGCCCTAGGGGCCTGGTCCTTCAGGGTTGGGCAACTTGGGAGGACCTCTCACTGGCTGCCACCAGTCTCTGTGGGACAGGGACCCCCTTGCAAGTCTTACACTGGTCCTGCCTCTTGATCCCACCTTTGACCCCTCTCCAAGTCTCTGCCAGGCCCCTGCTGCCTAGAACCCTGCAGTCAATACTCCCTGAAATTCAGTTTCTGCAAACATGAAAGGAATGAGCGTTCTCAGAGCACAGGTGAATATAGGTGAAGACGAGGTCACACAGCCTCACTACTAGCCCTGCAGCTGTCACTGCCGTTCACTACCCGACACTTGGGCCACCTGCGTGCTGTCCCAGTAGACTTTCCATCTCTTTGACCCTGGGCCCTGCACTGAGGCAGCTGGAGAGTAGCTCGTTCTCTGTGCTCCCCCAAAGCAGGCGAATGCAGGAGGAAGGAAGAGAGGCCAGCCCGAGCACCAGAGGAAGTCAGAGTTGGGCTGCGGTGTGACAGTTCCAGGGTTGCACGCATCTCTTGCCTGGTCCCCATCTGTTGACATCATAGGGAGTGCCTGACCCACCTCCGCCGGTGAGCCCTGGTTGGGCACTGGGTTGCTGGGGACCCATTACCCCACTCCATTGCCCGGCTCCTGCAGATGCTATCATAGGAAATATCTGCTCGGCACCCATTATAATGCCAGGTGATTTCGTAGCCACACCCTTATTTGAGCCTCCACATCACCAACCACATTGTTGTATAGGTGAGGAAACCGACTCAGAGAAGCCGAGGAACCTGCCTGAGATGACCCAGCTTATAGTGGCAGGGCCAGCCTTCCAGCCCAGGCTCCAGTGTGTGGAGGGGTGGGAGAGTTCATTTCTACTGGAGGAACCCCTAGAGGCCAGAGCAAGGAGGCTGGCCTCCTGTTTATTAAGGAAGCAAGTGCCCCAGGCCATGCCACGGGCTCCTGGCAGAACTTGGCTAGGGTGGAGGACAGTTCCTTGGCAAGGAAGCCTTATGGGAAAGGCTTTGCTGGGAAGGCCCACTCCCCTTTCATTGCCTCTGGGGCTCTCCTCAGAAAGCCCCAGCTGCAGCAGGGCCCCTGGCTAACCTTCTGCCCTCCACCTGACTTTTACTATCACTTACAGAGCCTCCTGTTGCTTTGTATTCTTCAGGGCTGGAGATTAATCCGAGGGCCTCTCTTGTGCTAGGCAAGTAAGCACCCTGCCACCCAGCTGCCACCTCAGCTCTTTTTTGTTCGATTTATTTATTTATTTATTTATTTACTGAGGCAGGGTCTCACCACGTATACCTGACTAGCCTGGAACCTTCAGGCCTCAAGCTCACAGAGATCCACCCGCTCCTGCCTCTGCCTCTGAGTGCTGGGATTAAAGGCATGTGCCACCATGCCCAACATCTCAGCCCTTTTTTTTTTTTAAACTTGGATTCAGGTTCTTACTAGGTTGCTCAAGCTGGCCTTGAAGTAATTCCTGAAAAATGTGAACTTTTGGTTCTCCTGCTTCAGCTTCCTGAGTAGCTGGAATTGCTGAACTGGAATCAGGTCTGGCTGCTGATAGTTTATGCATCAAGTTGTATATTTATTATTTCTCCCCCAACTAGAATGTCAGGGTCTGTCTTATCTCTTGCCTAGATGACCACCTGGCACAAACTTAAGAATTCTGTGTGTTTGTGTGGGGGGTGGAGATGAATGACTGAAGGAAGTCAGGTAGTTGAGGAAGCAGCTTAAGAGGGAGAAAGTTTGGTTGCAGGATGAACTTACTAAAGGCAAGCCAAACAGATAGCTCTAGGCAGAGGATGGGAACGAGAAGTAATTTAGAAAAGCAGGGTCACCATGTTTAATCATGTGGTTTTGACAACAGAGACAACAAAAATACATGGTGCCTTCTCCAACTGCCCAGGTCCCAACTTGGACAACAACACCTCGTGCCCCTGTAGGTGCAGAAGGATGAAACAATTTCAGTCTCCTCAGCAGGCCCTGAGAGAGCAAGAGTGCACAGTGTATGTGTGTTGGGGGTGGGGGAAGCAGGTCTACAGGTGCCTGGAACAGGAGGAACAGGCTGTACTCGCCATGAGGATGCCACGTGGTCATGGTTAGCAGTTTGCCATCCGGTGTTGTCTCTACAGACAGCTGTCCAACCAAGAGAGAGCAACTGTTGTGTTGTTAGCAATCTCTAGTACCTGTTGTGCCCAGCGGGCGGGTAGGGAAATCACCCGGCACACCCCACAAACACCCACCAAACGCTGGGGACCAAGATAATGGTAACCGCGGAGGGGAGGGCTGTTTCCTGAGCTGGCGGGGCTGGAGGTGGAGGACACTGTGTTCTGAGGTCTCCTTGCTAAGCAGAGGCCTCAGTGGGGATCTGTCCCAGCTGCTGCAGCTGCCCCTCCCCAGTGCTCCCGGCTGGGCACAACAACAATGGCCCGGTGGCTGCAGTCTCTGATGAGTCACCTTGCCTGCAAGGAGCCTGGCTGCTGATGTTATCAGTGGCCTCGCTTGCTTCATCCCTGGGTGACATCACCCACCTCCGTCTTCTCCTTCTCAGCACTGTAGCCTGCACCCTGGCACATCCTGGAAGGGTTGGTTTGTAGTGTTCTTGCCAGAAGCTACCAGAGCAGGTCCACAGAGGGCCTCAGAGTCCATGGCCCCGAGAGCTGCTTCTCTTTACCGTGCAGGTCTTTAGTTTACCCACCAAGAGATGCTACCAAGATGGAGTCAAGCCTAGGGTGCTCTTTCCTGTCCTGCCCATGATTTCGCCTCCTCCTACCCCTTCTCCTCAGCAAGGGAGTGTCTTCTGGGAAGTCTGCTCAACTGCATTCCCAGATTAAAGCCGATTGTCTCCCCTGGTGGCCCAAGTTCTGGCTAATGCTGACCCAGTGGTCTTTGGGCTCCCCAGCTCACTTAGGTCCAGACTATGCCACCCTGCCGTCTTTGCCCACCTCTGCCCAGTCACTCTTCTAGGGACCCACTGCTTCTTCCCTGCCACACTCCCCTGGCGGCCTCCTGTGAGCCGAGGCGAGCCCTGAACCCCCATTCCCCTGCAGCCCTGAGCCTCCACAGCAAGCAATACCTCTTGCCTCCCTTCCCTGGTCACTGTTCTCAATGTTGACCTGTCTTCAGTGGCACATGGAGGTGGCAGTAGAGAGGGGACTAGGGTGGCCAGGGACACATGGTTAACGTGCAGCAGGCACGGTAGAAGGGCAGGGAACACCCCCTTCTTCCCCACCATTCAGCTGAACAAGGGGGTGGACCGAGGGGTGAGAGCCTGGGCTGCAGTACCGGAAGGCTGCCCTAGCTCTGCAGGCCAGGGAGTCAATGGGAACATGGTCGGAGCGGGCAGGGAGAAGCACAGGCTGGCCCACTAAGCTCCCACCAGGGACACCAGGAGACAGCTCTTCAGATTCAGATTTTTAAACAGAGTTCACTTTTGATCTAGTGATCTGACCCAAAGGAACTGTTCCTTAGAAGGAAAAAGAAGAGGAAGGCAACCACAGGGCAAAAGGGTCCACCGCCAAAGTCACACCTGTGTGACATCAATCAGGGGGCAAAGCCTGCAGGCCGTGGGCGCACAGGAGCCGGGCCCTAAGGAGAGACCTTCTGCTCGCCATGCGCCCTGCGCCTTTCCTGGGGCACAGGTCCCACTTATAGAAGTCTCTCTGACCCCAGCTTCCTCATTCGTCCCACGGAGCACTACCAAGCAAGCACTGAGATGGACAGACTGAGTCCTGGGCACAGGAAGTGGGTGGCAGGGCGGGTTTCAGAAAAGAGGCCACACCTCAGTGGCTCAAGGCCAGCTGACTAGGTCTGGTACTGGCCCCCTCTGTCCTGATCGAGTGGGTTTCCATCAATGCTCCTGGAGGGAGCACATCTTGAGGCGAGGACACCATTGCTGAAGTCAGCTTGTGGTCTGCCTAGACAGCAGCCCCCTCCCTCCCGTCCCGTGCTTGTGGTCTGCTTAGACAGCAGCCCCCTCCCTCCCGTCCCGTCCTTTTTCAAGTTCTAGAACACAATCCAGCCAGATCTCCTCTCCTGGGGGTTCTTGCTGCTATATTTCCTCCTTTGGTTGCAAACTAAGTTCAGATTTTACAGGGTCCTGATTGTTCTACCTTGTTGGAGAGTACAGCCTAACTTTGGCTGTCTTTTGCATTCTCCTCCCCTCCCTCACTCATTTTTTTTTCTCTCTCTCTCTATTTAAAAAGCATTTAGTGTGTGTGTGTGTGTGTGTGTGTGTGTGTGCGTGTGATGTGTATAGGTCAGAGGACAACTCACAAGAGTCATTTATCTCTTCTACCATGTAGGTCCCAGGATTGCTCAGCTTGGCAGTCAGCCTTTACCTGAGGAGCCATCTCACTGGCCCTTCTCTCTAAGCTCAGCGCTCACCACGCCTGCGCAGCCAGCACGGACTCATGTCTACTGCACGAAGCTTTTCCTCCTTCTTCCCAGTCCATCCCTTTACTTGGATGCTAGGTCTTAGTTCAAAGTCACATTCCCCCAACACCCAAGCCAGAGGCTGTTATCCATGACAGCTGGCTACCTCCCACCACATCTGATCAGCCATCTTTTGTTTTTGTTGCTTATTTGTTTGTTGGGATAGGGTCTTACTATATAGCTCTGGCTTGCCTGGAATTTACCATCCTCCTGTCTCGGTCTCCCCAGGACTAGAATGACAGGCTTGTTTAGCCATCTATTCTGATAGATTCTAACAATTTGGTGCCTCGTGGCTTTGTCCCTCTTTTCCACACCTCTTATGTTTTTCTACCAGACTGGGTAAGGATCAGACCCAGGGTTTTGCACATGCTAGGCAGGTGCTTTTCCACTGAAGCATACCTCTTCCCCTTTTCTAACTCTGGCTGGTCTTGAACTCACTATGTAGACCAGGCTGGCCTTGAACTGACAGAGATCTTCCTGCCTCTACCTCCTGAGTGTTGGGATTAAAGGTGTATATCACCATTCTCTGGCCTGTTTGGCTGGTTTTTTGAAACAGGGTTTCGTGGAGTGTAGGCTGTCAACTCCCAATCCCCCTGCCTCCATCTCTAAAGGGCTAAGGTCTCAGCATCATGCCATGCACACCTAGCTCTTCTTAAATTTTTATTTTATTTTTATATTTAAGACAAAGTCTCCCTAAAATGCTCAAACTGCCCTCAAACCTACAATCCCTGTGCCTTAGGCTTCAAAGTAACTGGGATGACAGGCGTGCTCAGCTCCTCCATCCTCCTCTAACCGCTTAGGTCAGCTTCTCCAAGAATGGCTGGTGGAACCCACAGACCCACCTCCAGCCATGCCACCTTCCTCTCTAGCTTCGGGGTCTGACGCTGCTGGGCACGTCAGGCCCTCACTGGAAGCTCCAGGTTGCAAGGTTGCAGGTTACTCTCTTATCTTTGCTCAAGCTGCTGTGAAAGTGCCCTTAATCCAGGCTTGCTCTTCCCCAGAGGGCCTCCGCCCAGAACCAGCCAGCCAGCCTGGGGGGCTCCTTGCTTAGGTTTCCGTGATGTCCTGTCCTCTTCCTGCCATCTCCTCTGTCCCTTCCCCACAGGCCCCAGGCAAGACTCATCTCTTCAGCTAGGCCCCAGCCCTACAGAGAACACTGGGTAGGGTGGGGTGGGGAGAGTGCCAGGCACATTAGGTGTAGCAGGGTACCCCAGACCAAGTCCCCAAGGCCACTTTCTCTGAGCCTTCTTTATCTCACCAGTCAAATGGCGAGATAAACTCACCTACTTCTCAGGCCCCAGGCATGGTACCCAGCACCCTCTGCACTATGGCATGCATTGCTGTCATCTGCGCCAGCAGCGGGGAGGAAGTGCAGATAGGATGTTGCCCTGTCACTCCTGGGAGGCTTCTGCACAGCCCCTCCCTGTGGTGCTCCACCAGCTCTGCCTTCCCTTTTCTGTGTCTCCACCAGACTTCTTCCCCTTGGCCAGTACTTCCTCACAGGACCCACAGCTGTCCACGACGGCTTGCAGCGTCCAGTGTAAGCCGGGGACAGGGTATACAGCCACTGCAATGGCTTGCTAATGAGGCCCAAAGGTTGCTCTAAGCACACTGGGGCTGACACACTGAACTGCAGCACTGGTCAAGCTGGGCCTGCGGCTGGCTGCATCCTTCCACTCTTCTTTTGCACCCACTGTCCTAGGTCTCCTCATCTGCGGATGTTCTCCTTTGTGGGTGAGGTTGGGAAGTTGAGGGGGAGCAGGGGTGGACACCCTGCTGAACACCACTAGGCAAGCTCTGCTGGAGTGGAGATAGGATCCAAGGTCTGAGGTCTCACCATGTGGCCACCTCCCTCCAGCTCTCCTGGCCCTGTACCTGAGTCCACAGCGCCCCCTGCTGGCAGGTCGTCTCAGAAGCTTCCTGTGGGCAACCCCAGCCCCACATTTCATTTCACCCTGGGACCCTGGATGGGAGTCTAGCCCTCTGGGAGCCGGTTCAGAGAGAGGAGTGCGCCTAGGAATTAGGAAACCCAGGCCAAGTGGAGAAGCCAAGGCTCCGAGGTTCACCAGGCTCCTGAGCCCCTGAAATCTCTGCAGAGGAATGTCCAAAGCCTTATCTGCATGCCTCCCATCAGAGCCTTTCTCCACAACAGGTACCTCCCCAGCTGTATCACACCTGCCCCTGGGGAAGCTCTCTCACACACCCCACCACGGCACTGCTTACTGCGCTTGAGACTTTCTACTAAGCTGCTTTCTCCCCAGGCTGCCTGTATCTGGCCAAATCAAATCCCTCCTTCTCCAGGAAGTCTAACTAGATGGCCCCAGACTCTGACTCCAGGTTTTTGCAGGATCTCCCTCACACACTGCTTTGTTCTGGGCACATCCATTGTTCTATCCCATCCTTAGCAGCTCCAGACCTCTGGAGGGAAGACTCCACCTCTTTGCCGGGACCTCTGGGAAGATCCAGGGGATGGGTCATACATATGGTTTTATTTTGAGACAGGGTCTCACATAGCTCAGGCTGGCCTCACACTCACTATGTAGGCCAGGCTAGTCTTGAACTCACTGTCCCCTTGCCTTAACTTTAGAAGTGCTGGGATTACTGGCCTATACCTCTTCGATGCTCTGGGTTCCTTGAAATCTTTTAAAAATCAGCTATTCTTACTTGGGTGTGATTTTTGCCCTTGGGACATATTGGCAATGCTTCTTGATCATTTGGGGCGTGGGTTTACTGGCATCTGGAGAACAGTATGCAAGGATTCTTTAACAAAGAGTTGTGCCCAAGCTATGAAAGCTGATCAGAGTGATTCCAGCTTTGGCCCAGAAGAGACAGTGGTTTTTGCAAGAGAGGTAATCACTTCACTGAGAGGACAGAGCAGGGACTCTGAACAGATGCCAGCTGGCCTTCTCTGGCTTTACAGTCCCAGGTGCCTGAAACACTCTTCCAGGTCGATCATATCTGTACAAGGGGTGAGGGGTTGGGGCTGGGGGTTTGAGTCAAGTAGCAGGAGGAGAAGGAACCAAGCCTGTCTCAAGTGTCCATGGGTTAGTGCTAGGTATGGTGGCACTCTAATCCTAGCGTTCAGGTGGTAGAGGCATGCTGATCTCTGTGAGTCAGAGATCGGTTTCTACATAGAGAGTTCCAGGCAAGCTGGGGGAGGGCTACAAAGTGAGTCCCTGTTTCAAAAAAATTCCATGGGGTAGTGTGGTCAAGGGCCAGCCAGCTTCTATGGAGCAGAGAACACCTGGCCTCATCTGTAAATGGAGACAGAGTGGCCCCTTTCTCTCCCAATGGGGAGAGGTCCTCAACCATGCCTGTGCCATGTACAGGGCATTTGCCTGTCTGCTGTTGGGTGGGGTACTGACTTCCAGCCCCATAGCCAGATGTGGGAGGAGGTTGAAGCTGTAACTGCCCTCCCGGAAAACAGTTGCAAGAACAAGCAGGCCCATCAAATCTGCTTGCATATCCTGGGGACTGACCAGTTGGGTGGGGCAGAACCAGTGCCTTGCCAGGCTCCAGTGCAGAAATGGAGGTCACATAGGGTGTCCCATTTAGTAAGGTTAAGAATGTCCCCAAAGCTGGTCACCTTTCTGGAGGAATTCTGGGCTCTCCTCTGCACCCTTCCTGGGTGGGTTTGTGAAATCCTGGGTTCTTGTCGTCTGCCCTCCAGTGCAGAACTCTGTCTGGGGAGGGGAGAGGGGACTAACTCCCCATCCCTGGAGACAGGGCTCCAAAGGAGGGCTGGGGAGGAAGGGCACTGGAAGGCTCTCTCATCCTCTCAACCAGAGGGATCCTGAGCACCTCCCTCTGAGGCCCCCCTGACCAGCTTTTTCTCTCAGAGGATAGTCTCTACTTCTGTACTTAAGGCTCAAATTTGACTGGGCAAAGAAAAGGGCTTGGAAGAGAGCAGGACGCAGAACTCCCCTGAAATCCCTCTGTCAGTCAGCACTGCCTTCACTCTCCACAGCCATGCCCGGAGGCCTCTCTTAAAGAAGGCTAGGGATATATGTGTAAGAATGCATAAAAGCCACAGGGCTAGGCCCAGTGTCCCTGTGTTTCACCCCATGGCCCTGAGGGCTACCCTGGAGCCTGATGCTGCACTGTGCCTGGCGACAATTCCTTTCATTCCTCTGAGTTTCCGTTTGCTCATCTGTAAATGGGTTTAGACACTTCCTATCTTGGAGGTTATTGGAAGGTTTTTAGGGAAGGTACTGGAAGCTTTTAGTTCCTGGGGGTGGGGGGTGCTCAATAAATGCTGGCAAGTGTGTGTTCTACTGTTGCTGTGGCTACAGCTATATTATGTTATCATCATAGCCACCATTTAGTTTTCTGGAATGAAACTTTAAGACAATCTACTTCTTTAGCCTAAAGTGAAAACAAAGATGCTTGTTTGATTTTTTTTTTTTAAACTTGCAACAGGGAGAAACGAGCCCCAGAAATGCTTTAGGCATTTGGGGTTCAGAATGAAACCACTGTCTGTGGACAGGATCAGCTGGGTTCCTGTCACCTAGGATGCGAAGGATGTGTGTGTGTCAGTGTGTGCAGGTGTGTGACTGCGGTGTGTGATCTGTTTAAGCTTGTGCAAGTGTATGCAGCATATAGGTAAAATCAAGTGGGGGAGGCTGGGAGCCTCAGCATGTATGTTGATGTGGGCCACATAAACCCAGTTCTGTGTGGGAGGGTCCTGCATCTGCCTCTATGAGTCTAACTGCTTTGTTTTCCCTGGGTGAGGGTGTCTGTGCTTGCACTATGTGTAGCTGGTGGCCCTGGCCATTGGGATCTTTCTGGAGGGTCCTTGGTCTCATGGGTACATTAGAATTCAGGCCCCTGGATTGGAGTGCGTGGAGGCCACACAGGCCTGCCCACCTCAGGAGTGCTGGGTTTAGAGGCATCTTTTTCATGAGAGCAGATGGGAAAGAAGTTACCTGAAGTAGCAATACTCATTATATCTGGGCCTGGCAGGAGTTCAGATTTTGTGAGTCTGGGCTAGTTCTTTGGTTTTACCAAATGAGGGGCTAGACCTAGCAAGGGACATGACCGGTGTATAAACCTGGTATCAGGGTGGGCTGCCATTAGAGTCTCTGTGGCCAGACCCTGGGCAGAGGCAGGAACCCTACAGACAATCTGGGCTTGGTGCAGCCTTCAGGTGGCCTGGTGCTGTTACTGGTGGTAGGGGTCTGGGCAGGGTGTTTCCAGGTTCTTAGCCTTCTATTCAAAGAATTGAAAGTAAGAGCTCAGACAGATTTGCAAAATATCAAGCAAACTATTCAGAAACAAAGCCAATACTATGTGAGAGCCTGTCTAAGAGGCACAGTTGTCATTTGGGGCTTCTTTATATGAGGTTCAAAAGAAGGAGGAGTTTAGGGCATGGTTCGGATGGTTCTCTAGTTTGACTGATAGATTAGGTCACATATTCTTTTATCTTACTGAGAATGCACCTCCCCATAATGCATCTGCATAGACATAAGATGGAAAATAGGAGGTTCTCCCTAAAAGTTCACTTGAAGGATACAGTTTGTGTTACTGTACAGAACTGAAAACCAGTTCAGATGGGTCTGGGCTTTTAATTGTTCCTACCCATATACACTGAAAATATACCTGAATAGAAACTATCTAAATGTGATTGTTAGGAACAGAGAAACTTATTGTTCAGAGAGGGATGTAAGTGTAGTCTGATGCAGATGGGGATTGGAGAATGTTCTGAGGTTGGTAGGTGCATTGTTTGGAGTGTGGGGTGTGTGTGTGTGTGTGTGTGTGTGTGTGTGTGTGTGTATGTGTGTGTGTGTGCATAGTAGATGCCAGTGAAGGAGCTGGACTTTCAGTGCAGATAGAGCTTGTACATAACCCAAACAACGTAGAGTCCCAGGCAGTAAGCTATTCCCCGTGCCTACTTCATCCGGGCCTTCTCCTGGCACAGCTCTTAGAGGTGTGTCTCAAATACTGCGTGGGAGATGTTTATTCTAAAAAGTTGTTAATTATTTGCCTGAAATCCAACATTACTGAGTATCTTCCTTTTCCTTGTGCCAAATTGGTCAACATTCCTCACGGCTTCCTCCTTCATACCTAAGTGGGCCAAGAGAAGTAGAGAGGCCCAAGCTGTGTTCCACCCAAAGACAGTCAACCCCGATCATCCCCAGTCAGCTTGTCCTCATTGAATGTGTCCTGGAGCCCTGGGTGTTCCTCACACTGAGGCCCAGGGCCCCTGCCTGGTAGATTCACAAGATCTGAGTCTATGGATCCAAGCAGTGGGGCAGGATAGCTCTGTAAGGCTTTGGAAGCAGACTGGGCAGAGATAGCATTTGTACTTGTAGCTGCTGGTTTGCAAATACCAAGAGATACTATTGTGATGAATCAAATGCACGTTTGTTCCAAGGTACCATTACATAAGAGCTCTCAGCTCCCAAAGCTTGTCCCCAGTCAAGAGGACATCAAAAGGGCAGAGCTAGCAGAGAGAGACTCTTGTGGGGGAGTGTGGCTTTCCATGATGAGTGTGAGAACCCTGGAACTTGAGCTCCTTGTTGCTTGGCCTCTGTGGGCCTCTGGTGAAAGCTGTGGGCTCTTCTCAGAATGTTTTCAAATGTGTAGAATTAAGCCAGAACTGTAAAAGCGTCTGATAATAACAAAATACAGACATCTAAGCGTGGAACAAGCACTGTGAGAGAGTATCAGGGTGCTTCTTTACTAACATTTTACATTTTTATTTAACTTTATTTTTTAAACCAGGGTTTCCCTGGTAATACTGGAAGTCACTGTGGAGATCATCATGCTGGCCTCACACTCACAGAGATCTGCCTGCTTCTGCCTCAGAAGTGCTGGGATGACAAGTGTATACCACCACACAGGGGCTGTTTGTTTGTTTATTTATTTATTTATTGTGGCTGTGTGTTGCACATGTGGAGGAGTAAGAGAGTCAGAGGACAGCCTTTTTTTTTTTTTTTTTTTTTTTTCAAAATTTTTTTAAAGATAGGGTCTCACTGTGTAGGCCTGGAACTCGCTATGTTGACCAGACTGGCTTTGAATTCACAGAGGTCCTCCTGCCTCTGCCTTCTGAGTGATGAGATTAAAGGCATGCTGCCACCATGCTTGGCCAACATAAAAAAAAAAATTGCATTTATTCATTCATTTATGTGTGTATGTGCAGTGACTTGTATGTGGAGGTCAGAGAACAACTTGAGGGAGCTGGTTCTCTGCCTCCATGTGGGTCCTGGGATCGAACTCAGTTCTTCAGGCTTGGCAGCTTTACCTGCTGAGCCTTTTTGATGCCCCAGAGGACAGCTTTTGGGAGTTGATTCTCACCTTGTTGAGGCAGGGGCTAGTGTTACTTCTGCCACTCTCTGAGTACTCCAGGCTACTTCTGGATGATTCTCCTGTCTCTGTCTCCCGCCTTACCACGGGAGTCCTGAGAGTACAGATTCGGCCTCACATTTCACTTTCAGGTAGATTACATGGATCCAACTCAGGTTGTCAAACTTGTGTGTCAGACTCTATTATCTCCGAAGCCATCTCCCTAGCCCTTTACCAACACTTTAATGGTGGTGTACAATAGTAATGCAAAGAAATAGTATTTGCAAAGATCTACAAGTCTAAAGTGAATTAAATAATGTCTAATTTCTCCTGGAGACAGAGCCTCGGGTTCTGTCAGCACTACTGTAGATCTTTCCCACTTCATGTGGAAAGGAAGCACTAAACCTCAGTTGCAGGCTAGTGAAAATAGCCCCCCCACCATCCAAATTCATGCAGACTTGAATTCTCTTCATACACCTGGCAGGAGGGGGAGGAGGAGGGGGAAGAGGAGGAGGAAGAGGGAAGAGGAGGAGAGGACGGAGGAGGAGGAGGAGCTGTAGATCCCAGTGTAAGAGGCCTGCTTAGGAGGGAGCTCAGAAAGCAGCACGGTGAGGAATGTGCATGCGGAGACATGGGGAAGTCAGATGGCAAAGTGAGAGGCGGCCTGAAGGCCTGGACCTGTATGTGGGTGCCTCCAGCACCCCCAAGAAAGCTGCCTTCCAGCAGCCACCCCTTCCAGCGCTGCCTAGCCTGGGGCAATGGTCTCTGAGCGTCCTTCAAGGTCCTTGTCTTACAGTGTGGATGTGGTTAGACTCCACTGTCCTTGCTTAGCAAGCTCCTAACACTCCTGAAGCCTGGGACCTGGGGTGTTAAGGAAAGAAGGCGGGAGTGTGTGTGTGTGTTGGGGGGGAACCAATGACAGTGCCCTGAACCAGGGGAAGCCAAGGCCTGGTTCTGAAATCGAGGAGGAGGGATGTGGGGAAGGAAGGAGGGTTCCTTACAGGGAAGAACTAGCTTTTGTCTTGAAGGGTAAGTGTGCACAGGATGAGCTGCATGGGGCAAGAAGCTGTGAGAAGTTTCCGGAACTCTACATCTTCTTGCCTCTCCTTCCTGAACTTCATTTTCCTTCTTGCCTCCTCCCACCTGAAAGCAGGATCTGATTTCCTTTTTTTTTTTCAAAGTACAACTCAAAGCATTTATTTTAGGAGAATCTAGGAGTGTCGCTCTGTGAGGGGAACTTGTGAAGGCAAAAGAGTTTATTTACGATTTTAGTTTTTTTTAAAAATATTTTTCTTTATTATTTTGATTTTATTTTATGTGTATGAGTGTATTGCCCGCATGTGTGTAAATACACCCGTGTCATGCAATGCCCTTGGAGGTCAGAAGAGGGCATTGGATCTCTCTGGAACTGGAGTTAGGACTGTTGTTAGCCACCACATGGGTGCTGGGAATTGAACCTGGGTCCTGTGCAAGAGCAGTCAGTGCTCTTAACTGCTGAGCCAACTCTCCAGCCCCAAAGTTTTAGGTTTTAAGAGAAAGATTGTGAAAAATAAAGCCTGTTTGGCATGTGATGTAGCAGGAATCTCTGGTTGCTGGTTGCGTGTCTGCAGTGGGCATCCGCAGCAAGGGCTACAGCTCAGGGCTGGTGTCCCTAACCATCTCAACTCGGGATAGTTCAGACATAACCACATGGAAATCCTAAGCGTAGGCAGTGATTCTTACTTGGGATGAACCAAGCACCCGGGTTTCTGTACCCTGGTCCAAAATAACAAAAGAGAATCTCCTCAAACAGCTGCTGCTGATGCTGCTCCATGTGGTCTGAGAAGTCCACATTGAATTCTCTCCCCTGGCTGGTGACCCTCTTGTTTAGTGAACTCGGTAACTGGTTTTGGAGGACTCTACTGCTTTGGGCAGTAGGCTTTGGGATAGGCTTCCCAGCTCTTGCAAGTTGCCTTTCAAGAGTCTTATTCATTATGGAGTGAGGAGATAAAGCAGCATACAGTGGGATTGCTCAGTGTCTGAAACATGTGTCAGGCAATAGACGGTACAGACCGACAGAGCAGCGTGTGCTGGAGTCAACTAACAGGTGTCTAGTCCATTGCTTGGGCAGTCCAGGAGTGGTGCTCCCTGACTCTTAGCTCTCTTGTTCATGGACACAGGGGACACAAGGTAAAGAGAGTCCTACAGAAAGCATGACTTCTGTCCCACCAGAACAAACTGTCTGTGGTCCACAGGGGGTCACCTGTGTTTTTTTGTTCTAAAACTCCAAAGGTCTTCTCCAATGAGTTTTCAGTTCTTACCAGGAGTTACTAGGTCATTCCAAAAGTGCCTTCTAAGAAGCATGAACGTACCACAGAACAGAGCAAGGTGTTCTCCCACAGATACACACAAGCAGCAATCATTTTAACAGGAGTGGAGAGATACTCAGCAGGTCACGTCACTTGCTGCCCAGTGAATAATGAAAGCCTGATGACTTGATTTGAATCCCCCAAATCCATGTTAAGGTAGAAGTAGAGGACTTGACCTCCCTGGAGTACAACGCCCCCATCACACACCCAATAAAAATAAAAACATAGAAATATTTTTGAAAAAACATATGCATGCAAAAGTAAAAAATATATGAATACTTGTCATCATATGACAATATATATTTGCAAAATAAAAAAAATGGGAATCTATCAGATATTAAGAATTCAGATTGGGGCTTGCTCCATGCATGAGTGATGTTGACATTCACTAAGCTGTGAGATCCTTGGGAATGAGAACAGAACTGGGGTCTCTTATATCTTGGAGTGGACTGTTGTATTGGTGGCCCTCGGTTAACTATGCCTCTGGCATTCCTGTCTTGTATAGTTCTCTTCTCCATGAGCTTGGGCATGTGATTTGTTTTTGTTAGCATGACATCACAAAATATGACCAAGCATAGTTCTGATAAGCACTGCCTCTTCTCTTGCTAGCCTTTCTGGAACATTCTCAGGGAAGCCAGTCACTGAGCTGAAGAGATCAAGGTAGATCCATGAGTGATGACCCAGCCTATAGAAAAGGCCATGGGGAAGAGTGGGGACACCAGATACTTTGGTGTGGCCTTCTCGAACTTTTTAGGCTAAAGTCAACTGAATGAGAAACTTTGCTTGAAGCTCCCTGGAGCAGAAGAAGCACCAAGTTGAGCCCTGCCCAAATTCTTGACCTATAAAATCACGAGCAATAATAAATCCTTGCTGTTTTAAGCCATTAGGTTTAGGAGTGGTTTGTTACACAGCAATAAAAACTGAGACATTTGTCACAGATGTGTGATAAATGTGTTTGGAATGAGTGAATGACTAACCACTATGCTAGCTCTGATGCTCCTCTTTTACACTGGCCTTAGATACTCATTAAACTTTGGTCACATCCTCTTTCTTATATGATTCCTTAATGTTTAATTTTATGTGTTAATTTGACTGGGTCACTGGGTGCCCAGATATTTAGTCAAATATTCTGGTGTTTCAAAGAAGGTGTTTTTGAATGGGATTAACATTTAAACCTTCAGATGTTGTAAAAGCAGATTGCCCTGCATAACTTGGGTGGGGCTCATTCAATCAGTAGAACGGTTAAATAGAACAAAAGGTTGACTTTAAATCAGAAATTTTCCCACCTGCTAGACTTAGAACTGGATGTCAGCTCTTCCTGATTCTGCAGCAGCCATGTGTACCTTCGGACTGAATCTGAGATATTGGTTCTGCAGATCTTAGTCTTATCAGCACGTGTAACTAACCTTACAATACATCTATCTACCTGTCTGTCTGTTTGTCTCTAATCATTATCCATTCATTCATAGGCTGACAAGAGTGTATCTCAGTTCCCTGACCCAGCATCAATGGAGAGTATCCTCCTGCATATCAACAGCCTGGGATAAGATCAAAATTCAAAGATTTGGCCAGTCATGGTGGCATATGCCTATAATCTTAGCTCTTAAGAGACAGAGGGCCAGCCTGATCTACATAGCGAGTGCCTATTTAAAAAAAAAAAACCAAGTTTAAAACTTGAAACAGTTTCTACTGAATGCATATTGCTTTTGCAACATTGTAAAGGTGAACATTTCTAAGCCAAGAACTGTCTTCGATAAAAGCTCCATTCCAATGTGTGGGGAAGTCATGAAGACTTAGATTTCAGTTCCAGTCTTCACAGACGCATGAATTCTAAGTTCTGCCGTGCGTTAGGCACACGGTGTAAGACTCTGGGCTTCAATATGAGCAGAATGGATTCAGGTCCTATCCCGGAGCTTAAAGTCCTATAAGGGAGATACATGTTCATCAGACAATATGTAAACAAACAGTACAATGTGGATTTGTACTGTAGCAAAATGCCACCTAGACTAGAAAAAAGTAAAAGTTCTTGAGGAAGTGGCAGAGTTGGAGGGTGATTAGGGATAAACCAGTGAACGGAGATAGGGTGTTCCATGCAGAAGGGATGGCACGTGAGAAGATGCTCCTTCCAGAGAGGGACTTTGGGTAGGTGTTCAGGGGACTGAAAAAAGCTGTTATGATTGGAGCAGAGAGGTAGGCAGAGTGGGTGAGACTGAGGAAGAACCTGGCTCTCCCAGACTGGCATTTCAGGGCTCTCAAGGCTTTGTTACAGTAACAATAAGAAACTGTTGAGCCAATTTAGCTTGGGAGTTGGTATTGGATTAAGATTTTCCAAACATAGCTGTTGTGAGGTAAGCACTATGGAGAAGGCTGTGTGGAGGTTTCTGTGGGAGGTGGAGCTAGAGGCAGGGACCAGAGTGATGACAGCAGAGATCAAGAGAAAGACAAAATTAGAGAACAATCGATCGAGGCAAGAGCGCTGGACTTAAGTGCCTGACCGTGTGTGGGAGGAAGGGAGGAGTCAAGAGTGATGTGAGATTTCTGGGTTGAGCACCCAGGAGGGTGGTGCTGCCATTCAGTTTGAGACAGAAGATAGGGAGGACCAAGTCAGGGGTGGAGACAGGTACTCTTTAATTGGGTAATGTGAGCAGGTTACTTTTAAAGCTCTAGATGCCTCAGTTTCCCTGTCTGAGATAACTGATGAGTGAAATGTATATGGAGGGCCTTGCCTGGAGTAGCTCCTGCACATCAGAGCCTCTAGTCCTCCCCAGGTGCGGTGGCTTGGGCAGGCTTTATTGTTCTCATTTGAAGGATAAGGATGCTGATGAGGTGGGAGTATTGCCCAGTGATGCCCTTCCAGAGCTGGGCTCACAGGGGGAATGGCAGAGAGCCTTTCATCTGCCAGGCTGCCTCTTACATCAGCTCTCAGATGCTGTGCTGGTTCATTTTAACTGTCAGCTTTATACAATCTAGATCACCTGGAAGAGAGCCTCAGCTTGGCTTGAGGGCATAGCTGTGGGAGATGGTCTTGATTGTTAATTGATGTCGGGAGACCCACACCCTGAATGTGGCCACATCATTTCATGGGCTGGGCTCTGAACTTTGTAAGAGTGAAGAATGCTAACAGAGCAAGCAAGGATGCATATGTTCTGTCTTTGCTTTTGACCATGGATGTGATATGACTAGCTGCTTGACTGAGTTCCTGCCTTGATATCTGAAACGATGGACTGTAACTTGGAATTCTAAGTCAAATAAACCCGTTTCTCTCCTAAGTTGTTTTTTGTCAGGGTATCTTTTTTTCAATATTTATTTTTTATTGAATTTATTTTTTGTGCATTTCATATAAAGCATTTTAATCATCCTTATGAACCACATGAACCTGTCCCATAGCCGCTCTCCCACCCCAAGATTTCATGCATTCTGTCATATATGTTAAGGCCCTATTTATCAAGTTTGTGTACCCAGATGTCTGTCGGTGCAAGTTCATCCACTGGAGCCTAGTCAGCCTATTTAGAGTCTCTCCCTTAAAGAAGATCAACTCAGGGCTGGTAAGTTGGCTCAGCAGTTAAACATACTGGTTACTCTTGTAGAGCACCTGGTTTCAATTCCCATCACCCACTTGGCCGCTAATAACTGTCCATAACTCCAGTTCCAGTGAATCTACTGCCCCCTTCTGGCCTCTGTGGGCCTCGCATGACATGGTACACTTATATGCAGGGAGTACATTTATACACATAAAATAAAAATAACAAATAAAATATTTTTTAAAATGAATATCAACTCTCTGTCACCTAGCAGTAATCCTAGCAGCTGCCAATAATTCTTTGGCTAAGGTTGGGGCCTGCTACCCATCTTCCAAGTTCTATGCTGGGTTTTGTCTGATTAAACTACATGGTTCTTGTGCATGCTGACACCATTGCTAAGAGTTCATATGAGCAAGTTCTCAGAAGCTTGGAAGATTGTTTCCTTGTGATCATGCACCAACCCTGGCTCTTACACACTTTCTACTCCCTCTTCCATAATGGTCCCTGAGCCACAGGTGGTGAGGTTTAATACTGGAGTCCTATTCAGGGACACACTCTGCAGTCTCTTATTCCCTACACTTTGGACAGTTGTGAGCTTCTGTGTGCCTCATACTCTGTGCTATGAGGAAGCTTCGCTGGTGAGAGTTGAGAGATGCATTAGTATTCTCTCAATCCCCTGTTCCACTATGTTCCATAAGCTTTAGGTGTAGAGGTTCCATTGTAGATGTGTCACTTAGAGCTGGGCATTTCATAGACACTTATTCTCTATGTGTGAATAGTTGTGGAACTCTGTAATAGTCTGTTGCAAAAAAGAAGCTTCTTTGATGAGAAGTGGCTGGTATACTTGTCTGTAAATATAAGGATTCATATTTAGCATACAGTAAGACATTACATTTGTCTAGGAATATGATAGAGTCAGGGTTTCCTCTAGGATCTATGACCTCTCCATCCATATGTATTTGACCAGGTTTACAGTGCCCCACATGAGGTCCCTCCCATTAAGTGAACTTTAAGTATTGTCAGCCTATTTTATCACAGCAACAGAAATGAACCTAGGACAGAGGCCATGAGCAGAGAGTGCCCATTCATGAACTGCTCAGTCATTAGATCTGGTATGGGAGGGGAGGAGGAGCAGAGCTCAGGAGGGAGGGAACAGAGTGCGCCTCGTATGAAGAGGATGGTGTTCTACACTGTGTTAGTCAGTTTTTTGTTGTTGTGACAAAATACATAAGCAAAACAAATTAAAGGAGGAAACTTATTTTAGCTCATGGCTTCAGAGGTTTTATCCCATGGTTGGTTGACCCCATTGATTTTAGGCCAGTGACAAGGCAGAAATAAGGCACGGTGGAAGAAAGTTGCTCTCTTTATGGCAGTCAGGAAGCAGAGAAGGAGAGAGCAAGGAAGAGCTGGAGCAAGATACACACCCAAAGGCATGTTCCCAGTGACCTACTTCTTGAAATCATTCGGGCCCCACTTTCCACAGTTTCCACAGACTATTCATTTATGAAACCATCAATAAATAGTTGGATCCACTGAGGAGGTCAGTGCCATCAAGATTCAGTCACTTCCCCAAAGCTCCATCTCTGATCACTGCATTGGGGAATCAAGTCTTTTTTGGGGGAACACTTCCTATCCAAACCATAACACGTCAAATTTACATAGTTATCTCATCTCTAAAATTCAGGGTGTTCACAGTGCTTATCTTTTGTTCTCATAAAGTCCAAGATGCTGTGATTGGCAGGCAGCCTTCCTCCAAAGATTCAGGCATCCAGGGTCTTATCTTGTGGTTCCACCATATCTGAGCTCTGAGATCATGGCAGACCAAGATGAGTGGAAGAGGCACTTTTGGGATATATATTCTCTTTCTCTCTCTCTCTCTCTCTCTCTCTCTCTCTCTCTCTCTCTCTCTCTCTCTCTCCAGATTGAACATGCTAGATAACTGCTGTACCACTAGGTACATCCCCAGCCTACTACTTTTGTTTTTTTCATATGCTCAGTCCAAAAGTAAGGTGAGACCCACAGCTTCTGTTCACACTCACAGGCCACTGTTGATAATCATGGATCATGAGAGAGGAAGAGAATTTTGATGACTAGCTACTCAGCTCCGCTACAACAAACTACACTGATATCCACATCCCGAATCTTATATTCTTGAGCCTGATAAAGAGGGACAAAACCAGCTGCATAAATACAGACCAGGGAGGGGTGATGCTTCCTGGCTTGCTCTTCTAGCCTGTGCCCCGCTCCCCTTACCCTCACTGGCTTGGGGACAGCTTTAGTGAAATATGTTAGGGTCCTATGCCATCACATAAAGCTGAGTGCAGGTTCTGTTCCTGGCACATAGTCCACTGGTATGGGAAACTTTCACGGGGTCCAGACAGTCCTGTCACCTTTCTCAAGAGAACTTTGTGTACCCAATCATGGGAGACGGGACTTCAGTATCAAGAGTCCCAGGGGCACTTGGTTCTGCTGCAGAGGGCTCAGGAGCTCAAATGAGGACAGCTTCCTGGGCTCTGTTTCATCTTCTGACACATAGGCGGTGCCTGGCCCCTGTGCCCGGTCCTGCCTTGCAGTGCCCCATGTTTTGGTAAGCTTTGCCTTGCTCATTCACTGAAGTACAGGAAAAACCCTCCCCATAGTTTCTGGGGAAAATCTTGAGCTTGGTTTGGGGAGCATCTCTGCTCACTGTCCTACAACCTTGGTTTAAGCTGGGTCCTTCACTGCGGTGCTCATTATCCTCTGACTCCTAAAGAAACTTGGGTGCAACTGATTCATGTCTATAACCCAGTAGGCTCAGTGTTTGAGAGGCCGTGTCTGTAGATCGTCCCGAGGCCCCATGGTCTTCAGTGCAACGCAGCACAGAGGTGTGATTTCCGGCTTTCTCCTCAGTCACACTTACTTGAGAGTTCTGAGTTTCCTGTTGTCTCATGCCACAAATTAACTGCCTTTTCACTTTTCCTACAGGTTTTGTCACTCCTTCTATGTGTCAGGGTCTCACAGGGTAGCGGTTAAGAGTATGCGAACTTTGGAATCAGACAGATTTGAGCAAGCAGTGTAATTTCTGCCCATCCCAGCTGTGTTGCACCTGGTAAAATTGCCCCAGCCTCAGTTTACTGTCTGCAAAATGAACACAATCAGTACTGGGCTAATAGCTCAGTTGTGAGGAGGCAGTGACACAGTGTCTGGGTCCACAGTAAATGAACGATTATTACCCTCGTGACAACCCAAAGTGAGGCAGGCCTTTCAGAATTGGGCATGGGCCAGAATCCCCTGCCAGTTCCCAGTCTCGCTTCTACTTCTGGCCCCTTCAGGCCGGAGCAACATGTCCTATCCTTTGGGGGAGTCTTTGACTCAAAATTGCTCTGAGCTTTAGGGAGTGGGTTGACTGGTTCAGTTTATGAATGATGCCTCTGCAGGTGCCAGGCTCCGTCGCTTCACCCTTGTCTTGTTCCAGGGTACTGATGCCAGACCCTTGTCAGCAGTTACAACCTTCAACTGTCTTCTGCTGTCTAAGTTTTATCAAAAGCTCAGTTGAGAGAAATAAAGTTCAAGGAGGGTTATTTAAAGGCCACACATTCCAGCCATTCTTCAAGAGGAGACTTAGCCCTGACTGCAGTAGAACTCTCATGAAACTGAGTCATGCTTGAACTACAGTGTTCAGTCACCACAGAATCCTTTCCCTTGTGACTAGGGGTGGGGAGCCCTGCAGTGGTATGTGCTTTGGGATGCTCTTGTCCAGGTGGTCCCCTCCTCAACCGGCGTCTTCTATAACACCGTGAGCAGAAGACAATTTAGGCTCTGGTTTCCAGCAAACAGTTGCATTTGCAGATGGATTGGTGAGGTTCTGATGTATGAACCCCGTGACTTGTAAGGCTGACCTCCAGCCCTTCACCTGGGTTGCCAGGAAGCTAGAGGCAAATTAGGGGCCTGGTTTTAAGATTCTTGGAGGATCTCTTGGGTTGTCATTTGAGGAAGATGGCTTCTTTCCAGATGCTGACCTTCAAACATATTTGATCAGAGTTTTAATTTAGTGTGGATGCTCTCTATTGTTTCAGGGCCTAGTGAGGCCAGAACAGGGGTCAGAAAATAGGCATCCTGGGAAACTTGGTCAGGTTAGAGCATTGGTCTGGGTGAGTGGAAGAGTGCTGAGGGGCAGAGATGTTGCAAGTTCTGGTGACTGTGGAATGAGTGTCCCTTTCTCAGCCACTGTGGTGGTAATAAAGGATTTGGATTCACCAGAGCAGGGGGGGGGTCTGGTAATAAGAGAATTTTCCATGAATTTGAAAAAAAGAAACATAGCCATTGCTCAATTTGAACTTCTCCCTGTGGTCCCCAGGCTTTCTGATATTTTTGTCTGTTGTGAAACACTGAAACTGACAGCATCCCCTTTCTCTTCCTCTTCCCTCTCACCCGAGTCACCCACCCACCCCTCTCTTCCTGAACACATCTCATGTGCCTCCTGCCCTCCATCTGGCTGCAGAGGCATATGCTGAGCTGCACATTACAACTGTTCCTCCCTGTTGGGTGAGAAAGGGTACCTCTGGCCTGAAGTCCCCAGATTGGTGCTGCAGCAAGCTGAAGAAACCCAACAGGCTGAAGTCACCCATGACTGGCATCATAGAACCAAGAACAGCAACTGCACTCTCTGTGGCGTGCATTTCAGAGCCATTATCGTTGCTGTTTCCTTTTATTTACTGTAATTAACCTGTGCCTTAGTTCAAGGTATGCTTTCGCCATTATCCAGGCAAGGCTTCCTCTTTTGAAAACGTATATTTATTTATTTACTTTTTGTGTGTGGCCACATGTGCCATGGTGTGTGTGTGGAGGTAAGAGGACAACTTCGGGGAGATGGTTCTCGCTTTCTACCATGTAGGTCCCTGGGATTGAACTCAGTTTATCAGACTTGGCAGCAAGTGCCTTTACCCATGGAACTATCTTGCCAGCCCCAACTCCCTCTTTAAAAACAAACAAACAAACAAACATTTAAAAAATAGGGTAGCCTGGTGCAGGCCTGTAATCCCCATATATGAGAGGCTGAGGCTGGAAGATCACCAGTTGGAGGCCAGTCTAGCCTACATAGTGAGTTTTAGACCACCCTGGATTAACAGAAAGTCTCTCTCTCTCTCTCTCTCTCTCTCTCTCTCTCTCTCTCTCTCTCCCCTCTTTCTCTCTTTCCCTTTCCTTCTCTGAGACAGGGTCTCATGTATTCCAGGCCTCATACTCACCACGTATCTGAGGTTGACATAAATTCTGATTTTCCTGCCTTAAGTACGGGGATTACAGCAAGCGCTACTACTCCTGGCTTACGCAGTGCTGGACTCAAACCCAAAGCTTTGTGTGTGCTAAGCAAGCACTGTTCCAATCCTTCTTATCTCTATATGAATTTAAATGAACACACATTAATTGTATTCCTTATCTGTTTTATCCATCTAACTAGGCCAAGATTTCTCCATCTTGCACAGCTGACATTTCAAGCTAGTTAGTTTTCTGTAGGTCTGTCCTGTGCATTGTAGGATGTCAAGCAGCATTCCTGGTCTCGTCCAGTATGTGAGCAGCCCTGTTCTCCACGGAGAGCACCAGAGGTGTGTCTAGACATTGTTATATCCTGTGCAGGGAGGGAGAAAAAGACTCAAGATTCAAAACCCGCATCTCTGTGGTCCCCGTTCCTCTGTCTCCCCTTCTGATGGAGACTTCTTGGGTGAGCTAACTCCATATTCTCCTAGTTGCACACATTTCTACAGCTCTGATAATTGCCTGCTCACGTCCTTTGCCCATTTCTCTCATTTTCCCCCTTCTCTACCGGCTTCTCTCCCTCACTCCCTCCCTTCCATCCTTCCTGTGGTGCTGAGAATGGAACCCAGGGCCTTGTGCATGCTAAGCACATGCTCTGATGCTACGCTACACTGTCCAACTCTTCCCTGCTGGGGTTGCATCTCCTTTTGGCTCGCAAAGGGCAGCCGTCGCATAGCCGAGATGAGCACCGCATCTGGAGGGCTGGCGTGAGCCTCTCCCTTTCCGTCATGTCCGTTGACTCTTACCTTACAGATGATGAAACAGGTATAGAACTGTCCTGACAGCAGATCGCTCTGCTTCTGGTCCAGAGAAGCCCCCTTTCCTGCCACCGTGTTCTTAGAAGGCAGAAGAGACCAGGCCCAGAAGCATGGGAGGGAGGGAGGGAGGGCTCGATGAGTGTCACAGGCCTCAGCCACAGCAGCAACTGGATTCCCCCATGAGACACCCAGTGTCTTGGGAATGAGATTTTCACATTTCCTTAGGTTTTGGAATGGCCAAGTCATTTTGCTGCAATATTTGCAGGAGACTGTGGCTCTGGCATAAAGAGCAAAGGAGGGTCTGACAGTATCTCTGTGATGTGCGCAGGGGCTCTTTGCTGGCTCTCTTTCAGAAGGGGCACACAGGGCTGTCAGGCTGAGAGATGGCACTTGTCTGAATTGGGACTTTCTGTCCCAGGCCCCTATGGGCAATGTTGTCTTTGGTGTCCTGGCCCGTAGTGCTTCCTTCCAGGCTCAGAGAATGATTGATGGAGGGGGAGCCAGGGGGCAGGGTGGAGGGGCTTTGTTGCTTAAATGCTATTCACATGACTCCCTGACTTCAGCCCTTCCCCTTTCTCTTGTCTCTTTCTCCTTCACTGCATTCTGCCCGACTCCGGTTTCCCTTCCCATTTTTCCTTTCTCGTTCTGTACAAAGCCTCCCGCCCCCTGGGGTGCTGACCACAGCCTGGTGTTTCTGGCTGAAGATGGCTTCCAGTTTTGGGGCATGTCTATCCTGGAGGCCTAGGGGAGCTCAGACTCGGTGGGTGGACAGGCTGTGCAGCCAGCACCTGAAGGCTGACCTTGTCCTGCATCCTCAAAGCAGGGCTTCTGTCACTGGTAGGTGGCAAATATACAGTCCAGACTGTACTCCACGCCACCACTCCCTGACAGATGTACAGCTTATCCGTGGGCACCTTCCATAGCCCCAAGCTCCTGCTCAGCACAGAATGCTGGGTGGATTTGTCACCTTTAGCTTACAGCACCCTCCAGCATCTGGGACCCTTTCTGTGGTGATTTCTCACCCCTGACTGCAGTCAGAATCACCTGGTCACTTCCCAGATTGCCTGACTTCCTTGGTGTGGACTGTACTTAGAGACAGGCTGGGAATGTTGTGAAATCTCCCTAAGTGGCTCTAGTCTGTGGCCAGGATAGACAGTGACTGGTTTCCTGAGAGAAGAGTGTCACAGAAAGAGAACTGAGTATAGCCCAGGAGCACTTGGCCTGGCGTGGACACCTTCAGGTACCAGGGTGTCCCTGGGCAAGGCCCCCGGTCTAGTCATGGAGTAAGAGCACCCTGAGAGAAATGAGTAAGAGAACTGGAGATTGGAAGGGGCCAGGAAAACCAACTAAATCCATCATTCTAGAAATAAGAGGATTTTGAAAGGAACTAGTAGAGCGCTCAGGGCTCCCCAGCACCATGACAGTATCAGGCAAAAGCCACGCCAGCCTGTGGGCTGCTTTCTTCCACAACCCCACACAGCATGGTCCTTCAGTGAGTTGTCTGTAGATCCCCATCTTTGGACAGGATGGGGATGGGGGACTGCACCTCTCTCCAGTGCTCGTTGGAGGACAGGGTGATTTCCAGAGGCCAGGATGGAAGCATCAGCCCAAGCTAGAGGGTATGGGTCTAAGCCAATTTTGCAAGATATTTTTTTACAGAGTTGCTAACCTTCTGCAGCTATTTTTTAGGCCTTGTAGAGAGAGAGGGAAGTTTGGCTGTATTTAGAAAACTGCTCACAAAGAAGAATGGCGGGGTGGGAGTGAGGGTGAGGAGGACTGTGGGTGGAGGAGCTGGGAGAGGAGGCAGGCGGTCATCCAGAAGGGATGCCAGCAGGGGCCTGAGGGCAAGGGTTTGATTTGGGCCCACATGTTGTCACTTTGGAAGCTGTTGGCACTAGAGAATGGGGGATGGGACAGAATGAGGGGTCAGAGAAGAAAGGGGAAGGGAGAGGAGGAAGAGTTCCCAGCCAGGGAGCCTGGCTTTTCTTAGGCTGCAGGCAAAGGCTGAATGTGCTGGGTGCGGGTCCGGCTGTCCCAGAGGCCCAGGTGCTGACTGCTTCTAAAGGGTACAGGGAGATGGGACCAGAGCCAGGAAAGGTGACGCTTTGGATGTCCAGGTTACGGCAGGAAGTCAAAGAAAGAGCTTGATCCCTCAACAGCGAACTTCTCTGCTGTTTTAGTTCTCTCAGGTCATCATAATAAGATACCCCAAACTGGTTTATCAATAGCAGTCACTGCTCAAGTTCTAGAGGCTGGGCTGGGGGAACCATGGCTTCAACCCAGAGCATTTCTACAGAAGATTCTATCTCCATTAGAAATGTGCTTGAGCACAGTCATTGGGGAGACTCTGTTCACATACTTGAAACACCCAGAGAATGAGTCAGGGATTAAGAAGTGCATCAGTTGACTCCACTAAGAACCTGTTGAAGTGAGTGTGGTCAGATTTAGATTGTGCGGGCCTGTAAATGCTCTGGGTGGCCCCAAAGGAGTTGAATGCTTGTGCAAACTTCATAGAAGGGTGGGAAGATATTAAGTGGGCCTGAGTACTTATTAACCAGCTTGAATAAAAAAAAAAATCCATCAGCTCTAATATGAGTGTGCAAGGCTGGAAGATCTCTATGGGCTTTCCTAGCTTTCTTTTTTGTTTTCTTTATTTTGAGGAAAGCTCTCATATAGCCCAGGTTGGCCTCCAACTTACTATATAGCCACAGGTGACCTTGAACTTCTGATCCTCCAGCCTTTATACCCTGAGTGCACACCTGTGCACTACAGCACTACAACACCTGCTTTTTTTTTTTGTCTTTCTCAAGTCCTTCTTCCCTCTGTCCACTCCTCTTTGATTTTTTTCTTGCCCCTCCCTCGAAGCTGTAATCTGTCTATGGCAAATGACTGGATTCCAGGTTTGGGAAATGTCTACTATCATTGATGAAACACAGGTTCAGAGGTAAGGAACACAGGACTTACCCTTAAGAATCTTCAACCAACTTGGGTTCACACATTCCTTTAATGGAAGACAGTGGAAAATGCGTGTGAGTGGGAGTGCAAGTCTGAAGGAGAGTTGGTGCAATCTTTGGGTATGGAAACGTGGACACTGTGATGTGTGTTTGTGCATGCCTGCACTGTTTCAGAAACTTCAGAACTTCTAAGGTTTAGCATAAAGAATCACTACATGGGGATAGAGATGGCTCAGTGGTTAAGAGCACTGGTTGTTCTTGCAGAAGACCTGGGTTCGAATCGTAGTACCCACACGGCGTCTAACAACTGTCTGTAACTCCAGTTCCAGGAGATGCAGTTCCCTCTTCTGTTCTCCTCTGGCACTGTATGACACAGATGCACTTACACACATGCAGGTATAACACTCATACACATAAAATAAAATAAACAAAACCTCACTGCATATGCTTTCCCAGATTCACCTGTTACTTACATTTCTGAAACCATTTGAGAAAAAGTTAGACATTGTGTCCTTTCATCTTTAATTACTTCAGGGTATATTTTCCAGGACATTCTTTAACATAGCTTGGCTTCTTTTTAGCTAAGCCTTATTCCTCTCATTTCCAGGTAACAGTGGATTATTCTAGACCCTACATAGAGCTTATTTAGTGGAAGTCAGCTGAACCATCTTTTTGTATGATGTTGGCATCCTGATCACTGGGCTACCTAGGCTCCAAGTCTCCCCAAACCTGTGTTGGCTTCAGGGCTCCTGCTTGAGTTTGCTCTTTACTGCATAGCTGGGTTGCCCTCTTAGAGGCCTGGCTGCGCCTTGGCTGAACTCCTTTCACTTTGTTATCCTCCACTTTGTTCTAGAATTTTCTGTATATTTTCCCACCCACAGTTGCGACTGTCATGTGATGTTGGCTTTCCATGTCCCGCATGGTGTATTGGCTGCACAGTGAGCTTGGTTGGGCACTCTGGGTCTTGGAGGCCAGAATGGGCTCCTCTGGAAACAAGGAAGGCTTCCCGTCCCCATCCTGCCAGGGGGAGTGAGGCTCTATAGTGGTCTGGCTCTGGGATCTGTGGCCCTGCTCAAGTCTTAGGCAGAGGGAACATTTTCCAGAGCAAAGCTGAAGGACAGAACGTCTCAGCGAGATGGGCTGGGCTGGGCTGCAGGGTTTTGGAAAAGACCCTGCTTGTTCTGGGAGGTGTTCAGGACACTGAGGTTTTAGAGAGCCATGGCAGGCTCTTCACAACTGTTGTTGCTTTGGGAAGGAGGCATGGATAGGTGCCTGATACCTGTGTTCAGGGGTAAAGGTGAAGGCCAGCCTTGCCAGTCTGGGACCTGGGCTTCTTTTGGGCCTGGGGACCATTGGACTTGGAAAAGGAATGCAGTCTACAAGACCTGGTCCCCCAGAGTCATAAGATGATTTCCCACCCACCAGGCTTGGCTGGGGCTTGATGTGCACTGGCCTTGGCACAAAGTCGCAGGCCTTTGGGCATGCTTTCAAGGGCACCTCTGTTGAAGCAGGTGGGAGAACCCCGGGTGTACCCATGGGCAAAGAACATACCAGAGGCATTTACCCAACCAGAGTCTCTGTAAGAAGAGGCCAGGGAACTGGGAGATCAAAGTCTGAGCAGTCAAGGAAGGCTGAGGCTTCAGGGAGGAGGAGAGGCTGGAGCCTCCTCCTGTAGCAGCTTCTGCATTCTTCCACTCTGCTTTGACACACAGAGTGCCCAGGGTTCAGTGCCAGCCCTGTTCTGTGACGTTGGGCACGCTGATTTATCTCTGTAGGCTGGGTCCTCATGGTTTAACTGAGCCTCCTGTGACTGTCCTGAGTGACAGCCTACTTTTGGAGGGCTTTAAATGGCTTGGGGAGAAGGAAAATGCAGATGCCTAGGCCCCCACTGTATTTTATTTTCAAAATAATGTTATTTATTATTCCAGTAGGGGTGGGGGATGTGCACGTGAAGGTCTCACCTCCCACTTTTCTGTGGTTATCAGGTTATCAAGCTCCAGGCTTGGCAGCAAGCACTTTTACCCGCTGAGCTATCTTACCCACTAAGCCCCCACTTTAGAAGCTAGATTTGGTAAGGCAAGCCTCCTGCCAGTCCTTGGAGTCCCAGATCCCACAGACTCATTTTTCCTGGCGCAAGTGGGGCTCTGGCCTGAGCCAGGCACATTCATTTGAGCCTCCCCAGGAAGCCCCCTGAACGCGCCGTTCCCATTTCCACGGCGCGCTCCAGCTCCTCGGAGACCCCATGGAAATCACGACGCTTTCAGAAGAATCGTGCAGGCTGCAGAAGGGACCCGAGGCCTTGCCCACCCCAGCTCCAGGCCGCCCTGATCCCGCGCAGAGCTGGAGACAGAGCTCCCTGTCTCCACGCCTTGGCCGCCCATTCTCCCACAGCGCTGACGTTGCCCTGCGGCCCAGCTGGCTGCAGTTTTTCGCAATAACAATATCCCGGGGAGGGGAGGAGCGGCGGGGTGAATGGGCGCCTTTGTCCCCGACCCTGTGAAGGCCGATTAATTATGCGCCGCGGAGCGCGGGAGCGCGGCCGCCCGGCCCCCTGCGCGCCTGAAAGGCCCGGGCTTGGGAGCGCGGCCGGCGGCTCCGCGCCGCCGCACAAAGGGCCGCGCATTAGGAACCCGGCAATTACCCCGCATTTTGGATGTGCCCTTGTCTCGCTGACACTGCGCCGCCCCTCCCGGGGCGGCTGCACTTTGAGGATTTGCAAACCCTTTCTTGGTTGCCAGGGGTGACTGGGCAGAGGGGTTGGGAGCTTGGGGGTGGGGGATGCCTAGCGCGCCCAGTTGGACGTGTCCCGGGCAGGAGCGGGGGAGGGGCTGGTGGGTGTCGCCCCTAGGGACGTGCACGGTAAGGCTGATGTTATCTTTGAAGCTGGAGCAGGCTCAAAGTGCAGATTCCTGGGCCGCACCCAGAGAGCTCCCTGACTTAGGTCTGGGGTGTCCTGGAAGATGACTTTTAAGCACGCTGGACATTTAAAAAATCTGGTGTGGAGTAGTGAAGCGATTTTTTTTTTTTCATTTTTACTCGTTTATTTTGTGTGTGTACATGCTCTTGCGGAGGTCAGAGTCAATTCCCTCCTACCATGTGGATCCTGGGGATCTAACTCTTGTCCACAGCGTCAACACCAAGTGCCTTTACGCACTGAGCCATGTGGCAGACCCCGAAATGCACAGGTCCTAAGTGTGCATTTTTGACAATGTACACTTCCATATTGTATTTGCCTCTTACATCCTATGGACGTATAGAACAATTCCATCACTTCAGGAAGTTCCCTGAATCCTCTTTCCAGCCTCCCCACCCTGCCCTTCACCTTCCTGTACTGTCCTGCTCCGATTTTTTACATACCTATTAAGTTTCATTTGGTCTTGTACTTGAAGATAAATTGAGTCATACACCGTCGGCTGTTTTATTTTTGACTTCTCAGCACAGCGTTTTCAAATTCCATCTACATTGTGTATACTCAAAGTTGTTTTCTTTTTGTTACAGTTTACCTGTTCTCCAGTTGAAGGATACCTAGGCTGCTTCTAACTTTTGGCTGTTATACATGAAGCTGTGATGATCGTTTTGTGTAGATCTTTTTTTGTGAACACATGGTTTTGTGTCTGTGGGGTTTAAATATCTAGGAATGGAATTGCTGGGTCATAGAGAAAGTTTGAATTTTAAGAGACTCTGCTGGCTTCCTTTCTCAAGCATTTATATGCTATGCCCTTTTGTATTGCCATGAAAAGTATGTGAGCATTCCAGTTGCTCCACATCCTTGTCAACACTTGGTGTTGTCAGTATTTTTGGAGTTTAGCTATTGTGATATGGAATTTCATTGTAGTAATATGGAATTTCACTGTAGGTTGGTTTTTCTTAGGGGGAAGGTGATTTTAATGCATGAGCTCCAAGAACTAAGAGAAAATTCCTGTTTAGTCTAGTTCTTGCATTTGCCTGCAAGGTCCAGCAGGGGAAATGGTCTGAGACCCACAGATATTAGGCAGAGGCAGGAGAACACAGGAGTCCTGACCATTGAATGCTATCCTGGCATTTGGTCTACCTTGTGTGTGTGTGTGTGTGTGTGTGTAGTGTGGGTCTGGCTGTGCCCCAGATAATTTGGAATGAACCTGGAGGACTCTTGCCTGTCACCCAAGCAGGAACATTTGTTGGACACTGGGTTGAGAGATTGGGCTCAGTCAGAAATGCTGAGTGTATCCACATCCTCAGTGATGAGTGTGGTTCCTGTGGGTGACTCCTATTCCAGGGATACAGGTCAACCTTGAAAGACTCTGTGCTCTAACTTCCTGTAGAGGTATTTCTGATTAGACCCAGGGATGCCAGGTGATGGGGTGAGAGGTTTTCAGAACCTTCCTGTGGTGCTGAGTAGATGTAATTGTAGCACTGAGAAGCTGAGACGAGGATGAGGGTTTGAGCCTCTCATAGTAAGACTGCTCCAAAGCAAACCCAAAGTGCCCTGAGAACCAAAGCCCCCTTTTATTGATAAACATCTCCTAGGTGTAGTTTTAAGACCCTCAGAACCTGGCCTGACCTATCCTTTGGCTTGGACTGCCTCCATCTTGTACATTGTACTTCAGCATTAATGGACTCCCGTCCATTTTTGTCATGGTTCTAAGATAAATGGACTAATATATCTCCATCCACATGCTCTTCTTGTGGCTGCTCTGACCAGTAGACCAAGTGATTTTTTTTTTTTTTTTTTTTTTTTTTTTTTTGAGAGTGTCTCACTATTTAATCCAGGGTGGCTTTAAACTCATGATTCCCTGCCTTAGCCTTTCAGGTGCTGAGATTATACATGTGAACCTCCAGGTCTGGCAGGGAAGTGATGTTTTTATTTTTATGCTGCTTTATATAAAGGATATAACTTGCATTTAGCTCTCTGTTTTCCTTAGGTAGGGACCAAGGCAACATGCGGTGAAGAAGCCCAAACTAAACTCCATGGAGAAACTCAAATGGGAGCTGAGGCCCCCAACTTACAGCCAGGTCTAGTCATGGAGAATGGGCCTTCAGTTGACCCCAAATCCCAGTGCTTCCACCTGAGGCCCCAGACCACAGAGAGCAGAGAGAAGGACTTTCTGTCTACCTTGCCTGGATTCTAGTCACAGTAAGTGGCTGGTTTAGACCAATATTATAGTTTATTCTGATGCTATAATAGGTGTTTCTTGCATTTTCTCAGTATTTATTCATATGCCCCTTGCCCAAGTTCTAAGCTTCACTCTTCACTTGCAGGTTGGGTTAGACGTCAGCTCTACTGGGAGCTCTCTAAATGAGCTTGATATTCTTCCTGTCTACCCCAAGGACCCACCTGTGTGTTTTTAAAACATACTTTATTTATTATTTTTAAAATTTTATTTGTATGAGTGTATTGCTTGCATGTGTGTAACTGCATGTGTGTCATGTACATGGAGGTCAGAAGAGATTGTTGGATCTCCTGGAACTGGGGTTATGGATGATTGTTATCCACCATCTGTGTTCAGGGAACTGAACCCAGGTTCTCTGTGAGAGCAGCCAGTGCTCTTAACTGCTAAGCCATCTCTCCAGCTCCCCACCAAGATTTTTTCATCTCACTTTGCCTTCCAACTTTGAGTTTGCTCTTTGCATCTCCACAACAAGGACTCCCCAGAGGCTGCTCCGGGCTGCTTTTTTTAAGATTAAAAAAAAAAGATGTGTATGTGTTGGAATATGTGTGAGTGTATGCCATGTGTGTGTGCCCCAGAGGCAAGAAGAGGACATTGGACTGTCTGGTTGGGTTGTAAGCTGCCTAATCTGGGTGCTGGGACTTGAACTCAAGTCCTCTAGAAGAGCAGCAAATGCTCTTGACTGCCGAACTGTTTCTCCAGCTCTCACTTTTCTAGACATCTAAGAACCTTGCACATTAAGTGTTCGATGATGGCATGTCAGCTTGGCCAGATGGCTCATCGGGTAAAGGTACTTGCGGCCCAGCCTGATGCCTGAATTTGATTTCTGGGACCCACGTGGTAGAAGGACTGAACCAGTTCCTAAAAGTTGCTCACTTTCATTCTTCTACACATATACCATGGCAAGTACACACACACACACACACACACACACACACACACACGCACGCACGCACACAAAGTAACAGTAAATGTTTAAAAAAAGAAAGAAAGGAGAGATGGCATGCCCATAAAGCAGGAAAAGCAAAGCATAAATTAAGCAAAATTCGACTCCCCGCTCCGTTTCCATGTCCACCAGGCAAAAGAACCAGAGATGAGGACTGGCAAGACCGTTCAGTGGTGAACAGGCACTTGCTGCTAAACTTGACAAACCTAAGTTTGATCCCTGGGCTCCACATGGTGGAAGGAGAGAGCTAACTCAGATCTGCACATGTGTAGTGTAGCATGTACACATGCACACACACAATAAATAAATGTAATTAAAATAAAAAAGAATCAGAGATGGTATATTAGTTTGTTTTCTGTTGCTGTGATAAAACACTCTGACCAAAAGCAACTTAAGGAAGAAAGTTTCTTTTCGCTTACAGCACTCGAGAGAGCTACAGTCTATTATGTTGCAGATGGTGGAATGGGAAGCCGACTGAGTACAGTTTTCATCCATACACAGGATTCAGAAAGAGAGAAAACAAGAAGTAGAGTGAGACTATAAACCCTTAAAGCCCATCCCCAGTGGCGGACTTCCTCCAGCAAGGCTCCCCATCCTAATGGCTCTACAGCCTCCCCAAACAGCACCATCAACTGGGGGGAAAGTATTCAAGTATATGAGCCTATAGGGGACATTTCTCATTTAAATCACAGCAGCTAGTGCTCCCCTCAATGTGATACAGTATAATCAGGGAGAGTAACAAAAGACTAAAGACTAGAATTAGATATATTAGCATATAATTAAGTAAGATTTGTAGTTCCGCAAAGGAAGAGAGACCTGCATGGCATGAGGTGGTCAGGAGGGGACTTCTTGGAGGAGGCAAGGGCTTGGATTGCACAATATTGGGATTCCAGGACAGGCTCTCTGTTAGAACTCCTAGCTTACTGTGCTGCCTCAAGCGAAGGGATGTGGTATGTGCACACTTGGCTCATATGAAGTTGAGGGAGAGGAGTGGCATACTTCCATCCTGAGACGGCTTCTCACGGACAAGCCCTGTGCCAACCATCTCTTCCACCTCACTTTGGGAATGGAATGAGTCAACAGAGTGGGTGCACAGTTAATTAGACGTGCACCGGATAGTGCAGTGGACCCTAAGAAACATGGTGCTGACTGAAGAAGGCAAGACACAGAGTGAAATCTACAGCTTAATGGCATTCATGGAAACTAAAACTTCACACACACAGAAAGGCAATATATATGTTATTTTAGGGGAACATGCTTATGATGTTAGTGCTGAACGTTAATTGGACATTTAGATTAGGTTAGCCTCTGGGCATGCCTGTGAAGGATTCTCTTGAATAGGTTAACTGAGGTAGGAAGCTCCACCTTGAAAGCAGGTGGCATTATTCCCTGAGCTTGAGTTCTGAACTGCATGAAAAGGAGAAAGTTAGCTGAGCAGGAGCATTTGGTGACTGCTTCCTGTGACCAGCTGTCTCTAGCTCCTGCGTCTAGGACTTCCCCACCAGGATGGACTGTGCTCTTGAACTGTGAGCCAAACAAAACTTTTTCTTCCTGAAGCTGCTTTTGCCAGGATATTTTATCACAATAACAGAAAAGTAACTAAGATAGTATCAGAAAATATGATGTCAAACATATTTATGTGGTTCCTTAACTTAGGGGTGGGAGTCCTTGGGTGGTGAATGAATAAAAATGAGGACTAAAGGAATAAAAATCCAAATGTGGGTTTTTGTGGGGGAATAGCATCGACAGAGTGCTACTGAGAATGGTTAACTCATGTCATGACAGGGAGAAAGGGTTTAGTTTGATCCTGAGGGCCAAACAAAAAAGAAAGTTGAAGCTAAAATCCCTCCTGAAGGTCTAGGGGTATAGTTCAGGGAAGAGTATTTACCTAGCATGAGCAAGGTTCTAGGTTCAATTCCCAACACCACACACAATAGTGATGAAGTATGGAAGTGTCACTAACCACATTTGAACAGCAGTCCTGTCTGTGTGGGCACTGAGGGAGGACACTGGAGCGGGAATTGCCTGTAGCTGCCATATCTTTAAAAGAAATAGGTGTTGGGTGTGATGGCACACTTCTTCACGTCTTTAATCCTAGCACACGGGAGGCAGAGGCAGGCAGATGTCTGTGAGAAGTGGCCAGCCTAGTGTACATAACAAGTTCCAGGCCAACAAGGGGTTCAAGCAATATCCCCCAAATCCTAAATAAATAAATTAAGTAAACAAAAGAGATAAAGTGTTTGAGGCAAAATGACGAAATGCTAATGTTTGTTCCTGTGGGGAGCAGCTAAATAAGTTGTGGTTAGTTCATTTTTACCCATTTAACATATAGTGTTTAAAGAATATTCTAAGAAGTTGTCAATCAAGATACTTCAAACTGGACTGAGGAGATGGTTCAGTGAGTGAGAGTGCTTACTGTGCAAGCATGATAACCTAAGTCTGAATCCCCAGCACCCAGGTTAAAAATCTGTGTATGGCCATGTATGCCTATCACTTCAGTGTTGGGATCCCCAGAGCTTTCTGGCCTGTGTGCCCAGCCCAAATGATGAACTTCAAGTTCAATAACAGACCCTGTCTCAAGGGGATAAGGCAGAGAGAGTGGCAGAGGAAGACAGTGTCAACCTGTGGCCTCTACACGGGTGCATACACCTGCACACATGTGCACATACATACACATAATACTGCAAACCAATTTTGTGACTTTTGCCTTAATTCATCTCTGATTATCAGATGGCTTCTGCACAGTTTTATAGAAATGAATGACTGCTCTTGTCTTTTGTGACTGTCCTCCAAAGATTATAAAGAACTCACCTTTCTATGAATGCTAAGAGCATTGATACACAAGATCTTCAGTGAGCGGCAAATGTCAGGTCAGTCTTCCGGGATTTTGTGGGAAAATCATCCATGAGCTGTTGGCCTTCCTGGAGTACATGGAACTTCTGTAGGCAGCTCTCAGAGGGCTGCGCAACTCACAACTGGGACCTTTTCTCTGGGAGCCACCTCGATGCCCATTCGGCTATGTTACTATAGTGCTAATCTAGACTCTATATTCTGTGACTCTTCTCAGCTCTGGCTGCAGCTGGTTGATTTGGAAAGATCACTGCAACCAAGCTGGGTCAACTGGTTTCTTCCTATGGGGGTGGGTGTCGGGGGCTTGAAGAGATGACTCAGTGGATAAAGTACTTGAAGACTGGCGTTTCGATCCCCAGAACTCAGGTAAAGCCAAATGCAGTAGGGCACATCTGTAATCCCAGCATTCCTAGAGTGAAATGGAGGTGTATTCGGGAAAATCCACAGATTCCTATAGGTCAACTATCACGGCATGTACAGTGAATAAGAGACCCTGCCTTGAGCAAGGTGGAAGTGAGGACTGACACCTGAGCTTACCCTCTGACCTTCACTGGCTCACTGTGGTATGCGACCCCCTCCCCATGAACACACACACACACACACACACACACACACACACACACACACACAAGGATCTTCCTCTTAGGACTGTGGAATGTTGATCTGAGGTGGAGACTGGGAACTGTTGGTGTGGTTGCTTTAATGCAAATGTTCTAGTGAGAACGGGCACTAACTCCAGATTCTGAGATCCTTGGATCTCTCATGGCTTTGGCTTTCCCAGAGGCTCAATTGTTCAACTGTTTGCTGGAAATTTAATAAATTTGTTATTATTATTTGTCAGGGTTGATTTCTATGGCATATGCTGTAGAGTGGGCTGATATATTATTTTTTTACCTTCCAGCCCTCCCCTTTGCGGCTGCTCATAATATGGTATCTTTATTGAGTTAGAACAAGGAGCCCCCTTTCTGGGTGGGCAAATTAGAAAAATCTGTTCCTTCCCTGTGGCGGACACAGCCCCTCACCAGGATGAAAGGGTTGGTGGGTGGAATGTGGGGCTAGGTTTCAGGCCTCGTTCCAGGTTTTTCTGTGTCCAGGCCCCTTTGAACAATGCAAAGACTACATGCCCATTCGAGGCGGCCCTACCTGCCTACCACTTGCCTTCTGACTGATCAGGGTCTGCTTCAAGGTGCTTTTTAGAATATAAAGTATTTCCAGGTGTGGTGGGGTATGTCTTCAATCCCAGCACACAGGAGGCAGAAGCAGGCTGATCTCTGTAAGATCAAGGTCAGCCTAGTCTACATATTGAGTTCCTGGCTATCTGGGGCTCCAGAGAAACCCTGTTTCAAGAGAAAAGGAAGAAAGAAGAATATAAAGAATTGTTGCAGTTTTTTGAGACAGAGTCTCATGTAGTGGCTGGTCTCCAGCTCACAGTGTGGCTAAAGCTGGCCTTGAACTCCCGATTTTCCTGCCTCACCTTTTCAGCTGCTGGGATTAACAGGTGTGTTCCACCATACCTGGCTCTTCAATTTCTGATGAACAACACAGACACAGACATATACATGTAAATAAAAACTAAAAAAGAAAAAGAAATGAATCTATGTCTCTCCTTTTCAACTTGGGTGGGGATTTGGGAGTGTCGAAAAGCATCCCCAAATGTAGCAAGAGTGAAATAGTGTCTTTGAAGGCTCAGCTGGAAAAGTTCATTGGCTTTGAATGGTTCCTTTGGGTACAATTATGCAAGGAGCCCTCAGCTATTATCCTAGAGAGACACGTGAGCAGCCTTGGTCACCCAACCTGAGCTGCCTGAGTCTTCCTGGCTGGAGCCCCCAGCATGTGAATGAAGGAACAGCAGACCGCAGCCCCTGCTCAGATGGACTATAAACACCAGAGACCCCTAGTGAGAACTGGCAACTCAACCCAGTCAGTCAAATTCCTGGACAAAAGAAATGATTGTTATTGTTTAAACCCACTGTTTGGGGCTGGTCTGTTGGGAGGCAATAGACAGCCGACACAGAGTTTTTTGTTACCTGGCAGTAGACGGCTGCCATAACAAAATCTAATTATGGCTTTAGGGCTGGGATGTGGGCAGACATTCTCAGTGCTTTGAAGATCTGTTATTATTATTGGAAACCTGATGGCCTTCAAGGAGGCTGCTGGCGAGGGCTTAAAGGGGAGTGAGGAAAATGTTTCTGGGACCAGGAGAAAAGAGAACTTTTATTAGCTAGTAGAAGGTTTAACAACATTGTCATTTGAAATGATGTGGACTACAGAAAACGTACCTGAGGAATTAATGGTTTGGACCAAGAAGAGTTTGCTGGGTTTTTTGTTTTTTGTTCTTTGAGACAGGGTCTCCCTGTAGTCCCAGCTAGCCTGGAACTCAATATGTAGACCAGACTGGCCTGGATCTCACAGAGATCCTTCTGTCTCTCCCTCTGGAGTGCTAGAATTAAAGATAGGGAAGGTGTACACCATCTTGCCCAGCAAGAGTTTGTTTTTATAGAATTTTGCTATGTAACCCAGGCTGGCCTTGAACTCTTGACCCTCCTGCCTCAGTCTCTCAAACACTTGGCATTGCAGTTATGTACCATGTCCAACTGGGCTAAGGAGATTTTGAAGTAGACTTTTGGAAGTGTTGATTGGATTATTTAGTTATGTTTGACAAGGATGGAGAAAAATGAATTAAAAAGGAAACTAACTTTCAAGAAAAATTTATAGATAATATAAAAGAGCCAAGATCTTGTGGGTTTGAAAATGAATCTGTTTTTCATTTTCAGCCTCCACAAATGGAAAAATATGCTCAAAATATAAAAAGGCTCCAGGTCAAAAATAAAACCCAGAGTGAAATGATAAGACCTTCGTATAAATCTTAGAAAGAGCCAGGCACAGTGGTTAATACCTGTAATTCCAGCAACTCAGGAGGCTGAGGCAGGAGGATTTCTGTGAGTGTGAGTCTATGGGAAGTGGTATTTAGTTTAAGTACACTCAGTTTAAAAAGAAACTTGCCATGGAACATGCCTGTTATCTAAGTACTTGGGAAGTTGAGGGGACAGGACTACCCCAAGTTTTGGAACTGCCTGGGTTACACAGCAAGTACCAGTTTTAAAGAAGAAAAGAAAAAAAGAAAAAACTGGGTGTGGTGGTACATGCCTGTAATCCCAGCACTTGGGAAACAGAGGTTGGAGGATCAGGAGTTCAAAACTAGTCTTGGCTACATAGCAAATTTGAAATCTGTCTAGGCTGTATGAGACCCTGTCTCAGAAAACTTAAAAGAAAGAACGAAAGAACTTACTTGTGCCCAACAGTGAATATCTGTTGAATAAGAAAAAGAACTTTATGGGGAGGGGTCTGAATGTGAATGTGGTGGTTTGAATGAGAATATTCCCATAAACTCCAAGTATTTGGACATTTTGTCCCCAGTTGGTGGTATTGTTTTGGGAGGTTTCAGGATGTTTGGCCTTGCTGGGGGGAGTACATCACTGGGGGTCGGCTTTGAGAGTTCTTAAGCCTCGCCACAGTTCCAGTGTCTGTCTGCTTCCTGAGCCTGCTTGAAGATGTGCTTGTTTGGCCTTCTGCTCCAGTCACCTTCTGCCGCTACGCCTCCCTGCCACGATGGACTCTAACCTCTTTGGGACCATAAACCAAATAGACTCTTCCTTCTAAAAGTTCCTTTGGTCATGCTGTCTTATCACAACAACAGAAAAATAACTAAACTAAAACAGTGATCAAAATACATTGTATGAAATTCTTGAAGAATCAATGAAAATATTTTTTTAAAAAGAGCTGTATCATTTTGGGGAAGCAGA
This sequence comes from Eospalax fontanierii, assembly GCA_035773235.1. NCBI lineage: Eukaryota > Metazoa > Chordata > Mammalia > Rodentia > Spalacidae > Eospalax > Eospalax fontanierii. The sequence continues at coordinate 22,601,024 of CM069529.1, forward strand.
AACTAGTCTCCAAAGATAGTCCCTGGTGAATCATAACTCTTAATACTACCTCCTTGTAGAGTCCCCTTCCCACCCCTGTACTGGTCTGGGCCTTGACTCTCCTTACCCAACATAATATTGCCAAAGTGGTGCTGTCTGATGGCAGGGCCCCACCTTTAATGAGGCATGGTGGCTTTCACTTTTGCACGTTTGGGAGCCATGAACTATTCTATAGGAACTCTGAGCACTCTCCTGAAGAAATCTATACAGAAGGGAGACTGGGACAGCCACATGGGGAGAGAGTAGCCTTGAGACTATGTAGAGAGGGGAATCCCAGAAACCCTTTCTTTGGGCTCAATCTGACCTGCTAGTCCTGGCCAAGATGCCAAAATGATGGGGTCATCTTCACTTAGTGAGCCCATTAAAACCTCTGGGTATCTGCAGCTGCCATCTGGCTCCACCAGTATGAGAGATACTCCTGCCTTAATGGATCTGCAGAAGAACAGCTCAGCAACTTACAAAGCCATGAGAGATAATGTGCATTGTGGTTCGTTTTAAGCCATTGAATTTAGGGTGTCTTTTTTCTTTTTGACAGGGTCTCTGTAGTTCCAACCCACTTGGAAGTCACTATGTGGACCAGAGCGGCCTTGATTTAACAGAGATCTGCCTGCTTCTGCCTCCTGGGGGCTAGAATTAAAAGTGTGTGTCACCACACCTGGCGTTTTTTTTAACATTTATTTAAAATTTATTAGTGAGTGCATGTGTGTGTGTGTGTGTGTGTGTGTACATGTGTACATGTGCACAGTGCACATATGGAAGTCAGAGAACACCTCTTGGAAGTCAGTTTTCCTTTGCCACCCTGTGGGGCCTAGGATTTAAACTCAGGTCATATGACATATCTGAAAGGGCCTCAACCCACTAAGCCATCTTGCTGGCCCAAGAGTGTTTTATTATAAAGTGGTGGATTATTAGGAAGTAAGCGCCAGGCTTGGGAGATGGTTCAGTGGGTAAAAATGCTAGCCGTACAAGTCTGATGACCTGAGTTCAGATTCCCAGAACTCACATAAAAAGCCCAGTGCAGTAGCACGCATCTGTAATCTCAGCATTCTTAGAGCCAGGTGGGAGGTGGAGGCTAGAGAGTCCTTCTTAAAATTCACTGGCCAACTAGCCTGGAGTATGCAGCATGGAATGGGTGAAAGAGAGACCCTGCCTTAAACAAGGTGGACGGTGAGAATCAACTTCTACAGTGTTGTCCTCTGACCCCCACATGCATGCCATGGCGCATATATATATATGTCACACAAACACACACACAAACACACACAGGGGAAGTGCCCAGGACAGAGCTTGGTATATAGAAGGTGTATAGCAATATTCAATAGGTATTGCTAACTTAATGAAACTCTTCTATGAACTGCTTCTTCCTAAACCTTCTCATAGGCCTAGTGCTCCTGAGTGATCTGTCCATACCCTGGTTGAGTAGCAATGAACTGTTGATTTAACTAACCTCCTTATGGGTTCAATGGGTTCAGTATTAAGTGGACAAAAGTGCACACCCTATGCACCTGGGGTATAATTGGTATAAGTGGGATATTAGTGTATCTGTGGGAGAAAGGGAGTAGGGGAGTGGCAGTGTCTACAAGGTCTCATGAAGAAAGAGCAGAACCCAGGTAGGGACCTGGGGGATGGTGTGGCTGCAGCTGTGAAGGCATAGTTATGATGAACAGGAGGCAATGTCTGGGGGCGGGCAGAGGCAGGGCTCCCTCAGGTTATAGAAGGCAGAGAGGTGGGCCCAAGCTGTGGAACAAAACAAGCCAAGCACAAGAATCCATACTGTCTCCATGAAAGTGAAGTTCAAAACCAGGCAAAATTAATTGATGGCAAGAGGTATCTAAGTGTGGTTACCTCATGGGAGATGGGTGATGTTTGCAGGAATGGGCGCCAGGGAACATTCTGGGGCATTCTGGAAATATTCTGGACTTCATGCATATGGGAATATGTCTACACTTCATGGGAGTCATATCTTCAAAAGTGTGGATGCATCTTCCCTGAAGATGCTGAAAGCATGTTGCCGTGCCCCCCTTCTTGGTCAGTGGTCTTAGCAGTTCCTTCACTGAGGGCCTTCTGCACCCCATGGCACTCTCTCCTGCGAGAACATCCCTAGAACAGTCATGGGAAGCAGCATCTTTGAACTGGTATGACTTAAGGTTGTGTTCTAGTGTGAGGACTGTGTTGGGGACTGCTCCTTCTGCTTCTGAGATGGCAGAGAGGTGGGGTCCGGGAAGTCCTTGGGGGCTGGCAGGTATATGGGGGTGTCTTCTTCTTTCTCCCAACTAGAGACACAGGTTTGGGGGTTGGGGGGTGTTGGAATAAAACCAACAGAGGCATGTTTAGTGTGTTGGGCCTGGTTCCTGAAGGAGAGCAGGAAGGGCGGGCACCAAGGCCACTGGAGCTTGGGCCAAAGTCAAGAGCTCGCTTGACTGCTCAGGGCCCTGCTTGGGGTCCAGACAGCACCTCTCAGCAGCTCCCTGGCCTGCTGCAGCTGAGGGTTACGTGTTTCATTCAGAATGCCTTGCAGGAAGCGGCAGGCTCTGCATTCCAGGGCTTTTAGTCATTTTCTCTCTTAGAGCTTTGGGGCTGGGATTAGAACATTCTTCAAACCACACTGTCCTCGGCAGGGTTCCCAAGAGGAAGTGGGTGGACCATGGGGAAAGAACACAAGCCTAAATTCAGGGATGGAATGAGAAGAGATCAAGGCCAGCAGAGTAAGCCTCTAGAGGTCAGCTAAGGGTGTCCCAGGTATGTCGAGGGATGGAGGCTGTGGGGTGGTGACTTTTGCCCTCCCAGCCATAGACCAAGGGGAAATAGAGTCCCTCCGTGTAGTGTGCTCGCTCTCTCTGTCTCTCTGTCTCTCTGTGTCTGTCTCTCTGTCTCTGTCTCAGTCTCTGTCTGTCTCTCTCTCTCTCTCTCTCTTTCTCTCGTGTGTGTGTGTGTGTGTGTGTGCATGTGTGTGTGTGTGTGTTTGTGAGATGAAAAGTGAGGACAGGTGGGGAAGGTAGCAGCATTTCATCTCATTGGACTGCATACTAACCCTTGCTTTGTCCCCAGTGTGAAGGAGAGAAGGACCTGGGCTTAACTTGCTGAGAGGGCGGTGGTGACACTCGCTGGGGTTTGGAGTAGGAGATGGACCCTACAGATACAGGAACCCAGAGAAACCACAATGTAGGCCTGTTAGCGCATCTGCCACATTCCTGACACTGGGCTGGGTGTTGCTAATAAAGCAAGGCAGACTTTATTCAAGCTGTCGCCATGGGGCCTGGGACATGTGGCCTGGCAGGTGCCTGCTAGGGTAAGGAAAAGAGCAGGTTAAGGCAGAGGGCTGGTGGGTGCCAGGCTCCAGCAGTGGGAAGGGAGTAGCTGATGGATGGTCATACAGTGCTGAGTATAAAGGAAAGGCAGAGCTCAGGCAGGGACGTGGGGGATGGCGTGGCTCAGCTCTGCAAGGAGGCAGTGTCCCATGGGTGTTGAGGCAGGCATCTTCTCAGGTCATGACAAGCCCAGAGGTGAACCCAAGAAGAGAGCAAGGGGCTGTCCTCTCCTCTGATTTCCAGCACTACAGGATGGCAGTGCTTTGTTTGAGGAGTCAGGATCCTAACTAGGATTCCCAAGATTTGTCATTCCGATCCTGGAACAGGATGAGATCTCAGGCCCATGACTCTGGGACATCAGATAGCAAAAGGAATTCCAAAGATATAATTAAGGTTATAAATTAGTAACTATGAGCATGAGAGGGTGCCAAATCCTATCCCACCAGGAAGCAGAGGGTCTCCAGCTGACTGCAGGGCAGGAAGGCATGGATTTCCAAGGTAGGGGTCTGATGGTGACTTGAAAATGGAGGGGCCCATGGACACCTCAAAGGGGCAGCTTTGGGAGCTAGCAGGCAGCAGGAGGGCAGTGACCTTCAGCAGACAGCTGTAGGAACTGAAGTTTGCCACAGTAGAGTGCACCGGGGCCTGGATTCTCACACAGAGCTTCTAGAACATAGCTCAGGCAAGCTGAATCCTTGATTACTTGGTCTTATAAGCAGACAACCCAGTTGGGCCCACCTAGACTTCGATCTGCAGAACTGTAAAATAACTAACAGGTGTTGTTCAAGCTGCTAATTTTGAGGCAATTTGTTGTACAGTGGAAGAAACTGAACATTCTCCCACCATCTCATTTCCTTCCAGAAGGGCTTTTGGGTGGGGAAGGTGTCTGCGAATCCCACTGCACAGGTCGGGCCAGGGACAGTTTGCAGATATCTGACTGGGGCTCTGGCCTAGACCCAGCTGGTTCCAGAGCTTCTTTGCCTCACAAAAGAGTCTCCTACCACTGCCAGAAATGAACCACAGATGCTGGGCTTTGGCCAAGGGTACCCTGTCCTCCCCACCCCCAGGGCAGGGGCCCTGAGCATCTCACATTCCCCTTTTTTAAGAACCACCCACAGCTGCTCCCAGACCACAGCCTGCAGGGTGCAAGGCTGCCCCAGTCCCGCCACCTCCCTGGGGAAAGGCATTGCTCTGCACAGAAACAGGAGAAGGGCAGTGACCTCAGCCTCCCCCTTCCTCTCAGATGACAACTGGGCTCTGCAAAGGGAACAGACTGGAACTGGGATCCAAGGCTCTGTAAAGTTCACCCCTCCTCCACCCAACACAGAACATTCTCTGACCTGGGAGGACTGGGACGTTTACAGTTGTGCACTTGGGCCAGTGAGATGGCCAGTGGGTAAAGGCACTTGCTGTAAAGCCTGACAACCTGAGTTCAATCCCCCGCAGTCACATGGTGGCAGAAGAGAATTGACTGCTGCAGATTTTCCTCTTTCTCTCTGACCTTCACATATGGTGCGCGATACACACACACACACACACACACACACACACACACACACCACACACACACACAGGTACACATACAGACACACACACACACAATAAAAACTAAAAACGAAATTGTGCACTTGTGTCCTTAAATTTCTGGGCTTGTGGTCAGGTATCTCCTGGGAATCCAGAACTATTTGCAAAGAAGCAGTTTTTGTTTTTGCTTTACTGATTAAAAAGTCCCAGGGAAGCCTTTCTCATTTCCACATCAGACCTGCTCTGGAAATCTCTAACTCTTCCCAGACGGTGTATAGTTCTCTCTCCAGCCTTGCAGGGTGGGGTTTCAGAAACATGAGGGTTTGTGTTGGCTTGACTTAGGAATCACACTCAGCCATTTTCCTCTGGGGGAGGTAGGTGGATAACCTTCTGAGCCTTGGTTTCTTTCAGATAGACAGTTTCTAAGATTCATGAGCCAACAAACACACATAATATCCTGGTAGGGAAGGAGACAGCATTTCTGTTCCTACCTGCCTGCCTTACCACAACTCACGGTTTATTTTTTTATTTTTATTTTTTTTGAGACAGGGTCTCAAAAGTAGATCAGGCTAGTCTCTAACTTTCTATACTTCCTTTCTCAGCCTCCTGTGTGCCAAGGTTACAGGCTTGTGCCACCACATCCAGGGGAAATCTTTTGACAAGCAGAATATAGTTTTCATTCTCATGATAGATGAGTCTGACCATCCAGAACCACAAGTCTTCAGTCAGCATTCACCTTTGTGTCCTCCCTCCCAAAGCTACTTCTATCTGTAGCCTGTTCCTTTTTTAGGCCTTCCCTGGCTAGATCCCAAGGCCCCGGGGATGTATTAGGAAAGAAGGCTCTAGAAGTCTCTTGTAGATCAGTGTGAATGAGAGAAGGTCAGGCAAGGGTGACCGTGGTGTTCCAGACTTGGGCATGGACAGGCCAATGTGCCAATCTAACATGCAGGAGAGGAGAGCAAGGCTTCAGAGCTCCCCAGGGTTTGTGTATAGACCCTGCCCTGGCCTGGTTTCTCTAGTCTTGATTGTTAGCACTCTGGGGTTTCATCTAAATGTTCTCAGATGTAACCTTTGTTGCCAGTGTCTCTGTGGAGGGGAATCTATTTAAACTTTCCAGAGTTGTCAAGGTGAAGGCAGGTCCTGGAGACACAGTTTAGGGTTGTGTGTAAACTGTGGGAATTGTCGTGTATTTGGGGAGTAAAGGTTGACAGAAATTTGGGGGTCTGGCTCCATGTGAGGAAGATGAAGAGTTGGGGGTATGTGTGGCTGCCTTTCTCTCCTCTGACCTGTGGATGAGGGGAGACACTAGAAAAGGGTTTATGGGCAATTACTGGTCCCTGGGACTTGGGGCAAGGCTGGTTCCCCTCAGGGCGTCTTGAGGGCTGAGATGCTGGGGACCATCCTTAAAGTGGAGTCTTCTCCATGGGCTGGATACTGGGGGGCCAAGGCCAGGCAGTATCCTCAGCTGTCTCCCCATTCCCATTATGGGCTCAAAGCTGAGCCAAGCATGAAACAGACAGCCTCTCTGTTCCCGCCCCCATCCTGCCAGAGTCTGGTTTTCATCACCCATTAATCACTGACGCTTCCCACAGCCTGTGTCTGTCTATCCACACTCCTCAACAACCCCTGGGCCTTTGGGGGATGGATAGACAGTCAAGCAGATGGGCTCTGACTTGGGGAAACATCAAGTCACATGGGGGGTGGGGAGGCTGCTCCCCTCTTCAAGGCAGGGGAGAGGCATGATCCTGAGCTGGTCTGAGGTCACCCCTATCCCTAGTGCAGCTTGAAGCTGCCAGACCAGCCCATCTCACCCCAGCAGCAGGCGACAGAGGCCATTAGCTGTCCTCTATGCCAGGAAGGAAATGGGTTGGAGGGCTGAGGAATTCTAATTAAGCTTCCCCAGCTGGCAGGCCGGCTGGCGGGTGAGAGCTGGCATCTCCACCCCTGCTAGAGATGGTGCCAGCCCTATCCGGTCTGGCCTGCCTGGTGCCCACCTGCTGCTGTGGGAACCCCATTTGTGGGCTGCCTTTGCAAAGCCCCCTGAATATTCCAAGGTACTGTGGGTTTCCTCCTGGCTCCTGTCCTTACTCTCTCCTCTTCCTACCTACTATGACATCTCTGAAGGCGGAATGACCTTCATCTGCAACTGAGCTGGTTTTGCTGTGATCCACTATCAGACTTGAGCTACTTACAACCTTTTCAGGCCTCAGTTTCCTGAACTGTAAAATGGGATAATAATTGTAGTTTGTCTGTATATGTTAGGGTAACCATCCTACAGTTACTGCTATACTAACTAGTATTTATTTGGTATCTGCTGGGTATGAATTATGAGATCTGACTGGTTGGAAAGGGTGCCCTGGGAAGGTCATTGTCCCTGACATTATTATTTCCGGCCATACAAGTCACCGAGTTTGATGGCACAATTTACCTTCTAGGTTCCCCTCCCTTTTGTATACACTTTACCCTATTGTCTGCAGGCACCAGGCCCCCTCACCCCTGTCCTGGATCTTTTCAACTTTCCAGTAGGATTTTTCTTTTAATGAGGAGGGCCCAGAAGTCAATACTTATCTCCAAGGCATGAGGTTTTGATGCCTGAGTGACAGGTAGAGTTTAGTGGGAGGTTCAAGAGGAAGAGGTTCACTTCAATGGTTGCGAGCTGCCTTTACATGGAGGGAAAGCTCCAGTCACTGTACTGGGTTTAGCTCTGTTCCAAGTGACTGCCCTTGGAGCTGGGAGCACAGTGTCCACTCTGGTGTGACAGGGAAGCAGGCAGCGGCAACCAGGAGGGCCATTTTTGGAGTGTGACAAATTTGGTGTGTTCTACTTTCTTTTGCTTTTTTTTTTCTTTTAAAGCAGTTTTTAAAATTATCTTTTTATTTTACGTGCATGAGTAAACACTTGCATATATATAAATGTGCCACCATGTGAGTGCTTGCAGAGGTCAGGAGAGGGTGTCAGATTCCCTGGAACTGGGTTACAAAGGGTTGTTAGCCACCATGTGGGTGTGGAAAATGAACCTGGGTCTGCTGCAAGAGTAGCCGATGCTCTTAACTACTGAGCCATCTCCCCAGTCTCTTTTGCTCTTTAAGAAAAATTTTTATTTCATTTATGTATGTATGTGTGTGAGTGTGTGTGTGTACACATACCACAGCATATACGTGGAGGTTAGAGGACAACCTGAGGGAGCTCTTTCTTTTTACCTTGTGGGTCCTGGGGATTGAACTCAGCCTGTCAGGCTGTAGCAAGCCTTCACCTACCCTGCTTATTGTTTTGAGACAGAACGGGTTGGAACTCACTATGTAGCCCATCACAGCAATTCTTCTGCCCGAGTTTCCTGAGTACTTGTTATGATAGGTGTGAACCACCATGCCCCACCAGACTTGAGTTTGAATTGCAACCTTGGCCTCTGTTTCTATAAATGGGTATCTTAACAGTACTGCTTACCTGGCAGGTTTGCTGAGGATCAAGTGATAGAACACGGTGAAGCACCTGGCCAGGCTGGTGCCCCACACATGGTGGCGTCAACGCTGGGGAGGCCCTAGCTTTCTTGGTTACCATAGCCCATTGCCCACTTGCGACACAGGACTGATGGGCAGCGCAGCATAGGACTGGCACTGCTGGTCACAGCAGATAATTGAGACAGAGTCTGAAAGCTTAGAAACAGCATCAGGAATCCTTGTGTTGACCCAGATCTGTGTCCTTAGAACCGAGGAGTCCCTAGCTCTTTCTACATTCCAGCCCTCGCTCAAGGCAAGTCTCTGTCCTCAGCCTCCCAGCAGCTGGTCTGCCCTGGTGGGTGGGAACAGCTTCACAGAGGCTCAGAAAAAGACATCACTCCCCAATGGTTTCTACCGGCGCCTGGATGCTGTGAGGTGGTCAGCTCCCAGACGTTGCCACATGAGATCCTAAGATCCCCAGCAGGCATGGAGCCCCTCACAAGGACAAAGCATGCCAGAACCAGAACTGTGGAGTCCCAGGCCTCCTTCCCACAAACCCAGCATGCACATCTGCATATCATTGCACAGTGGTTTGCATACATTTGCCTCCAAGTTCACAGCCACTCCCTTCATAATCCTCCTTTTCCTCCTCTATAAAAACCAAATATTGAGGTTGTAGTCTTGAAACCCCTGAACTCAGTTCCACTCATTTCAGGGTATTTCGAGAGCCTGACTTAGGCAGCAGTCTGTGTCAGGGGCTTTCAGGAAGATGAAGATGTGAGCAGTAGATTCCCTGATCTCAGGGTGCCCACAGCTTAGATGGGGAGAGAAAATTCGTGACTGAGATTCAGGGAAGAGTAGCCAATGGGGTCCACAAAAGCCCGAGCGCCAATGTTCAGAATGGGAGCGCAGAGTAAGCTGCAGGAGGAGGGGCTATTGTGCTTCAGGGTCCTCCATACAGTCTGTGCACATGCTGGCCACTATGTGGAAAGGTGGGGTTGTAATATGAGTCCCCTGGGTCCTATGCCATCTTTGGAGCAGGCTCTGCTAATGGCTGTCTTCCTCCAACTCTTGGCCAGCTTTCCATCTCTAGACTGAGCCGAAGGGCCTTTGTGGTCTGGGTGGCACAAGAGGCTGAGTGGACAGCAGTGAGGGTCTCGCCCACTGCCAGCCTGTTCAGTCGGTATAGAGGAGAGGACAGAAGGGTTGGGAACAGGCTTAGGAGTATCCCCAAGAAGGAAGGGGCTGGGGTTTTGAACTCAGGTGGCCTGGCTCTCTGTGCTCTTGGTCAATACACATTACACCTGGCCACGAAGGGATCAGCGGTGATGGACTCCAGGACTGGAAGCAGCAGTCAGGACTTGGTGGCGCCAGTAACTGTTGGGTTCAAGTCCTGACTCCACTGATCACCAGCTGTGCGAGTCCAGAGAAGTCACCTGATTTCTCAACTGAGGTTTCCTCACCTGGGGAGTGAGCAGAGAAGGGCAGCTACCTTGGGGAAACTGACTCACCTGGCACCATGGTTATGTGCAATACAGGTCTGTGCTGGATGGGGATCCGGGGAGGAGGCATGGGAATGGGTTGCTGAAAGCTTCATGAAGCTACTAGTCTGACTGGAGCAGGGCCTATCCAGGGAGAAGAGGAAGACAAGGCTGAGTCTGGAGTGTGGAGTCCCAGTGTCCCACAATTGGCTCCGGTGTCCTCTATCATTCTAGAATTGAAGGTGTAGAGGAAGGTGTACATCCTCTTATAGCTTGGCAAGCTGATACAGGTTGGGAAGCTAGTGATTCTGCTCTCCAAAGGACCCCCAGCTTTCATCAGCTCTAATGTCACTGCTGGCCATGGTCAGACTTTAGGACCCATAGTGTGATGGGATTTAGAGTTGACTACAAGGACATTTGAAAGCTATGTCTTAAGTTTAACTCTCACCTTCTCTGGGCTCATTAAAAAAGAGAATCAATAAAGGACAGGGATTGATCTCTCCATATTGTTGTAAAAAAGGTAATGAGACCTTAGGGCCAAGGTTCAGGGGTAGCAGGAAGATCAGATTCTCCATGTTGGAAGTCAGGGGTACTGAATAGGAACAGACTAGGATTAGAAGCAACTGAGTTATACGAAACCAGTCAGAGAAGCTGAGCATAAGAATACAGCAGACACATACCTAGGCATGCATTCTTCCATTCTCAGGCCCAGAGGCCATCTTGAATGGAGCCTAGAGGATGGCAGCCTCCTTGCAGTTTTCTAGAATATTCTCTAATGACAGACTTTCCAAGAGTCTAGGTTGAGATAAGGCAAAATTCCCTACAGTACACATCTTTGTTGGTTTGTTTGAGATAGGGTCTCGTATAGCCCAGGCTGGCTTCAGACTCACAGTGAAGCTGTGTATGACCATGAACTTCTTCTCTTTCTGCTTCCATCTCCTAAGTGTTGGGATTACAGGCATGTTAGAGATTGAACACAGGGCTCTGTGCATGCTAGACAAGTATTCTACCAACCGAATTCTACCAACCCCTCCTTTACACATTTGATTCAAGCACCTTTGGGAAGATTGATGCCTGTCCATTGGAACCAAAAGAGAGACTTGGGACTCAGTCTCTTCTTTGTCAGCTGTGGGCAGAGAAGAAGAGGGGAGCAGAGAGCGTGCTCTGTAGCCTGCTTCCACCCAGAATCCTAATCCATGACAAATGTGCAGGACACCCAGTGAGGGGACCTGACCAGTCCTTGCCTGTCCTTCCTGGGACTCCTCCCTGGTATGGTCACTCAGCATTTCTAGGGAGACTGTTCTGGGTATCATCTTTCCTACTCTTAGGCCCACTCTGCTCTAATTCCCTGATCTTCCTCCCATAAATCCCATGAGAGTGCTCCTCAGAACTCCTTTCTGTTCGGGTCCATCCCACAGGATAATTTATACAGAGCTAAGTCCATCTAACAGCTGAGTAGCTGTTACGTGAACAGCTGGCTAGATTGCCATTCATGTGTCTATGTCCATGTAATCAGATCAAGGGGTCAAACATTCCAAGAGCCTGGTGGAGACCACCCCCAGAGAGTAACTTTCACCACCATAGATTCTTGACCTTCATAAAAATGGTATCAGATGGTATCTCTGTGTCTCGTTTATTTTACTCAACGTAATGCCTGGGAGACTCATGCTGTTGTATGTAGCTGACGCTTTTTGCTGTTTTAATCGCTGTGTAGTGATCCAGTATATGAATGCATCATAGTTGGTTTAACCACCCCCAGTCACAGGTATTTAAGTTATTCCTGTTTGAGGCTCCATGATTAAAATATTCACCTGCATGCATACGCATAGACACAAGCTTCTGTTTCTCTTGGGTATAGGCTGTGGAGTGGAATCCTTCTCACTGACTAGGCTCTGGGGCAGGATGATGTTGGAGAACAAGCTGGGGCTCCCCTTGGTGCCCATTAGCTTCTTGGGCAGGCCAGGCAGCATTTTACATTAATGGATGTGAGGAACTAGACCGCATACCCTGGAACTTTTGCGTCTTTAAGGGGCCATGTGAAAAGGCTTGAAATGTAGTTGAGAAGAGTTGTGGGTTGTCTCTTTTCGGGGGCAGGAATGAAGGTCAGAAGTCAATGGGGCCGAGGGTGGGGAGTCAGGCAAGGGTTTAGGATGGAGGCAGCTGAGGCTTCATGGTCAATTTGTCTGAAGCCACGTGGCCAACAGAGAAGTAAACTCAGGTGATTCTCCTGCCCACCAGAGCACTTTCAGCCACAGCAGGTGCCCTCTATGTGGGAGACACCTGGGAAAAGCCAGAGTGCTGTCCTGGATCACATGGGTACTTTGCCCTCAGAGGACCCACCAGATAACCCCTTTGTAGGCATTCCTCCTCTGCCTGGCCAGTAATTCTGCCTCTGGGCCTGTCTGCTCCCAGGGGAATAGTCACAGACCTTGGACAGCCTGGGTCATGGCCATGAGCTGGAGGAGTGGAGGAGTGAGCACAGGCTGGCGGGGGGGGCAATGGGGGGCTGGAATTACCCAAGACTCCATGCCAGGACCTGCCTGTGAACCAGCGGTGAGTGAGTGAGAGGGGGGAGCTCCCAGAGAACATTCCTGGAAATCAGTTCCTGCTAGTAACCCCTCAGGCTTTCTTGGCCAGACCCGAGCATACAGTCTTAGGCTGGGAAGATCTAGGATGGCTTTGGGCATACGAGGAAGACTTAGCAGGTCAGGGGAAGCACTACTTTGGCTTCCTAGCAATTGATAGTGGACAGCTCTACTGGAAGGTTCTGGATGGTTCATTCTCAACTAATAACAGTCACAGTGTGACAACTTCAGGCTGTAGAATTAGAGATTCTTTTTGTTCCTGAAAGGGAGAGAGACTGGGTGTGCATGCCTGTAAGTGTGTGTGTCTGAGTAATGTTTCTGTGTGTATCAGCATCTATTACTTCATCCTTCTTCAATCATTCTGCAGGTATTTACTAATTGCCTATTATGTACCACTGGGGTTTCCACAATGAATAAAAGAGACAAAGTCCTTGCCCTTAGAGGAGCTTTATTATATATCAGAACACATCTCCCTATGATGTCTATACACCTGAAGATATGTATTTGCTGGAACAGGTGGCTGCTGTTTGTGTGTGTGTATGTGTGTGAGACTATGCATGTATGTATGAAAAGAGCTCTGCATATCTGTGTTTCTGAATCCATGTGTATATCTGTGAGAGGGAGAGAATTACTCATCCACTCAGAAAACTATTCAAGAAAAGCCTCTCCCAGAGCAGTTATATTTTCATAAATAAAAATAATCAGATAATGAGTTCATTTCCGATCTCAAGTTTGATGCCAACATTCCACTGAAATAAGACCCGCTGGCAGGCTGGCGGCTCTCTGTGTGGCTTGGATTAGCCAGGGAAAGTGCAGGGGAGGGGGACCTGCCACTTAAAGGCTCCAGGGAGTAAGGGAGCCTATGACCAAAGGAGAAGTCGCCTGTCTGGGTCTGAGAGTGCCTCATCTTTACACAGGTACCTTCAGAGTCCCAAATGGGATGTGCAAGGCTCATGTTTCTCCACTTAGGCCTTTGTAACTGGTGATGGTCTGCATGGTTTTGTAAATGTTGATGCCCCCAAACGTAGCCTACCATGCTGCTCTGAATAGCTGAAGGCCCAGTGTAACTCTTTCCCTGGGCACTAAGCCTAGACTTTTCTGATGCCTGTTGAGAGTTCAGAAAAAGGGTTACAGGAGACTGGAGAGATGGCTCAGTGGTCAAGAGCACTGACTGCTCTTGCAGAGAACTCACTTTCAGTTCCCGGCACCCACATGATGGCTAACAACTGTCTGTAATTCCTGTTCCAGGGGATCCAACGCCATCCTCTGACCTCTGTGGACATTTTATGACATGAGTTCATTTACATACATGCAGGCAAAACATTCATACACATAAGAAAATATTTTTGGTCTTTTTGAAACAAGGTCTCTCTGTAGTCCCAGCTGATCTGGAATTCACTATGTAGACCAGGCTGTCCTTGAACTCACAGAGATCTGCCTGCCTCTGCCTCCCAAATGCTGAGATTAAGGGCATGTGCCACCACGTCTGGCCTAAATAAGATATTTTTGAAAAGGAAGAGGGCCACAGAAAGAGGCTGTGATTGATTCTTGAGGGGAGGAGGAGAGACCACCCCTCCACACACACCCATGGCACCTGTGTGTGCTTGGCTTCTCATCTACAAGGTCGTGGTTTTATATTCTCCACCTTGCACCGTAGCCTCCCAAATCTTCTCACTTCTTCTAATCCACTTCCCGCTCCTGGCAGACAGAACCAATCCGCTTACTTTACCTTCTCCCTCTTTGCATGGGCTGCCCCCTCTCCTGGGAATGCTTTCCCTCCAACTATTCAGCTCCAAGTCCATCTGTTCTTGAAGAATGAAACGTCACCCCTTCATGAAGCTTCTTTAGTTCTTCCGGGCGGGAGTGCTTTCTCTTGCTTAGCAATGGTTAGTTATCTCCTGGACTCTGAATCCTAAGACCCAAGCTCTGTGTCTCATTCACATAGCTGATTTTCCTTCACACATTCTGGCCAGTCTGGGGACAGGGTTGTGCCTAGGTGCTGGCCAGAAGGTGAACTGAGATGAGTGTGTAGCTCCTGCTGGCCTGCCTCAGGGGGATCTGTGAGAGCTGTGTCCTGATAATGAGAGGGCATGAGAGATCTTGGTACCAGACAAGAATGCCTTGGCTGAGAGAGGGACCTGGAGATGTGTCGGGAGGGGCAGGAACAGGGAAAAGAGTAGAGTTTTCCCTAGAATGCATGACACGGCCCCTACTCAGCAAGTTGTCAAGGGACTACCCTGAGGTGGGAATAATTAGTACAGAGGCACAGGTTGATTGTCTGCAAGAAAGAAGGAATAATCCACCCACGCCTGACCATTCATCCATCCATCCATTTTAATTTTATGTGTATATGCGAGTGCTTGCATGTATGTGTATATACCATGTGGGTACTTGGTACTATTCTCAGAGGCTAGAAGAGGGCATCAAATCTCCTGGAATTGGAGTTATATGTGGGTGCTGGGAACTGAATCTAGGTCCTCTGCAAGAGCAGCAAGCACTCTTAACTGCTGAGCCATCTCTCCAGTCCCCATCCATCCACTTTTTAAACTTATTCATTCACACATTCAAAAAGCAACAGCCTGGGAGCTTTCCTTACGTTATTTCAACTACTCTTCACAACAGCTGTGTGGGGAATGTGTCTCTGTCTCAGAGGGGATGCTGATCCTCAGAGAAGATGAAGTCAATGTTCAGGGTCATACAGCTGGTGAGGCCTGAGCCGGCACTTACATTCAGGTCAGGCTGCCTCTCCAGCCCAAGTTCTTCCCACGCCAAGAAGGAACAAATGGCTTATTTCTCAGTCTCTCCAGGGTTTCGGGCTGACTTGGATCATGGCCCCCGGGCAATATGATTAAGCCTTGTTCTTTGTCTGGGAAGTTCAGCTTGTGTTTCCACCCAGCGTCCCCAACACAATTCTGCTATAAACCAACTTGTCTTCATCATCTAAAATCTTCTCTGATAGGGCCATTTGTACGGGCAGAGTGAAATTTCCAGCAGAGAGGGGTCCTCTAACTTTGCCAGAAGAGGGAAGGTCCTGGCAAGAGGCTAAGCATGGGAGAAAGACCCGAGGATGACTCCTCCGTTACCTGGGATAGGACTGAATATGAATATTCTGGAGACACACCCTTATGGAATCTCATTGAGTGAGAAGTCTGAAGTTTTAGCAAAGGTTTTGGCTGTGGATGACCAGAAAGTAAACAAAAAATGAACACAAACCAGGTCTGCTGCCATACACCACCTAGAATTCTAGCTACTCATAAGGCTGAGTGAGGCAGGGGGATTGCAAATTCAAGGCCTGCCTGGCTATAGAATGAGTTCAGCCTGGTTAACAGAGTGAGACCATTTCTCAAAGAATGGGGGAGAGTATGAAGATGTAAGTGGAGGTAGAACACTTGCCTGGCAGGTGGGAGGAGGCCCTGGGTTCAATTTCCAATCCCACAACACAAAACAAAATGTATTAACACAAAATAAGACTTCCTTTAACGTGCCTGGAGAAGGAATTGAGGTTTGCGCAGAATCAGCATGGGGCCTAAATTCCTGTGATCATCTGGTCTTGTTGTTTGATATTGTTTTTCAAGTACATGCTCGGGCAGGGATTTTGGCTGTCCAGCCTGAGGCATGGGTCCTCACTTTTCACCTTGTTTGGAGACCAGGTCTCTCGACTGCTGCAGTACACCAGAATGTGAGCATCTGGTGATTCTCCTGTCTCTGCCTCCCATCTCCCTTTAGGAGTGTGTTGGGATTACAGATACAAGTGCTACCTTGTCCAGCTTTTGTGGGGTTGTCCAGGTTTTAGGGATTTGAACTCAAGTCAACAGGCTTGCTTAACAAGAGCTTTACCCACTGAGCCATCTGCTCAGCTTCCTTCTTTAAATGTGACCCAATCACTCAACTTGACCAAATTACCTTGGGGTACTACTCTTCTCAATGTTAATGGTCTACAAATATGAGAATTCTACTACCCACATCTGCACACAAGTCCCTGCGCAACACGTTGAGGGTGACCAGGAGCAAGATGAAATAAGTAGCTTTCTTTGTGTTGCTAAGGTTTTGGAGACAAGGTTTCATTAGTCCAGGCTGGCCTTGAACTTGCTACGTAGCTGAGGATGAGCTTGAACTTCTGGTCTCCTTGCTTCCACCTCCTGAGTACTAGAATTACAGACATGTACCACCACATCTGGCTTATGCTACAGTCAGACTTTGCACATGCCAAGGAAGCTCTCTACCAACTGAACTATGTCCTCAGCCCTGTTAGGAGTCTTGACAGCTGTCACTTGAGGAGCTAGATGGGGACTCCTCCACTCTTTAGGGTTCCACTGTGAAGGGGGCTCTCAAGAGCAGGCTGGAGTCCAGCTAGGGAACCTGCCACTCTGCCGTCTCCCTTGTTCTATCAACATGAGATGCAGGCTGCTTGGGTCAGACCTGAACGTGATGTTTACTGCACTTTGAATGTACACATTTGTCTATTCACACGCATGTCTTCTGATGACATCACTGTCACAGATGAGTAGGTATCTCAGCAATAGCCCCCACACCCCGTCCCATTTTAGACTTAGGCCTGCCTTGGTGTTCACGTCGTCACTTGGTGATATCTAAGCCGGGAGGCCTATGAACACGCTTGTGACCAAGAAGATAGGGTGGGAGTAGGAGAAAGCTGCTCAGAGTGATTCTCCTTAAAGCCAGAGGCTTGGGTAAGAGGTCGTGGTGATGGGTCATGAGTCTTGGAAGGGAAGGAAAGGGCTAGGCTGCAGCCTGGGGCTTCCAGAGTGGGAACTTGAGCTCCCAGCTAGTTGTGTGCTAAGTAGAGATGTTGAGGGGACTTGAGGGGGAGGTGGGAGGCAGACTCTGACATGTTCTGGGCCTTGTTGGGAAGACAGAGCTCAGAAATTTGATCAGAGACTGAAGCAGCTCCGGACATCTCCCACATTTCTCAGTGGCTTTCTCTGGACAGCCCCGTCCCCTAACCTGTCCCTGCCACAGTGGGTTAGGGACAGGGTAGAAGCAAGCTTTACCATGCTGAGGGCCTGGGCTGACTGTCTTTTAAAGCACCTTAGAATACAGGGAAAGTAAGAGGGGAGAAACCTTGGAAAGAAACGGAGAGCCACTGGGGTGCAGTGGCCCAAGCTCCTGCTTCTCTGTCACACTCCTTTACGGGGTTCTGGCTGAGCCATCCTGCCCCAAGGAACTTTTTCTTCTCTGAGGGGAGCTGCCCTCTTGCTAAGCCTCCCTTTCCTTCCCTCTTGCTCTGAGGCTCCTTGAGGAGACAGGGTCCTGGCACCTCACTCTTCACCATGTCCTCTCAGCCACTAGTCCAGAGCACACATCCCTCTGACTCCCAGCTCTAGAGGCCTGGAGCTTTTTCTATTCAGACAAGCCCCTCTCGGGAGCTAGAGGGAATAGCTGCGAGGGGAGAAGCTGGTGCTTGAAAAAGGTGACAGTGTGGAAGTGCCAGGGAAGAGAGGAGACTGGTGAGGGAGGGAGGGCGGGAAGGGTTAGCCTGTCAGGTCAGTGCTGCTGTCCCAGGACAAAACCTCCTTCTACGGTCCATTGAGCTTCCTTAGCTGAGCTGGGTGTCATAATCTCTGAGCCCTGGCCATGAGTCTGGTCATCAAGATCCTACTGGCCTGGCTCCTGCCTGAGCCCTCTCTGGCCTACAGATCCCAGGGCAGATACAGTGTCCTCTGCACAGGGACACCTAGAGCAGGGCACTGGAATCCCGGTGGGGCTTGGCATCCAGCATCACCTACTCCCACACTATTCTCACTCACTCACTGACCTTGAGGGGGAAAGAGAGTGAGCAGGAGGGCCCTGGACATTCTCAGAGTGTAGAAGGAGGGAACTAGACCTCGTCTGTGTTGCTGTGGCCCACACCATCTGTTCCAACTTGGAAATCTCATCCGAACGTTTTTCTTCTTTCTCTAGGAAAGCTCAGATCTGGCCAGTTTGGCCCACTTGGTACATGTAGAGCAGCCTTTGCCACAGTCACTACGCTCCTCAGTGCCTCGCACCAGGTTGGCTTGCCTTCTGCTGTGCCCATCGCCTTCTTGACACAGTGGGCAGAAGTCTGAACATTATCTCTTGTGAGGAGAGATTTGTGGTCAGCTGGGAGATGGCATCCACAGAAATCAGGGCACTTCTGACCCTCTGGAGTGTCTGGGGGTCTGGTGGTGAGGAAAGGCTGGGACTCTGCTTCCTGCTCCCGTGGGTACTGCCAGCCCTTCCCACTGCCCTGTGCTTTGGAGGGCTCCCCTCCTGCGGCTGCAGACATCGAGCTCTGAGAGAACAGCTCTGCTAGGCTGCTGGAAAAGAAACAAAGAGTGGCTCCATTTCCCACCTTCACCCTGCACTGCCCAGGGGAGTGGCCTCAGCACTGAGTGATATGTCCCTGTCTCTGATCTCATGCAGGCTGGGAGCCTCCACTGCCCAAACCTTCCAGGCTGTGGGTGACCAAGGGAGTGAGATCGGGGCACTCTCTACCTCTGCCTTTTTCAGATATTGCCAAACTTGTCACCCACCCCCTCCCCCAACCAACCACATGTGTTGGATGCCTCCTACCTGCCAGTGGATATGTGAAGCACCCCTTTCTTCAGTGAGACCTCTGCCCGCCCCCACCTCACTCATCCTTAAAATCCATGGCTATGACAGCATCTCACTGAGACAGGTCTCACTGTGTAGCTCAGGCTGACCCGGAACTCCCAAGCTTCCTGTTTCCCATTCCCAAATGCTGGTATTGCAGGTGTCTGCCACCAGCAGCAGCTTTCCAACCGTCAGGATTAAATGAGATGATGAGCCACTTGGTTTGGGCACTCAATCAAAGTTATTATCCAAGTCAGCCACCATGATGGTTATTGACTAAGGTGGGTCCCTGCTTTTTGTTATCTGTCTTTCTGCCTCTCTTTCTCCCTCGCTTTCCTCTTCCTAACCTCCACCAACCCTCAGGACCTCAAGCCTGGCCGCGGCCTCCCAAGGGGTCCGCAGCCAGTGGGTAACCCCGCCAGGTGTATAGAGGCCTCATTAGCCAGGCGTTTGTCCCCTCGCTGGTTCCTAGGGAACCCTGCCCGGTGACCTCACGACCCCCGTTTGCGCGGGCAAAAGAGGGGCCTTTTGTTCCCAGGCTGGGCCCGCCTGGCCGCGCGGCTCCCGCCTTAATCCGGCTAATTACCGTCCACAAGGCGGTCGCGGGCGCGCGCTCGCCCACCCCTTTCCCACAGCCTGGAAGAAAGCCCCTCAGTGCGGCGCGGAGAACAGAGGCCGATTCAGCCCCGCGCTCCTGGCCTCTGCCACCCGGGGCTGCGTGTCCTCTGCCGCGCGCTCGTCTTCTGCCGCTCTCCCTGTCCCTGGAGACTCTGACCTGCTGCTTCATGAGTTTTCTGTCCTTGTGTGTCTCACCAGCTTTCTCCCTAATCTGTGTCTCCCCAGGTAGTTCTGTTCTGTCTCCTGTTCCCTGAACCTTTCTTATGCCCGCATCAGCCTCTTCATTCATAGGATCCACGTGGAGGAGAGGAGGGTGACACACCAACTTGACTTTCAGCAGCCTTAGCCCAGCAGCCTTGGGGACCCCAGGGCTTTGGCCTCTCATAAATGGAAGGAATCAGGACAACTAGGGTTGAGTTAATGGTAACATGCACAGGGCTGTGAGTTCAATCCCCGGCCCGGAAGGGAGGGAAGGAGGGAGGAAAGTTACCTATTCTGGGGTCCAGCTTTGTCCCTTGAATGGTGTTGGTTGGAGCTCTGGCCTCCCTTGTAGTGGGGGCAGCTCCAAGACAGGGAGAGCACATCTGAGATGGGCACTCTGGGAAGGGGAATGTATGTGATGTGTATGTGAGGGTAGGGTGGGGAGGGGTGCTCCCACAGCAGCTTTTGAGCACAGGGTCTGCCAGAGGACCTTAGGAAGCTATATCATTTGGCCTGAGTGCCTCAACCCCACCCTTGAAGGTAGCTGTGAACCTCAGATCAGTGGCTAAAGGGAGGGCCTAGGCTGTGCTTGGCTGAGTTTGGTCCAGCTGTCACTGAATCTGAACTGCTCTTCTAGAACGCATTAAGAAGATAGAATGCTGGGCAAGGAAGATGTGCACAGAATGCTGGGCAAGTCCTTTTGACCATTGTGAGACCCAAGAATTTAGTTCGTTTATTTATCTCAAATATTTATTGAGTGCTTACTATGTGCCAGACAGGGTTCTTAGTGGCAGGAAAAGCCACGAACATGTGAAGATTACTATTCTAGTGGGAAGGACTGTGGGTAAACACATAAGGAAAATGAACTGTTAGATGGTGGAGATGGTTAAGGAAAATGCAGTGTCAGGACAGGGTATTGGGGACTAAGTGAGGGGGTGGTCAGGGGTGGCCTTACCGGGTTGGTGGCATTTGAGTGGAGGCCTAAAGTGATGTCCGAGGCTCTCCTTCCAGGGCAGTGGTTAGGTTTACAGGCATGTTCCCGCCAGGGATGCCAGGTGATTAGTGAGTGGTGCTTAGCCCCACTGAGCCTTGGCAGAGGTGCCCGGCTCACCGTGGGGCAGTGGCAGGAAGAGGCTGGTGAGAAAACTTGGGTGGCAGGGAGATCCCTGCCCTTTGTTTTTCTTGCTCTTCTTCCCCGTCTGGGCCGTTCTGACATGGGGATCTTTGAAGGAACAGACCATAGATGAAACATACAGTCCTGGGGAAGGGTCCTGGCCATGGTGGTCTGTAAGCTAGGAAGAAATAGGCCCCCTGTGTTCAGGGAACCCAAGGAACCCAGAGGCCCGGCCAGAGAGTGCCTTTGGGAGTGCGTGGGTGCATTGGAGAAAGCTCAGGTGACCTTGCTCTCACTGGCTCTCAGCTTCTCCTCACTGACAACCCAGAAAAGCCTAGTCCTGGTTGAAGAACTGCTGCATGTTAACAGCTGCTTGTCCTGTCTAGCCAGTCAGGGGCCCAGGCAGCCTCCACTCTGGACCGTCTTACATGATTGTATGAAGCAGGCAAATGCAGGAAATGCCTGCTGGGCCTGAGTATTTTTATAACTGCTCTCACCTCCTCCCTGCTTGGAGACCTTGAGTTTACCATTCCACCTCTCTGGGCCTCAGCTGAGGTATCTGGAAAGTAGTAGAGCAATAGGGGTGATATCAAGACTCCTCTGATGGGGATTAAGGTTAGGATAAATGATATAGATAGCAAAAGAGCTCTCTTAGCCCGCAGCTTCCAGTCTCTTTTGACCCATACATTTTATATTTTGGCCTATTACCCATACATGTAATTAGAGCAAGTGTTGGAACTAATTACTGTGCTGACTACATTGGTTTGTTTTGTGCTAGTCTTCATTTTGTTTTCACAAGTTGCACGTCATGGGGGCTGGAGACGTGGTTCAGCAGTTAAGAACACTTGCTGCTTTTTCAAAGGATCTGAGTTTGGTTCCCAGTTTACAACTACCTATAATTCCAGCTCCAGGAGATCTGATGCCCTCTTCTGGTCCACATGGGCACTGTACTCATGTGTACATAATCTACACACACCCCCACATGTACACAAACACAAAATTGAAGATAAAAATATTTTAAAAATAAATATTTAAAAAAGTTGCAAGTCCAAAACTATAGTTTGGTTTTGGTTTGGGACTACAATTTGGAATGGGATATAAATGCCTTTGTGGTTTCACCACTGGGATTGCTTATGGGAGGCAGGGTATGGGCTAGGCTTAGGAGATATCACCCTGGGCGCATCCATCATGACTCCTGGGAAACCTGTCATGGACCTGATTTTTAACTGATTTGTTGGTTTGGGCCCAGCTTCTCCAGTCATCTCCCCTCCTGACTGGTCCCTGCAAACCTCCCTGCTGGTTAGTCAGCTTCATGCCTAAAGCTAGATATAGCCAGCTAGACATGAATGCCATCTTGTCTCTCATTTTTACATAGGAAAAAGCAGGCTAGCCAAGGGAAGTGATTAATTTGAGGCCACATGCTAAATAGATTTCAGAACTAGAGCTAGAGTTCAAATGTCTCTCTGCCTATGGCCCTCTTTCACTCGCGGCCTACTTTTCTGCTTGCTGCAAAGCCAGTCCCACCTCCTTCTTCCTTGACCTTTAGAGACTGGGAACATCTCTGGCCTAGGTAGAAGAGGAACAAAACAGTAGGCTTTGTCTAGGACCTACCTTGCCCCATGGCTAGGGGCAAACCTGTCGCACTTTGAGTCTCAATCTCCTCTTTAGAGTTCTCTGATTTTCCAAACACCGGGGGTGGCTTTGAAGATTACAGGAGACTGTGTGCACAAAAAGATTTTGAAGGAAGTTTAACTATATAAGAAAACTGTGGAATGGCCGGGATTTTCTTAGGAGAGTACAATTATTTTGAGTTATATTGTCATCATGAATTCAGGACACTTGTGGTCATTTGTCCATATTTGTTGACATTTGTCAAAACCCACAATATTTAACAGCACAAGGAGTGAATCTTTATGCAAATTTAAAAATCACTTATGTGGTTGGAGGATGCTAGGATAGAGTGACGAACAGAACCAAACTAATTGAATAGCAAATGTGTGAGACAGCTTCATTGATATGACTGTGTATGTGAAGGGTGCTGTTTCTGACCTAAATAAACTTGGATGTAAGACAATGGTAAAAGAACCCCTGCCTAAGCACTGTATTCTAGTCAATAAAACCATTTCCTATGGAGCAAGGGTCAACAGGTCCAAAGCCACTGGACGTGTATACAGGAACTGAGTAAGCAGGTAAATGCATAGCAAATGGCAGGTGCCAGGTTTCTCATGTGGGAGTGAGAGGTTATAGGCAAGCGAGGAGAGAAGACTAGCCTGATCTTTAGACAATGAACTGGGGTCGTAATAGCAGTGTGAGTGCAAGACTCCTTTAATGTAGACACAGGTAGTCACATACAGAAATATTTATGGGTGTGTGGTGTCTAATGAATTAGATGCACCCCTGGCTTAGTATGCTCACTGTACTTCTAAGCTCTGTCAGTTGATAGGGTCTAGGAGGAATGACAGTAGCAATAAGCACACCAGAGCTCAGGTCTTGTTTTTTTTTTTTTTTTAATATTTTTATTGGGACCAGAGAGATGGCTCAACAGTTAAGAGCCCTGGGTTCAATTCCCAGCACACACATGGCCGCTAACAACTGTCCATACCTCCAGTTCCAGGGGAATCCAATGCCTTCTTCTGACTTCTGTGAATATTGCACAACATGGGTATACTTACAGACATGCAGGCAATATACTCATACACAAGAAACAAAAATAATGAAAATTTTAACAATATTTTTATCACCAGGAGTGGTTGGTTGTACATGCTTTTAATCCCAGTATTCAGGAGGCAGAGGCAGGTGGCTCTCTGTAAGTTTGAGACTAGTCTGGTCTACATAGCGCATGCCAAGCCAGCCAGGGCTATATAATGAGACCCAAATGAATAATCAAAACAACTTTACAAAATTAACTCCTTGAGAATTCCATACAGTGTACTTTGATCTTATGCACAACCCCCCCCCCCACACTCTTCTCTGCTCCTCTTGGGTTCTAATTTTGCTCTCAGAATACCTGGCTAGCTCAGTTGGTCGAGCTCGGAGACTATCAATTCTGCTTTCCAATAAAAGAAACCAGGGCTTTCTGGAGAAGTGACTGTTTCAGGAAATGCACAAGATGAACCTGGAGAATCTAGTTCTAAGATGTTAAGTAAGTACTAAGAAAATAAAGAAGAAAAGAATGATAGGAGTCTGTCAGGAGTATATCAAAGGGACCCAGAAATCAAGTGAAAGAGTTCCATTGGCCAAAAGTGGATTCATTTGCTCAGTAATATGAGAACAACAGTATTGAATTATTATCCGAAGTACAAAATGAATAACTGTGAGTCCATGGTTATCTAAACAAATGATAGACTAAATAAACAAATGGAGAAAATAGAAAACTTTGATGTAGAAGAATCAAGGAGGATAACTTAAAAGTGGCTGTGCACAGTGCCTTCCAGACGGCATGGCATGCAAAGGAAAGAAAGACCTTTATCCTAGTAGAGAGGCCGGCGCACCTCTGCCAGGTGTCAGAGTTGACATCAACAGTGAAAGTCATGTGACCAGCATGTACCCTTGATGTGGCATATAATGAAAGGGTAGGTTTGCTTCTATGGTCTTCCTTCTCAAACCTTAAGTCCAATCTAACCATGAGGAAACCATTAGACAAGTCCGAGCAAGAGATGTTCTACAGCTCGTCTCCAAACTGTCCAAACAAGGGAGGTCTGAAAAGCTGTCACAGTGGAGGAGGCATGGCCACTAAAGACAGACATTATCCTAACCCAGGGGAAGGACAGTAGGTAAAGAAGCTAAGGAGACTGAATAAAGAAGCGTTTAGTGGTAATGTTCAGAATATCACAGACTGGATCAGGATACATCAGTACTTGCTTATGGAATGTGGCAAATGTGCCTTATTAATACAAAATGTTGGTAAGAGGAGAATCTAGATGTGGAGATTATAAGACTCTCCAACACCATCTTTGTGATTTTCCCCAGAATTTTACAACTATGCTCAAATAAACATTTTATATAGAAAATTCAAGGCCTTCTATTAATGTTAGTCCCCGCCTATGGTTGAGACAGATGGAATTGGGAAAATGCTTTAGGATGGTTTCAGGAAGTACAAAGAAAGTTTTGGGAACCGTTCAGGCTTAAGGAATCTAGCCACGGAGACAGGGATAGAGGAAGAAGGAAGAAGGTCTGTACATGCCTTGGCCTGTGATGCCAAAGGACAAGGGTGTCTCGACACCCGTCCCTGTTCTGGGAAGCCTTCTAGAGGAGACGAGTGGGTGGAGAAATATTTTGACACTTCTCCCATCTAGAGGCAGGGTTCACATCTCTTCCTACAGAATCTGGGACATGATTACTTTAATCAATAAAGAGGGGAAAAGTGACGCTGTGACCTGTGCATAGACCTGGGTTTTTAGAAACTGTCAGCTTCCACTTTCACCCTTGGCACATGCCTACCATGCTGAGAGGAAGCCCAGGCAATCTCCCACAGCTGGTGAAGGTACGGAGGTTCAGTGTGCAGAGAAGGAAGATGCCTCTGGCTCTCAGGCCAGGCTGTGCTCCCAGATGACAGCCAGTCCTCACTTGCTAACCATGTCTTACAAGTGGATTCTCTCATCTGCTGGGGCCACCCCAGCCACCATCTTGTAGAGCAGAAATTAACCCTTTCTACCATGCCCTGTCTGAATATAGATTTATGAGCGAAAACAGGTGATAGATCAGGCTACTGAGTTTGCAGGTGTGCAGCCATGGTAACCTGAACTTCTGATGCAAGGGCCCAGAACCCGTCTGTGGTGTAGTGGTTCAGAGAGGAGATTCTGGAACCAGACTGAATGAAGAATGGGTCAGTGGTAATATCACAGAAAGCGATAATACCTTCAGAATATCACAAAGTAGATCATAATGCATCAACAGTGGCTTAGGGAATGTGGCAAAGGCACCTTACCAATGCAAGATGAAAGGAGATTCTCAGTATGGGTTCAAATCCTGACTCCCAAACTTCTCAACCTTGTGACTCTCAGCAAGCTACCTAGTCTTTCTATGCCTCAGCTAAGTCATCTGTAAAATTGACAGAATAATAGAGATATTATAGAATTACTGGAAAAATGAAATGAAAATTACCTGGCATATGCGGAGTTATTCTACCAAGCCAGGAATATGGGCCTACGGGGCCCCTTCATCATATAGGATGATCCTTGCCTGGCTCCCATGTCTCCCTGGACCATGAGCCATCATCCTTCCTGTGGTACCAAATTCTGCCTGTGAGGCTGGCCTTGTTAACTCCCCAAACATGTTTTGGTTCCCTGGCGCCTCCCTGCACCCCTCTTGGTTCTGATTGCCTGTCTGGCTTCCTTTTGTCTGGGCAGTTAGTGAGTGAGAAAGAATGTCAGGTGTCGTGGAGACCCTGCTGTGGGGGTGGGCAGCCCTCAAGCTCATTAGCTACACTGGGAAACAGAAGCCTTCCCATCTATCTCTTGAGAAGACAAGGATTTTGTTGCTGAAATAAGAGTCCGGAGAGAATGGGGGCATAGCAAGGGCAGGTCTGGCTGAGAGGCACAGGAGAGTTTTCATAAAGTCTTTCTAAGAAGTGCCCAATGACATGCGATGGTTCCTGAGAAAGCTCAGGTTTCATCTTAATTAGATTTAGCCTGAGAAAAATGAGCATTCTCTTCGAGACTTTCCCACAGGTCTTTGTGCAGGTTCTGGGAACTCAAAAAGGGCTTTGCATCTGGCTGTACCCCAAGACTCAGGTGTCACTGGCTCTAGGAGGCTGCAGGAACACAGTACCCTCTAAATTAGAGCTTTTCAAATCAAGATGGGTCCCGGGGGTCGACTGACATTCCCCTGGGGTACAAGGACCCTTATGGTGGGAGAGGGGGTTCTGACCCCTGAGAAGCAGAGAGTGGATGACTCCCAGCTTCTAGCAGTTCCTTCCTGGGCCTGGAAGAATGGCTCGCTTCTTCGTGTAGGAAAGTCATGTTGCTTCCAAATAGAATTTGGAACCAGAGAGCAGGGAGGACTGGAAGGGTTGGGGTACATGGGGCCCTAACCAGGAAGCAGGAGGGGCATGCCCCTAAAGGAATTTGGCTGCATGGAGGACAAGAGGCCACCTGACCCCAGGCTCCTGTTTCTGGTTGCGTTCTGGAGCCTCTGAGTCAGTGTATGCTGGGGGTGCATATGAAGAGCATTCTGAATCTGGATTCATACTCTACCATTGGTCATAGGGATGATGGCAGGAAAATTCTGTCACATTTGGGAGTTCCATTTACAAAACAGAAATATTGCACATGTATGCATGGCCCCACCCCCAAACATTTCCCACAAGATATGTGGGTCTTTGCTCTGTCAGTGTGTCCTGTGAATTATCCAGGAGTCTAGGAATTAGCATATGAGTCTCTATTCAAGCTGAGTGGATCTCGGCCCCTTTTCTGTGGAGGTGGTCTCTGGAAGTTCATGGTCAATCCAATGGCTCCCCACCCTGATTGGGTGTGTGAAAGAATTCCCAGAGCTTTATAAAGAAACACAGGGCTGGAGAGATGGCTTAGTGGTTTAAGAGCACTGTCTGCTCTCGCAGAGGACCAAGTGCAGTTCCCAACACCCACATGGCAGCTAACAACAGTCGAGTTCCAGGGGATCTGATGCTCTCTTCTGGCCTCCTTGGGCATTACATGCACATGATATATTTACATACTTGCAGGCAAAACACTCATACAGATAAAATAAAAAAATAAATAAAAATTTAAAAAGAAACTCATATTGGATCCTACTGCAAACTGATGGACTCTGTGTAAGGCCCAGAGTTGGACTGCTTTTAAGGTCCAGGTGATGGGACTGAGGACCCAGGTGTCTAAGGAGGACCCAGGTGTCGAAAGCATGCTGGGGTGAGCAGGCAGGACCGGAGCAGGGAGACACAAAGTCGCCTGTTCTGTAAGAGCCAGATGCAGTCAGATGCCTCTTTAGCTGCTGTGGTCCCTGGAAGGGCTCAGGAATATCCCTTCTTGAATGGAGGCTCTGGCTTTCTGTCTTGCCAGACTCTCAAGTACTCAGCCTCGGCTGCCTTTGGAGCAGGGAAATGGTGAAGCTCTCACTGTAGGAAGTTCCCCTTGCCGGAAGGTTCCTTCGCATAGGAAGGACCCCGCCTAGGTCTTGTTTGCAGTTGGCAGGAGGCCTGGAATCTGTCAGCGACTTCATTGAGATGCTGCCCAGCTCTGCCCTAGTTCAGGATTTCAGAGCCTTGGGGCCCCTGCCCAGACCTTCCTCTGCTCCCTCTGTCACCCTGGAGACAGCACTTGGCTGCTGGGGGCCCTGAGAAATGATGAGCAGGAAGGGCCGTGAGTAGGGAGCTGTCTGAGTTGGGGAAAGCTTGGCAGATGCAAGGTCAGCACGGGTTAGGGTACAGGGGCCAAGACAGGCCCACCCCGAAAGGCCCTTTTGAATTATTCTCTGACCTAGAGGAGTGTTTCTCTCTCTTTCTTTTTTTTAATCCCTTTGTTGAGGGTACCATTTTCTAACTTGCACAGCAATGTTAATATGTTTAAATGTTGACTGGGTTCTTGAACTGACTTCCAGCAATTTGAGGGTTTGTTCTTAGCCCTCCTACCCTACCTTACCCCCAATAAATGACTCTGATTTTGTCTACTTCTTAGATAAGGAAAGATACACTGTCTTTACCTAGGCACCAAGCCAACCTGCTCCCTCGCAAGCCTAGGAGGGAAGGATGTAGGGGTGGCTGCTTCAGTACTCTGGGCCTTTCCCAAGCTCAGAATCCTGGTCACACCTCCCAAGGTCAGTGACTTACCTGAGGGAATATAAGTGAGCACCAATAGTGTGCTTAGTTCTCCTGCCCTTGGGACTCAATGACACTATGGATCCTTTGTCCAGAAATGCCAGCTTAAGCACTGTCACGGCCAGCGTGAACTGAGGGCAAGTTCAAGTGGATGACCCAAATTCCAAGACTCCTGGGATTGCCTTGGGGTTAGGCTTAGCTTCTGGACTCTCTGGGCCTCCAAAGCAAGGATTTCACCTTTCCCAGCTGGGTTGCAGGTGAGTGTGAGGCTGGCATCTAGCTGTCCGACTGGGGGTTCCCACTCTGAGCCGGGTGATGTGAGTGTTGTTCTGGCGAACCTGCCATGTATCCTAGTTTCGTGGGAGAGTGGCTTCCAAGACTTGTTACTATTTTCTTCTTTAGAGAGGAATCTGGATGCAGTAGCCTGGAGATTATTCCTTCCAAGCCCGTACTCCGTATTTCCCCCTGCTCTGGCCCAGGGTGTCATCTAGGCCTTTTGCCTTTAGGCGGGCAGCTCTCCGCTCCCTGAGACAGGCTGAAGCTGCAGGTGACAGCTTCCTAAGCTTCCCTGCTCCTGAGAGCAGCAGTCTCCAATGAGCCATAGCCACAGGACTTCCATCTCAGCTCTGTTTCGAGGCTCCAGGCAGGAACCCTTAGACCTCTGTGGAACCTGTACCAAGGGTAGGGTCAAGAGGTGGGAATGGGTTGGGGGGGCAGAGACCAAGCTGGTCAAGGCCAAGTCACCCCTACCTGCAGGTTCTCAGACTGGATGAGGGAAGGGGGAGCTCTGAGGAGCCCAAGCTGGGGCACAGTATGGACAGTACATTGGCTGGGGCCACTCAGCCCTCCTCTCTTCCTTCTCCCGCTGCCCTGGAAGCCATAGTTGTTAGCAGCCTCATCTCACAAAACTGTCAGCTATGACCCCAGACTCATTTTCTCTCTATTCCTTTAGGTCACTCAGTGAGTTCCTGTACCAGATGCTGAAGCCTGGGCCCCTGACACTGCCTATCCATTGCCTGGGCTGTGTGTGTGTGTGTGTGTGTGTGTGTGTGTGTGTGTGTGTGTGTGCTGGTGCTGACAGAAGTCAGACACAGGAGGGAAGAACTTGAGAAACACTACCTTTTGACTCTTCCCTGGTGTGTTAAAGTGCTGAGGCAGCTGGCCTGGCCCACCCCCTAGCAGCTGGGCTGGGAAGTCAGGCCGACTTCCTGCCTCCTTCCTTCCTCATTCCTGCTCTAGCTTCCCTCCCTCTGGCCACTCTGCCCATGCAGGCATGGGTTGAATAGCATCCAGCACAAAGGCAGGAGCACAATGGGGACATTTCCAGCGCTTGTCACTGGTGGAGTAGGGACTTTGTCAGGACTTCTTGGAGCCGCCAACATCACTATGTCACATATTCCCTACCTTGATCTCAAAGAGAAGGGCAAGCCATTGATACTGAACCATGCTGACTCCTTCACTCATAATCCCCCTCACTCCTGGCCTGCCTGAACATTATGGGGACATACATATCCTCTGGGCACTGGGGAGGGAAAACTGAAAGAGGCTGGGACTTGTGGCTAGGGGCCCACCTGAGAGAGCTGAAGCCAGAGAAGGAGGAAGTGCTGGCTGTTCCTCTAACATGCTAACATCCCTGTTGGTTGGGCCTGCGTCAGCATCCCTGGGCCAGTGCAGCTGCTCGCTTCCATGCCCAAGCTACACTTCCTGTGTCCAGGCTGTGGCAAGACTGCAGGGGATGGGGGTGAGGGCTGCCAGCACCCGTGGACACTCTGGTCATGGTTGCACTGATGTAACATCTGTTTCTGGGAATTGACCCTAAGGAAATAATAATGAGTTCATACGAGATGTGTGTATGAGGATGCTTATCTCAACCTTGTTTAGAGCTAATACTGCTCCATGGGAGACTAGAACATCCGCACAATAGAGAACTTGTATGCCATTCACACAGCGGTGGAATTATCAATAAAGCTGCCAAGAACATTCTGGCACATGTCCTTTGGCTGGCATAAGCATGCCTTTCTTTTGGGTATAGATGGAATTGTTGGGTTCAAAAGATTGTGTATGTTCATTTTGAGTTGATGCTGCAAAGCGATGATTGCTCCATTGAACACACCCACGCCCAGCTAATGAGAACTCTAGTTGCTCCAGTGTCTTTGCCAACACTTAACATTGTCAGCCTGTTTCATTTCAACTCTTCTAGTGAATGGGTAAAGGAATTGCATTGTGGTTTTAATCTGCATTTCTAAATATATGCCAACAAGCAAATGGCTAAACAAATTACGTCTACTTATAAGATGGAAATTCACATAGCAATAAAAAAAGAATGAAGC
Source organism: Eospalax fontanierii (assembly GCA_035773235.1). Taxonomy (NCBI): domain Eukaryota; kingdom Metazoa; phylum Chordata; class Mammalia; order Rodentia; family Spalacidae; genus Eospalax; species Eospalax fontanierii. The sequence continues at coordinate 22,632,002 of CM069529.1, forward strand.
ACTGGTTCACTCAATAACATGGTTAAACCTTAAAAAACAACGATGGAAATGATACAAAAGAGTATGCACTGTAGAATTCCTTTCATATAAATTCCAAACCAGGGAAAGCTAACTCAAGGGAGTGGTAGTCAAAACAGTTAGCTGTGGGGCTGGGGAGGGCTGGAGAGGTTCTGGTGAGGAAGGGAATGGGGAAGTGGGGGGGGCATGCTGGTGTATTGAAAACGCTCAATAACTTGGTCTATGTGTAGTGGCAAAAGAAATACTTATTACAATTTTATCAGATTTAGTAGCTTTTCTGTATAGACCAGGCTTTCTTAAACTTTTTCCACTTATAATCCTGAATCACCCAAGGAAAAAATTTTGATTATTTATTTTTGTGTGCATAGTATTTTGTTTGTACAACCTGTGTTTTGTAATGCCTGCTATGGCTAGAAGAGGGCATCATATCCCCTGAAACTGGAGTTACATATGGTTGTCAGCTGCCATGTGGATGCTGGGTACTGAACCCAGGTCCTCTTCAAGAGCAGCCAGTGCTCTTAACTGAGCTGTTTCTCTAGCTTCAAAGAATAATTCAGTTGTCATTCACATATATACAAATACATATTTATTGTTTATTATTTTTATTTTATATGCATGAGTATATAGCCTGAATGTATGTAAGTGCACCCATGTTGTATAGTGCCCAAAGAGGTCAGAAGAGGGCGTCAGATCCTCTGGAACTGGAGTTACAAGTCATTGTTAGCCACTGGGAATCAAACCTGGGTCCTCTTCAAGAGCAGTCAGTGCTCTTAACTGCCAAGTAAACTCTCCAGTCCCCAGCATATATGTATTTTGAGACAGAGTCTCATTGTATAACTCTGGCTGGCCTTTGATCAGGCTGACTTTAAACTCACAGAAATCCCCTTGTCTCTGCCCCTTGAGTGCTGGGATTAAAAGCGTGTGCCACTATGCCTGTCTTTACCCAAGAATTTTTTACATGACCTTGGTATATAGGCATATAAACTGTGTATGCAAATCAAACATTTAGTGGTAATCATACATTTAATTTACAACAATTCTTTGGTTACCATTTGTTAAAGAGGAAAGGAAATCTGTTTATTAATGAGATCAATGTCCTTATTTATTTTTACATAAAGAATAAAACTTTGGCTGAATATTTGATACTGCAGGTCAGAGAGCATCTTCAGTGTTTTTCAGGATTGACTGATATTTTAATTTTATCATCAATGTTGAGAACATCATATCACATAAATATACGATACAAAATAGCCGAAGTATGTTTAGGGCCATTTCTGAAATTGTTGGAAATTTAGCCCTAAATTCCAAAGTCAAATTTTGTTGAACAATTTTAAATTAATTTTTAAAAATTTATTTAATTTTATTATGTATATGAGTGTTCTACCTGTATGCATGAGTGTTGTGCAATGCCTATGGAGGCCAGAAGAGGTTGTTGAATCCCCTGGAACTGGAGTGGTGGTTGTTAGCTGCCATGTGGGTACTAGGAACCAAGCCCAGGTCCTGTGTAACAGCAGTTGGTGCTCGTAACCATTGAGTCATCTCTCCAGCCCCACTGAGTAATTTAAAAATAAAACTCATGTCAGCAATTCAAGCAGCAAGTTTTAAAATCAACCATTCTAACGTAATACAACCCAGAGATATACTAACTTGAGACAGCTGAAGAATGATGGTAAGAAAATATTGAAAGTCTGTTTTTCATAATGAAACCATTATGTCTCTGTAAGAGCAGAAAACCTATATGTACAGCAAAAACACTGCAATTCATAACATACACTATGAATCTGAGCAGAGGCATTTTGGGTAACATTCATTGGCTTTGTGTGGCACAATGGCACACTCAATGCAAAGTTGTGTGTGTCCAGAACCAAGACTGCGGTGAAGTCCCACAATGCAGCATGGGCAGGCACTGCCAGAAACAACTTGGCTTCATTACATGTTTGATACTGAATTAGTTTTTGGTTGATGCACATTCAAAAACCTTTTTAGCTCTTCCCATCAAGTAGGAACAAAACTTTCTCAATTCCTACATTAAGTTTCAACCCCATATGGGGTTGTGACTTGTGCTGGATAGTGTCAGTCGACAACTTGACACACCTGGGTTGAGGGAGCCTCAATTGGGGAATTGCCTCCATTGAACTGGCCTGTGGCCATGTCTGTGGGGTATTTTCTTGATTGCTGAGTGATGTGGGAGGGCCCGCCTACTGTGGGTGGTGCCATCCTGGGCTGGTTGTTTTGTATTGTATAAGAAAGCAGGCTGAGCAGGGTCAGAGGACCAAACAAGTAAGCAGCATTCCTCCATGGCCTGTGCTTCAGCTCCTGCCTCCAGATTCCCGCCCTGAGCTCCTACCTTGGGCTCCCTTAGTGATGAACTGTGACCAGGGAGATGTAAGCTGAATAAACCCTTTCCTCCCCAAGTTGGTATTTGTCAGAGTTTTGGTCACAATGATTGGAAGCAAACTAAGATATCACCTGTAGTTTAAAAAGCTGTTGGGTATATCTTATTGATAAAGAAAAACTGAAATGTTTATCAAAAAGGGGGAAAGTAATGTAGGTCTATATTGATTTACATAGAATTAAGTTAAAAGTATTTAAATGTAAAAGACTAATTACTAACATCTATTGACATAGAAGGCTTCTCTCATGATCTCTTGTCTGGTCAAAGTCAAGTGTTTCAATAAATGTGGAGTTTTACTGAATGATGGATTCGAAGTGTATTGAAACCACTGCGCAGAGCTGAGCAACTTAGTGGTGCAAGGATGAGGGAACCAACTATCCTAGCTGTCAGTACCATGGCACTAATAAAATGTTGCATATCTAAAGGGTCAAGACCAGGAAGGAGAATCTGTAAATTATGTAAAATGGAAACAATAAATTTTAGAATATTCAAGATGGAAAAGAAAAAGAAAAACTGAGAAGTAAATGTTTTCCAGATTTCGAGTCCTGACCACCTGGATAAAGCCTCATATAGATTCTATCATTGGAAAAAGAAATAAAAAGAAAATAGGATGATGCTGGCTGAAAAAGACCTCTAAACCCAGGGTGTTGAGTGAACTGGCCATTAAGATTCCTTCCAACTCTAATTCAAAAAGTCAGAGCCTGGGGAAATAGTTCAGTAGTAGCACTCACCCGGTTCAAGGTCCCAGGCTCCAGGCAATAGGTTTGATCACCAGCATGACCAAAAAAGGAATGACAAATGTCAAATGATAGAAGACAATGTTGTACCCAGAGTTAAGTGGGGCAAAGCTAAGGTTGGAGTTCTACATACTAGCAATGGGATTCAGTGGGCAAGCTTGTACAGAGTAACAAACAAGGGTATGGTTCGCTTCTAGCAAAAATGGCAGTTACGCTTCCTTCATTCCTGCAAGAGCACCTTCCCAAAGTGAAATTTTAACTCCTGCCCTCAAGGAGGAACATCTGTTTTTCCACCCCTTGAACCTCAGTTAATGCGTACCTATCCCTCCAGCACTCCTACTATGGAGGCAGGAGGATCCTGAGTGTCAGGCCAGCCTGGCTTCAGACTAAGATCCTGTATCAAAAATGGCCCCATGGGCTGGAGAGATGGCTCAGTGGTTAAGAGCACTGGGCTGCTTTTATAAAGAACTTGGGTTTGGTTTCCAGCACCCATATGGCAGATAACAACTGTCCTGAAATACAGTTTCAGGGAGTCTGAGACCCTCTTCTGGCTTCCATGGGTATTGTATGCACATGATGTACTTACATACATATAGGCAAAACACTCATACACATAAATAAAGACAAAATTTCAAAAATGGCCCCATGACTTGCTTTAGACATTGGGAAACATGAAGGAAACAAAGGCTAGAAAGGAGCCTGCACCTCCTTTGCTATTCTTGTGATTGCCACCACGTTAACAGCCCAGATTTGCCAGTTGGAGACAAGTCCCTGTCACTGACATTACCTCTTCAGAGAACCAAGCAACAGGCAGTTCCAAACATCAGACCCACAAGTGCAGCCAGCTGAACCCAATAGCTTCCTATGGACCCACTCCAGCTGACTGAGCCTGGGTGAGACCTTTTCAAAGCCACTTGTTGAGCCCAGCTCAGATCACCAACTCACAGACTCATGAGCTACTAAATCCTTGTCCTCAGTCATTAAGTTTGGAGGTGGGTAGGCTATATAAGGCAGAAAAAGCTAATGTACAGAAAAGCATTTTCTTTGCTGAACATACAAGATCATAAAAAAGATGTTTCAAAAAGTATGGAGGCAAGAAATGACTTACTCATGATGTGTTTTTAAAATCAGGATAGTCTTAGCCTTGGACAGGAACAGACAGATTCCTGGAAATATGCAAGTGAGACTTCCAAGGAACAGGGCTCAGGATGACAGCTAAACAATGGTGATTCCTAACGCCGCTGTGCCAGGTCATTCCACAGTTTACCTCATTAGATGAACTTGTGTATTAGCTCTTGGATGAATCATTGTAACCAGTCCCAGAGTGTGGTTCCAAGACAGGGATTGAAAGTCCTGATGGGATGGCTCACACAAGCTAGTGCTTGGAGGGGTGGGGACAGGAAGTGGCCTCTGAAAGCCAGGATGGAAGGTTGGCACATCCTTCTTCCCTGAATTAGGGACGTCTCCCCTGCTCCTCAGCTTCTGTCTCCTCAATCCACACTGTAATGACTAATACTGATTACTAACTTGACAGGATCTAGAATCACCTAGGACACAAACCTCTGGGCATATCTGTGAAGGAGTTTCTAGACTGGGTTAACTGGAATGAAAAGACCAACCCTAAATGTGCCAGCAGTGTTCATTCCATGGGACCCAGGCTCAAGAAAAGGAGAGAGTGAGTGTTCATCTCTCTCTGCTTCCTGATCATGGAGACAATGTGACCAGCTGCCTCCTGCTTCTGGCCCCACCAAGATGAACTATGATGTCAAACTACAGGATATTTTGTCACAGCAACGAGAAAAGAAACTAATATACACCCCTACTTGTATTCTCTGAAGTACATTTCTAAGAGGCTTTTACAAGATCCTCAGTCGTTCCTGCAGCCCATAGTCAGAGGCTCCCGATGTGTAAGCCCTCATGTCCCCTGGTCCTCTTTTGCACAGTTTCAAGGTTGAAGGAATTTGGAGCCGCCCCTTTGCATAGAGACCAGGAAGCAGCAATGTCAAGTGAGCTAGAGGAACTTGGGCCAAGCAGGGCCCTGAGAACCTAGGCTTCAGGTTTGATTTAACACTGTCCCATCACATCTCAGGGCTGCTTGGGAATAGGCCTGGTTGAGCTATGGACTCTGGGGACCTGGAAAGATAAAGGAAAAAAAGTCATTTTCCAGTGCTAGAAATCAAACTGAGGGCTTCCCATGTGTTAGACAGGCACTCTACCAATGAGCTACGTGCCCAGCCCTAAGTCAGTTCCTAAAGACCCAGCTATGAAGATGAGGACCATTCCAGTATCACACGTCTGAGTTCAAGCATTGATGTGAATACCAGGACTCAAGTATCTTCCCACCGTGGAGACTGTGCTGTTCCTGTTCTGCCGTGGATCATTGCATTTTTCTCTCTTGTCACCTGAAACAATCCAGTGATATCTTTGTCCGCATTGATGGTGGAGGTGGCCGGGCAGGTACCACTGTGCGGTGTGTGACCGAGTGGGGGTGTCTATGACTATGAGAGGAGCACACATGACACATCTGTCTGTCTGTAAACAAGCATCTGTCCGGTGTGAGGTGACGCAGATGCTGAGCCTCACAGCTCCTCTCCACATCCTCCCTCCCCCATCACCCTGCAGTTCTCATGGCAGCTGTGCCCTCTCTACCCCTGGAAAAGAATGTCCCTGGCAGCCTTGATGCCCACCCCAGACCACAAGCAAAGGCAGAGATGGGGCAGTGTGTCTGTCCAGCTGGCCCCAGGACAAGGCCTCCCAGAAGTCTCCCCCAGCACCCCCAGTTAGTGCTGCCCACAGCAGCTGTTGCCCCAAGGCTCCAGCCTAGGGGGATGGGTTGGCTGGGGACCCTAAATGCAAGGCTCTGTCACTTCCATGAGCCTTGGTCACCAGGCTTATCCTCAGCACCCACGCCCTGTCGAAGTGCTTCAGGGACAGGCAGGCAGATGTCCCCACAGTAGACAGGAGCAGTCAAGGTGCTGGGTACAGGGGAGGACTCTTCCTGGAAAACTGAACTGGCTGTTCAAACCAACCTCACTCAGGGGATAGAAAGAAGACACAAGTCATTCTTGTAACAACATGAAACAAGGTCTGACTGGTTGTGGGAAAAAAAAAAAAGCCCAGAAACGTAGTTTAAGTGGGTTAGATGCAGGCAGGAGGGAGAGTGATGCCTGTTACCGAAGGCAGGAGGCTGAGGAGAAGGTAGAAAGGGTGAACTCGGGAGACACACAGCAGAGGCCAGAGACTGACCTAAGAGGCCCTTCTGGTTTAGTTGTGAGATCAAACCTGGAATCCACTTAAGTGGCCAGTAAGGTTAGATATGGGAGGCAAACATCTGTTTGTTTGCAGTTATGGGGAGAGGCGCTTGGTGACGTTACTTCTGGCAGCAGGGGAGGTCTCTGGCAAGGGAGGGCAAAGATGAGCTCTGAAGGGTGCATTCGTGAGCATGCATTCTAGAAGGCCCCTGATCCTCTCTTTATTCTGAAGGCCAGAGACCTAGGGATTGGGCATTAGAAGGGCAATATCTGTGACAGCAGGGACCCTCAGTTTGTCCCAGTGAAGATGGCCAAGGGTTAGATAAGGTACATGAGGGATCACTTGTCACGAGGGACTCAGGCCTGGCTTCCTTTGTCTCCTTTTCTTCTTCTCTTAGGGAGCATCTGTCCTTGAATAGGCAACATCTCTGCAGCCCAGACTAGGGCAGGAGATTCTGTGAGGGTCTTCTCATTTGGGTTGGGCAGCCATCACACTTCTCTCAGGGCCACAGCGTCCTCATGATAGAGCAATGGCATAGGAGTCCCTGGGATCACATAGAGTTCCCATCTCCCTTGCCAGCCTTGACTAGCTGGCAAGGCTGGGGACAGTGCAGAAGACTGCCAAGCCAAGACCAGGCTCAGAAGGACAGATGCAGTGATCAATTAGTGATACTTACTGGGCCTGTTGGTGGCACATGTGTCTTGTCTCTCCCACATCATTACATCCTGTCTGACATCCCATGCCTTAGCAGTAGGCAGAGGACCAGCCTTCCATGAGAAATGGATCTCCAATTACTGTGACAAATCTTATATGTGTTCCCCAAGGGTCAAGTATCTAATGGAAGGCAGGTGTCTCCAAGCATCTGATGCCTGGCTTCATGTAAACAAAGGGATGGCCAGCTTTGTAGGGAAAAGCTGTGGGGGGGGGCGAGTAGGCACCCCCAAATCAGAGTTCTTGGTCCATTTGTTTTTCTGGCATTTTGAAAAATTTGTTTCCAGCTGTATTTACTTATAGCTACTAAGAAGGAAAGTTTAGTCGTTTTGTTTTTTGCTAAAACAGAGAAAAAGTAAGTATTGTTAAGTAAGAAGAGATTAAGAAAAATTGATGAGTTTTATAACTAGGTTTAAATGGAACCACAAAAGTTTGTTTGTTTTGACAGGGTTGTAAATTTAGCCCAGGTTGGCCTTGAGCTTGCTGTGTAGTCTTGAACTCTCTCTTCTCTCTCTCTCTCTCTCTCTCTCTCTCTCTCTCTCTCTCTCTCTCTCTCTCTTTAATTGAATGTGTGTATGGTGGACGTGCCTGTGACCCACGACATGTGTATTCTGGGGAAGCATATGACCTACTGATCTTGAGCAGGGTCTACTGAAGATCTGGAGTAACCTGGGGTTTGAAACAGCTCCTAGTTAGGAACAGCAAAAACGAGAGCAAAGAGCCTGGTCACTTTCTTGGGACTTCCTCTTCCAGGCAGAAATTGGGAATTTCTGGAGTCTGCTTTACATACCCTGTGAGACACAGATAAGCAAAGAGACCGGAGTCCAGCAGAAACCAACTGCCAACTCATGAAGCCCAATTCAAAAGCCTGGAGTTTGCAGTTTCCAAGAAAAATTGCTCATCAAACTTTCCAGACCTTTGTGCCCTGCAGCAAAGATGGGAAAAAGGTCCCAATGGCCTTCCAATGGAAAGCTGAGCAATTGCCATTGTAGTTTGTGATAGCTGGGGAGTAAGGCTTAGGGAGAGTGATACTTAGCCGACAGGCAGTGGAGCCTTCCAGAACAACTGTTCAGGGTAAAGGTGGCTGCTCCCAGCACCCTGGAGACTGAACAGTGTGAGTGGTTGGAAAGGGAGAGAGAGAGAGGGAGGCGAATCAATCTCTGTTACTGCCCTTAGGAAAGATGTCCAGGGGATTTTACTCTGGGACAAAGGGGGACAAAGGCCACTGTGCTGAGCCCTTGCAAGGTCATGGCAGCTTGCTGAGCCCTGATTCTGATCTTTCAGGAGGCGTTGTTGACCTCAGCCTCCCTGCAGCACACTGTGGGGTGAATCCAGGACCAATAGTGGTGAATGTTTTCACAGAGTCAAAGGGACTGTCCCCGGGGGCAGGGTTGTTCCTGGCTTAGGGCCTAGTACCTAGTAGGTGTCCAGTAAATAGCTGTTGAATGAATGAGGGGCCCAGCAGGGGCCATCCAAGGGAAACAGGCTGGTTTCCACCAGCCTCGGATGCAGGGCTTCCAGGGCAGGGTTGGGGGCGGATGCCTGGCCTGTCCAGCTGCGGGTTGCCTCCTCCCTTTTTCCGGCCCCTCACCATAGAACCTGAGCGGTTCCCACGGCCTGCCTAGCTCCCAGCCTCGGCTGCCATTGTTGGGGTGTTATCTGGGCCCAGGCCTGGGCCAACCTAGACCCTTCATTAGACCAGGAAAAGGGGAAAGCAAGGGCAGCTGGAGAGGAAGGGACATTTGGAGGGCAGATGAGGGAAGGAATCAAATTTCAGATGTTGTTAAGTGGCTCAGCCTTAGCTGAGAAAAACAGGGTTTAGTGTGGACTAGGGCAGGTGCCACGGGATCACCCATTGGTGGTAGAATCAGAAGAATTCTCATAACAGAAATGATGCCATCCATTATCAAGGAGGGTCACTGGGAGAGTATTTCAAAACATTTAAACTAGGCCTGGTGGTACATGCCTTTAAACCTAGCACTCAAGAGGCAGAGGATCTCACTCTATGAGCTCAAGGCTAGCCTGGTTTACCAGCTAGAACAGCACAGTGAGACCCCCTTCTCTCCCCACCTCAAATGTTTTTAAGCTTGTATTTTCCCTCAGGTGTCCTCAGCTCTGTTCCTACCTCCTTCAGCTAGATTGCTGAGGTATGACTAGGCAATGTGGATATGTTCATGGACCGTGGATTGCTTCAGGGGACCTAGCAACACTGTTGGGGCCTAGAAGCAGCCCAGGGACCCAGGGTAGAAGCCCCAGTGGAACTGCTCAGCGTTTGTCACCTTTAGAAACAGACTCAGAGTTTTTGAATTTTGAGTTTCAAAAGCTAGACTCTAGAATTTCCAAAATCAAAAGTAATAATGGAATTTGAACATGAGTGACCCAGAGCAGGAGAGGAGATCTGAGACTTTACGTAAGTGCAGCACAAAGAAGTTAATACTGAGGAATGAATATCTGAGAAGTGTGGAAAGCATAACGGGATGGTACGCGGTCTATTCCAGACAGCCCTAGGAGTGTGAACTTGAGAAGCAAGAGAGGTAACTGGCAGAGAGGCCATCATCAAACATTTTCCTCCCTTCTGGGTGTGGTGGCAAACACCTTTGATCCTAGAACCTGGCAGGTGGATCTCTGTGAGACTGGTCTATATAGGGAGATCCAAGTCAGCTGGGGTTACGGGGAGACCCTTTCTCAAAAAATTTTTTTCTTGTTCTTTAAAAACCCTTATTTGTTTGTTTGTTTGTTTATGTGTGTAGATGCACAAGAGTGCCTGGACGCTCTCGGGGGTCAGAAGAGAGCTGAGTTACCGGCGTTTGTGAACCAACACGGTGTGGGTGCTGCAATCCGAACTCCCGTTCTTAAGACAGAGCAGCAAGCAGTCTTAACTGCTGAGCCATTTCTCCAGTCCTCAAGAACTTTCTAAAAGTAAAGAAAGTCCCGAGGCTTCTATAGAACTATGCTGGGCTCCGGGCCAGGTCCACCACAGAGGGAGCTTCTGACCCTCTTGTTTCTTGCAATCCCTCTCCAGATGTCCTGCTGCTCTGGATTATTCACTTCTGCACCGACCTCAGCTTTCCTCAGTGTTTCTTTGGTTGACATGTTTTTGTGAATTTGGGAACCTCCAGAGGTTCGGGGTCTTTTTCTTACACATATGGAGTTAGATACCTACCTGGTCTGGGAACTAGTTAGAGTCCATGTTTCTTTATTTACTCAGACATTGGACAGTCTTTATGCTCTAGGTGATACTACAGTATCTACAGATACTAAGTTCTACTTTGCTTACTACATTGCAGTCTTCAAATGTCACTATTTTTATTTCTCCATTTCCTTCCAATTCTAGCTATTCTTTTCTTTTTCTTAGACTACCCATGAGGAACCATAGGAGATGACTCCTGTTTTAATTCAGACAGCTATAGCAGAATACCTTGGGCTGAGTAATTTATAAACAATGGAAATGTATTGCTCATACTTCTGAAAGCTGGGAATTCCAAGTAAGGTGCCAAGCAGATTCAGTGTCTGGTAAAGGTTTGCTCTTTTCATCAAAGATGGAGCCTTCATGATGCATCCTTGTAAGACAGAAAGGGTAGAGTTCCAACCTTGGGCTGTTTTTAGGAGGACACTAATCTTATTTATTTTACTTTTGTATTATTTTTATTTCATGTGTATGAGTGTATTGCCTGCGTGTATGTAAGTGCATCCATGTTGTGCAATGCCTGAGGAGGTCGGAAGAAGGTGTTGGATCCCCTGGAACAGGAGATACTAACAGTTGTTAGCTGCCACGTGGATGCTGGGAACCAAACCCAGCAAGAACAGCCAGTGCTCTTTCCACTGATCATCTCTCTAGCCCCACTAATGCAGTCTATGAGGCTCCACCCACACTACTTAATCGTCACCTACTGGCCCTCTTAATACTATTACATTGAATATCAAGTTCCGACACATGATTTTCAGCAGCACACCAGCATTCGGATCACAGCAAATCTCAAGCATAGTTTTAGCAGCAAAGTCCTTTCATCAAGTAACTGCATGTTGGAAACTCAAAGCAGACTCTTTAAAGAATCTGCAGATTGGATGTGTGTGTGTGTGTGTGTGTGTGTGTGTGTGTGTGTGTGAGTGTGTGTGTGTGTGTGTGTGAGTGTGTGTGTGTGTGTGTTGTGAGACCCCAGGCTGACTCAATTTTCCTTTTCCTTAGGCTACCTCTGGGGTGCCTTGGATGTGAACAGAACACTACTTGTGAAGTTTGGATGCAGCATTCCCCCAAAATATACGAGACATTTTTATAATTACGTGTCCTGTGACAAAGGGGCTCTGTGATCCAATAAATTTGAGAAATAGTCAGTCAACCAGACTGCGCTGGGTTTATTTAGGAGTTCTTAGAGGCAGGGATGTTTACACCCCTCCTTGGAGTCCTCAGAAGGGGACTGAAGTACTGGGGTCTAAACCACTTGTTAAAGCAATGGCCATCCTTGGCTGATTCTAAGCTGAGCATGCTGTGGATAATGCTTTACTGAGAATAATCTTAATTTTTCCTATGTCACTGCACCTCGTAGAGGGCAAATCACTAAAGCAGATGGGCAATAAGTGTCCTGGATTAGGTAGATAACCTTCAGACTTCCTTCGTGCCAGCATTGCAAAAGCCCTGTGGGAAACCGAGCCAGGGACAGGCTGTCTGAGGGCACAGACAGGACCGTGGTCCCTGGGAATTGCTGGCTGGGTAGATCAGGTCCCAGGTTCCGTACCTCATCCATCTCTAGTCACTCCCATGCTCCCAAGTCCCCCAGAATCTCTTGGACCTTTGCCTTGGAGTCACTCTGCAGATTCTGGACCTTGGTGAGGTTCTGGTGTCTTCAGCACAGGCCAGGCGTCCCTTTCTTAGCAGACCCCTTGCCTTGGTATTCCCTCATTCTCTCCCTGCCCTTGCACACACCCATTTATACTCTCCAACCTTGCTCTTGCTGCCTCAGGGCCTGGAGCACCCTTCCACCTGTCAGTTTTCAACATCTTCCTTGGCCCCGAATCAGTCCTCCACTTCCCCAAAGTCTGCTGGGGCAGTCCCACCCCATGATGCTCCTACCGACCCCTTTTGCTTCAGGACCATGTGTCTATCACTTGAGGGGGACCGACACTTCCACACTCGGTCCCACTCAAACCCACAGGCTGGGGGAGAAGGGGCAGGACGGCAGAATGATGGATGGGCTACAGTGGCTTCAGCTCCTGCCCACGCTGTGCTTAGAAGATCTCCCCTCCAAGAAGCCTGATATTTTCCAGGAATTTCCTGAGGGGAGGGACCAAGCAATCTGGGAATGAGAGCCAGCTGTGGGGCTGAGGCCTGGGGTTGGGGCTGGGGACGCTGGGCTTCCTGGCTGAGTCAGCGACCATCCTAGATAATTTATGGGCTGAGTCAGGCCTGGAGCAGGGATGGGCTGGTGGGGTGGGGGCTTTTAGTCTCTGTTGAGGGAAGGGCAAGCTGCCTGCTGGAAGCAGGGTCTGGCTGAGTCCAGAACAGATCCTTCCTCCTCAACACTCCCCTCCCAGACTGCTAAAGCAGCAGCCAAGGGAGGGAGCATCTCAGGGACCGACACCATAGCCTAAAGGGGGAAGCTTCTTGGAAAGTGCTGGGTCCATGAAGCACAGGGCCCCTGGCAGGGGCTGGTCTCTGGCTAATTGCGGGGGAAGAGTGCTGCTGGTCTCCCACCCTCCCCCAACTGCATTCTCCTGCTCTGGTGGGCCCCTGTAGGCCCTTCCTTAGCAGGCCTGACTGGGACTGGAAAGCTGACTTGGAATTTGATGTCCCTTCTGCTGTGGACCTGCTGGGTAACCAGGCTTTCTACCTCTGCCATCTGAACCACAAGCTCTCACTTGAGTAGGATGGCCTGTCTCCTCCTAGCCCTGACTTTGGGATGCAGTCATGCAGTTTAGGAGACTGGTCTGATGGTGGCATTCTGGTGAATAAGACTAAGCAGATGCGGGCCTGGGATTGCTTCCTAAAAGCTGACCTTGGAAACCACTCCAGGATATGGCCCTGTCCAGAGGTGGGGCCGGACTGAGAGAGCACCAGGGACAGGCTGAGCCAGACTACCACCACCTCTGGGTGCTGCCACCTCAGGGGAGGCAGGGCAGGGTGTACAAACACATATACATACACACATATGCTATACTCCACAGAAGGCTAGGAAAAATCTGTTTCTATCCAGCCCCGCGTCTAAGATTCTGTAGACAGCTGTCCTGTCTTGAGATTCTAAGAGAATCCCTCTCCAGCTGAGGGAGCTCCATGGGACTGTCCCCACAGGGGATGGGGCCCAGCCTTCCCATGTCATTTACAGACATCTGTTGCAGAATCACTCTGTAGTGGATTCCAAACAGGTTGTAGTATAGGGTTTCCCTGGCCCTGAGCTTGCTGCTGTCAGAGGAGCCTCCTGATTGCTATGTGTTGCTCTCAATCTAGGTTCAAAGTTCTCAAGGCCAGGAAGTCCCTACTAGTACGGTAGATTTCAGAAACCACTCAATTAGGACAGGAGATCTCCCCAGCAAACACCCCAAAACCAAAAATCAAAAAAACAAAACAAAACAACGTTTGGGCTGGGGGATCACTAGTAAGGTGGACAAAAGGAATCTTATTTCATCATGGTCAGGGATAATAGCCAAAGTGGGACCAAATCTAGGCAGGAGGGTCCTGAGCGCATTTGGGGGACCTGGTGTAGTTTGACTCTGAATTGGCTCCTCCCTCACCCCCACCCAACTCGGCTCTCCAGGGCTCCCTTCCCCTAACTGCACTTCTCCCCTAAGGAAGGATGCAGGCCGGGGCTGTGGCAGTGATCAAGGTGAGAGGCTGCAGCAGAAATGGTGACAAGCTGGAGAAAGCTGGGATCCAGTGGACAAGGTTCGCTGAGAGGAAGGACGGGGAACAACAGCGTTCCAAGAACTGGGGCTCCTGCAGCGGAAGGGATGGGCTTGCCCTTGACAAAACTTGGGAACTTGGTTGTCTGTTTATAAAACTTCCTTTATTACTAAGCATCCAGAAAGCACCTGTGGCTGGAATGGGATGAGATGTCAGTGGGGTCACCACCTGACTCTACCCAGTCTGATGGGGTTCCTGAGGTCCTGGTAGAAAAAGAGAGACGCTCCTCTCCTTTCTGCGGCAGGAGAAGGCACAATGGTACCGAAAGGTTTGTGTCCTGCCCCACCTGAGTCCCCTGGGCTGGAGAGAGACCCAGGCCAGGCAGGAGTGAGGGGGCAGGAGCACTGACGCAGGAGCAGTATACCCCACAGAGGCCCTTTCTCCTGAGCTCAGAGTGCAGTCACCAGGGGAAATGGTAAGGGCACTGAGGATGGTGTCTTTGATTGTCCAAGCCACAAATCCTCGCAGGCCAGAGGCAGGCCTGCACATCCCTGGCAAGAAGTGCCTGGGGCTACTGGGTTGTCAGGAAGGCTTTGTCAGTTGAGCCGTTGTCAGGGAAGTTTGCAGTGAAACCTGAAAGCAGTTTACCTCAGAGAGCAGCCTTGGTCCTTGCTGGTTTTCCACAGCTTCACTGTTTTGGGCTTGCTTAATTGTGGATGTCACATGCCTTGGCCCCCATGTGAGTGGAGAGGAAAGGCAAGAAGACAGCTCTACGGGAGAATCGGGAGGACTGCCTATTGTGATCGCAGGGTCCCGGGTACTGCCCTACACCTTCAGGGACTCTGTCAGAGGACAGGCCCCAGGCACCTGCACATGTAAGAGGTGCGCTGGGGTATGACTGGCTCAGGGAGCCCCACTGAGGACACTGCACACTGGGTATGGAGGAAAATCAAATCTCACAGGACTAGAGGTAGGAGGTGAGTTCTGGTTAGCTGACAATGAGAGAACTTGGATCCTGGAGAGATCTCAAAGGTATGCAGGGTCTGAACCATAAAGGGATAAAGCCACAGAGGCAAGGAGAGCTGTGTGTGCTCAGAGGCCTGAGCAGCCCTCGGGGAGCTGGCTGGTATTGTCACCTTCACAGAGGCAGCTGGAGACCAGGATGGCAGTCACCAAAGCCAGCTTTGTGTACATTTCTAGGTACCAACTCCTCCTCTGAGGAGCAGAGCCTATTTTGCCAGCCTCAGACATGTGAGGAGAAACCAGCACCCTCAAAGTTCGCTGAGGGTGTAGTCAGGTCTCTGGAGCTGGAAGTGGGCTGGGCCTGGGGTGAATGTGGGGGTCCTCCCTGCTTCACATGGGCTCTTGAGCAGCTGTTCTGCATCACCTGACCTGCCTCTCCTCTCTATCAACTGTCAACCTTGGTAATCCCCCAGGCCTAAGATTTGCCTACCCAGAGAGATAGTAAATAAATAAATAAATAAATAAATAAATAAATAAATAAATGCACTCTGTTTAGATGTGATCTAATCAGGATTTCTTAACATGACATAAATGGCCTTCTGTCCAGATGTGAGTTCGTGTGTGTGTGTGTGTGTGTGTGTGTGTGTGTGTGTGTAGGATGAGGGGCAGGTGGAGACAAGAGACAGGATGGCTCAGGGTGGAAAGAGCCTGTGGTGACTTGGGGTGGGCAGGCCCTGGATGGCTAGATGCCAAGGCCTGCAGGATAGCTCTGCCAGCTCAGGCCTGCTCAGGGATGGATGGAAGACTGAGTGGCCTTTGATTCAGGAGTCTTTTCTGGTACTTATTCTAAAGGTAGAGTCATAGGACATGAAGAGGTTTACCTTCAGGCTTATTCTTTACTGTCACATATAAATTTAAAAAAGGAAGCAACCCAAATGTCCAAGAGGAGACTTTTAAATAAATGATGAATCACACAGAAATAGAACATAATGAAGCCTTTAAAAGATAATTCTGGGGGCTGTGGGGATGGCTCAGGATTTAAGAGTAATCTCTACTTTTCCAGTACCTACACCAGGCAGCTCACAACTGCCTGTAACTCCAGTTCCAGGGGATTTGACACTTTCTTCTGGCCTTCTTGGACACCTGCAAACACATGGCACACACATAGACACACAAATAAAAAATTAAAATGCAATAAAAATACAAATACAATTTTTTAAAAAGATAATGTTAGACATGTAAGATGGCTTAGCTGGTAAACGTGCTTGCTGTCAAATTTGACAACTTGAGTTTCATCCCTAGGACCTAGACGATGGAAGAAGAGAACCAGCTTCTGAAAGCTGTCCTCTGTCCACCACACCTGTGCTGTGGTGTGTGTGCCCCCACAACAAATAAATGTAATTAAAAAATTAAAAGATACTGTTGCAGAAGAAACTTTAATGACATGGAAGTAAATTTTTGGTATGATACACAGAAAAAAATCAAAGACTGATAAGTATGTAAAATAATCTAATTTTTTCAAATGTTGATTCATTAAACATGTTGGAAGGATGCCCAACAAATTGATTATGAGTTAAGGGATACTTTTAGATTCTTTTTTTTTCCTTTGCTCATTTCTATGGTTTGATTAAAGAAGGTTTATCTGAATTTCTAATTTTTTTCTAGAATAATCATGTAATTTATACACTAAAAATAAAAATAACAAGTTGTTATTATTACTACTAATAACCAAAAACTGTAAAATTTAGCTCACAAAAGAGAATTTGCAGGTGGGAGGGACAACTGGATCAAACCACCCTGCTCTCTCTCCCTCTGTTCACTCTCTTTAGGGCCTGAGAACTGGTTCAGCAGGCCAAGGCACTTGTCCCAGTGGCTTGATGAAGTGAAATCGATCCCTGGAACCCATGTGAAAATGGAAGGAGGGACCTGACTCCCTAAAGTTGTTGTTTGACTTCCAGTCGTGTCCTGTGGCATTGTGAGCCGTCACTCACACCTACAGCAGACACACATACACACACACACATTAAATAAATAAATAAAAATATAAAAATCTAAAAAATGTAATGAATGAAAACACCCCATCTAGGGCTGCAGAGATGGCTCAGTGGCTAAGTGTGCTTGCTGCTCTTCCAGATGACCCAAGAATGGTTCTCAACACCCATGGTGGGCAGCTCACACATGGACATACCCACACACCGTCACATAATTAAAAATAAAACAAATATTAAATATAAAACACCCCGTAATCACTACGGTAAATGGAGGCACCCACTATTAGCAAACACCCACATACTTAAATGAAATTGAGATAACATTTGCTGGGCATGGGGGGCACACCTTTACTCCCAGCACTCAGGAGGCAGAGGCAGGCAGAGCCCTATGAGCTCAAGGCCAACCTGGTCTACATAGCAAGTTCTAGGCCAAAGCTATATATTAAGACCCTGTCTCAAAAAAAACCCCTAAATAAATAATAAATAAATTTGGGATAATATTATGCACATTGGTGCATGCCTATACAAACACACACATGCATAACCCTAATTTTTTTCCATGTAAATAGCATACTAAGAAGAATTATTGGGGCTGGAGAGATGGCTCAGTAGTTAAAGAGCATATGTCCCACCAGTGGAACAGCAGTGGGCTTGAGATGCTAGGAACCTGAAATGAGTGGAGACAAACAGATGGACACACAGAACAGTAAGGACAAACACACAGGACAGAGACGAACATGCAGGACAGACAGACCTGGGAAAATGTCTCTCTTCAGGCCGTGTGCTTTATTGTTCCAGGGGGTATTTATAGTTTTGGGGATACACCCATACAGAAATGTGGTAATTAACAGAGAGACACTATCTCTAACCTTCAAAGCCCACCAGGAAGTTGTATGCATACCAGGAAGGTGGCACTAAGAGGGGAGGCAGGGGCTTTGAACCAGGGGAGTGCTAAGACCCTGGCGCCATCCGGTAAGATAAAGAAGCTGAGCCAATTGATCAGGCCCCAGGAAATTCCTGTGAAACTGAGTTTACCTACAGGTGGTCACAGGGGGGGTGGAATCTCCCTAGAGCCAGTTTTTCTGAGATGAACTCAAACTACAAGATGGCTGTTTTCTCTAGCTCATGGTTTACAACAAGCATATACTGCTCTTACAGAGGACCCAAGTTCGATTCCCAGCAGCCACAATAGGCAGCTCACAACTGCCTATAACTCTAGTTCCGGTGGATCTGACACCCTCTTTTGGCCTCTACAGGCACCTGCACTCACCTGCAAATAACCACTACACACACACACATAATTTAAATATAATAAAAAGAGTTTTCAGTGTGTTAGCAGACTTTTGTTGCTGTGATAAGCACCTGAGAGAAACGACTTAAATGGAGGATGCGTTTATTTTGTCTCAGAGGCGTTAATCTAGGGTGAACTCTTTTGTTGTTTCTGGGTTCTGGAGGGAGGGCAGTAGGACAAGAGTACAAGGTAGTGGGAACACAGGATGATGGGAGCAACATGGGGGAGCACAGCGTGGTGAGAGGGGGACACAGCAGCTAACCTCATGGCAGACAGGAAGCAGAGAGACGAAGAAGAAAGACAGGGACAAAGTGTGGCCTTCAAGGGTAGGTAACTTTTGAGTTACGGTTGATGGGTTGACGTTTGAGCGGAGGCCTGGGTGAAGGGCAGCAGGTGCTCTGTGGGAATCTGGACCCATCCAGGCAGGGGCAGCAGTAACCTGCTTCCTCCAACAGACCCCACCACCACAGGTGCCACCGCCTCCCCATCATGCCATTCAGTGAGAAACATCAGGGGACAATGCTTTTATGATGTCAGAGCCCACAGGATCCCATCACTCCCTAAAAGCTCATCAGCTGTCCACCCCAGTACATGAGCCTGTGGGCAGCCTTTTCCATTGAAACTGCACAGTCATTAAACCACTCCTCAAATATACGATTTTGAATGGCTAGGCTATACTCCATTGCATGGCACTTTAATTATTAAACCAATCTATTGTTAGACATTGAAGCCATTTCCAGCTTGTTTGCTACTATAAATACTTTAATAAGCATCCTTACATACAGCTGTGTATCTCGTGATTTCTTCAGGATGAAGTCCTAGAAATGGGAATTAGCAGGTGAAAAGCTGTGACCTGTGGAATTCTTGGTGTCTTGGATCAGGGTAAGATCAGCTTGTACACATCTGAGCAGTACTAACAGGAATCAGAGAGCAGTGCTCTATCACACTGCTGCACGGAGACTCATAGAAAGTCTAGGTGTCTAGGTGGACCCTTCTACCATCTTACGGAGCTGTCCTTCGTGGTCTGCCCAGAGGTAAGCCAGCAGCTCCTATATACCCCCGCCACACAGCTGTGTCCTCAGAGATGCCTTGGGGTGCTGGGTCACCACACTGAGTCAAGCAGAGGGCACATGGGGAGGGGATATTGCTATTCTAGCTGGGGCTCTACAGCCACTTTAAGGATGGTTTCTTTCTCTCTCTCATTTTTTTTTTTTCTGGCCTTTTTGAGACAGGGTCTCCCTGCTGCCCCGGCTGGCCTGGAACTTGATATGGAGACCAGGCCGGCCTTGAACTCACATAGATCTGCCTTTGCCGCCTAAGTGCTGGGATTAAAGGTATGTGCCACCACATTTGGCTAAGGAGCCTCCTGGGCTGGGGCCTCTTTCCCTCTTCAGATGAGGAATCAATGACCAGAGAGTAAAGACTCGGGACTTGGTGATCTGATATGAGGTCTCTTTCTAGCACCCAACATTGCCAGACCTGAGAAGTGTGTGTGGTGGGGATGTGGCCCAGCACAACCCAAGGCAGAGATCCTATGAAGAGGCTGGACTTGTACCAAAACCATTGCCAACAGAAGTTTATTTAATGTTCCAGGCACTAAGGAAATGGCAAAGTTACTGTCCTCATAACACTTAACATTCTAGTGAGGAGAAGCAGATTAAAAACAAAGACAAAAAACCCCCAGGGGCTGGGGAGATGGCTCAGTTGTTAATAACACTTGCTGTTCTTCCAGAGGACCTGGGTTTGATTCCCAGCACCTATATGGTAGATAACAACTGTCTGTAATTCCACTTCCAGGGGATCTGACATCCTCTCCTGGCCTCTGCAGGGCATTACACACACATGATGTACTTACGTACATGCAGGCAAAACACTCATACACATAAAATAGGAATAATAAATAAAATATTAAAGAACCCTGCAAAGGATGTCTGACAGTATTAAGAATTGTGAGGACAGCAGTGCAGGATAAAGTGGATACAAAGTCATGGACGTCAGTCAAAGACCTGAATGAAAAAAAGGAATGAGCCCTCTGGATATGCAGAACCCACTGAGGCGGGGGGAGTGGTATGTATGAAGATCCTCAAGCAGGTGCGAGACTGACATTTGAATAGAAGTCAGCAGGCCAGTGTGACTGCAACAGAAGAAAGGAGGAGAGAGTGTAGAGAAGGGCTCCCACCAAGGAGCCACATCTGTGGGTTCCCAGTGGGTCACAGGAATCATATCTCGCAGGACTGTTGATCAGTTCTGAAGAATCTCAGGTGGTGACCGAAATTCTAATCTAGGCCAGAGGCAAGGGAATGGGGAAACACTTCGGGGTTCTACACCCTGGCTGGGTGTTTGTATTCAGACTATGTGCTCCCATGTTGGGTTCCCTGAGCTGGGGGCTGAAAGCCCAAGGCTAACTAGGCCATGACCCTGCTTCTAAGGGGCTCACAATACTATGGGGCTCACACAGGCCTAGTTAAGCAAGTGGTGCATCTGGAGAGGACTTCCTGGAAGAGATGCTATGTGGGTGGAGTGTTAAGAGATGAATAAGAGGGAGCAGGACCCAGGTTTGCCAAGAGGGGGAACCGGGGACCTTTTAGGACTGATGTTAGGGTGTGGAGCACCAGGCCTCACTTTGGGAAGGAGAGAACATAAAGTGTTAGAAAACTCAGACAGTCAGATGAGATGATATGGCCTTGTCCAAAGTTGGAGGGATCAGAGCCTGACAGGACAGAAGGATGTGGCAGAGTGGCTGTCCCATGTGTGAGAGTGATGACAAGCACCTCAGATATGCACAAAGGGTCTGTAGCAAGGCTCTAACACACATGGAAAACAACATCTATTTACTCCCTCGTGGTTCTGGAGGTCATAGGTCCAAATTGGTGTCATTGGGCTGAAGTCAGTGTGGCTACAGGGCCTGGTGCCTCAGAGAGGCTCTGGGGAGAAGTCATTCCTTGCCTCTTTAGGGTCTCATGGTGCCTGTGGCCCCTTCCTCAGCCTACAAAGGGCATTTCTTCATCTCTCCCCCCGCCCCACCCATCACCTTTCCTCATATTCGCATTCTGACTCCTCCTGTGTCCCTTTATAAGGCCTGGCCTGGGTAATGAAAGTTTTTGAATGGAGAGTTGTTCAAGAGGGACTCAGAGATGGATTGCTGGAGAGTAAGGAGTTTCTTAGAAAAGCTATCAACCATGAACAGACAGATAACAGCATGGTGGGGTCTCTAAAGAGCAGAGTCAGAGCCCCAGTGGCAGAAGTGGGATCTATTAAACCTTTCTAAGGATGGGAAGGTTTCACAGCAAAGCCCTGGAGCCAGGCTCTCTGATTCCCAGGCAGGAGGCAGGGAAGTGGGTGGGAAGCAGGATGTGTGGCCACCAAGACCCTCTTTGATGGAAGCTTACTTCCCTGGTGAGAGATCCTGGCACCCAGAAGTCTGTCAGCTAGGGACTCAGAGAGTGTCTCAGTAGTGTGCCTGTCCTATCCGTGAAAGGAGGAGCTGCTACATGTATAGTGGCCTGAGGAGCAGCAGGATGCAAACATTACATTCTTGCATTTTTGTTTTATATAAAAAAAATAGAGAAATGATTTTACTGGGAAGGGGAACAGAGGAGACAGTGGACGTTGACTTGATCTAAGTTCTTCTGAACTGAGCAGGGATGAAGACCTGTTCTTCTCCAGCAGTACTGGCCTCTAGAGCAAAGGCTGTACCTGCGTCAGGAAGATTTAATAAATATACTCATTTTTATACGTTTATGAGCATTTTGCCTGTATGTATGTGTACCACATGTGCGAAATGCCTTACACTAGAAGAGGACATTGGAGCTCTTGAGACTGGAGTTAGAGATCATTGTGAGCTGCCGTGTGTGTGCTAGGAACTGAAGCCAGGTCCTCTGTAAGACCAGTCAGTGCTCTTAACTGCTGAGTCATCTCTCCAGCTCCAGGAAGATGTGATTAAATCCAAGTCATATGCTGGACCTCATTCTGGATGAACCAGATCAGCATGCAGATTAAAGAGGGGACTCCCTATGGATATGAGCCCAAATAGTGATTAAAGAAATAATCACAAGTGTAAGTCTGGAAGTCCATGAAGAATTCTGAAACCATTTTGAGGTGGAATTACTGAGAGAAGGGGTGGAAAGTAAGAAGTGTTAATGACAGAACAGGCAGAGGAGGGGGTGCTCATGAGTCTGTCTGGCCTCTTTGGTTTGGTGTTTCCTTAAGGACTGGATGCCCTGGTCATCCCTTCAACCCAGTACCCACAACCCCAGGTGTTCAAAGCTGGTTGAGTTGGGTCTACATCTTTAAGCCCAAAGGAGAAACACAGGTTACCAAGATTTTATTGATTTGGCAATGGGTTCTGGAATCTGTGTTTTTGACAGTTACCAGGCAGTTCTGTTGAGCAGAGTTCTTCTCTCTCTCCTCTTCCCTTCCCTCTTCCACTCCCTCAACAAACTGTTCTTCAGTGAAAACCATTTCCTCCTCTCGGTGGAGCAGAGCCAGAGGCTGCGCCTGTCTCTCCCGTGTCAGCAGTCCTGTGTCCTTGATGGAGGCCAGTGTACTCTGTGCCCTTCCTCTCCCTCAGCCTGTCCTTACTGGCACACTCCCTGTGGTAATAAGGCCAGTCACTAGAGGCAGGGACATCCCTAACCCCTTGCCGATCACAAGAAGGAGCAAAACCGAGGGCCACAGTTGGCCCCAGCTGTATCTTCACTTTCCTCCTCCACAGCAGCTCTGCTCCAGGCCTCAGAGCACACCAACCAGGGCCACCTCCCTCTCAGCCAGCAGACTTGGTTGGGTTGAATATGCAAAACTGTAAGAGTCCAGCGTTTTTAAAGGCAAACCATCTCCCATCAGGCGAGAAGGGCCGTCACTGGTCCAGGAACACAAGATTTGTGAGAAACCTGGGCTGGGCGGAGTGGGCAACTGGATTTCCTTGGCTCTCAAAGGCATCTCAGCTGATAGGATCTGCAACTCTAGCTAGTTGCCACCTGGCTGGACTTTGGAACTCGAGGAGAACCAATTTCACCATGGTCTCATCATGCTGAGTGGTGACCTCACTTACTGTGGTGGCCATGGGCAGGAAGCTTCAATCTGGACGTCTACTTTTGAGGATACAGTTGGCTTTTGTTAAAATAAAATCCCAGCATCATTATTATTCTAGTGGTTTCTAAAGCTGGCTAAACTTTAGCACTGCCTGGGAGGTTTATTTCATTTTGGGGGATTTATTTATTTTTATGAATGTTTTGCCTGCATATATGTAAGCGCAATGCCCAAGGAGGCAACAAGACCACTGGGTCTGCTGAAACTGGAGTTATGGACAGTTCTTAGCTACCATGTGTATTCTAGGGACCAAACCCAGGTCCTCTGCAAGAGCATGAGTGCTCTTAAGTACTGAACCACCTTTCCAGTTCCTATTTATTGACGGAGTCATGCATTATAAGCTGACCTTAAGCTCTCTGTATAGCTGAGGATGACTTTGAAATTCTGATCCTTCTGCCTTTGAATTTCTGATCCTCTTGCCTCTACCTTTGGAGTGCTGGCATTACAGATGTGTGCTACCATGCTCGGTTTATGTGGTGTTGGGAATTGAACCCAGGGCTTCCTGGGCAGGCACTCTACCAACAGATCTCCTAGCCTGTCAGGAGGTTTATTTAAAATAAAGATTAATAAAAACAAAGATTATTGAACCCATCCCAGCCCTGATCAGTTAGAATCTCTTTGGGAGGCTTGAGCTGGGTGGGTATGACACTGTTTAATTTGGTTGCTTTCTTGACTCCAGACACTGAGCCTGAAGAACGAGTAAGCAGATGGAATGGGGAGGAGTTGCATGATAAAAACTCTTAGTGATACTTATGGTCACCATTTACCAGGGACTCCATGTCTCATTTAGTCTTTGAGACAAACCTGGGAGGTGTATCTGATTATTGTTCCTATTTTCCCAAGGAGAAAATGGGACTCAGAAAAGCCACACATCCAACCAAAAGAAGGCAGACCCAGAACTGGGTTGAGCATCATTTATTCTAGTGGTTTCTAAAGCTGGCTAAACTTTAGCACCACCTGGGAGGTTTATTTATTTCAATTTTTTGGTCTACATTGTGACTTCCAGGTCAGCTGGGGTCTACAGAGAAACCCTGTCTCAAAAAGACCCCCCTCCACCAAATGCAGTATTTTGCCAGGCACGGTGGTATACACCAGTAATCCCAGCACTTGGGAGGTGGAGGCTGGAGGACCAGAAGTTCAAGGTCATCCTTAACTACATAGTAAGAATGTTCAAGTAAGTAAGTTCATAGTAAGGTCAAGACAAGCCTAGACTACATGAAACTTTGTCTCAAAAAAAAAAAAAAAAAAAAAATGCAGAATCTGGACCAGGGAGATGATTCAGTTAGTGAAGTGCTTCCACAGGAACATGAGGACCTGAGTTTGATCCACAGTACTTATGTAAAAAAGCTGAGTATGTTAGTATGTATTTGCAATCCCAGAGCTGAGAAGGCAGAGACAGGTGGACCCCAGAGGCTCACTGGCCAACCAGCCTAGCCTATTCTGGTGAGCTCTAGGTTAATGAGAGATTGGTTCAAAAAACAAGGTGGAAGCTTGCAAGATAACTCAGCAGGTAAAAGCACTTGTCAGCAAATCTGATGACCTGAGTTCAATCTCTAGAACCATGTAAATAAAGGCGGGTGCAGTAGTATACATCTGTAATCCTAACATTTCTTTGGTAAGATGGGAGGAGATTTTCCCAGAAGTTTGTGGGGTGCAGAGGGGGGAATACGAAGATTGAAGAATTGAAGTTTTTTTTTCTTTAGAAATAACCTGAAACTGAAAGATGAATTGGAGCCAAATGGAAACTGGGAGTAAGGAAAGTGCCCCAAGTTAGAACAGTAGGTGCAAAGGTCCTGAGGGGAGAAGGTAGATACTTGAGAAATGTGCTCAGATGGCCAGTCGGGCTGCAGCAGAGAGGACATGCTGGAGGGTAGCAGCTGTCTTCACTAGAGAAACCGGAGTCAGATCTTCAGGATCTTTTTTCTTTTTCTTTTTTGGGTTACGCACTAGGCAAGCACTCTACCACCAGCGGATCTTACAGGAAAAACTTTTTCATGCAACAAGAAGTCCTTGAAATGCATCTGATCATCACGAGCAGGATTTGTGGTCTAGGCCTTGGGTGGGAAAGGTCATTTTGTTGGGCAGTGGACAGAGGAAAGTGAGTAGGAGCCGCTGGAGGGGCTCTGGTAAGGTCCCCAAGCCCAGTGGGACACATTGATAGAAAAGAGTAAGTGTTCCAGGAGGATGACCCACTCATCCTGCCTCTAGTTCTTTTCTGGCTTTGTCTTTCTCTGGGTCTGCAGACAGGGTAGGCCCCCTGGCACCTCTCTGTAGGGATTAGGTAGTCTCTTGCCTAGTTATGGGCTCTGTAGGGAAGATAAGGCAAATAACTGGCCCCAGGGACAATGAACTCTGGTGACTCCAGGTCAGTCTTTGTCCTTGTCTCTGGGTCCTCAGGACAATGGAGTGGGGGGCTGCAATGGCTGGGATCTGGTGCAGCCAGTTGACATTTAAAACCGACCATCACATAAGGTGAGAGGGTTCTTTTGGCGGGTAGGCTGAGTAGAGCCCTGTGCCACCTTCTCAGACTCTGTCCTTCTCCTACTCTGAGTTCCTCAAAGGCAGGGGTATCTGTAGGATAAAATCAGTGCCTTATCTGAACACGGTGATTCCCACCACAGTACTTGGAGCATCCTAGAGGGGAGTTAGCATCCTTAGACTTTGTGAAACACTTCCTGGAGAAAGGTGGTACCTGAGTCAGCGAAAACAAAGTCAGGAGATTTCAGGTGGTGGGAACAGAATGGGCGAAGTCATGCCTGCACCAAAACAAGAGACAAGTTCAGGAGACTTTCCCATAACAGATGGGCAGGTGAGGCCCTGCTCTGGAGAAAGTTAGAGCTAAGATTCTAACTTGCACTGGGGCTGCCATGGATTCCTCGTGGCTGGAAGACGTTGCTCAGGTGTAGGCTGAGGGCTGCAGAGTGGGCATCTGGCTCCTTGAACTGGATGCAGGGCAGAGAAAGCTTGCTTCTGATGATGGAGAGGAGGCAGCATGAGTTCCAGAGAGAGAGTGCAGAGCAGAGTGGGGAGGCCAGGCCCACTCAGAGGTCCAACAAGAGCAAAAGCCCCTGACTTAGCATCAGAGCTGCGAGATGCCATGGAGACTTTGTGGGTGTGATTAAGTTACAAGGCTGTGATTGCTCAGGCAGGTCCAATGTAATCAATTGGAGGAAGAGGCCACAGGTCAAGGGATACAGGTAGTCACTAGATGCTGAAAAAGGCAAGAAAGTGTACTCTCCCCACGAGCCCCTGGGAGTGCGGCCATGACTTTAGTCTGGTGACATTGATTTTGAACTTTCAACCTCCAGCACTAGAAGAGAGTAAGTGTCTGCTGTTTTCAGCGTGGCTGTAGCAGAAAACTGCACTTGATGAGAGATGCAGAAGGAGCCAGTGGCCAAGCCTGCTTTGTGACCCTAGCTCGGTGGAACGGATGGGTGGAGTGAGGAGCAGTGGTGTGGCTGGTGAGGCAGGGCCTCTGGGAGACGTGCATGTGTGTCAAGAAGAAGGAAGATCACGTCTTAATGCATCAGGGGACTTTCTGGGCAGATGATCCTCCAAAGGCATGTCAACATTTTTCTCTCCAGGAAAAAAATAACTCAGTCTCTATCAAAAAAAATCAATGTTTCACATGCACACACAGACTTGTGAGTCCCAGGGAGACACGAACTCTGTCATTTGTTCCAGGCGTCTTTAATTTTCTTGGGGGCAGGAGGGGGCAAAATGAGGGCAGGGCAAAGGACTGTGGACTCATGGTGACATCTGGATTTCTCCAAAGCTCTTGGGGTCCTATAGAGTGACCCCCTCCCCCACCTCCAGTGTTTTCTGCTTCCATGAATCTCTGGGAAGACTGGACACATTTCCTAGCTGGGGAGAACAGATGGAATTTCCAGCCTGCTTCCAGATGTGAGCCTGACTTGGCCAGGGAATTTGGCTTTGGAAAACAACCTGGAGGCTAGGAGTCTCCTTGGGCCCCCTAGGCTGATCTATGCTTTCGTGCGTGTCCCCCACCTCCTCAAGCTGGGTCCTGCAGTTGAGTTTTCTGTGGGGAGCCCATGGGTGTGGCTTCACTCCTATGAAGAAGTTTGAAGAGAGGTTGGAAGCTGCAGGCTGCAGACCCCGGTCAAGAGGTGGCCCAGGATAGCAGAGGATGAAGGGACCAAGAGAGAGCCTCCCAGGAGCACGGATACAGACCCAGACCTGGTCAGAGGCTCAGTGTGGAATGGGCAGGGCAGGGTAAGGGAGGCAGAGGGGAACCAGGAAGCAAGCAGAACAGCAGTGCTGAGTGCCTGACCTGGGCTGCTAGAGGGTAATATGAAAGCCGGCCCTTCTCCCTTCTCCCTTCTCCCTTTTCCCTGAGTCCTCTTCTCCCCCAAAGAAGAGTGTCTAGAGGTTGTGTATGTGATCAGAACAGACCCAGAGCTCTGGAAGGCCTCGCTGCCTGAGAACTGGATGTCAGCCGTACCACCATCAAAGAGGTTTAAACAAATGCAAGGGTTGTTTTGAGATTTCAAGACCCTTCCTTCCTTCCTTCCTTCCTTCTTTCTTTCTTTCTTTCTTTCTTTCTTTCTTTCTTTCTTTCTTTCTTTCCTTTCTTTCTTTCTTTCTTTCTTTCTTTCTTTCTTTCTTTCTTTTTCTCTTTCTTTCTTGAGACAGGGTCTCAAGGTCTCGCTATGCACACAAGGCTGGCCTTGAACTCATAGGCAATCCTCCTGCCTCTGCCTTCTGAGAGCTCGGATGACAGATGTACACACCACACCTAGCCTGTGTTATTTATTTATTTCCTCCCCTCTCCTTACTAGTCCAAGCATGCACATCTGTCGTAAGTCATACTGGCATCCAGTGCACACAAATACACGGGGCACTACAAACAGTGCCAACATGTGCAGAGGACACCCCCAACAGAGACTAGCAAGCAAGCTCTTGTTTGTAGATCACACCCATACACTCAGGTACACTTCACAGCCCCACACAAGGACATACACAAGCACAGACACACCCGTGCATGAGTACAGACCACCCATGCATATGCACACCTGTGAGCCCAGAGGGAGGGAGGGGGCGGGCTGGGGGTGGAGGTGGGTGCATCTGTCCCTCCCCCAAAGCCCTCCAGCACTCTGCTCTGGAGACCTCTGCTGGTGGAGTGAGAAACTGCCCCTCCCTTCTGTGTCTCCTGGGCCTGGGGCTGAACTCAATCAGCTGGAGGAAAACAAGATAGTGAAGGAGAACAACAGACTCAGACACCAGGCTCCAGGTTGCCACTCCACCTGGCCCACAAGTCTTTTTTCGGCTTCCAGTTTGGTGCAGAAGGAGAGCGTCCCCCTGCAAAGGTTCCCACAGGCTCCTAGACCCAGGCCTGCCCACCCAGCTCTAGGTGGCCTCTGCTGGTATGACTGGCGTGAAGAAGAGGGCCCAACCAGGCTGCATCACACATTCCCCTTCCTTCAGGACAAATGAGGCTGCCTCACAGCTACATGAAAAAGAGATAACCCTAGGACTACAAGACTGGCGTGGAGAACTGGTAAAACGATGTGAGTCCAGAAAAGTCTACCTGTTGTTAAGGTTGGTGCTCAGAGGAAAGCAGGCTTCTTAGGAATATGAGGTGAAGGTGGGGCGTTCTGAAGGAGACTGTTAAGTGCTTTTCAAGGGCCTGAAAAACTGGAATTCGTTTTTATTTTTCTGACTCTTGGTCTGCTCTCTTCTGGCAATGGGAGTACACCTGGCTTTGTCTAGGTTAGCCAAGATGGTCAGGTAGACAAAGCACACTGTGGAATTAACAGAGGTGGAGTCCGAAGAATGGGAAAGAAGTAAGTCCACAAACTTTTAAATTGGGTTTTAAAGAAGGTCCGGAGGACGAATGAGCTGAACCAAACTCATCATGGCTTAGAATAAAAACAAAACTCTCGCAAAGAGAAAAGAGATTGTGGTACATACATAACCCCACCTCTCAGATAGTTCCAAGGCTGACCAGCAGGTGACACCACAGACTTAGGACAGCTTGGTTGCTGCCTGTAGCAGGTGGAGGGGACTCAGGAGACCTCAAGGAAGTGGGGAGCCCAAGAGTCTGTGAGTTCACATGCCTCTGTCTGACTGCATTGGAGGAGGTTCACTCCATGAGCATCTTCTGCAGCCCGTCCGTAGTCACCACCCCAGGCTACTTGTTCAAGGTGAGATGGGGATGGGATAGACAGAGGGATGAGGGTCAGAGGGAGGATGAGTGACAGAAGACAGCTCAGGGGAACCCTGGACAGAGCCTGTTAGCGGAGGGAGCAGAAAACAATGCACCTCTGTTGAGAGTCCACCTCGGCTCGGCTCGGCTCACAGGTCCTGGTGAAGAGAGGCCCAAAGGGCACTTAAGCTCCGCCCACACCCACGGGCTGCCCACAGAGCTAGGTGATTCAGAGCTGAAGCTTGACTGATAACAGCCCCACCAGCCCAGAATGTGTCCTTTGTGTTAGCTGCTCCTGCTCGGCCCCTCCTGCTGCTGGGCTGGCTGGAGCAAGCCTGAGGGTAGGGCTGAGTGATAGGAAGCAGGGCTGCCTGGGAAAACGCAGGGAAGGCCCAGCAGCGTGCAAGGGACTGTGTGGGAACGTCAGGTGAAGTGAGGCTGATGTGCCGCTGGCCGCCACTCACGCGCTTTTCGCCTGTGTTCAGTCTCAGCCGTCCCCACCTCTCAGTCTACTCATTCCTGCAGGGAGAATAGTGCTTTCAATATTAAGGCAAGGCTCTGGGGCTGGAAATGACCAAAACTCAACTTGGACCAGCTTGGGGGAAAGGAATGTTGAATAATTGCCCAACTGGGGCAAAGAGGGAGAAGGTCCAAGGAGGCTTCAGATGAGGCCCACCGGCTGGCCTCTTCCTGCATCCCTCAGGAGCTGGTAGCACCCTTTCTTTTGCAGATGGGCTGTGCGCCCCACCCAGCCCTGCAGAAGCAATGACTGTAGTCTGTTCAGGGTCATATCCTCATAGTTTCGGGACTAGAAAGGAAATGGCATCATTGTTAGCCAGGTTTGGTTAGAAAGTTGTGAGGATTTCTGACAGGCTCCCATCAAGCCATGTGCCCAGTTCTGGGCCAGTTGCTGTGGCCTGGGGGATGCCTTGCTGTAATTTTCCCCTTTGCCCCATCCATTGCCAGGGGTAGGGTTGTGGGGGCAGACATATATAAGAAACGCCTTGCTGTTGACCTGGGGTCTCCTGTGGCAGAGCTGCTAGTGGATCCCTGACAATAATTTTAGCCTTTCTCTCACAGATTAAAAGGTCTTTTCTGGATACATGACTTCTTGGTGTGAAAAAAAAGGAAACTACACTTCCTGAGCTCTCTTGCAGCAAGGGATAGTTACTTGTTTAAAAGTTGGCTAATGGGGTGTGAGCAGAAACAATGTGCCCAACTTCTGGACGCTGCCTTTGAAAGGAAGAAGCCTGCTTCTCCTGGCCGCCTTTCCTCCCCATGGTGCAGCCTGCAAACCTACACGACTCATCTTTGCTCGTATGGAGCAGCACAGGGCCTTAGGGTCAGCACTGCAGCAAGTTAGTTAGGAGCATCCTGAGTCCCAGGTTCTATTTTGGCCCCAACTGCTAATGGCTGGATTGTTACAGAGGAAAGAATAATCCATCTTGTTGGAGCCACTCTCAGGTCGCTGTGCCACTTCTCTATCTTAAGTAATATATCAGGGGTAGTAGTTACTTTTTTGTTGCTGTAATAGAAACAGTGATTGAGGGAACTTATAAAAGGAAGGGTCTAATTAGCTCACAGTTCCAAAGGGGTAAGAATCCATCATGGCGGGGAGGCATGGCGGCAGAGGTGACTGGAGTAGACACAGAAGCCGAACGTTCACATCTTCAAGCAAGCACAGAAAGCTGAGAGTGACTGGAGATCTGGCAAGGTAAGAACTCTCTTAAGTTCACCCCCATTGAGGAGCTTCCTCCAGCATGGCCACACCTTCTAAGATCTCCCAATACAGTGCTACCAACTAGGGACAAAATGTCCAAATCCTTAGAGCCTATGAGGGACATTCTCATTCAAACCGCCACACTTGGGGGCCTTCTCTTGGTACCCATAGTTATAGGCTGAAACAATCTCTTCTACAAGGACTGAGGTTGTGTCTGCCGTAATTATCTTCATCCCCAAAACGGTGTGCCTATGACCAGCTCAACCCTTTGCTGAGAGTGTAGTAAGACAAATCGTGGGGCCAGATCTGCTTTCCCTCACTGAGAAGTTATTTTCACCTCTCCCTCATCTCCTGACTCCAGCTTGCTGGTTGTGTTGCAAAATGCTCTGCATGTGGCTTAGACCAACATCTGCCTCAGCTCAGAAGCTCCTGGGAGTAGAGGCCATGGCTCCATTCAGTTAGCCAGGCAGTCCATGAATGCAGGAATCGTAGTAAAATGTAAAGCCACTGCCTTTACTTCCCTTGAAAACAGGAACTGTGTCCCTCTTGTTCATGCAGGGGCTAGCCCAGCAGATAGCCTGTTTTCTCATAAGTGGGGGAAGCAGACTCAGGCAGTCACCCAGAACCAAGTAAAGGAGGCTCTAGAGATACTCTGCTAGCTACCTCTTGTCTTTCTCCCGGGTAATGGTCCACGCCTGCACCCCCACCTATCTCTTCTATTACCCATGAACCTGAGGGAAGAAACAGAAAGGACCAGAGGCCCTGAGAGCACCAGTTGGTAGGTTCTGGGTCTTTGGGATGGGAAAGAGGTAGTGGCTATGTCTTTGAGGGGGACCTGTCACAGAAAAGAACTCAATGACTATGTCTAATGATCCCCCACCCTCGTTCCACAATTTAATAATTCAAGAAGCATAACTGAGTTGAATTCAACTGGGAAAATTCAGAAGGAAACATCGCCTCCAAATACGGAAACACGAGCTGGTCTTTTCCCTTCTTTTGCGTTGGTCATATTGAGAACGATGGCAGGCAAGCCCAGGTCTGAGTCTTCTCAGCTCCCATGTGGCTCACCTCACCCTTTTCTTTTCCTCCAATGTTCTTCCTTAGATGGGAACTCTCAGAACCAACATAGTGCCTGTCTTCTCAAACTAGATTAAAAGCCAGTTTATGCTAGACAACGGAAGATAACAGGACAGAAGGCAATGTCAGACACATTGTTAGACACAGTGTCAGACAATGATAGAAGACGAATCTCCACACTGCTTTCGGCTGACACCAGCGGGAGACCAAGGGAGGAACCAGGGGCTTTGGTTGCCCCTCCCATCGAGCCTGAAGGACACATGGGACGGGTGAGCATCAACCCTTCCACAGCCGTGCCACGGAGAGGCATGCAGTTTCTTCTGTCTTGTGAGATGGAGTCAAGGCTGGCTATTCTGAGTCCTAGGATCCCTCCTTTCCCACTTCAGCCCCTTCGCTCCCACCCCAGCTGAGTCTGAACAGGCTGCCTGTCTCGTTTTCTGGGCTATTCCCTCCTCTCTCCCCACTAGGCCATGCAGCCCCCTCAGGAAGAGGTGTTTATGTCCATACTCTTCGTACCTCAGAGCTGAAAGGTGGAGTTATGTCATTTTCCGTGTTGCCGTTTCTTGCCCACTCTGTCCACCCTCTTCTGTCCTCATCGTGCATCACTGACACTCCTGCTTCCGGTTTTGCTCCTGTCCCTGTCTTCTGCCAGCCTCTCAAGCATGCTGCGTCATCCACTGAGGAGTCTAGCTCTAGCCATTTCATGTTACTTTCCTCACACTCTTCATGGAGTATCCCAGACAAACGGAAGGATGCATATCCGTACTCTGACCTCTGACTTCCTTCACTTTCACTTCTAGGCATTCTGGCCTTACCTGTCCATGACACACGTATCCCTGAAGACTTTATGGTCACCTATAGACTGTGAAATGAGAAAATTTCACCTCCTTCTAAGCACTCACTACCTCTGAGCCTTTCCACACATATCCCTGAAGACTTTATGGTCACCTATAGACTGTGAAATGAGAAAATTTCACCTCTTTCTAAGCACTCACTACCTCTGAGCCTTTCCGCCCTGGGCTCTCGCAGTAGCTCCCTGGACATGGGGAACTCTCCAGTCTGCTGATTTCTTCACCTCTCCATCTATCAACTCCCACTACCCTCTATGTCTTCTTTCCCAGCTGAGATCCCATAACTTATGAATGAATACACTATGGTGTATCCACATAATAGAATATCAGACAATAGATTAAACAAATGAGCTACAACAAGAGAGGACAAGAGGAATTAATCTTAGCCATATACAGTTAGGCAAAAATGGAAGTCTTAGTGTACTCCATGAAGAAGAGGCCCTTTCAATGAAGTTAAAAACAGCTAATATAAAATATTATATTTTATAATATATTGTATATAATATACATTATAATATACATATATAGTATATGTATAATATATTATATATATTTACATATATTTTTAGGAACATAGAAAAGCAATCAATGATATGATAAAGAAGGCAAGGCAATGTTGAGCCCAGGACTTGGGGTGTTTGCCACCTTAAGAAGAAGAAACTATTATCAGAGTTGGGTCGCTGTGGAGGCTTTGGTTTGGGTGGTGTTTTTGCAGGTGTGTATTATATCATTAAAAACAACTAATTAAATAAAAGTAAGCCATGCATGTATCAGTAAGTGTGTCATGGAGCCAACACTGTGCCGGGGCATCCATGGGTTGTCATTACCTTGTCCTCTTGTCGATGTACCCAGCATCCCTCACCATCCTACCAGGGGACCCACAGTCTTTCTGCATCCTCACTGATAGTTTCTTTTTTTCCATCACAAAGGATGAAACATCCCAGTTTCTCTTGGCAAAAAGAAGTTCTGTTACTGGCTCTGTGGGTCTTTTCCCTTCTCATCTTTTCGCGGGCTCTGTCCTTTCTGTGGTCCTCTTGCTCTCTTTTCCCATCAGGCTCCCCCTTCTTTCTAGACCATTTCCACCAGCACACAAACATGCCTGAGTCCCTCTCATCTTAAAGACAAACAAACTCCTATTAGGGAGGATCAAAGTTAGCTTAATACAACAAACAGACCCCATAAACCAGTGTACCAAACAGGAAGGCTGATTCTGGCAGGCAAAGTCTAAGCAGGCAGTGCAAGGTGAGGTATGATGGCTCCTCCTTCTCTCTGTTGCTCTGCTGTCCTTAACTCCCAGTTTCCCCCAGTGAGGATTCTCTAGCCACTGCTAACACGTGAATCATCAGCCAGAATGAAATGGATAGAGAGGGGAAGATAGGTCTGCCTCCTCAGAAGGCATTGCCTAGACATTGCATACATACCATGTTTACTCACAGACTTGGCCATAAGACATCCTTGGTTGTGAGGGAAGTTAGGAAATAGTGTCTGGATAACAATGAATTCAGTTAAATACTTCCACTGCTAATGAGGAAAAGGAGAATGGATACTGAAGAACAGACTCTACCCAAGTCAATACACACTCTCTTCCCTCACACAAAACATGTTAATCCTTTCCCAGGTTCAAAGCTTATGGGATCAGATAATTACTGCAAACAGCTCAAAGCCCAGGCCCTCCTGGTGATTATATGATCTTTATATAAAGTTCAGATATTGGTGACATATGAACAAAAAACTAGTCGTCTATTTGCCTGTGTCCTCCAGCCAACCACCCATATGCAATATACAATGGGGGAAGAAACAGGATAACCACAATTAAAAATTCCACTTGGAAAAAAATAATGGAAAATACATAACAATTAGCAGATCCCACTGGGCAAGAATTGCAAAGGTTCCCTACCTCCCAGGAGACTGAGGTCCTTGGTTCTGACTACTGGGAAATATCGCCTTTACCCATTCTTCCCTGTGGCCCCTGGATCTGCCTTCTGGGAGGTCCTTCCTTGTCTATTGTCCTTTAGGGTCATATGGGAAGAGGCCGTTGGAGAACATGTCTTCCAGGGTGGTGGGAGTTTAGTTTTCATAGCCTCCTTCCTGTTAGTGCAGGTTTGAGAGCTCAGGATTTGCCTCCGGAGTTGAGCAATCCCAGGGTTGTGCAGTTCAGGCTTGCAGACTTTTTCTCAGTTAATTTCCTTCAAAAACTTAGTATAACAATACAGAAATTGAATTAAAAAAACAAATTCCACTTATAATCACATTGAAAACAACAAAATTGGAATAAGTTTGACAAAAGAAGTTGAAGACTTACACACTGAATAATTGTAAAACATCATTAAAAGGAATTGCAGAAAATCTAAATAAATAGATGCCCTGTGTGCATGGATTGGAAGACTTAATACTGTTAAATGGCAACATCCCTGAATATGGTCTACAGACTAAAATCCCTTTTAAAATGCAGCTTTCTTTTTGTTTTCTTTTACAGAGTTTGAAAGCTGATCTTAAAATTCATATGAAATTATAAGGCACCTGAAATGATAAAAACAATCTTGAGAGAGGACCATGCAGGACACTTTCCTATTGGAAAATGTGTTACAAAGCTATGGTAAGGTCAGTGTAGTTCTGGCATCAACATGTAGATAGATGGAAAGGAACTGAGCGTCTACACAATTGTACATATGGTTAACTCCTGTTCAACAAAGGTGTCAGTAAAATTCACTGGGGCAAAGAACAGCCTTTGCAGTGTACAGCGCTGGGGCAACTGGGTATTCATACTCCAAAGAATGCAAAGGCACCTCTATTCCACACCACATACAAAAGTAACAAAAATGGAGCCTTGTCTAGCTGAAAGTGTGAAATGTTACAGCTGAATATTAGATATCAGCTTCTTAGATTTGACACCAAAAGCACAAACTAAAACCAGAAAAAGTTGGCTTCATCAAAATAACACACTTTTGTGCTGTAAAAATACCACGAAAAAGTGAAGAGATGACCCACAGATAGGAGAAAATACTACAAATTCCATGTCTGAAAAAGATCATATCCAGAAAATGAAAGAACTTATGATTCAACAGAAAGACAGGAGGACATGGTGGTGTGTGCTTGTAGCTCAGCAGCTGGGAGCCTGAGGCAGGAGGGTTACTGTGAGTATGAGACCAAACTGTGCTACACAGAAAGTTCCAGTCAACCTGGGGTAGAAGATACAAAACCAAACCAAACCCAAACCAAACAAACAAAGCAACTCCTCCCCAAACAACAAAAAGACAAATGGCAAACCTATACTATCAGGCCTCTAATCCCAGCATCTGGGAGGCTAAGGCAGGAGGATAGCAAGTTCAATATCTTTTCAGAGCTTCAAAGTGAGCTTAAGGACAGCCTGGGCATCTTAGTGAAAATGTCTCAAAATAAAAACTGGAAAGAGGTCTGGGGATGTAACTCAATAGTATTGTGATTACCTAGCATGTGCAAGGTCCTAAGTTCAATCCCCAGCTCAAGAAGGAGGAGGAAGAAGAGGAAGAGGAAGAAGAGAACAAGAATTTATCATTTTAAAAAATGTGCAAAGGATTTGAAAGACATGGGCTATAAGTACATGGAAATATTGGTGATATATATATTATATATATTAGCATAGCCACTTTAGAATATGATGATTTGGCAGTTCCTGAAGAAGTTAAACATCAGATTACCTCACTCATGACCCTGGAATTCTACCCTTAGCTATCTACCCAGGAGAGATGAAAATATACATCTACACAAAATGTATACAAGAAAGTTATTACAATAGTCCTAAAGTGGAAACTCCAAACATATATCAGTTGGTAAAAAGATGCACAAAATGTTTATATAAACACACACACACATACACACACATAAACACATATATACATACATACACACATACACATATATACATACATACGCATACACACACACATATATACACATCAGTAGAAGATTAGTCAATAAAAAGGCATGATATACTGATACATGCCATAACATTAATGAACCTTGAAAACATCATGGAAAGTAAAAGAAGCCGGATGTGAAAGACCACATGTATAATTCCATTTATATGAAAATCCCAGGGTAGGCAAAATTATAGAAACTAAGTAGATTAGTGGGTACCAGGGGCTGCAGGGCAGGAGGAGGAGAATGCAGAGTGACTGCTAAGGGGTGCAGGGTTTCTTTTCATAGTGATGGAATGTTTTGGAACTACACAGAAGTGAAGATTGAATAGCTCTGTGAATGTCCTGTAACCACTGCATTGTATATGTTAAAAGACTGAAATTTTAGCACATGCGAATCATTATGTCTGAACATAGTGAGGGATTTTATTTTTTAAAGTATACTTGTCATCTCTTTGCTTCCAATGTGGTCTGAGTAAGGAGCCCAGTGAGAAAGCTGTTCCTGACAAAGTCTGAAGTTCAAAGTTACACATATGCATAATCTTGCTAGCGTGGCCATGTCTGTACTCTGGCTATCCTACCTTACTTGACTTCATGCTGGCTCTTGGGTTTAGTAAAATATAGCATTCTTAATCTGATTCTTGCTAGACTCCTGTAGTCTGCCAGGGAATTCTTATTAATTAAACTAAGCATCATCATTATCATCCTTTATCATTATTTGGAGTGCTGGAGATCAAACTGTAAGGCCTTGTGCATGGCACTCTACCACGGAGCTAATCCTTGCCAGGGCATTCTTAACTGGGACTGATAGGGAACAGCTTAGGGCTGCAGCCTTATCTCCTGGCACAGCTGCCTCTGCAGAGTCCCTTGATACCACTGCTTCGATTTGGAGCACAGAAGCAGTTGGTTTGCTTAATGTACTACAGCTCCTGGTCCTAGACTCTCAGTGAACCTAGGCTGTGGGTTACAATAGGCAGAAGGCATTCCTTCAGCAGAGTTGAGTTTTTCACCTCTGCTTGCAAACTGCTGCCTCTGCCCCATATTTGTCTCATGGGCGTTGCTTAGTATGGAAAGATGCCAATATCCATCCACATTTGGACCTTTTCTAACCACATCCCCTAGGGCTAGAAGCTTACTAGGCATGGGAACGCCTTTCAAGGCATCATGGGAGATCACATCACTAAACATCGTGCATAATGTGTCACCACCCAACCAAAAGATTCACTCACTGCCTGGCATATCCCCCAAATGATAAAATATCTTCAACTTTGCTCACTAAGGCTCTAATTCTAGATATCAAATTCTATGCTAATGAGAATATAATTTAGACTGCTGTCACAAAAGACCTCAAACTACCTTGGTGTGAGAATAGGATTTTTGTCATTTAAGTTGATGTCCACAGCCTAGACAATGGGTTTGTAGTTTTGAAGGACTCAGGATTTAGTGTCATTATTCTCAATGAGCTAATGCCACCACAGCCTGAATAAACAAATTTCTGTCAGAGATGTGTTTCCTAAGAAACAGTCTTGGAAAGATAGATTTTCAGACAAGCATTCTATCGAGAGTGATCTTGGAATTAACACCCATGGAGGGGAAGAGATTGCAACTAGACAGGCAAAAGGAGAAGTTGGGTTGTGACATGGTTGTAACTGTGAGCCAAATACACCCTTCCTCCCTTAAGTTACTTTGCTAAGTATTTTGTCACTGCAGCAAGAAAAATAACTAGAGCATTCCAACCTTTACCTTCAGATTCCATTACCTGGGTCAGTGAATCAGTCTCCCTTCTTCATTGCCAACACCGACCAGCCTCTGAACCTCTTTTTTACTCTATTTTAGTGAACTCCAAACTGTCTTTCCATGATCTTGATTGCTCTTGCTGCTGGTTTTCACTTCCAAGCCACACACGTTTTTTAGGAACATATAAACAAAGCTGCACTTCACATAGTGACTAGAGGTGTGGTCATGTCAAAGACGTCCCATTCAAAAAAAAATCCAGTTGTCATTTTTATTGGGTGAAGCCAAAGTTAGAATTTGCTGGTCACTTCTTACAACACTCACAATTTGAAGACTGCTTCAGCATTTGTTTCCTCCCCTGACCCGGGAGCTCTGAGGGAGAGGGCTCTTGTTAGTCATATAAACTACCACTCCAGCTTCTATTTAGAGGACATAGCCCCAAGGAATTGGTGGAGCCAGGATGGTGGTATGGTGATTTTGGGAAGGGAGCGCTAGGCTTTGGAAGGTAGATTATACCTTTGGGAAAGGCAGAAGTCAGGGAAGCCATTCTCCATGAAGCCCCACCCCAGTGATGACACAGGTTCCATGGCCTGAGGAGTTAGTTCTGACTCTTGCCTGTCTGAACATTAGGGATAGTGCAGCACTGGATATCCAGAAGCCAAGATGGAGCCATGTTCCAGATTATACAAGAGCAGGAAGGGGTCAACGTGTGACAGGAACACGGGAGCAGAGATGCCCCTCCCTAGTTTCCTCACCAAGACATAGCGTGGCTTCCACATTCCGCTCATGACCCAAATCTAGCACACTGTGATTAGATCTACCAACTCAACCTGAGAGCTAGCTCTTCCTGCCTCTCATCCTTCCCATAGGGCTCCTGCTCTGCCTACAAGGACCTGTTTTCCCCTGAAGAGCAAAGAAGTAGACTGTGCTTTGAACATGCAATGTGTGGCCCTGAGACTCAGACCACAAGGAACTCAATACATTTTTTACATTCATTTCTAGTCATGGCAGTACAAACTGGAACACAATAAACACTCAAATGCTTGAATGAATGAATGGATGGATGAATGACTAGGGGATGGATGGAGCCATTGCTTATCTATACTGTCTACCTTCTACCCCTTGGAAGATGGTTCTTCCTTCTGAATCCTACATGGAAGCCACTATGCATCAAGGTCCCCTTCTCTCTCCAACAGAAATCCACAATGACAGAGTTTTCTTCCCATTTTGGCCCTCATGGCCTCAACAAGCATGATTCTACGTAGTTAATTCCAAATCTGTTGCTGGCCAATGGTGGGCCAAGAGCTATGTAGAACACGGTCAAAGCCACATTTGTGCTCTGAGAGATGACATGCCCACCTCTGTGTCTATGTCAGGTCACCATCTTCTAGCACCAAAATTGTGTCTCTTCATGTTTCTTCAACATCCTTTTCCTGATGTGCTTGCAGGCTCTAAGATGTCCCTCAATCATCTGATATTCATATCTGTGTATAGTTTCCTTTCACACCAAGTAAGATTGCCTGGTTTAAACAATAAGGTATTGTGGAAGTGGTCATGTAAAACTTCCAAGATAAAGGTCTTAATAAAAGATATTGGGATTTCTCTCTCAAATTGCTATTAATAGCTCAAGAGAAAGCCAGCTGCCATGTCATAAAGAGGCTCAAGAACTTCTATGGAATGTTCCATGTGACCAAGAATGGAAGGCTTATGTCAGTGGCCAACATTAATAGCAAGCATGTGAGTATGCTGTCTTGGTGGTAGAACCTCCAGCTGCTCCAGCCATCAGGTGACCCAGCTCCAGCTAGCATGAAAGACCCTGAGCAGAAGCACAGTTGAACAGCCCCGAAATTCAGCAGCTAAGCCTTGAGGTAATGCACAGCTACAGTTATTTAATATACTAAGTCCCTTCCCTAGTCCACATCATAGCCCAAGACCATTGACCTGCACTAGAGGCACCAGAGGGGCAAAGCTCTTCCCATGGAGCTAGCTGTATCTTTGGGAAGTTTCATACTGAATGCATCTGGGGATAGCAAGAATTGCTTTGGGGTCTTGCAGGAGTTATTCAGGACCTAGAAGAAGTTACCCTGGTTTAAATAACAAGCAACACAGCTCAGGGGATGAGTGTTAGTCCAGGGCCCTAGAGCTTCCTGGGGCTTGAGGATAAGAGAAGATACAGTGGCTTAAAGGAGCAGCACACTTGTCTTTATGCCCTCGTAATGTTATGATCACAGCAGAATTCTTCCATTGCTACTGTGCCTTAGTCATGACAACCAGTGGAACTGCCAGCCCCCTCTGCAGCATCGTCTGCATCTGAGGCAGGTACCTCTGCAGTCTCTATTATGGTCTTCATTAAAGCCCTAATGAGAGTAGATTTTTATCATGCCTTGTTTAAAGATGGAAAAGATGAGACTCTGGGCTATGGGGAGGCAGGGAGAGCTTGCCAAAATCCCTCAGCTGATCAGTGCAGAGCCAGGATTTGAACAAGAATGGTCCTACTCTAGAGGCTCTATGGAAGCAAACCTGAAAGCAACAGTATGTAGGTCCTCAGTGGGATCTTATGCATTCCAAGCCCTGGCTCTCAGGCCTACTTGCTCCATCTAGAACCTAGCAAAGTGGCCAGGCTTGGAGGCTGAGCTTCCTGGGAAGCAATGGCTGTCCCCTTCCCTGATGCCAGGCCCCTGTGTCTGCTCCTTTCCTGTGGAGGACCTCTCCAGACGTACCTGAGCTCCTGACACTTAGCCTTCAACATAACAGGCCTGAATAGGTAATGAAATGGGGCATAAGCTAAAAGGCCACATTGCAGTGTGGCCGCAGGGGCTTTCATTCACCACAGAATAACTCTGCCCATTACTGAGGGCCGAGTCAGGACTGCAGTCCATGAGGTAAGAACATAAGGTTCCAAGGACAGAAGCCCTATTGTGTTGTGTACTAGGTATAGGAGGCTGATCCTGGAGTGTGATGTTCCCAAGCTTTAAGCTTTTGTCCTTGGGAGGAGAGATTTACAAAGGTGCCACCTTCTTGTTAAGGAGTCCATGTCAGCATCCTGCAATAGGTGCAAGTGTCATGACTCCTGTAGCCCCAGCTCCCCTGCAATGCCCTGGGCATGGTCTTGAGAGGTCTGGGTGGATCTTGCTGCTGGAAGCAGAGTGACAGCCAACAGGAGATGCCCCTGTGGTTCTGAAGAGCATCACAAAGTGCTCATCTATACAGGTCTCCATGGATGGTGGGCTTTGGGGTGTGTGGCAGCTGAGGAATGGCTGGGGCAGCCATGGAGTCAAGACTCAGAGGCCCCATGGGAGTATGATGCATAAGGATCCTGGGCATGCTGTGTCCTGCTCCTATGTAGAGATCTCAGTCACTCTAGAGCCAGGGGGAGAAGAAGGTGGACACACTCAGTACCTCCCTGAGTAGGAGCACCTGCAGCCAGGAATGATGGCTCCAACGCCTGAAGTCAATGTTTAACCATGGACCAAGCCCAGGAATGCCCTATCTGGGACATGCAATTACAGGGGGTTGGGTTACAGCCCCAGGACTGGCAAAGGTTCTGTGACAGGAGATAAGAAGGTAGCACCAGGAAGGGTTGTGTATGTGCTAAACTGTGGGCTCCCAGCACACCCCTGGGCAGGCTCACAAGGCCTCCATTGTTGGGTCTGGCTCCAATCCCATCACCAGCCAGATAGGAACTACTGTTCGGACCAGGCAAAAAAAAAAAAGCACACCTCAAGTTCGTGCAGATGCTGTCACCCGCCCTTATCAGGTGGAGGGAGGGAGACGAGCAGAGCTAATGTTGATTCAGAGGGGAAACACTGGCAATCAAGGCACAAGCAGCTCCGGGGATGGGGGCAGGGGGCAGTAGCACTCGTGTGACCCACACTAGGGTTTTTACAAGGAGCGGTTAAACGGCAGGGATAGAACAATCAGAAGAGTCCCATGTTAGTGGGAGGAGGCCCAAGGCATCCTGTGCCATGTTATGGTGGAGTAGCAAGAGCCTAGGCATGGACATTCTTTTTCCCAGGACTTACGTCTAACTTGGTAAAAAGGTTCAATTCCTTACCTAGATATCACCACGATCTCATCAGGGACAGGCTGTTACAGCTGCGAGGGTAGGTCAGGGACTCAAGTTGCCAGCTTTCTAGTGGGGTGTACCTGAACAAGGAGAGCTACGAAATTCTGCACCTAGCAGGACCCAGTGTGGGTAGGACTAGAAGATTGGGTGATGGCTCTAGAGCAGACAGGTAAGGGTCCCCAGGGCTGGGCCAGGGCTGGGGACTGATGGGAAAAGGCTACTAAAGGCCCACTGTAACTCTTAGTTCCTCTCCTTACTTGCCTATTCTAGATAAGGACACTTGTCTCCAGGAGCCAACCAGGAAAATGGGGATGTGAGAGGCACTGCCAGAGGGGTGAAGGTTGAGGATCAGAAAGGTTGGCTGGTGCCCAGCACAGTGGCCCCCAGCACCCACTGGGTAAACCAGTATTGGTGATCTACAAACTGAGACTGGTAGCCCTGAGAAATATGGGCAGGCCCCAAGCTGGGCTGAAGGCTAGGGTGGGTACCTGGGTGAGAAACAGGAGGGAGGAAGGGTATGAACAAGGAAGTTGAGCAGCTCAGCCCACAGTGAGAAGTATTCCATACCACTCACAGCCCACTCCGAGGACCATCCACCCAGAGCAAGGTCTCTACCATCCCACATAGCCGCAGTCATCACCATTTAACAGCTGTGCTGTGCTCCTTACACATGCTCTACAACACAACTTTGGAACAAAAAGCAGATCTCTATATTAGGGATGAAAAGTCCTGAGGGACTGTCAGTTTGTCGAATCTGCAGCTCTCATAAGCAGGGTGCAAAGAAAATACATTCAGTGATGAGTAGAAACTGGTGAAGGAAAGGCAGTGGATGTGGAAGGCGAGGTACTAAGGAGAACCACTGATTAGAGCCAGAGTGAACTCAAACCGTATGCATGGGAGTCATGTGGGTGTGGGTCTGCAGGGAAGATGTCCTTGGCAGACAAGGTACTGGAGAAAGAAAGTCTTATTAGTCAGCTTAGGCTGCCGTAACAAAACCTCACAGGCCAGGTGGCTTCAACAGCAAGCATCTATTTCTCACAGATCTGGAGGCTGGGAAGTCGAGATCAAGGTGCCAGCTGACTTTAGCATCTGGCTAGGGCTCTGTACCTGGCTTGCAGACCTGCTCACAGTGTACTTACACAGCCTTTCCTCTGTGTGGTGGGAGGACCCTCTTTCCTGGCTTTTCCTCTTCTTTACATGGACATTGCATCCCATTTAACCTCAGCTGCTTTCTTAGAGGCCCCATTTCCAACTACAGCCTTTTTGGAGGTTGAGGCTTCAACAAATGATTTTTGGAAGGCCCAACATTCGGTTGATACTAGAGACAAGAGATGGGAGGTGCATGATGGATGAGCAATGCCCTTCCTGAGACTAGCTAAACAGACTCCTGGGGCTAGCGAACTAAAGTCTCAAGAATAGCTA
Source organism: Eospalax fontanierii (assembly GCA_035773235.1). Classification (NCBI taxonomy): domain Eukaryota; kingdom Metazoa; phylum Chordata; class Mammalia; order Rodentia; family Spalacidae; genus Eospalax; species Eospalax fontanierii. The sequence continues at coordinate 22,676,212 of CM069529.1, forward strand.
CAGGTGGGCTGCCTAGAACAGTTCCTGGAGACTTAAAAAAAGATTTTTTATTGTTATCATTATTATTTGTTCTTTTGTTTTGAGACAGGGTCTCCCTGTAGCCCCAGCTGACCTAGAACTTGCTATGTAGACCAGGCTGGCCCTGATATCACAGAGATTCACTTGCCTCTATTTTCTGAGTGCTGAGATCAAAGATGCATGCCACCATGCCTATTCTATTATTTTTAATTGTGTGCGTGTGTGTGTGTGTGTGTTCATAAGTGCAGATTCCCCCCCATTGGGGTAGAGCTACAGGTAGTTGTTAGCTGCCCAATATGGGTGCTGGAAATTGAACTTGAGACCTCTGCAAATGTAGTGAGTGCTCTTAACCACTGAGCCATCTCTCCAGGCCCCATGGAGATTTCTTAAGCCAGGATCAGGAATAACAATAATAATAACAACAACAACCTTTTATGTGCATCAACATTGGTAGAAACTTAAAGATGGATGTATTTGACTGTGCCCAACTGTATTTCTTTAATCTTAGCCAGTAGTAGAGAGCAAGTCTTTACATCTCTAAGTTTAGGGGTAACAAAATGTGATTGTGGTCAAAACATGTAAGGGCCAAAAAAGAGTTCTATCTTCCTTCTCTTAATTAGGAGCAAGTTAGAAAATCTTAACTGGTTGGTTCACACTATATAAACATTGATGCTATTGTTATGCTAAATGAATAACAGGTGTGGTGTTCTGAGGGAAAGAAAAACAAGCCTTTATGGAGTCTAAGTACCTGTTACTTAATCCACACCATTTAGTTTTATCTTAATAGTGTCTCTGCAAACTTACCACTAGCCCAACTTATTTACTGGCGTGTTTATTTTAAGGTAAGGCTAGGTGAATATTTTCTCATCTTACCCAGAGAAAAATTGAGGCTCAGAGAGGTTAAGTGATGTGTGGAGGCACTCCAGCTAACAAGTGATAGAGTGGGGATTTGAACTTGGGTGTTTTGACTGATGATGCCCAGTCCATGATGTTCTTTGCTGCAATGGTCTTGCAAACCAAAACCAAAGGGAGAAAGCACAAACGTGGTGCACCCAAGCACCCAGCCCCTTCACACAGCGGTTCACACATACAGTCCCTCACGGGGGTCACTCACACGCCCTGCATACAAGCCTGGGCCTTTCCTCACATCCAAGCCACAGGTTGGCTTTCTAGATCCCACCTGGGGTGGTCCCAGGACAAAGACTAGAAGTCATCTGCCCCATCACGGGTCCTTCTTTGTCTCCACCTTCTATAGAGAGGCTTTGAGGCTATCCACACAGCTGCTGCACCCTTTCTGTCTAAACTGCCATGCTGATCTCTGCTGCGGCCCCTTTAAATGACTGTGGTCTGTGCCACGGTCTCCACCCACACAGCTTCCTGTATCCATGTTCAAGATCATGCCCATCTCCTACACTCCAGTGCTCAGTGGGGCTATCTCTCCAGTAATTTTGCTTATTTGAGACAAGGTGTACTAAAGTAGTCCAGGCTGGTATGGAACTCACGTTCCACACAGGCCTGGGCCCTCACACCCAGCTTTCCCATTTGAGTTGTTTTTAAGTTACATTTTATTTATTTATTTTTATATGTGTATGTGTGGGTTCGCACATGCCACAGCGTATGTGTGTGTGAGTGTGTGTTTGTGTGTGTGTGCGTGTATGTGTGTATGAAGTTCAAAGGACAATCTGCAGGAGTCAGTTCTTTTCTACTCTTGACTCCCAGGGATTGAACTCGGGCTGTCAGGCATTTTGGCAAGCACCTGGACATGTTGAACTATCTTGCTTGTCCCCACATTTAAGTTTTAATTTGAGTAATTTATTTTCCTTAGAGACAACTTTTCTGGCCTCTCGAGGCTGGGTTGGTATACCCCTTTACCTAAGTGCCATGATATCTAGAAATTCACCTGTAAGAAACCCATTTTTTTCTTGGGGTAGGGTGCTTTTTGTTTGTGATTTCCTCTACCAGACTGACAGCATCACAGGCAAGCACTGTTATCCCTGCTCTCCAGAGCACAGCTTAAGGCCAGTGTTCAACTAAGATTGCCAAATTTAGCAAATAAAAACGCCAGAGGTCCAGTTAAGTTTAAACATCAGACTACTAGTGAATAACACCAATGCAATAATAATGATACATTTTAAAATCTTGCATTTTTTTCTAGCAGCCTTATCTCAATAAATATTATTGGTATTAGTATGTGAATGGGTAAAAGACACAGGAGGAGAAGCAGTGTACCTGAAAGAAAGCAAGAAAATTAATTTGCCTAGAACATAAGACATGTATAAAGGTGTTAATAGAGTCAGAAAAGGCTTGTCCCCATGTCTCAGAGCAGTACCCAGCACCAGAAAGTACTTTATCCATAGTGATCAAGATACTGAATACAAGAACAAATCTCTTGTACAAGGAGGTTTGTTGGTTTGTTTTAGTTTTGTTTTGAGACAGAGTCTCAAGTAACCCAGGCTGTGTAGTCCAAGGATGACCTTGAACTTCTGAACCTCCTACCTCCACCTTCTCAGTGCTGGAGTTACAGGTGTGCACCACCATGTCCCATGTACGTGGTGCTGGAGTTTGAACCCATGGCTCTGTACATGCTAGGCAAGGACTCTGCCAATTGAGCTACTAGATCCCACACCCACAGTGGGGTTGAATGGCAAAAAAAAAGGAAAAAGTAGCGATGATACCAAAAAGGAATGGAGGGAGGGTGTGGTAATAATGGTGACTTTAGCCATGGGGCATTTGAGGAGATCAAGAGAGCTTCAGGCTGCAGTCCTCAAATTCAGACTTACAGAGTGGCCATGGCCTGATGAATGAGGAAACAAGATTGTTTCACATTTCCACAGACCCAGATATGCTAGGGGTCTGTGCCACCTGCAGAGGGGCATCACAGCAGCAGATGGTAGCCTGTGTAGCTCAGATCTTCCTGTGGACTAGTGGTCCATCCTCCAGCAAGGCTTCCACTCTAGGCCTTAGCCCGGCTTGACTTCGAAGAGGCAGGCTGAATTCAAACCCTGGTTCTACGGCCACCACTTCCTCTGGCGTCCCCTGTCACATCAGGGTTCCCCTAGAGCTCCTTGTGTGGAGTGCAAGTCTGGAGGAGTTTCCCTAATCCTCTGAAACAGGCCACTGGGCTCCCAGGCCCTGGGCTGCCAGGCAGCATGGTGGGGAGAGGCATGGTGTTGAGCTACCGGAGGAAACAGGCCTCCATTGTCCCACTGGGCCTAGCAGCACAATGGAGCCTGTGTGCTGGTAGTGGCTGCGTGTGGGGCTCTGGCTATGGTAGACACCAGCCTTGGAGAGCACACAGCCTACGGAACCCCAGCTGTTTCATGTCCCTCTAAGTGGAACCTGTGGGCTGCTTCTCTGTGCCTGAGGACAGCACATGTATCTGGGGGCACTAAGTGAGGGTTCATACTATGTGTTTACACCAATGGGTCTGACCAAACACAGGCAAGTGTGTGCTTGGGTGTCTGCATGTGGTGACAAGTATGCCTGGAGGCTGATTTAATGAGTCTATAAGTACGTGTGTGTGTGTGTGTGTGTGTGTGTGTGTGTGAGACAGAGAGAGAGAGAGAGAGAGAGAGAGAGAGAGAGAGAGAGAGAGACCTCTGAGCATGTGGGAGCACATATAACATACAATCAAACAGATGCCTCGCAAGACCCAGAACAAGGAAAGCAGAAATGGCTGTCGAGCTGCCTTCAAAGAAAATCTCTAGAGGTTAGGACTGTGGCTCTTTTGGAGGAAACAAGTTACACTTACACACACACACACACACACACACACACACTCACACTGCAGGAGCTTCTTTCTGGCCAACACACTGCAAGGCAGGGCAGGCAGGATGGGGGACCATTTTCTATAGAATGACCACTGTGCAGATGTTCCCAGAGGCTCTGGGCTTGGCTGCTCCCATCGCTCAGCCTCTTCTAGTCTCTGGCCTCTGCCTCCTGCTGCTTCTGGGCGTCTTAAACAATCATCTGCCTTGGGACTTTCAGACAAGCAGAGCCAAGTGGAAGACAGAAATGACCTCAGCTTGTCCCAGCTCAGAGTAGCCTTGAGGGTTAGAGGAACACGTGGCCTTGTCTCCCTACCACCCAAAGCTCCACTCACATTGGCGCACCCTGCAGCTCCAGCTCTGCCTCACTCAGAGAATTAGATTTCAGCTTCATTAAGCTCCATCCAATGAATCATTACAGAGGCGTTTCCAACCCTTAGGCTCTATAAGCTGGGAGTGCAGGAGCCCTTTGCCGGGCTGGTCTCTGGATGTGATCTCTAAGGTTCAGGATGTCAAGGTTTCCCTCCAACACCCACCAGCGCTGCCTGCACCCCAGCCCCACCCCTGCCTACTGGCCACAGATAGAGGCTCTGCTTGCTGGCCTGTCCCAGGGAACTCTTCAGAGCGAGTGGCCCACTGCACTGGTCCCCTGCCTCTTCCAGTGCCCTGTCCGGTGTGCAAAGGATCTGGCTGAAAGGCACCCAAAGGGGAGAGGGAGGGAATGAGCGATGCCCTGCCCCTTCAGGAAATGTTTCTGAGCTTAGGAGCTTGGGAGCCTGGGTTTCCTTCTGACTAGGAGCAAAAGCTACTATTGCCTGCCAGCCCTCCTCTGCATCTGCCTCCAGGGTCCTGCCCAACACGCAGGCCTGGAGCTGCTGCCTAATGGTGCCTCCCGACCCATCCCAGGAAGCACTTTTCCCTCCATATTCATCTCAGGCAGGGAATAGAATCTTTGCATAAAAATACTGAGTCAGTCTCCTAAAAATCTAGAAACTTAAGAGATCTTCTTTACATTCCTTAATATTTAATAAAAAGACTAACACTGTTTTTTCCTCAGTCCCAGTTTCAGACTATCCTGAGTTCTGGAAGGTTCTCTGGGGGTTCCTAGCATGAGGCCCCACTCTTTGGTGTAGGGCATGTCTGGCATCTTTCTGTTCTGAGTCAAATTCAGAGAATGGCTTCATTCTCTGGAGAATGGCTCCAGTATGTGCCAGTATAGTCAATTTTATTTTTTTTAAATCCATTAAACAGGGTATTTTTATACTTTATAGTAAGAGAGATCTGACAGGAACTCTAGGCAATAGATTCTCTAGGCATCACACAATAATGATTTGTGGGGGTTGGAGAGATGGCTTAGCAGTTAAGAGCACCAACTGCTCTAGCAGAGTACTAGGGTTTAGTTCCTAGCATCCATGTGGCAGCTCACAACCATCTGAAATTCCAGTCCCAGGGGACCTGACTTCTTCTTCTGGCCTCCTTAGGTACCAGGCATGCATGTGATGCACATACATACATGCAGGCCAAAAACTCAAACACATTAAAAAACAATGATTTGTGCATTTATCTTAGAAAGTGAGCAGGTTCCAGATTCATTGATCTCTTCACGACAAGAAGCTTTTAGTGGTGTCTGACCCCAGCAGATATCTGAGACAAAATCGGTCTGTGTTATCAACTCGTCAGGCTATTGCAATAATAAATGGGAGAAAAACTGCTTTTCATAAAACATAGGCTAGAGAAAGAACATTTTGAAAATGGCTGTTTGGAAATGTTTCTGTCATATGGTGATTTTTTGTTTTGTTTTGTTGTTGTTTGTTTTTTGAGACAAAAATCTCACTTGCTAAACACATAGGAGCCTGGGGAGATGGCTTAGTAGATAAACCATTTCTTGTGTAATTGTGAGGCCCAGAGTTCAAATCCCCAGGACCCATATCAATACCAGATAGGCCGCTCAGGAAGCAACAGAGACGGGCGGCTAGCTAGAGTTCCAAGTTCAGCAGGAGACCCTACCTCAAAGTACAATGTGCAGGCTGATTGAGGAAGATATCCATCAACCTTGGGTGTCTGCACACATACATTTGAACAGGCGTACATACATATATGAACCACATATACACATAAACAAGCAAGGAAAAAAAAAACTCTACAGAGTTGGAGGGTAGGGGGTTTGGGGAAAAGGATCAACAAAAGTAAGGTATGTGTATCTCAGGATCCCATGGGGAAGCTCATTACTTTGCAAAACTATAACATTTAAAAATATTTTAAAATTAAAATGTTTGATTTAAAGTCACACACACAAAAACAAAGCAAAACTGCACAAGGCTAAAATAAAAAACTTGGAAAATATTCCAAATCAGTGATTTAAAAGAATTTTGAGTCAGTTTGTTGAAATTATAAAAACACACACTTTACAACTCTCCTGTAAGAACAAGATTTTCACTTTAGGACAGATGGCAGCTTCCTGACCTAGGTATACACAGTTGATCAGTGAGAGTGCTCTAGAAATGTCATGATTAAAGGGACAAAGCAAACGATGCTCTTGTCACTTAAAGTCCCTGAGTGATGGCTACTGCCACCACTGACTCAAACCACACCGAACCAGACTGCTCTACCACTGTGCGCAGCAAAGAGTTTGAAAATGTAATGCGTTTAATCACAGACAGAACACTGTTCATTTTAATAAAAATATTTAATCCCTAAGTAGGTACCTCTACCCAGTAATGTCTCACACTTTGGATCTGTTCAAGAGTTAACAAAAGTCTTTGTTCTATTTATATTATTTATTTATTTAGTATGTATGCATGAGACAGAGTCTCATGATGTAGTCCAGGCTGGCTTTGAAACAACCATCTTTCTGCCTCTGTTTTCCAAGAGCTCAGACTGCAGGTATGCACCACCGTGTCCAGCTCAGGTCCTTGTCTTTAGACCAGCTGCACTAGTTTGAATGAGAAATGTCCCCCATAAGCTCAAGTATTTGAACACTTTGTCCCCAAGTAGTGGTGGCTGTTTGGAGAGGTCATTGTATCTTTAGAAGGTGTAGCCTTGTTGGAGGAAGTATGTCACTGGTAGGGGGCGGGTGGCTTTGAGAATTCATAGCCTCGTCCCCCTTCCAGTTCTCACGCTCTGCTCTGGGTTTGCTATTTAAGATGTGATCTCCCACATCCCTACTGTGGCTATCTGCTATCATGCCTCCTCCACACATTATGGATTCTCCAGCCAGAATTAAACTCTTTCTTCCTAAAGCTAAAATAAACTAGTTTTCCCTTCTGGTTGTGGTACTTTATTGTAGCTACAGAAGAGTAAGACAACAGCTTAGATAGAATTTTTATCACTTGTGGCCACAAGCCACCTTCAAGCCAACCTGCTTGCCTGTGCTAAGTGCTTTTAGCTTGAGAGCTTCATTGGAACTGGGCTCTGGGGGAACGTCACAGGAGAATTTAGGGTTCAGTTTGAGATTCAAGAACACTAACACTAGTGGTAAACAGGTATGTTGGAGTGATCTTCTGTCATGGTTTATATATATAAATATAAATTTATTCTTTAACAATTTCATATATATATGTATGTACTTTGATCCTGTCTCCCTCCCAGACTCCTCCCCACATCTCCCTCCCACTTTCATGTCTACTTAAAAAAAAATAACTCACTGAATTTAATTTCTGTGCCCTCATGCACGTGAATGTGGGATCATCCACTGGAACATGGGCAGCCTACCAGTGACAACATTCCCAAAGAATGAAGGGAGTGTGACTATCCCTTCCCCAGTAGCTACTTGATGGTTATTACTGATTTTCAGTCTGACAGGATCTGGAGTCATGTTGGTGACAAATCTCTGAGCATGCCAGTCAGGGATTTTCTAGACTAGGTTACCTGAGGTGGAAACACTCACTCTAATTTGGGTGGCACCATTCCTTGGGCAGAGATCCTGAACTGCGTTAATAAGGAGAAAGCAAATGGGTACCAGTATTCATCACTCTCTGCTTCCTGACTGCCGATGCAATGTGACCAGCTGCCTCAAGCTCCTGCTGCCGTGATGGTCTAGCTGTGGTGGACTGTGTCCTTGAGCTGTGAGCCAGAATAAACTCTCCTTTTCTTAAATTGCTTCTTGTCTGGTAGTTGGTCACAGCAGCGAGAAAGATAACTAATCCATCTTCCCCAACAGCTCTGCAAAAAAAACAAAACCCTAGCAAAATCTTCTAAGACTGCTCTAGCCTATGCCTAACAGATGACAGTGACAAGGACTATGAAGTGGCTGCTCTTTATTGAGCACTAGCCTGCTGCCAGGCTCTGATCTAAGTGTGTCACATGTGCCATCTCATATTGCATCCAGCTTAGTGACAATCTGATGAGACGGTGCTCCATGTGTAAACCTTGCTGGAGCCCAGCCAGCTCACCTGAGCTGGTGTTTGAACCCAGGCAGTCCTGTTCCATGCATCACCTCTCCTGTTTCCCCCAAACAGCTTTCATGAGGGATAACTGACACACAAGATCTTGCACTTACTTCATAAATACAGTTGGAAGATGTTACTTTTTGCTGGGGTGATTTCAACAAATGTTGACTCACTCTAGATAGGGCACCAATAACACACCAAAGCAATGATTCCATTTAAGTCTAGCTTGGTGAGCCAATGAGTTAATTCGATTTACAGAAACACCCGGCTGATGGGTTACTTGCAGAAACTTGGGTGACCCCAAACACCCACATCACCAAAAAATTCCATTCCAAAATGGATGATGATTCCCTTTAGCCACACGATGGAGTGTTCCTTTCAATTACTCTTCTACTTGAACATTTCCCAAGACCACAAACCAAGTAAATCTGGGGCAAAATTACTTAGGGCTGGGAGGTGGGGTAGGAGGGAGTGGATGGGGTCTCAGGTGACGGTCTGATGACTCTTTCTATCCTCTACTTTCTACAAGGGAACAGCAACAGGCCTGATCTTTTTGAAAGGTTTCTATGGGTAGTCACAGCTACTCTGATTAAAATGATAACAGCTGTTATTCTCTGAGGACAGTGTGCCATGACGGATGAATTTGGATGTAGGGCTGTGCTTGTGAAACCATCACCATAATCAAGGTGAAAGACATAGGCAAAGTCTCCAAGCATTTCCTTATGATCTCTATGTGTTTTCATCTTGTTTTGTCATGAGAACATTTAGGATGAGATCCACCTCCCTCACACTGAACCATTCCTTCATATGGCCACTAATTCTGACGTTTCTTGCTTAATAACTGAGAGACCAGCTAAATTACAGGGATTCTCTACTTAGAGAGATTTCTGCTTATTGTGCTTTACTCATGACTGCCCTTAAAATTCATTCCATCTGGTGGTGACAACCATAATGACATCATAAACTCATAGTTGAGGACATGAGTCCCAACTTTGGAACACAGCATCTGAACGAGAATATTCTTTCTGTTCAACCAACGGCAGTTCAAAGGCCACTCCAAAGTCTCTTCAAAATCTCTCATGGAAATCCCCTTAAAGGAACATTTAAATGCTACCACCCCAATGCTCCTTTATGCCCATGGACTGCTAAGGTATGCTCATGAAATGTCCCATTTAAGCTCATTTTGAACACTTTGTTTCTGGCTTGTGGTGCTATTTTGAGAGCTTCAGAGCCTCTAGGAGGTAGGGCTTGGCTGGTAGAAATAGGCCACTGGGCAGGAGCTTTGGATAGGTTATGCTGCTTCCTGTTCTAGCCTGGGCCATGATCTGGTTAGCCATGATCTGAGAACAGCAGCATCACCGTTCTGCTGGCACAGATGGAACAGCTCCTGCTGCGATCCTTCCCGCCAAGATGCGTTAAAGTCCTTTGAGGCCAGGAGCCAACAGAAACCTCTCTCTCCTTAAATTGCTTTCCTCAGGTATTTTGGTCATGGCGATAAAGGAATGAATGCACGATCACTGCAAAATTAAGGCGGGAAACAGACATGCACACAGAGGAGCTAACTACACAGGAAGGAGCATGCGCAATGCTGGCGTCAAGCTGGTTGGCACCCATCCTGGCTGTCCACTTTCTTTCTTTTAAATTATAAATTACATGTATTTATTTTTTTGTGTGTGTGTCCACATATGCCAGTGTGCCATCATACATATGGATGTTAGAAGATAACTTGCTGTTGTTTCTCTCCTTCTACCTTAATGTGAGTTCTGGAACTCAAACTTGGGTTGCCAGGCTTGGCTGCAAGCACCTTCTCCCAATGAATCATCTTGCTGGTCCTGGCCATCTACCTTCTGACACAGGAGACTTGGGCTATTTCCTAATCCTCTTGTACTGCAGGATCCTCTTACACAAAATGAGAGTAATAAAAATACCTGTACCATAGGGTTTTAAAGAAGATGAACTTAACATTTATCACAACATTTCCCAGAATATATATTCATTTTTACAACTCAATAGTAAGAAGATAAGCAACTTAAAAATAGGAACAAAATGTGGACAGTTGACCAAAGAAAATACACAGATAAGGGCAAGAAACACATAAAAGATGGTGGCACAATCACTCAGCCTGGTCTACATAGAAAGTTTCAGGCCAGCTGGTGCTACAGGGACACTGTGTCACAAAAAGGCACACACACACACACACACACACTGATCACATAAAAGGCAATCATCCTCATTAGTTACTAGGGAAATACAAATGAAAACTACAAGTCTACATAGTACGTGTCAACAGAATGACTACAATTTAAAAAGCAGCAACAGCAAGTGCTGAAGATGTGGCCACTAGACCGTCCATGCTGCTGGTGCAAATACCAGATGGAACAGCCGCTCGGGGGAAAGACTGAGCAATTTACTCTAAGAATATTCACATATTACGTCCTTCTTGTAACTATTTACTCAAGAGAAATAGAATGAATGTGTGAATAAATATAATACGCAAATATTTCTAGCAGCTCCATTCATAATTCTCTCAAATTCATAACTTAATGAGTATAAACAAACTGTAGCATGTCCATACAATGAAATACTGCTTCATATACTGTAGTGAAATATTTTAGGTAATTAACTTCTAAAGAGAAAAGATTTTGCTGGGCATAGTGGTGCATGCCTTTAATCCGAGCACTGGGGAGGCAGAGGCAGGTGGGTTCTCGGTAAGTTCAAGACCAGCCTGGTCTACATAGTGAGTTCCAGGTCAGCTGGAGTTCCAGGGAGACCGTGCCTCAAAAAGATGAGGGTGGGAGAGAGAGGAGAAAGAGATTTGTTTTAGCTAAAAGTTTTGGAGGTTCCAAACTAAGACTAAGCAGACCCATTGCTTTAGGCCTCTGATGGACATGCTGAGTGTCAAGAGTAGAATGTGTGTTATATCAGACCACTCACCTTAAGGCCAAAAAGAAAAAGAGGAAGAGGAAGGGCCTAGGGTCCCACAATCCCCTCAGGAGCACATCCCCAAATCTACAGAGCTCAGTACTAGGCTTCACACTCTTACAGTTCCATCACTTCCCAACTGTGCCATCCTGGGGATCAACCTTTAATCCATGGACCCATGGAATTTAGCTACATTTAATGGGACTGGAGAGACGGCTCAGCAGTTAAGAGCAGTGGCTGCTCTTGCAGAGGACCCAGGTTGGGTTCCTAGTAACCACATGGCAGCTACCAGCTGTCCCTGACTCCCGTTCCAGGGGATCCTATGCCCTCTTCTGCCTCTGTGGGCATTGCATACAAGTGGAGCACTTATGTACATGTAGGCAAAACACTCATAAAAATAAATACATCAAAAAAATTTAGATACATTTAACATTCAAACTGTGGCAGCTACTTAGGAATCAAAAAGAAGAAACTACTCGCATACACAATACAGGTGAATCTCAAAAAGAATTTGGCAGGTGGAAGAAGCCAGATGTAAAAGATTGCATGTGGTAACACCTCATTCTGTAGAACATGGTCACAGGGACTGAAGTCAGATGACCAACTCCTCATGGGGTGGGGAGGAAGTGGAGGCGTACTGCAGAAGGATGCCAGGGAGCCTCAGGGGCGATAAAAACATGTCTTGATTTTGATGCTGGTCCCATCTGTATATAGCAAACTCATTGAATTGTACACTTGAAAATGGTGAATTTTACTGTATGTAAATTATATTTCCATCAACCTGATGTGAAAAACACAGTGCTTAGTATAATATAGGTATTATATAAACATTCAATAAAAGCAGATATTTAAAGCATAAAAAATTCTAAAAGTTTACACCCAAAACATTTTCAGGGATTATCTCTAAATGGCATGATTATTATTTTTTAACCTCCATGTTTTCTAGGTACAAAATGTTAAAACTTTTTAAAAAGTAAATCTTTTATGTGAAAGTGCAAAGGATCTAGAATACCCAAGACAATTTTGAAGAATAAAGCTAGAATACAAAGACTGATTTCACCATTTATTACAAAAGTACAATAAGGAAGAGCGTGGTGTCAGCATAACGACAGGCACAAAGTTCAATGGAACAGAACTGAGAGGCCAAAGGCAGACCCACATTTACAAGGACAAGTGACTTTCAGCAAGGCACAAAGGTAATGAGGTGCAGAAAGGGCAGCCTTTCAAAACAATTTATTATTTTTCATTTTGTGTGTAATGTGTGTGTGTTATGTTTATACACATGAGGTAGTGCCTGCAGAGGCCAGAAGAAGGCATCAGGGCCCCTGGAGCTGGAGTTACAGGCAGTTGTGAGCCATTGATGTGGGTGGTGGGAACTGAACTCCAGGCTTCTGCAAGAGCAGTAAGTACTCTTAACCACTGAGCTGTCTGTCTAGTCCCAGAAAGGACAGTCATTCTCAACAAATGATACTACAACAACGACATACCCATAAGCAAAAAGCAAACCAGGGGATTAAGAGATGGCTCAGTGGCTAAGAGCACTGTCTGCTCTTCTAGATGACCCACATGGCGGCTAACAACAATCTATAACTCCAGTTCCAGGGTGTACGACTCCCTCTTCCGGTCTCTGTGGATATTCAAGAACATGGGTGCATTTACATACATGCAGGAAAATATTCATACACATAAAAATATAAATAAATAAAATCTTTCAAAGAATCAAGCTGTCCTGTGTACTATATGTTGACCTAGCATGGACTTTGGACCGAAATGTAAATATCAAGCTGTAAAACATACAGAAGGAAACTCTGTCTGTAATGTAGGGAAAAAGTTCTTAGATACACCAAGAGTATTGTCCACCAACCAACATACTGATAAACTGGACTCGGGAAAATTTAAATCTTTTGTTCTCAAAAGACACTGTTCAGAGAATGACAGAACCACAGAAAGCATTTTCAAATCACGGACATATAACAGGAAATATATTTTCAAAACTTTTAAAGTCTGCCAAGAAGAAAACAGAGGGATAAAAAGACAAAAGCTTTGAGATACCTTTATTACATAGCAGCCAAATTGAAAAAGACTGACCATACCAACTGTTGACAAGGACATGGAAGAAACTGCACTCCTTAAACACAGCTGATGGGAAATGCAGTCACAACTTCAGAAAATATACTGGCACATTTTAAAAAATTAATTTTATTTGTATTTTAAAAACCAAAAGTTTTATTATGTGTATGAGTGTTTTGCCTGCATGTAAGTGCACCATATGTATACAGTGCCTGTAGAGACCAGAAGAGGGCATCAGATCCCCTAGAACTGGAGCTATGGATGGTTGTTAGCCACCATGTGGGTGCTTGAGAACTGAACCTGGATCTTCTTCAAAAGCAGCCAGTGTTTGTAACTGCTGAGCCATCTCTCCAGGCCCTTGGTATAGTCTTAAGAAGTTACATATACATATACCATGTACCCAGCCTCTCCTAGGTATTACTCAGAGAAGTGAAAGTGTGTGTTTGTGCAGAGGTTTATTCACAAATGCTCCAGGAATTTTATCTGCAATAGTCTAAAACTAGAAACAAGTCAAATATCCATCAGTAGGTAACTGAATAAGTAGCATTTAATCTGTACACTCAAATATTACTCAGTATTTAAAAGGTATTAACTATTGATATGTGTCTCAACATGAATGTCTTTCAAAATAATCATGTGGAAAGAAAGATGTCTGATAAAAAAGAATGCATATTATATGATTCCCCTTATATAAAATTCTTTGAAAATGCAAACTAATTAATAGTGTCAGAAAGACTCAGGCTGGGCGTGATGGCTCATGCCTTTAGTCCTAGCACTCAGGAGGCAGGTGGATGGATGTCAATGATAACTTGTTCTACACAGTGAGTTCCAACAACTGGGGCGCCAAGGAGACCCTGCCTCAAAAAAAAAAAGAGAAAAAAGAAAAAAGAAAGAATATCAGCAGTTTCTTAAAGGAAATTTCCAAAAGGAAACTTACAGGGTGTTAAAAATGGTTCTGATTTTTTGATTGTGGTGATGGTTTCAAGTGCATATAAATATGTCAAAATCGATCTCATTGTACACCTTAAAAATGTGTAGTTCATTATAAGTCAGTCACGCCTCAATACAGGAGTTTAGAAAAGCTGCCTTAGTAATGACAATTCTTCTTTGTTTATTTTGAGACAGGGTCTCAGTACGTAGACCAAGCTGACCTGGAACTTAGAAAGATCTGCTTGTCTCTGCCTCCCAAGTGCTGGCATTAAAAGCGTGCTCTACCCTGCCTAACCTGTAATGATAATTTTTAGCCAAACTATAAGCATAAAGACATTATTTTATGCAATATATCCGTATTTTTCACTTTGGAGCCCTATTTAATTATTCATAAACTACTTAGAAAATTTTGTGATGTGCATCCTTACCTGGCTTTGCGGTTGATTCTGCAAAACTTTGCACATCAGGTCCATGGTCAGGAACATAATCCTTTATTATGACATTGTTTCTGTGGGAAAATCAGAAGTGACTTATTCATGTCCTTCTTCGGGTCCTAGGCCTTCTCTCTCCAAGTCATATTACACAATGTTGCCAAACTTTAAAAAGCCAGACAGACCAAGCAGCTATTGTCTTGTCCAAGCCTCAGTGCGTCCTGATACTAAAGTTTAAATTCATCTATGACATTCAAGATCCTTCACAACTGGCCCCATCTTCTCACAGTCCCATTTCCCATTTTGTACTTGTCCAGTGCTTTTACTGCTTTGAGCTTTTGCTCTGACTGACCACTGTCAAGTGGGCCCTCCCCCTTCTCTTCTGTGTGTCTGTCAAAGTCTCCCATCCTTCAAGACTCAATTCAAATCTCATCACCTCCCAGAAGGCTCTCCAAATGACTCAGACAGAATTAATCACTCTTTCCGGCTCTCCCATAGCACCGTACACTTTTACTGCTACATTTATGGAATTACAACAATTAATGTACATCTGTATTGGTTAGGTTAAAGACTCAGCTGCTAGATCAAAAAATCCCCAGATTTCAGTGGCTTAAATGAAGTTTCTTTCTTGCTCACATCAAAGTCCTAACCCTAACTGGCATGCTTGCTCAGCCTTGCAACATTGCCCTAAAAACTATTTTATTTACTATCTTTATTTTACATGTATGAGTGTATTGCCTATATGTGTGTAAGTGCACACATGTTGTGCAATGCCCACAGAGGTCAGAAGAGGGTGTTGGGTCCCCCTGGAACTGACTGTGGGCCACCATATGGATGCTGGGAACCGAACCCAGGTCCTCTGCAAGAGTAGCCAGTGCTCCTAATGTTGAGCCATCTCCCCAGTGCCCTTCACGCACCTCCAGGCTGGGTGACATTGTTGGCATTCAAGCTCCTTGTACCTTTTTGTTTCACTCTCCTTTAGGGCTTGCTGTCCTGTGAATGGCCCAGAAGACTCTAAAAACATTAGATTTACCTTCTAACCATCAGGACATGGAGACCGGAGGGAGAGTCAAGTCCTCCTTTTCATAGTATGATCTAGAACTTGAACTAACACTTTCCTCACAGTCTATTGGCCACAGACAACTGCAAAGGCATCTGGGAAATGCAGCTTTATTCTGGGTGTCCATGAGCTTCACTAAGAGTCAGGTGTCAATACTTTGAGAGGGTTTCCCTTGAAACCTCAGTCTTGGGGTACATTAGCAGTCTCTGTCACAATCTGCCCATGTAACATCTGGTATCTGTAATCTCACACAAAACACAAATGCTACCTTGTAAGGGAAGCCATCTTAAGTACCACAGCATCTTATACCCAAACCCTCAGTCGTCACTGGATGAGGCTCCCTGTGCCTTGGAGACCAGCACACTAACAGCACGTGCTTTTCCCCCACCCAACTCCAACACAATGACGGAACAGTATGTGGTGGAATGATGGAACATGAGCCACACACCACAATTAAAACCAACCCTTACTCGGAAAATAAAACAATGGGAGCTCCACAGATGGCTTCAGTCGGCAGCAATTACCAAACCAGCCTGGTTAGAGGCTATAAAGCCTCCTTGTCTTTCCATTTTCTGAAGCAGTTCCCCTGTCCACTGTCTTTTTGCCTTTGCCCTCTGTGAAGCTCTTACTAGGTCATTAATGTCTGAAGAAGGCACTGAAGAGCAGGCCTACTTCTAGTAGGTGCCGTGTGCAGATGATTCCAGCCAGAGGTCTTGTCTTGACAGGGTTTGTGGGCCTGACAACTCTGACTGTGCTTTGCCTGGCCTCTGTGTTCGGCCCAGGCACCTCTCCTGGCTTACCGGCTGCTATCTCCAGGCCATCTGAGACAATAGGCCCCAGTGAAAAGGGAACACCCTTAATCTGGTCTTGGCTGCTGGGCTGACTCCCATTGTGTGGTAGAGAATTCCTAACTCAGAAAGCCTGAGAAAGGCCCAGGGCCATGGTTTCTAGGGGGGCTGGCTTTGCAGAGTCTGCTATCATCTGGGATCCCGAGCCCTTGACATCAACAGTTCTTCATGGCTCCAGATTAGACTCTGTCAATTTAGATTCCTAGAAATCAGTGGGTAAGCTCTCTTAGCAGACCCAGTTTGGTCAGGTCTAACCTGAATTCTTCTTCTTTTTTAAATAGGAATTTGCTGAAAACAGCAAGAAGCAATGAGGGATGTTCACCAATTCTCTAATTCTCCCAAAGCTACTGGTCCAGAGAGCAAGTCACCCTGCTGTGCATCCCCCATCACCTACAATTCCACTAAACCTTCTGTCAGAGCAGCTTCCCAGTCTGCAATGCCTGCGAATGTTCTGCACAACTAGGACCCTTATGTCATGTGTGTGAGAATGTTCTAGGCATAGTTGTTCCCAGTATCCATGGGGATTGGTTCTGGGTCCCTCATCGATATCAAAATCCAAAGACGCTCAAGTGTCTTACGTAAAATGACATAGTATTTGCATAACACCTATGCATCCTCTCCCTAAATACTTTAAACCATCTCCTGATTACTTCTAATACCCAACACAAGTCAAACGTTAAATAAATACACGTTAAGTTGGATTGTTCAGGGAATCGTGACAAGAAAAACGCCTGTACATGTTCAGTAAAGATCTTTCTTGAGTGTTTTCAGTGCACACTGGGTGGGTCCACACATGTGGAACCCATGGCTCCAGAGTGCTGACTGTATTCTAAATTCATTATGCAACACATTTTGGCAGCTCTCACTGGAGAGCAAGTAGAGCAGCAGTTTGACCAAGAAGGAGCTTCATTTCTCTGGCACCGAGTGAAAGCTCTGTGGAGTCAGCCGGGCTCTGGCTCCTGAGCTGAACCTCCACTGTCCCACGATGCTGTCCTCATCTGTACGGTCCAGTGTGGTTTACCACCAAGTTCTCATTCCAGTGAAGAGGAGAAAGTGCAGAGGAGTAGACGGTGCTTTGTACATCACTCCAGCTCACCTCTGCTTTGTTCTGAATGTGCCCACAAATTCATGAATTAGAACTCAACTGCTTAGTGTGACAGAGCTGGGACCTTTAGAAGACGCGAAGACATAAGCGCAGAGTTGGAATGAATAGATCCATGTGCTGGAAGCTCGGTCCTCTGCACAGCAGTATCGAGGGGGTGAGAACCTGTGCGTGGGGGATCCTAGCAGAAAGTCGCATTTCTGGTGAGGTCACTGAGTCTGCTCCCGCGTGAATGGACTAAGGCCGCTCCCTGAAAGTGTACTGGGTCCTGTAAGGGGGGTTTAACTCTTACCTTGTTACAAAAAGAGCAGGCTCGGCCCTTCCCCTCTTGCTTCCTGTCTGGCCATGTCATCTGTCCTTCTCATGCACCTGGGT
The DNA here is from genome assembly GCA_035773235.1 of Eospalax fontanierii. Lineage (NCBI taxonomy): Eukaryota > Metazoa > Chordata > Mammalia > Rodentia > Spalacidae > Eospalax > Eospalax fontanierii. The sequence continues at coordinate 22,694,123 of CM069529.1, forward strand.
CATGTGATGCCCCCCTACCATGAGGTCTCACCAGAATCTAGCAGATGGGGACACTATGCTTCTGAGTCCTCTAGAACTGAGAGCTAAATAAACTTATTTTCTTTATAAAACACAGCCTCAGCTGTTTTGTTTCTAGCAACACAAAATGGACTAAGACACAGTGGGATTAGTGACCTTATAAAAAGGTTGACGTGTGCTAACCCCCTTTCCCCAATTCTGCCCCCTAGCTACATCAAGGAGCCTCCATTTGACAGCAGAGAACAGCTCTCAAAAGACACTTAGAATGTTCAATTTCTAGAACTGTGAGAAATAAATTCCTTTTATTTATAAATTACCTAGTGTATCAGTCAGGGTTCTCTAGAGGAACAGAATCAAGAGGATGAATACATGTTGAAAAGGGATTTATTAGACTGATTTTCATGACACAGTCTGGGTGGCTCAACAATGGCTGTCTTTACCATAGAGAGGCTGAGAGCCCGGTAGCTGCTTGGTCCATGAGGCTGGATGCCTCAGTAGGCCTAGTCTGGTGCTGAAGGCCTGGAGGACTCCTGAAGAGCCACTCGTCTTCATTTCACACTGGAAGGCTGAAGAGACTGGGTTCTGATGGCAGCGAAAAGCAGTGGGTGGAGCAGCAGCGCGGTGACAGCAACGGGCAGATGAACTTGAAAGATGGCGGGAAGGCATCACGAAGGTGAGCAGACGAGCGTTTCCCTCAGAGCTCCTTTACCTGACTGCCACAGGAAGCTGCCCCCCAAATTTAGGGGGCTCTTTCCACTTCACAGACCCTGATAAAGAAAAATCCCTCACTGGTGTGCCCGGCAGTATATCTCTTAGTTGATTTCAAATGTAGTCAAGTTGATAGCCAAGATTAAGCATCAGATCCAGTCTCAGGTATTTTGTTACAGTGGTTCAAAAAGACAAAGACAAGCTCCCTTTGGTTACAGCTTTCTCATGTGAATATATCTATCTATCTACCTATCTATAGATATAGATATAGATATATCACTGCAAAAAAAAAGCCCCATGTATGAAATATACTCTTTACTCTGGGCCATTCTGGGCCCAGCAGAAAACTTGGGGTTTTATCTGTCAGACTAAGAAACCTGTGTATCTCTCATTTTCTAAACTACAAGCCAAGTCCATCACAGGAACATTTGTGGGTGATTTGTGTTTGAAAGTCTCCAGCTTTGTGTCTTGCCTTCCACACCCCAATACCCAGAAACGATTTTAGGTAGGTGTTATATTTTTTAAATTACATTTTCTTTCTTTATTTTGTGTTTGCTTGTGTGTGTGGAGGTGGGGAGGCTGCATGCCACAGCACCCAGGTGGAAGTCAGAGGACATTTTTCAAGAGTTGGTTCTCGGCTTCCACCATGTGTGTCCCTGAGACTGAATTCAGGTTGTCAGCCTTGGTAGCAAACGCCTTTACTCCCCGAGCCATCTTGCCATAGGCCTCTGGGTATTGTGTTTCTCCGGACTCAGTGTGCCTCTCTGAACTGCGCTGCTCAAAGCTCACGCCAGCTCAAGCTCCATCCTTCCCAAAGCACTAGCACACCAAGGCTCTTCTTCAGCAGGTGGTGAATCAAGTTCAGGAGTCATACGTGAATGGTGATCATAACCAGAATGATAGCATCTTCAAGGTCAAGGTCACATGTCCCTTCCTCAGAAGCTGGTCCTTTCGAAGCAAGTCTCTCACTGACAATATTCCTAGGCGGTTTCCACTCTGTCCTAGTCCCTTTCTTCAGGCCACTCTCTCCTGTTGACAGCTATTTCTATTCTGGGACCCTGGGCCATTCTCTGGGCTGCCCTCATAGGACCAAAATTCCTTTCACTTTCTTGTGCAGACAGCTCAGCTCTTGGTGTCTCATCCTTACTCATGTGAGCAGGGACCCCAGGAGCCCTCAGGTTCCTAAACACAAAGAGTCTATTGCTGTGTGCCCTTAAGTGTGATATTTCATTTAACCTTTGCAATCACCTTGGAGGAGAGGTAAATGTTACACCATCTGTCCAAGTCCACACAGTGGGTGACAGTCGGGACCGGGCCACATGCTGAATTCCATACGCTTACCCTCCAGAGGAATAGTTCACATCATCTTGGTTCATTTCTGAATCCTCTGTAATATGACTCTTATTCCTTCCACACTCTCTTACTCCTAGCCAGGCTGGGCCCATGGCAGCCAGACACAGGGCACACCTGCCTTGCCAGCACACGTCTTGGGCAATCTCTGCCCTGGGGATGCTCTCCTTAGACTCATCCTACCCAACAGTCCTCCAAACACACCTCTGTGGACTCAGTCTCAGGTTCCCAAAGGTCCTATTCCCACCCACTAGCAGGCCCAGGTCAGTAGGCCCCGTTGGGTTGGAGGACACTGGGCTGAAGGGCTCGGGTTGAATAGCTGCTTTCTTCTCACAGGCTCCCCCACTCCAAGGTGGTCACTGATTAACCCTTCAGACTAGATAACCCTCTATGGGAGAAGAAAATATGTACTTATCCTCGGTCATAAAACATCAATATTGACTTCTCAAGGTAAAGCTCAAAAGGGGGATGTGAGGGCTGGTGGGGCTGTTGGGGCAGGCTTGCCCTCTGTATGACAGGGCCTGGCTTACTAGCCCCGCTTCCCTGCGGAGAACATTACAGGATAACTGAGGAAGCCAGATTCCTTCCTGCCTCCCCTCAAAGTCAGTCCCTAAGCCAGGGACTCAACCCTAGGAGGAGCTGCTGCTGCCTAGGACCCCTTCTTTTCTGTACCTCCCTCTACCCTGACCCCAGCAGGTGACAACCCATCCCTAGTCTGGACTCAGACTGACCTTGCCCTGTTTCTCCTAACTCTGGACAAGTGATGACTTGTACCTCAGTTTCCTCACTTATAGCATATCATAGAATGGCCTCTAGTACAAAGCCTATTTAGGACAGTCGAAGGAGAACATGCTCAGGCCTGGGTGCTCCTGTGAAAAGTGTCCCTCTCTACCGCCTCTCTTGATGTCTGCGTCTTTTTATGTCCTCCTCTTTGCTCCTGGCCAAGATTCCTTGATGTGGCCCTGGGTTGGACAGTATCATATACATCCAGGTCAGAAATCAGAGGAGGCTAGATCAGGGCTAGGTCTCAGCGCTCTTCCCCCTGGTCCAGGTTGAGTCGATGCGCCAGTCTCCCGCTCAGTTTATGTTCTGCAGCTGTGTGTGGTGTGTGGCTCAGGTGGGACCACTGGCTGGAGACCAGCTTCCCACTCCTTGGAGAATTTCACTCTCCAGGGCCTGTGTTCGTCACCCATTCTTTGGGGGTCAGGGGAGGTATTTTTCTGCCTCTTCCATCCTTCAGGAGGGCCTGTATGAAGAGGTAACCCCTGGGTGCCTCTAGCTGGCACTTTCTGCAGCTCCCTAAGGCTGGGTTTGGCGAATGCAGGAGGCATTGGAGCCTCTTTGATTCATACCTGAAGTCAGTGCCCTCCCCTCTCCTGGGCTTTCCTCCATCCCGTTCCAGGTGAGTCTCACCTGATGCTCTGGGAGGCCAAGGCCCCAGTCCTAAGTGCTTCCAGAGGGGCTGTATTTCTGGGTGCTGGTCAATGATTTACACTGAGTAAACACGGACCCAGGCTAGGCCTCCCAGCAGGGCTGAGACCAGACAAAGGCTCTTCTGTCTGGCTGTGCCACCATCATGGTGGAGGGTTACTGACTGCTCTGTCAACTCAGAGTGACAAACATCCCCATCTCTGGTGGGGAGCTGCGGCAGCTGCTATCTAGCAAGGGTGGAGGGGGATCTGGAGATGGGAAATGAGAGTGGGGATCTGTTAAGCATTAGCTTCATGTGTCTGAGCCGAGTGGGATGGGGGCTGGTGGGATGAGGGTCAGGTCACTTCTGTATTTGTCACAGGGTTGATGAGAGATGGGCACCTGCCTCCAAGATCAGCTCTCAGCTCCTCCTTTCTGTCCCTCCAACATGTTCTCCCTTCCTTACAAAATGGAGTGTCTTCTTGTGCCAAAGTGGCCCTCTGTCTCTCTCCAACTCTCTAAATGTCCCCCTGTCTTTCCTTGCTTGCGATATTCTCATGGTCCTGGAAACCCTTCATCCCCCTCCTCTTCCTCTTCCACGTGGTCCTCCTTGAGCCCCCATTTCATCCCCCTGGACCCTCCTGCAGCCGCTCTGACACATCTCGCCTCGCTGTGCTCATCTCTTCCCATGGTCCTCCTGGTCTAAGCATCCTCTGCATCCATGCCTTGATGCCCATCCTCCAGCTACCTGCCACAGGTATACTACCTAGACTAGCTCTGCCTGGCAGGTAGGGGGACTTCAGCTCCAAGGACAGAAAAAGGAAGAAACAGGAAGAGAAGGGGTGCAGGAGGGGTGCAGACAGTGGCTTCTCTGTGTCTCCAGACTTTCCTCCGGGACTAAAGACTGTGATTACGAGGCGCTAGGCACTTTCCACAGTGAAGCTGCTCGCAGTGCTGAGAGCCGTTGGGGTTTATGCTGTCCCTCGTCAGCAGAGCCACCTCACTAGCAGCATCATCCCTGGTTACCTCTGACAACCCCTCTCCCAGCATAAGGAGTACTGCCTGAGGACACTGGGGCCAGGGGACTACTGGGAGCTGGTGGCTGCTGGAGAGCCCCCGCCCCCCCGCCCCAACACACAGAAAATCCCATACAAACTGCATCTCCACTGCCCTGGAGTTCCCTTATCCTGTGAAGTCGTCTCCAAGCGGCCAGCTGGGCAGACCTTACCCCTGAGATAGCTCAGACCAGGAACGAAGGGGCGGAGAGCAAGGGGACAGGGGCCCAGGGAAAGGCAAGAAGAGGTGGAGGCGAGGTTGACAGGTGGGCTGGAGTGAGTGGAGCAGGTTAGGCTAGGTGAGGGCCCAGGGACCAGCTCTCCTGAGGCTCTGGTCCTTTCTCAGGTTCCGGAGGTTTTCTGGGCAGACACGCTCAGGCTTCTAAATCTAATCCTGGCAGGAGGGCGCCACCTGCTGTGTAAAGGAAGCAGCGCTGCTTGATCTCTTGCAGGGCCAGAGAACTTGGGGTTTAGTAATGTTCCTCAGAAATCAGAACTTCAGTTTGAGGCTGTAGGCCTGGGATTTCAGTGTGAGCCTGGTTACCTTTCGGAAAGCCACAGTTCTGAACCACCAGGCTTCCTTACCCCTCCCCCATCCCCACCCCGTCCTCCTCGACCTCACTCCCTCAGGCCATCCCCAAGGGAATCTGGAGCCCAGTCCAGATCTCTTGTTTTCTCTGGGCTCGCTAGACTCGGCCCTAGCTCCGTGCCCTCCCTTCACACTGCCCTGGGTCCACAGCCTCCCACAAGGCCTCCTGTGTCTGTAGGTGCTGCTGCAGATTCTGTTCCAGGGCTTTCAGACTTGAAGGAAAAAGTGCAGACTGAACGACTATCTGGGCACCAGGGCAGAGATTGGGACGGGGGCTGCTGGATGAGAGCTCTTTCCCAGCAGAGTGCAGGGCTCAGACTGGCACTTCAATGAATAGAACAGAGATGGGCAGTATGCGTTCCATCTGTATCCTCACGGTGTGGTTAGGCTGGCACCACCAGGTTGTGTGTTCTCTTAAAGGCCTCTCCCCTGTCCACTTACGTTTCTACTCTTGGTGGACAGCTGGGGCTCTGTGCTCCCTTCCTGGACTCCACATTCCCCTCAGGACTCACTTCCCAGACATCCATTCCTTGCTGGCCCATGGTCCTACCTGCCCCATGATTCCTTTCTGCCTCACTAAATTCCTGAAAAATCTCCTTGCTTTCCTCTGGAAGAAACCCAAGCCCCACCTGGGTTACATACCTCTTCTGACCCTTCTGACTCTAGCTGCAGCACTCTCTCAAGTGTAGAACTCTGTGCCGGTCTGTGCTTGCTCTTCCACCCTCTCAGGAGGGTGCACTCCCCATGTTTATGAGCCCCCAGAATCCTCTCCCCTTAGGTTTCCCAGACAGCATTTCCATACTGGGAGCCTCCACACTAAACTAAGCTTCCTAAGGATGAGGACCTGGCCTCCACTCTAGACTCAACATCTGGCAAGTATGCAGGAATGAATGAATGAACGAGCAAACCAAGACAAGAGTCCAGAAAAGTGGTGTGCTGAGCAGACAGAAGAGCCAGGAGCCCAGCCCTGTATTTCCTATGCTCCTCCTCTGTCTTTGGACCCTATCCCTCACCCCACCACTCTCTTCCTTACTTGGCCCTAGATTCTTCAGGAGGCCTTCCCGGCCATCCTTCTAGGAACTCCCTTGCAGCTTCCCGAGGCTCAGAATGTCCTCCCTCACTCTACATACCCTTGTTGCCCAAAGACACAAATGAGCGCCCTCTGCCTGACTGGGACAGCCCCTGAGGGTTCCCTATGTTACCACTGCAAAGTCTCAGTCCTCCTTCTGCAGTGGGGAGACAGAGGGGTGGACAAGTGGCATGGGCTGTTCTACCTGCCTGCCTGCCTGGGGGGCTGGCTGCCCTCAGAAAGGCCCTATTATGTTTGGATCTCAGAGAGCTTACTCGTCATGGGAGAGGGATGTTTCATGACCTGCAACACCATAGCCTTTCTGAGTGCATGGGCTACCTGGGGAGGTGTGGCTTCTGAGACCAGCTTGGCATGGAAAACCCCAAGCTCCTGCCTTGTTCTTCCTCAGGACTCAAAGGGAAGCCACCCATTGAACAATGACATGCTCAAGGAGCCCTACAGAGAAGTCTAACAGTGTGGTGAGGGCCAGAGGCCTCCTCCAGGTATACTTGGAGTCAGTCCTCAGATGCCCACATTCCCCATCCAGGTCTTGATCACAGCCTCAGGGGACTCTGAACAGAGAGTCATTCTGCAAAGGTGTTCACAGTTTCCTCACTCTCAGTAGGAGGAGAGTGTGAGAGAACACCTGTTTATTGTCATTTTCAGCTGTGCAGTTTTAAAGTCACTCATTATGCCACAATAGGTAATTAATGCAGAATTGGGTGTTTCTACCACTGTAAACCCCTAGCCATAAGGCAAAGCCTATGATGAGTCGTAAAGAAAGATCAGAAGCTTGTAACTGAAAATGCAAAGCTGCCAGATGAACCTGTACAGACATGTGGATGGTGGGTCTGAAAACTATTATCTACAGCTCAGGTGTGGAACACCAGTGTCTTCATTTTTCTCTTGTACTAGTCTCATCTTTTTATAACTATTATTATTTATGGGGGGTGGTGTGTGTATGTGCACATGTGTGTGGCAACCTGAGGCACTGAGTGGGCATCTTTCTCAATCATTCTCCACCTTATTGTTGTTTTTTTTTTGCTTGTTGTTTGTTTTTTGATTGTTTTGTTTTTTCTTTTTATTTATTGTTGGTTCTTTCTTTCTCTTTTGAGACATGGGTCTCCCTATAGCCCCAGCTGACCTGGAACTTGCTGTGTAGACCAGGCTGACCTTGATCTCATAGAGATCTGCCTGCCTCTGCCTCCAGGGTGCTGGGATTAAAGATGTGCACCACCATGCCCAGCTTTCTTCCTTGGTTTTTAAGACAGAGTCTCTCACGTGGCCTAGAACTCACTGATTAAGCTAAGCTGGCTGGCCAGTGCGCTCCAGAGATCTGCTTGCCTCTGCTTCCCGAGCTCTGGGGTTACAAGGGTGCACCAACATGTATGGCTTTTTTATGTGGATTCTGGGGATCAAACTCAGATCCTCATGCTTGCACAGCAAGCTCTACTGATTGAACAGCCTCCTGAGCCTTATTACTCTAACCTTGATCTGATTAAGTCATATGTTTGTTCATAGGTAATAAATGAGTGAATGAATCAATGAAAGCATAAGAAACCCAAAGAAATCTCTAATTTGCCCATTGTGGATAGCTCTGTGTTTAACTCAGAGCCCTTAGGGTAAAACACTGAGTTTCCCAGGGTTTTCTTATGGCTCCCACTTCTAGCTCTGAGAGTGTCCTGGTACCAACATGCACGGACCTTGCAGGGAAGGGAAGGCGTCTGCAGTAGCCATGGAGTCTTCTCTGTAATTCCACACACTCCAGGGGACACAGCTGCTCCAGTCTAGTCCTTGGGCTCCAGTAGGGAGAGAACAGTACTGCGGAGTTTGTGGCACCACCCCGAATTACTGCTGTGCTCAGGGGATTCAACTAGACCTTTCTGTGGCTACAACCAGAGAATCTAGCCCCTCCTACTCTTTACAGTGGGATTTTACCCACAAACCCAACTGGGACCATCCCACTTCATATCCCTTGAGATGGAGTTGACTTTTGCTTCTCACCTTGTCTCTTCCTTGGGTCCTCTCTGATCAGCAGTAGCTTTGGACATCACATCCTGCTTTCTCCCTCCTAGATGAGAACTGAGCTTTGATAACAGCCTTCCACTGTAGAAAGACTCACGAGAGTACTCAGCTCCCAATTGCACGCAACAATCCATGGATAAGCTGCTACCAAGACCTCTGGCGGTATCGAACCCCACAGCCTGAACAGGAGCTCTGTGATTTCTTAGCGGTATCCAAGGATACAAACCCCTCCTCCCTCTGGATCTACCATCAAGATTCCTTTTGGACCCTATCTCTCCCTGGCCTAAGGGCTAAGGCATAGAGGAGGGAACTACACCTCTGCCAGGACCTTCCTCAAGACACAGACCTGGAGATGCCCTCTGACTACGTGTACTGCCATCGCCAGAACTGCCTCCTGTCCCTGAGGGTTATCAGGGGGCATCTGTGTTCAGTTCCCTTTGCTGGGATCCATCACCTGCTCCACCCTGTTTCTCAAAAGATGCCACCAATTCTGCGCAGGCACACTGACTCATCTTCAGAGCCACCTGGTCCTCTTCTGCCGACTCTGTGCCCCAGTGCTAGGCTATGCCAGTGAAGGCTTCCTATTCCTCCCTCTCCGAGCAGGCACATTGCGGCTCCTTCTCACCCGTTTCTTCCCTCTCCGTCTGCTGTCAACCGTTTCTTGGTTATCTGGACAGGGACCCTCGTGGGTTCCAGCTTCTTCATGAACTACCAATGCCCACAAGATTCCACTTCCTGGGTCCTCAAGAGCATCTTGTGTAGTTAGGCACTTGACTCCAACTTTGAGCTCCTCCAGCTGGGCTCCCTGTCTCTTTGACCGTGTCACACACAGCAATAGAGGGCTGTGACTCTCTGGACTACTGTCAGTGTCTCATCTTTCATGATCCTGCCTGAGTCACATCCTCAGGGAAAAGGTCCTGAATCATAGTTAATTGCTCCGTCTTCTCCGTGGTACCATGGAACCTTGTGTGATTTCTCTCCTCTGCTAACCCCAACTGTTATATCTGAGCTGTAGGGCCATCACTTCTTGTCTAGTTGTCCTCTCACTGCCTCTTTGTAGTCTACTGTGGACACAACAGACCCAGTGGTCATTTGAAAATGCAGAACAATGGCTGGAGCTATAGCTCAAGGTTGGTAGAATGTTTGCTTAGCAAGCATGAAACCCTGGGTTTGAGCCCTAGAACCAAATAAACGGGGGAGAAGGGAGGCAGTGGCATACTCCTCTAATCCCAGCAGAAGGTGAATGTAAGAACTAGAAGTTCAAAGTCATCCTCAACTACATGGCAAGTTCAAGGCCAACCTGGCCTACCCAAGACCCTGTCTTTAATTAATTAATTAATTAATTAATTAGTTAGTTAATGAGCAAACCAGGCAATACAGGCATACAGGTATTGCTACTCAAAACTCTCTAGTGGGGCTAGAGAGATGACTTGGTTGTTAAGAGCACCTGCTGCTCTTCCAGAGGATACAAGTTCAGTTCCTAGCATCCTCACTGGGTGGTTCACAACTACCTTTAACTCCTGCTCCTGCTCCTGGGCATCTGATGACATCTTCTAGCCTCTACAGACACTCATACACGTGTGGCACACACACACACACACACACACACACACACAATCTTTAAGAATCCCTCTGGTACCTTCCGCTCAGAGAAACTGCTAAAAGCCCGCCCCTGCTCACCTTTTGCTCTCTACCCCAGCCACAATGGCATCCTGGTTGCTAGTTAATACTGCTGGCCCCTTCTGCCTCTGAATCTTTGCATATCGCCCAGATATTCAGTCTCACGTCCACCACCAGCTTCAAGACTACTGCAGCCTCCTCTCCCTTCTGCCCTAGGAGAACAGCACCTGGACTCTACTTTTGAAAGTGAAATGTCTCCTCCGGGCTCATATTCGAGCACTTGGTCCCCAGCTGGTGGGCACTGTTTTGGGGAGATTGCGGAACACTTTGTAAGTGGAGCTTTGTAAAAGATTAAAGCCTGAAGGCCTGTTTATGTTTAGACAACATGGTGCAGATATGGATTTCCGGCATGAGCCAAGATGGCTAACACTAGACATCCGGAGAACTGTGAGTCAGCCCCAAATGGCTCACACCGGACATCCGGGGACCCCAAAAGTAAACAGTGATATAATCTCTTATGTAACCAGTTTTGGCAAGAAGCCTCCTTTGTGCAATTTCCTATAAAAAGTCCTTGGCACCAAGGGCATGTGCTCTTGTGTGTTACTTTCTGCCCAGTGGCCTGTGTGCCCTTGCCCAGAGAAAATAAAGCATGTCTCATTTTGCCAGCAGCTCCATGAATCTTCTTTAATCTTTAATCTTTAACCCTTGTTCTTGCCCCTGAATGGGGCCTCTACAGGCCTACCTGGCAGGAGGGTGTCCATGGAGAAAAGCCTTGAGAGTGACAGTTGTCTCTGGGTCTGGCTCCAGTTCTCTGCTTCCTATTTGACACCATGGGAGCAGCCACTGCCAGACCTTACCTCCATGGGTCACCCACTTGTGCACATACCTTCTCTGCCACGACGGACAGTTCCCTCTGAACTGGGAGCCAGAGTAAACCTTTTCCTTCTCCAGTTACTTCTGTCACAGAAATTTAAAAAGGCACTGACACCCCCCACATACACACCTTGTCCCATTTTTCTTTCTTTCCGCAGTACTTATCCTTTTCCAAACAGACTATTTAATTCACTTTTTATTTTTATTTATGATTTATTTATTTATTTATTTATTTGGGACAAGATCTCACATTCTCATCCAGGGTGACCTGGAACTCACTATGGAGCCCAGGCCACGTAGTTGATATAACCTTCTACCTTTGCCTTCCAAGTGCTGGGATTATAGGTGTATATCACCATGCCCAACTTGGTGTTTTGTTTTGTTTTGTTTTTAAGTAGGATCTCATTACATAGCCCTGGATGGCCTGGAATTTGAACTGACTTTGAATTGTCAGCAAGCCTCCTGCCTCTGCCTTCTGAGTGCTGAGATTACAGGCGTGGGTCATCATGCTGGCCTGTATTTGGTTTTATAGTCTGCCTCTCCTGTAGACACTGTAGCTTCACTAGGGCAGTCTTTTACTGCTTTGTTCAATAAGGAATCCCACAGCCTAGAAGGGTGTTAGCATGTAGTATATGCTGTGTGATAAATGAACTTGTCATCCATCTGGGCTCCTTTAGTAACCAGCAAGATTTTGTGATGGAATTCCAACCATCTTAGGATCCTTGGAGCTTAGCCTACTGCCCTGGCCATAGTGGGTATGCAAAAGCCATTTGTTGAGGGCCAGAGAGATGGCTTGGTGGTTAAGAGCTCTTGCGACTCTTCTAGTAGACATGAGTTCAGTTCCTAACACCCACATCGGGCAGCTCACAATTGCCTGTACCTCCAATTCTAGGGGAATGCAATGTTGTTGGCCTCCATAGGCACCTGCACTCACGTACACACACACACACCCACAGAGTTAAAGAATCATAGAAATAAATCTTTTTAAAACATTAGTTGGATGAATGAACGAGTGTGTGGATGGATGAGTGAAGGAGGCCAGTTCCTGGCTGAAGAGGTTTGGGGACCTAGTCAGATCAGTGTAGATCTGCACAAACAATAGCATGCATTACTGAATCATTTGAATTCCTAGCCTGCACAGTGTCTCTAGAATCCTGCCTCTTCCCATCCCATCCCCCTTGCTTCCAGTCACCACCAGCTGCTATTTGAAAGAGTCTATATTTAATCACCATTCAGGTGAGGTGGCTGAACAAATCCTGCCCAACACTTGACACTTTCTAGGAACAAGCAAGAGCTGTGAACAGGGTCACTCCCTGACTCCAAAGGTTTGAGACGTAAAAGTGACACACGATTGTGTTGTGAGGTTGCAAACACATTTAGGGACTATCTATGATAACCCAGTCAACCCTGGGCTACAGGCTCTGTGCATGCAGCTTTGGCCTTCTTGGGGGTCCTTCCGTGGAAAGATGGGATGCAGGGGCTCCAGCTGAGCTGAGGAACAGAAACTTGATTGCACACCCACAGCAGCTGGGCCTCACCCTGTCCCTTGCTTCCTGTTCTACTGGCTCCATTCAGGCTCCGAGGGACACCAGGAAGTGGGGAGTCAGGGGGAAGGGGCTTAGCTTCCCAGGCTCAGGCTGGACCCCGACTTGGTCTTTGGGGTTTTAGGCAGTTCCTATAACCACAGTCACATGTCCCTTCGTGTAATCTGAGCCCCCTAACGCAGCATGAGTCTGCACCCCACTCCACATCTGCTTCTCATTTCCGCCCCAGGAAAACGGCCCAATTTCCATGAGTGCCTGGTCCAAGCCAAGCCTCAAGCCTCCCCTTGACCAGCCCCACCCAGCCCAGCTCCCTCACTGTGTGGGGGTGGAGTGGAGAACAGAAAGCAGTGTACACACAGTGTGCTGGTCAGCAGGCTGGGGCCAGGAGGCCTAAGTTCTTAGCTTGGTTCTGTCAGTTCCTCAGTGTGAGTCCTTGGGACAATCCCTTAATTTCTCTGAAGCTGAGCTTTCTCACTGGCAAAAAGTGTTACTCTACAAATGGAGTGATCATTAGGGTTTGGGAATCAAGTCCGTTCCTTGGGCATAATAATAGATTTCCTCAAAATAAAACCAAGAAGGTTGGCTGTTGGAGTTGGCGTATGTTAGGAAAATGGTTTGGGGGCCAGAGCCACTGTCTTACCTGAACAATGGCCCAGGCTCACCCTTGGTAGTTTGGTAGAGCTACAGTCCTCATGCTGGGTGAGTCTAGCTCATTCTGAAGTCCTTCACCTGTTAGGATTTATTAAGTACCCAAGATATCGGTGTTGATCCCTGACCAAGAGTCAGGACTAAAGAGATTTGCAACTTACATTCCTGGGTGGAGGAGAGAGGCCCAGGTGTAAAGAAATCCAACCCACCCAACAGATTGGAGGTCCGTGTGAACAGAGCCAAGCCAGCATCAGAAGAGACTCAACTTCCATTCTATAAGAGGAGACCTGTGATTTTTAAGACAGTTCAACTTGATTTTGTTATTTTGTTTTTCTGTTTTGCTTTGTTGTTTCAAGATGGGGTCTTGCATATCTCAGGCTGACCTTGAATTCCTGATTCTCCCGCCCTCCCCCTCCTGAATACTAGGCTTATGGGGTACCACAACACTGGTTTCTGTAGTGCTGGCAGCTGAACCTAGGGCCTTCATGTACATCAGGCAACTACTCTACCAACTGAGCCAGATCCCCATCCCCTTGATGCAGTTTTTACCTACAACGAACTCCGTCCCTGTTCTGACAAAGGACGTCAACTTCTACAGTCTTTTCGATCCTCCATATTTTGATGCCCAAACCAGCTACCCACCAAGGGGAACTCGGCAGTGACCTATATACAGAAGAGATCCACACCTTGCCTGCCACCCTGAGACCCTTGGGGCCTCCTCAGTCCTGCACCAGCCACGGCCACCAGGTCCCGTGAGCTGAGAGAGCTGGGGGACTGGTAGGAGGAGAAGTAGCACCCCACTCACACCAGGGTGTCAGTACCTCATGTAGTTCCCAGGGCATTGTGGATCTCACCACCAGTATGTCCTCCACAGTACTGACCCTTGACCTGTGAGGCAACCATTCCTGGACAGGAAGTCATAGGTGTACAGCTCATCTTTCTAACTCCAGGTTGTGGTCTTTGTGCCTGCATGGCCCTATTCGCAAGTCCTTCAGTTAAAGTCTCTCAGAATCTCTTTGTCCTGGTTTTAGAAATAGGTCCCTTCAATAAGCCAACTTTGTTGGGAGATAATTTGCATACAAAGCACACAGATTTTAAGTGCTCAGCTTGAAGGATTTTGATGCATGTGTATCCCTGTAGAACAACTGCTCCATCAAGAAACAATCAGTTTCTCCCCTAGGAAGTCCCTCATTCAGGACTTGATTTTTCAGCTTATGTGATGGGACTAGGTTGAAATAGCCCAAGGAAGGTCTTTGCAGGGACTCTGGAAGTGCTTGGTTAATGTTCTTTATTATTAATGTCAAGTGCTGCACTTTCTACTCTGACACTTCCCTGGCTGGGACAGGGATCAGGGTTTATGTAAAGATTTCCCCAGCCCCTAACACACACACACACACACACACACACACACACGCACGCACGCACACATTCACACATCCCTTCCTAAGAGAAGACATGATGAGGATAAGTATCTTGGAAGAGGACTGAAGTCATCATTGTCTGCCTCCAGAAGACCAGTAGGGCTGGGGCCTGAGGTGTGGATTGGCTTCTGCCCTAAGCTTGGCCTAGAGGTTGAGTCTTCTCTTCTGAACCCTTCAAAGGCTGGAGACATTGGTGGCATTCTGGCTTCATGCACTGGGGAATACACAGGGACCCATGCTGGGATTCACATTCTGATGTCACCATGTAGAGATCCTTCCTAATTTTTTTTTACATAAGGGTCTACAAATTACATGGCCAGTGGTGACGATGGGAAGGTCAACCTGACTGGTTGTGTCCCTAGAAGAGCTGATGGCCTTCATCTTCCCTCACCACACTTCCTACACAGTCATGCAGACTCATCACCTCCTGGTCCCCTCTCAGATCCTCCCCACAGGAGGGTATCAGGAGAGCTGAGGTCACACAGGGTCGTCAGCCACCAGGAGGTGCAAGCAGGAGCTGGGGGCTTGCTTGGCCTGGAAAACCCTTTGGGGACAATTGCTCACAGGATTTGCTGGCGGGGCCACCAAATTCCCATCCTCTGACAGTCCTCCCCAGCCGCCTCCACCCGGCTCTGCAGCTCAAGTGCAAAACCACAGCTGGGCACCAGCCAAGGGGGCTTGGGTTTCATCATGCTGGACTTCCCACGCTGCGGCCAGAGGCCAGGGTCCAGAGGAGCTGCTGGCGAGAGGCCTAGGCTGGAAGACAGAAGACAGGGTGGGCTCCAGTTCTAGCCAATCTTCCTATATTTCTCAAACTGTCTTCTCCTAAGCCTCAGTTTCCCTTCTGTGTACTGGAGTGGGACAGCATTCTGTAGGTCTGGAACTGGCATGGAGAAGGTGGGCTCAGAGGTCAGGGCTGAGGAGGGGACCCCAGTACGTCAGTGTGCAATAGCGCAGCCACTACAGCTATGGAGATACATTCAGATGAATGGAAATGAACAGCTTTGTTCCTGCGTCACTCAAGTCATTTTGAAGCTCAGTAGTTAGCTGTATGTGGCTCATGGCTACCATGCCTGAGAGTACAGACAGGAAACACTCCATCTTCATGAAAAACGTTTTATTGAGACGTGTCTCCTGGCTGAGACAGTGAAGGTATTGGGGACATTGGGGACTTTATTTTCCTTGGGTGGTAAGGAGTCGTCTGGAGAGAAGACATTCAGGAAACTCAACCCTCCTTTGACCTCAAAGACTGGGGAGGTGGGCCTCTTGTGAGAGGATCAGGCCTGCCTTCCACTGGAGGTGCGCACCCCTGACTCCTGCATAAGTAGTAGGCTTCCTAGACCCTGCTCAGAGACTAGAAGTGCCAGAGTAGGTGCCATTTCAGCAAGGGGTTTCACAGGCACCGTTTCCAAATGCGGGAATCTCATCACTATCACTCCTTTCCTCCCTGGAGAGCCACAGGTAATTTCCCATGGGGCTCTTGCAGGCTCCAGAGCACAGGTTCTCAAATTTTAGCTTGTGTCAAGTCAAACTGTAGACATTTTGGTTGAGGTCTGTTTGTGGTTCCTTATTGTCTGGTCTGTCTGTGCCAGATCACTGGAAGACCTAGGTTTGGTTTGATCTGAGTACGTTTAAGAGAGACAGTGTGGCAGGCAGCAGGGAAGACTGAGAAGGAAGAAAGGTAGAAAAGGGGAAGGAAGATGGGAGACAGAGCCTTCTTCTATGTCTCCCTCTGAGTTATCCTTTCTACACACCGTCTCATCTGCCCCTCACGACCATGGTCTAAGTTGGTAAACTATGGTTCAGAGAGGTTCCACAGCATCCCACACGGTCTCTGGGGAATCCAGCTGGACTCTGTTTCCTTTCCCTCCCCTCCCTCCAGCCCTGAATATTTTCAAATGAAATAAGCCTGGGAAGTGGAGAAGGCTCAGGGCTGTGAATACATTTTTTTGTTTTCTGGGGCTCACTGGGCTGTGACAGGAAGCTTGGCTGCGTGCGGTCGTCTGAGGCCTGGCTTTCAATGGTGCTTTTTAGGCACGTCTTTCCATAGAATGTAAAGTGTCGCAGTTATAAATATCAACAGACCTCAGTGGCCCACTCAGACCTCACCCCGTACTGAGCAAGGACATGTGGGACTTCCCGTCCGCTGTCCTCCCCTCACTACATCTGGTAAGGGTGAGTCTTGGGCTAAAAAATCAAAGATGAATGGAACCCAAAAGTTGCCCTCTCCTGTCTGTAGAAGATGGACTGTGTACATCCTTGGGGGAAACACAGCCATACAGCCAGCTGCAAATATTCTAGAATGACCCTCTTTTCACAGGTGGAGGAAGAGAGGCCCTCCTCTCCTTGTGAATCCCCAACACTCTCCTTCCACAAGTGCCCTCTGAGGCATGCACCGTCCCATTTCACAGATGGCCAGAGATGAAGTGATTACAGTCACTGGAGAGCCACCTGTGAGTGCCTCGTGTGGCAGCCTCTGGCAGCCCTGCCCTCCCCCTCTGCCCACTCCTGTCTTCTTTCCAGGACCAGGAGCCCAGTTGATTTAGCATTTCCTGCTCTTTTGACAATCTTTGTGCACAAAATGGGCCTTATTCAAACGGCTTTGCAGCCATCTCCCCCCAGCTTTCTTTAGCTTCATTAAGAGTCTAATCTGAAGCAGGATAAATCTTCGGCATTTAACTACCTGATCAGAAACATGTTCCCAGTTCCTGTCCCTGCCCTGCTGGGAAGCACATTTCTCGAAGGGTTAATTAACAGCCTTCACACAAGCCGCATTTAGCCATGAAACAAAGCCACACACATAAATAACGTCTAGGGCGGAAGGAGAGGTGCAGATGGTTTGTGACTCCGCTGTCCAGTTTTCTAAACCGGCGTGAACCACGTCCTGTCCGGGTCCAGGACCGTGAGTCAGGGTCAGGCTTCTAGATGGGCCAGGCCAGAGACACTGGCAGCCAACTTCACTCTGTTGAAAATTTGACAACAGATCTCAGAGCCAAGGAGTGGGGAGAGGAGGGGCAGGTGGGGCATGAGACTGCTGCCCCACTAGGAGTCAGAGAAACTAACTGAACAACCAAACACAGGCAGCTGGGCCCGGTTCCCTGTGAGGGATTGCTGAATGTATCCTTGGGGACTCCATCAGCATTTGGACCTGGGCCCAGGTCCCACCCTAACCTGGCAGGGCATGAGGCAAAGACACCTAGGGGAATTGCATAGAACTGGGGAAAGGGCGGAGAAGACAGCTGAAGAAGTGTGGAATGTTCTAGAAGGGGCACCAAAATACTTGAAGTGTTCCTGCTCCTCGGTGGGTAAGGTCTGTTCCCCTATGTGTTCCCCTATGTGGCTTCAGCTTTATCCTCCTATACTTATGAACTAAACATTGTTCTGGATGACAAACAGAACAGAGAACTCAGGTTATAGAAGTCAACACTATCAGGGGATCTCTGAAGCCAAAGAAGAGGAGAACAAGATCAGAAACGGAGCAGGACAAACACCCACTGAGTATCAGTGAACAAGAAAGACAAGGAATAGAGAGGAAGAGGCGATGGGAAAGCTGTCAGCAGTCAGCCTTCATACCCATCTACGTGGCTCTTCAACAGTTGGTCTCAGAACGCTTTAGGAGTCCCCCAGTTTGGACAGTTCCCAAATCTCCTAGGATCCAGAATTGGGGGTCCATGAGGAGTCAGGGCTACTGAGAGCATTCCACCCTGCAAGAGAGTGCCTCCTGGTGGCAGGAACAGGCAGCCTCGGCATAATCTGGGCTCCCAGATTATGAACCAGGCTGAGCACTCAGGCCACGGGCTGTCCCCTCTGGCCAGACTCAGTGTCCCAGGGGTGAAGGAGCAAAGAAAGATGGGGGTTGACCGCCCAACAGCAGGGCTCTGTGTCCAGTGGCTGCAGTTTTTCCTTGAGTAATTTTCCACAATTTGGCTTTCCCTCCACACAGTGGCTTGCTCGGGGTTCAGAGAGTGGCTACAGTCCCTCGCAGGGTTACCCCGGGCCAGTCACCTGTGTGCTGAGCCCTCCTGTTTGACTTCTGCCCACTCCCCACGCCCCCGTGCGTCACTCAGCTCCCTCTGGCTGACTTTCTCAAAGCGCTGGACTCACTCTCAGGTGGGGCTGCATTTGGTCAGTCCCTCTGGACCCTAGACCTCACCCCCACGGGGCTTAGGACACCCCAAATGCTCCATGGCTGCCAGGTTGGGGCCAACCTTTCTGTTTTCTCAGAAGGATCAAAGCTCCATCCCAACTCAGCTGGGAGGAAGCAGTTTTGACTCGTGCAAATATCTGTAGTCCATTTGGGATTTTACTTTGGTGAGAAATAAATACACAGCCATCTGCAGATGATGGAAATATGACTTAAGTAACTTTTTGGTCGAAGCTCTTGGGCCAGAGCCCAGATGGAAATAGGACTTTGTATCTTAGTCTCCCTCGCACGCTTTCGGAAAAAAAAAGAAAAAGCAGAGGGGGGAGAAAGTTGATGGAAACAGAAGTTCAAAATGAACTGTGCTATATTTCTTGGCCCAGAAAAGGAAAAATAAACACCAAACAGCGTCTCCATTCAAGTGCGCGTTATCTGGCTCATCCTGGCCAAGAACCTCCTTCTCCACCCTTCTCTGACCGGGAATTACTGCGCCTACAAATAGCCCCCACGCCCACCCTAGCCAGGGCAGGCAAACAATAGGCAAACGCTGCTCCACCAAGGCCTCTCCCTGCAGCCCCCAGAGGCTGTAAGATTGGGAAACACAGGCTATTTTTAATGTGTTATTTGTCCACTAACTGCAGCTCTACAGCCTGAGAAACAGTGTCATCTGTGGGAGGTGGCATGGATTTTTATTTTTTTAACTTGCTCAGACAAAGCCACATTTTTGTAACTTTCAAGAAAGATCAAAAAGCCATGCTGTCCAAGGGTGACCCCGTTCCCCTCCTGTCCTTCTGCCCCACAGGAGATTCTCCCTGGGTGTGTCTGGGAAGCAGCCCCCTGCCACGATGTCAGCAGGGACCACATGCCTCAAATCTGGGACCTGGGAACGGACAGGCAGGGAAGCAGGGGAGTGAAGGAGCTCTAACCCTGTCCCGTGGGCCCAGTGTGATAAGACATTCGAGTCTTGGGTCATTCCTAATAGAAAAGTAGGCGAAGTCCCACACAGAGGAGATGACTCTGTAGTCGACATCTATGTCCCCAAATCCATGCTATGGTGCATCTAGGGGCTAAGAGAAGGGCAGGTGGATGCTGATAGGATCCAGTGCCGGAAGAATTCAGATAGTCCAGCAAGAGCCTTTCTGCCTCTGGGTTTTCCACAGGCCTCAGCTGTTGGATACCACCCACCAAGGCTCCAGGGGCCTCCCCAACTCTGCATGGATGGAAAAAGAGATAAGAAAGAGGGATGATGATGCCCACATGCGGTGCATATAAACTCACACAGCCTGACACAAATAAATATAAATACACATAATAAATAAATCTTTTTTTCAAAAAGAAAGAGGGATGTATGAAAAAGGAGAGTAAGTGGAGAAGAAAAGATAAATGGCCCAGAAGCATAACATGAGAGGGGGAGGTGGATGGAGATGGGGTGAGAGATGGGGACATCAGGTCAGACTGAGCCAGAGTGAGCTGTCCTATGTCAGTCCCAGCCCTCTCAAGGTGTCAGAGCAGATGGAGGGTGTCTGCACAGAGGGACAGCACAGCAGGAGCCTGTGTGTATATATATATGTGTGTGTGTGTGTGTGTGTGTGTGTATGTGTGTGTACAGTGTTTGGAAGTTCTTGACACACCATGAGAGCTTCATAAATAGCAGCTGGGTTGTGTAGGATGTATAGTCAGTGAGTGGTGACTGTCACTGCTGGTATTCCTGGGAAGAGGCAGAAGTAGGTGTGTTGGTGAAGAGAGTGGAAGAGGAGAGTAGGCAGAGGAACCGGGCAATCAGTGTGGTAGGGAGGACAATACAGAGCTAATGCAACAAAATGACCCGAAGCTGGATGGCCCTCGAGAACACCTGACCCCGCTGTGGCACCTCTGTTACAGACTGTTGAAGGACAGCGCCCCCCTCCCCGCACTGATGATGCCGGGGTCTACCACACGTCAGACTCCCCATCATCCCCCTGCTTCTGTGCTTTCATTTTACGTGACATTCTAGAAAACTCAGCTCCAGAGGAGCAGATGACAGCAGGGTGAGGCAGAAGCAAGGCTCAAGATCCACTTCAATCTCCCAGGACACCTACAGGGACAGGCAGGAAACCAAGAGTAGGCCCATCACCTGCCCCGGAAGCCAGCTATCGGTGAGACAAGGGTTCTCAGTAGCCATGTTGGGTTCCATTGCATCACTACGAGGTTCTCAGGAAGCCTTGAAGTGAGGGAGGGGACAACATTTACCCCTTTCCCTTAGCCTTCAACAATCACCCCTGCTGACCCAGAGCTTGCTCTGCACCCACAGTGACCATCTGGGGATCCAGGCCAGCCTTCACTTGCTTTTCAGAAAGGGGCCTCGTAGCCAGTACATTATCAGGAGATGGTAGCTGAGAAAGGGCAATGTGGCTTGAATCTGAACTGCCCTCTACAGGTGCATGTGATTTGAGCACCAGGCCCTTAGCTGGTGGTGCTGTTTTGGAAGGTTGTAAAACCTTAGGACTGTGACCCAACTAGCAGAAGGGGGTTGCTGGGGATGGACCTAGAGAAAGAATATCGGTTGTTTGGGCCAGTCTGAGTCTCTGCTCTCTGGTCCACTTTTAACAAAAACAGCCCTAACACCTATTTCGCACTTCATGATGGACTGACAAACAAGCCTCTTCTCCCTTAAGTTTCTTCTGTCAGGTGTTTTGACACAACATCTACAAATGTAATTCACACAAAGAAGAATGAGACCATATAGGCTACTGGGAGGAAGTCCCGAGAACAGACCTGCTACCCAGGCTCCCTTAGACCTCTACAATTCCAAAGTCCGGGGGGACGGGGAGAGCTTGAAGAAACAAAATGTGCATAGTGCCCTCCCTTCTGGACAGGAAATAGAGAAATCAGACCATGTGGCCCTATTGGTTGAAATTTACGTCAGGACATTCTGCAAGGATCTATCTATAAGAAGCTAGTGAGAGGTGCGACCTTGTGGGAGTGGAAGGAGTGGACGGGAATGAGCGAGGGCTGCACTGTTGATGCTATACCTGTTCATGCAATCCAGAATCATCATCTGCATGGTGGGATTGCTTACTTCTTGCCCAGAATCTAAATTGTTATAAAAAAATGTGCTAATATTTCCTCTGAGCATCAGCTTCTTCCTTAAATGAAGGGGTGATGTAGAACTTCATAGGAGCTCAGAGAAGTGAATAGGCAAGTGTCCCGAAAAACAGAAAGAGCTGGGAAGAGTGACGAGGGTAGGGAGGAAGAAGAGGGAGATGAGGAAGGACGAAGGTGGAGGAGGGGCAGCTCTCTCCTGAAAGAGGCATGAAGGCGGACACTCACTGAGCCATTGTCCCAGGCGCTGAGCACTGGTCAGGTCACCCATGCCAACTGGACACTTTCCCTGGCCTCTCTCCCCAAACATCCTGGTTCAGCCTGCCAAGCATTTGAGGGGAGGTGCCTGTCTGTGAGTGGGGCCACAACCAGCCACCTTTGACACCTGACTGGAGCTGCAGGGAACAGGAAAGGGCCCTGGGAGCACAGGGTTGTGTGTTGGTGACATGGAGAAGACAGAGCAATTCTGTCCAGCAAAGGCAGGTGTTGACCAGGCCACAAGAGTGTGGTGAGCGACCTGGACCCAGGCTTAGGGAAAGAAGATGGACAATTTATCTCATTTATCCCTCTAACATGTCTCTAATACAGATTTTTATTATCATTCAGATGAGGGAACTGAAGTTAGGTGAATTGGACAGTCACCTAGTAACTAACTGGACTCCAGACCCAGGTAGGATGGTCCCATCTAACCACCACCTCATCTTACCTGTCTCCCTGCCTCAGGCCTGGCCGCCTCCAGGTGCACCCTGTTCCGGCAGCTAACTGGAAATGATCGTGGCTCAGTCCACACCTCCAGACTGCTGTACCATGTGCAGTCTACTAGTCCCTCCTCCAGCTTTCCACACTAATTAGATGCCCAGAGACTGTGGGCAGACCAAGAGGGCTAGGCTCGGGAATCCCCCTGGACTCCCTGCCCCGCAAACTTTGGGGGCACACGTCTGGAAGAATGAAAGTGCTTTTCATGGAATTCCAACAGGAAACCCACGAGAACATTCCTGCCCAGACAAGTCCAACAGGAAAACCACGGGAACATTCCTGCTGGTGGATTCCAGCTGGAAGCTGGAGGCCATGTTCCCTGTGAAGGAGACTGGTCAATGGTAGACGGATTGAAGGAGAGGGTTTGCTCACCCCTAAGGGTGATCCAAAGGTTCTCTGACCTCTGACTTCCACAGAGTTCAGCTTCCTGGGGAGGCTGAGGGGGTTGTTTGGGAGCTGGCATGCCTACTTCCATCTCTTGATGTTTTTGCTTATGGCTGGCTCTCCTGCCTTCCAGAACAATGCACACTCCTTTTGAATACTTGTCTTTTAGTGACATCTGTGTCCCCTTGCCCTGCTACGGGTCTTGCTAATTAGAGAGCATGAGGACATGGAAGCATATGATAAACTTGCTCTTGAGGGCTGTGGAGATAGCTCATTGAGTAAAGTGCTTGCTGTAAAACATGAAGATCTGAGTTTGGATCCCCAGCACCCATGTAAAAAGTCCAGTCAGTGACATAAGCCTGTAGTCCCTCTGCTGGGGTAGTGGAGACAGGATCCTTGGGATTTGCTACCCAGCTAGTCTAACTTTTAGAACTGGTGAACTCCAGGTTCAATAAGAGATCCTGCTCCAAAAATAAGATGTAGAGCAAGTGAAGAAGACACCTAAACACCTGTTGCAGACCTCTGGCCTATACACACACACACACACACACACACACACACAAGAACTTGCTCTTGAATTTAGTTGCCTCTTGAAAAACTTGTCTGTAGTGGCCATGCCTGAAGGAATACTGCACAGCCTGACTCCCAGGCCTCTATGGTGTCTCTGCCGTCTAGCTGAAATGCAAGCATGACCATGGGTTCAGGAAATGTCCCCCGAGGCCTCCACGAGGAAGCTAGTGATAGTGCAAGAAGACAAATGCCCTCTAGGAGTAGTCATCCGTGCCACTTACATTCATGTGGCACCTGTCAGTGTCTAGTCACAACCAACGTGGGCTTCCTGGAGCAGGCAATGCTGGAGAGTGCTTTGTGGGTCTCTGGGAGGTCAGAATTTAGATCTCGGAATCATGATGAGCCCTTGGTAAAGGCAGGGAAGGTCAGCATACAGACGTGGGTACAAGGGAGTAAATGCACCAGAAGGACAGTGTTCTGACGGGGACGCTGGAAAGGACAGATGTTGGAAAGAAATGGAGGGCTGTGAGTGAAGCTGGCATGTGTGTTTGCACTCTGAGGAGAGGAAGCAAATCAAAGCAGGAGAGAGTGAGTTCACCGAGAGCTTAGGGAGGGCACAGGCTCTCAGAGGGTCTCTGAACTTGTGGGAAAATGAAAAGAACCCACAGTGAGCTCCCAGGACTTCTGAAGATTTCTAGAATCCCACTCCCAGGTCACAGGGTAGAAACCCCATGCCAAGGGCACTGGGGCCACTCTGGACTGGCAACGGCAAGGGGCAGCCATAGTGAAGCGGGAGGGGATGCATGCCACACACAGTCATCTAACAAGTGTTCAAGGGGAACCTGGAGCAGGAATTTAGGGGACAGGATATCAGGGAGTCAGGAGATACACAACGCTATCAGGCTGTAGAGCTAAGCACTGAAACACAGTGAACCATGATCAGGGTGGGGAGGGGGACAGGCCTACCACCAGGAAGAGGACCTGTGGTCCTTAACTGAGTCATGGCCGGCAGGTCTCAAGTATGCTGGGGAAGCTAGAATGAGCTCCACAAGCCAGAAACTTTTCAAAAAAGTTGTTGAAATGCTGGTTAAATCAGTTGTGGTGGAGACATCTCCACCATGGAAATCAGCAAGCACCACCTGGAGAACCAGCACACACCGCTCGCCTGCGGGGACAGCTGAGACGAGGACTCACTTTCCTCCCTCATGTGGCTTGGTGCCTTTGTCTCCATCTGTCAGTATCCACACTGCTGCCTACCTCAGAGGACTGGGTGGGGGGTGGCAAATAAGAAACTGCTGGGTACGCTTCTGTAGGACAAAGCGTTGAGGGTGAGAGACTGTCGTTAGCGATTTCCTACGTCTTCCTGTATGTCTGATCTAAATTAAGGCCGTTATAGTCCAAGCTGCGTCCCCGCCACAGCCTTTCCTTCCTTCCTGCAGGCTCTGTGTAGTGTAGCCACAGGAAGACTCTGCTGGAAGGTGCTCTGTTCTCTGTTGATCCATCTGCCCAGTCTGTGTACATGGTTTCTGGCCAAAGCACTCCTCTCCCACCCCCTACTGCCTAATCTCTCCCATTCCTTCTCCTCAGTACTGAGAACCTTACAATGGCTCCTACTCCTGGCCTCGTGTTCCAGATGGCCCCAAGTCCACCCAAGTTCATCTCCTGTCTTATTCATAGTAGGACTCTGCTTGGTCACTCAGGATAGCACATCCTTCCATAGCAGGGCACCTCAGGCAAACCGCTCTAGGTCCAAGGGTGTTCCAAGGGTGCTGCCTTCTTACCAACTTCATAGGGCCTATAACTGAGCCCAAGCGTCTTCTAGAAGTAACAGAAACTCTAATAGGAACTTGAACCATTAAGGAAGTTATTGATTCCTTACTAAGAAATCTTGAGGTGGGCAGTTCTCAATCAAGTTGACCATAACCTCATGAGACCAGTGTCTCTATAATCTCCTTATGGCCACATAATGGCTACCACATCCAGATATCTGTGTCATAAGACTTGCTCCAAAGTGAGGATGTGGGGGTGATGATCAAGGTAGGGAAAAATGTCTCTTTCTATGTTTTTCCTACCTGATCAGACTAAAAGCAAAAACCCCAAAGCACTGTCCCAGGAGCCTTCCCTCCCTCACTCCCTACCCCTTAATGCTAACTTCTGTGTGGTTGCGCAGGACAATTTTGGACAAGTGAATGAATCTGTTCCCAGGTCAGTTGCCTATCCTCCAACGGGAAAATGATGATACGCCATGAGGTTAGAAGCTAGATTGAATAAGATCATTCTGGTTGGACATGCCCATTCACAATCTTCGTGGCCAGTTGATTGGTTCAGAAATGGTGGATAGGTAACCTGAGGGCACCAATCAAGATGTGGTCTGCTCTCTTCCTCGGAGAGGCTGGACAATAAGGATCAAGAGAACCTGAAACTTCAGCTCAAATATCGGCACTTGATAGAAAGTCTACGCAGCTTTCATGTGGTCTGTGTTCCCAGGTGAAAAGTTTGAGCACTGTGTGCAGCAGGAAATCAAAGGTTAGAACCTACTTTCTATCAAGGTAAGACACTGAGACCCTGTCTCAAAAACCATAAAAGC
The DNA here is from genome assembly GCA_035773235.1 of Eospalax fontanierii. NCBI lineage: Eukaryota > Metazoa > Chordata > Mammalia > Rodentia > Spalacidae > Eospalax > Eospalax fontanierii. The sequence continues at coordinate 22,719,912 of CM069529.1, forward strand.
AAAATAAAACAAATAACAAATTCCAAGAGCAATAACCCCAGCACTCCTTTTAACCTATTGTAAACTGTATCTAGGAGGTTTTCTGGAGCAAGTCCCACAGAGCAAAACAATATATATCATTTCCCCCGAAAGGATCAGGTCTTCTCATTATACTGAGCCATGGAGCTCAGCAATTTCGCTTCCTAGTACATAACAAGTTGCAATTAAACATATTTAATTACATAAGTCAGTAAGTTTAGAACACAGCAAGTGTTGTGGACCGGGTAGATGGCTCAGCAAATTAACGTGCTTAGCTCACAAACCTGAAGACCTGAGTGCAGTCTCTGGAACCCATACAAAAAGCAGGAAGTGGTGGCATGGGTCTGTAATCCCAGCACTCCTATAGGGAGATGGGAAGTGGAGCCAAGGGAATCGGCCAGACACTCTTGGGTCAGCTAGCCTGGGGTATGCCACTCAGCAACAGAAATAAGAGAGATCTGACTTAAAACAAGATAGAAGAAGAGGACCAACTCCTGAGAATTGTCTTTGGCCTTACACATACACACACATTCTCTCTCTCTCTCTCTCTCTCTCTCTTTCTCTCTCTCTCTCCTTCTCCATATATACACACAATAAAGATTTTAAAGTTGTGTCTCTTAAATTCCAAATTAAGTTGCATGAAGCAAAAACCTTTATTTATCAAGATTATAGAAAGTTGATGCTAAAAGTTTTAGAGGGTCATAGGTTTTGCCCACCTGTGGAAACAGATAGTGAGGACTTAGTTGTCAATCCACAGTCATCATGAGGTCCATACAGAGGGATGAGAGCTACTTTGAGGCAGGTTTGACCTGGTTACTTTCCTCAAGGTAAGTAACTTTCCTTGCTTTGGTACCTGGGCCCAGCTCTCAAAGACACAAGGCAGCCCCTAACACCATCAAGGGCCCGGTCATCCCTGCATCTGTAGGAACCAATTCCTGCTCCCTGTGTCTTTAGCTCAACAGACCCTTCAACATTTCCCACCATTCAGGAGGACTTAGAGCCCTAAAGGTCATGCTTCTCCCATGGTCCTATCCATAGACACCTGTTCATCCTCTAATGGGCACAGCCCTTCCAAATCACAGGGGCCACCTTAGCCTGACAACTTCTCCATTCAGTCAGGAACACAGACCAAAGACTTCCTTCCCCCCTCACGATAAGGAAAATTCAAACCTCAAGAACTCAAAAGCCAAGCCCTCCAGAAGAGCAAAGGAAATGCAGTTTCCGCCTTCTTTCTGATAAGCTGCAACCCAAAGACGGGACAAACATGCACTAGCTTCTCACAGGTCTGTTCTGACCTGTTACCCAGAAGTCAGCCCACTACAGTGGACATTTGTACATGAGAGTGGGGAGGACTTGGCGTCGAACTGGCTCACTATTTTATTCTGGTTCTGAACTTAAAACATGTGTAGAACGGATTAATGAATGTTAGTTCAATGATTGCTTATTAATCAGAATTCTGTTCTAAGTGACACACACTCAAGCTGGATCAACGCTGTAAAGAGATAATCCACTGGGCCTTGTCCCAAGCAAGCTGACGGCAGACCTGGTGTCACACAAGAGCTGAGTGATGTAGAAAAGTGAAATTTTCTTTACTTATTTGGTCTGTTTTCCCCGTAAATGTTGACCTCATCCTGCCAGTAGCTCCTTCCTTGTGTCCTTGGGCCATGGCTCCAGCAACTACATGCCGTCCTGGCCCTCATTACTCAGGGTATCAGAGTAGCTTGAATATTAAGACTTTTACTACATTCTGTTTCAGTCTCAGAACCAATCATTTGAGTAAAAACACTATGTTCTTGGGTTGGCCACCTAGGTCGTACATCCCCTCTGGGTGCTGGTGAAGAGACAAGAAATAATCTCACTTTACTGGCTTTGGTGTATACCAAAATTTCACAGTCCTAGCATGTGGGAAGCCAAAGCAGAGGATTGCAAGTTCAAGGCCAGTCTGGACTACATGATGAGACCTTATATTTCAAAAACCAAACATTTCACTTCACATGAAGACAGGGCTTCTAATAGCCGGAGCTTAGAACAGTCAAAGAGGGCAGGCATCCATAGAAATATCACTCCCCAGCTCCTTACAGTGTAGACAGCTGCCATTGTCTGAATGCCTTCTCCCCAACCCTTATCGAAATTTAACCGCCACTGAGATGGTACTGAGAAACGGGACCTTTAAGAAGTGATCAGGTCATGGGGCTCTGTGTTATAAATGGATTAGTGTGTTGATCAAGGGAGTAGAATAGTTCTCCCTGGAGTGGATTTGTTATAAAATAAAAGTTTCTATCTATCTATCTATCTATCATCTGCCTACCTACCTATCTGATGTCCTGGACAATGTTATGATGTAGCAAAGAAAGTACTCACCAGATGCCAGTCCCTCAATCTTGGACATTCCAGTGTCTAGAACTGTGAGAAATAACTTTCTCTTCAGGATAAACTACCTGTCTGTGGTGTTCTGTTACAGAATCAGAAAATGGACTAAGACAGAAGCTCAGGCTGAGCAGGATATGCACTTGGTTTGGTTTAGTCATAGGAAATGTATTAGGGTAACATAGCTGCTGTAACAAACAAGCCCACATCTTAATGGCTTCACATACCAGATTCATACCTGTCATTGCCCAGAGCAGGGCATGAGTTCTCATTGACTTCCATGAAGTTATCAGGCACTCAGTCACCCTCTGTTTAGGGACTCCCATGTTTGCTAGAACTCCTATCTCTCCTCTAGTGTCACAGATGGAGAAAGGGGAGTGCATGTAAGATCACACCTGGTTGGAGGGCCAGGCCTGCAATTGGTGCACATTGCTCCTGATCAATAGCCTATAATTGAGAACTCAGTAAGCACACATAGTAACTGAAGGTTGGTCAGACCACGTGCCCAGAGAGAAAAGCAGGCAGGATTTTGTGAACGCATGGGCCTGCCAAACTGGGGAGGGAAGCTTGTCTCAGGCCTGAGGTGTTGATTTGGCAGTGACAGGACATCAAGGCAGGAGAGGATAGACCTGGAACCCTCTAGATTTAGTCTGTCCACTTTGGGCAGTCACTATCCCTCTCTGGACCTCGGTCTCCCCACCTGATAAATATAATTAATTATGACGGTTAATCTTGACTTTCAACTCGTGGATTTAGAATCATCATGGAAATAAATCTCTGCATGTCTGTGAGGGATCATCTAGACTGAGTTAATTGAGGTAGGAAGAGCCACTCTAAATACCCTAAATGTGGGTGGTGCCATGGCATGAGCTGGGGTGATAAACTAAACAAAAAAGAGAAAGCAAGCTGAGTACCATCTCTGCTGCGTCCATCTCTGATGATTGTGGATGTGATGTGCTGTGACAAGCCTCAAGTTCCAGTCTTTGTATGGGAACTCAGAAGGCACAGCTTTTTGTGCGTCGAGTTCACTATTGTATCCCAAGAACCCAGAAAGGTTCTCAGCACACTGTAAACACTTCATGAACATCCGTGGAATGACGGAACAAGTGAATGAGCTTTGGAACATCCCTGCATAGCAGTCTTTAATTCAGAAAAGAGCAGCACTACCATCTGGTGCCAGGACCTGGAATTGCAAGCACAAACTCTTAAGATTGGTAGAAAACAAGTGATTAGTGACAAACCTTGTCAACCAAATCCTGCTTCATTGTATCAAAAGGTGTCTCCACCTGACTTCGGATGGGAGTTTGCCTTGGTCTCTCCTCTGTTCGAAAACAGCCTTGTGTTAAATGGACTTTGGCTCATAAATTTATCCTCACCCTGAAATCTTACCGTTTCTAAGCAGGAATAGAAAGGCCATGTTACCTCCAGTTTCTGAAGTCAGGTCCTGGAAAGAGACTGCTTAGGTGCTGCTGTCCTAAATTGAGGGTCTCTTTATTACTGGGCAAACGTTCCAACGTGGTGAGGCCTCTCCATGAAGTTTTGGCTCTTGAGTCCAGTTTCCTCTCAAACCTCGCCCCTGCTTGAGCTCAGTCTTCATCCTAGGACCTATCCTTAGCACCACGACAAACCAGTGCCTCTCCTCTGCAGTTTGAGCGGTTCCTTTTAACAACCAAGGATTAAATTCAAATTGATTTCTGACTTCCTTTGGGCCTCTCAGGTCTATACCAGCAAGGTGTGATTGTCTAAACCTCTGTTCGAATTGGTTGCCCTGGGAGATGAAGGACTTCTGTCCCTTCTTCAGAACCTTGGCTGCTGGTGACAGAGCAGCTTCTGCTGCAGGTAGATCTAGGCCTCTGCACAAGCTCAGTTCAACCCAGATAGGTGTATATTGATCCAAGATGGCATGGAATTCAGAAGATGGGTTGGGCCTCTGGCCTCTAAAAGGCCTTGGTAAGCAGGGGGAAACTACATGTCTGTGAACCACTGCGATACCAGGATCAGGCTGATCGGAAAGTCTTTCTAGAAGAGGTGGGGCTCCTTAGTGCCCATGTCTCCATCACTCCGGGTTGTCAGTGTGTCTGCTTTAGGAGCAATTACCTTGTCCCAGCTAGTGGGAGTGACTACTCCGGAGGCAGAGACAGGAGGATCTCTATGAGCTCCAGGCCTGCTGAGGCTACAAGGAGATCATGCCTGAAAACAAAACAAAGCAAAAGAAGTGTGCTTGAGAGCTGGGCTCAAACCTGAAGGCTCAGTGACTAAGAGCACTTGATACTCTTGAAGAGGACCCAGGTTTGGTTCCCAGCACCCAAGTGGCAGTTAATAACCATCTATAACTCCAGTTCCAAGAGATCTGATGCCTTCTTCTGACTTCTGTGGGCACTTCATACACTTGATACACTTACTTACATTCAAGTAAGACCCTCAGACACATAAAATAAAAATGAATAAGTCTTTTAAAAATAGTGCTTGGGAGACAGAAGATGCAGGTTTTATTAAACAAAAGTTAGAGAAGGCCTTTGTTTTTATAATATGCTCTAGCATTAGACCTCATATACCAGACCAAAATTCAAAATGGAGTCACTCAAGAATAAATGTTAAACTAAAATTGTTTCTGACCTTCCAAGAAACCAGGAGAATGAGATGACAGTCATATTTCCCAAACAACTAGCCTAATAATGAAATTCCCCTCTGCCTTACTTGGAAAAAAAGATATCCAAGGTTAGCAAGTTATTTTTCTATTGCTCTGTCTCTCTGCCTCTAACTTTCAGGGAAAATGTCCTTGAAATCACCAATGTAAAGCTTGGTGTGGTGGTACACAACTATAATTCCTGTACTCCGGATGCTGAGGCAGGAGAATCAAGGTGAGACCTTGTCTCAGAAACAGAAGAAATTGTTGGGTGTGTTGGCACTTTCCTGTAATCCCAGCACTCAGCAGGTAGAGGCAAGTGGATCTTTGTGGGTATAAGGCCAGTCTGGTCTTCACAGAGAATTCCAGGCCAGCCAGGGCTACATAGTGAGACCGTGTCTCAAAACAACAAACAAACCCAAAGAAATGATCAATCTACTTTTGTTTCTGCATTCTATAAAACAAACCTTATTTCTAATTTATGGAATGAAGCATTGCTGATTCTAGAATAGCCAATTAAGAGTGCTAACCCATTGTAATGTTGTCTTTTAATAATACAAAGCATCTTATAGTCACATGAGACAGTAGATACTATCACAATGTTGAATGCGATATGAATGGTCTGGTCACCAAAAGTTAAGAAATCAATCGAAAAGGATCCTGAGGGCTCTAGGGTAGGGAAGGGAGGAGTCAAAGGCAGGACGGACCTACCTTCTAGAGCAGGGAGGATGCAGGTGGCAGGATGTGGTAGGGTAAGAACATGAAAGACATTCCTTGCAATGGATTCAATGTACTAAAGGAGGAATAACTCAAAACTGGCAAGATACAAAGGCCTTAGAGGGCTCAAGATTGTGTAAAAGAGTAGATCACCATTTCAACCCATGTCTCCAGCCTTACTTTCATCATTTAACCCTATGGTCCAAGGTATTGAGGCAAATGAGGAAGGTGTGTAAGAAGTTCCCAGGTTGAACCCTGGAAATATGGCCACTAGCCCCTAGGGACCTAAGAGCCTCTGAACCCCAGATCAAATAGATCAAATGCAAATTCAAATCCAGGCCAAAGGCTCCCCCTGGCTTTGTCTAGAATAAGGCTACTCAATGACCCACATTTTCTAGGGGCTTTGGGGCCAAAGGTTCAGACCCCATGGTTAAAATGTTGTCCTGGCTCCAATCTCCATAATCTGCTCTGGTGCCTTCTCCTGGTCTCAGGCAGTTTCTTAGTGGCTATAGACCTGGGTCCTGGGAGAAGTCATGGAGGGAAACACATGTTGTTGCAGAGATGAATTCCTTCCATCTGGACATTACTGCTTGCTGAATAAGGCCGTGGGGACAGGAAACATGAAGCCACGGTTTGAAAGTGCTTGCACTTGCATTTTGCAGAATTTCTGGCATGGCTGTCCTTGGTCAGCAACAAATCTTTCTGAGAGGAGCTAGGACCTCTGTGGTCCTGTTGGGTCTTTGGGACTGGCTGCTTAGAGCTGGGGAGGGGCTGGAGCTGAGCCCAAACTCAGTGTTGAGTCATTTTACAAAGGGCCAGCTGCATTTTCCAGCCCAGGCTAGGAGAATACCCTAAGACGGGACCAAGAAGAACATGAGGCCGGTCAGGCCAGAGTGGATGCTAGAAGGCCCATCCTAATGCCAATAGGAGCAGATCTAGTTGGGGCCTAGAAAATATTGACCATACAACCTCCAGTGGCCTCCTCAAAGGGAGATTTGAAAATGGGACTGCTTTTTCACCCTGGTCTCAGTGGTCTACTTGTTTCCAGAAAGAGGAAGTCAGCACAGTAAGTCCTTCATAAAAACTTATCTTGTACCCAACACTACACAGGCCCCCAGGCAGAAATTAGAGGAAATTCTAAGAATCATTAAATCTCAGGACAGAAAGACCTTTAAGAACCCACAGAGGCCAAAATGCCTTTTCAAAGTAGAAAGTGGTTGTCCTGTTTGGTTTACATTGTCAATTTAACATAACCTAGAGTCACCTGGGATGAAGGAACTTCATTTGAAGAATTTTCTGGATCAGATTGGCCTGTGGACATGTCTGTGGGGCATTTTCTCGATTGCAAATTGATGACTGGTATGAGAGGGTCCAGCCCACTGTGGGTGGTACCATCCTTAGGCAGGCAGTCCAGGGTTGGACCTGCTTGAGGCAGCAAGCTCAAGGGAGCTAGTAAGCAACATCCCTCCTTTGTTCCTGCCTCCAGGGTCCTGCCTTGAGTTCTTACCCTGACTTCCCTCAATGACGGATTGGAATCTGGAAATGTAAGTCAAAAAACCCCTTTCCTCCCAATTTTGCCTTTGATCAGAGTGGTTTATCACAAGAGAAAAGCAAACTAGAACAGTGGAGCAACAACATCCCTGAGCATTCAACACAGCCTTTGACCTCTGGGCACAAACCATTTAATCAAAGACATAATCAAGACATGCACTGGAAGATGGTTGCAGGACATATGAGGATCTAAAGCATGCGGCCCAGTGAGCAAGGGCTGTGTGAATCCTAGCTGCAACGAGGGGAACAACAAGACTGGGATTAGGCAAGGAAGACTCATTTGATAAGAGGTCTGAAGAAAACCATGTAGGATCTGGGGCCAGAAAAGGGGATATGAAATGGTAAAATAATAATAATAAAAATTTAAAAGATAAACACCCATAATCCCAGCTATTCATGAGGCAGGAAAATCAAAATCAAGGCTAGCCTGGGCTATACAGTGAGTTCAAGGCCAACCTGGATACATCAATGAGCCCATGTTAAAAAAAAAAAAAAAAAGAAGGTTGGAGATATACCTACCTCAGTGGTAGGGTGCTTGCCCAGCAAGCCCTAGGTTCAATTTCTAACTCTACCAAAAAAGTAAGAAAAAAAAAATAGGAAAAGATTAGAGAGGCAAATCCCCCAGCACTAATTCTCTGGGGTCTATAATTCCCACCATTTGATTTTCATTTGGAAAAATTAAGATTTGTGATTTCTAATTCTGTCTTTCAAAATGATACCTTCTTTGCTGAGATAGCATGTGATAGCCCTCACAGGACATGAGATGTGGAAAATCAGATAACAAGCAGACAGGCAAGGAATAAAGATGAACTGGCAATGTCACAATTGCCAAAACAGCCAATTCAACCAGTTGCTATTCATGTCAGCAAAAAGTGTGGTAAAGAGGTTGGTCTAGGCGTCAGGGGCTTTGTAATCAGTGTGAAGCTTTACCCCATTGATCTTAGAAAAAGCCTGGCATTTCCCTTCCAGCTCCCCAACGCCCAACCTTTCAAACAGATCTCCAGAGTCTAAAGAGGGGCAAGGTCATGCTTAGGTGCTGTATTCTGGCTGGCTCATTTACTTGACGGTTGGAGATCCCAACTTTTCTTCTAAGCAGCTCATAGGAGAAAAGCCCTGGAGGAAGTCACACAGCAAATCCATTAAGATCCTGGGCTCTGGAGGCAGATTACCTAAGCCTGGTTCTACTGACTGGACCTATGACCTTGACCAGGTCTGAAGCCCAGTTTCCTCATTCACGAACTGGGGCTGATGTTATACTAATTTCATAGTGTGTCATGAGGGTTACACAATACAATACATGGAATAATTGGAATGTCAGGCATTAGCCTTGATAAACCTTTTTTAAAATATTTATTTTACTTTTCAATTATGTGTATGTATGTGTCTGTGGTAGGTATGTGCATATATGTACAGGTGTTCACTGAGGCCACAGGTGTTGGATCCCTCTAGAGACGGAGTTGCAAACAGTTGTAAGCTAGCTGACTTACAAGGGTGCTGGGAAAGCAACTGGAGTTCTCTGCAAGAGGAAGACACACTCATAACCACTGAGTCTCTCTGGCCCCTGAAAAATGTTATTTTTATTATCATCACCAGCCAAAAAAAGTCTTTGTCTATCTAAGAAGAACAGTTTTAACATCATTTCTCCAATACTTACTGAAGTCTCTGCTATAAATAGCATTTTATAAGGACTATAAAACCACAAATATAGCTTAGAAAACCTTCCTGTGAGAATAAGGAGACACAGTCACAAGGACTGTAATACAGTGCAGTGGACAGATATATGTGACAAATCTACAAGGTCCCTGTATAAACAAGATGGAATTTATTTTTCCCTCCTATAAATAAAGTCTAGGGTGAAAACTCAAGGGCGAGTGTAGTCAAGGATTCAACAATGGCTAAGGGTCCAGGCCATGGCTGCTGCCAAATCATCTCACACAGTCTGGCCATCTTCATCTCCATCATCTTCCTCATACCACAGTCGACACAGCACATGCCAGGGATTATGCCAAACACTCTTCCAAGTAGTAATGTGTGCAATCCTCACGAGAATCCTATTACATAGACTTTCTTTTATTTCCATTTAGCTGCAAAGGACAACTGTGGCACAAAACGATATGGCAAGTTATCCAAGGTCACACAGTTAAGGGCCAGGATTTGAACCTGGGCTGCCCACCCCAAAGTCCAACAAGTACCGTGGGTACACAGCACAGTCCAATGCAGAAAGATGGATCCTCTCCTGGTTCTAGTACAATGCCCTGACTAGCCTCTCCAGGCATAGAATTATTCCCTTTTGGGCAAAAAGCAAACCAAAAAGGGCATATCCCTTTGATACTCTGGCCAGAATTTAGTCACCTGCCCATGCCAGATGCAAGCAAGTAAACCTATGAAGTGTAGCCTTTATTTGTAATAGCAAAACAATAGGACTTCCATTACTAAAAAGAGGCTGCATGTCTCTAAATAAACCCTTTAATTTTTTTTATTTATTATTGCTTTGTGTGTGTGTGTGTGTGTGTATGTGTGTGTAAGATGTGTGTATGATGATGCCAAAACATGTGTATAGAAGTCTGACAACAACTTTGTGGAGTGGGCTCGCTTCTTCAACCTTTTATGTGGGTCTCGGGGTCTAACTCAGGCCACCAGGCATGCATGACAAGCACCCTTACCTAAAGAGCCATCTTGCTGGCCCTTAAATACAACCTTCAGCCCAAATCAGAGCATCTTGGGAATCATTCTGGATCATAGTACCTCAACTCCTGCTCCTGGAGAGGCTGGTCAGAGCACCTGAACTGGATGCAGGAGAGAGAGAGAGAGAGAGAGAGAGAGAGAGAGAGAGAGAGAGAGAGAAACAGAGACAGAGAGAAACAGAGACAGAGAGAGACAGAGAGACAGAGAGGAGAGAGAGACAGAGAGAACGATTCCATCCTTCCACACCAGATGATGGCATGTATTTGTAAGTGCTGCAGGCAGTGGATTTCAGCTAAGCCTGCAAGGCTACTGTCTGCAAAGTAGATGGATGTTCAGGGAAAGAACACTGCCCAAGTAATGCTTCCAGATGCCAGAGCCAGCATTCCTGAGCTGCTCAGTTGCTGCCCTTGGGTATTTAAGACTCACCTATGTATTGGTGATACAACCTCCTTGTTTGTTCCAATGGGTTTCTTATGATTGTCCAGTTGCCTTCAAAGAATTTTATCATGAGACCTTGTTGAGGGGCAGGGAGCATGCAGCTGGGAATTCAGTAGAATCATCATTGTCTGGAATCTTCAAACTGACACATGACATGCTCACCTCCTGCCAGCCACCATTCCATGTGCTTTCCACCAGTCTCGTTTTCCCTGCATGACATTCTGTTGACTTCATTTTACAGAAGAGTAAATCAAGGCACAAAGGGCTAAGCAATGAACTCGCTCAAAAGGTCAAACTTACAGAGAGGTAATAGAACCAGGATCTGTACCTGGTTAGCCTACTTTCGGATTCCAAGCTCTTGACCACCCTTTAAGTTGGGTGTTTGATGTCTGTGCTGAATATGGGACACAGGCAGAGATGGGACTGTCTAAAGTAACTTCCAGGCAAGTTTCAAGAAGAAAGAGTGGCCAAGCAAGCCGGAAAGGCAGGCTTGGGAGCCCGGTCAGGAGGAGGACTGTGAAGGTAAGGAGACATTAAGGAGTGTTTAAATTAGGGAGTGACACACCCTGAGCCTGGCTTTCCAATGAGCACTCAGGACCATGGGTTGTGCTTCTAGGAAGGGGATGGCGGTCAAGAGGCTCTTGGAATAAATGATTCAGGGCTTGGATTTCATACTGAAGAAAGAGGAGAATGTGGCAATATGACCTCTGGGGACTGAGAAGAAGGACCTGGAATGACCTGGAGGGTAAGAGATGGGGGAACCAAGGTCATTCCAGACAGGTCCTGGGCCCTCGGGTGGGTCTGGGAGATGGTGAGTTCAATTTGGACAGTTGGAGATACCTGTAGTGACCCCGGTGGAGAATCTTGCAGCATGAACATGGGAGAGAAGTCAGCTCTGAAGTCATACATATGGTGTGACCTCTGAAGACGTGGATACAGGTGACTCCCACCCCCTGCAGAGAGACCCTTAAGCAGATCCATTGGGAGGCAATGGAATGAGTCATGGGAGATGGGAAGTGGCCTGAGGAATGGTCCAGGCATAAGGAGGAAGTTCGTACCCTAGAAGACCAGGGTGAGATTTCAAGAAGCGATGGCTGAGCGCAACAGGAGCAGGAGGGCAGGAACTGCTGAGGGCTTGTGGCTTCCATCGGGGGCTGTCCCTCAGCTCCCCACATGTCCCAGGCCCCATCACAGCTTGCACAGAGTCTTCTTACTGCCCCAGCTATGGCTCCAGCAAGGGATCTGCAAAGTCAAATAGTTTAGATTTATGATGGAAAATGGCCCTGGGGACTGGGGCAATTTACTGCTCACAAACGGATTCCAACTTGTCCATTAAGGCAGCCTCATTCCAGTCCAACACCCAGGCATGTTCACACCTCTAGTGAGGAGTCAGGCCTGCCCAGATGATTAGCCTCTGGGCTCAACTCAGAGGGGAGTGGCTGCCCGCCTGCCGGAGCCTTCAGAGCCAGGGTCACAACAGCCCACACTGCCACCACAGAGAGAGGCCAGTGCCTGCAACAACAGGTCTGCCCCAGCCTGCCCCAGACAGGGACTCTGAGGGGCAGGCCCTCCCCCATAGCGCGAATCATGGCTGGGTTGGGTAGCAGAAGACTTTGCTGCCAGGGCTCAGCCATGCCATGTAAGAACCGCGTGGTTTGAGCATGCCTCTGGCCTGAGATCCTGTCCTTGTGGGTAAATGGGAAATAATTCCCACCTTGAGAGATATTGCGATGAGAGAATGAGGTAAGAACATTAAAGCTGAGCTCAGGGTCTGGAACCCAGGGCCTCAAGAAACCAGATGGAGTCTTACTACTGACTGTCTCTGGGTATGGCCTCTTCTCCAAAGCATGAGTTTAGGGGAATGTCTCCCAGGGTAGGCGGACATCTTCTGAGGGGAACTCACAGAACAAGAAACGAGGAGCAAGTTCCTCACATCTTTCCCTCTCTGCTCCTGCTAGTCTCTGTGACAGACAGAGTCCTGGTCTGGATCAGCAGACTGAGGAAGAAAGAAAGAACAGCAGGGCACTCTCATCTACTTGAGCCACTGGCCTTGTAGGCTTGCAGGCTGCCATCCTGCTCTCTCAGGTTTGCGTGTACTTAGCTGCCATTTCCGTGACTGTGATATTAAAGAGTCTGTATAAATATGAATGTAGTTGGTCAACCTTGAAACAATACAGAACTCTTCATGCTCTTTAATTTTTCTCTCCCTTGGCTGGCTACATCCTCCCCCCAGGGCGCCCCCTTCCCACTCATGCACTGTCTCTGGCATTCACAACACATCATTGCAGTTTTCTTTGCTGCTGCTTCTTACTTTCAAAATTCGGACAGAAACAGGTGGGGGTGGGTTACAGTGTCTGTGGTGAATCCAAACCCCCCAGCCCCCATTAATCACTGAGGAATGTGAGAAGGCACTCCCCAAGGGAGCTATCCTCCACCTCCCAGCCCCCCCCCCCCACTCCCGGGCCCACTGCACTCACACCCCATCCTCAGGCCATAGGAGGAGCACATGGGAAGCAGGAAGGCAAGGCGGGGTTGGGAGGACAGTCCCCAGGCAGACTCTGAGGCAGATGAAAAGTAACCATCTGTTTTCCAGGGCCCCCTTCTGCTCTGACACACACTCCTGGAACAAGGATCATTAGCCAAGATGTTGAATGCTAAAGCCACAAGGGAGACCCAGGTGGGTTGTGGGAGGAGGGGCTTGTGATCTGCAGGAAACTTGGTTCCTGTCCTAAAAAGTTTTCCTAATGAGTAACCAAGGAGAGAAGATTGATGAGTGTGAATCATTTGGAGACAAAATAAGATGAAGGATTTTTTAAATATTTTATTTATTATTTTATGTATCTGAATGTATTGCTTGTTTGTGTGTAGTTGCGCCCATGTTATGCAATGTCTGTGGAGGTTAGAAGAGGGTGTTGGATGCCCTGGAACTGGAGTTTTAGAGGGTTGTTAGACGCTGTGTGGGTGCTGGGAATTGAACCTGGGTCCTCTACAAGAGCAATCAGTGCTCTTAACCACCATCTCGCCAGACCCCAGATGTAGGATTTTAAAATCTGAAATTCTGGAAACAAGTTCTGTGGGTATTTGAAGAGACCTGAAAAGTTATTGCCCTGTTCCACTGGGGACAAAGGAGAAGAGGAATGCAGTACCAAAAAGGAAGCATAATGACCAACATCCAGTGACAATCATGAGGCTATGTCTCCATGCTATGGCTAGCCTTGACCAGCTGTGGCCAGGGTAGGCCAGCTCAGTTCAGAGCTGTGGGTTTGGGGCTGGTGTAGGCCTATGCTTGGGCTCTGTCTTTCTTCTCTGACTACTCAACATGAGGTTAAGGCTGACCCATTGCCCTTCCTCCTGGTCCAGCTTTAGTTATAGTTCTTTCTAGGCCTGTTTCACTTCCCTCACAGCACACAGTCCCTCTCTGAGCTGTTCCGGTAGCCTCCATATTGGTGGAGTAACTGAGCCAATGTTTACTCAATGGAAACAACTTCAAAGAATGGATCTTTTCAACTCCCTGGTGTTTGTTTTGTTTGCTTTGATTGGGAGTTAGTGGGAGTGCTGTGGGCAGAAGGCTATTGTCTTCGGTTCTCCTGCCCCAACCGTAATCTTCAGTGGAAGTTGAGGCCCTGGGGCCTCAGACCTCTCCTGCTATGGTGAGTAGCTTCAACTACCAACTACAAGAAGAGCTGTAAGCCAATGCCTTCCTTATCCCCTTGGGAACCCCTCCACATGGTGGAGGCCCCATTAAGGCCAAAGGGATGGAGACTGAGAGAAGTGTTGGGTGCTGGACTGGGGGCTGAGAGGTGTGAGTTCACTCATCTCTTGGTTGGAGGCAGGAGGTGAGGTTGCTTGAGACAAGATCTATGGGGCAGGGAAGATGATTTATTAGGTACTGAATCTTATAGTCAAATGCAGAGGCAGCTTTGGCCCTCACCTCAAAGGACCCCAGAGGTTCCAGGGTCCCTTCTGAGCAAACTTGGGGCCCTTCCTAACACCCCTATTCCTATCCCATCACTAACACCAAGGATAACCAAGAAGGCTCAACCCTACACATCTGACTGATCTGCCAGTAGAGTGTAGGCTAGGGCTGCTGGCACCCGTCCCAGACCTGCCCTGCCCAACACAACCCCACTTCGAAGCCCTGCCAAGGTGTGAGAGGAAATCAAGAGTGTGCCACCCAAGATAAAGGCTTCCGTCTGATTTTGTGGTTCAGCTGAAGCTGTGTTCTTAATTGTCCAAATAAACAGTTTTCAACCTGGAGGCCAGGACATGCCAAAACACGCTACTTCCATTTCTAGCACCAACTGCGTGCTACAGGTACAAACCCGTTTTTCTAAGTCATAGTTGGTTTTAAATTGTTCCCAGTGGGCTGTGGCAGCCATCAGAGAAGTGGCGGAACTCTACCAACCCAGGTGTGAGAGACCTTCCCCTCCAGCTAGACCACCTACCCCTCGGTGACCCCACCAAACTACTCTCCCTCCCCACAACATATTCCATCCTTGGCTTCTCATCTCTAAAGTGGGAGAGATGGAGGCTAGAGAGATGACTCAGCAGTTAAAAGCACTAGCTGGTCTTCCAGGGGATGCAGGTTCAGTTCCCAGCACCCACATGGTGACTAATAACTGTCCATAACTCCAGTTCCAGGTGATCCAATGCCCTCTTCTGACTTCTGTGGGCATTGCACAATACAGGGCCAACTACATATGTGTAGGCAAAACACTCATACACATAAAATAAAAATAATAAAATTTTTTTTAATTAAGTGAGAAAGATGGTCTAGTATCACCCACGCTTCTCAGAGTATGTGCCCTTCTGAGAACCTACTAGAAATCCAGATTCTTAGGTTTCACTCCTACGAGTCAGAGCCTCTTAGATGAGGCTCTCCGTGTAATGTTGATGCAAGCTAAAATTAGGAGATGTATGCATTATTTCTGTCCAGCTCTTGTGTTTTGTTTTGCTCTCTGGCACTGGGGATTGAACCTATAGCTTTGTGCCTACAGGCAAGCTATCCCATCCCTATCTCTGATAGTTAATGAGCCTGTGTCCTTTACTCATGACAATCGTGTCCTTCAAAGAGGTTAGCCCTAACAGAGCTCTGGATGGCCGGAACTCTGTTTGTGGGCCTGTTGTGCTGTGGAATCTGCCTTGGGCTTGAGGTTCTGGTCTCTGTAAATGGCATGTAGAAGCTGAGAGGATCCCAGCCAGGCAGCCCCTAGTGCCTGCCACATGGCTATTGGTGGCAAAGCCTTATTGCCATTCAAACCTTCAGG
Organism: Eospalax fontanierii; assembly: GCA_035773235.1. NCBI lineage: Eukaryota > Metazoa > Chordata > Mammalia > Rodentia > Spalacidae > Eospalax > Eospalax fontanierii. Next base: position 22,735,581 of record CM069529.1, read on the forward strand.
TCAGACTCAATAGGAGACTTTTGAGGTGACAAAAAACTAAGAGGACCGTGTGCTGGGTATAAAGATTCAAGGCATTATTGAAAGAAATATTTATGAAAACTTAATTTCTCCACCTCCAGCTTCTTCAAGGATAAGGTCTTCTGTAGAGACAGAGCTGCGAGGGTGTGTTTTCTCTGCAGGGAATTCACGTACAAGAGGTTACTGGGCGTTCTAGAACATGTCTTCCTGAATTCAAACCAAACACCAGATCTGCCCACTGTCATCCTCAGACATCTGACTGCTCTGACACAATGGTCTGACCTCTGTGGCTGGTGTCTGCAACTGGACTTTTTTTTCTGGGAAGTACAGGCCAGCTTTTAAGTGGAAGCTGCAGGACAGACCCGGGTCACAGAGAGACACTGAGAAGCTGAGTCTAGAGATCCAGAGGGGACAGAGGGGCTATAGCACTAGATAAGGCCCATTAGGGCCTAGTGAGGGCTATTTGTGACAGGATGAGACGGGCTGGGCAGAGCAGGTCTGAAGCCCGGGCATGTGATCCATTCCACCTGAGCCAGAGCCACTTGAACCATAAGTTCATTTTCTCTGAGATGTTCTGTCCCCTCCGATCTTGGGGTGCTGTACAGAAGGTTAGCACAGCAGAGGGAGGAAGAAAGAGAGCAAGCTGGCCTGACACATCTGCCACGAATCACTGAGAAAGACTCGCACTAAAGCTCATTTCAGACCTAAGCCTTCAGGTCTGTTTTGGGAAATTTGACTAATCCTGTAATCCTGCACACCAGGAGATTTTTCTGCCTGGTTTCTAAACGGGAGTGGGAAAGACTCTGACCACTGTCACACTGAGTGATATATTCTCTTAAAGGGGAAAGCCACCTTGGTTAATGTCTTTTGGTCCACGGGGGCTCTGATTAGGAGTGCTGTGGGCACTGGATGCGAGGGATAGAGACAGTTTAGCGCCCGTAAGTAGGTGGCAGGAACACCTCTCTCACACTCTATTATCAGATCATGTTCTGGCCAGGGAGCAGCTACTGGCCTTGCTGAATCTCAGTTACCAGGCTGTACAGGATCCCCAAAGTGACTCTAAGAGCTGACCTGTCACCTGTTGCTGTCACTAAGAATAGAATGAACACAGCCTGCCCTTGACAGGCTGCTGGTTTTCTACTCGTATGGGAATGAGGAGCACACATACTCAGGATGTACAGGATCCTTGTTTGCGGCAGACTCCTGGTGCACGCATACACACACACACACACACACACACACACACAGAGACCCCAAACAATTACGAATGAACACCAGAGCTACTCAGAGTAGTCAGTTTCCAGGAAAACTGTGCGACTAGGCCTTGTCTCCCTGATGCTGTCTTCTTTTGTCCTGTGTCATTTCGTAGATGTGTTCACTTGGAATGAATGGCAGTGGGGAAGAGGTGGATATGAAAATACATTTCACAACTCATACTTACCATACAGTAACAAGGAATCCTGTTCTGATCCTAGAGACAAAAGAAAATAAGCCTGAGATGTCCAAACTTGAACAGTCTGGTGCAGGAACCCTCATGGTTCCTACCGGGTCCCTGACTTCCAGTGAAATGTGGTGAAGGATCATCCGCTCCTAGGGCATACTTCTGGCCTTAGGCTAGTTTCTCCCATCTCCTAGCTTCCTAAGTTATGGGCTGCCTCATAGACCATCTCCAATACATCCTTTGCAGCCCACAAGCAGGAGGGACACTAAGCTTTCAACTAGGAGCTCTCTTTAAGAGAGTGGCCTGAGAGTTTGTTTACCAGGTTTGTTTGGGTCTCAGTGGTAGGAAAGGAAGAAGATAGAGGCTGGCTGGGATACTAAGAAGGGAGCAGGGGAGCATGCGTGGAGCCAGAATGCAGAAAAAGGAAGATTGGAAAAGCTGATTCAGAGGGAGAATTTATTTTTGCAGAAGGATTCTAGTCCTCCAGGGACAGTTTCCATTGAGTAAGTTAATCACTAAATGCGTAGGTTGGGTCAGACGCAATTCCCTGAATGAGTCCAAATGAGGGAGACCAGGCTGTGCTGCCAGCCACCCGCCCCTCTGCTTCGGGCTAAGCCTTGGAGTAGAGGGTGCTGGCACAGAGGGATTACACTAGGATTGGAAGGAGGGACCATAGCCCATTAGATCCCAGAGACAAACCCAGCACTGTGGAACAAAAGCTTGCAGCCTGGGCTCCATTTGTGGGCTTCAGGGCACTCTGCAATCATTTGCCCTTTTTGTAATGGGCACCTGTGCCCACATTGGGGACCAGCAGGAAACTGCAGGTTAAGAGCAGGCCCTCATCAAGGCCCTGAGTTGTGAGGTAGGTGTGCTGCAGGAACCTCTACTTTAGATATGCTAGTAAATGTGCTTCCATGTCCGATGACCAGGCAGAGGAGGTTTGAGAGTAGCTTTATCAGAGCCCATAGTCTAAAGACAAGTTCATAGTCTAAAAGACAAGCTAATGGTTCAGGGTGAGCCTCACACTCATCCTTCTTCCTTGATCAGACTTCCCTGAGTTGCTGGTTCCACAGCAGTCTATGATGCAGCCTGCCCACGATGGCTCTATGCAGCTGAAGCTGTGCTACGGTGACAGCCAGGGGATATGGGTCAAGCTGAGGTTGCTACCTAACTTGGCCCTGGGGCATCAGAGATGACCAGGCCCTTGCTAAGGAACAAGTGAGCCTGGGTGTTCTCAGAGCTTTCATGTCATGTTCTGAGGACTTGGGGAGCTGCTGGGCTCTGAAGCATCTCCTAGAGGGGAGACCAGGAATGGGGCAGAGACTGGGCATCCCTAGGCTCTTGGCCTGAGTTTTAATATTTCTGCCTCATCACACTTCCACTCTTCAAAGCCCCCAGCCCCTAGAGCAGGCTGTCCCGGTTTCCACTGTCACACGTCACTAAAGGAGCTCTCTATTCAGGGAAAAGTTGTCATCTGTGCCACCTGACCTTGGCACACTAGGAAACTGGGTGACTAACTTGCCTCTAGAAACTCAAAGGGAAATATGGCAGCATACATTGGGTTTGCTTTCTGCTGGGAGAGGGGAGGTCATTGCTAGCCTTTGCTCTTCTTGCAGGAAGGGACCGTGCCACACACACCTGATCAGCCCCTCTCTTACTGATTGCCTATTTATTTGTCAGGCACATGATATGGTATAAAAGAGCAATGTAAGACTTGTCTGCTGGGCCAAAGCCTGGGAAGATGAACAGACAGTATCCAAGAATGGCTGGCCTCCCTGCACAGCTCTCCACCCCACCCAACTAAGAGGGAAGAGGCCTAGAGAGAATTCAGAGAAAGGTCGTGGGCCTTTAGGCCATTGCCCCAAAAGAAGGAGCAATGGTTTTCACAACCCCATTGATGGGGCTGGAGAGATGGCTCCACAGTCAGGAGCACTGGCTGCTCTTGCAGAGGACCCAGGTTCCCAGCACCCACATGGTGGCTAACAACCATCCTAACTCCAGTTGATCTCCAGGAAATCCAATGTCCTCTTCTGGGCCTCTGTGGGCATTGTACAACATGGATTCACTCACATACATGCAGGCAAACACACACAGAGGGATGAGGATAAGAAGTTCAAGACCAAGCCAGCCTTGGCTACATGGCAAGTTTGAGACCAGTTTGGGAGATACAGGGAGACCTTGCTTCAGAAAAAAAAAAAAAGAACACAGAAATAACAACAAAAGCAAACCTTACCATGGGCCAAATCAAAATTCTAGAAACTACTCCAATGTGCCTGGCAGGAGCTAAGCTAAAGTATCCTGGACCCTTAGGCTCCCTTCCTCCCACTTGGCTTTGAGGGTTTCTCTGTTAAGCTGCCTCTTGCTCCATAAACCAGCCTCTGTGTGTGTGTGTGTGTGTGTGTGTGTGTGTGTGTCCGGAAGGGGAGAAGGCTGGGGGAGGGGAGGAAGAGCCGTTTGTCCAGATAGACCTCCAGAAAGCTTTTAAGGGCCTGCAGTTGAATGAGTAAATATTTTCCCTTTCAGATGAAAGGTGCAATCACCCTCCGTTTTTTAATTACTTTAATTAGAAAAGATTGCCTTAATCTTTCACTTATCTGTACTATTGTGGGAACTGCCAGAAAACGAAGTGCAAGGAAAACAGGTGGAGTTTGACCTTTGCTCTAGGCATCTTGAATTTCTTCTCCACTGGTAATTAAGAAGAATCGGGGGAAGTTCCTTGTAGAATCTAGGAAACTAAAACAGGCACAGAATGGTAGATACTGGGGCACGCTTGCTCACAGGCACACTCTCTAACACACACCACACACACACAGGCACCCTCTCCTACCCACCTGTGTGTATGAATGGAAGGAAAGGGGGCCCTAATATAGCAAAACCATTCTGTTTCAACTTTGAGAGCAACATTCCTGTTTCCAGCCTGATATGGTTTAATGAGTTTCCCAGGGTGGCCTAAAATGATTAATTAAGCAGACAACTCCCCAACCCCCTCCCCAAACAACGGAAACCATAACGGTTTGTTTGGGGAGAGAGCAACAGCCCCCCCACCCGCCACCCCACTCTAGGAGCCGTTGAGGACGTGGTGTAAGAACCGGGAGCCCCAGATAAGGACGATACCAACGGCTGGTAACGGCCACCAAGGCTCCTCCTGCCCAAGCTCTGGCTGGAAGGTCTGGCTGGGTCTGGCTTCTGCCTTCCCTGTGTCTCACACTGCTCTGGCCCAAGAGTATCCTTGGCAAGATGGAGGGACAGGCAAGTTCTGGCCTCCCTCCCTCTCAGAGGCCCTACCTGTGGCTGTTGACTGGGAACCTTTCCTGGACTCATTGGTGGACACTGGGTAGGGATTTTGGCATTCACCTGCATGCTCAGACCCACAGCATGGAACGTGAAAGGAAGGGATAGCAGAAAGGATAGGATATTCTTTCCATGTGCTAGGGCCTTCAGGGCCCAGAATTAACTATTCTTTGTTACAGCAAAGGCCTGAAGTACTCCTTCCTGGTAGTGGAGGTGGAAGGGGGTGCGAGGGGCGATGGGCAGTGGTATAAAGACAGGCCTATTGTGGGATCCCAATGGCTTAGTCTAGGAGCCATCCTAGAATCCAGGTGATTCTGTGTTCAAGGAAGCTTGCTCCCAGGGTGCCTGTTTTCCAGAGAAAGCTCAGTGTTCTGCCTCTGTACTCTGTACAGCTCCCAGAACTCTACAGATGTCTCCTGCAAGGTGCCCCAAGGTTTCGGCTGGGGTCCTGAAGACCACTCCTCTTTCACCCCTCTTTCCATAAAGGCTTGGATTGCCTTTCCAGACAATTGTGCCTCCCAGAACCTGGGACAAGACCAAGAACACCCAGCTGGAGGCTGCTTGCAGACTGTCCAGGGCTCTGTAAGCCAGCCTGTAGAAGGCCACAGGAGCAATGCAAGCACAGGCACACCAGCCTAGAGGGATGGGAGGAGGTGAAGGTGAGGAGTAGGAGGAGTCACTAGCAATGTTTTCCTTTCTGAAGACTCCAGGTGCTTGGGCGGGGTTTCCAGCCTGCTGTTTATGCAATGGTCTGTCTCTGCCTGGGCCTTCCTCTACAGGTGTCTGTCTGTGCACAAGTTCCATCTGTGTGTCTGATCACGCCTGCAGGAATCTGACCCTGTGTTCATACCTATCCCTCTGAGAAAAATGGCTTCGGCCTCTGCTTTGTGTGAGCATTCCCACCTCAAAACAGTCACTAAAATAAACTTGCTGCAAACACTTTAATAACTCTTTTTTCCTTTCTGTCCCTGGCACAAGCACTAACACCAGCAGGTCTCCATGGTCAATTTGGGAAGCTTGGGAAAATATTGCTTGTAATTAAAAGTCTAGAAGGGCCTCAATTAAGGCAGTGTTAGGCCTGCCAGGCCTGGTCTCAAATCCCACTCGGCAGCATTCCTGTCCTGGCTGGAAAAGGCCTTTGATTTGCACCAAATGTTCAGTGGCCACGCTGGACTGGGCCCTGGCTCTGGCTGCCTTTGCCAGCTGCCCAGGGCACTGGCCAGCCTGGACTCAAAGACCCAGCGGAGCCTTGGACTTGGTCAACACAGGCCCCAGTCACTGAGGCTCTTGTGCTCTTCCTTCCACCATGGTCCTGAACTCCTCTTTCTGAGGGGGCAGGCCTCTCCATCTTCAAGACAGATGCTGGCTCAGTCCACTTCCGGCATCCTTCCTGGCCAAAAGTCAGGTCTACTGAGGATAAGATGGGGCAGATGCTGCAGGAGGAGAGGACTGAGGGCACAACATCCAGTTCCCCTTCTTACCCTCACAGGCCGTATTCATCCGAACAGAGGCCTGCCCAGAACTATAGCCACAGCCACCCCAGGAAATGTAGCAAGCACGTTCCAGCCTGGAGCAAAAAGGCCTGGCTTGGGGTGGGGTGGGGGCTAGGGGGACAGGATAGAGAGAGACAGGGACTACACAGACCTCTGTTCAGTTGTCCTCTGTGGGCTCGTCTACTACACCAGGCCCAGGGTTGCCTACTCTTTCCTCCCGTTCATGAGGGGGAGGTAGCTGAGGCTAGAAACCCCCCTAGGGAGCGAAGGCTGGGGGTGCTGCGGTGGATGGGGAGACGCTCTGAGTCAGCTCTCAAGCAGGCAGTGCTCTCCCTCCCAGGGCAAGTACACACGAGCGTACAGCCATAGCACCCGTTTGCACATTTGGGCAAGCACAGGCACACTGACTGCCTGCAACAAGCGTGTACGCATACACACTGGGTCCACATTCAGTGTCCCAGGTCCAGTCCCTCCCCACACCCACTCTTCTGCCAACTTATAGTGATACCACTCACAATCTCAAATAAGCTACAATAAGACACCCTGCCACCAAGGTTCCAGGGTCTCTCCAGGACCACACTGCCTTTTGTAGTTCTCTGTCCTGGGCCACCTCTAGCAGGCCAAACTGCAGACCAAGGTTGGTCCCTGACCCTCAGGAGAGCAGCCTCTGTATCCACCCGTCCCAGTGGACTTCTGTGGATAGCTGAGGGAGAGCCTGGTCCCAGCAGCCCAGGAGTGGCAGGGAAGGGTTACGGGCCAACTAGAAAAACAATTACTAACTGGAAAGGCAGCGCATTCCAGCCTTGCTTAGCTGGGCCGCCAGGGCCGTGGGTGGTTCTTGGATTATGCATTTCCTTGAAAACAAAAAGGAGAGTTCAGGGCAGTTCAGCTGTGCCCTGAGTCTCACTCTGAGCCTTTGTCTCCAGCTCCCCTTGGAGCCCCTCGTGCCTGCACACACGCATGCACATCCCCCTGGCCTGGTCAGAATCTGCTGGGATAGTGAGAACATTAGTGCCTCCAAAAGCTGAAGCAAAAGTAGGGGCAGGTCGGGAAGGAGCACTGGAGAAAGGCGAGCGGATGTGGGGCCCAGGGAACTCAGGCCTGGCCAGCTCCCTTCCACAGCTAGTCAGTGGAGCATTCTTTGTTCGTTCTCTCACCACAGCTATGTGGAGCCCCTACTCTGTCCCAGGCACTGTGCCAGGCTCAGAGCCTACCCTTGAGGGGTTCACTGTCAGGGAGACCTGATCTCCATTCTTTCCCCTAGTTGCTGTCTTCTATCCATCTCTGGCCTCAAGGTTCCATACTTGATGTTCTGTAAAAATTTGGTCTTATGATACACTGATGATATTCATGTTAAGATGTGGTTGGCTGAAAGGAGTCTCTCTCTCTCTCTCTCTCTCTCTCTCTCTCTCTCTCTCTCTCTCTCTCTCTGGTCTCCTGTATCTCATGCTGGTCTCCAACTTGCTCTGTAGCCAAGGATAACCTTAACGTCCCTCCTAATCTTCCTGCCTCCACCTCTTGAGTGCTGGGATGATAGGCATGTGTCACTGTGCCTGGTAGAGACTCATTTCTTAACCAGGATGAGGACTGTGGAGCTTCTCTGTGTAAGCAAATGCACAACAGACAACTTGCAATAACACCAGTAGAATGGATGGCCTCTGACTGTGACCAGACATGCCCTTCTCCTTAGTGAACCCCCCAACCAAAGCCCTGTGAGTAGACAAGGAAGCACTATAGCCCATATCACAATGCAGAAGCTGAGGCTTGGAGAAGGATTCAAGGCTCAAGTCATTCTAGGGGTCACCTCCTCTCCAGGATCTCTCTCTCTCTCTCTCTCTCTCTCTCTCTTCTCTGCTCACTGCCTGATTGGCTTATTCCATCTTTCTTGTCTCAGTTTAAACACTGTCTGTCCATGAAACCCTGTGTCTGGGTTTCACCTGCCTCACAGCCCCCCTGTTCTTTCCCTTTAGGGACCCATTGATTGATTGTATTTATTGGTTGCCTGTCTTTGCCACTCAACTGAAAACACTGGAGGGAAGGGCTTTACTGCTTTGTGCCAAGCACACAGTAGGCACTCAATCAATATTTATGGATGCATAAAAGACTGAATGACTACAGAGCTAGAAGTCTTAAAGCTAAGCTCTTGGCATCCAGACTTCACTCAGGATATGACTTCTCTCCTCCATTCAACTTCCTCCATAACAGGGGTGAGGAGAGTCCTCAGAACCCAGGCTGGCTCTACCCTTTAAAGAACTAGAGGGCCAACGAGATGGCTCATCAGGTTTGGATGAGTGCTATGCAATCTGGAGTTCCATCTCCAGAACTCACATAAAGGTAGGAGAGAACCGACTCCACAAAGTTGTCCTCTGGCTTCCACATGCACACACATGCCATGACCTGTGTACCCACATATATATATGTACGCACACAACAAAAAATAACAAAAATCATGGCTATGCGGTATGTTATGAAGGGCCAGAAGGTATGCCAGAGCACTGAGCTAGATGGGACTTCGAAAGAAGGCTTGAGGGGCTGGTTGGTGTCTGCTGTTTAGACAAATCTGTTCCCTCCTCTGTCCCATGGACAGTCCCAAACACTGAGCACTCAGCACACTAGGCTTTTAGAAGGAGTGGAGGAGGTGGTGCTGGTGAAGCATGCTCAGGCCCATTGCAAAGTCTGACCCTCCCGAAGCTGGGGTGTCAGGAACAGCTCCACAGAGGCCAGGCCTGGCTGAGCAGGAGCTGGCTGGGACAGCTAGGCACGCACAGGGCACCACATGTGCAAAGGCACAGACACGAGCGTGCAGATACTTGGGGCAACAAAGTTCTGCTGGGCCTGGATCAGAGGGGCAGGGCAGGGCAGGAGCCAGAGAAGAGGCTGGAGGAGGAATGGGGCCAGTTCTACTCTACCGGCCTCAGAAGCCCAGGATTCATAGTGTAGGTAGCAGGAAAACTGCCAGGGCCTTGAGGAAAAGCCGGGGCAGTCTTGCGTTTTAGATGGCTCACTGCTGGGAAGGGACAGCAAAGGCTGCCAGGAAGTAGCACTGGACGAGTTAACCAGTGTGGTGGTATAGGCCTGTAATCCCAGCTACTCAGGAGGTAGAAGTAAGACAATCACAAATGCAAGGTCTCCCTGGCCTAAGAGTGAGTTCAAGGCCAGTCTGGTCAACTTAGTTGAGCTTCTATACCAAAAAAGTCAAGGTAGCTGGACCTGGTAGCTCATGCCTTTAATCTCAGCACTCGGGAGGTAGAGACAGGTGAATCTCAGTGGGTTTGAGACCAACCTAGTCTATATAAAGAGTGTTAGGTCAGTCAGGGCTACACAGTGAGACCTTGTCTCAAACAAACAAACAAAGAAGATAGGTATGTAAATGAATAATTAAGAGTTGGGGAGGGCCTAGTTGGTAAAGTGCTTACTGTATAAGAATGAGGACCTGAGTTCAAGCCCCAGCACCCATGTAAAAGCTGGGCATAGTAATCTAACCATGGTAGTGGCAGAGATGGGAGGATCTCTGGGACTCTGTGGTCAGCCAGAACAGCCAAATCAGTAAGTTCTAGTTCAGTAAGAGAGCTTGTTTCACAAATAAATAGGTAGATGGAGGAAAATGATTGAGGAAGACACTCACCTATACACACACATGCACACGCACGTGCAAGCATGCATCTGCAGAAACACACAGATCCAAATAAATTTTAAAAGTGGAAGAGGGCTAGAGACATAGTTCAGTGGTGGAACAATTGCCGAGCATGCATGAGGTCCTAAGTATTCCATTCATAGTATAAAAAAGAAGGGGAGGAGGGAGAGAGAGGGAGAAAGAGAGAGGAAGAAAGAGAGAGAGGAAGAAAGAAGGAAAGAAAGAAAGAAAGAAAGAAAGAAAGAAAGAAAGAAAGAAAGAAAGAAAGAGTGAGTCCTGGCAAATTGGGGACTGTGGGAAAATGAGAGACAAATGTGATAGACATTTAGGGAGAAGAAGCTTATGATGAACTGACTTGAGAGGAGAAGGCAAAGTCAATATCAAGGAGAGATCCAAGAATTCTGATCTGGTAATGGAGTGGTAAGTGGCAGTCAGGAATCCAAGGGAAGAAGAGGGTGTGTGTCCCATTGGCTGTTAGGAATGAGAATTGGATGAGAATAGTGCCAGGTTAGAACTTTTAAGTCTGGACCTACACATCAGTGCACTAGGGAGAAGAGAGAGTGGGGAGATAGAAGAGTGGGCAGAGCACAGAACGCACCCCTGGAAAATTCAACAGGATGCTTCAAGACCCCTCACTCTGCTGCTGTGGGGGAAGCACTTGGCCTTTCCTGTGAGCAGCGGGGAGCTTGCACCAAGCCTCAGAGTGGTTGTATTAGGATGAGTGTGTGGTGACCGGACTTGGGTGTTGAAAGTTAAGGTGTAGAGGTAAAACTAGAGGGCGATCCCAAATCTGAAGAGGCCTCCCTAGCCCAGGCCCAGCCTCGGAGACACATCGGGAGTTCTGGGAGCAAAGACTAGATGATAGCGCGGCCTCCCTTTGTCCTGGAGGCAGACCCCAGAACACTAACACAGCAGCCACATGCACAGCGCTGTCCCTTTCTGTGGGCTGCCATTCCAGGGCCTTCTAGTCTAAATCCGAGGCTGAGTTCCAGGCCCTTGTTTCTTCCCCTTGTAGGATCTCCAGGGACGAGTGCTCAGTGACAGGGAGAAGCGGCTCAGCTGGGATCATTTTCCCACTCCCCTTTCTCCCACTGGGGTGAGAGAATTATAAGTCCCTGCTCATTTTTCTCTGCATTTTTCAGGCCACATTGTAGCTTATGCGGCCAAAGTGGCCATGGCCCTTGGGAATCTGTCACCAACTTTTAGTCCCTTTCCTGAGGCACTCAATGGTGGTTGGAGTCCTTTGGAGCCCTGTTCGCTTCCCACAGTTCTCCGTCCCAGCCCCACTGCATCACCCCCCCCCCACCCCGTGTTTTACCAGTTTTCCTCATTTCATCCAGGTGTGAGGTCTGTCATCAGAATTCCCTGAAGAAGGAACAGGGGGTGGGGCTGCAAGGACTCTCTAGGGTGAGTGACATACCTCCTTTGAGTCTTCTAATGCCAGTTCTATGGCCACTGGCTAATTACTAATGACTTGCTCTATCTCATAGCCCTGTGCCAGCCAGCATCCCCTTTGTGACCTTGCCCGTCTGTTTCTGATGGACCTTTCCTTTGCCTCTCTCCTCAGACTGGTCAGTGAATGTGCACTTGAGGCATATAGAGACTCAGGCTTCTAACCTGGCTGAGGGACGGCCACAAGAGGCACAGGATACAGCGCCACCTAATGGGCCAACAGCCAACTGTGAGGTCTTGGGTCACTTGGGGGCCTAGAACAGAGAACCAGCCCTCGGCTTGAAGCATCAGCATGTTATTTGGTGGAGAAGTAGGGGCTCGGGGATCAATGGAGAAGAGCAAAACTCAGGTCAAAAGTGGGTTAACCACGGAAGTGGGGTGGCCAAGGACAATGCCAGGAGCCGGCTGAACCACAGTACTCCTTTCCAGGATAGAAATCTTTCACCTACCTTCATGCCGCTCACCCAGGACTTGGCCTTAGCCAACAAGGTGTGTGTGGGGGGAGGGGGGGATTGGAAGTGAGCCTTAAAAGGCCTAAACCAGAGGGGCAGGAGGAAGGGGAAAGTGGCTGGCTCCCTATCTACTCCCCTGGAGCAGCCCTCCCTTGGCCCAGGCCTCCACACGTGCCTCATCTCCTCCTCAAAGGCTCCAGGACAGACTTCAAAACCACAGTGCCACGCTCCCGACCCAATTGCTTCCTTCCACAACTGGAAGAGGAGCTCTTCACCAGAGTGAAGCCTGCCCACCGAGCTGACAACTGGGTCCCACGGGCTCTGAGAGCAAGGCTTCTGCCGGGGAAGAAGGATGCATGCAGTGACCAGGTGTGGGTCTGAATCCTGTGACCCCATGACACAACTTGGATCTTCCTGCTTTGGACTTCTGTAGGTTGAAGATTTGGGCTGTGAACTGTGGTTCTTCAACTCGGCTTTCAGAGTCCAGTCATCATATGGGGAGACCAAAACCATGGCTCCTCTGTACAGACAGACAGACAGACAGACACACACACACACACACACACACACACACAGAGCTACCCCTCCCTCTCCCACCTATGTAGAAGGCTCCTTCAGAAGAACCGCCACACCTCTCCTCCTGAGTCCGGCCAGCTCCCACAGGCCTCCTTTGCAGACTCTTCAAGGTGACCTCTGTCTGGAGATGAGGACAATGTGTCTGTTTTTCAAATATTTGAAGGCTGCTAAAGACCAACACATTTTTTAAAGTGTGTATAATTTGAGGGCAATTTGATCCATATGTTTCTGATTCCCCTGCACTTAAATCATCAAAATATTGATTTTTAAGAGCCATTTGATGTCGAAGGAACCTTTTTAATAAGCTTTTAAAGCTCTTTAAACCCAGAGCCTGGAGCCAGTGCCAGGGCCCCAGCTGTCCCAGGGCCCGAGCACGCCACACCCCCTCCCCCAGGTCATGGCCATTTGGACCTGAGTCTCCTCCAGTTCCTTCCATAGGCCCCACCTCTGCTTGACTGCCTAACCTTCTCTAGCACTGGCCAGGGGGCCAGTGACACCCTCCCTTTCTCTTCACAGATGTCTCTCAAGCTTTACTAATGCAACTTGGAGACACAAATCAAGAGGGGCAACCACAATATTTATTTACTCTAAAAGCTGCATAATATTTTATTGCAGAACATGCTATGATGGACCCGACCAACCCCACTGAGGGACATTTAGGCCATGTCCCATTATATATCTCCATGCATGTCTCTGGTTACGTACTTTCGATGTGTTTCTAGAAGGAAAAATACTGGGCAAAGAGGACACACACCTTTAAGTCCCACAAGTGGTCCACGTCATTTTTCTGAGAGATAGTATCAGTTTATGCTTCCATAGATCTTCCTGCTAAACCCTGTAGGCACTCAGCAGAGGTGTCCTTGCTCTCTCACAGGACTCCTTTGTGAGTTAGCCTGTGATTAGCCTTGTTTTCCTTTATGCTTTCCCTTCGACCTTCCTTCCCCGCCTCTCTCCACCACTCACGAGCCCCCCGCATTGACTAAAGATGAGTGCGGATGGATCCTTGTCTCCCAAGATTCTGCTTACCCACAAAAGGACATCCATGCCCCTTGAGAATTACCAAAAGTGTGCTGAGGTTCAGAAGATGAGGCCTCTGGATGAGCACTAACATTTAGAGATGACAGTGTCCGTGGGAATGTTGTGATCACGCACGTGGGTGAACCTGCTCTGGTGGGAAAGTCCTCTGACCACCAACCGTGAGGTTCAGGGTGAGAAGCTGACTGAGGTGCTGGGTAGAAAGCACTTTGAGAATCACAGTGATACCCCCCTCACACACACAGCACACATCCATTCCTTATGCCTTAGTCATGCTATGACATGTTCTGCCCTTACAGTTCATCATAGAAGGGACTACTTACAGCTCTACCACTATCAAAGTGTATGTCTGGATAGATTTGAACAGATATGTTCCATATGCTTGCGTGTGTGTACATGTGTATTTGTGTGTGTGTGTGTGTGTGTGCACATGCACTTAGAAATTAAGTTCCAGGAATACGAAGATTATATGGTGTGCGTCCCCTGAGTCTACAACAGTTCTTACGTAGGGCTAGGATAAAGCTTGCCAGTCAGTGAATGAATGAGTGAATAAACAACAAAGTTTAATGTGCCACCCATCGGGCTGGGTTAGACTGGATGCTGGGAGCTGTGCATTTGAAATGGGTCCCACATGACATGGATGGGTCTTGCTCCCTCCAGTACTGTGCTCATCACTGTACAGTGAAAGGGTCGAACTGGACAAATCACTTCTTTCTGGCTCTAGAGACAAGCTGGTGTCTTTCCCCTCACAGGGCCTCTTTCCCCTCGCCAGCTTGCTTAGTCCTTCCAGACGCAGAACTCAAGAGATCTCCAAAGCACCCAATCCATCTGTAGGGGGACCTTCTGCTCCCCTTCCTTGCAGGGCTGGGGCTGTTTTGTCAAAATTCTCCAAGAACAGAGGAAAAGCACAGTGGCTTTCGCTAAAACCCAGTGGGCAGGTCTCTGTGAGGACAAGGATTAAGTTTGTCTCTGTTGATCTCCCCTCTGGTCCAGGCTGTCCGGGAACTGGCTTCAGGTTCTCCAGGGTTGATCCTCCAGCATGTTTCCATTACCTCTGTATTACCCCAGCACCATGTTCAGCGTTCCCTCTGGAGTTAGCTTTGCAAAGCAGAATAGATCCAAAAGGAACGGAGCAGTAGGGGTCCAGGCTGATTCTAAGTGAATTGCTTCTTTCTTCTACAGTTCAGCACGGGAAATAGAAGCGACCTCTCTAACTCCCAGGATGGGCACCCCTGCCAGAGCCTCACACCAGACCTGCAAGATCTTTCCTAACAGTGAAGAGGGGGCAATCTCCGTGGGCCCAGCTTCCCTTCCTGCCAGCCCTGGAGACTGTCAGGCTCTGACAAGCTGATGGTGATGAGTGTGTGGATTGACTCTTAGAGGATTATCTGGATTTAGAAGAGTCACTTAGGGGTCAACAAGTCTGGGAGGACCAAACCTAATTCCTTACAGCACGGCAAGGAGACTCGTCTCTGAGTGAGTGACCTGTTCTTTCTTCAAGCTGTTTGCCTGCCCGGAGAAAGACATGCGATGCCTCTCAACAGAGTCTTATTCTGTACCTCAAGAAGTATCCTATAGGCTCCAGTGCACCATTTCTTTTAAACACCACAGTAACAAGAATGCAAATCTTATGTAGAGAGTGGATGATGCTTTCATGAAATTTATGTGCTATTTTTCACAAGTTAAAAAAAAAATTCTCATGTTCCAAAACAGAAGACTAATGTTTCCATGTTCAGATAGAACAGTCCTTTATTTTAAAATAGCAAGCACTGGTATTCATCACCAACTGGAGGTTTGAAGTTGTTCAGAGATTGCTTAGGGGATATTGGTAATAAGAATGACCTGTAGGTTGAACCATATTTTATATATATATATATATAATCTGCTTCTAACAGGGCAGACTCTAGCATCAGAGAGGCTTGTCCTAGAACTAGAGTAGGCTTGATATCAACTCATAAAGAGCTCCAGGACTCCCAAAAGGAGTTGATCTTACTGTGCTAAAATCAAGGGGGTACTTTGGACCACAAAGAGTCAAGCACTTCTGAAAGTTCCACTAATCTTGACTAGGGAATTCCACTTGTTCTTTCTCCACTGCCTGAAGCACAGGAAGTAGAGGGGACAGAGGACAGTGAGCAAGCAGCGATGTCTTGTGGTGTAGCCAACCATGTCAGCAAAAGACACATACCAATCATCAGAGCAGTAGCCTGGGGCTTGCCGTGTAGGAAACACAAAGTTGAATGGCTTTTTTTGATGGTCTCCAACAAAGAATGTCTTCAGCAAATCTGAACATAAACATGCAAATAAAAACAAAAACAAGAGAGCAGGGTCATGTTCCATCACAGAGGATAACTGTATGGAACCCAGTAGACATGTGTAGCTGGGTTTCAGGGTCTTGACGCCTGTCCATGCCCCAACCTTTGCTGTTTTGCCAGGATGATGTTGTTGGCAGGTGAGGTGTGTACCAGGGTTCCGTTAACTTCAGTCTGCTGGGCTATCCTGGCTCAGATCCTCCTCTGTAAATACAGCTCTCTGGCCTCCAGTGAGGCCTGCTTTCTTCAGGACTGCATGTCACTGCTTCACAGCATGGTGGCAGAGCTCGCTGTGAGCTGGACGGTATATGGTTCACAATTCATAAAATGCTGAAAATCTGGCCCTTTGTAGAAAAAAATTTAACTAACTCCTGGACTAAAGCACTTCTAGATGGACAGTCTACAAAGACAGCACTGAAATTCCAGACAGTTCTTGGTGGAGCTGTGCTGTTTGTGGGCTATGTGTAAGACTCATGTTGTAGGGCTGAGAAGATAGCTCAGTCAGTAAAGTGCCTGTTGTACAAGGATGAGGCCCTGAGTTCAGATCTCCAGGACACATGTAAAAAGCCAGGCATGGAGGGGCTGGAGATATGGTTCAGTGGTTAAGAGCACTGGCTGCTCATGCAGAGAACCCAGGTTTGGTTCCTAGCATTCACATGGCAGCAAACAACCGTCCTGAACTCCACTTCCAGGGGATCCAAAACCCTCTTCTGACCTCCAAGGGCATCACATGATACGTGTGCACTTATATATATATGCAGGTAATACACTGATACACATAAAATAAAAATAATAAATAAAATATGTTAAAATAATAAGAAATAGAATCATTTTAAAAAGCCAGGTATGGGCTGGGCATGATGGCACACACCTTTAATCCCAGCACTCAGGAGGCAGAGGCAGGTAGATCTCTGAGTTCAAGGCCATTCTGGTCTACATAGTGAGTCCAGCCAAACCAGGACTATATAGTGATATAGTGAGACCCTATCTCAAAAAAAAAAAAAAAAAAGTCAAGCCCTGGGTGGGCAGGTGGAGGTGAAAAAGGAAGATCCCCAAAGCTCATTGGTCAGCCAGCCTAGCTGAATCCAGGAGTTTGAGGTCCAGTGATAAAGGTGGAGAGATCAAGGAGAACCCTTGATATCTATCTCTAGACTCCACATGCACAAGTACATACACTGTATGCTACATTCTCACAACACATACACACATACAAAGAAAGGGATGGGGGAAGGAGGAAGCAGGAAAATGGAACCATGTAACGAGAACCCTATAGAGCAGGCATTCAGCCTGGAGGAGTGGGCTAGGGTGGAGCTGCTGTGCAGTAGATATCCACAGTATGTAGTTTCTTTCCCTCTTGGCAATCTCCACTTCAGTCTTCAGCAACGAGGGTATTTGCACATTTACCCCCAGAACCAGCTTTTAGGAGCACAACATCAGGATGGAGAAAAACTCAAGCCTGTAACATCGTCAGATGGTGATCCTCAACCAAAGTGCATCTTCCGAAGACCACCAGTTTAGCAAGACCTTTATTTTGTCAATCCTTATGACGAGCTTTTAGCACAGACTTTTATTTAGTGCTCATCTGCTGACAATTCTGTGACTGTTCCTCCTCCCATAGACAAATACAGTTTGTGACAAACAGAAGAAGCCAGATGTGGTGACACACACAAGTATTCCTAGCATTTAGGAAGATTCTCAAGAGTTGGAAGCCAGCCTGGGCTACATAGTGAAGCTGTCCCTCAAAAAAAAAAAAAATGGTAAACAGACAAAAAACAGAAGAAAATAAGGCTGACATCAGATGAATCACATCAGAGCTGTGGAAAGCCCTTGTTCAACGGAAGAAGGCTGCTGTGGTAGACATAGAATGACTCTTACTGCTACGCTGCAGCAAGGGAAAGATTAAACCCACAGCTTATCCCTTCTTCCTCCTGCCCCTCCTCTACACCATTCTCCCCTCTCTTCTTCCCTCTCCTCTTCCTTTGTAATACTGGAATAAATTCAAGGCTTCCCACAGACCAGGCAAGGACTCTACCACTGAGTACGCCCTTAGCTCGAATATTCTCATATAGCATGGCTTTAGGGGAGAACAGGTGTTCACTTCATTCCTATGTGGTGGGTCCAGAGTTCTTATGGAAGGACAGCAAACACGGTTCTGGGTACTAAGACTAGTCCTCTCCTCCTTCTCCTCCATCTCCTCCTCCCCTCCTCTTCCCTTCCCGTTCCTCCTCCTCCTCTTCCTCTTCCTCCTCTTCTCATGACCTCATGTACTAGGCAAACACTCTACCACTGAGTTATAGCTCAACCCTCTTTTGACTTTTTAATTTTGAGATAGTCTTACTAAATTCCCCAGGCTGGTTTGAAGCTCACTTTATGGACCGACAAACCTTGAACTTGTGATTCTTCTGCCTCAACCTCCACAAGTATCTGGGATTGTGGTCTGCTTGAAACCATCAGGCCTAGCTTGAAACTTTTCTGCATTGTTTTGTTTTGTGAGACAGGGGCTCACTATGTACCTCTGGCTGGTTTGTAATTCATTATATAGACCAGGCTAAGCCTTGACTTGGATCAGTTGTCTTGCCTCTGCCTCCTGAGTACTGAGATTATAGGCATACCCTACTGTACCATTGAGACCGGTCACTTCTCAAGGCAAGGGCTGATATATGAGAAGCAAAGTTCCAGGCATAAAAAGCAATTCTCATAGTCACAGGGCAGTCTGCCATTGTGGCTGCCTAACTGATGGGCCTTGCTGTATGCCTCGTCCCTCACCATCTATACAGTGACAACAGCTGTCACTCGCTGGGCACAGCCCTGTAGGTAACTGATCTCTGTGTACCCCTGTCCCAGACACCGTTCACTCTTCCTGTCATTTCAGTCTCACAACACCCCAGTGCATTGGCATTGTTCTTTCCATTAGACAAAAGTGGGAATTGATGCATCTGCCCAAGATGTGGTAACTAGAAAGGGCCAGAACCACGAACCACGCTTCCCTTGCTCTGGCACCCCACTGCCTCCTCCCGAGTAGGGCCCTTGCTCCTAGGCACCCCCCTTCAGCTTGACCTCCAAGGGGCAGAGTGGTATGTCCCTAGCATTCCCATGCCCAGAAGCTATACCCCTTCACAGAGGCCTCTTCCTTATAGGAGGTGGCAGTTAGAACATAAAGCCATGTAGAAGACCAATCCCAGGAAGGAAACACAAATGAAGACCAAGTCACAGTGACACTGTCTCACACCCACTACACAGAGTGGCTAAATTAAAAGCACTGATAATACCAAATGATCACAAGAACCTGGAGCAACTGGAGCTCTTATTTACTGGGAGCAGACATTAGTATAACTGCTTTGGAAACTGCATTACGGAGATGACGAATGGAAACCACAGGGCTTTAGAGTCAGGCAGATACCAGCTCTGCCATTGTCTTCCTGTAGGACATTGGGCATTTATTCAACCTTTCCTTTGTCTTCAAGCAAAATTATGGCACCCACCCATGTCAGATCCCTTCTCACTCCTGCTTCTCCATGAGGTTGAGCTTCCCTGTGTGTTCAGAGAACATGGTAGGCGACCCTTAGAAACAGTGAAGATGAGAGAACAGCCCAAGGAAGAATACCGACGTTGGTATGAGGGCTATAAAGAATTTTATGATAGGGCTCCCAGAAAGGTATTTGCCCTTAAATCTGTTTAATTTTATGTATATGAGTGTTTTGCCTACATGCATGTAAATGTACTTCATGCATACAAAGGCCACCCAGGCAAGAAGAGGGCATTGGATCCTCTGGAACTGGAGCTATGGACAGTCATTATCACCATGTGGCTATTGGGAACTGAACCCAGGTCCTCTGCAAGAGCAGCCAGTGCTCTTAACTGCTGAGCCATCGCTCCAGCCCCCAGGTAATTTTCCCCCCTTGGAAAAAAAAAACAAAAACAAAAAATGTTTTGCTGGCAGGAACATCTTCCCGTCCCCCTTCTCTCAGCTTAGAACTTAGATACGATGCCTGGAAGGGATGCGGCCACTGGTGATCATAAGAACAGAGCTAAAGATGATAGAGAAGGGAGGTGGGGGAGTCTGAATTGTTAATGGCACTTAGGAACAGATGAACCCAACCAGACCACCTATGTCCAGGCTTCTCATGAAGTAAGACAACCGCTCTTATTTGTTCAGAGTTTAAGTAACCAAAGGCAATTCCCAACTTCCAAGCATGGCAGCCCCAAATGCCTATTTCTTCTCGACAGGAGCACAGTCTGGTACAGCTATAAAACCAAAAGCAAGCAGGCAGACAAAATGAGGAACCCAAACCAGAAAAATTAAGAACCAGAATTAGCACAGTGGTTTAAATAATAAAGAAATGCGTTGTGGGAAGTAACAAGAAGTCAAGAGACAGACCCTTCTCCTTCCAGGGCCCGCCTGGACGGCTGCTCTCAGTATCAACAGGTACTCTGTAATTCTCCACGGTCAGCTTTGTCTTTATTCTGGCTTTGTGAAGAGGCACAGGATGGCTCCAGTGGTACCAAGCACAGCAGCTGACAAAGGGAAAGAGAATCTGTGGTTCTCATGTTTTGTTTCTATTAGGAACAAAAAGCTCTTTCCACTATCCCCCATCTAAATTCCATTTATCTCCACAGGCCAAAGGGGCCTCTTCTTAACCCAGCCACAGAGTGATCACCATCAATGATGAACAGCAGTTAGGAAACTAAGCAGGACCAGGGCAGGCAGGCAGGGAGGGAGACAGGCCTCCTTCCCAAAGAAACCACACAGGCCCCATGCTAGAAAGCAGAAAAAGGCAGGCCCCCTTGGACAGAAGGCAGAGATGGGCAGAAGATGAAGACCATCCTCAGTGTTGCTCAGAGTAGCAGCTACAGAAGCCTGAAGATCATGGGGAGTTTAATCTTAAAGGGAGTTTTCTGTTCCTATGGCCCATGGGTCTCTGCTTCTGAGATGAGTAGCTCTACCAGAACGAGGTCAGAGAGGAGGGGACAACTGACCATGCCTGTGAGATCTTCTGAAGACAGGGCTAGCTTAAGGTAAGAAAGCTGCCTGGATCATTCTATACTCTACACTTGCAACAATAATACACGTTGATATGGTGTTTCCTGTTTGCAAGGCTTTTTGGACACATACATGTCCAGTCTATGGAGAAGTCCCCCAAATGGTGTAAGGATCAGACAGCACAAGACAAAAGCATTTGCTTCAGAAAAGTCAGGGCTTGTGGAACCCAGCCTAGACCATCAGTTGCCAATTTGGCCTCAGTATAAGTGACATTTGGGCAATTATTGAAATTTGCTCTGCCTTCCCCCAAGGTTTGCTGGTCAGGTTCCCTTTGTTCCTGAGCCTCCCCATCCCCACCCCACCTTGTCTGGACAGTGAGGTGTTCAGAGAACACCCCTCTGGAGCTACTGGGACAACTGGGGAGCCCTGGGAAGCCCAGTTCTCTAGGTGTTTCAGAGAGCTCTGAAGGTCACCTCAGCTGAGCCTCCAGGTAGCTTAGAGAGGGCAGACTCTGTCCCAATCTTCAGACTACACCTGAAGAAGACTGAGCCCCTGAATAAGCTGCCTCCCAGTGCGTGGCCCCCGCCTTCCAGTGCCGGTGTCCGTCCGTCCGTCCGTTCCCCACCTCCGCCCCCGCCTCCCAGTGCCTGGACACCGCCCCCCTCGCAGGGTGGAAGTCCAGGCTGTGGCCCGGGCCAGGCGCCTCCCCCGCTCCCTCAAGGCTGGCGGCGGCTAATGGCTTTCCCCACAAGCTGGTTCATTAAAGATTTGTTCTGTCGAGTTGCAATCAAAATAAACAGACGACCTGAAAGCCAGGGAACTGAAAACCAATTAAGAGGGAATAGAGATGGAAGGAGGGCGGGGGCAGGGGAAAAAGAGGCCTGGGCCTTCCAAAGACTCAGTTCCCATGGCAGCCAGCTTCCAAAATAGTCTGGGAATGAAAACTAATGAAAACCACAGGGGAGAGCAAAGCAGTCCTGGCAGGAGAGTCCCGACCTCTGGATTGGCTAAATCCCCCTGCACATGGCTCCCAGAGGGCACCTGGTGACCTGGTGACCTGCCCAACCCCACCTATTCTTCTCTTCCAAGGTTTGTGAATGGTGTAGTCCTTCTGAGGGACCCTCCGCCAAGGGGCGAATGTAAAGGAGCCACACGCAACCCCCTCCTCCTGGGTGGGCAGGAGAGATGGGGAGGGACGTGAGGAAGAATAGGCAGGTCTAGCGGTGTGGCCCCTAAAAGGGGCAGTTGGGATACCATGAGGCCTGTAACAGGAAAGGTGATGGTTTAGTAGCAGCCGACCTCCTAGAGGAAGTGACGTTCAAACTGAGAAGAGAGGACTGAGTAGGGGCTGACCCAGAGAGACAGAGGAATGCCAGGGGAGGCCCGGGGGCATCACAGGCCCCAGGAGAGTGGCAAAGCAGGGGAGTAGAGAGAAAACCAAGGAGTTCAAAGTCAAGCATGGTGGTGTTCGCCTGTAATCCCAGCCAGGGGATCTTGTGTTCTGGGCCAGTCTGGGCTACATAGTGACATAGCCTGCTGAAAAACAAAAAACAAAAAACAAAACCCAAACAAACAAAAGAAGAAATCCCAAACAGGGCTAACAAAGATTGAACTCTGTGCCAAGCTCGATGCTTTCTTTGCTCTGAACTTGGAGAGCCAGACCTCCAGCAAGCTCAGACTCAGAGATGTACAGGCTGGGGAGCCAGGAGCCCTGCACTGCCTAAACTGACCTGTGGACCAAACAACCAACCATTTTTCTTTTATGCTCTGAGACAGACTTTCTAGGGAGCCCCAGTTCCCCACCCCTTCCCTTGCCCTAGTGATAAGGAACCCCAGCTTGACAGTTTCTAGCAGCTTCCTCTCTGAGGAACATGGCCAGCTAACCATCTCCAGACCCCCTTCTGCTCTGCCTTCTGTTTCATTGTGCAACAACAGGAAAGCTAAGATCCTATTAAATTCACTTACAGATGCCAAAAGGAAGTTAGCCTTTTCACACCCCTCCCCCATGGGCCTTCTGAGCCACAGAGTTGAGAGCACTTTAAGGTGGGGTCACTCGTGCTTGTAATCTTAGCACTTGGGAGGCAGAGTCAGGAGGATCACTAAGAGTTTAAGGCCAGCCTGGGCTATATAGTGAGTTCAAGGCCAATGTGGAGTGAGATCCAATCTCAAAAAAAAAAGCACTGAGCACATTACCCACCCACAGATCAGCCTCTCTTCCAGGACCTGCTCCAGAGGGACCTAGAGGCCCATCCCCTGATAGAAAGCAGCAGGGTTCCACTACAGTGAGTTGATGTGAGGGCTGCGCTGCTCAGCTGTCCAGAGCTGGCTCTCAGGCACTGATTTCCCACCAGTCTATTCTTCCCAGGAGCCTAGTTCATGCCTAGCCAGAGCCTACTAATACTGAGGATGCCCTGAGAAGGCAAAAGCACAGCTATTACCCCCAAATTCAGTGTCCTCTAGAGTCAGTGAGCAGAACAAAGGGATCATGTGCCAAAACACCCTGGACCTGGACACCCAGAAACAAGCAGGGGACTGTCCTGTCTCGTGGAGCAGAACTGCAGTAGGGTTTCAATTTTATTTATTTATTTACTCAGTGTGTATGTGAGTGAGTGAGTGAGCGTGTATGTGTGAGTGTGTGTGTGTGTGTGTGTGTGTGTGCGCGTGTGTGGCGTGATGACATGGTTGGCTTGTAGAGAGGTAAGAGGACAGCTTGCAGGAAGAAAACAACTTGTTCTCTCCTTCCATGTAGGTCCTAGGGATGGAATGGAATAGAAGTCAGCATTTTGGTGGCTAGCATCTTTACCTGCTGACTCATGTAGCTGGCCCTAGATTTCTGTGGTCAGATTCCCTGGGTGTCCATCCTAACCCCACCATCTGGGACTTCACCCTAGTGCCCTCTTGTCTGGTCCTCAGTTTCCTCCACAGTAAGTAGATATAACAACACCTGCCCCATCAGGTTTATCTACAACCAGAACAAACTGGACACCTACCACTACTTCCTCCTCAGTCCCCAGCTTCTTCGTCTGTAAGATTCACTAATGGCTATCCTGGGTTAAGTATGCAACACACCGGAAAACTGGATTACAGGTATGAGCCATCATGCCCAACTCAGAAACTGAGAATATTAATTCCTCTCCTGTGCCCCTCTTACAGCTGCAAGAATGTAGCTCACACACACGGGTCACTCACCTGGAGCCACTTGGTTTGGAAGCACCTGGACTTGGAACTTACTGCAAGGTCCTTTCTCCTATCTCTGTACCCAGTCACCAGCAGGACGACTTTCAGCCCTCCAGGCCTGTCTAGGGCCAGTATGCGGAAACTTCTGGGACCTGAATGTAGCAAAATGCTGGGGCCATTCTGGGGTACCCTCCCCTCCTGGGGTAGGAGAGTAAAGAAACGTGACCAACTACAGCCAGCATCACTGGGACCAAGGCCACCTGGAATGAATGGTGAACAAAGGCAGGAGAAGGGGACTCTCAGCTCTGAATTTGAGTATAAACTTGGACACTTCCTGTCCTCTCTGGCTCTTGCCAGAGAAGAACACTTTTCCTGTCTCACAGGCTGTAGGAGATTCCAACAATGACTGGTGCATGTTGGAAACGGCAAACTTTATCATTAGTAATTAACATACTGATTATTTGTTTGTGTTTCTAAGCAGCAATTTGCTGAGCAGGTTAAACCTCTTCTCTCTCCTCACTCCTGGCCTGAGCTGTTGATATGAATCTTGCTGTTAACAGACCTAGAAGTGAATCTATGCCCAGTTTGGTCAAAGCAGCCCACACCCTGCCTAGTGAGCTGAGTGTTGATGTTTACCTCACGCAGGGTGTGGGCCCTGGACTAGCCAAGCAAAGGGAAGCCAGTGTGGCAGGCAGGTTTGTCCTCCTCCAACTCGTAAATGAATAAATCAACACATCAGGGTCACAAGACACATTGTGTGCCAGGCATGCGCGGGCCTTCACTAACTACAACTCTCTAGCCTCACAAGGCAGCCCTGTGAAAGACTTTTGATTTCCCTCCCTCTGTTTCTCCCTTCCTTCCTTCCTTCCTTCCCTTCTCCCTCCCTCCCTCCTCTCTCTCCCTCCCTCCTCCTCCTCCACCCCCCCCACCCTCCCCCCACCCCGTCTTCTCTCCTTCTTCCTCTTTTTCCCAACGTTGATCCCAGAGCAGTGGCAGGAGAGGGAGTCGTGCCTGTCTAGGATAGGAGAGAATGGTCCTGGGAGGTCAGTAGCATGACCCAGCCATCTGAGAGGGTGGGGTGTGATGGGGGGGGGGGGGAGTTCACAGAATAGCAAGAAGGAGACTATTAGGCAAGCACAGAGACACTGGGCTCAGAGAGAGGTAGTGGCCGGAGATTCAGGGTATTACCCTGAGTGGGCAGGTTCTTCCAAGAAGGAATAGTTCCTACCATTTGCCTCTACACACTGCAGAAACTAAGTGATGAGGATTGGGCACACAAGTCTGCAGCCAAGAAGTGGCAAATCGAAAAGGAGTCACTGGGAGATGGAGGCTCCTCTCCATACCCCTGGAAAGTGCCACTACAAACACAACTAAGGAAGTAAGTGCAGGTGATGAAAGAGCTCAGAGAAGCACAGAAGCAGACCTGGCGCCAGAGGAGCTGGATTCCGACAAACGAGAAGCTCAAACCCTGGAGGCCAGCAGGAATCATGTCAATTTGGGAGGTCGGGGATAGGAGGCTCAGAAGTCCAAAGTCATCCTTGACTACATAGTGAGTTTGAAGCTAGCCTAGGCTACATGAAAGCCTGTCTTAAAGGGAAAAAGATGAGTCTCTTGGGGTGGGGGGTTCCCTTCCTTTAAGGGAGAGAAAGATCTCCTTCACATGTCCATCAAAGAAAAAGGATACACTCTTTCCATGAGAGCCTCACGCTCCCGCAAGGAACACAAACTCCCCAGCTCTGTTCTTGTACTAAGCAGGGAATGGGCATCCATCTAGGGACCTGGGCAATTGTGGACACTTTCATTTGTGCCCAGCCTGAATGTACCTGCGTCTGAGAGCAGAAGACAGAACTGCCACTGAGTGTACAAAGCAGATCTGCCTGGAGGGGCACTAACTGACTCCTGTCCTCATGCTCAATTGATAGGCCCATGGATTGCTTCTGTCTGGGCAGAATGTGCCTTCCTGCAGGACTGTGGATAATAGTCATCCCATGAAACTGTCAGCTGTGATGATCTGGACAACCTAAGGGCAGGCCCCAGTGAATTACTGCTCTTCACAGCATTTGGAGACAGGCAGCTTTATTACTTTCAAACAGATACTGTAATGGGGACCAGGTGTGACCAGGAGAGGTTTCTGGGAAAACTGCCTCAAAGACTAGCTAAGAATGAGCTGTAAAGGTAAACAGTTGTGGGTCTGTGAATGGGTGTGCTTCTCCTGGGGTTTTAAATGTCTTTGAACATCTCTCCCAACAGCATCTTCTTGCTTTTTAAAAAGTACTTTCACACACACACACACACACACACACACACACACACACACACACTCCCAACAGCATCTTCTTGCTTTTTAAAAAGTACTTACACACACACACACACACACACACACACGCACGCACACACACACACAAAAAGGTTGGGGAAGCAAAGGCTGAATTTTCTGCCAGGTCTATCCAAATTGTAATAAGACTGAAAATGACAACTTCCTCACAAAGATGCCTGCCTGACTCAGCAGCCTGTGTGGAACGAAGTTTGCGCTTCTCAATGAGAAGAACTTAGCCATAATTTTCACATGGAGACAGCCATGATCCAAGCCCTAAGTCTCGCACTCAAAAAACACTCAATGAGAAGCTAAGGAGATAGCTCAGTGAGTAGAGTGCTTACTGTGCAAGCATGAGGACCCAAGTTTGGATCTCTGGCACCCAAATAAAAGCTGGGCAAAGTGGAAGCGCATCTAGAACCCCAGCATTGGCAGGGTGGAGACAGGAGGGTCCTTGGAGTTTGCTGGCTTGCCAGTCTGTGCAATCGGTGAGCTCTAAGTTCAGTGAGAGACCCTGTCTCAAAAAACAAGACAGAGACGGGCGTGGTGGTACACACGTTATTCCCAGCACTTGGGAGGCAGAGCCAGGCGGATCTGTGAGATTGAGGCCCGCCTGGTGTACACTGCAAGTCCCAGACTAGCTGGGGCAACAAACAAACAAACCCAGAGATACAGAGCAGTAGACATGAAAGTCAACCTTTAGCCCCCCACTCATGTCTCCACCTATAAGTACATACGCAAACACACACACACACACACACACACACACACACACACTCAATGAAGAGTAAAATACTAATGAAGTTAAAATACTACAGAAAGAGTGACTAATTCAACTCAGTCAATAATGATTACTTTGTACTTGACTCCATTGGGGATGCTAGAACAAAGAAATTATGGCCTGTGTCCTCCAAGAATATCAATCTTGTAGATTTCAAATCATGAGATAGGATTTGCAGCCTACCAATGTGAAGGTTATGCCACAGGATAAACAACATTCCACAGAGGTACAAAAAAAGGGATTCCTTCCATCCAGAGAACCACAAAGCCTCCCCAAAGACTATCTCCTCCACTTGAATACATATCTCCAGATGCATCCAATAGAAAATTCTCACAAATGAGAAGACACACATTAAGGCATTCAGTCCAAAATGTCCAAAACTTAGAAATTATCTAAATGCTTGTGAATAGACAAAGAGATAAATAAATAAAGTATATTCATCTGATGAAATATTATTGTCATGGTATGAGTGTAGTTTGTTTCCCCAGTGTTCAAATGTTGAAAGATTGGCCCCCAGAATAGTGATGTGAGAAGTGAAGTATATGTTGGTCCTGAATACAGTGAAGATGGAACCTGTAAGGGGTGGAGTTAATGGAATTTGATTTGATCTTTGGGGTGCTGCCCTCAGAAGGGATTTAGGTAGCTCTCAAGGGATGCTTGCATTAGTTTTCATATAAAGATAGTTTTTGAAAACAACAGCAACAACAAAATGACTTGGGACTGGAGAAATGGGTTAGTGGTTAAGAGCATGGCATGTAGATTCATTAAACTCTAGTATATTAATTTTGGCCTATGTCCAGCAGGACCTCTTCCAGAGGACCCAAGTTCTTTTCCTAGTACCCACATAGAGCACCTCACAACCACCTGCAACTATAGTTCCAAGGAATCTGATACCTTCTTCTGGCCTTCATGAGCACTGGACTCCTGCACACATTCTACAGCACAGACACAGATACATAGACATAGCTAAAAAAAAATTAAATCTTGAATCTGTTCCCTCTTCCTTGCCCAGGCGTGTGTGCGCTCTCTCTCTCTCTCTCTCTCTCTCTCTCTCTCTCTCTCTCTTTTTCTCTCTTTCTGCCACTGTGATACTGTCAAGGCCTTCACCAGGGCTGATACCACCTCAAACTTTGAGAATTGTGAGCTAAATAAATCTCTTCCCCTCAGAGATTCTGTTATAACAATGGAAAAGACTAATTAATACAGCTAGACATAGGCCAAAATTAATATACTAGAGCTTAATGAATCTACATGGAAAAATCTAGAGCCATTTTGATCAGCAACAAAAACTGCAGAAGGATAGCTACAATGCTAACACTGGCATTAAAATACACATGACCTGTTGTTATTGTAGAATGTGAATCAGTGGATGGTCATAAAAATACTGACTTCAGAACAAATAGAGTAGAAACCATGACTACAACAATCAGTCTAGCTGGAGACTCTTGATGAATGCCGTCACAAGAGATATGTGAAAATGTATGAACCCAAGAAAGGTGAAGGAAAAAAGTGAAATTAGAATGTATCAGAAGAATAAAGAAAAGTTGGTATAGTGTATTAGTTTCTGTTCCTGTTGTTGTGTTAAAATCTTCTGACAAAAGCAATTTAAGAAAGAAAGGATTTATTTCAGCTCACAGTTCAAGAAACAATTCACTGTGGGAGGGTAGTCAGTGAACAGGAGCTTGAAGCAGCTGGTCACATGACATCCACAGTCAAGAAACAGCAATGAATGCTTTCCTAATGCTCAACTTGCTTTCTCCATTTTATATGTACCAAAATCCCAGTCAGGGATAATTCCCAACAAGCATACCTGGAGCTCTGTCTCCCAAGTGATTCTAGATTCTGCCAAGTGGACAATTAACATGGATCATCATGTGTAGTGATACCAGTATCAGATAAAACGTACCTCAAGACAGAAAGCATCTTCAGAAACAGAGAGGAATAATATCTAATTAAAATTAAAACAGAAAGAAATAACTAATAAAGATGAGGAAAGAGATTAACAAAATAGAAAAGGAGCATAAGAAAAGCCAACAAAACTGAAAGCTAATTTTCAAAAATATTTTATTTATGTGTATGGGTATATTACCTACATGTATGTAAATGCACCTGTGTGGTACAATGCCCTTGGGGTCAGAAGAGGGCACTGCATGGCGATGGAACTGAAGTTACTGATGGTTGTTAGCTTCCATGTGGGTGCTGGGAATTGTACCCAGTCCTCTGAAAGAGCAGTCAGTGCTCTAAGACCAACCTGGGTGACATAGGACCCTATCACAAAATAAGCACACAATGAAAAACAAAAGACAGAAGACAAGAAAATAGACAAGTCTCTGGTAAAGACAACATAAAAGAAGTACAAACAATTTATAGCTCTAAGTTGCTGCACTGATTCTGTTCCCCCATTTTCAGAACTATTTTGAGGGGCTGGAAGTGGTAATGCATTTCTATAATCATAGCCTTCAGGAGGCTGAAGCAGGAGGATCATGAGTTCAAGGCCAGCCTGGGCTACACAGCAAGACTCTGTACCTAAAAAGCACTGGGGTTTGATAAGGAGACTCATTGGCTGACAATTTGAGTTTGATTCCTAGTACCCACATAGTAGGTCCTCTGACAGCAACATATGTATGGTGGCTCATATACATGCATGCACACACACACATATAACAAAATAAATACATGGATATAATTTCCTTTTTTAAATATTTTATTTATCATTTTTATACTATGTGTGTATGTGTAATACCTGCATGTAGGTAGGTGCACCCAGGTCATGCAATGCCTTTAGAGGTCAAAAGAAGGCATCGGATCTGCTGGAACTGGAGTTACAGATGGTTGTTTGCCACCATGTGGGTGCTAGGAATTGAATCTGGGTCTTCTGCAAAACCAGCCAGTGCTTTTAATCACCGAGCCCTCTCCAGCCCCACATGGATATAATTTCACTGGAAAAAAACTTTTCTGTGGGAAACGGTCTTCTGTCTTGCTCTTGTCGCTATTGTTTTGAGTGTGGTCTGTTTCTGCAGTCAGCCCTGATCCTAACCAACACTAGGGGCTAGGTCAGAACTATATCAGGTCCAGATATTCAGAGTGGGCCCGGCAGGATGGAAGATCGTGGGAAGGAGCGAACCTGGGTAATCAAGTGAAGAGGTTCCATTTGGGAGCAGAGGTATCAGGTGAGGCCGTAGTGTGGCCAGGCTGATGTGGCCCCGAGATAGCAGACAGCAGAATGAGTGGTGGCTGGTGTAAGTGGCAGTCTGTTGTGCCTTCTGGCTTCTCAGCCTTGCCCAGGATCCTTTTTAAAAGTCAGAAGCATCGGGCAGGTCTGGTTCCTTTGGAGCTAGTAGTCACTGATTTCTGTGATAGTTGTTCATCTGCAAACCCCAGAAAATCCAGCTCAACAAAGCTCATTTCGCTCAGCTTCATCCATCTGCTCAAACTGTCCTTCTGAAGCCCTGTGATGGTGGCCACACATGGTCCCACATTGCCCCTCCCTCCCTCCCTCCAAGAGCTCCAGGTTCTTCTCTGGGGAGAGAGAAATGGCTTCAGCAAGTCTAAATTTCCCATCCTTTTAATACTCCATCCAAGAAGAAAGATTCCCTTTCCCGGTGCCTCTCTTGCTGGTCTGTGACTAATACTTTCTCATTAGCCAAGATCAGACCTTGGACCTGGATCCAAGCCAAGCCAAAACTGACTCCAGTCAATCCAAATCCATCCCTGGAGCTACCACAAAGTTGACTGGTTTGATTACTGAGCTTACTCTCCTTATGTATTAGAGAGAATGCTACCAATATCTCACCCGTAATGGTTTCAGACAGAATAAATAAAACCAGTATTTGATCTCCTTAGCACAGTGCCTGGCACACCCCATATTTTACCAATGGTGCCCATTAACAGTTATTAGCACTGATGCTAGAAACTGGGCCTCTGTTCCCAGTCCTGAGATGGGCTCAGGTTTGAAATGAGTGTCAACTACCACACAAACCAGTTTGGGGCTAGCTAGTTCCCGAAAGATGGAAGGGAAATCAACATAAGCCTTTGTCCTCAGTCCTTGAGGATAAACTGAAGCCATGTGTTCATTGTACAGATAAGAACACAGGGGCCCAGGAAAGCCTCAGTGCAGCATGGACAGAGAGGTGTAAGGGGGCTCTGCTCAAATGTCACTTTCCAGGGGTAGAGGGCCCTCCACTTTGCAACCTCCTTAGAGATCATGCCTGGGCCCCTGCCATGGGATTGGACCATTAAATGGACACTTGCAAAGTAAGGAGAGCAGAAAGACCGTAAAGTCCCCTCTAGTTCAGTTTGTGGTGGGTGATGGGGTCATATGCCCTGACAGGCCTTTCCCCAGGGGGGAAAAAATCTTTCTAATAGCCTAGAAGAATGCCCTAATCTGACAACTCGTTTAGCAGATTATAGGGCCTGGCTTTGATCTCCACTGGGCATAATGAGTGTGGCTCTGGGGCCAATCAACAGTCACTAATTACTAGAACATCCAGCAACAGGGGGCCTGCCCAGGAATGGGGCCCTCTGCTTACTGGATTGGAGGGTGGGGATGTTTATGAGTGAGTGAGTCAGAGCCAGGGGGAAGCTATGTCAGGTCACCAGGACTAGCCCTGAGGTCACTCTGGGAAAGTACTCTAAACTGGGCCTTCGCATGCCACGTGTGACACTTGATGCCACCCAGGGACTGGACAGCGAGTGATGGACCCATTCCCCAAAACAATAACCTAACAGTGAGAACACAGCCCTGGCTCAGTGTGAACAATGACATGTGGTACCAGAAAACCAGCACCGTGAAGCGCAGGCAAGCAGCTGAAACCAGCACGACCTATGGCAGTCCACTTGTCGGATGCCTCTCACTTACTGACTCTCAGCTCCACATCTCCCTCTTCTACAGTCCCTGTATTTTCCCCATGTGACCCTTGGGGCCCCTGGAAGTGGACGAATAAGAGAGTTGGCATTAAGCCCTGTAGTTGATCACCCGTAAGAGCAATGGGATCCAAACTTGAGGTCCTATATTAGGGACAGGGTTTGAACAAGGATGTGTCCGCAAAGACAGATGGAGAGAAACAGAACCAGTGGTCTTGAGTCAAAGGAGCCAGTGTTGGGTAGGTACACATACTCTAGACTTGGCACAGAAAGGGCTGCATCCAAGCTTGGGGCATAACTCAGTTGTGGGAATGCTTGCCTGGCATGCATGATGCCTTGGGTTTGATCCCCAGCACTGCATAATAACTGGGCTGGTGGTGCATGACTCTAATCCCAGCATGTGGGAGGTAGACATAGGAAGGCCAGTAGTTTAACATCTTGCTCAGCTACATATCAAGTCTGAGGCCAACCTGAGCTACATGATACTGTGTCTCAAAAGAAAGCAAACGGGCTCACAAACACCCTTTGCCACTCACTAAATAGCCATGAGATCTTGGGATGAGCCATGTGACCTTCTTTGAGTAGTAGCTGTGTTTTCTACATTAAGAAGGGGTTGTTTTCGACGTTATCATTGCCATACGAGTTGTACCTTGTTTATGTAGAGCATCAAAATACAGAGATAAAATTATTAATCCTATTTAACATAAGTGAAACTAAACTTTTAGTTTAGTTTAAAGATTAATGAACATATTATAAAACACTAAGTAAAGTATACAACTTAAAATATAAACATTATATTTATTGGAACAGATGGCTAGGACATAACTTTTTAAAGAAATTATATTTGGTCAGGTATGGTGACACACACCTGAAATTTCAGCAGCACTTAGAATGCAGAAACAGGAGGATCAGGAGTTAAAGGCCAACCTTGGTTACATAGTAGTTTTGAGGCCAGCCTGGGCTACATGAGCCCTTGTCTCAAGAAAAAAAATTCTAAACATTAGAAAATGTAACTAGTTGGAAAATTTAAAATTAAATATTATTTGATCTTTTAAAGTAAAATCCTGTGGCTGGAGAGATGACTCAGGGGTTAAGAGCACATACTGTTCTTCTAGAGGACTGAGTTCAATTCCCAGAAACCACATTGGGCGGCTCACAACTGCCTATAATTCCAGCTTCTGGGGAATTTGATGCTTCTCATTTCCACAGGCACCTACATTCGCATGCCCATACACCCACAGACACACATATACACATAACTAAAAATAAAAATAAATTTAAAAATCAAAGTAAAAATCCTTTAAAAGGTGTCTTTGTAAAGTTAAGTACATCTTTTCGCTTTATTTTTATTATTTTTAATTATGTGTATGTGTTGGGGGTGGTGCACATGGTGATTTGAATGAGAAATGGCACCTATAGGTTCAAGTATCTGAACACTTGGTCCCCTGTTGCTGGCACTGCTTGGAGAGTGTAGGAGGTGCTGCTGGAGGAAGAACATCATGACCTCGCTCCACTCGCAATGCGCTCTCCACTTCGTGTTTGTGGCTGAAGATGCGAGCTCTTAGCTTCTTGCTCTGCTGTTTATTGTCACACTGCCACCCCTCCCCACCATGATGGACTTTTATCCTCTGGAACCGTAAGCCCAAATAGACTCTTCCATTTGTAAATTGCCTTGACCATGGTATTTGACCACAGCAACAGAAAGAAACTAATTCAGCCCACATGAGTGCAGGTCCCCACAGAGGTCAGGGGCACTGAGGCCCTGGACCCAAAGTTACAGAAAATTGTGAGCCCCGTGCCATTGTGGGTGCTGGGATCTGAACTCAAGTCCTCTGTGAGAGTAGTACAAGTTCTTGCCTGCTGAGCCATCTCTCTAGCCCCAGACACATCTATATGCGTGTGCACACACAAATTGTCCCACTGAAAAGGTCTTTG
Organism: Eospalax fontanierii; assembly: GCA_035773235.1. Lineage (NCBI taxonomy): Eukaryota > Metazoa > Chordata > Mammalia > Rodentia > Spalacidae > Eospalax > Eospalax fontanierii. The sequence continues at coordinate 22,769,333 of CM069529.1, forward strand.
CAGGCCAATAGCATTCAAACAACAAGAGAATATCTTCTTTGACACCATCACTGGGGGGAAAAAATCTGTCACTTGATAACTTGGAGGAAAGCATTTTTTTTTCCTAGCTGGAGTGGTAGACACTGAAGTACTTTCATTGGTCATGAACATTCAGTCTGTTTTGGTCTAAGCCTTCCTTAACCTCATGAGACATCCACATCGTTGGTCATGTACACTGAAATATTCGTGTTCTTTAAACTAGAACCAGAGCTGCAGGGGAAACTTGGCTATACCAATAAGCATTTTCTTTCTCTTCCTGAAATTTATGGAAATGTCAAAAAATGCTTTTGAAATGAGTATCTCGTTGTTCTACTTAGAAATTCAATGCAATGAGTTAAGTCTCTTGGTGGTTTCAAGGCACAGATCACTCTGAATTTAGATGTTTTACAATATAAACTAATGGTGCTACATATGATCATTTAGAGAAATGGAGCCAGATGTGGTGGTGTGTACCCAAGTCCCAACTACTCAGGGGGCTGAGGCGTAAAGATCGCTGAGTCCAAAAGATTGAAGCCATCCTGGGCAATGCAGGGCGATCTCCATCTCAAGGTAAACAAATAATAAACAAACAGAGAGCAGAGAGGGAGAGGAAGAGAGGAGAAGAGCCGAGAGGGGCCGGGAGGGAGGTTGATAAAAACTATCCCCTTATCTATGCAGGGGCCTACCTTGAAAACCAGAGTATAGAAAGCCATCCAAAGTGGGCATTCTTGAATCAAGCATGGGAAAAAGGTCAGAGCCTGCTCCCCTCCCTTCTCAACCACCCACAAGTATATACATACTGGATAACGTTAACACTGGACAGGATAGAGATGCTGAATTTACTCAGGTGATTCTTTCGATGTAGGTTTGTTAAGCAGCTCTGTCCCAGGCCCTGTACTAGACTCTAGGATACAGTAAGCCACAGAAACATGATTCCTGTCCTCATGGAGTTTACAGTCTAGTAGGGGGCTTGACATTAAAGAAATACTCACTGACAGAAATATCTAGTAACCATGATAGTAAGATGCCTGACCCCTCTATGTGGTCCTCATGTCTTGACCACAGGCACACCTATACCCAAGTAGCTAAGGGCCTTAGAATTCTAGTGGGCCTATCTTCTTTTATCAGGCCTTGGAAAGTCTCCAGATCAGCTGTACTTCCTCCTCAATCCCTGCAAACAAATATCAGCAGCACTGCCTTAGTTTCTTTTCCTCTTGCTGTGACAAAAATACTCTGAGGAAAGCAACTTAAAGCAAAAAGGGGTTATTTTAGTTCAAGGTCACAGTCCGTCATGCTGGGAGAGTCAAGGCTAGCTGGGAGAGTCAAGGCTACAGGAGTTTAAAGCAGCTGATCACATCTTATCCTCAATCAAGAAGCAGATAGTGAATGAATGCCTGGGCTCATCTCACTTTCTCCATTTTATACAGTCCAGAATCCCTACCAAAGAAATAGCATTCCCTGCAGTTAAGATGGTTCTGCCCCATCAGACATGGTGGTGAACACCTTTAATATCCCAGCACTCTGGAGGCAGAGGTAGTGGATCTCTGTGAGTGTGAAGCCAACCTGGTCCACATAGCAAGTTCCAGACTAGCCAGGGATATATAGAAAGATTCTTCCCAACAACACAAAACAAACGAAAAAAAAATTTTTTAAAGGTGTCTTCCCAATTAATATAATCAAGAAAATCCATCACAGAGATTCTCAGAGACTAACCTGAAACTAGATAGATAATCCCTTCCAAGTGGGCCCAGAGGTTTGTCTCCTAGGTGATTCTAGATCCTGTGAGGTTGGCAATAACAAGCACCAAGATGGATTGGATCTCTTTTGGGCCCTGAAACTAACACAGTGTAGAAGCAGAACATGAAATTACAAATACAAAACTATACAAACTAAGTTTAAAAGATGACTGTCTCTTTAAGTTGTTTCTTTTTCTTTTTCAGTTCATCATTTTTAAAAGATGACATATACCCAGAAACCAGAAAAAATAATATTTTAATAAATCAAGTTGTTGACACACTTTTGCAATGTTCTTTTCTCCATTTTTGGTTCTGTGCTCTCTTTGATTGCTCTATCATGTGTCAATGATTTTGAAATATCCATTTTAATGAGTAGAATGTTCAGCCCTCCAACATAGTTGAGAAAAATACGTACCTTAGGGTTAGGAATTTAGAAAAGTTGACTTCACTTTTACAACTAACGCTGTGTGAAATTTTAGGATTCTTCTAGTGTCTGGGTTCTCCAGGGGAACAGAGTAAACAGTATAAGTATGTAGTTTGGTCTAAAGGTCTGAAGATGGGAGCGAAGCATCAATGTCAAAAGTACAGCAAATGTGTGTCCCAGTTCAGAGAGCAAATATGCCTTTCCTATGCCTTTGTGTTCTTTTTAGTCCTCAACATAGTGAACGATGTCTCACCACATGGATGGCGGCAGATCTTTACTCAGGCTACTCAAGTGCTTATCTCTTTCACAAGCACTCAGATGTTACAGAAGGTGACTGATTTTACATCAGCATTTGCGCATGGTTGACTTCACATCATAGTACCTAAGTTGTAGAAAACCAGGATAAGAATCGCCATGACTCGGGATTTTACCCTTGAGAAGAGACCAGTTCTGGAGAAGGGATTATTGCATGTGGGTTGCATAGGATAAACGCATCCTTTGAGGTGGAATTATGACCTTGTTGTTGACGTTATTTGGAGAATCAATATGGCTTAAGATGATGTAAGTTGGTGCCAAGTTGATAAGGAGTGGATTTGCGATGGTTAATTTTATGTCAACTTGCCTAGGCTTAGAGAGACCCAGACAGCTGGTAAAACATAATTTCTGGACGTGTCTGCCTCCAGCAACTGAGTGTTTCTGCTTGGTTCCTGCCACCAGGATCCAACTGATTTTTTTGAATTTTGGTTTCCAATTGAGTAGCTAGGATCTGCGCTGAAAGATCAGGCCTTCAGAGAACAATTGCCAGAGATCGTCTGGGATTCTGGGGTTCCCTTACAAATATGTTTCCCAACGTGTGGGAGAAAGGGACCCCCAGTATAAGTGGGAAGGTCTTAAACATCAATTTCACCTTAGAACTGACTCTCCCCAAGCTTCTGGATTCCTTCCTCTACATTAAACCAGAGGATGTAGGCATACCAGTTTTCTCATCATGGACCATCTTTTGATTTGTTTTGCCCAGTCAGCCAACTGAAATCCTAGAACCTTTCCTAACTCCCTAAAATGGAACATTAACTGCAGAGTCTTTGCTTCGTGAGCCCATATCAATGCATTTTGTCTGATGCAACTTTATGGTCCTGGGCTATAAATTACCTCACTATCTTAATATCTTTTCATGCTCACGTTCCTCAGATTTCTGCCTGTTATAGATTAGAAAACATGGGTTATGCTTTTGAAGCATCCTGCATTTCCTCAAGGATCACTTTGCATAGGTCACCTTTGCTGGGATTTGCATCTAATTCAAGTCTAGAATCAAAGCGGGGTAACGAGGGGGCCAAAGAAGCAATGTTTTACATAGCAGCTGTTTCAGGAAGGGCTACTATTCTCTTAGGCAAGGCAGTTTGATCACCACCACTGTGGATGAGGAAGCCATTTCTGGGAGGGAGAGGGAGTGGAGAAGGAGGAAGGAAATTATGGCTCAGAAGTCCTTTGATTTACCAAGTCCGAGCTAGAGAAAGAGGTATGCTGGCTGCACAGTTCAGTCCACACCCGCTGATCTGAGCTCCAGGCCTGATGTCCCAGGGCAGAAGATAAATCCCCACTCAGATTGTGACAGTGCAAATCTGCCTTTTGTTTTCGCTCTGTTTAGATCTTCAGTCCCTCAGTAGAACCATCCTCTGCCTGGATGAGGAAAATCTTTCTTTGTTGTTTTAAGACAGGGTCTCCCTGTTGCCACAGCTGGCCTGGAACTTGGTATATAGACCAGGCTGGTCTCAGTCATAGAGAGATTCCCCTGCCACCATGCCCAGCCCCTGGACAATCTTTTTAATATACCAAATCAAGTGCTAATCACCCTTGGAAGCACCTTCATGGCACACTCTAAAATAACTGAACTGATGCATAAAATTAACCATGACAATTTGGGGTAAACCTCTAACACATTTCATAAATGAGCTGTAAGAGTGAAAGAACTTTCCACTGGCTCTGCACATTTGAAATCCCACTTCGCTGTCATTCCCTGCATACTTCCTGTACAAAGAACCGTAAGTCATGTTCCAATCACATCAGCTCAGGGGGCAAGAGTCTCCCAGGAAATCATTCCTCCTCAAGTAACTTACATGCACAGAGGTCACCTAGAGCCACACTCATGAAACCATATGTGCATATGTGGTGTCCCACATGAAGTCACCCTGTTCTAAACACTCAATGCGACTCTGGCTCAAGTTTCCCTAAGCTGGATCCTAAAAAGGCTCACAGTTTTTCCAGTGCCACCTAATGGGAGGGAAAATGTGACAGAGGGGAAGTCAGGGTGAAAAGAAACAACGGCCTTTAATGACTCTGCTTGGAATAACACTTCTGTAAATTTTACAAAAACACAGGCCTTCTTGAAAGTATTGCCAGGGCCCCTCCAGCCTCAGAAGGGGCACGTGAGAGGCCCAGCAAAGCAGGATTCTGAGAAAGGGCATAGTCCTTAGAGATGAAAGGGACCCAAAGGAGGGTAATTACTAAGGTGGGGACCTCAGAGCTGCAGCCTCTGGCACAATTATCTTAACAAGGTAAATTAGCCCCAGATAAACCTGCACCTAATAAACCTGGGCTGCTTGTGCCTGGAGCTCTCACTGGGAAAGAGGACTTCAAAGCCCCAGGCCGGGTCAACAGAGGTGGTTATATCCCGCATGGGTGCCAGGCCTGTGTGTGGGTGTGGGCCCTGAATCTCACCTCACCCAAAGTCCCAGGACCTCATACACAGAACACTCACAGATTTGTATATGCACACACCTTTACCCAGCCCCAGCCCTTCACTCCCAGCACCTCAGCTGATGAAACACACACACACCGTGTGCATACACGCACACATCCTCGTCACACTTTTTTTAGTATTAAAACAAAATCTTATTTATGCATATGTGTATATACCCATGGGGGCCAGAAGAGGATGATGGATCCCCTGGAGATACAGTTACAGATAGTTATGAGCCATCCCACATGAGTGTTGGGAACTGAACTCAGGTCCTCTGGAAGAACAGCAAGTGCTCTTAACCATCAAGCCATCTTCCCAGTCCTACACACTCCACACTCTAAAGAGAAACTCCAAGACACAGAAGCAGATCTTGCTGCTTGTTAGAGAGAACAAGCCTGAGCAAGGGAAGGGAAAATCCCTCTGTGGTGAGGAGACAGCATAGCCGAGGAAAGGAATGTGGTTTCCTGTTTCTCACACAGGCTAGGGACCATCGTGGGGAGCCAGCCTCGGCCTTTCTTCTTCACACTCACACCAGTGCTGGGCTCCAAGGGTCTGCAGATGAGACGCTTCCTTCACTGCCTTCTCCATCCATCCATTCGTCCTTCTACCATCTCTCACACATGAGAGAAGCTTGATCCTCAGTGGAACTGTATCAAAAGATGTTGGGATCTTTAAGAGTAAGTAATTAAGTCACGAGAACACCACCCTCAGAAGGAATTCATCCCACCCCAGGAGAGTGGTTTAGGTCTCGTGGAGCAGATTAGTTATGTGTACTGCTTGTACTCCCGCCATGTGATGTGATCCACCATACTGTAACAGCAGCATGCCTTCCCTTACCCGAAGCCAAACAGATCAGGCTGCCTGATTGTGGAATTTGAGTCTCCAAAACTGTAAGCTAAATAAACCTCTTTTCTTTATAATTTACCCCACCTCAGATATTTTGTGAAAACAACACAAAACAGATAAAGTTAGGGGCAGAAGAGATGGCTCAGTGGTTAAAAGCACATACACACTACTCTTGCAGAAGACCTGAGTTTGGTTCCTTGCCCCATGTCAAGCAGTTCATAACTGCCTGTGACTCTAACTCCTGGGGATCCAATGCTCTCTTTTGGACTCAGCAGGCACCTGCTCTCACATGTGCACATGCCCACACACAGACATATACAGACAATTAAAAATAAAAATAAATCTTTAAAAAAAAAAGAAAACACAAGATATATTCTAAGAAACAGACAACCCTGGACCAGACAGTAGGAAAGATGTTCAGTGAGCATCCAGGAGCTCTATGTTCAGAGCTATTGTGGCCTGAACCCACACTGTGAAAGCCTGGAGTGATGTCAACACTGACCCCAGCTTCCACCGAATGCATGGAGGACGGTGGAGAAAACATGAGCACGCACTGTCCTTGACTCTTCAGTGTCTGACCCTCTGAAGTCCTGCTCATTCTCTCTCTGGCCCTGGGGAGCAGAAACTGCCCCTCAGTCCTGGCTTCTCTATTCCAGGCACCATTAATTCCAGGCTTGCCAAAGACTTTGAGTAAAAGTCCTGGGTTCAAGATGTGGTGGGAAGAGTTTGGAGTGAGAGAAGACTCTGCCCTGAGCATTTCTAGCTGGGGAGGGGAGGGGCTCTGCCTCCTCAGTAATCAGAGCTGTGAGCCCTAGACCAGCCAGAGCTGCCTGGGGCTGAGCCAGGGCTTTGAGGCTCTTCCGCTCAGGAAAACCTTATTCTCTGTCCTGAGCTAGAGGGAGAAGGAAAACAGGAAACACATGTTCTTAAGAGGAGGCTGAGCACCCAGACTCAAGAGGCCCTCCAGGGAGTCTGCACCCTGTACAAGAGTTTCTCACCCCTCCTGAGGACCTACCCTGACCAACTCTGAGGGAAAGATATATTTGTCAAGCTTATACAAAAACCCAAGCACTGGTAGGTTGGATATCTGTGTTGTTACAAACTCCTGTGCAACCTTGAACAAGGAACTCACCCTCTCTGGGTCCCTGCATCTTCCTCCTAAGAAATGGAGATTAACTGTCTTTCTTTCCTCTCTGCCTCACCTAACTTGCTGGCTTTGGAACTATAAAGTACCACTCATGTAGAAACACAATCGGAAATGCCAAAGAGACTCTTCCCTCCCTTCCTGCAAGCTGTAGCCTCCTGGAGGCCTCCTCGGATTGCCCCAAAGAAGGAGAGTGGCTCACCGAGGCGGCCCTTTCAGCATCGGCATTCATCCTTTGTTTGCTCCTCCGGGAGGGGCCTGACACAGTCTCACATCACTGGTGTCTGGTCATAGTGTCACAGACCCCTGAGTACCTTGAGGCCCAACAGCTTTGCTATTCTTTGTGTTCTCCCTGCTATCAGCAGGTGTGTAAGAAGCCCTGGCTGGAGGTGCAGAACATGAGTCAGAGCATGTCGTGACGTGCCTCTGCTCTGCCCATACCTCTTCCTTGATCCAGCCCTGACTGGTGAGGATATGGGATTTGACCAGCAGGGTAACAGGGCACAGGGGAGCACAGCCCGGAGGATGCTCTGAGGTCTCTCTAGGCTGCCTGTGGCTTGGACAAGAGGGCACAGGAAGCCTTTGCCGGCCTTGCCTTCAGCTGCTCACAGACTCAGCTACAGGTCTGCTTGGGCTCCCTGTGCTGTGTCTCTGGGGGACCTGTGCTTGGGTGGATTCTAAGGGCTTTGGGGAGGAAAAGGCTTAGGAAACGCCCACGATGCCTCAAGCTCTGGGACACGGGTTCTTTGAGTGCCCACCCATGCCGCCCATTTTCCCTTGGGAGATGGTTTTTCCCTCTGCTCCACTGTAGAAGGCCTCTCAGAGCCTAACCTTGGAATGGTAACCAGCAAGTAGTTTAAAAAAGACCTAAGAGGGGGCTAGAGAGATAGTTCAGGGGTTAAGAGCACTGGCTGTTCTTGAAGAAGACCTGCATTCGATTCCCAGCACCCGTGTGGTGGCTAACAACCATCCATACCTCCAGTTCCAGGGAATCCGACACCCTCATCTAACCTCCATGGGTATTGCATGACATGGGTACACTTACATACATGCAGGCAATACACACACATACACAGAAAATAAAAATTTTAAATGTTTAAAAGAAGACCTAAGAGGTCTAGTGGGAAGGAAGTAGGCCAGACTGTGGGCTCAGCTCTGCCTGTGGAATGGGGCTGAAAGCAATCCCTACCTCTGAGGTGCAGTTGCCAGTTCCGGTCACTGGCATGAAGGTGGAGCTGTGAGTTTAATCCTCACTGAGGGAACTTAAGTGGTAGATGTCAGTAACCAGGCCAAGGTGGTTAGACGCGCTTGTGTCTCTTCCATGCCATCTCTTGTCTGCCCACTGGCTGCAGAGATCTCTGAGGCCATAAGGAGGGCGAAGCCATTAGGTTCAAAGAGCCTGGATTCCTGAGTCACCACATGGACGGCCTGCAGGAGGCCAGGAGCACCCATGTTGAACAGCTCTGTGAGAATTAGCTTCAGTTGTGTTCAGGTATAGAAACTTGGGGATCTAGTTGTTTCTTCAGCATACATTACCTCAAGGCGATCACATTACTGAGGCTAGACTCCAAGGAGAAAATGGCTCAGCACATTTTAGCTTTAGCATAGCAAGTGAACTGTGGTGGGGTCCACTCTCTCAGCCTTGCTCTCATGAGGGTGACCACGTTTGCATCATTTTACAATGTCAGAATTTACTGAATAAAAATAAATGTACAAAGTACAGCAGTTAAGTTGGTAGCATTTTGTCCATTAGTCCCATTTTCCCTGATAGTCCTGGCCAAGGCAAACACAAGTTCTTTTATTCTGTTCTGAATTGCTAACATTAACTCTCAGATAACACATCACACGGTTCATATGTATGCACATATATTCATATATATGACTAAAGAGGTCAAAGCAGAATTCAAGAGATTTCAGAAGAGGGTAGAACCAAGTCCGGGTGAATGAATGGACAGCATGTCCGATGGAAGAGCAGGACAATAAGTGGATGGCAGTTCCAGTAGGCTGTGTGAATACTGGGGATCAAGCCAAGCTGAACCCCAGGAACAGTTGGGAGTTCTCCGCCTGTTGGTCCCTTGACTCACACACATTGCACACACTGGTGGTCAGATGACCTATCAAAGCGCTGCTGCCATCGCAGTGTTACGTGTCCTCCTCTCTAAGGGTCTAGGGAAGGGAGCTGCACCTTCTCCTCAAGCTGATGTGTCCAATAAGCTTTAGGGCCTGGTTTTCTTAACATGAGTTTAATACACCCATGTGCTCCTGTAGTCCCAACATGTAAGGAGGCACCTTTCCGTTCCCAGGAATAAGTCCTTTATCAGTGTGTGTTATGTGGGTGGTGTGAAGACAGTCAGTGCTGTTTATGTATCTACCAAGATGCAGAGTCGTCCTCCATCCTCAAAATACAGCTGAAAATTGCTTGTAAAATGGAGTCCCTCAGGGCAACATGCAGTCTAAAAATCCACTGTTTTTACAATACAGAGTAACTTAGGCAGGGCACAGCCTTACCTCAACACCTGCTCTTGGTGGGCCCCAGTAGAGGGAAGCTTTAAGCCTAGACACTGGGCCCAGAACTATCCTTGCCTTTCTTGTCTTCCCACTCCCATTCTGACCCCAGCCCCCAGCTCAGCCAGTCCATGCTGGCCCATCTAGCTTGGCTCCTGACTAAAAACTTTTCTAGCATGTCCTAGGGCTCTCCATTCTACCATGGAGGTCCCAGGATCACAGTCCCCCTTCTAATCTTCCCAGGTCCTGCCCCTCCCTTCCTTGGACATCACTGAGCTGGGACACTCCTACAGCTTGCCGTGGAGCTGTGAGCCTGTGCTAAAGGGTTTCTATGCTAAGTCCATTTGATCCTCCCAAGAAACCTGGGATATAGAGCCTGGATCACAACCCACCTGATTCTGCACCTGGGTGTTACGATGCCCATTTTACAGATAAGACCCAGGGCATAGAGAGAGTACCTCACCTACTCAGGAGTACATTCTAGGACCAGGGCTAGAATCCAAGCCCATGTAAACTCTGAAGCTCATGCTCTGAAGTCTCGATGCCACATTACCTCAAAACCAGAGAGGTTCAATGAATGTGTTCAATAAATCAGATGAGACAGATGGATTCCCAGTGGCCAAACAAGGCCTCTCTGCGTTGATAGTGCCAAGTGGCTTAGAGGTATTCTGAGGAGACTTTCTGAAGAGGGTAGCAGCTCTCTAGAGGTGTCACGTGATCTCACAGACCTGTCTTACCTTTCAAAGTTCTCAGGAGTGTGTGTGTGTGTGTGTGTGTGTGTGAGAGAGAGAGAGAGAGAGGGAGAGAGAGAGAGAGGGAGAAGAGTCCTGCATAGACTTGGACATGGAAGTACAAGGAGGATTTAAGAAGACCTATCTAATAGAAATAAAAGTCACAAATGTTTTGTGTGTGTGTGTTCTAATACCTATATTTAAAATGGAAAAAGAAACATAAAAATAAAAAGAAATATGAGCCATTAACTCCAATATCTTCTATTTGATCCATTATATTAAAATGTTATCATTTTAACATGTAACCAAGGTTAAAAAATAATACTAACATGCTATCTGACTTTTGGGTTGTTTTCATGTAAACCTATAAAGTCCAGTGTGTATTCTGCTATTCTAGCAATGCATCTCAATTTGTTCCAGCCACATCTTAAGTGTTCAAGAGCCACAAGTGGCTTGTGGCCATTGTGATTTACAGCATACTTCCAGTCGGGGCAAGCCATGTCAGGCTGACCCTGAGAACACACGCTTGGACCCTCAACATGGCTCCTCCTGGAGCCCAAGTGGTTGGGCCTTGCTTAGCAGAGAACGATGCGTCTGTTAGTAGCACGCGAGGAAATCCTTGGTGCACAGACACAAACCGCTGTGTGTTAAGCTCCAGGGAAAGCGGTGAACGGTTTTTATCTGCCGCAAAATCAGCACGTGTTTGTACTTTTCTATTTACAGTGGACCCTTCGAGGAGGAGGCTTGTAAACAGCTCAAGGAGCGTGAAGCAGGCCAGCACTCCACACAGCTGCACTGTGTTCCCCAGACCCTCGGGTTACAAGCAAGCCCAGATTAAACCAGAAAGTTTTCATAACTAAGGAGCGCAGCTATGAAATGTGAGGGGGAGGTGAGACTCTGAGCAAATAATCAGGCCAGGAAATTGTTGCCAGCTGCGTTATGTGGGAGCCAGCGAAGATGAGAGATGCCATGAGGAAGAGCTGTGTCTTGCCCCGTGTCCTCTGAGCGCTGAGCCTCGGTCTGGAGTATCACCTAGGAGAGGTCAGCCAGTGGACCGGGTGGTCCGTAGGAGGCTGAGCCATCGTCGGTAGTGAGTGACTTGAGCAGACATACAGGGCCCTTGCTTAGCACGGTGCTTGCTCAAAAAGGCCCTGCATTTAACTTTTAAAGCTTTGTACTGCCATCTTGAAGATCGTTTTCATAACCACAAGCTTACATTTTCATTCACAATGGGCCCCATAAATTGTAGAGCCAGTTTTAAGGGGAGGCTGATGCAGGCAACAATAAACCCTTCCTGCCCAGGATCCTTGCTAAACGAGGAGCTGAGCATGCAGAGGTTGACCTTGCAGGGACCAACCTCTTCATCAGCAGAGCGAAGAGAGACCATCCAGAGGAAAGGCTACAGCTGCCCTACAAGCAACTCGGGGAGAGGCAGGACCTGGAAAACAGCACCAGGATGTTGTATATTTTCCAAAGTTCAGATCACAATGGTCTCTTTTCATTTAAAGAAAAATACCACAATCATTTCCTACCAAAGGTTAAGTCTTTACACTTAAAACAACAACAACAAAAAAATGTATTTTTAACCTACCAAAGAATGTGTTTTTTAAAGCTGGCTTCCAGCCCTTCCTGAGGCTGAGATTCCTTCCCTCTGCTCAAAGGGAGAGTTCTAAGCCCTATAGAAGTGTTTGAGTGACCTCAAAGCCACAGTTCTCAATGCTGGGCAGGGAGGAGTAGTGAGTGGGTGCTGGTGGTCACCCCTCGATTTTCCAGTACCTACCAATCACAGTAGAAGCTCCTCCTGAAAGAAATCCACAGAAACATCATGCCCAGCCAAGCCCATTTCAGGCCAGGCCCTCCACCTTCAGCTGGAACAGATACTCCTCCAGTCCTGCTGGAAGGCCACTGGCCACCCACCTGACCCTGTCTCCCTTTCAGGAAGTAAACAAACCATCTAATTCCTGGCCTAGATGGAGAATGAGAGGGTATGTGTGAGTGCCCATGTCACTAGGGGAGGCCTCAGCAACAGACAAGGAGGACCATGGATGAGCTGCTCCAGCCTCTCTGTCCTGCTCGCTTTGCCTGGACCCCTGGAGACTGAAACCAGACTGCCCCCCATTCTTGCACTGAGTCCTGCTTCTTCACCTGTCAGTCACTCTAGTAGTGCTTGCCTCTCTTGCCTACCTCAATTCTTCTTTGAATAGACCAACATCATCAGCATACAAACATGTCCTAACAGCTCCTGTCCTGAAACAAAAATTATAAGGAAATGCTATTGACCACTCCTGTTTATTTCCTTTAAGAGCAAATTTTCTGCAAAGAGTTGTCTAAACTTGCTATTTCTAGTTCCATTTGTCTTGTTCTTTCTAGGTTTTGAAGTGGAGACCTGTGTGTGTGTGTCTGTGTGTGTGTGTGTGTGTGTGAGAGAGAGAGAGAGAGAGAGAGAGAGAGAGAGAGAGAGAGAGGTTAACTTGGGTATTGTTTGTCAGGACCCAGCCATTTTGGTTTTGAGACTGGGTTTCTCACTGGGACCTCTGGGAATGTTTGTGTAAGGATGTTTCTAGGAGAGGTCTAACTGAAGGAGAAGATTCACACTGCGGACAATATCCCATCGGTTAGGGTCCTAGACTGAATAAAAAGGGATGAAGGAGAAAGGAAGCCAGGCATCGAGATTCAAGAGGCTCTGTGACCAGCTGCCCAGACTGCCGCCTCTGTGATCTCCCCGTGATGTGCTGCACCCAGAACTGTGAACCAAACCCTTAAGTTGCTTTTGCAGGTGTTTTGTGACAGCAAAGAAAAAAGTAGTTATATTATAACATCTACCATTCCTCGGTAATAGAGGGACGTTAACTCCACTTAACACCATCATTCAATATACGCCATGATTTTCAGATATATTAAACTCCAAAAGGAATTATTTTGTGTTATATGCCATCATATTCTTTTCATAACTACTTTTCCTTTTTTCTTTCCTCTCTCTCTCTCTCTCTCTCTCTCTCTCTCTCTGAACTGGGGATTGAACTCAGGGCTTCACACATGCTAGGTAAGCACTCTGCCTCTGAGCCACAACCTCAGTCCTTTAAAAAAAATTTGGGGGCCTGGAGAAGTAATTCAATGGTTAGAGCATTGGCTGCTCTTGCAGAGGACCTGGGTGCTAACAACCATCTATAACTCCAGTTCCAGGGAAATCCAACACCTTCTGGCCTCCACTGACAGTGCACTTACAAACATGCACACAAAACGCTCCTACACATAAAATAAAAACAAATCATAAATTTAATTTTATTTTGAGGCAGTATCTTGCTAGGTTGCCGGGCTAGCATTGAACTCCAAATCCTCTCGCCTCAGCATCCCAAGTTCTGGGATTACAGGTATCTGCCACCATACCTACCTGGAAGTTACCTTTTCTATGACTCTTCCGTCCTGTACCTCCAAGATTACATTTAAGTTTATCTTCCTTCTGCCTGAAGAAGGTTGTTTGCTATGGGTTATCTGATGTCTAGATTTATCAAGTTTTGTTTTTCTCAAAATGCTTTCATTTCTCCTTCATCTTTACCTCCGCATAGTTGTGGTTGATCACTCTCCAGACCGTGGAGATGCCCTTACATTATCCTCTGGCTTCCTTCATTTCACCTGAGAAGTCAGTCACCCATCCATTGACTGCTTCTGCTTGCTTTGAGTATTTTACCTCTGTGTTTGCTTTGTACCCTATAGTCAGTCTCTCAATGGGGATAAGAAGAACTGTGGGAGGAGAGGAAGCAGACACGCTTCTGTGACTTCAGACCAGACCAAGGTCTCTTCATGAAGCTCAGAGAAACCCCTGAAGATGACCACCAGGTACCTGGTAGCCATAGCCAGGCATATTTTCCAAGGAGGGCCTTGGGTCTGGTTACTAATAAGCAGGATAATGGCCCAAGAAAAGGCAGCTGAAGAGAGAAAGCAGCAGTAGCAGGAATCCCACTTGGGACATTAGCATCCAAGCTCCTAGTAAGAGCCACCATGTGACTGCCCTTGGCCAATGGCATGCGAGAGGACATGACAGGTGCCAAGTCTCAGCAGATCACAGTAAGAGCCAGTGTCCTTCTGAAACCTAGCGCCCGCAGATAATTGGATGGAGTCACAAAATCATGCTCAGAGTCAATACCATGAGAGCAGTGACCTTTGTTTGTTGTGTTCACTGTTGTGTCCCTAGCGCTTATGTAGCAAGTACTCAATACACTTTTATTAAATTAACTGGAAAGAATGAATCCTGGCTTCTGCCTCAGTGGGATCCCCCGGCCCCAATCCACCAAGCAAGTGATGTGTTTGCCAGCCAGATATGCATCTTCATCCCAGATAACCACAAAATCCTCTAACTGCATGATCAGCCTTCCTGGATCCTCCTGTGACACTCTTACCCATGCTAAGAGACACACCTGTAACCTCCCACTTCAACTTGACACCTGACCTGCATTTGAGAATACTGCAGCAGCACATGTGGGCACGCATGCAGGCAGTGATCAACATGGCAACTGCTAGAGAAAATGTTCGTATTGCTTTATTGTAAAAACAGAAACCTCAAGGCTGAGAAGGTGACTCAGCTGGTAAAGCGCTTGCCATGCAAGAGTGAGGACATGAGTTTGAGTCCTCCCACCCAGGTGAAGCCAGCAGAGCAGTGCACACCTGTGATCCCAGCACTGGGGAGTGGAGACACGCCTGGCAGGCCAGTCTAACTCAATCAGTGAGCTCCAGGTTCAGTGAGAGATTGCCTGAACAAAAAAGTGAATGAAGTTAGAAAGTGGCATGTGTTGTGGGGAGAGAGTTGGGGTAGACACGTTCAAGATACACTTTATATACATATGAAATTATCAAAGAATAAAAATATTATTAAAAGATGAGATGGAAAGTGATTTGAAGGAAGACACCTACTATAGACCTCTGGGCTCCATATGTACAGAGAGAGAGAGAAACTTTGATGGAGTATTTGCTAAGAAAGCACGCCTTCCTAATCAAACCTGAGGCTGTGATCTAACTGCCTTTACCTTGGTAGTGACAGAAAGAAGGCTTTGGGCCCCTGCAGGCTTATTTAGCAGAACTGACAGAGGATGGGGGCCCTGCCCCCTATGTTTGTCTCCGGATGAGCCTGTAATGTGGCAAACACCAAAAAGTCAGAGCTGTGAAGACATGCCCACTGAACTCTGTATTTAAAGTATAATCTTGGGAAATTGCCAACAGACAACCTGAGACTTGAGGCCAAGTGCCCCAAGAAGAAAGGGTGTTGGTGGCACATGACCACTGGGGACTGAGATCGTTAAGAATAAGAGGAAGAACCCTGACAAAGCCAGAAACCTGGGCTACAGCATAAACTGGAACTTTCCCAAACCCCAGTGAATGGATAGAGATTAGCACCAGACACATATTTTATATTGCGTGAGATTGCTATGAATATGTCTGTCCCACCTGACTAGAGACTTTGTAATATAAGTTGTATTTGAGTCAATGAATCCCTTTTGTTACCATTACTGAGGTCTAAATATAAGCACACACCTAAGACATGGCTGAGGAGATGCAGGTAAACCTATTGGCTGGCCTTTCTTAAGGGAAAGTCCCAGGTCCACAGTTACCACCATGATAGCTGGGACAGAACCAGGCCTGTACCCATCTGGAGTGGCTTTGGGAGTATCATAGGATACACAAACCGTGGGTTCTTTCCCCTCCCAGTTTGATCTCTCCTTATTTCTAGGCAAAGAGAAACAACATTTCTAGACAAAGACAAGTAACATTTATTTCCACAGTCCTGGAGCTGGGATCAGAGATCAGGGTAGCAGAATGATCAGGTTCTAGTAAGGCCAAAACTCGTCTGCTGATCATTAGAGGAAAGACACAAGATTCTGACTGGTTTTGCAAATGGCCAGAAAGGTGTTGTTAGAATAGATAACTATTTCCAGGGAAGGCTAGGATGCCTCTCTTTGAGTATGTGCAGGAAGAACACTGACCATGATGGCCAGCTGGACTTGATCAGGGTCCCACCCCTCAGGACCACCAGCCACAGCCATGCTCTTTGTAGCTAACTGAGCAGATGACACTCAACATCCAAGCCTCTCCTCATGGCCCTTGCAAGGCATCAGGATCCTGGTCAGCCCCAGCCAACACAGTCTCCAGTCACACTGGTCCTCTGGGCTCCTTGGAGTAGAAGAAGGTGGCCGAAGGAAAGCAGAAACAGACTTTGGCACTTTTCACAATTGCTTTGATTTGTTTGTTTGTTTGTTTGTTTGTACAGAAAAAAACCCTCAGCCAATATCCCAGAGGAAGCAGGGAGGAAAAAACTATGAGCTATTTCTGAGGCACCTTTCTCCCCCAACCCCCAGAGGAAGGGTGTAGTCAGTGTGAAGAATACAGCTCTTGCTTCCCAGAATGGAGCTGACAGAACTAGTGGGATGTTTTTACACTTCGTAACTATTTTTCAATGACATTATTTCATTCGGTATCCTCATGATAACCCTGTTAGGTGATATGGAAAAAGATTTGTCTTAGTTTAGGCTGCTATAGCCCACTCTCTCTGCTTCCTGTAAGAAGGTTCTCTGTCTGCGCTCCAAAGCCTAGGGATGTGTGACAACTCCTAGAGGAAGTGCCTTCTTTTCACACACCACTGGGACAGTACCGTGTAGCTGACGTCAGTCGACGCTATATGAGAAGACATGATTTATGTTATGTTCTGACACATGCAGAAAGAACACTATTCTGGTCTCCACCTCTTTCCCTCCCTGAAGGATCCAGGTGAGGCCTGTCCTTTAGCCTGGCTCCTGGGTTGAAAAGACAGGAACACGGATTGAGAGGGTGAATCTAATGTGTACCATGAATGTAAACTCAAATGCTTGATTTCCGGGTCAGGCACACTTGTCACAGCAGCTTTACCTACCTAGCACAGGTTGATGGATATACTGTACTGTCTTCCTCCAGCTCTTCCAGTGTCACCCACCAGTTTGTAATCCATGGTCAGAGGTCCCTGCTCTGCTTCTGTGTTCTGTGTGGAGGCCTCATCTCCTCATGGTCCCCTTAGGACATCGACATCCCATACAAGAATCCTGCCCCGGGACCCTCAGCCGCTGGGCTCTCCTCCACTGCCGCCTTTCTCAGTCTCATTCTCAGTGCATTTCCAGCTTTCTTTCACTCACGGGAATGGTCTAGATGCCACCCACTCATATAGAGAGCCTCGGGTAGCTGCAGGAAGTCAAATTCAGGCACTTCCTCTGCCTTCACAGAGCCAGCTTCATCCCGATGGAGACCATGGGTGGATACGAGGGTGACCTCAAGAGGACTTCCTTTCCTTGACCTCCATGAGAGGAAGTAGCTCCCCTTTACCAGACTAGCGCCCCTTCTTCCAACAGGGCATGGGGCTAGAAAAAAGAAAGCAGTCCTGCTGACCAAGCTTCCCCACAGCCATGGTCTTGGAAGGGAGTCCGACCCGGGTCCTCCCTACCTAGGGCATAGTGAGCTCTACTCTCTCCTTCGCTAGGCTCAACCCCATCCTTCTGTCCACAAAGTAGAGATTTCCGTAACATGAGCTCAAAACTGAGTTGAAAGCATAGCTTGGAGCCCAAGGCACTGCCTTTTCTTCTCCTTCCTGTGGTAGGAAGCATGAAGATTCATCCTCTGGGCTGCAAGAAAGCTTGATTTAAGGGATGGTATAAAAAGAAATCTGTCCAAAGGGATTAGATGCTAAATTCTATGTGTTTTCAATCACAAGTCTCTAACTTTTAAATGTTCTAAAATAATTTTCTAAAGAAGTTAATTCAGGATCTGGAGAGATGCTCAGAGGTTAAGAACACTGGTTGCTCTTGCAGAGGACCTGGGTTCAAATCCCAGCACCCATATAGTGGCTAATAACCATCTATAACTCTAGTTCCAGGAGATTTGAAACCCTCTTCTGACCTCTGTGGGCATTGCATGACACAGGTGCACTTACATACATGCAGACAATACACTCATGCACATAAAATAAAAATAATAAATAAAATGCCTTTTAAAAGAAATTAATTCAAAGCCAGGCAAGGTGGCACTCACCTATAGTCCTAGCACTTGAGAAATAGACACAGGGGGGTTGCAGTGTTCAGGCCAACTTTGGGCTACAGACTGATATCCTGTCAGAGAGGGAGACAGAGACAGAGAGAGAGGCCATCAGAGAGAAGGGGTAAGGGAGATGAAGAGGGAGAAGGTGGGGAGGAGGAGGAGGAGGAGGAGGAGGAAGAGGAGAGAGAGTGAGAGCAAGAGCAAGAGCGAGAGCGAGAGCGAGAGAGAGAGAGAGAGAGAGAGAGAGAGAAGGAATCACTTAAAAGTAAATAGAACTCCTACTTAATTTACCTCTCACATTACTGTGTGCGGAAGAGACAGGAAGCAGGGAAGCCAACCTGTTAGAGCGTCACTGGCCACATCCTAAAATGAAGTACTTAAGTCAGGCAATTGCCAAGTCATCACAGGGTCAGCCTCCTACCCAGCAATCAAGAGGAGAGGCGCAAGCTGGTGGGGAGCAGCAGGCCCCTCACCTTCCGTCCTGCATGCCCAAAGAAGCCAGCAGACTGGACAGCTTCCATAGCCTTCCAAAGACTCTCCCTCCTGGCAGGCTGACTACTCATAATGCAGCTCCTTTGCAAGTAATAACAGCACCCGGATCGTTTTTATTCTTCTTCTACCTGCACCCTCTCAAATCAACAAACCTTATAAGTAGAAAATGCAGCTATGTGATTAGCAAATAAGCCTTGAAATAATTTTGTCAGTTAATCACTGTTGTTTTTTCTTAGTGTGTGTGTGTAGGGGGCTGTGGAGGCGGGGCATGATGCCACAGCAGAGAATAGAGGATCAAAGTCAGAGCCACAGTTTTGCAAAGCAAGTGCTTTTACCCACTGAGAGATCTCACTGGCCCTATTTGTTTGAGACAGCCTCATGTATTCTAGGCTGGCCTTGAACTCACTATATAGCCCAAGAATGACCTTGAATTTGTGATCCTCCTGCCTCCACCTCCTGAGTGCTAGGATTACAGGCATACACCACCACACCCAGTTTTATGGAGTGGTAACAATGAACCAGGAGCGTCACTCTTGCTAGGCAAGCACTCTGCCAACTGAGCGACATCCCCAGCCCTTGAATCACTGTTTTAATTCTATATTGTGGCTTTACATTTCACAAGCATATGTAATTACTCAGAACCTTAACTGTAAACTAACACCTAAGAGTCTAGAAGTACCAAATCTTTTACACAGAGGGAATGTTAATGAATTCCGATTTACTTGGCCTGGGTTCAGGTCATCATCAGTAGCCACAATGGTGATTTGATTGTGTGTGATGTTTCTGAGTTCACAGGCCTTCCTCATACATACATATTATCTCAATTGTCTTGTCAGTAACTTGCTTAAGGAGGCTGCTCTAATTGCCCCTTTTTACAGATGATGAAACAGAGGCTAAGGGAAGATATCTTGCTGCCCAAAGGCATGTGCTGAGTGTGGACTGGAACTGAAATGGAAGTCTTTTGACTTCAAATCTAGCACTTGGTCATCAAATTTTGGCCTTTGATTTCAGAATTAAAACTTGAATTCAGATGATTCCCAACACATTATGACTTATTAGAATAGAATTCAAATTTTTCTAGCAGTCCCATTTAAAAAGTAAAAAGAAATCTGTGAAATTAATTTCAGTAACAATTTTATTTGACTCAAACTATAATTTCAATATGTAATTGTGATTAAAAAAATACTAATATGAGATTTTTAAATGGTTTTACTTTTTTCTCTATCTTTAAAAGTTAATGTGGTCAAGAGTGGTGATACTCACCAGTAATCCTATAATTTGGGAGGCTGAGATAAGGAGATCATGAGTTTGAAGCCAACCTGGGCTATACATCAAGACCTAGTGGAAGAAAAAGAGAGAGGAGAAGAGCAGGGAGGGTAGTGGAGAGGACGGAAGGGAGGGAAGAGAAGAGCCAGGGAAAGGAGAGGAGAATAGGCTGCTGAGAGTCTCTCTCCACACCAGCAGTGGTCACGTAAGTACAGCAGAAACCTACTGGCTGGGGGTAGGAAACAGACCATAGAATTTATAGACACTGGTTTTTCAGAAAGCAAAGTAAGCAGAGAGAGAGAGAGAGAGAGAGAGCCTGAGATGTTTTCCAGTGAAAGTGCTGAGAAAGTCCACTGGGCAGGTGGACCCCCTTAGAAACGTAACCCTAAACTGGTACCAGAGGTCACTATTCAGATAACTGGTTGCTGATCCCCTGTACCACCAAGCACATGTAAACTGAGGGCTACATTTGAATGCTGGGTGGCTTCTTGTTCCATTGCCAAACTGCAATGCAGCCTCTGTCTACTCTAAGACCCCAGGTACGACCCTCCTGTTCATTCAGTGAGTGATAAGTACGAAAAAAACAAGGAGGCAAACTCCTCCACCCCATAATGAAAACAGGGGGCACTATTGTGATGACAGCTACTGGGACTGGGTTCATTGATCCTTCAGACATTTCTACTCAGACCAGCCAAATTTCAGGTGATCAAAGGCCTATGTGGCTAGTGAAAAGCTCAGCTCTAGTGGCTGAAAGTTAAATTTAAAGTAACTTTGAAATTTAAGATTTGATGACCAACCTATTTTACAAATTTTATTTTATATTTTTTAGATAGGCTCTGGAACTCACTATGTAGACCAGGCTGGCCCAAAACTCCACAATCCGTCTGCTTCTGCCTTCCCAGTGCAAGGATTAAAGGTATGAGCCACAACACCCAGTACAAATTATCCTTTTGTACTGGAAATTAAACCTAGGGCTTTGTGCCTACTAGTCAAGTGCTACACCACTGAGCTGTATTCCCTAGCCCACTTCCTTTTTAAAGCAGGGTTTCACTAAGCTACTCAGGCTGGGCTTGAATTCACTCTGTAACCCAGGAAGGTCTTGAACTTGTAATCTTTCTGAATCAACCTCCCAGATAGCTGAGATTACAGACCTGCACCACCAGACCCAGTTTCATTTCTGCACATTCTTGCAAAAAACAGAAGTGTCTCTGGCGGACTATTTCTTCCCTTCCCTCAATAGAAAACGAATATAATTAGCACATCATAAAGCACTACTGCCATCTGGTGGCAAGTCTCAATTACAAATCCCCCAAGAGGACATTATCAGCTTCTATGAATGCGGTTTTTTCAAAGTGTTCTACTGACCATGTCTGATTCAGGAGAACTTATTTTAAATGTACATTTCAGCCAGGCATGGTGGCACACGCCTTTAGTCCCAGCACTCAGGAGGCAGAGGCAGGTTGATTTCCATTCTCCATGAATTCAAGGCCACCCTGGTCATCATAGCAAGTTCCAGGTCAGCAAGGGCTGCATGGTGAGACATTGAGTGCTGGACCCTACAGAATCCAAATCTCCAGGACAAACTCTAGACAAACACCCACACTTAAAATAAATGTCCTAAATGATCTTCATACACAGTGAAACCTATGAATCTAAAGAACATACCTAGCTGATGCAAGCTGAAAAAATTCAAAGGCAGCAAAGGCTGAAGGACTCACTTTCTCTGATGTTGACAGAAGAGTGCTATCCTCTGAGTCTCCTGAATTCCATGGAGTCATTTTTGGATAGAAAAGAAAATACCCTATGCCTAGTATACCCAAAGTTAAAAAGAATCTAATCACTTTTTAAAGACTTAAAGGAAGAAAAATTGTGCATACATGTACACACAAACACACACACACACACACACACACACACACACACACCTTTAGTGCAACCCTGTTAGCAGGTACAAGTTCCTCCCATCCTCTCAGCCTGCTGTGTCCCCTTTACACCTGGGTCCAGTCAGCTGGGTCCCTTCACAGTCCTCTAACTTACTTCCCCATGACTGAAACTTTGCAGTCTATCTGTGGATCAACATCCCCAGTCCTCCAAAACAACCACATGTCGCTCAGAAAGCAGTCCAGTCGTCATCCTGGAGAGCCTTTTAGGCTAAGCTAGGTGTCCCCCTTCCCAGAAGAGTATATGGTATACAGTTGCCTTTCCCAACTTCCCCTACACAGCTGTAAGCTCTTCAAGGGCAGAGCTGTGTCTTATCTCCATAACTCCATAACCTAAAAAAACTCTGCCAAAGGTTTGAGTATTTGCTGAGTGAATATGCATTTTCTAAGGCAACAAGCAGTCAGGTTTTACTCTATGACAATCATTGTACTTTGTGTGTGCATCCCAAGGGCACCTGCAGTGCAAGAATTTGACAACCATTTTAGCAAGGTTTGGCAAGTTCCACTGAGAGTTCTGCCTATGATAATACCAGGATAGGTGCAGGGAAACGGCAGGAAGAGAGCAACCTGGGAATGTCCTCACCACCTCCCAGGAAAGGAGTGATTTCCCCAGAGGACAGAGGCCTGTCACATCTTGCCCAGCTAATCTGACAGAAGCCAGCTGCATCAGTTGTCCTGCCCTGGGGAAGGCGTGCTGGGGCTGGGAACCACATGCCAGTGTCTGCCTCTGGGGACAGGAGCACGGCGGGGGGGTGGGGGGGGTAATGGACTTGTCTCCCGATTTTATTTATTAATTCCTAGCTGCACCATTTGATGTGCTTTCCAGGACGCACGCCGTTGAGATCTGTTCATTGCTTTCCCTGCCCTCCGCCACTCCATGCTGCAATGGCCCCAAGGGAGCCGATGAAGCTCAGCCAGCCTACCAGTACAACTCAGGACAGGCAGAGACGAGAAACAGTGCCCACCATGCGGAAGTCATGGGCTCCCGTGAAAGACTCAGCATCCCCAGTCCAGGCAACAGGTTTTGAAACTGGTACTGAATCCATAGCGCAGTAGGGTGCTCAGAGGCCTGGATCTCTGTGGACCATCCCTGGGAACAAGTCTTCAGTCGTGAAAAGTGGAAGTCAGTTGACTTCCTGCTGACTCTACTTCCCAAAGCCTATCCGGGAAGACACAATGAAACAGGCATGGCAGCACACATCTGTAGTCCCAGCATTGGGAAACGGAAGCAGGGGGACCAGGAGTTCAAAGTCATTCTTGGCTATATAACAGGTTCAAGGCCAACTGGGGCTACAGGAGACCCTATCTCAAACACACACACACACAAAGAGGGGTGTTAAGGATGTCACTCTTGTGGTTCAATCCCCAGCTCTGCATAAACGGGGCATAGTAGCTACCTCGGGCTATGTGAGACCTTGTCTGAGAGAGAGAGAGAGAGAGAGAGAGGAGAGAGAGAGCCATTAGAAGGAGAGGGGTTGGCATTGTAGGTTATTCTAAGACAACAACATTTACCCCAAACTACCAGGCCGAGGCCAGGACTTTGTTCCCTTCTTCATGCTCTCTAAAGTTCTGCACGTTTCCTACAATTAGCATAAACAGGTTTGTAATCAAGGAAATAGATAAAGAAAAGGTGGAGGATTGTAACTCAGAGATGGAGCATGTGTCAAAACTTGTGTCCTTCAGAAAACGGCAGCTCTGTAACCACGCAGGGCAGTGATGAGCTAGAGAAGTCTGGGAACATGGTTGGAGGTGGGTGGCGAGGACTTTGTGGCGGCTTCATTCTTCAGCTTTCCCGCTTTCCTGTCTTCTCCCTCATATCCTTCCCACAAAAAGCAGTTCTCCTCGCTTTCCTTTGCAGATTTCCCACCCCAGTTCTGTTCCCTGGTACTCTTCCATTTTCAAAGACTCAGATGTACCCAGCCCACACCAGGCCCTGATCTTCATCTTCACTGAGTCAGTAACAAAATCCTGGAAGTCCTTCCTTCTCTTCTCTCCCCCACATCACACATACCAGATACCAGACACACACAACATCACACACCACACACACCACACATGCATGCATACACACCACATACACACACGCTGCACATTACACACACTACATACCACACACACATCACCCACAACATGCACACGTGCCTCAGACTCTGCAAGACTCTCTTTAAAGAGTCTCATGTACTTCCATTCCTACACAGCTCACCAGGGCCAGACTAAGAACGTCTCTCCCTATGCATCCTTTACCCTTGCCATGGACTCAGACCTAGGCTAGGAGGGGCCAGCAAGTCAAGACAAATATTTGAAGCAATCTTTTTAAAACTCAAAATTAACTCAAAATATGCAGGATGAATGAAATAGCAAAACTTTAAATAAAGACAAGATCCTTGGCATTGATTTTCCTTTTGCCTCGGGCTTCTGCACAGTGGAGCATAGCGTCGCGTTGCATAGATTCTAAGATGAAACCATCCGGAACAGAAAGCCATTCCTTAGCAGGACCCAGAGGGTACAGGAATGCATGGCTCCACACGGCTTCAGGAAGGCCTTGTGTCCAGCCAATCATGAGTTCTACCTGGGCCTACTTGACAGTCTGTGGCCAACCTTCGGTAAACAGGCCCTGTGGAGAGGATCTAAGGAGCTCTCAGCAGCCCACAGGACGCAGCCCTGAGAATAGCCAGGACTTGAAGAAGGACCCCTGTGTGGCTAGTCCAGACTCAGGACTCCAGCTTCCCCAGGTCCTGGGATAAGAAGCAGTGGCAAATAGGGACTGAGTGGAAAAGGGGCTGAAGGAAGGGCTGAGAGGCTGGGGAGTCAGGAAGTGAGTAGGCATCGATGGCTTTATCCTTCTTGCGGCATGCAGACCTGTTTAGGCAGGCCAGCATGCCTACCTACTTATGGTCACGTTGGATACCAATGCCTCCTCCACTAGCACCCCAGGCCACCAAGATGCCTTTAGGAAGGACACCTGGTCCCTAAGCCCTGGAGACTGTGTAGGCTATCAGTACAGGGGACTCTTGCCAAGACACAGCCTCACCCATGTGTCTCACCAGGGCTCCTGAGTGTAGGAGCAGGGATCCTGGCCTATAAATGTTTTAGCCTCACACTTCTGGATGCTTAGTTCAGGGATCCTATAAACATGCCTGCCAAAGAGGGTCACCTTTGCTGATCCAAAGAATCAAGCTAGAAGGAGAAGCTGCTCAGCCAGAACAGAAGAGGCAAACACCTCTCTAATTCTCTGACTCAAGAGCCTCTAAGGGTAGCTCTAAGCCAAGGCCATCTCCCAGGCCTTTCCTCACACTTCCGAAAGCGCTGAGCTCAGAATGGATAGTGGAGGCTATAGTCTAGCCTGTAAAGGTCAGGGGGACATTGTGATGGACTAGGCACAACCATGGCCCCAGTTTCACTGTGTATATCCCCTTCCAAGCCTCCACTCTGTTTGCACATGCATATGTGTGGGAAGGACTGTGGACAGGTCCAGCCAGTATCCACCTGCTGAGGAGGCCAAGGCCATCCACCTCAGCTGATACAGGCCTCTGGTAAGATAGTTTCAGTGGACTATGCTGTCAGTCATAAAATTCTGTTTTTCCTGGGAGCCTGAGCTGTACACTACATTCACATTCATTCACTCAACAAACATGGGGGCCTTGATGTGTGCCAGACCTGGGATTGTTCCACCTAGTCTGTGTATATTCTATGCTTGTCTGTGCATAAGTGACCACACTATACACGCACCAACACTGAGCAGCATGCCTTACCCCCTCACCAGGACTAATGGAACATCGTTTGTGTTCATGTCCAGGTGGATCATACTGACATTAACCCACTCACCTACACTAACTGTTTCACAATTGAGGGCCCCCTTCATTTTTGCCTCTTCCCGATAGAGTGACACCCACTGTTAGTAATAGATGCAGCATCTTTGTGCCAGTGAGTGAGATGCTCAGAGGCTCATTGAAGAGAACAGAGCCCCTAGGCAGAGTTGGGAAGAAGTACTAGAGTCAGGGCTGACTTAGGGACTGGACTCTGCCTCTCAGGCTCTGCTGGTCCATTGGGCTACAAGGAAGAAGTCATGTTAGGCTGACCCAGGACTCACAGGTCAGGGAATGCCAAACAAGGCCTGAAAAAAGCCTAAAGATGGTACAAACACAGTTCTCTCCTCATTGCTCCCCAGGCCTCAGCCACCAGCCCACTTACAGACCACGCTTCCTCGTCCTACATGCCTCCCCTGCCTCACCTGCTATGTGACCTAATCAGGCAGTCAACCTTTCTTCTGAAAGCCCCCACTTTCATCTGTTATCCCTGCCCAGAGTTTTCAGTAGCTCTGCATTGCCGAAGGATGAACTCTGACTAGCATTCCAAGCCTTCCTGACGGACAGGTGGTGATTTTCCTGCCTTATCTCCTTCTCATCCCTTCCTGAACTCCCCCTGGGCTCATATGCACACTTGTTCTAGCTAAACCTTGCCCTTTTCTATCTCTGTGTCTGTTGAAAAGGCTTCCTTGATCTCCTTACAACCCCCTCAGGACCTCTTTCCTTCCCAGTTCTCCCTGCAGAGCTCAGCTAAAGCATCTCCTCAACCCTGCCCGCTTTGCTTCTTCTCTGAACCGAGTGTGTTGTTCCAGTGCTCACATCATCTTCATTACCGTCATCATCACCACCATCGTCATCATCATCTCCTACTGGGGCTTTGGCTCTTGCCTGCCAGAGCCCCAACTGATCTCAGAGTTGAGGTTGGGACTAGGCCATCCATCTGGTCTTTTCTACTCTTCTCCCCAGCACAGGACTGGGCATCCTGGTGCAGACATTCTCACCCTTGGCCACTCCAACCTCAGGAGTTGGTATTTTGTCTCTATCTGGAAGGGTGTGACCCAGGCCCCCTGTCAAAGGCATCAGCCTCTGGACCAGTGGCTCCAAGGCCTTCAGTCAGGCTGGGGCCTGCTCAGCTGGGCGGGGAACCACACACATTCCTTCGGAATTAAACAAGGTCCCGCTGGCTCCAGGCTCCCCAGGATGAAGATCATCCGGTTGGCTTTTAGAGCAGCTTTTCTCTCTCCCCAGGCAGTGAGGCCCATGTGGTTCCAAAAGAAAGTTCTCTGGTCTCCTAGGGCAGTGACCTCAACAGCCACAGGGCAGGGTGAGAGGTCACATCTGTGGTCATTTGGAAACCTGGGTCGAGGCCAGAGCCTCTGCCCCCTGACACCTCCTGCCTCATGTTCCTCCTGTCATACATCTGCCACACTTGCACACACATGCTCAGGCACAAACACATATCCACCTAAATACACAGACACAGAAATATGTGTGATTATGTACATACAAGATATGCATGTAAACACACAGCTGTTCCTCCACAAACATGGGAGAAACATGCATAGAAACATGCATGCATAGAAACAACACACAAACACACAGAGATACACTTACACATACAAACAAATGCATGTCCTATATTTCTTCCATGAATTTCAGGCTTTGAGAATAGATTCCATCGGTGGTTGAAGGAATGTGCTCATGACAAGAACCACAAAAGCCAGTTTCATGATCAACTCATGTCTCTGCTAGAGTCACATGACCCTCTTCTTTAAGCTTAGTCCATGAAACTAAGATAATCATGTGATCTGTTTAGACTTAGTCACTATGACTAATCGTAGTCATGTGGCCTATTTCAAGGCAGCCCAGAGCACTGGACAGTCATTTGCCTGGGTCTGGTGACCCAAAAGCATGGCACCTGTGTAGAGAAAGACATTGCTCTTTCACGATTCTTTACTTCCTTGGGTCAAAAAAATTATAATAATACATTGATAAAGTAAAAGTTTTACTGCCGTCTGCAGAAAATCTGCCATAAATACACAAATTGCCCACTATTAGAGTCAATGGAATTACAAAAACATGAATTTTTCAAACAATAAAATTGTCTATGGTATAAGGATCAGAGGAATAGCTCAGTCAGTAAAATGTTGGTTGTGCCAGGACTTATATTTAGCACCCGTAATCCTGGGGCTGGACAGGCAGAGAGGGAGGTTGCTGGGGATTGTTGGACAGTCAGTTCAGTCAAATTGGTGAGCTCCAGGTTCATTAAGAGACCTTGTCTCAGGGCCGAAGAGATGGCTCAGCTGTTAAGAGCACTGGCTACACTTGCAGAGGACTCAAGTTTGGTTCCAAGCATCCACATGGCAGCTAACAAATGTCTATAACTCCAGTTCCAGGGGATCCAACACTCTCTTCTGACCTCCGCAGGCATTGCATGACATGGGTGCACTATCATACAAGCAGGCAATACATTCATACACATAAAATAAAGATAATAAAATATTTTTAAAAATAAGGTGGAGAGTGATTGAAGAAAATATTCAACATCAACCTTTGGTTTCCACATGCAGGTGCACACACAGGTGCACCCCCCAAAAACATACCTGCACACATGTGTGTGCGTACACACACACACACACACACACACACACACACAGGTATCCATGATACAAATAGCACCTCTAAGCTGTGGGATCATTGTGCAATCCCATGACCATCTTGCATGTGACCCTAGGACTACTGTAACAGGCCTACCTGTGTTCTCCCAATTTCTGTGTTGTAGTCCTAGTAATGCAACCATATATGCACCTAATAGTGCAACCATATTTGGAGATTGGATACAGGGCCATGACGGAGGTATGTTAAGATGGGATTGCTAGGGTGGGCCCTACCCCAGTATGAGGTGTCCTTATAAGGAGAGAATATTAGACACACAGAGAGACCAAGCACAAGTGTAGAGAGAGCTGCCGTGTGAAAAGGTGGCAAGGAACAGCTCTAGACAAAACAGGAGGAGAGGTTAGAGAAGACTCTGCCCTGCCGGCTTGATGTTGGATTTCCAGACTCCAGAGCTGTATGAAAACACATCTCGATAGTCCAAGCCACTGATCTGGCAGTACCAGTATTGATTTTCATATTCTTTAATGAGGAAATAATCATGAGGGCTGGAGTAGCTAGGCCCAGGGAAGCCACTGTGCAGTGCCAGAAGCTCTGTGTGCTGGGACTGGGCCAACTGGGGGCCCTCTGCCTCCTTCCTTCATAGAAGCAAAGATGTAAGCTCCACAGCACAGGCTGCCCCTAGTTCAACAGCCCCCTTACATCACATGGAAGACCACTGTAAGACAGGAAAGGTCAACACAGAGAGGAGCTGAGTCCTTGAGTCCAGGTCAGCACACGGGTTAGCATGAAGCCCAGGGTCACCGTTTGTTCTAGAGAAGGGCTTGGTAGTGTCTCCCTGTCAGGAACCATGTCCACCCAGGGCAAACAAGTGCTGCCACCAGGCCAGGTTCAAATTAGTCTGCCTGGCTGCATTCAGCTGGTTGCAATCGGAGCCCCTCCTGCTCGGGTTTCACTTTCAACGTTGATTTATGGGAAACACAAGGGCTGCCTGAAATCCACTTGAATTCCTGCTCAGTGAAGCAATGGTTCTGGGAGGGGAGAGGGAACGAGCCCAGCCCTGCCATCCCATAGGCGTGGGGGGATGAAGGCGGGAGGGTCCCCATGGAGGGGAATACGCCCAGAGATCAGAGCCACTCGGGTGGGCCATCCCATCCCAGTCCCTCAGGGGCCGCAAGGGCCCTTTGAAAAAATGACATATTCATACAATCAGATTCTACACAGTGATGAAAACAAATGAGCCAGAGTTACACATGTCAGCAGGCATGAATCTCACCCACATGTGCAGGGTAAGAGCTAATTGCAGAACACACACTATAGTGTCATGATTTATACAGAATTTCAAAGCATGCAAAGCAATTCTTTTCTAAAAACTCACATGTGAGGACGGGACAAACAAGAGTAATGTGGAGAGGTGGATATATATGATCAAAAAAACATTACATACATGTGTGAAAACGTCATAATGAAACCTGTTATTATGCCTAATTAATATAAGCGAAGAAAAAAAAATTTTTAACTTGCATATAAATCAGGCATGGTGGCCATAACCATAATCCCAGAACTTGGGAGGTGAAGGCAGGGGGATGAAGGGTTCAAGGACAGCCTTGGCTATGTAACAAGTTTGAAGCCAGCCTGAGCTACCTGGTTGGATTTGGAATTCTATTTCTAAAACTGGTCTGCGGCTCCATAGGTGCCCTCTCTGCCATATTTGTTTTGATATATCTATCCTTTACTTCTTCTTGCTTGTTTTTATATCTATTCTAATTTTTTGTTTGCTTGTTTCAGTCTCTCTGACATTATATGATAGCAGTATTATGAAGAGAATCAGCCCTGAGGGGATGGAGATACAGGGGATAGAAATGGGCATGGTAGCACATGTCTGTGCTCCCAGAAAGAGAATCACCAAAGGTTCAAGGCAAGCCTGGACTACACAGCAAGACCCAGGAGGAAAAAGAAGGAGGAGGAGGAGAAGGAGGAGGAGGAGGAGGAGGAGGAGGAGGAGGAGGAGGAGGAGGAGGAGGAGGAGGAGGAGAAGGAGGAGGAGGGAGATTCTAGCTTCATATCCCATCCTCCTAGACCTAAAGTTCCTGAGCAGCATTCCAGGTGACTCAGTGCTGTTAAAAGTGACTTCCATGGGAAGAGAAAATGCCCATCCAAGCCTGGGTGCTCCACTTCATTTCCATTACACCAAGGGATGAGAGGGGAGAGGAGAGGGATCTGGAAGCCTCAGAGGGACCCACATACAATGAGATAACAGGAGGCTGGCCAGGAAGCAGACTTGGGACTTCCACCTGAGGCCCTAGAGTTCTATCATCTCCCTGTAGCCGGATCCTCCCACCCCAGGCCCTAGTACCCTTCGTCCATACGAGTTCCCGGAAAGCTAGCAGCCCCTGCACAGCTGGTCCTGCTTCAGCCGTATGCCCTATAGTCACCCAGGGTGGCTCAGATGTGGCCACCCCCTGGTTCTGCCTTAGTTCCTCCAAAAACTGGGTCTGGGCCTGGTCTCACTGCTCTCCTGTCTCCCAGCAGAACTAATAACCTGGTGTGGTACAGCTCCTCTGGTCATTACCTGCATATATGCATGACTAGCTTCTGAAAGCCAAGGTTGGGGCTTATTTATTCACTCAACAAACATATGAAAAATACTTCTTATGTACCATATGCTTGCTGGACACTGGGGACTCAGTGATGAAGCAACAGTGCCAATCCTTGCTCTGAAGGACACATCACATTGAGTTATGAAGCTAGGGTGATAGAAAGCAGTAGTCATTACCAGAGTACTTGGAGACTGGGTACAGACCAGAGATCAGTCAGAAAGACCTATCTGCACGTTTCTGACATCACTTTCAAAGGTTACATACTCAAAGTAGAGAGCCAGGATGATTCCAGAAGCTGCAGGGGCCTGGAACCAGGTTGAGTGTCCCTTCTGAGCATAGTGACCACTGCCAGACTGGCCTTGGGGAGCCAGGTTGGGCCTCAGAACACCTTCTGGTGGCAAAGTTGGGTGTCTGGAAGCTCTGTTCCCCCTCCGTCTGGAGGACACATTCTGGGGACAAGCTGGGGTCGTATTTACGCTGCCCAGTCTCAGGGTGAAAGCTGTACTCTGCTTCCTCCCAACTGTGGGGTGAAATCCACAGACTTTAGGATCACCTCTCAATACCTGGTGTCTTCTAGGACCCCTCCCTCTGGAAGAAGTACCACATCTTCTCCTTGCACAAACCAGAACTTTGCAATCTGACCTTGACATTCCCTCCCCCTCCATCATCACTTCTTTCCGGTCATCCCCCTGAGGAAAGGTTCTCTTTCCAGCTGCCTACTGTGTGCCCTTCCACCCCAGGCTCCCCAGAGGCCAGGCCTAGATGGGGCTCCACAGAATCTGCCCGTGGAAAGAGCAGGGTCTCTGTCTCTCTGAAGAAAGAGCGGGATGGTTTGAGCCTGATACCTGGCTCCCGTGGGGGGGGACTTCATTTTCAGATTTTCAGCATAGTGTGTATGCATTCAGAGCTCCGACCCCAGAATCTCTAAATGAGTGCAGGGCCAAAGCACAGTGCATATCTGAAGTAACAGTTCTGCCCCATTTCACAATAGCGCAGTGACAACCCATCCCCAACCAGCCTGAGATTGTTTGGCTTGGCTACTACAGCACGTCTGACACTACAATCTCTTGCCAGTGTGTAATACTAGGAGAGTCCACATCAAAACCCAGATTTGAAAATACAAGAATGGCTTCTCTGAACCCCTCTTCCTCACAACTCCCTCCAAGAAAGGAGAAGCTTCAGTCCCCACACTTCTCACCACCCTGGCCCCTACCACCCCCTGAGGGCCATTTATTGCCTTTCATCAGCCCTGTCCTTCCTCTCAGCACATGAACTCTCAGGTGCCTGGGGATCTGGAGTTTTGTGAATTCTCATTTTAGGGCCTGAGAGTGATTTTACTCGTGGAAAGTGTGCCTTGCAGTCTGTGAGCTTCGCAGAATGGCTCTCTGCCCCCAACCTGCAGCGTTCGGGTGGGGAGGTCGGGGCTATGATGTGGGTAGGATGCAAGGAGAGGCCCTTGGCCAGACCACGAGAGAGCAGAACAAGGTAAGACGTGGGACGGAGGTCAGAGTTGAACCTAGAGAGAACTGTGGGCTGGAATTTGAGCCCTTCAGCATGAGAGGGTCAACCTTTTCCTCTTTAGATTTCAAAGTGAGCTGGTTCCTAGACAAAGGATCACCTCTTAGTCCTTCCTCAACCCCAGACTCAAAGCCTTTCCTTCTCCCTGTACACAGAGAGGAGAGAGGTGGCCAGGGCCTAAGCCTTCCCCAGAGTCTTCAACACAAAAGGCTGAGAGGCTCACCGCCCCCACTCCACCACCGCGCACTCAGGCAAAGCCAGCTCATTTACTTCTCTGTGTTCACATTCATCTTGTCTATTGACTGTTCATTTGGTCATCATCGTACCTTTAATGAAATCTTCTTGGAGAAAAACTCAAAATGGAGATAGTTCAAATTATTTATCTGGGTCAGGGCAGCCATGAATTTCTTAGTGCTGTAAAAAGTCATCAGCATTCCCGTAAAGGAGCATCAAGCTCTGCCAGGCTTAGGAGCCACTGTCCTAATACTCCATTACTACCGGTGCTGGCCAGTTAGAAATGACAAGAAAGACTCTACCATCCGAGTGGTCCCTGCATGCTGTGGGCCCCAAGCAGCTGGAGCTTCTCCAGCACTGGGGGTGGATGGTGGGGGGATGCTCTCTGCATGGAGCCTCCTAGTCTAGTTCAGGTTGGTTCTCTGACTGGCCCCTGTCAAGTAGTGGTAGATGGGCTGGGGTGGAGGATCACAGAGGCTTCCCCAGGCTCTTCTCTAGCCCAAGCTAGAGCTTCTGGCTAACTCAGGCCCTCAGCCGACTCCCGATATCTCTGTTCCTGACCAGCTCTTGTTCCCTCTTCCCCTGAAATCTGGTTCTGTAGCTGGAAAGAACTTCTTTCTCATTGTCCCCTGACAAGCCCACAGAGCATCCTTTCCCCTACAAAATATTGACTGTCAACACTGAAGAAAAGCAGTGGGAACCATCAGATTAGCCAGCTCGGAAGGGAGCTGTGTGCAGGCACTCTGCCTACAAAGTTTTATAGTTACAGTCCTGGACTGACCAGGGCTAATGCTCCTTTTGCCCTGGAGCCAAGCATCCTCCCTTTTAACTCTCAGTCTCACCCTCCTTCTTCTCCTCCTCCCTTGAGCTACCTCCTCCAGGCCCTCTAAGTGCCAACAACCCACTTTCCCAACTTTGATTTATGGTGAACAGAGGGAAGGCAAAGTTAAAAGATAGCCCCACCTCTAGACTGGGTTAAAATCATGTGATATTTTGGGCAGAACTTTTAGATTTAGAGGCAAACTCAAATCCACACAGTCCCACACAGACCGACAGACACATACCATATAGCCAGAGATAACAGTCAGGTCTGAGGAGGCTTCCTCAGACCCACTGCCCATCCTAACATGCTCTCTCACACTCTGGGCCTTTGGGCACGTGCCCCAAAACCTGCCCTGCACTGTGAGCCATTTGGGCCTTCTTTTGAGGAAAAACACTCGGCTCCCAAGAAGGCTCCTGACAGGGCTGGCTTTTTTTTTTTTTTCCAGAGCCCCTGGATAAATTGCTTTTGTGCAAAAATAAACACAAGTGAACTGCATTAGCTGAGCGAGTGACACATTAGTTACAGATGCAGGGCCTGTCAGAACATTGAGGGAACAGCTTTTATTGGGGAAAGGCTGAGAGACTCATAAATAACCAGTTGGCAATCTCACATAAACATTTGTGCGCTCGCATAAACACCGCCTACCACAAACGCAGTCCGGCTGCCAGCAGGGCTTGGAAGAGCCCTTCCGCCTGTCCTCAGAGAATAATGACGAGGCTGGAGGTGGTGAAGGGTCACAAACCTCCTTTCTCCCACAGTTCCCTACGTCTTGGACCCACAATCTGTGCTCTGTGGGATGGAGGGAGAGATCCAAGTTCTAAATCCTTAGTGTCGCCAGAGAAAGAGAGTCGATGCCCGGCCCCAGTGGAACAACTGGTCCATTTTCCCCGCTCCGCAGGCAGCTTGCATTAGGCAGCCCAGAAAGGAGAGAATGGGGTATACTGCCGCACAGGGGCTGGTCTGCTGAATAAAGCCAACTAAGGGATTTGAAAAGACCTTGGAAATCCTTCTCAATACAGCCCCAGTGGTTCCCATCAGAATCACTGGGAAAGTGAGATGAGGCCAGTATCCCCCTCGGCACCAAGGATGAAGGCCACAGAAGGCGACACCAGCCTCATCCCATCCCAAGACACAGGCCTGGGCTTCCTCCCATTGGCTCTTGAGAAGGTTCTTGCTTTGGCCCTGAGCTTCTGTCCTTCCTCTGAGACCAACCTTTAAGCCACATCTGGCTGATCCCACAAAGAAAGGCAAGGCAGGCTGTGTGGCTGACCAGTCTGTCCTGGCTGCTTTTCCTGGTGCCCTCACATTCCACCCCTTTGCCAAGCAAAACCCCTCCAGAAAGGCCCCCATGCCCTTATTTTCTCTGAGGTCAAGTCGTAGTAAAGGCTGTCTGGGTTTTGTTTGATCCCATCTCCACTCCAGTAGACAAAGTATGAAAGGGCAGGACTTAAAGCAAGTAGCTAGTGCTCAAACTTTTTGTTTAATTCTTGGATCAGCTAAAGGGGAAAAAGAATATTGGGATTGTTTTTCCTTTCTTCCTCCCCTCATCCCCCATCCCTTGGATTTGGGGTTGGTTTAGGGAGGAGAGTACAAAGACAAAAAGGAATTCTCACAGGTCCTAAGATCTCCCACAATAAAGCTTAGCCTCGGTCACAGCTCCATGCTCCTTAATATTAGTTGACCACCACTTTCTACCATATAAAGGATCAATAATATTTAGATAAGTGCCTTTATCTTTTATCCATCATAGTCTTTGGTCCAGTCTCACGCTCCCTTCAATCTGACTCCCTTCTTTGCCCCGCACGCACCTTGGAAGTCCAGCCAATCTAAATTAAATCTTCATCCATGTGCGGCGAGTTTATACTTTCTCTCTTTCCATTCCTCTTTTGAGAAGTCCTTCTTTCACAGGTCCATATCTAACCCATGTTCCCAGGCTTCCTGAAAGCTGCCTCCTCTTAGAGTCTAGGCTCTCCATTCTCTTCTAGAAGAATACTTCAGTGTCTGACCGATAACTTTCCTTCAAACAACTTTGGGTTGTTTGTATAGCTGCCTTTAGAATCCCCTCAGAGTTTAAACTCTCAGATCTGTGATGCCCCTCCTCAGGTTCCCCTTCCTCCCAAACACTTATCCAATGCCTAGGAAATGGTACCTACACTGGATCAGTGAAGGGAGACTGACACAGTCTGGAGTCATGGTCTTGACGTGGTGAGGTGAGGTAGTGGGATGATGGGGAGGGAGATGGCGGCCATGATGGAAACTGGTTCATGAGACTTCCACTAGGCAGCCTCCCTTTTGGCTTTCATTTTGCAACTGAACAGCTCTGCTTTGGAAGAGGAATTAAGATGCCAGGCAGGTATCGACAGCCAAGCACCACAGCTCTATTGACTAAGGCTCCGCCATCTAGGCTCTTTCTTTTTGTAAATAAATGGAATGCTTTATAGGGAGATACAAAGCACAGTCTTAGATGGGGATTTTGAAGGTTCTTTGGCCAAGACAGCCCTCAGGAAAGAACACAGTGCAGCCATAATTTACTGCATTTGATATTTTCACTTCCAATCTTATTTTTATAGACATTATTTCATAGGCTGTAGCTTAAACACAGATGGAAAAGATTCTGACTTTGTAATAAGAGATGGCTTATGGTGGGCCCGCCCCTCTGCTCTGTGTCTGCTCTAGTGAGCAAACGCACATGATCATGGCCTTAGGTGGGAGATGCCTTAATTATATGTGTATGTTCTAATCCAGCAATTCTACAATCATCTGTCCTTCTCCTAATGGCCAGACCTTCCAGATGCCATCAGGGGAATAAATAATGAACACCTCGGTGAGCAAGAGGACAGAGGGGCAGAGAAGCCTATGAAATGCATTTCTGGCTCTACTGGGTCTGCTATTCTTTGCGTCTTCGAAGTATCTGGATCTAGGGATTTGGGCTATACCTCAGATGGCATGGCTGAGGATGCTGCCTACATGACTATGGGTGTGGTCTCATCTTTTGGCAAGGCTGGGGCTTGGGATGTTAGAAAACAGCTTCTAATCCCTCTAATGTTGGCTGAGCTGTTTTCTTCTTCCAGCTACAGCACAAGGAACTTTAGCTCAAGAAACAGCCTGAAAATCATGACTGAGGAGATAATTCCATTGGTAGAGGACCTGACTGCAATCTTCAGAAGCAGTGCTTAGTAGCATAGAGGCAGAGACAGGCAGGTTCCCTGGGTTAGCCAGCCTAGCATACTCAGCATGTTCCAGGCCAATGAGAGACCCTGCCTCAAAAACTAACAGGTGAATGGTGCCTGAAGAATAACACCCAAGGTTGTTGCATAGCACACACATGCGCACATGAACACACACTTATACACACAAAAGCATGATTGAACCTGTGGCTTTCAGAGTCTGGGATAGCAAGATTTGCTGAACCAATTTCATTTAAGTAAGGGAGAAAAAGCACAGGAAGAGACAGGAGAAAGGAAATATACAGAGGCAAAAGGGTGAAGAAGGGACATCGAAGGGTGAAAGGAGCGGTGCCGAGACCAGAGCCAGGGGTTGGACCCCACAGGAGATGGCTTAGCTCGGCAGGAGTGCCTTGGCCCAAGGTATGGCCCACACACATCCACAGACTTCACAAGTGCAGGCTGAGGCCAGCTCCATTGCTGGCAGGCAGCAGGCCTGATGGATCCTGGGCAGGCAGCCTTGAAGACATGCCTTAGCAGAGGCCCTTCCTTCCCTCCCTAGTGTGTTTTCATCAGATTTTAAGAAGCTTTGGGAACATGTGTCAGAAAATACTGGGGACTTCAGGTTAATGGGGAGCCAGAGGGAAGAACAGTAGTTCCTTTCAGCTAGGAGGGTCAGTGGAAAGAGAACGTCGGGAGGGTGTGGGCGGGGAGACCCATTTCTGAGGACTCTCCTTGTGGAGGACCTGCTGTGTGGTGTGAAATACCCATCCCTGAGGGACTCCATCCCTGAGGGACTGTTGGTAAAGCTCTGTGGGAAGAGGGTAGCCCTCCTGGTGGCTTGGTAAGTGGCTTCTTCTTTTTTTGGACAGGGTCTCCTAGTCCCAGCCTGCCTGGAAGTCACTATGTAGACCAGGCTGGCCTTGATCTCACAGAGATTCACCTGCCTCTGCCTCTCAAGGGCTGGGATTAAGGGCAGGTACCACCCTGCCCGGTGTGGTTTCTTTAGTTTCCATTATAGACATTTCTATATTGCAATATCACAGGGATAGGTTTCTGGGGAGCCATCCCTCGGGGATCGTGAGTGTTTGACAGGCAGGGAAGATGAAGATCTGTGCTGAGAAAGCCTTCTGCCCTCTTGGACACAGGAATACCAATCATTCATTTCAACTGCAGAAAAGTGATGTCACACCTACTCTGGGGGAGCCACTAAGGCTAGAAAGCTTTGAAATGGGAGTGAGTGTCCTAGTTACTTTCTATTGTTGTGATATAACACTGACCAAACATAGGAAAGAAAGGGTTTATTTCACCTTCAGCTTATAGTTCATTATGAAAGGAAGAAGTGGCAGGAACTGAGGGCAGGAGCTAAAGTACAGCCCGTGGAGGGACACTGCTTACTGGCTTGCTCCTCTGGCCTGTGCTCAGCCTGCTTTCTTATATAATACAGGACCACGTACCCAGGGGTGACACAGTCCAGTGGGCTGGGCTCTCCCATATCACTCAATAATCAAGAAAATGTCCCACAGACATAACCACAGGCCAGCCCGAGGGAGGCAATCCATAAGTTGAGCCCTCTACTTCAGTGTGTCCAGTAGATGACAGAAGCTATCCAGTTTTCTTAATGGCTGAGCCATCATTCCGAGCCTTAATTATGCAGTTTTTAAGTGCGAATTTTGTGTATGACAATGTTGTATCACAATGTCAAAATCTGGCCATGCTTGCAAGTTTAAATCAAAGAACTGATCAGAATAAATCTTCTGACATTCAGAGTCCAGAGACCTCTAGCAAACAAGCAAAAAGACACATAAAAGATAGAAGCAATATCACCATCAGAGGTAGGCAAGGAAGGCCCCTGCTGTGTTTCTACTGCTCCTAGTTTGAAGGGCCCACTACACATACACACACACAAAAAAACCACATGGATGCTTGTCTCCCTTGGAGTCTGACACTGGGCCTTAGCACAGCATGATCTCTTGCTCTAAGCATCCAGTCTCATGACTAACATGGCTCAGGTCCCAGGAAGTACTCAACATCTTTTATGTTATATCCTTGAATCAAAAAGAGACCGAGTCTAAATCCTGTATAAACTGATAGATTATGCTGATACCCACACCAGGAATGGCAGGAAAGATTGAATGGTAGACACAGGAAAGAGAAAAAGCAGATTCATGTGTCAGTCAAATCCTTTCTCACAAACAGCAAGAGTATAACTGTAGTCTTTTCCTGACAGTGACATGCACACATTTTTCTTCCATAAGGTACTCACAAATTAGTACAGGTTTTGCTACATTAACATATATCAGGTGAGGCACATTTTCCAGTATAAATAATTCATGATCCTCCTACATTTGCACATATGCACATGATGTAAATGCATGAAGGAAGAGACTGGCTCTTTATCTTACAGCTACCCAAACTGGAAGTGATGCTGCAGTGGCGAATGGTTTATTTTGTGAAAATGTCTACTGAGGACACGTTACAATGTCAAGAGCTGAGCTTAAAGTTAGCCTTACCAAAGTATTTTATTATTTAAAGTTTTTGTGTTCTGTGAAGCTTCTCAGTTTTTAATTTTAAAGGATAATAGTTGTGGTCTAAATGTGGAATGGGCTCTGTGAGCTCACATGTTTGAACACTCGGTCCCCAGCAGGTGGAGCTGTTTTGGAAGGTTGTGGAAGCTTTAGGAGGTGGAGCCTCAAAAAGGAAGTGGGTTACTGGGGGCAGGCCTCAAAGTTTTGTAGCCTGGCCCCATTTCCTGTTCACTGTTTTTCTCCTAACTGTTAATGCAATGTGACCAGCTGCCTCACATGAATTCTTGCCACTGTCCCTCACCAACCACGATGGACTGTATCTTACTTAAACTAGGAGACAAAATAAGCTTTTCCTTCTTTAAGCTGTTTTTGTCAGGCATTTTGTCATAGTAACCAATACAATGATTTTGAAGGTTTTAAGACAAAATTTTTAATACATTATTTATTTATCTATTTGTTTATTTAGTGTTTGCACATGTGAACTTTGCATTTTTAAATTTTAAATACATAATATTTTTGTGCTATTTGGGTCTCTATTCTGCACAGCCAGTGCCAAACCGTAGTGGCTTAAAATGATTTATTTTGATCCACCAC
Source organism: Eospalax fontanierii (assembly GCA_035773235.1). Taxonomy (NCBI): domain Eukaryota; kingdom Metazoa; phylum Chordata; class Mammalia; order Rodentia; family Spalacidae; genus Eospalax; species Eospalax fontanierii. The sequence continues at coordinate 22,809,101 of CM069529.1, forward strand.
AGTTCTGTCAGTTGACTGGGAGAGGTGGTTACTTGGTGAATTTCTTAGGCAATCAAATCACTGCAGGGTCTGAGCCTTGACTGTATGGTACATCCAAGATGACAGCATCTTCACACTCTTACCTGGCGCCTCATCTGGGATGGATGTAGCAGTAGAATTTGACTAAACATACTGTCTTCTCCACCTTTCTTATGGGTGCCTTTACCTCCTTGATAAACAGCAGTTTCAGAGGAATCAAATTCCTACTGTGGTGACTGTTCTACTCTACAGAAAATATTCTAAGATACCAGGTGACACCAAAAGGCTCATCTGACCTGCCTTCAGAAGCCATGGAGCAGCATCACTGTCTCTACCACTGTGGGTCTGAAGCAAGTCACAGAGACAGCCCAGATTTAAGGAAGGGAACTGCACAACGTGGTGAGTACTAAGGTTTACTGGGGGCTCTCTTTGGAGACCAGCTGTCCAAACTGTGGCCCCAATAAATCACTTACCTTCAATATGCAATATATACCTGCCCACCAAGACTCCCAAGGGCTCAGCCATTAAGCCGTCAGGCTGAGGTTCCAAATCCAGGATGTCAACACCTAAATGGGTGTAGGTACAGATGAGACCTCTCGGGTGTGGTTCCTTTTGATCCTAAGATTTGTGAGCTAGGAGGCAAGCTGTTTCCCCAACACTCAGCACACAGCCTAACAGCATAGGCACTCACATTCTGAAATCTGAAACCAAGCTGAACAGAGGCTACCAGCTTCTTCATTAGAGGCTCCTCCCGTTCCCTAAAAGGTGTTCCCTGGCTCCAGATTCTTAATTATCTTTCCTTCCCACAAGAAATGGCCAGGATTTGTAGCCAAATACCAGCTTGCTCTCAACTGCTCCCTCTTCATTGAAGAGACCTTTTCATTTGAACTTTGTCTTTTTCAATCCAAGTTGATGGAATTATTTCAAAAACTGTGTTTCTTTTTTTATTTTTAATTATGTGTATATGTATGTGTGTTTGTGCTCATGAGCACAGTGGCCCACGGAAGCCAGAAGAGGGTGTCAGGCCCCTGTTGCTGGATTTACAGGCAATTGTGAGACCCTGCCCGGCGTGTGGGTTTCTGGGAACCTGACTCAAGTCTTCTGAAAGAGCAGTCAGCACTTTTAACCACTGAACCATCTCTCTAGTCCCTGTGGGTTTCTTATATAGCAAATTGTAACTTCCTCCACTAAACAAAGGTCACAACTGTTTATTTACTGCAAGGCCTGTCTTGACTTTAATCTACCAGTGAGGAGGCTTCCAAGATTCCAAGAAGCCTTACTGTCCAGTAAAGGATCTAAGAGGTGCATCTTAAGGTCCTCAGAAGCCCTGCTGTCTGTCTACAGGGTCTGCATCACATGCCCTTAACCAGTTCTGAGACATCACTAAAGGATTTAAGAGCCACACCCTTCACTTCCTCTTCAGCTGAGCCCTCAGTTTACTGGCAGCACCTGGGTTGTACCTTGGCCCTGAGGCCTTTTCCTACATTGAGGGCCTTCAGCTGGAACAGCTGTCCTAGCCTCCTAAGATTTCCTAATGGAACTTTTCCTTCTTTAGTTCCTTGCTATCTTTTTTCTTTCTTACTGAAGTCTGCTAGAAGCTCATGGGTGCTTTCAACGTTGCCTGGAAAGTGCCTTAGACAAGTGCACGAGCTCATTTGGGACCCTCCGCCCTCAGCCGTATCTGTGCAGGTGATGGCCTCCATTCTCTTGCCAGTGATTAGCTCAGATCTCCTTTCCTCGAGAATACAGTAAGTTTCCTCACTGTGTTCCAGGACCTCAACCGCATTCTCCTCAGATCCCTCAACTTCTGCCCTCTGACTGTCCCGAAGGAAAGGCCACAGGTTTCAGTCTTCTCTCACAGCTACCGCTTCCAGCCGGGTGGTACTGGCCTTCCAAAGCATGCCCAATGAACAAGTTTCTGCTATTTCAGTCCTGTGTGGTGGCTTTGCAGTGCCCCTGAGCTGGCCTGCGATTCATGCTAACAAACTGAATGAAGTGGAAGCAAGCAGCCTAGGTTTGGAGTGCTCTTTCAGATGACTGCAGTTCCCCCTTCTCCCTTCCTGAATACTCACTTCTGGGAGTCTTGAGCACCTTGCAAGACACCCAGCTACCTCTCTGGAGAAACCAGAGGTTTCACAGCAAACAGAGGTCCAGAGACTCCATGGATAGAAGAAAAGGACCAGTGCTACCGTCAGCCCAATCGGCCTCCTGATGGCCCTAGTCAGCCCTACCCACAACTGCACTACCTACCAAGCAGAGCAGAGCTGGTCCCCGGAAAGCCCACCTGGCCCGCTGCACCACAAGAGATAATAAGGATTTTTGTTTGGTTTGGTTTTTGTGCTTTGAAGCAGGGTCTCACTGTGACCCCAGCTGGCCAGGAATTCACTGTACAGACCAGACTGACCTTGATCTCACAGAGATCCCCCTGCCTCTGAGTGCTGGGATTAATGGTGCATACCACCATATCCAATGAGAATAAAAATTTTTAAAAGACATTTTTAAGTGTGTGTATGTGTGCATGCGTGTGCACACGCATTTGTGTGTAGGTGCCTGAGGACACCAGAAGAGGGTGTCAGATTCCCTGGAGCTGGAGTTAAAGGAGGTTGTGAGCCACCTGATATAGGTGCTGGGAACCAAAATTCTCGTCCACTGTATATATTCTTTACCCCTGAGCCCGACCCCTAACCCTCATTTTTTAAAATCAGCATATAAAGTAACAGAGTAACAGGTCTCCTTCTGACATTTTCATAGATACCATCTCTTGGTTGAGCCTCCCCACCCATTGCATAGTGGTTATTATAAGCCAGTTAGTTTTGGAGCAGTTTTCTGTGCAGCAAAAGATCATCAAAACAGCTACAACATAGCTTTATCTTATTTTTTAATTCTTTAGTTTATTCTATCGCTAGAATGCAAGTCATGAATTCTTTCTTATAAAATCATGATTGCGTGATTGATAATTTCACCAACATTGAAGAAAATTAACCTTAGAAAATAAATCTATGCTAATTTATAAATTATACCTTTATTTTAGTACGTGTCCAAATACTGCTAGCCCATAATCAGAGACCCTATATGCTTAATAATGAAATTCTATCATCTTTCATATCTTACTTTTTTTTTTTTTTTTGACTTTTTGAGACAGAGTCTCCCTGTAGCCTCTGCTGGCCTGGAACTCACTATGTAGAGCAGACTGGCCTGAACTCACAAAGATTCCCCTGCCTCTGCCTCCCAAGTGCTGGGACTAAAGGTGTGCATTACCATGCCCAGTATCTTACATATTTTTAAACACATAAAAATCTTCATATGTATTGGTCTTTTTTTGGTCTTTTTGAGTCAGGGTCTCCCTGTACCCCTAGCTGGCCTAGACCTTGCTATATAGACCAGGCTGGCCTCTAACTCACAGAGATACACCTGCCTCTGCCTCGCAAGTACTGGGATCAAAGGTGTATGCCACCACACCCCACGATTCGTAAGTATTTTCAATTGTATCATTTAAATTATATCTCTTGGGGGTTGGTTCGTGTATTCCTTTCTTATCTTTAATTAATGTGTTACTCTTTTGTGGGGGTGGGGTGGACGGTGTGGTTGTGCCCACAGGCACCTGTACCAAGACATGCATATGGAGGTCAGAGGACAACTTTCCAGAGTCAGTTCTTTCCTTCTACTCTGGGTTCTTGGGGTGGAACTCATCAGGCTGGTGTGGCCAGTGCTTTTACCCACTAGGTCGTCTCCCTGTCTCCCCTTTTTTTCTAGAGAGAGGGCCACTGTATAGCTTAGCCTGCCCTCCACTCTGTGACACTGTCCTGTCTCAGCCTCCTGAATGCTAAGATTTATAAATGTGAGTCACCATGCCTGGATGATATTTTAAATTATTATTTAAGTTTGTTAATTTGATTTATAGTACTTAAGTGTGGAGATGTAAGAACTGGATTCCTCTAGAACCAATAACAAGGGTGTCCGAAAGGCAGAAGAGAAATCAACAGTCACTGGGGTCAGAGGAAACTGTACAGTGACCAGAGATGATCTGAGAAGAGCCTGGGCTGAAGAAGAATGTTGAGAAGCCCACCTGACCATCTGCTGGGTCAACCACCACCCCACTGGCCAAATCTGAATGAGCTGGGTCACCAGAGGGCCAGATGAGAGAACAGAGCAGCTAAACACATCCCGAGACCATACCAAAGCCTGCCTTGAGCTAGGGGACAGCAATCTTCTAAAGACCCCAGGCCTGGAGCCAAGGTCCTTGTGTAAGCTTGGGATCTACCCTTACATAGTCAAACCCAGTCGAGATGACGCTGCTGAGCACAGAGATCCAGGCTTTCTGCTGGCAGCTGTTTGCACCGTCTGGAAGGTGTTTTCTTTTCCCTAAAGCTTCCAATACATTTCTGGAAAACTTTAATCTTTCCTTAGCAAAACTGATGCAGAAAAGCTATGTCCCTCCTTTAATGAAAAGGAGAGGAGAGGGCCAGGCATGGTAGCACACACCTTTAATTCCAGCCCTCCAGAGGCAGAGGCAGGTGGATCTCTGTAAATTCAGGGTCAGCCTGGTCTACATCGTGAGTTCCAGGCTAGCTGGGGCTACAGGAAGACCCGGTCTCAAAAAGAAAAGAAAAGAGAGGAGAGAAAGGGGAGTGGAGGCTGAGTTGAAGAGATAATGGTAACAATTTCTCCCAGGCCAGAGAAGCCTAAGTATGCACATGGCCAGGAGCGTGTGTGTACCAGTCCCATGGGGTTGTGTGTGTGGAAATCCTTCCAGCATGTGGGCCACTGTAGGTAACACACAGGTGAACAGCTGGGGCAGTGATGACTTTGAGCCACATGCTAAGAACCATGTTTATAGCTGGGGTGAGCCTACACTTTTCCCCAGCTACCCTGAGGCCTCAGACAAAGTCCTTAATCCCTTTGTGCCTCAGTTTCCTACTGGATAAAATGAGTCAGAGGGGGAGGAAGGAGAAGGAGGAGGAGAAGCTCAGTGCCTGCGCACTTTAGCACTTAGTGAAGTGCTAAAGACAGAGGTCAGGGCCTTGGAAAGATGGCTTCACGGTTAAGAGCACTGCTGCTCTTGCAGAAGACCTGGGTTTGGTTTCCAGCACCCGCGTGGCAGCTAACAATTGTCAGTAACTCCAGTTCCAGAGGATCTGATGCCTTCTTCTGGCTTCTGTGCGTACTTCATGCATGGATGCACTTACTACACACAGGTCAAACACTCACGCTAAAAATAAGTTAATTTTTAAAAAGAAGACAGAGATTGGTACGAGGGACGTTCATGTCTGAAATAGAGAGAACAGCCAGGAAGTGGAGGAGGGACCTAAAAGGCAGATGTCTGAGGGGTCTCAGTAAGCTGTAAATACTTTGCAGGACAAGGGGTTTTGGGGTTCCTCTCCAGAAACACTTCCTTGTCCCACCAAGTCAGGGTCACATCTTTCCAGGTCTCAGACCTAAGCCTGGTGTTCAAGCCTATTATCATGGCTCTTAGGGGGCTGAGGCAGGAAGACTACATGGTGGAGAGCAGTCTGGGATACATAACAAGATGCTGTGTCAAAGGAAAAAAAAAAGATCCTGTGATTACAATTTAAATTTTTTGTGTATTTTATTTTATGCATATGAGTGTCTTGCTTACATGTAAGCACACCATGTGCATGCAATGCTTGCAAAGGCCAGAAGAGGGCATCAGATCCTTGGAACTGGGGTTATAGATGGTTGTTTGCCACCATGTGAATGCTGGGAACTGAACCTGGCTCTTCTGCAAGAGCAGCAAGAGCCATCTCCCTACCCCCTTGGAGTTACAATGTTAATCAGCCACACATGGAGGAAATGACTGTGACTACTGAGGACTTTGTCTCTGCTTGTCCTGAACTTTGACTGCACATGCACTTGAGAAGCCACTCATCTTCCTCATCATAGAGCCGTGTTCTCCAACTGAACCAGGAGGCTGAAGACTGCAGGGTGACACGGGCACACCCCTTTCCACTGAGAGACTCTGCACGTGCTCCACGCTCAGCAGAGCCAGTGTTTGGGGGCTCGATGTACGAGTTACTAGGCTGCATTGAGCCCTGGAGCTTTCCCCACATGAGGATGTCCTCTCCCACCCCATCCAAGTCCATGACCACCCAGCCAGGAGCCACAGTGAGACTTCAAGTGCCCTGCGCTGCCATGCTGACTGGACCTCTTGTTCCTCTCTTTGTAGAGAGGACCCCCCCCCACACACACACCTCCTGGAAACCCGAGGGACTTTCCAGGTAAGCCCACCTGATACAAAGGCGAGGAAGAAGAGCTGCAGGAAAAATGAAGACACTCATCCCCTGCTTAGCCAACACTCAGAGGATGGGGTGGGAAGAGGCCAGGGGTCTTGAGGTCCTCTGAGGTCAAAGCTACCTAATGTCACAGATATGGCCTCCTCTCTAAGCCCCCCCAAAGAGCAGACATCTGTGTAAAGGTCTGTGCTTGGGCCTGATGAATGAAGTGGGTATCGATGAACAAGAGGACAGAAGAGCCACCGGCTACATGTGCTGGCTTTGATGTCAGACAGCCGGGGCTGGAATACCATTTACCAGTTACTAGCTTTGTGACCTTGAGTTGATGGCTATGAGACTCCATTTACCCATCCGTTAGGTGTGGTAAATAGCAATACTTACCTCAGGACACTGTTGTCAAGATTAATCACTTAGGCTTTTTATAGTGTTACATAATGCCTATAGTGTAGTAGATTTCCAATAGATGTTAGGTGTCATTATTACATGTAACTGTGCATCTCCACATTCCCAAATAGAAAGTCAAGTATGTTGGCATAAATGTATATGGGTGTCAGTATGTCTTTGATTACGAGGATGAACATCTCTGGGTATCTGTGTTTCTATGTGAGTCTGTATGCTCAATGATGATAAAACTGCCAACATTTATTATACACTTGCTGGGTTGCACAGCAAGAATTCTACAGGTATTCACGTGGACACTCCCACACACAGAGGTGTGACTGACCGAGCATATGTCTGGTTAGTGAATATTCACGAATATAACCATCTGCCTCAGCCCTACCCAGGCTGACCCCCTTCCTGAATGATCTGTGGGAGATGTGCCTGTCCCACAGCACTGAGGGAAGGCAGTGAGTTGTACCCACCACACAGCCCCTTCTCAGACCCTCTGTTGGCTGAATTGCCTGTTATCTGTCATCCAGTAAGAAAGCATACATGAGAAGCCTGGACCAGAGCCCATGAATGCATGACTTGTCTGCCTGGAAGGATTCTTGGTGGGCTGGGCCATCTTTCCACAGTAGATGCCTTCCACTCCCTCTTTCTGAGTGGCCTCTGACTCACACTTCATCTTCCCTGGGGACAGAGGCTAAAGCAGCAAGAGAGTGGATTCCCCCTTGTGGATGAAGCCTACATTGAACCTGCTGTTTCTTTTGGTTCCATTATCCAGTGAAGTAACGTTTCATACGTCAATGAACAGACTGAAAACGTATGAATGTGCTTTTTTCTTTTGCCCTGATAAGGACTCCAGCTCCCCGTTTTCACTGGCCTGCCTCACTCATCTCTACATAGAGACTAGAATTTGTTACAGACAGAAAAGAAAAAAAAATGTTGTAATGTTTGGCATTGATTTAAAAACTAGGATATTCTGCACGTCACAGGTCTGTTAGGCTGGCTGTTCTCTTGAGAGCATATTTTCTGTATTCCTGCATCTCTCTCCTTGGGTGTGACCATTAAGTTTTATGTAATAGATGCCTAGGCCAGAAAAAGGAGAGTTTGGGTCCTCTCCTTCCTGTCCAGGGCGATGGGGAGACAATGGGAAGGAGAGTAGGAGGTAAAGGGAGCCAAGGAATCAAATCTGGGCTGCTCCTCTCTGGAGAGGGCCTGTGTTCCTGACCCCCCTTGGAACTCTGGAAAGAAGCAGGTTTCCAGCTGCTCCAAACTACCCTGGCCTCTGCCTCTGACCACAGGCTCCAGAGTAAAGCAGAGGAGCCTCAGAATCCAGCCTTCAGGAGGCAGCTTCAGGTCCCACAAGGCCTGACTGCCGAGGACACAGCAGCCCAGCAAGGGAACTCCACATGCAACACGGGATCCAGGTTCAATGAGGCTCCAGCCATTCCAGAGGGACTGGACCACTGGGTTATGTAAACTCAGCTTCAAATGCATTGGTGGTGAGAAGTGACAACAGTTCTGACTGAGAACTCAGGGGACACCACACCCCAGATCCCAACTCTTTCCTCTTGCCAGATGTCACTCAGCTGTCCTTGTCTGTCCACACACCCTAACACCATCTTAATGGGAAAAGGTATAGAGAGTAACCTGAGATCCAAGCATGTTTATGTAAGAGAAGTTAAGATTGCTTAACAAGCCTGGTCCCATGACGTTGAAATCAAATCAGACATTTCATTATTTTTCTCACCAGTCATTACGGAGGGGTTGAGAGAAAGGCCAGATTAGCTATAGACTAATAAATAAGGAGATTCCTTTTTCCTCTACACAGATGACCTGATGTGTGAATTGAATTTTCAGCCCCATCACATACACAGTAACAAAGGATCTACCACTACCTTTCAGGCAGTGACCCCAACAGCAGACAAGTCCTGGCCCTCTGGACCCCAAACTACCTCCTCCAGGAAGAGTGAGACCAAGTGGTAGCAGAAAGGGCACAGTCACCCTTCAGCCTGAGCACACACCAGGCCCCAGGCCCCCTGGCTTTACTGTACTTTTTTTGAAAAAAGAAAGTTTCCCTCCTCCTTTCAAACCCTTTTCAGGCTGGGAATTTAGAGTCCCTCCTTCCCCCGACCCTTTTCTGCTCAAGGAAGTGGGAACATGGGGTACAATTGAGTGAAGAATCTAAGGCCCCAGACACTGTGTCTGGGAGAAGGAGGCGCGCAGAGGAGAGAGCAATGCCGCCCCCCGCTGGCTCCACAAGGAGAAGCAGTCCAGGTGGGCAACGAGGTTTCTTCTACTGCCGTGGTGGGGTCCTGCACTGAATGATTCAAGTTCTCTTTTCCATAGCAGCTCCTGCCTGTCTTGACTTGGGTGTCTGGTATGTAGGCGAGACTGGAGAAATATCATACCCTAGTTTCCCCCCAGCACGTTTAGAACTTTATTTGACCATTAGTATTAAGTTCTCATCCACATGACTGTCTAGATTTTTGCAAATGAGAACAGGGACAAAGGTGGTCAAGGTAAGACTAGTGACGTTTAACTTTCATTATGTTTCTTAGAGAACTAAATGTGGACATGATATCAAATGTTCTTTATTTCTTGTATCTTGATATCTGGCATCAGTGATCACCTCAGGGTTTTCTTCACAACAAATCTCCAGATCTCTGTGAAAGGCATGATCCTTGCAGCCCACTCCACAGATTGTTTGTAATTACAGTTGATGTTTTCTCAAGTCAACATCTCACCAATAGCAGAACCAATCTTTCACTTGTCACCATTTTTCATTACTTGTGTGTGTGTGTGTGTGTGTGTGTGTGTGTCCTAGTTAGTATTAACTGTCAACCTGACACAACTTAGAATCATCTGAAATAGTCTCAATTGGGTAATTGTCTTTATCAAGTTGGACTGTGGACATGTCTGTGAAGGACTGCCCCAAAGAAAAAACTTCTTTGGGAGTAAGTTTCTTCACCAGCTGTTTTTGTATACAAGAACTCATCCATGGACCTAGGCTGGGACTCGGCCCTTCTAGATTCTCAAAAAACATCACATCTATGAGCCCTTAGCCTTCTTCAAAGTCCTTACCAGTGTCCTGTAGCTTTAAGTAATTAATAGTAGACTTGGCCTATGATATGATGTCAAGATATAAGCAGTGACTGCACTGGGTGTGTGACTCAATGACAGAGCACTAAGCTCTATATGCAAGGCCTAGGTTTGATCCTTAGCACTGGAGGATGGATGTATATTTATATGTGTAAATATATGTGTAGATGCATATATACATATATGTACAAATATTCATATACATATGTAAAGGCTTTGTTATTCAGTGTTTCCTCATGGCATCCTCAGCCTCTTAGCATGGAAGGGTTCATCAAAGCCCCCTAAAGCAGGTGGTGATGAGCAAGAAGGATGAAGACGAAAACTGGGCTTTGGGAAGGATGGCAGAGGGTGGAGGAGGCTTGGACCCTAATCAACTTCGAAGTTCTGCCTTTCTCTAGTCTGTGTGAAGGCTAAAGCAGAAATTCCCTTTTGGATATTTTTGGCCTCTAGCATTAAATTTTCACCCAGTAGACGGGCATGGTGTTGCATGCCCATATCTCAGCAATTGCAAAGCTGAGGCAGGAAAGTTGCTGTTGAGTTTTAAGCTACTCTGGGCTACAAAGTGAGTTTCAGGTGTGCCTAGGCTAAAGGCTAAGATTATGTCTCAAAAAGCTACAAAAACAATTTTTCACTCATTAACGGTTGACATAAAATCAATTTAAATATTTGATTTATATTTAAAATGTCCCAGAGAGGGCTCAACAGCTAAGTGCATACTGCTTTAGCAGAGGAACTGACTCTGGTCCCCAGCACCTACATCAAGGTACTCCTAACTAGCTGTAACTCCAGCTCCAGGTGCATCTGATGCATCTGGCCTCCACAGGCACCTGAACTTAAGTGCACACCATCCCCATACACATTATTAAAAATAAAATTTTTTAAATCCTTAAAATGACATTTTTATTCAGTAGGAAATACACTGACAGATTCAAAATTCAAAGTGTTTAAAATAGTCTTTTTTTTGTATTTAATATTCAAACAAACAGGGCTGGAATGCAGGTAAAGGGGCCAGTCACCAAGACTGATAACCTGAATTTGATTCTCTGAGACCCACAAGGTAGAAGAGAATGGACTTCCCACATGTTGTTCTCTGATCTTCATGGGTACACTGTGGTATGAATGTGTCTCCCTTCTCCAAAATAAATGAAAAAGAAAAGGAGGAGGAGAAGGAAGTAAGTTTAAGGTTATTCTTGGAGAATTCCAGACCTGTCTGGGCTACAGGAGACTCTGTCTTTAAAACCAACCAACCAACCAACCAAACAATATGACTTTGTTCTTAGGAGGCCAGCGTTCTGAGAACCGAGGAGGGGACACAGCTGTTGGCTTGCCTTTAAGTTATCACCAGTCATGTGAGCCATGTAACCTCAGACTGGACGCTGCTCCTTCTTGGATCCAATGCTGCAGTAATGATAAGGGCCAATGAGACCAGGCAGCAGGTGAAACACTAAGCAAGCCTGACAACCTGAGTTTGGTTCCGGAACTCACAGGGGAAGGAGAGAACTGACAACCCAGAGCTGTCCTTTGACAGTGTTCCAATTTCTTTTCTGTTGCTATGATGAAACACTGACCAAACTTGGGAAGGAAAGGGTTTGTCTGGCTTATACACTCAAGTCACCATCCATCACTGAGGGAAATCAGGTCTGGAACTCAAGGCAAGAACCTGGAGCAGAAACCATGGAAGAATGCGGTTTGCTGGCTCACCGGCTGGTGCTTAGCAAGTTTTTTAATACCTGCCCAGGAAATGGGGCTGTTCACAATGGGCTGGGCCCTCCTTTATCAATTAAGGCAATGCAGTGGGAATTCAAATGGGGACCCCTTCTATGACCTCATGAGAGATCCTGTGGTCAGCAAATAGACACACAGGGAAATAATCAGGGCCATCTCTTCTGTTTGGGTCCCCAAGACTCTCCTGTTAGGATCTGGTTCTTCCTGCCCAGGCCTTTGCTAGGCTAAAATAATCTATGCGGTGAAAAAACTGCATCTTCTTAGGCCCCAGTCCCACCAACCCGCTACCACCACGAAGGAGCAACTCTGCTTTTCCTCGTGAATGCCAGGGGTTGATTTGAGTACCTGCTAAAGCTACTGAGAGGCCTCAGGTAGCCTCGCAGGGTGAGGCCTGGCGGTGCCTGCCCTAGCACCAGACTAAGGAGAACCTTCTGCGGCAGGGTTGCAGCGCCACCGTGTGGTAGAAGGCTGTCTATCCAGCCAGACACGGCTTCCCTGCAGGCCCACAGAAACTTGCGGAGAAACTCTTCTGGACCAGGCAGACTTTCTTCGTCACGTCCTGTATTTCACAGATGTCTGAGCTTCTCCATGTGGGGTCTCTAAAATGGGAGTCACAAACAGGGTTGAGGAATACTGGCATTAGGGCCGTGGCTAGCTCATTGCAAGTGTTCAAGAAGCAAGTGGGCTGGAGAGATGTTCGGCGGTTAAGAATGCTCGCTGCGCAGTCATGAGCCCCAGAACCCTTAATAAGTTCAAAAGCCTCTTCTGGCCTCGACACACTCACGGATACGCACAAGGGTACACACAAGTTTGCAAAAACGTACACACAAATAAAAATAAAATCTTTCTGAAGGAAAGAATGAAAGACGCAAACAAATCACAGGTCCTCTCCTTCCTGCGCTGGGATTCTGAGAAACACAAAGGCAGCATGAGGAAAGGCCAAAAACCAAAGCCTAAGACAAGAAACTCTTCTACCTGTCCACAGGAACGGCCACTTGTTCTTCACTCCGGAGTTTGTACCCTCCCACCCACTCATTCACCGTCTGCTGTGTACCCACCTACTAATCGGCACTGTGGGTCTCTACACCCAAACGATGGGTGATGAACCATTAACACTTGCATAAAACATAAAAAACAACCTCCCCACTCCCCCACCCCACCCCTGCCTGTGTTGAGACTTAGGAAGAAGCCCTGACTAGTATGCTACTCACTATGTGGCCGAGGCTGGCCTCAGATTTGTGGTGATTCTCCTGCCTCAGCCTCACAATTGTTGAAACTACGTGCACTACCATGCATAGAAGACCTGATAATTTTAGATAGCCATAAGTTTAACAAGCAAAAGGTAAACAGGGTGGTGTGGTGGGGAGTGACTGTTCAACATCACCTCTGAGGAAGTGATACCTGACTGAGCCCTGGAGATTGGGCAGTCACCCTAAGATTTAGCAAGATAAGACTGGCCATTTCAAAGGCCCTGAAGCAGAAACAAGAGACAGAAAGGCAGGAGTGGCTGGAGCATCCAGAGCCAAGTCAGAGTAGCAGGAGCTGAGGTTGGAGAGGTAGGCAGGGGCCGGTCAGACACATGAAACCTTCAAGACTACTGCAAGTCTCTGCACTTCAGTCGGTATTCAAGGGAAAGTCATTCAGTGACAGGATCTGACTTGTGTTATCTGGGCTTCTGTAGGAAGGAAGAAGGGAGAGGGCTGAGAGACAGAAGTCGGGAGATGAGCACAGTCTGCTGTAGGGCTGGCAAGATGGCTCAGTGGGTAAAAGTGCTTGCTGCCAAGCTTGACTACCTGAGTTTGATCCCTGGGACTCACATGATAGAAGGAGAAAGCCTTCTTCTAAAAGATTTCCTTTGACCTTCACATGCTTGCTGTGGAACACACACACACACACACACACACACACACACACACTAAATAGAAAAAAATTAAAGTTATTTAAAGTCTACTGCAGTAGACCAAGCAGGCCAACTATGACAAAAACTACAGACAAGAAGTTCAAAGACTCCTACTGGAGGGACACCCAGGACTTGCTGGCTATGAGCCAGTGGGGAGTGGAGTGATGGAACTAAGGACAGCTCCTAAACTCTGTAGAATCAACCCAGGCCCCTGGACAAAGGACCTTTCTATAGACTGGAAAAACTAGGGCAGATCTGGAAGAGCTGCCTATGAGGGGTCCCGCCTTGCTCCCCAGTGGAGACAGCACGTGTGCCAGATCGGCAAGCAGTCACCAGTGCAAAGACACAGGGAAAGACGCTTGACCTCAGGCCAGTTTAACAGATCAAAGATGATCATCTTCAGTTTAGCCAGAAAGGATGCTGCCTCTTCGTGCTGGAAGGAATTCTCATTAAGAAGTTTGAAAAATGGGCATTGATGAGATGGCTCAGTGGATAAGGAAGGGTTCTTGCCGTCAAGCCGGACTTCCTAAGTTTGATTCCCAGGACTTGCAGAGTGGAAGGAAAGAACCAACTTTACCCAAAGCTGACCATCACATGCACACCTTAGTGTGAACCTTCACACCCACACCTACACTGTGCAACAACTACACTAAAAACCTTCCTTTTGGCCAGTAGTGACAGACTCCTAAGTCTGACTAACTCATACCAAAAAGCAACATTTTGTTGTCACACAATCGCCTCAGTAAGTGCATGTAGGAAGCTGGTCTTAACACTTGGGCTGGAGAGGCAGCTCAGTGGTTAAGAACACTTGCTGTCCTTCAGAGGACCAGGGTTTGACTCCCAGCACCCACATGGTAGTTCTGTCATTCTCTTCCAGCCCTTTAGGGCACTACACACATACAAGTAAATATACCAGCAATCAAAACACTTGTACAAATAAACATTTTTAAATCATTTAAAAAAAAGAACCAGAAGACTTGGCCTGGCATAGTGGCACACGCCTTTTATCCCAGCACTCGGGAAGCAGAAGCAGGTGGATCTCTGTGAGTTTGAGGTCAGCCTGGTCTACGTAGCAAGTTCTAGGCCAACTGGGCTATAAGGAGACCCTGTGTCAAAAACAATGAAACGAAGAAAACAATCAGAGTCAGCCTATTGCTCGGTGGCAGAGCTGTGTGTTGCATACACGTGGCTTTGGGTTTAAGCCCTAGCACTAAAAGAGAGAAGTCATTCAGACACAGTCAGACCCTGCTGTCTCCCTGCCTCTCCCTAAATGCTGCTTTCATTCTTCTAGGCTACTCTTCTACCGGCTCCACAGTCCTTGAGTTTTAGGGGTGCTCACCACGATGGCTTCTCGTTACGAGACCATGAGCAGGGTGCAGCAGCTCAAGCAGACCTGAAACACGTAGCCAAGGGTGACTTAGATGTCTGATCGCCTCACTCCTACCCCCAGGATGCACCAGCACACCTGGTTTATGGGGTGCTGGGGATCAAACCCCAGGTTTTGTGCATTCTAGACAAGCACACTAACAACTGAGCCGCACTCTCAGCCCGCCTCCAAGGGCATCTGTCCAAAATGAGATATGCCCAGGAAGCAGTGAGGAACGACTCACCATAGCTGGAGTTCAAGGTACCAGTACAGTTGTGCTTGGAGTAGAAGAATAATTTGCTAATGACGTTTAAGATGAAAGAACTGGCCGAGCATGGAAAGACACAGGCTGTAATAGCAGCACTCAGGAGGCAGAGGCAAGGCACCTCATTATCCATGAGTTCAAGGGCAACCTGAGCTACCTAGCTAGGCCAGTGAGGACTGCCTAGTGAGACCCTCTGTATACAAACAAACAACAGAACAAAGGAAAACCTGTCATTGATAACCATATGTGCAGTTTCTTCAGAGCTCACTGTTGATGTGAGAGCTATAATAAACAGAGCTACAAGCTCACAGTTGAGGAACCAGGAACTGTAGAACACAAGGTTTGCTTCAGAACAACTTTAAAGCAGAAATACAGGGAAATAGACAAAGACTTTGGGTTTTTCTCTTAATTGTAGGAAGTGAGGATAGTACCCAGAATTCTACCAGATGGATCCATCTGGAAAGCAAATGCAACCGGTCAAAAGAATAGGGCTGTTTCAGAATTCCTAGAAAAGAATTACACAGATGCTGGGCAAACAACAGTGAAGCTACTGAAGCT
Organism: Eospalax fontanierii; assembly: GCA_035773235.1. Taxonomy (NCBI): domain Eukaryota; kingdom Metazoa; phylum Chordata; class Mammalia; order Rodentia; family Spalacidae; genus Eospalax; species Eospalax fontanierii. The sequence goes on from CM069529.1 coordinate 22,824,670, forward strand.
TTGCTAGCAGCTGTCTAGCTGGCGGGGAAAGCACTGCAGGGGCCAAAAGAAGACGAACTCAACCTTTGAAGATGCTTTGTGCTGAAGAAGGTGAACTGTGAGTAATGGAAATGGAAAAGAATAGGGTCAGACCAGGTGTGACCAAGCATGCATCCCAGCACTGGAGTGGGGTCAGACCAGGTGTGACCAAGCATGCATCCCAGCACTGGAGTGGGGAGCAGGAGAGTCAAGAGTTCAAGGTCATCGTCCACAGCCAGTTCCGGGCAGGACGAGCTCACCTCAGGAAACAAAGTAAGCTGGGCTGGAGAGATGGCTCGGTGGTTAAGAGCACCAGCTGCTCTTGCAGAGGATCCAGGTTCCAGTTTGCAGCACCCATGTGGTGGTTAACTGTCCACGACTCCAGTTCTAGGGGAGCTGATGCGCTCTTCCGGCCTCCATGGCCACTGCATGCACCTGTTCTCTTGCATGCCAGCAGACAAAACACTCATACACATAAAAATAAATCAAAAAAGAATTTAAGTAAAGGAAGGGAAGGGGAAAAAGTAATGGTATCGTAGTTCAAGGGTAGCACTAGGCCCTAGCTTCAAACCCGAATATTAGAAAGAAACAAATCAGAAGAAAAAAAATCAGACTGTCTAATTCTTTTTTTAAAACCTTCCTTCCTTCCTTCCTTCCTTCCTTCCTTCCTTCCTTCCTTCCTTCTTTTTTAATGTGTGCGTGGGGACACGCACATGCCCCAGTCAGAAGACAACCTGCAGGAGTCAGGTTCTGTCCCCTCACAAAACGGATCCTAGGGATAGAACTCAGGTCATCAGACTTGGCAAGTAAAGCAAGTCCCTTTATGTGCTGAGGCATCTTACCAGACTAGAGTACCTAATTCTTATCCACTAGAGCTTCAGTGTTTGTCACACTGCTTAGAATTACTTAGTGAAGTTTAATCGAGTTTTGTTTGTTGAGCCAGGCTCATTATGTGGCTTTGACTGGCCTTGAACTCACTACATAGCCCAAGTGGCATTCCGCCTGCCTCTACTTCTTGGGTGGTGGAATTATAGGCGTGAGCCTCAACTCCTACCGTGGCTAACTTGTAGTTCTTACATGTGCAGTTTTGAGAATGTAAGATTTGTGGCTGCCTTGTTAGACATAGGTCAGTAAGATCATCCTTGAAAATGGATTCTAGTAATTGTTCAAATCAGTCCTAGTCTGAATAAGCTGGAGACTACATCCTAGTACTTTTCTAGTATGCTACTTTTCTTCATGTAAACAAATTTATGAAAAAATCTAATATAAAAAATGATGATGTTTCGGGGCTAGAGAGATGGCTTAGTGGCTAAGAACTCTGGCTGCTCTTGCAGAGGACCTGGGTTCAGTTTCCAGCACCCACATGGCAGCTAACAACTGCCTGTAACTCCAGTTCCAGGGGACCTGACATCTTCTGGCCTCCACGGGCATTTCATGCATGGACTTCACATGCATACATGTAGGCAAAACACATACACAAAAATAAATACATAGGGCCAGGTGTGGTAGCACACACCTTTAATTCCGGTACTTGGGAGCAGAGGTAGGTGTATCTCTGTGAGTTCTAGGCCAGCCTGGTCTACATAGTGAATTCCAGGCTGGCCAGTGCTACATAGTGCTACAATGAGACCCTGTCTCAAACAAATAAACAAACAACAACACCAAAAAACCCAGAGGACTGTAGAGATAGCTCAGCAGCTAAGAACACTGCTGTTCTTGCAGAGGATCTGGGTTCAATTTCCAGCACCCACATGGTGGCTAATAATGGTCTATAACTCCAGTTCCAGGGGGAATCTAACACCTTCTTCTGACCTCTGAGGACACTGCACAACATGGATGCACTTACATACATGGCAGGCAAAACACTCATAAAAATTTTTTAAATAAAAAACATACCTTAAAAAAATAAGACTAAGTTTGGATATTCACTGTCAGTGAAGAAACTATTCCAAAATAAGCTAAATATAATGCTTAGGTCAGGGGAGAAAGGCAAAAGGAGGAGGGCCTAGTCCCTGTACATTAAGTCGGGGGCCATCCTGTCTTGTGGGGTGAAGTGAGGAACTGAAATTAGTGTGCCGTCCCAGGGGCATTTTACCCCAAAAGACTCTCCCAGAGCAGGTAAGTTTCCAGGGTCTGCCCTTGGAGGGCCTGCACTCCTAGAGGGAATTCTGATGAGAACAAGAGAAAGAAGCCAGTCAGGAAGCTCAGAGTGGGCCCTCAGAGGTAGGGACCTCTGCTTCTGTCCTTCACAGCCAGTTCTGTCTTGCTCAGAGTCAGAACAGTCCTGGGTTTTATGCACAGTTTTGTTCTGGCTAAAGACCAGAAATAACAAAAGTGTTTATAGATACTAGTTTGTGTCCTAGTTTCTTGTTTTTATTTCTCTTCTCCATTTACATAGCAACCTAAATGGGTGCACCTGGGTGTTAGAGGAAGGAGAATCAAAAGTTTGAAACAGTCTCAGCTATATAGTAAGATCTAGGCCAGACTGGGCTATACAATTATACCCCATCTCAAAGAAACAAATCATCATTGTCATCATCATCATCACCATTGGAATCATCACCATTGATCTAAATAAAGATCATTAACAGCTGCTAAAACCAACAGGTTAGCAAGTCTCAAATGATAGATTAGAATGAACACAATAGTAACAATCAAAATTAACCTCAGTAGGGCCAGCAAAAAGGCTCAGAGTGTAAAAGTATTTCCTGCCAAAGCCTGATGAGAGTTCAATCCCAGAACCATAGAGGAAGGAGAGAACCAACTCCTGAAAGTTGTTCCCTGGCCGCCACATTCACACTGTGAAACATGTATGCCCACACACACACAGATACACCCATACTCACACATTGCACACACACATCATACACACACACAGATACGCCCATACTCACACACCGTACATACACACACACGCACACAGATACACCCATACTCACACACCGTACACTCACACACACAGAGATATGCCCATACTCACACACCATACACACACACACAGATACACCCATACTCACACACCGTACACTCACACACACACACAGAGATATGCCCATACTCACACCATACACACACACACAGATACACCCATACTCACACACCATACATACACACACACGCACACAGATACACCCATACTCACACACCATACACCCACACACACAGAGATATGCCCGTACTCACACACCGTACACACACACAGATACACCCATACTCACACACTGGATAAACACACAGAGATACGCCCATACTCACACACCGTACACACACACAGATACACCCATACTCACACACTGTATACACACACAGAGATACACCCATACTCACACACCATACACACACACACACAAACACTGAGATACACCCATACTCACACATCGTACACACACACACAGATAAGCCCATACTCACACACCATACACACACACAGACACACCCATACTCACACAACATACACACAGACACACCCATACTCACACAACATACACACACACACAAACACTGAGATACACCCATACTCACACATCGTACACACACACAGATACACCCATACTCACACACCATATAGATACACACACACACACAGATACACACATACTCACACATCATACACATACACAGAGAGATACACCCATACTCACACATCGTACACATACACAGAGATATGCCCATACTCACACACTGTACACACACACACACAGAGATACACCCATACTCACACACCATACACTCACACACATACACAGATACGCCCATACTCATACATCATACACATACACACACAGATACGTCCATACTCACACATCATACACACACACAGATACACCCATACTCACACACCATACACCCACACACACAGAGATATGCCCGTACTCACACACCGTACACACACACAGATACACCCATACTCACACACTGTATAAACACACAGAGATACGCCCATACTCACACATCGTACATACACACACACGCACACAGATACACCCATATTCACACACCGTACACACACACACACACACACACACACAGATACACCCATAGTCACACACTGTACACACACACAGATACGCCCATACTCACACACCGTACACGCACACACACGTACACAGATAGGCCCATACTCACACATCATACACATACACACACATCGTACACACACACACACACAGAGTAATATTAATAATTTAAAATTTTAACCTTACTGGGAAGGGGTTCAGTAGGTCCCATTCTCCCTAATGATCTATAAGCAGTTAATGGTTGCTGGGAGAGGGAGAGGCATTTAATATACATGTATAAAAATGTTATCATGGGACCCACTGTTATGTATAATTAGTATATGCTAATAAAAATTAGTCTCATTAAAATGAACATCAACCAGACATTGCGTGTCTATGATAGCACCAGCAAGAATATGTACTCTGCAAATAAATCTGGATATCACGCAGCTCTGACTCCGTGGCTGAGGGGCACACTGAGACGCAGCTCAACTCCATGGCTTAGGGGCACACTGAGACGCAGCTCAACTCCGTGGCTGAGGGGCACACGGGATACGATTGGCCAGATTCTGTGGAGAATTCTAAAGGTCAAACAAAGGAGACAAAAGAGAATTCGTGTAGATTAAAAGAGACTTAGCTGGCTTTCCTTTCCAGCCTCAGCTTCAAACCCTGCAGCCACCATGATGTTGATCTCCAAGAAGCAGATGGCCAGTTATGAACTCTTCTTTAGGAAGGGGTAATGACAGCTATAAAGGACACTGTCTTGCAAAACTGCCTTGCACCATTTGAGCTCACTGAGAAGCTGGCTCTGGAAATGGGGTTGGCCCCACCATTTCAAACCTAAGCATGTTTGTCTCAAAATGTCCTCCAAGACCTCTATTCTGGGCATGGGCTGCCACCCACAATTCTGTGACACAGAGGGAAGAGCAGCAAAAAGGCCCCAGAGTGAAACCACTGTGTCCTTGAGAACAGCTAGAAGGCAAACTGTTTCCAACAGAGGTTACTACTGCTTAACGCATGATATAAACATGCCTGCGGTGGGACTGGAAAGCCAGAGTTTCAGCCATGGGAAGCTCATCCATGGAGAGGACGGAGACGCTTCTCTGTCCTTTTACTTGGAAACTTCACTCAAGTAAAAGAACAAAAAGTAGCAGATAGGGATAAAATCATCTCATCAGGTGCTTACAATCATTCTTCAGAAACAGCCTGGGGAGCGGAGGCAGTCAGCTGAAGTTCCTATTGGGAGAGGCTTCTCTGTCCTCTCCATGGACCTGGGTTTGGTTTCCAGCATCCACATGGCAGCTTACATTTATCTGTAACTCCAGTTTCAAGGGATCCGACAGCCTCTTCTGGCCTCCCCTGGGCATTGCATGCATGTATGGACTTACATACCTGCAGGCAAAACACTCATACACATAAAAATAAAAATAAATAAAAATCCAGTAGGGACAACTGGAGCAGCCCAGTTGAGAGGGCAGACAAAAGGAACATCATTAAATCAGGAGTTGACGAGCATCCTACAGAACGTGACTGGAAAACCATACTGAGGCAGCCAACTGGAGTTCTAAATTGAAAGAGTCCTAGATGGATCCCTTGAAACTGGAGTTACAGATCAATGTAAGCTGCCATGTGGGTGCTGAAAACCAAACTCAGGTCCTCTGCAAGAGCAGCCAGTGCCTTAACTGCTAAGCCATCTGTCCAGATCCCCTATTGAAATTTGTAAAGATTTATTTTTATTTTTAATTATGTGTATGGGGGGTATATATACACATAAGTGCAGGTGTCTGAGGAGGCCAGGAGAGAGCATTAGATTCCCTGGAGCTAAAGTTACTGGTGGTTTTGAACCACTTGACTTTTGGGTGCTGAAAACTGAACTGGATTCCCTAGAAAAGCAGCCAAGCATGCTAACATATTAGCCATTTCTCCAGCCCCTCTCCTGGATGTTCTGAATGCCTCATTTGATGATATTCTGCTATCTATCTTTGTTTCTATTTACTTGCTACTCTCTATTCTTTTACTTTTGCTTGTTATATGCTTAAAAATCTCACTCATTCAAAAGGGATGTATGGGGCTGGAGAGATGGTTCAGCAGTGAAGAACACTTGCTGCTTTTGTCAAGGACAAGGGTTCAGTTCCCAGCACCTACATGGCAGTTGACAACCACCTGTTAACTCTAGTTGCAAGGGATCTGATGCCTCCTTCTAGCTTCTATAGGCACCAGACACACAACATGGTGCACATACATGCATGCAGGCAAAGCACTCATACATAAAAAGTAAAAAAATAAATAAAAATAAATAAATCTTTAAAAACCCTCAAGTATGGCTGTTGGAAAGGAGATGATTATCCAGAATGGTAGCCAAGAAGGATGCTACCAAGGGCCTCCATTTGCCCCAACACTAGAGCTGGCAGACAAGAATGCCTAGCCTTCCCGCTCAGGGGTAGATTTGGTCAGCCACCTCAATAACAATGGAGGGGATTATTTGTGTTTAGTAAACATGAGGGGAGAAAGAAATCAAGGTGGGAGAGAGATCAGTCACCTCAATAAAGATGGAGGGGATTCTTTTGTGTAATAAACTTAAGAGGGAAGAGTGAGAAAGAGAGAAGGTGAGAGAGAAATAGAGAGGGGGAAGAGAGGCCATCCACTTCAATAAAGACAGAGGGAATTATTTTGTTTAATAAACTTCCTGGGAGGGGTGGGGAGAAAGAGAGGCTTAAACTGGATGCGGTGAGACATGCCTTCAACCCTAGCATTCAGGTGTCTGAGGCAGGAGGGATCCTGAGTTCCAAGTTAGCCTCCAGCCTGGGCTGCAGAGCAAGCTCTTGTCTCAAAAATCTCTCCAAACAAAAACTTAAATTAAAAAAAAAAAAAAGTACAGTGGCACATATCTACAACCCCAGCACTTGCGAAATGGGGACAAGAGGATCAGGAATTCAAGGCAAGTCTCAGCTACATACCAAGTTCAAAACTAGCCTGGGTTACTGAAGACCCTGTCTCAGAAATAAAAATTTAAAAGTGGTTACCTGTTGTGTTTAGCTACAGCACTATTTGTGTTTTCTTGGAAATACTGTAGTGGGAAGGAGACAGATGATACAGTTCTCCAGTCATGGACACGTGGAAGTAACTGCCTTTTTCCTATTTTTGTGTGTTTAAATTTTCCCATAACAGAGAACTGCGCTTGGTTTTGTTTTGTTGCACTTTAAATGGGCTGGTTCATATAGCTGCAGCCCTCTGGCTGTGTTCTTACCTACTGAGAATTCAACGGGAGCATCCCTTCCCTCACTCACTGGCTAGAGAGAGCTAATGAGTGAACTGGACCAGGGTGACTCTGTGGCTGCTAGCCCCCAACTCTGCACAGAGATAAGGGAAGGCAGCCGGGATAGTGGGAGACCAAGGACTGCAGCAACAACCGAAGGGGATGATCAGCCAGCACCACCATGGAAGAATACAGGCTCCAGGTGGCCTGTCTTCTGATTTTTCATTAGAAAGCAGGGCCAGTTCTGAAAAGCCATTCCATTCTGTGAATTTTGACCAATATGTAGGTAAGTGATTTTTTAAATGTAAACACTCTGTAAGACGGTTCTGGAAAGTCAAATGAAACCTGTCCACAGGCTAGATTTGTCCTACAGATTGCCTTGTGACTCCCTGACATCTCACCATGCAATGCATCATGCAGCAACACATTAATAATTGGCTAGCATTCTTAGCAGTTGCTGGCACAGCGGAGGTCACATACATCTGAAATCTCAGGTCTATAAGCTGTCAAGCCAGGCAACCCTACACACTGAACTCTGGACTGAATGGAGACTTTCTACAGTCTCCATTAAATCAAAACCTGTCATATGTCAGGAACATTTGTCCTGGGATTGGCTCTACTCTCACCCCAGATTCTACCAAATCTGGGGATATTATCCAGTCATAAAAAGAAAAATAGTGAGGGGCATGTGAGGTTCTCAGCAAGATGTAAGGAGAGAACAGGCTCCCCCAAGTTGTCCTCTGACTTCCTCGTGTGTGCTGTGGCACGTGCATGCGCATATACACATGTTGCACACATAATAACAATAAATAAAAAATTTAAAAGGAAATGTAGCTGGACATGGTGGTACACACCTTTAATCCCAGCATTTGGGAAGCAGACTCGGGTAGATCTCTGTGAGACTGAAGCCAGCCTGCTCTACCTAGGGAATTCCTTGGCCAGCTGGGCCTGCTACAGGGAGACCTTGGCTCAAAAAAAACCACATACACACACACACCACACACACACACACATACACACACACAAAGGAGGGAGTGAAAGAGGGAAGAAATGTGGTGAGATATCGTACAAATTCCCTATGAATGCTCAGAATAAGGAAGTCCAGAGAGAGAAAGTAGTTTGGTAGCTAAGACTGGAGGTGCACTGTGTGACCAGAAAACAGAGGGGAGGACAGCTAAAGGAAGGAGGTTTCTTCTTGAGGTGATAAAAGTATCCCCAGATTGACTGTGGAGGAGGGCCCACAGGTACCTGTGAATATACTAAAGCTCATTGGGTTGAACACTAAATGGCTGGATTTTATGGTGCGTTATTTATAGTTCAAAGTTTTTTGTTTTAGGAAAAAAATAAGCAAACTTGAGGGGGAGGCGCAGTTTGTATTTGTTTCCAGGCCTGGGATGGATTTCTAAAAGGGGGCTAGGCCTCTATCCTGTTGAGGGTGAGTCGGTGAGCCAAAGGCGGAATGGTGGGAGGGAGGGCGGCATGACGGAGGAGGGACTGTGCCCCAGAATTAGGTGAGATGGGGGTCTTTCTCACATCACAGTAAGCATAGGGTTCCTCCAGGGCTCACAGGGGTAGCCACTATTCCAGAATGACAGCCTGCATTTGGGACTGCGGAAGAGAAATTAACCCAGACACTTGTCCCCAGCTGCAAATCCCCCCCCCGGGGGGGGCGACACGGGGACAGACCGGACTTGAACCGGAAGGAGGCCACATGCCAGGGGTTCGCGCATCCCGGCTCCACTAGGTCCTGGGCTGCAAGTGGAAGCATCCGGCCAAGCTGGACCCAGCCTCGGGCGAGGGCCGAGGCGGGGACCGCAGGCCTCATCCAGGCCCTCAGGAAGCCACCAGGTACAGTGGAACCCCACGGCTCACAGGGCGCAGCTCCGGTCTGCGTCCGCGGTCTTGGATGACTTTAAACACCCGCCTACGGACGAGAAAAAGGACGTTGAGGCTCCACTGCTGGATACCTCGCGATGGCAGCAAAGAAGCTAAGAAAACATGAACGGGAACTACTGCGAGATGTTAACGGGCCGCGTCCAAGCGATTGTATAGTGCTGAGCAGTGAAGAGACAGGAATTAAACTTTTCCAAGCAGGGAGATAAAACAACAGCGAGATTTACAGGCGTCCAAAAGGGACGTGCTCCAGGTGAGGCTCGAACTCACAACCTCGGCATTGCTCTGCATGTACTGCTGTATAAGTACCGCGCGCTAACCGATTGCGCCACTGGAGCTCCGCAGAGGCGGCCTCGCGAAGGCTCTATCAGGGTTCGTTCGAGCCTTCATAGAGCATGCGCATCCAACAGTCGCGGCTCGGACCCCAGCCTTCCGTAACTTCAGGCCCGACTCGCCACGAGCCGGTGTTGGGAGACCCAGCGAACCGGGAGGAATCCTGCGAGTGTCCCTCTAAGGACGAGGAGCGGATTAGCATGGCCGGGCCGGCGGGCGACACCGGGGAAAGCGGCCCGGCACAGCCGCTGGGAGACCCGGCCGCGTCCTCCGCGGAGCACCGGTTGCTGACTTCGCCGTCGCCGTGACGTCAGCCGAGGGGCGGGGCCGAGTGCCGTCGTTCAGAGTGGCGGAAACGCGGGCAGCTGCTCGCTACGGCTGCCCGAGCCGCGACCCACTTCGCCAACTGCGCGGGGACACTCCTGCCTTTGCGGAGCGTTCGGGCCTCCGACGCCCTGCCAAGGTGGCCCGGGCCGGGCTCTGCCTGCCCAGCTCCGGGAAGGCGGGGCGGCGAGCGTACCCTCCAGGCCCTGCGCCGTGGGGCCCGCCCCTGCCTTGACCCCTACCTGGCCCGGTCTCCTGCGGCCCGCTGGGTCTCCGGGCTGAAGAGGTTGCAGCCCACGCCCCCTGGCTGGCTTTGGGAGCTGCAAGCTGCTTTAAAACGAAGCTTCAGCATTTTAAAATCAAAAGATCTCATACAGACACCAGAATTTTTTAGTGTTTTTGTTTGTTGAGACAGGACCTGACTATGTAGCCCAGGCTGGCCTGGATCTCACTATGTAGACCAGGCTAGCCCAGAATTTACAGCGCTCCACCTGCCTCTGCCTCTCGAGTACGGGGATTAAAGGCGTGCACTGCTACACCTTTGGAAAACCAGAAAACGGAAATACTTTAGCCAGGCCCCAATTATGACTTAGGGGCCACAGGCACTTTTGTCTTTTGGGCCCCTTCCCCTTCCGTGCAGATTTTCTTAAATTGTATTTTATGAAATAGGAGATGAAATAGCCTGGAGAGATGGCTCAGCAGTTAAGAGCATTGGCTGCTCTTGCAGAGAACCAGGGTTTGGTTCCAAGCACACACATAGCACTAACAACCCTCAGTAACTCCAGTTCCAGGGGATCCCATGCCTTCTGACCTCCATGGGCATTGCATAACACAGGTGCACTTATATACATGCAAGCAATACACGTAAAAAAATAATTTTTTAAAGAAAGGTATATACTATTGCAGAGTAACCAAGTTCCCAGCACCCACATCTGGCAGCTCAGAGTTGCCTGTAAGTTTAGCTCCAGGGAGATCACACAGAGACACATGTACATAAAAGAAAATTTTTAAGTTTTGTATTGTACTTCATATACGTGTTTTGCCTACGTATAGGTAAGTGCATTAGGTGCATACAGTGTGCTCATAGGCCAGAAAAGAGCATGAAGGCAAACTCCCCTGGAATAGGAGTTTGAGTCATGCTGGCTGCCGTATGGGTGCTGGATCCTCTGCAAGATGGCTTAACGACTAAGCCATCTCACTAGCACCCCAAATTGTTTTTAAGCAAAGTAGAAGGGAGGTGACTTGGGAGGAGGAAGGTGGCTAGTGTGATGGAGGAAGGGGACAGGAGAGGGTAAAGATGTACAAATATAGGAATATGGGCAGAGTACCAGATACACTCTAATCACCGCCCTGAAAGTGACACTCGGTCTGATGAATATACTTTACCACTGAAATGATGTAAAATTAAAAGAATCCAAACTGACTCTATTATGTTCATTATTATATTCCTTTGAATTAATTTTTTTCTTCTCATCTAAAAAGAAATTTTAAGAAATATTTTTTGTCCTAGGCACCTTACACACGTCACGTAGCATTCCCCTATCAGTTAGCAACCATATCCACAGTCTCCCACCATCCCTCTGCCTCTTGGGTCATATTGTCTCCTAAGGGCCTGCCAACATGTTGGTCACCTTGTCTGGGGCCACCTCCTAAGACAGCCAGAAGAGCAAGCAACCCATTGGTTAGGGGGTTACCAACCTGAGCAAGCCTTGGGGTAGAGTTAAGATCATTAGTGTGGTCATCTAGATGGTGCCTTGACCATAGTAACAAGTTTTGGGGTGACAAATGTTAAACAGTAGCTTGGTTACAAAATGCAGGAAGACTTGATTCAAGTCTTCAATTTAATTCAAGTAGATCTAGAGGTAACAGTGATCAGATTGACAATGTGGATATATAACAGGTTCTTCATAAGACTGGAACAATAAGGTGTTTTTAGAAAGCTGAATGCCCACCAGATGTGGTGGTTCCCATCTGTAATTCCAGCACTGAGAAATGTGAGTCAAGAGGATTGCTGTGAGTTTGAGGCCAGCCTGGGCTATCTAGTGAATTTCAGGCCAGTTTGAGCTACAATATGAGACCATATTTCAAAAACAATACAAACTAACGAAAAAGTGGATGTCATATGGCCCTGTGCAGACTAGATTGTCTGTGGAGAAAGGAGCCAGTTTTCTGAACTGAGAGACACATCTAGAACAGCTCAGAAAGGGATGCCCAGCACCTTACAGGATCCATCAGACAACATGCAAGTGGTGAGATGCTAGACATGTTGACAGCATGCCACCCTTTGAGGTCCTGGGAGTAGGGGTGGGCAAGCCCAGGGTCACCGAGTGCACCAGAGACTGCGCCTTTGACAGAAGGTCCTCCCCTGAGGCTGGAGGGCTCAGCAGTTTAGAGCACTGGTTGCTCTTGCAAAAGACAGGAGTTAGTTTCCCAGCACCTACATGATGGCTAACAATTGTCTGTAACTCCAGTTCCTGGGGATACAGTGCTCTCTTCTGGCCTCTGAGAGCACTGCATGGATGCAGTATGCTTATATACATGTAGACAAAACACTCAAACACATAAATTATAACAACAAAAATGAAAAACTCTGAACATTAACTTTTTTTTAATGTCTTTCCCCAAAATTGGAACAGACTGAGCAGGTAAACGCATGGTTTGCTGAAGGGTAGGGATTATTGTTTCCCCCAGGGTTGAAAGAGGCTCATTTCCTGGTATACAAGGAAATTATGGACTCACAGTGTTTTTTCAAATTCACTGGCATTTGGAGACTCTGCCCTCTTCTTCCTTAGTCTCAGCCAAAGCCTACTTGATGAATCATGAGCAGCAAAGTCGAGGGTGAGAATCTTGCTTTCCTTGGCACTCCCAAAGCCCATCATGTATCTGCTTTGTTATTGGCTCAGCAGATGGTGACTGATCTCCACTTCTCCAGGGAAGGCAGCACCTCATAAATGGAACTTAAATAGCTTAGGCCCCCCAGGAAACTAAGCCTCACAGGGAAGAAACTAGAAGGGTTAATGCTGAAATAGAGGTAGGCAGGGGATGGGGAGGTGACAGAATCATAAGGAGAAACCTCTTGAGACCCATAATCCACTAACCTCCCCACTCCCCGGCCCTGACTGCCTCCAAGTAGCTGGGAGCTAGGAGTCTAAGCCCTGGGAATCTCTGGTCCTTACAAGAACTCAAGTCTCTTATTCCCTCTGGGCCTCAGTTTCGTCATTCCTCATTTCCTTTTTTAAAATGTTTTTGAAACGGGCTCCCTGTAGCCCCAACTGACTTAGAACTAGCTATGTAGACCAGGCCTTGAACTCAGAGATCTTTCTGCCTCTGCCTCTGGAGTGCTGGGATCAAAGGTGTGCACACCACGCCCGGCCTAGTTTCTTCATCTCTAAATTCAAAGATCTGTCTAGTTTGACTAGAGAATCCTTTTCCCTACCTAACGCTTACCAATACATTGAAGTTAATTTTGTTTTCTTTGTTTTATGAGACATGATCTCACTATGTAGCCAGGCTGGTCTCAAATTCCAGACCCTCCTTCCCCTGCTTTCTGAATACTAGCTAGTTCTATAGGCCTGAGCCACCAACCCCAGTACCTTGAAATCATTTGAATCATTATATAAGATATGTAATAATGAAGTGATTTTTAAGTAAAATAAAACTGATGTGTGGGGGCTGGAGAGATAGCTTAGCTGTTAATAGCACTAGGTGTTCTTGCAGAAGACCCTGGTTCAAATCCCAACACCCACTGGGTGGCTAACAACCATCTATAACTCCAGTTCCAGGGTATCTGATACCTTCTTCAGTTATCTGCGGGCACTGAATGACACATGTGCACTTACACACATACAGACATAACGCTCATACACATAAAATAAAAATGAATAATTTTAATTGAAAAAATCTGACTTTAGATGCATGGATAGTTTCAAACAGTCATTTTTAATGCCTGTACTATAAAAAGAGCCTCAGTCTTTCCAATTTATCAAATAATGCAGAATGTTTAATTATATGAAGGGAAAGCAGACTCTGTTAACAAATAACTTTTAAAATAACATGTCATCTTTGGCATAGGGACAAATGTACTGTATATTAAAATGTATGAAATGTAATGACTCATTGTAGCATCAGAAATAGACAAAAATGACTTTCCTAAATGGCTGTTTGGAATTTATGCCTCTTGCACTTTAAAAAAAATTGGTTTATTTTTATTGTTTCCATGTTTTCATGTCTAAATGATGAAATGAACTAGGGTTTCAATTGCTCTGTGCAAGGGCCATTCTGAAAATAATAAGAGGATATCACTGTCTTCCTAATAATGAAAGGCCAAATTGCATATAATGGTCACTGCATTTTCTTTCTATGGCTTTGGTTTCTGGTCTACAAGAGGCACTGTGAATAGCACTACAAACATTTTTATTAGCCCAGTGCGATTTGTGAGGCTGGTGAATGAAGATCATCTTGATTCACATTTACAGAATTACCATTTTATGGCCTCCATTTGCTTTATTTCATCAGGCTTTTTTTACTTTTTATTTTTAGCCAGCATTGTGTTAGAGTTAAGGATGAAACATTAATATTGCTTTTGAGAAGCCAAAAACTGCCTAAGGAATCCTGAGCAACCATCACCGGCAGCAGCTGGTGTCCAGGGGTTGCCATGGTACTGGTCAGATGAATCCAGGGGCTTCCAAAATGATTCTGTTTTAATTAGAAAGTTTTAATACTTATTGTAGGATTTTTTGTTTTGCATCATTTTTGTTTTGTTTATTGGTTGGATTTTTGGAAACAGGATCTCAGGTAACCCAGGTTAACCTAAAATTTGCTATGTAGCTGAGATGGTCTTAAACTCCTGATCCTCCTGCCCCTCCCTCCCAATGCTGGGATTATGGGTATGGCCCATAGCACCTGGCTCTTAATTGTTATTTAAATATTACTTCTTTCAAAAGAAATTGAAAAGATACCACTGCTACCAGTAACAGGGTGAATCATCTTAAAATCCTTCCAGAATGCACTCTGTGTTGGCACCACCTAGGTCCTTTCTTACCAAGATAGTCAGTCCCTGAGCCTTGATCTTAAGAGGAGACAGATGGAGGGTCTAAGGCCCAAGCTCTCAAGAAGAGCCATTCAGGGGTGAGCGGAATACAGAGTGGAGCAGAGGTGAGTTGAGCCCTTCACTCTGTATTGAAGCTAAAATGAAATGAGAAATGCTAAGACCCTGTTGCATGACAAAAAAATGTAAGAGACTGATAACAACCAGTACTGATGAAGAATGTGGAGAAATGGACACCTGCGGGGTTTTTTGCCCCCCCCCCTTTTTTTTTTTTTTTTTGAGACAGGGTCTCCCTGTAGCCTCAGCTGACCCAGAACTCACTACATAACCATGCTGGCCTCCATCTCACAGAGATTTGCCTGCCTCTGCCTCCTGGGTGCTGGGATTAAAACTGTGCACCACACACCAGGCTGTTTAGTTTTATTCTTAAAATACTTCATCGTGTTCTATAAATTGTATAGATTTATAGATGTAGTATCCATTGACCCAGCAGATTCATTACGATGCTGCCCCATAGACATAAATCTAGTTGTCAAATCTAAGATTTGCTGTATTATAAAATGTACTATTATTTTATCTAGCAGTAAGGGGAAAAGACTACCAAGTTAGCACAGGACTCTAACACCATACTTTTGTGTTACCTTGGACTTTGGTTTTTACTTATTAAAATAGTTCTTTTATTAGCTGTACATTTAAAAATAATCTCTTTTGAAATGATCTGCTTTCTGCTTAACTTTTCAACAACTTAATTTCTTCTACTTACAGAGCAGTCGAAGCTGAGGAGAAAAGCAGCTCTGAATGCTGGGATGTGAATGCTGGGAACCGAACCCGGGAACTCTGCAGAGCAGCCTCTGCTCTCAGCCACCGAGCCATCTCTCAGCCTTGATTCTATTTTTAAGTTATGAGTTTCCTAGCTCCTATCAATGGGAAGGTTTGACGGAAGCTGATACATCCACAGCTAGCGTGACCACATTCACAGCCTCCAAAAGGGGCACAGTTCTGAGAGTGAAAGGGGACAGTCTTCATGCTGGACAAACGACATGGATTGTGACTGCCTCAGCCCATCTGAAACACATGGCTGCCCTAATCACAGCTTCCTTTTGTGTTACATAAAGAACAACTCAGGAAAATTCCTGTTCAATGCTTTGCATGACGAGAACACAGCTGAGGGTTGCAGCAGGCTAGCTCTTCTCTCCTCTGCTCTGTGATCTTGGACCTGAACCCAGAATACACTGGTCCTCTGTCAACTGGTTCCACTGTGAGGCTTGGTCAGTAAACGTGCTATGGACCCTGCAGGAGCTCTTCTCCCTCCATCCAAGGCTTTTCTTCTGGTTCCCACAGCATAGCTTCCAGATCTGGCCTGTAGACAGTTGCCCATTTACCAGTAGCCCTGGCCTACAGTCCTTCGGTCAACTTCTCTGCTATTATCTGCCACCCAGTGAGCCACCTCCAAACCTTCACCTGTGAGCTCCGGATCCCAGCAGAGGCTGGGCGGAGTGTTTATTCCCACCTGTGAGGCTGAGTTTTGGTGGTTCTGAATCTTACCAGTGTGTGGTAACAGTCTTTCATTTTAGCCTTTTCACTGGGTTTCTCGTGGTAGATTTAATGAGGCTGAGAATTTTTTGATCTGCTTACTGGCTATTTGCATTTTTTTCTCCAGTGCTGCGCTTGGAGATGGAACCCAGAACCTTGTGCATGCTCCGGAACTGATGTGCTCTTGAGCCACACCCCTGATACCACCATGTATCAGAATAAAATGATTGCTCAGATGTTTTGTTTGAGGTTTTTTGTTTGGTTGTTTGTTTGGGGTGTGTGTGTGTGTGTGTGTGTGTGTGTGTGTGTGTGTGTAATGTGTATGTGGGTGCTATATGTATGGTATGTTTGTATACAGGCACATGTGTGCCATGGTACGTGTGTGTAGGTCAGAAGACAGATTGCTGGAATCAGTTCTCTTCTTCCAATGTGAGTTCTGGGGAATGGACTCAGGTTGTCAAACTTTTTTTTTTTTTTTTAATTAAGTTGTGCATGTGGCTCAATGATTTTGGGCAACTCATAGATATTCTCAGTTTCCTTATTTGTAAATAGTAAATATAAGGTCTTCCATGATACCTGGGCTGTAAGAAATGCCAAGCTTGGCTCTGCCCCGAGTGTCCTGGACTCCCAAGACCACACAGACATCTATTGTCATCCAAAGCATGTCGACCCTATGAAGAACAAGGAATGACGGGATACTGGGGGCAGGTGGTGACTAACTACTTTGAAGGAATGCCGTATTCCAAGGCTACCAGCTAAGCAGGAAAGGGCCAGAAAGCTGTAGGATGTCTCCTGGGAGGAAGGAAGGAAAAGAGAGAAAAGGAATGAGGGAAGAAAAAGGGAAAGAAGAGGGAAGGAAGGAAGGGCAGCCCATTGATCATGAGGCAGGGGAGCAGCCCTGACCAGCCCAGCAAGCTCCACCCCAAGCCAGCAGACAACTTTCAACCCTTTACGCAGGTAGTGCATCTGAGGACCAAGCAGTTTTATATCTGATGCTCTTTCTTGGTTTATTTTATTTGATTTTATTGATGCCCCATCTTAGAACCTAGCCCTCCCTAGGGATGGGATCTGGAGAGATGTCTCAGAGGTTAAAGGTATTTGCTGCTCTTGCAGAGGACCAGAGTTTAGTTCCCAGTACCTGTGCTGGGTGGCTTACAACAGCTTGTACCTCCAGCTTCAGAGGATCTGATGCCTTTTCTGGCCTCCATTGGCAAATGCACGCACATACATAGACACAGGCAGACATAATAAGTAAATAAAAAGACATAGACACATACATAAATAAAAAAATAAACCCAAATCCCAGCTATAAACAGATCTGTGACTACAGAGAACGGAATTAGAGAGACATGTGATTCAGAAGGTAGAAACTGCGCCAGCTAGTTAACAGAATTATGAACTAGGTTTAAAGTTGACTGGGTATCAGGGAAGGTCAGAAAAAGAAACCCATGGTATCACATAATGGACAACTGTAAGATGCAGCTCCCAAGGTAGCCGGAAGTTTGAATCACAGCCTCTGCAGACTGGAAACTCAGTCTCTGCTCAGCACCAGCATCTGAGCTGGTGTCTCTGGTGGGGTCACTTGAAGCTGCTTCTGTAAGTGCAGGTAGGGCAGGGTGCAAACTAGATTTAGAAGCTGCAGGGGGAAGAACTGGGATGATGCGCAGGGAACCACAGGCAGAGGAAGCAAACAGGGCCCGAGGGATGCTTTCTTCCTCTTGCATTCTTGCAGTCTCACTCTGCTGTCTCCTCTGAGCAGAGCCTAACACAGAATGGGCTGGCAAAGCACAATGCAGTCTATGGAGTCCCAGTCCCAGCCTCACATGCAGAGTGTAGAAGTGAGCTTGGAGCTGAGACAGCACCTGGCACAGAAGACTTAATGCCATACAGAATGTACTAAGCCCGCAGGCAAACAGCAAGCTTTTTGGAATGAGCCATACATTGCCTCCTCACCCAGGGATGAGCAGTTTGGAGCAGTATCCTAAGAGCAAAAGAGCAGACAGGTCAAATAGCCAAGCATTGGTCACACTGGTTTTCCTTTGAGCCCTAGCTCAGTGGCTTCCAAGCTTAGTGCCTAAGAACTACTGCATATTCTGTGTTAGCAGTGATAAAAAGCATCTTCTGCTTTGATTTTAATTATATACAAATTTTTAAAAAATTGTTGTTTTTTTGAGACAAGGTCTCCCTGTTGTCCTAGCTGGCCTGAAACTTGCTACATACATAGACCAGGCTGGTCTCACTCTCACAGAGATCTGCCTGCCTCTGCCTCCTGAGTGCTGGGATTGAAGGCATGGCCACCATGCCAGACCTCCATTACTGTTTATAGAAAGGAGAAGTGAACCTTTGTTGTGTTGGCCACCAAATTTGAGGTGTTCCACTGGTGCTTTTGTTTTGCTTTCTATTATCTTTAGTAATATAAAATTCACATTTTAGAACTAGATGTTGTGGCATATGCCTTTAATCCCAGTACTCCAGGGGCAGAGGCAGTAGATCTCTGAGAGTTCAAACTTAGCCTTGTATACATAGTGAGTTCCAGGCCATCCAGAGCTGCATATTGAGAGCCAGTCTCAAAAAAAAAAAAAAAAAAAGGCAAAAGAAGTTCACAGTTTAAAATAGTTTCCTTAAAGGTGTATTGAAGAAGTATCACTGGGCTCAGGACAAACAAACAGGAGGACTTCAGGTTTTAGGCCAGCCTGGGCTACATAGCAAGAGCCTGTTTCATTAAAAAGAAAAGAGGGCCGGGTGATGGCACATACCTTTAATCCCAACACTCAGGAAGCAGAGGTAGGTAGATCTCTGTGACATCCAAGCCAGCCTGGTCTACATAGGGAGTTCAAGGCCAACTGGGGCTACAGGAAGGCCCTTTCTCAAAAATAAAAGGGTGGGGTCAGGGAGGAGAGTATTGTGGCATTCAGGGATCAATTACAGCAAAATGCAGTGACACGTGTACAAACCATGGTATACAAATGGCATTGTGAGAGCAACAAAGCGGCTCAGCAGGTAAAGGTACTCGCCATGCAAACCCGGTGACCTGAGTTTAATCCCTGAAACCCAGGTCAAGGCAGGAAGAGAAAACCACCTTTACCATGTTGTCCTCAATAGCAATAATGATAATAATAATATATTTAAAATATCCTAATGGGGGCTGGGGAGATGAGTCAGCAGGCAAGAATGTTTGCTTCACAAATTCAGGACCTGAGCTCAAATCTCCAGAACTGATGTATAAAACCGGGTGTGGCCACGGGCTCCAGTAACCTCAGTGCTATGATGAACAAAGACGGGGATGGCTGAGTCTTGCTGGTTGCCAGCCCAAGGTCCAGGGAGCGACCTTGTCTGAAGGGAATGAGGTGGGGCGTAATAGAGCAGGACACCTGATGTCCTTCTCTGAATTTTACTTGTTTGCTTGGGCACATGCATCCACATGCATGTGTACCTATACTGCACACATATAGCGCACTCACACACTTATATACAAACTCACACACAAATGTCATAATGAAAACTGTTACTTTGTATGCTAACTTTGAAAATCACTAAAACAAAGATTTAAAGAGCAAATCATATTCTGAAAGGGACCCAATTATAGACTTGTAAATATAATTATGAACCCACAGAAATTTAAAGTGGTAGAATACATAAGCTGAAGGAAAAGATAGTGAGCTGGCACATTTCTAGATGCAGGGCAAAGGGAAAAGAAAGAAAAGTTAAATTATACAGAGATATGCTATAAAATTTCCCAGCATTCATTAAAAATTGAGTTTTTAGGCTTTACAGCTGGAGAGGTCCATTGATTGGTTTTCTTCCTTGGCAGCTATCATAATATCCTCTGACACCGTGAGAGCTAGTTTTCAGGGAGGAGGCTTCCAGGTCAGTTCCAGCTTGACTGCTCCAAGTCCTGTGTCCAAAGTATGTCCTGTCTTCAGCAATAGGGTCTCACCTTCAAGTTCTGGGATGAAACCAAGGGCTGTGGCAATAGCCTGTGATATTTTGGGAATCTCTTGGACTGCCCTAACCAACAAGTCAAAAGAGGTTTCTCCTGCCTGGCACTGTGAGTTTTTGTTGTTATATAGTCTTCAGCTATATACATGCACCCATATGTAGTACATATATTTTCAGCAGGTTTTGAACTAATGCATTTCCCTGTGGTCTTTTACAGTGCCTAAGCATTATTCATCTATCCCCTTTATCCCTCTCCTTTCTTCCTGCCCACTTAAAGCACCCCATTTCCCCTCGATAACACTCTCTCCTACTCTCCCCTCTCTCTAGCTCCTTTTTCCCCATGATTCATTTCCATTTTCCTGGCTCCTGTGGTTACATCTGGATATATGCTCACATCTAAGGATTTGGAGCTAAGATCCACAAATGAGAGAGCATGTAGGTCCCTTGTTTTTCTTAATCTCTGTTACTTCACTTACTGTAACTGTTTCTAGTTCCAACCATTTATTTGCAAATTTTGTGACTTTATTTTTCTTTACCACTGACTACACTCCATCTTGTAAACATACCACATTTTCATTATCCACTCATCGGTGGAGGGACATTTAGGTTGTTTCCATTTCTTAGCCAATCAGCAGACTATTTCTATTTTATCTTGCAGGTGATCAATAGCTGTCTAATTGGAATTAAGGCCCACTCTACAGCAGGAAATTTATGTGTGGTACTATAAACATAACCAAATACAGATGACTGGATAGGTCATCTATAGATAGATAGATCTAGAGGAAAAACCCACTTTTTGTCACACCCCCAGACCAACATAATTTCTTACTGTATTCTAAATATGTATTCTTATAATTACAGACAGATGCACCTCTCACCACTCATCAAACAAACTTCTTTTTGCAACAGATGGAGGCTATTCCAAAGTTCCACAGCTGAACAAACAGAGAGAATAAGTGTCTGTGAAGTGCCCAGTCCAAAATGACACATTTACAGTGCAACGTCTACATCTAAGGCTCAGAGAACACAGAGGAACAGGAGGCAGAAAGAACATTAATGCATCTCTCAACACTCACCAGCAAAGCTTCCTCATGCAACAGATGGTGATTAACCCAGAGAGTCACAACTGCCACAAAATAAGAGACTGAAGAGTGCTTATCCATGACGAGGACATCTGTATCAAACCTCCAGCACCCAAGGCTCAGGGACCATTGCAGAAGAGTGGGCGGAAAGACTGGTGGTAAGAGTCAGAGGTGGAGGATGACCACAAGGAAACAGAATCTTCCAGACAGCTAGGCAGTTACTCAAATGAACTCACAGCAACGATGGCAGCATGACCAGGCCCACTTAAGCTTAAGCCAGACAAAATCCCAGCGTAGAGGTGGGGAAGTGGGTAAGAAACCCAAACTTTAGCTGAGGACCTATTGGCAACTGATATCTACTGGGAAAGGAAGAGTTGGTATTCTTTTTTTAAAAAATAAATTTTATTTACTATTTTTATTTTAGGTATATGAGAATATTGCCTGCATGTCATGCAATGCCTGAGTAGGTCAAAAGAGAGAATCGAATTCCCCTGCAGCTGGAGTTACAGACAGTTGTTAGCCAACATGTGGGTGCTTGGAATTGAACTCAGGTCCACCTGCAAGAGCAGCCAGTACTCTTAATCCCTGAGCCACCTCTTTAGCCCTGAGAATTAGTGTTCTTTAAGGAAGTGACACTAGATAGTCTATCCAGTGGATGGACTCACACTGAAGAACATTTGGGGAGAGAAACTTGGCTCAATAGGCATGAAATCTAGTGGGGCTATAAAAGGGGTGCAGATAAAGGGAGGGACCCAAATATGATCTAAATATATTGTATGACAATCCCAAAAATTGGATAAAAAAATTTTTTAAACCTCTCAAAAACTGAAAAAATATGTTGAGACTAGAGTGTAAATAAGAAGTTGATGTTAGCAGACTTTGATTCTAGATCCAGAAGGTGAAACTAGAGAACAGGTAAGAAATAATGTTTATTTTTTTTAATTGCCAGGAATTTCCCAGATTGGGAGCTGAGGAGAGACTGGGGAGAAGGCAGGGGTGGGGGAAGAGACAGAGAGAGAGAGAGAGAGAGAGAGAGAGAGAGAGAGAGAGAGAGAGAGAGAGAATATATTAATCCATGGAAAAGAAATGAGGTGTGAAAAATAATAGTTAATTAGTAATAAGAAGTTATTGTAAATGTATTAAAATGTCTAGGAATGGACCACAGAGATAGCTCATAGCTCAGCAGGTAGACGTGCTTGTTGCCCAGCCTGACAGATGGGACCCACATGGTGTAAAGAGTGAACCAGGTCCTGAAAGTTGTCCTCTGACTTCCACATGCACACACACACACACACACACACACACACATATATACACACACGCGTGCGTGCGCGCACACACGTGGCATAATGCATGGTGTAGGCCCCACGACAGACAAATCATGTCATCCAACCCCAAATGCCTACACTGCTGGGGTTGGGAACATGGTCCAACGGGAAGCTATGGATACTCAGCACTCCTCAGCGATCAGGAAGAGGAAGTGGATTGGTTGTTTTTCTCATTGTTATGACAGAGCTCCTGACGAAAGCAACATTCTGAGTGGGTGACACCCTCAGACACACCAAGAAGTGTGTTTCTGTGGTAATTTTTCAATCCAGTCAAGTTGACAATGAAAGTGAACCTGTACAGGAAGCCTCTGATCTCCATGGTGACCGTCCCTCAGTTACGCAGGAACCGGTATCGGCAGGAAGTGATATTGTCGACAGTAGACTGGAGGGCTGGAAAGCTTAGGTAGGGTCTGTGAGCATGCTGCTGGGCATACACGAGCCTTTGAACCTTCTGTTAAGCTCCTGTTCCTGTTTGTTTAATTTTTTAAAGTCTATTTTCATTTAGAAGAGGAGTGTAGTCCATGGCCTGCATGTGGAGGTCAGAGGACAATTTGCCAGAGTCGGTCCTCTCCTTCCACCACGTGGGTCCTGGGGATTGAACTCAGGTCATCAGGCTTTGCAGCAAATACCTTTATCCACCGAGCCACCTTGCCTCTCTGTTGTTAAACAACCTTGAAGCTGCAGTTAGGTTGTTGCTCTTACATCAGAAAATAAGGCACCAAGGCACATCCCACACATGTGCCCTAGTGAAGGGTCTGCATTTTCAAAAGACCCTGACTTCGTTGTAATATCACTTGTATTGTGACTTTGACCCTTGCCATCAATGGGCTTTTCTAGAGGATCATGGGAAAAATATTCTATAAGGGAGATCCTGTCCACTACGATTTGAGAGGGAAAATGGCCACCTTATTTTATGATGACATAAATATTCATAAAAATTTCTTAATTAAATGTAGCTTAAATTATGTCTCTAAACTAAATTCTTTCCTTCAAGAAGACAAGAATTTGGCTAGAGAGATGGCTCAGTGGTTAAAAACACTTACTGCTCTATCAGAGGACCGGAATTCAACTCCCAAGACCCACATTGGGTGGCCCACCAGAGCCTATATGTAACTCAAGTTTCAAGGGATCTGACATCTCCTTCTGTGGGCACTTGTGTGGGGTGAGCATGTACATGTGTGCACACACACATATACACACACAAATCTTAAAAAAATAGAGAGAGAGACAATAACTGAGAGCCCCCCTCAGAGCAGGACTGACTGAGCAAAGGCATGCAGGTGACTTCCAGGAGGTGGAAAAGACACAAAACAGTCCTTCCTAGAGTCTCCTGAACTAATGCAGCTCCCACTACACTAGATTCTAACCTGTGAGCCCCTTCAGATTTATGACCTCCAGAACTGTAAGATTACAAGTTGTTGGTGCTGGAGGAACATTTGTTTTGTTTTGTTTTGTTTTGTTTTGTTTTGTTTTGTTTTGCAGGGCTGGGGACTAAACCTGGACATTGTGCAAGCTAGACAAGTAAAGTGCTCTACCACTGAGTATCTTCAGCCCCTTTTCAATTTGGTTATTTATTTTAAATATTATTTATTTTTAGTTATGTGTATAGTTATGTGCCTCCTTGTCTGTGTATGCATCACATACACACAGTGCCCTAGGAGACCAGAGGATGGCATCAGATCTCCAAACTTACAGACAATTGTAAGCCACCATGTGGGTGCTGGGAATTGAACCCAGGTCCTCTATAAGAGTAGCAAGTGCTGTTAACCATTGAGCCACCCCTCTAGCTCTTCAAAAGGCCTTTAAATTTTTAGTTGTTTGTTTGTTTGTTTGTTTATTCACGTTTATTCACAACATGTGAATTGAAGTTAGAAGACAACTTGTGGGAGTTAAGATCCCTTAGAAATCTAAGCCCTAAGGGTCTATCTATGTTTAGACAACATGGCAATGATAAGGATTTCCAGCCTGAGCTTGATATACAGAGGGCTATTACTCTGTATAAATGACTGACAATGGATATCTGGGGACCCTAAAAATAAACAGTGATATAATCTGTTGTATCACCAGTTTTGGTAAAAAAAAAAAAAAAAATCACATTTGTATATAAAAAGTCCCCGGGACTAAGGGTATATGTGGTTTTCTCTGGTGTCTGCTTGCCCAGTGGCCTTTCTCTTGACCAGAGAAAATAAAGCATATTACATTTTCCAGTGACTCTGTGAATCTCCTTTAATCTCCCAGCTCCTCGTGACCCTCTGACCCTCAAACTCAACTTACACAGTTGGTTCTCTTTCTCCACTTTATGAGTCCTAGGGCATCAGGCCTGGTGACAGGTACCTTTACCCCCTAAGCCATCTCACCCACCCTCTTAAAATTCTTTTATGTTTGAAATAGGAGTTCCCTAAATTCTTCAAGCTAGCCTTGAGCTCCTGCTATAGCACAAGCATCCTTGAACTTTCGATCCTGCCTCGGTCTCCTGTGGCTAGGATTACAGAGCTGGATTACTTGTGTTTTAGACCGCTAAGTCTGTAATGATTTATCATAGCAGCAATAGGAAAACAACTTAGTATGGTAATTGGAAAACAAAAAAGAAGATGTCACTGTAAGTACTGTTAAATAAAATCTACTGGAGGTCATGGATTTGATGTTGACATTAGCATTTGGTTCAAGATACTAAGTCAATATAGGTAGAGATGGATGACAGGACCCGCGCTTTGATTAACTATAGGAGGTCCTGTAATGACTTAACCAGTTAAGCTTTAACCAGCTGACTGCTAAGTTATTTTCTGTAGGTCAGTTCCCTTGTTCTATAAATAATTTCAAATTGCATTACTGGCTGAGATTCTGAGTCTGCCCTGCTTCTCGGTTGTTCCATTTATTAAAGGTTTCATTTTTCTTTGATTTGTTATTTTCCTCATTCAAATAAACTCTTCTTGATATGATAGGCCTAAGAAATTTTCCCTTTCAACAATACAATTATATTAGCAATTAAATATGAAAGGCTTGGACCCTGATATTAATTAACAGGCTTGCCAGATGAGGTTTGTTTAAACTTCAGCTATGTGCCATTTATGAGAGGTATACCATAAAAATGACACTGAATGACTGTGGGAAACCTTATACCTGTTGTCTCAGTTAACCACCAAAGTGTAACATGACAAGCCACCCCCAAGTGTGACATGCTTTAGTAACCATTTAATCAGTTCTTGATGTGCTGGGTCATTGATTTGACCTATGAGGGCAAAGCTGGTCTACCACCTCCATTATGGTCATGTGAGACAGCTTCATACAGCTAATGCAGGCCCTCTTCTCCACTCAGCCTCTATCCTAAGGAGGCTAGACCAGACTTTTGCACAGGGTGCCAGCAGTCTGCCAGGTGATACACTCAACAGCTACAAAGTCCACTAGACTAGTTTCCAAGGGAGCAGAGTACAGAATCAGTGCTATAGCTTTTGGAATGCAAAGTAAGACACGGTAACAGCCAAGGTTTAACATGGACTCTGTATCTTCATGAGAAAATGGCAAAGTTCTATGGCAAGGTACCGGAGGGAGGATGGTCATGAGTCAGTCAGTGCTTTGTAGCAAATCAGCCACAGCTAAAGTCAAGGTCAAAACAAAGAGCAAAAATTTACTTGCAATAAAGGACACACTGATAAAATGGTCATGACTTTTAAAATTTTAACAACCATAGATTCAAAAGCAAAGCATTTGAAGTTTTAGGAGAATTTGACCAAAAATTACTGTGACTTTGACATGTACCCCAGAAAGAAAAATATCAAGCTTCATTTAAATAATTCTCCATCTTTTCTTTTTTTTAAACACAATAACTGGCTGTAACCGAAGTGTTTAGAATTACATTCTTTTTTTTACCTGCATTTGGTTGGTTGTCTTGTTTTTTTTTTCTGTTTTTGGCAGGGACTTACTCTCAACCCTGGCTAATCTGGGACTCACTGTGTAGCCCAGGCTGATCTCCAATTTGCAACAATTCTGCCTCTGCCTCCTGAGTGCTGGGATTATAGGTGTGAGCCACCATACCCATCTTAGACTTACATTCTAAACAGAAAATACCTTCATAAAAATTGATCATAGGCTCCATTGCAAGGGAAATCTTAACACAGTCTCAAATCCCAAATAACACACGTGCAATCTTCTTCACTCACCACAATGTAGTAAAATTAGAAACAAAAAACAAAACAAAACTGGGTGTGGTGACACACATAGCTGACATTAATCCCAGCACTCAGAAGACAGAAGCAGAAAGATCTGTAGTTCAAGGTCATCCTTGGCCTCAGAGAGAGTTCAAGGCCAGCCTGGGTTACATGAGATACTGTCAAGGAAACAAAACAATAAACCACAGACCAGGAAGGGAAAATAAAATAATAGTCAAAGAAAAAAAATCAATCAATCAACCATACATAATATGCAAACAGATGAAAACTAACACTTGCATGGTTCCTGGCTCACCACTACCACAGTCCTTGCTATTTCTGAAGTGACTCAGAACAATGTCGGGGCCTTTGGGCAATGTTATTCCTTAACGTTTCCTGCTCTCCTGCTACTCACTTCTTTTTCTCCCCAAGGAAACCAGAGAAACTAGAATTTCTCTTCCAAAAGGCAAGCCACAGAATCATCTAGCCACTGGCCATAAGAGAGTTCCTAGCCTTCCTTGTCTGAAAATAGATGATCCATTCTTCAGTCACAGGGAGGAATGTTGCACAGAGAGACCAAAACTCCGAACATCCCTGCTGTTCATTACTGTGAGATGAACACTTGCTGTCTAATCACTGTGTGTGTGTGTATGTGTGTGTGTGTGCGTGTGTGTGTATGACCATGCAACATGTGTGTGGTGTATGTACTATTAGTGTGAATACATGCATATGTACATGTAGGTGCACATGTGTGCTTGTGTGTGTGAAGGCCAGAAGACAATATCTTCCTTGACCTGAAGCCAGTTTTGAGACAGGGTCTCTCATCAGACCTGGAGCTCATTGGTTTGGCTAGGCTGCCCAGCCAGGGAGCCCCAGAGAGCCACCTGCTTTTATCTCCTCTGCGGCTACCACTGTGCACAGCAATTACATGGGTGGCGGGATCTGGACTCAGGTACTTATCCTTAAATAGCAGGCACTTTGCCAAGTGAGTCAACTCCCCAGCTCACCAATTATTTTTCTACATAGCTGTCCATGCTTCAACTATGTTTATGTAATGCAAATGCCACAAAACCCCACAAAAACAGGATTCAGAATAGATGAAAACATGGTGGCTTGTAGAAAGGGAAGCAAGAACTCATTTTCATGCAAGAAGGGTAGGGTGGGGCACCTCTATGCTACATGGATTTTAAGTTCCTGCATTAGAGATGCTTCCAGATCTTCCCCTGTGTGTGTATGTTTTAATTTATGTGTATGTGTGTTTCTGTGTGTGCATATGCCCATTCAATGGCACAAATAAGCTCCTGTATGTAGAGATGAGAAGTTGCACCTGAGAGCAGCGTGATTGTTGATTTTGATTATTAGTTTGATGGGATGTACAATCACCATAGAAACAAACCTCTGAGTATGTCTATTAAAGGAGTTTCTAGTTAATTGAGCTAGGGAGACCCACAGTCGATGTGGGTAGCATCATTCCATGGGCTGAGATTCCACACTGACTACAATGGAGAGGTGAGCTGAGGACAGCATTCATCTCCCTCTGCTTCCTGGCCGTTAAGCAATGTGGTTAGCTGCCTAAACTGCAGCCATGACTTGTCCACCATGATGGCCTATACACTCAAACCGTGAGCCAAAATAAACCCTTCCTTTCTTCAACTGCCAGGTATTTTGTCCAGCAAAAAGTAAAGGAACTAATACAGGCAAGTAAAGTCCAGGAACTAGAAAAGATCAAGGATCAGTATCTAGAAAGCCCAAGTCAGTCAAGAACTAATCAACGCCATAACATCTGGATAAGAGAACTGTGACTTTTTAAATATATATTTTATTTAAGGTGTGTAAGTGTTTTGCCTGCATGTATGAAAGTGTACCACGTGCGTGCAATGCCCACAAAGGCCAGAGGAGGGTGTAAAATCCCCTGGCACTGGAGTTTCAGATAATTGTTAGCCACCAGATGGGTGCTAGGACTCGAACTTAAACCTGGGTCCTCTGGAAATATAGTAAATGTTCTTTTTGTTTTTGGTCTTTTTGAGACAAAGTCTCTCCTGTATCCACAACTGACCTGGAACTTGTTGTGGAGATCAGGCTGGCCTCAAATCCCACCCACCCCAATCTCTACCTCCTGAGTGCTGGGATTAAAGGTATATGCCACCATTCCTGGCTAAGAATAGTAAGCGTTCTTAACACTGAGCCCCTCTCCAGCCCCAAACTGTGGCTTTAAAAAAGATTGATTTATTTTTATTTTATGTGTATGTTTTGCCTGTACACATGTATGTATACAATGTGTGTGCAGTGCCCTTGAGGCCAGAAGAGGACGTTGAATCCCTTGGAACCAGAGTAACAGATGATTGAGAGCCTCCATGTGAGTTCTGGGAACCCATCCTGCTATTTTGATACTGAAGGCATCCAAACTAGGAGGCTTGTTCATGGTAAACTAGAATGATGTTTTATCTATACAGCCCAAACCAGAGGGCAAATCTGACAGTGATTATACAGCAGTAGTTTGCCTGTGGGTCGGATGAATCTGGAGAATTCATAAATTCTACTTATGGCCCCAGTTATTTACATTATTTGATTATATCAACTCAAACACAAGGTAATTATCACACTTTCCTTTGTAACGTTTAACAGAACATCTGCTGGTTTGAAAGTGAGTCCTCCCCCTCTCCCCCTTTTCTTGTGAATTAATTCAGGCATTCATCCACCTACCCATTCATCCATCTCTCCATCTAACAACACCCAAAGCAAATCTAATAATACATCGTAGATCCTTGATGCTTCCTGTGTCTTTGTTTGTACCCGCTCTGATTATTTGTAGATGAGAAACATAAAGAAGGTGTTTTGAATTATTTAGGTACCAAACAACATTCTAGATGGAAAAGTTTGCTAAAATGGGCTAAATACATAACTGAAAAGGTAAAAGTGGTAGAAAGGGGGAGAAGTGGTGGAGAGGAAACAGGAAAGTCCCAGCCAGGTGGGTGAGACTCCTGCTGCACATCTGTCTAGGTTTTGATTTACTTTAGGTCTGAGAAGCAGAGAAGGTGTCCATGCCGGCTGCAGGGACGGGCAGGGACAGGAGCTGGAATTTCTTCTAGTCTGTAGCCTGTGTTCTGGGGTCAGAGACCTGAGTCATTTCCTTCTCCACCACTCACTTCCATATTTCACCCTCTACTTTTCCCAAGAATTCGAAGTCCTGACGGAGAGAGGAAAGACAGGTAGTTCTTGCCCTCCCCCTCCCTACTTCACATTTGCACAGCTGGAGCTCTGTGTCCTGCTCCAGGATAACCTCAGCTGAGGAACCTCTCAAAAGCCTGAAACATTTAGCAAAGGTTTGTCTGGGAGACTAGGACACCAGGGCCATGCCTACCTTATAAAATTCCTCGTGTGTTACTAAAGACACGTGAGGGTAGATGTTGTGGTGGCATCCACCTGCAATCCCTGAACTGTGGAGAAGAGATAAAGAGTTTGAAGCCAGCCTGGGCTACACCAAGAGTTGCTGACACCCTGGGTTACCAAGTGAGTCCCTGGTTTTTGTTTCTGTTTGTTTGTTTGTTTGTTTTTAAAAAATCCAAACACCAAAAGACAGGCAAGGGGCTGGAGCATAGTGTAGGTAGTGGTAGTGCTCTTGCCTAGAGTGCTGGAGGCCCTGCTTGGATCCTCAGTGACCGGAGGGTGTGCGCTCAGAATAGTGCTCGGCACCTCATCCCTGTACACGACCAGCGGCGATGGGTGGTGCTCAGGCTGGGTCAGCTTGAGTTCCGCCTCAATGATAGAGCAGGGAGAAGACTCAGGTCCCCGGTGTCACAAGGCTTCTGCTGCCTAGCTCTGCTCTAGCACAGGGTCCCGGCGTTAATCTCCTGGGACCGCAACTGTGTGCTCACCACAGCCTTCGGTGCACCACAATGTACTCAAACCTTTGGATTTCCGAGCCTTCTTTCTCTGCATTACAGTATTTCCTCGGAGGCAGGCGTCTCCCTAGGGATTCCCTGGAGCCCCCACGGAAAGCCTGGATCCTGCATCTTGCAGGGCAGGTAGCAGGATCCTGCCTCTGATTCAGGCGGGCCGAGCGCTGCGAGGATGCTGGCCAGCGGACCCAGGGCGCCCAGGCAGGACGAGGCTGCGTCCGGGGGCAGGGAAGCGCAGACCCAAGCGCCGCACTGGGGCGTTGCTCGGCCCTTTGACCTCGGCGGCCCCCAGGAGGCTGGGCAGAGCCACTTGCCTTAGATAGCCCCGCCGTCAGGAGACCAGCTGCGTGCGGAAGCGTTCGCCTGCCAGCCATGGAGCGCCGCGTGAGAGTCAGGACTTGGGTGGAGGAGAACCGGGCTTCCTTCCAGCCCCCAGTGTGCAACAAACTTATGTGAGTCCCTGGCGTCCCCAAGTCGCCCCATCCCTTTCTCTCCTCCTCTTCCCACACATTCTTTTTTCACTTCTCTTTGTTTCTTCTTTCCTCCCTCTCCCCCAATTACCTCCTCTTTCTCCAGCCCTGAGTTCCCCCAACCCAGAAGTGTGCTGAAGGGCTGTTATTCTCATGGCCTTTTCAGGAATGGTTCTTCCGGGGTCTGGCACTAATCATCTGGGTCTGTTCCTCTTTCTGTTCTGTTGGTTGCAGTGGGGACTGTGGCCTTGACTTCTGAGGAAGGCTGGAGTGGTTGTGAGACTGAGAGATGAGGTGGCAGGAGACCCTCCTTCCAGGCCTGGAAAAGCGCTCATGCACTTTGGGAAAACTCAGATGTTTGGGGAACATGGTTTTCAACACCTCAAACTTTTAGTAGAATCTAAGGTCTGGGGTCAACCAAAATTAACCCTAACCCTGGCCATAAAGCCAGAGGCTCAATTTCTTTAGAGTACTGTTTGTGACAGGATCTCATGTAGCCCAGGCTGGCCTCCAACTCACTATGTAGCAGAGCCTAGAGGTTAGGTTTCTGTTGCCCAGTAGGGATTTGCTGGGGCTAAGACTGGACCACCATTTTAGAATATTGGTAACTGTGTTGCCATTGTAGGAGTCTGCTGGCAACCTAATACTGCTTTTACCTCCCAGTACTAGGATTATATGTGTGTCTCACTATGTCCTGTTTATGGTTTATGAGGTGCTAAGGATAGAACTCAGGGCCTTGTGCATGTTAGGCAAGCACTCTTCCAATTGAACTACATCCCTAGCCCCTGGGAATTTTTGAATTATGGCTCAGGGCTGTACACACAAACACCAGGCCACCTCTCCCTATAGCACCACAAAAGGCTGACCTGTCCACTGCCGTTTTTCATCTCAGCCTTCCTTTGTGGTCACCTCAATTCCATGCCTGAGCTTCCTAAGGCACCCTCTCCCTCAGGAACCACAATCTTCATATTTGTGTGTCTGTTAAGAGTCATTTCCAATGATGCTCAGCCCCAACAGCTGCAGCCACTGACCCTCTGATAGGCAGACTAGGCCAAGTATTTTCAGATCATCTCACTGAATTCTCACAGTAGCCCCCAATAGGGTGGGATTTAAAAAGTAACTCTCTCAGTGTCACAGTTAATGAGGGACAGAGTCCACTGCAAGGTCAGGAATAGTTTGACTACAAAGTCCATGCAGAGCCTTGCTCACTGCACAATACCGTCATGGCTATTGGTCAACATCCATCAACGCCCTCTCTCTTCTCCCACTGCCATCTCCCCCAGTGTGAGGCTTTATCATCTTTACCTCTTCCCCCCCCCCTCCACACTTCACTCCTGTCTAGCGTCTCAACTCCTCCAAATCCTCATCCTCTCCAGCCAACAGCCATTTCTCTGGCTCCACCTTGGTCACCTCCAGGCTAGTCGTACTGACCACCCTGCCCCCGTCTTCCTGATCCAGGACTCTCTACTGCTGCTGGTCTTGGGGGCGCTGTGCATAGCTTTCCCATGCCTCACACACCTCAGATCCCTCCACCCCTACGCTCCCTGTCCAGTTTTCAGTTTACTAAGCTCAGAATCACTTAATGCATTACTGAGGGCAATTATTGAGTGAAATATCTATAATCTGTCATGTGGCGGTAGAGGAAAGAGAGTCAACAGTTGAAAGTTATCCTCAGGTACGTAGTGAGCTCATGGCCAAGTGAGGCTATATGAGACACTGTCTAAATGCATAAATAAATAAAACTATGAAATTAATTAGAACTGCCTCTCCATTTATGGAGGATACTGAGGCCCAGGAAAGTCAAGTCACATGCTTGATAGGAGGCTGGCTCCAATGCCTGTGTTTTTGAAAACACTAGTCTACTGCTTCTGTTGATGTCATCATTTCCCGAGTCTCCTGAGTAGGATCTCCAGTGGTGGAGACTCTCAGGAGCAGACAGGCTGGGGGTTCGCCTTTGCTTGCCTGTCACTGAGCCCCTGAGCATGGCCCAGGGCTATGAGAAGTGACAGATTCACTACATGATGCTCTTCTGTTGGTGAGAGGACATAAGAACACAATCCTACAGAAATGCTTAAATGTATAAGGAACCAGCTGGGAGTGCTGGCACTCCTCTCCTAGATGTACCAGACCCCTCCTGTGCCCACAGCGCCCCCATGCCACAGCCCCCCCAATGCCACAGGCCCCCTTGTGTCCACAGGCCCCCCTGTGCCCACAGGCTCCCCCCCTCTGGCCACAGGCCTCTGCTTTCCTCCTTCACTCACAGGAGCTGACTCAAGATACCTTCTTGCCCCTGTACTGCAGGCACCAGGAGCAACTCAAAATCATGTTCGTCGGAGGTCCCAACACCAGGAAGGACTATCACATCGAAGAGGGTGAGGAGGTAGGCTGCAGCTGTCCTCCCACCCCCACTCCTGGGGAAGCAGACACTTCCTGCCCCAGGGCCAGAGGGAGAGGTCCAGAAGAGAGAACAGACATGTTACCACAGAAAGGCAAAATTGTTGCCTTGGAATTGAGAAACTTTCAGAGCTGTCTTTAACTGCCCTGTCCTCAAAGCGGAGGCAGGCTACTGTTCTGGAGGCCCTGTGGGTGACAGGCTCTTGCTATGGGGTCTTGACTCTCATGGACATATGATGCTCTGTATTGATCCCTTCCCTTAGCCTGGACTCAAACACTGAGTTATTCTGTCCTACTTTCTGACCCCAGAAGCCAGATTCACCTTCTCTTTCACATAAGGAACAAAGAGTCTTAAGAACACAGGGTGACTGAGGTCGGAGGGACATAGGGGATGGGGAGGGACGAGGGAGGAGGAACATGGGTGGGAGCCTGGGGCTGAGGGAGGCATCGGGACTGGGTGGGTCCCGCCTCACTGCTAGAGAGAGCTAGCCCTTAGCTGTTGGGGCCTAGTGAGTGGGAGACTGGACTACTGTACTGAACCCTATGCTTCTCTACTACCTAACCAAAGGTCTATAAGGACAAGCAAAAGTAAAAGAGAGGGATGAGGCTGGGTGTGGTGTTACACTCCAGTGATTCCGGCACTCAGATGATGGAGGCAGGAGAATCAAAAGGTCAAGGCAATCCTGGGCTGCATAATGAGACTTTGTCAAAATGAAAAAAAAAAAAAAAAGACCAAACAAAAAGAGGAACACCCCTCAAGAGACACAGGCAGGTCTCCCAATGCCGGTTTGTGATAGGAAAAGATTAGTATAGCTTCCTCCCTTATCTTCTGGGAGGCCTGATTCTGGGGTTTGAGCCTCCATCCATACCACACACCAGCGTAGGACTGCAGTAAACCTTGAGGGTTGCTATGGCAGTAGATACTGAGTGCCCAGTGTGTGTGTTGGGCACTAGGACAGCTGGCAGAGGGTGACAGCTGAGCAGGAGTGGCCTAAGCTGAGCAGAACCAGTTCCTTGGGCCACTGAATACACCTCCCCAAAGACTGCTTTCATGTGTGAAAAAAATAGCAGGAAATTCCAAAACTATAGCCAGGAGTCAGATCAGAGCTGAGTGGCTATGGTGGGCCAGTCAGCATTGACCTTTCTGCCTGCCTCAGTCAGCCTCATCTCTATTTACCAGTTAAGCTCACTATCAGTGTCCACCTCTCCCTGTGTCCTTTCTCTCTCCCTCTTTCTCATTTGCTCATGGCTGTCTTGAGGGCTCTCCATAGTTGTCCATAAGGCAAGGCTTGCTTATGTCTTGCTCAGCTGGTGGCTGAGTGATGAGCTGGGTTGACCTCACTGTGGAGAGATATTCTGTGCCTGGGAGGAGTCTGGTGGAGGTAGATTTGTGACACTTGGACTTACCCTTCAGTAAGAGGGCAAGACGTGGTACCTTCCATGGGTCCTGGGCAGCTCAGAGCAGAGGGTCAGTGTATTCATTACCTTTTTGTTGCTGTGATAAAATACCATGACCAAAGGCGACTTAAGGAAGAGAGTTTATTTGCATTTACAGTTCCAGGGGGTTAGAGTCATAATGGCCGAGAAGGCGTGGCAGCAGGCAGGAGGACCAGAAAGCTGGCTCGTTACATTTCCATCCACACACAGGAAGCAGAGAGAGTGAACTGGAAGTAGAATGAGGTTATAACCACTCAAAGCCCACCCCGGAGATATACTTCCTCCAGGAAGGCTCCGCCTTAAAGGTGCCATAGCCTCCCAAAGAGCACCACCAACTGTTCCAGTACCTGAGTTCAAACCACCACAGTATCGTCTGTGTTCCTACCTGTCCTCCTCTAGAGCCCGAGCATTCACTCTGATTGAGGTTCCAATCGCATATCCTACTAGCTAAGCAGGGTTTCCCTTCTGGCTGAGCTCAGGCCACTGCAACAAGTCCAGTACCCTGGCCCCTCCCACTGCTAGACTCTTTATTCCATTCTTTCCCTGGGAACAGTTAAGAGTGAGGGGACTTGACTGGGAAGGAGACGTCTTTCTGACTAGCCATGTGACTGGAGAGGTCACATCCTGTGCCCTCTCTTTTCTTGTAGAATATGGGACCACTACCCTGCCTGTGGAAAGATTCAATGTGCAGAGAGTAGGTGTTTAATAGATGTGGATGCTCTCCTCTTTCTGGCTCTCCTGCCTGTAAGGCTTTTCCAGGTCATAGAAGGTTCGATTTAATATCTACCTGAGATGGTACACTTAATCTTCCAGCTAGCTTCAGGCCTCAAACATCATTTACTTCCAAAGACGTGTAATTCCTTTTGGATTGCCCATGGCTGTTGGGGATTTTCTGCTGTCAGTGATAATGCCCTCTGCTCCTGGCCAACCCCGCCCTTCATCACAGGGAAGTCTTCAGGGCAAAGGACAAGATCAGAAACTTCTAGTGTCTTCTTACAGTTTTGTTCAGTGACTGCTAATACCCTGTATGTAGTCAACCTGGAGAGGGACTGAATTTGGTCTGGATGTCACTCTAGACGACTTCGTCATAAGTTTCCCTGATATTTGCAGGACCTGGAGACCCTGACCCTTCCCCATAATCCCTAAGGTCACTCCTCCCCTCTATTACAAGAAGACCCAAGACACATACAAGTGACTCCATGTATGCACAGGTTGAATTGCTTCCTATAAGGAAATCTAGTAGGTTTTTCTGGTTTGTTTTAAATAGCATTCTTGTTTGTTTGGTGTGTGTGTGTGTGTGTGTGTGTGTGTGTGTGTGTGTGTGTGTGTGTATGTGTGTGTGTGTGTGTTGTTGGGGATTAAATCCAGGGCTTCATAATGTAGGTGAGCATTCTACCATCAAGCTACACCTTCACACCTGTGGATTATTTTTAATAATGAAAGTAAATACCGTTCATTGTAGAAATCATGAAGAATACAGACAGGAAAATCTTTACTTCATTCATAATCGTGAACACTGCTACCTGGGAATCACTTTTTGCCTGCTTTGTTTTTTGAGACAAGGTCTCACTCGTAGCCCAGGCTGGCCTCAAACTCAAGTCAGTCTTTCTGCCTCAGCTTCCTGAGTACTGAGATTATATGCATGAGCCATTGCATCTAGCTCACAGAGTGCTAACTGGGTGCTTAGGATAGAATAGAAAACTCGGCAGACACTCCCTGGAGAAAGCCCAGTTCCCATCTTCTATGCTGCCAATCTCCATAGTTTGGTACCAGGGCATCTTGCTGGACAAAAGAACCCACAGAGGTCCCACAGCCACACTCCCAAATGAGACACGAGGACCCACCATCTTTGTGACCATGGACCAGTTGCTTTACCTCTGGGTCTCAGTTTTCTTTTCTTCAGAATGAAACTAATGTTACCGTTGGGATTGTACGGTTTCTGACCTGTATGAACATGCCCAGTTCTTCCCGGCTGCTGGGCCACTGAACTCTCCGATGAGCCTCTGACCCAGCCTCTTCCCCAATAGCCAGGGACCTGCTGGTGCATCCTGGGCACTTTGATGGTTTTTCACCTACATGTTCCAGACATGACCTCTGTATGTCCCCAGCCCTCCTTGTCTGTGGTCTGAGACAGGGGATATAGTGGCCTCAGGGTAGGAATGCTGGAGCTCCTGATAAGCCTTGAGGCCTTCCAGAAGCTTCTTAGGTTTCCAAGGCAGAGTTCAGGTCCTGGGCTGGAGCCAATGACCTAGCTAAAGGAACAGGGAGCCCCCATGCTTTTTCCTGTCCCACAGGTGTTTTACCAGCTGGAAGGAGACATGGTTCTCCGAGTCCTGGAACAAGGCAAACACCGGGATGTGGTCATTCGGCAGGGAGAGGTGAGGCTGAACCCCACGGGACAGAAGGGGAGAGGTCATCAGAGCAGAAGCCCACCCTGAGCACTTGCCCAACCCTTCCTGCCCTCTTATGCCCTTCCGCCGACCCAACTTGCCCTGCCCGTATTGTGGGCTTTCCCCTTCCTGAGCACAGGCCAATATTCCTTCCAGTTCCCTGGGTAGAGGCTGGGCAGAAAGTAGGGCCCAGGTGGACAGGCAGGGCCCCCTGCTGCCCCATGAGTTACCTGGTCTGCCAGGGGCACTGAGGTCTCCTGGAGGAATCACAGCCTTACTGTGCCCCTGTTCTGGATCCCTGCAGATATTCCTCCTGCCTGCCAGGGTGCCCCACTCACCACAGAGATTTGCCAACACCATGGGGCTCGTGATCGAGCGGAAGCGCCTGGAAACAGAGCTAGATGGACTTCGGTAAATGCTCCTGTCTGGGGGACTGGGGTGATTAGAGGGCTAGCAGCTGAGGGGTGCAGCACAAAACTGCAGAAGAATGGATCCTTGGCAGACTCAAGAAAGCACTTTCTGGCTACGGAGAGACTAGAGGGCTTGGTGACAGGAGGTAATGGAGAGTCTGGATTTGCTGACTGACCAGGGAAGTAGTGGATGTTGTCTGTGGTGTCCCTGAGGACTCTGTGTGGAATTCACATCTGTGTTTTCTGCCAGGGGTTTGGGGTTGGGGGAGGCAGATAGGGAGGGGGAAGGAAGCCCTGAGGGCTATATGTCATACACATTCCATCTCAAAAACTAGAAACATACAAGAATCCAAAACTAACACAATTAAAACTACTAAAAGGGAGAAATTCGTGGTATGTAAAAATTTTATTTGGCTCATCTTGTCCTTCTCAAGAAAAATGAGTAATTAGAAAGGGGAAACAGGACTGGAGAGATACTCAGAGGTCAAGAGCACTCCCTGTTCTTGAAGAGGACCAGGATTTGATTCCCAGCATCCAGATGGGATTAACAGCTGCCCAGTTCTAGGGGAATTTGACTGTCTTCTGACCTCTGTGGGCATTGTATATATGCACTTACATACACACAGGCAATACACCCCTACACATAAAATAAAAATAACAGGCTTTTCTAAATCTAGAAACAAAAACCCTTTGCCATTCCCCGAGTTAGACACAAAGTTAGACACAGTTACAACCCGACAGTCTTGTTATATGCATGGGTTTAAGTTTTGCTTTGGTTAGTTAAAAAAATTGGTGTTGGAGACAGTGAAATGACTCATTGGGTAAAGGTACTTACCACCAAACCTGACGACCTGAATTTAGTCCCTGGGAGACACATGGTAGAAGGAAAGAACCAACTTCTATAAGCTGTCCTCTGACTTCCTGACTTCAACACATACTGTGGCATGCATGCACCCTGCCCCCGTGCGAAATAAATAATTGTAATAAAAATGTACAGTAGACATCTAGAATTTTCTCAGTTTGCATAACTAAAACTATATATCTCTTGAAAAAATTCATTTCTCATACCGTTAAATCTTCTAAAAAATATATGACTATGTATATAGCCACAGCAGAGTTTACCACAGAATAGCCTGTGCACAGGTAGTTACCTGGCCTTAAATTCTGAAAGGAGTCTCTCTAAAGTGCTTTATAGAGGAGACTCTAGTGAGTTATTGGTGTCCTCAATAACATTTTTACAGCAAATTCAATAACAGATTTCATCTGGCTGCTTTTGACCTTTAATAAAAGCCAGGGACTCAACATCAAAATGCCACTCTGAAGGCAATTCTGGAGGACACTGTAGCCCATTGTGAAGCTTGCTTGTAGCCAGCTCCATCTCAGGGTTGGAGCACAGTGTTCCTGAAACTGTTTCCCTCAGCAAGACTGCTCTTGTTTGGG
Source organism: Eospalax fontanierii (assembly GCA_035773235.1). Taxonomy (NCBI): domain Eukaryota; kingdom Metazoa; phylum Chordata; class Mammalia; order Rodentia; family Spalacidae; genus Eospalax; species Eospalax fontanierii. The sequence continues at coordinate 22,864,003 of CM069529.1, forward strand.
TTTTTGTTTTTGTTTTTGAGACAGGTTTCACTATGTATCACCAGCTGGCCTGGAACTCGCTATGTAGCCAGGACTGGCATTGATCCCTCCGAGACCCACCTGCCTCTGCCTCCCGAGTGCTGGGATTAAAGATATGCGTCACCATGCCTGGCCCCTACTCCTGTTTGGGGCCAGTTGACGAGGAGAGCTGGAATGATCCAAAACTAGTTCAGGGATTAGGCATTCTGGTAACAGTTGCTCCCAACACTGGCCATGTGCCACACACACAAGGGCAGGTGGCACAGCACAGTCCTGCTCACCAGGCATCCCCAGGTCAGTGCGGCATGGGTGGCTGCAAGAGTTACTGAAAACTGTGCATGCAGCCACAGGCCTTCACCAGAGAAGACCAAAGCTGTGTAGTTTCCAGCAGCAGGGGGTACCTTGGAAGGAAAAGAAACCCTCATGTGGGGCCAGCCTGTGCATTGGCTGTTGAAGTTTCTTTGTAGGTGACCCCAGGTATCACAGGCTTATCTAGCTGCCCATCCCAGATTCAGGCTCAATCTAAGCTTCCTTTGGTGGAAAACAAACACACTTGAACGTTCTCTATGCTTGTCTGTAGTCCAGCCTGCTCTGCCACATATAGGCTTGTCATCACTGCTAAGTGGCCCTGCTTCAAGCCCCCGAGCTCCACCTACTTTTTGCATTCTTGTGCAAGAACCAGGTGTAGGTATATGTGCAAGCATGAACCCCCCCTTTGGCTGTGCCAGTAACACAGGCCAGTGCAACTAAGCAGGACCTAGACAGAGGCCTACAAACAGAGTCATGCCTGAGCCAGGCTTTCCTGAAGCTGCCCAGATGGGGAGTGGGTTACTCTGACCTCTGTTTTGGCAGGTACTATGTGGGGGACACTGTGGACGTCCTGTTCGAGAAATGGTTCTACTGCAAGGACCTTGGCACGCAGTTGGCCCCCATCATTCAAGAGTGAGCACCCAGCTCAGTTCCTGGTTCGCTATCCTTCAGCTTTGCATCAGTGCTAGAGCCAAAGGCTTGCGAATTAGAGAGAGAGTCATCCCCTTGGGAATGGGACAAGGCTGATCCACAGGGCTGGGAGGGGAAGTTGACATGTAATAAAGTTGTGTGAAGGCCCCATGGATGTGAGCGGGCTCCTGTATATGATGTATGTCTCGCTGGCCTCTTAATGGGAATAGCCACCAATCTCCTCTTCTCTGATTGTTCCTGCAGGTTCTTCCGCTCTGAGCAGTACCGAACAGGAAAGCCCAACCCCGGTGAGACCACTGGGGTCTCTCCCTTCCCATGGTAGGATGGATCTTGACTCAGGGTCCCAGGAGTCTCCTCCTGAGTCCTCTGCCCAGTACTCGGGATACTGAGAAGATGGCATCAATGTCCCCACATTGCTGCTCAGTTATTAGGCAGACCCAGGTCCCATTTCCACTACTGAGAGCTAGGGGGAACCTGTACATACTGAGGCTGGGTGGGCTCAGTCCAGATGTCACTGACCATCACTATACTGTACAGACCAGCTGCTTAAGGAGCCACCATTCCCTCTGAGCACTCAATTCGTCATGGAACCCATGTCCCTGAAGGCCTGGATGGATGACCACCATGGAGAGCTTCAGGCAGGCACATCCCTCAGCCTATTTGGGGACACCTATGAGACCCAGGTAATACAACTCTGGGCCATCAGCATCCACCCAGCAACCTGGGAAGTAGGACCTAATCTCACATACCAGAATTCTCTCTCTCTCTCTCTCTCTCTCTCTCTCTCTCTCTCTCTCTCTCTCTCTGCTGTAGACATAAGCTTTACCTTCCTCTTCTCCCTCCTTCCTCAGAGAACAACCGTATTGTTGTGACTGGAAATTTCTGGAGGCTTCATGGTCCTGAGCATACTTTGCTTTCAGAGCAGGAGGTTCCCCACTCATTGTCAGCTTCCTGGGTGCTTGAGGCTTACCCCTACTAGGAATTCCTGGGCTTTTGGCCAACAGGAGCCTAGAAGCTAGAAGAGAAGCTGGAAGAGAGGAAGGGGAAGGCTGGGTGGCCTCTCAGGCAATATCCCAGCCCACTTCAGCATTAGTAAGAGCAAGACAGGTGCTATGGACTAGTTAATAGTCACAGTCATGTGATATCTTATTTGTCAGAGAAGCTGCCAGAAGTCCTAGGAGGATGGAGGAACCTTGGCTGAGAGGGAAGTCAAGGAAAGCTCCTAGAGGAAGAGTTATGTAAATGGAATTTTCAAGCTAGTGTGAGGGTAGTCTGGTGGGGGGAGAAGGGGGTGGGTTTATCATTCTAGGTGAGGGAGAAGCATGAAGATACGGAGGCATAAAGGACTGCATCTGCCTGGCAAGCAACTGGGGTTGGCCAGGGCTAGGGTGGGCAGTCAGGTGTGGTGGCACACATATTTAATCCCAGCACTTGGGGACCAGAAGCAAGAGGATCTCTGTGAGATCAAGGCCAGTCTGGTTTACACAGCATGCTCCAGGCCAGCCATGGTGACAGGGAGACCCTGTCTCAAAACAAACAAACAAACAAACAAATAAAAGACCCCAAATGAAACAGAGTTAGAGTCATCTTGCATTGGTAAGTGCTCCTGGTGGGTCTGTTGAGCTGCACTAAACGAGAGGACATGCCTAGAGACAGTGGGGCTTCAGCCTTCTCACGTGAGTGAGAAGGCCAGAGTGGCGTTTCAGAACCATTGTCCTTCCTCTGTGGGGCTAGGTCAGGAGGGCAGGGTGTAGTGGGAAGACCTACGAGGATTCTGATGTTCACTTGTGTGTGACAGCTGATGGCACAGCCCAAGTGGTTAGAAATAGTCACCAGGGCCCATGAGATGGCTCAAAGACCCTTGCTGTGTAAGCCTGACAGCCTGAGTTCCATCACCAGAAGCCAAATAAAGGTGGAGAGAAAGACTCCATAAAGTTGTCCTCTGACCTTTACATGTGTGCTGTGGCATGTGTGCACCCCCCACATCCTGTACTCACAAGTAATAATAATCATATAATGATGATGATGACGATGACTGATGATGATGATGACTGGCGATGAGGAGGAAGCTGGGTGTAGTGGCACATTCTTTAATCCTAGTGCCCAGAAGACAGAGGCAGGTAGATATTTGTGAGTTCAGGGTCAGCCTAGTCTACGTAGAGAATTTAAGGCCAACCAGGGTTACCCAGTAAGACCCTGTCTTAAAAATTAAAATTAAAATTATAAAAAAGAAGAAGAAAATAAAAAGAGTCACTCCGGGGTAGGAGGCCCACAGGGTACAGGCCTGGGGTGTTTTTTCAGTTTCAGGGACGCTCAGAGCTTATGAAGGACTGTGAGAGCGAGACACCAAATCTGAAGCCCCTCCCACTCAGCATGGCTACAGACTCTGCCCCTTTCCAGCCCTATGTCTGCCTGCTCCAGTTTTCCACAGCAAATATCTGTTGAATCCTACTTGGAGCCAGCAAGAGTGTAGCCTCACGGCAGCTATAGGTCTGAGAGGCTTCATTCAGCCTCTCTATCTCATCCTCTTAAAGTCAGACACTGAACACCTCACACAGGAAGGGAATAAAATCTAGGGAGCTGGGATGGGCATGTGAGTGGGGCAAACAGCATCTACTGCCCAGAGAATGGCAAGGAGGCCTTCCTTTCTGAGACCTGGTCTTTGCTTGTCTCATGGGCATGGGGCTATGATGTGGGCCCAGTCTTGCCCTTTGCAGGTGATGGTGGATGAGGACCAGGGTCAAGACCGTCTCCCACATGGAACAGGAGCTCCATAAAATCTTCTTTGCCTCCTGCCAGGTCATCGCCCATGGACAAGGCAGCAGTAAAGGTCTGGGACAGGATGTGGACGTGTGGCTGTGGCAGCTGGCAAGTAGGGTCCTAGGACAGGGTGGCATAACTTCCTGTCCATGGGGATTGGGCTGCCTCTGGGCCTCGGGCTCCCGCAGTAAGACCTCTCAGAACATCCTAGCTAGCAAGGCAGGTTGGGCCGTTAAAGCAGGTGTTGAGGCCCGATGGCCTCTCCCTTCCCCACCTCCACCCATTTTGCCCTTTCTGTTGGTTTTTTTCCCCCATGTTATGGCCTCCCAAAAGGCAAGAGTCCTATCACTGAACTACAACCCCAGGGCTCTCCCCTGCTGTTTCTTTATTTTGAGACAGTCTCCCTAAGTTACTCAGACTAGCCCCGAACTCAGTCTCATCAACCTCTGTTTGGTTTTGATTTTCTATTATAGGAGGGCTCTTCTGTGGTAACAATAGGAGGACAACGTGTGAGTCTAGCCCCGGATGACAGCCTCCTGGTGCCAGCTGGCACTTCGTGAGTAGCCACAGGGACGTTCCACAATTGTGGGACTTCCTTTTCTTTGAAATCCTTGGTGTCTAGTCTTGCCTGACCCCTTCCTGCCTGTGTCTCAACAGGTACGTGTGGGAGCGAGCACAAGGCTGTGTGGCCCTGTCTGTTACCCAGGATCCTGCCCGTAAAAATCCCCTGAGATGACCCTCTTGCTGTGGGTCCAGATACCCACAAGGTGTCTGGGTGCCATCCTGGGAGCCACCCTTGCTAATGCACTGTCTCAGTCATTACTGCATCTCCATGGATGGCACCACATACCTCAGCATGCCCCTTGACTGGTCCTGGGTCATCACTGTCACTCACTCTCTCATCATCCTCGGCCTAGGATGCCACATTTCCAAGGGCAGCAGTAGCTCTCCTCTCTAGCCCTACATTGTTGGGCCAGGTGGAATACCCATCACTCCCTGTCCCCATAGGCCCACTTACTTGCCATCAAGAAGACCCTCAATAAAGGCATCCTGATAAACAAGTCCCTGTGGGTTGTGGTAACAGACCCTGTGTTCTCTTGCAGTGTGCTGCATCTGGGGTTTAGGGGCACCAGGTGACCACTAGCAGTTAGACGGCCTGTTACTGGGCATCCCAGCCTGTGGATGGATGTTTCTCACTGTGCACACAGCTCTGATCCATGCCCTGGGTCCAGCCCTGGTAGTATTAGCTAAAGGTTTCTCTCTCTCTTCCTCTGTCTCCCAGTTATTCTTTCATTTGTGAAACATAACTTTCTGTTGAGTTTTTTTTCTCAATCATAGGAGTCATTTATGTTAACTGCAGAAAACATAAAATATACAAAATACAGAATTCCCCACCTCTAGAGTTAACTGCTAATCACAATTGCTGAAGGGTGAGGTCTAGGAGGTGGGACATCCTCAAGAGGCAACCACAGCCCACAGTGGGTGGCCTGGACTCAAAGAGGAACTGCAATGAGAGGTGGGCAGTCTGTACCAAACAGGCCTGGGCTTAAAGCCAGGGCTTCCTCTAGAAAGGGGAACTGAACCTTGTTTCCCCACCTGGTGGCTCACCTCTCTGACACACTCCACTGGAGGCAAAGGGGACCTGATTTTGCTGAGGGGGCTAATGGCCCTGAGGGATGTGGGCACTGGCTACCTCTCTGCCCTAAAGCCTTAACTGTAAGCAAAGAAGGACCACCACCACCACCACCTCCAAACACCCATGGTCCAGGGTAGCCTGACACATGCTCTGCTGCAGCAATGTGAAACTCTGTGCCAGGGCTGGGAAGAGAATGTGGAAGTCTCTAGAAAGGCTCCCAAATCAGAACACAGGAGGAGAGGAGTTTCTCCCTAGTAGTTAGGCAACCCCATCTGACGGGAAAAAGCGAAACCAGGCCCTTCTCATCCACCCCTAACAAAGGTGACAGTAACTGGTTTCACGGATGAGGCTCTGAGAGGCTTGGACATTGGGAACTGTTTCCATACAGGCCTGTCTGCATTTGGAGCTCTTGCTAGGTCTCATCACCTTGTTTCTCCTGTGGCCACAGCTCATTTGTCTTAGCCTTGGCCAGACCAATGCACAGGGAGTAGGTACAAGTGTTGAGGGACCATGGGAGAGTGGTCAGAAACCCAGAGGTCTGGGCATAGCTGGCAGCATATGACAGGCTATTGACCTTAGTTGGTGAGAGTGGAGGTATTAGGCTCTAGAGTTTTAGAACGATAGCCCGTGTCCCAGGTAACCAGGAACCTAATGCCCTTACCCACAGGATTAATCCATGAGCACACGGGTCAGGCCTCACAGTGGAAACAGGACTTGTACCTTGGCTAGAGCCTGGGTTTCCTGCTCCACATTTTGCTCTGAAAACTGAGGAATGGGAAGGGTGGACTAGCCTCTCAGCCCATGCCATGACAATGGGAACTTGGTGGAAGAGCCCTCTCCCTGTGGAACAGACTTCATTCATCATATACATAGACTTGAACCATCAGAGACTTCAGAAACAGTAGAAATCTGAAAATAATTGAGGATTGAACTGCAGTAGGCTGTGGACACAAGGCAGGCTATGACTCAGGACAGACTGTGGACAGAGGGCAGGCTGCGAACTCAGGAAAGGCTGTGGACTCAGGGCAGATAGGCAGAGTACAAATTGTCCAAGTTCCCTGAGGTGAGCAGAAGGGTAGAGGTCTTGATTGATCCTGTCCTTTCAGGACCATGGCCTTTTGCTTCCACAACACCTAGAGCCAGAGCTGGTAGGGAGAAGAATCTAGTCCCTCAGCCTGTGTATCTATGAGAGATCTGCCTGATCCTGACAGCCGTGTTACGGTGACTAACTCCTGTCTTCAGGCACTCCCCACCTCACCTGGCTTGACTTTCCTCCAACTTCAGGGCTTCCATTTGCCGTGCTTCCCCTCTGTCAAGGGTATGACTTAGCAGGCAGACTCACCCAGAGGTCCTAAGTAAAGGTCACTCAGTGCCTAGGGGAGGACAGGCAACAGTGGCCTCGTTGCCAGGCATTTCTCAGTGATAAAAACCCCAGGATGCTGAGGCACAGCGGTGGCCAGTGGAGGGCACACTCATCCCAGTTTCCCTGAACATTGATATGGGGTCAGGAAGATTCTAGCCTCCTTTCAGGACTGGGACTCAAGCAGCCAGTGGGATTCACAATGTGAGCTCCCTTTGTTTTCTCTCTCTCCTTCTTTCCTTCCCTGGGTGCTTTGCCCAGTGCTGAGGTCCTCAAGAGAGACCCGGTTTCCCTGTCTACTCGCCTGGTCTCCCAGGCATCTGCCTTCCTGGCACAACCCTGGGTGTGGAGTTCATCCTGGGCCTTTCCACCTTTTGCTTCCATATGCTACCCTGGATGTCCAGTGGAGTTCCTGGTCAGCCTGAACTTCACTGACTTTCTCCTGATTGCCAGCTTGCTACTTCCTTTGTACAACCTGTGCTCTGGAGCTGTGGCCTGCAGAGTCAGCCTCTTCGTCATGCCCACTAATCTGATTCATCACACGCCAGCATGCCATCATAGCCATCATGGTCAACAGCTTCTTGGATGTGGCATTGCCTCACCACAGGCTAGGCTGAGCTTCCATGGGAGTAGCTGCCCTGGGGTTCTGGGAAGAATCTCCTCCTAAACACCACTTACAACCATTCTTGTGTGTTATAGGCTGGGCACAAAGCCCTCGGCTTCATGTTGCTGAGAGCAGGCACTTTGTGTGCTGGGGGCTTCCTTCCCTGGCAGCCTTCTTTGCCATTATGAGAATCAAACTCAACATCCTGCCCCATAGCCTGGAGTGATGGAGCACTGTGCACGTGCTGATCATGGGTGGTGACCAACCAACCAGCTTCACCTTGGGCTTGGGGTCCATAGCAGTCTTCACATTTATATATGCCATCCTCTGGTGTGGCTCCTCCTCTCAAACAAGGCTAGCAGAGAGGCATGGAACCAGCCTAGGTGCCCTCAACAGATGACTAAAGAAAATGTGCTGTGTATGCAGAGGTGAACTCATCCATAAAGAATGAAAGCGTGTCATTTGCAGGAAAATGGATGGAACTGTTCAGTGAAATAAGCTAGACTCAGAAAGACAAATACTGTTTTCTTTCATCTGCAGGATCTAGATGTTTTTAAAGGCATGAAGGTAAGGGAGACTATGTAGAAAGAGGAAGAGAATCAGAATCTAGATTTTTTTTTTTCAAATTAGGGAGCTGGGGCGATGGCTCAGTGGGTAAAACAGTTTGCTCCACACCGTGACAACCTGAGTTTGAATAATGAGCACCCACATCAAAAGCCAGGTGTGACTGCTTGCACACATGTAATTCCACTGTGTGAGAGAATGGGGACAAAGGGGCACTGGGCCTTGCTGGCTGCCACCTAGGTGGAGATTCAGTGATAGACCCTGTCTCAAGGAATAAGGCAAAGAGCGATGGAGCAGGACACCCAGTGTCCTCCCCTGGCTTCTGCACATGTGTACCCTGTGTGTATGCACCTACACAAACACATGTATATACAACACACACATACATACACACTTTTAAGCAAAAGAGATATGAAAGGAGAAGTGAGACTATTTGGGAGGAGAGGAAGGTATCAGAGGGAGAAAGGGCACGAGAGGGTGGTGGGAAGTGAGTGTGATCAAAGCACATTATACAGAGGCAGGAAGCTCGTTATTATTATACAATAATAAGAAGCAGGGAGGCGGGGCAGCGAGATGGCTCAGCAGGTAAAGGCCCTTGATGCCAAGCCTGATGACCCACATGGTAGAAAGAGAGAACCAGCTCCCACAAGTTGTCCAGAATCTGATCAGAACCTCTTCCTGTGTACCATGGTATGCATGCTCCCTCCAAACATACACAAAATAAATAAATAAATGCAACCATTTGTAACTCCAGCTCCAGAGGATCTGATACCCTTTTTTTTGGCCTCCAAGGGAACCCAAACACAAACATGCATTCAGACAAAATACTCATTCATGTAAAACAAAACAAAAATAAATAAATCTTAAAAAAAAGTTCACTAATATTTTGAAAAAATAATTTAAGAATAGACTCAAAAGGAAGTCTTTTTGAGGGAGATTTTACTAAAGGTTAAAAGAAAACCCCCAAAGCGCAGGATGTAACTCTGGAGGCTGTCGTTTGAGTTGGCCGGCATGGAGGTCAGCCATGTAGTAGACAAACAGCCGTGTGGCAAAAAGGGAGAGGATGGAAAGCTTCAAAGAAGAGTGGAAAGCCCAAAGTGTTAGAGAGAGCATGCTTAGAACGGAGAGAGAGGAAGAAAGGAAAGTTAAAGAAAAGTAGGCAGACTTACATAGCTGCGGGGCTCAGCCCTATAAGCCACTGCAGTGGGAGTGAGTATTCTGGGAAGGAAAAGTATATTATTTCATTAAAGGGATAATTTATTCCTCCTATCTCTTTAGCATAGGTTAAAGTGGATCCACATTCCTAGGGGTAGGCCCTTTGCCAGGTGATTGACCTGCCCAACTGGGAAGTTATATCTTTACCTAGTCTAGAGACTTCATTCTTTTTACTAGAAGGAAATAGTTTTCCCTTAATGGATCTTTACTGCTAGTGTGGCACTAAAAACAGACTGTTTCCCTGTTGGGGGGGCCTAAGGCCTCCAGAGCTCCAGGCCTGGAGCATGGGGCCCTAATCCCCTGTTTCCAGTTCCTTCTGAGTAGTCTTCAGTTCACTTCATCCAACCTTCCTGAATCATGCAGGTCTCAGGGTTGAAGGAAGATGCCGGCCAGGAGGGAGGCTACAGTGACGGGTGGAGAAAGGCAGCAGGCAGCAGCAGGGCCGACTGAGAGGTGATGGCGTGCGCAGATACTGAAACTGGTTGGCCTGGTGTCTCTATCCACTTCCCTTTTCTGAAAATTCACCAGTGATCTCAGAGGCAAGCCAGGCTGTGGGAAGGGATGTGCGTCTGCTCAGGAAGCCTCCAGGTGGGACTGCCCTGGTCTGAGCTGCTGTGCCTATCTCTGTACGTGCTCCTCTGTTTGTGGCATAGAAACCGTGACCCTGGCCCTTGCCAACTACAGAAGATGGAAACAACCTTACAGTACACTGAGAGGGAGGTACTTATGGAACAGCAGGAAGGAGGCTGGGGGAGAAGGAAGGGGAGACAGGAGAGAAACCTGTTTTCTATAGCGAGGAGAGCATCTCGGGATACAAGGTGAGCAGGAGACATTTAGTTCTATGTGAGTGTGAGTCAGCACTTTGCAGCTTTCCCTTCTTTCTCCCGATGTTAACAACTGCTGCTCAAGGGAAGATACGGCAGTGTCCATTGGTTGCCTCCCAGGACCCCTGTGCAGGTGCCGAGCAGGCAGGTGAGTGATGGGCTAGCTACTGGGCCCCCACAGGCTACACATAGCTGGAGGAAGAGAGCCTTTGTCTGACCCACGCCTGTGATTCCTCAGCACTCAGCACAAAGCATAGGTTCAGGTACCAAGCAGAGGAGCAGGAAGTGACTGGTGATGGGTGGGCAGTGACTCATGATGACTTCTCATGATGGCTTAAAGGAGAGGACAGAGCACTGAGCCTATGTGTAAATGGGGTAGAAAGCTTTAAGGGAAACACACATAGGTTTTCTGAGGGCTAGAAAGGGAATCTCAGGCCTGCACTTCCCAGTGGGTTCAGAGGTGATGGGAATGGACAAGTCATTTAGTGAGTGAATGAACAGGACCAAGGTGCAACCTTTAAAAGTCCCTGCAGGTTGGGAGCACACACAAAGAAAGATTCAGAAAGAGGCTCAGAAGAGAAGACTTTAAGTAGGAAGATGAAGGCTGTAGCAAAGGAAAGAGAGCATTAGAAAGGGCAATTAGGAAAGATGGAATAAAGCCAACGTTTATGAAGAGAAAAGGTGAACACAAAATACCCAGAGGGTCTGCAAAAGGCCTTGTGCAAGAACAGAGCATTTTCAAAAGTGTTTGTGACTGCAAGCTATGAGAAAGCTTGTCCACAAACCCAAGTACATAGCTGAGTCTCTCGGGTCAAGCACCCGGGATGGACTCCTGTGTTAACAATGCCCTGTTCAGTACTATTTTTTAAAATATTTTTACTGTTTTTACTTTATGTGTATGATTATACTACCGGCATGTATATCAGTGCACCCATGTTGTGCAATGCCTGTGGAGTTCAGAAGAGGGCACTGAATCTCCTGATATTAGGGTTACGGATGGTTGTTAGGTGCCCTGTGGGTGCTGGGAACTGAAGCTGGGTGTTCTGCAAAAGCAGCCAGTGCTCTTAACCACTAAGCCACCTCTTCAGCCCCTAATATTATTGTTTTTTGAAGCTTGTCAAGAAGTAACAAGTTGTAAGCTAGGCATGGTGGCGTGCACCTGCAATTCCAGCACCCAGGAAGCCAAGGAAGTAGCTGGGGAGTTCAAGGTCAACCTGCACTACAGAGCGAGACCCTGTCTCAAAACAAACAAAACAACACAACACAACTAGGTGTAATACCTCACTGTGTCTCTGAGCAGACAGTAAAGAAGTCTGTGCAGTAAAGAGGGAGAGGACCACAGCTTCGAGTGCTCAGGCTGCTGACGTGGGGTGACACTTAGACATCTGACACTTAGTCATTAGTGATTTTATTGACAGAAACTTCTGTAAGTGGCAGCAAAATGGGACCCAGAAAGTAATGCAGTGGGTTGAAGCATTAGTAAGGGTTGAAGTAACGCAGACACACTTCCCTTCTTTCAACACATTTGCTAGTAAAGGGAGAAAAGGGTGAAGCCAAGCAGAAGACAGAGATTTGGGTGATTTGACTCTTCAGCTGTCTGGTGACTCAAGCAGAAATAGTAAATATAGGAGGAGAATAGAGAGGATATAAAATGGTAAGAACGAGAATGAGATAGTAATGAACGCTGTGCCAGGCTCTGCTCTAAGCATCACACATGTACTAAATTCTTAGCCCCATGAGGTAGATACTATTATTATTCCATTTAAAAAAATGAGAACTCTGAGGCACAGAGAGGTTGAATGACTTTCCCAAGGCCAAAAGCTAGCAAGTGCTAATCTGAGTGAGGAAGCTCTACTCTAAATCCTTAAGTGTATGGATTCAGCATATGCGTAGCAGGAGGATTTGCCCATGAGAGGTAGAGGGGTCCCTCCTTGGCTGGAGAGTAGTACTGTCTTTGCAGAACTGAAGAAAGCTGACTTCTTGTGTTTGTGTATGTGTGTGTGTGTGTGTGTGTGTGTGTGTCGTGTGTGTGTGTGTGTGCTCATTTTGACATAGGGTCTCCCTATAACCCCAGTTGACCTGGAACTCTGGAACTCACTACACAGATCAGGCTGGCCTTGAACTCACAGAGATCCACCTGCCTGCCTCTGTCTCCCAAATGCTGGGATTAAAGGTGTGTGCCACCATGCCGGAGAAAAACTGACTTCTTTTAAAAAATATTATTTTATTTATTTTTACTTTATGTGTATGATAATTTTGCCTACATGTACATAAGTGTACCCATAATGTGCAATGCCCACAGAGGTCAGAAGAGGGCGTTGGATTCCCTGGAACTGGAGTTATAAACAGATTTTGGCTGCTATATGATTTCTGGGAACCAAACCTGGGTTTTCTGTGAGAGCAGCCAATGCTCTTAACTGCTGATCCATCTCTCCAGCCCTGAAACCTGACTTCTAAGAAAGGATTCTTAGAAGACTTGGCTCCATAGTGGTGAGGGCTTAGGGAATGACACAGGATCAAAACAGCTGGTTCTGGGAAATGAAAACAAGCTCCCAGAGAAGAACTTACAAAAGTGCCACTAAACCTGGAGCTAAACGGGACCGGACAGCTGAGCCCCCGCAGGTCTGGGGTTGTAAGTCATGTTCTCATGACTTTATGCTCTGATGGCCTAGAAGTTTGGGCTCTAGATGGGGAATGCTTCTGTCAGGAGGCACAACAAACATTCCATTGAGCTGGAAAATAAGGGCTGGCAGGATGGCCCCAGTATGTTAAGACACTTCCCATGAAGCCTGATGACTTGAGTTCAATCCCTGGGACCCACATGGTAGGAAAGAACTGACTCCCATAAATTGACTCTTACCTCCACATATGCACCATGGCACGTGTGCACCAGCATACACACTAAATAAATAAGTTAATTTTAAAAAATGAACTGGAAGCTATGACATCTCCCTGGCCACTTTGGACTCCGGTTGCCTTTGAGTGGACTGGCTAAGAAAGAAAGAGTGTTAGGAGGGTGATTGATCCAGACTGTCAAGAGAAACCGGATTGCTTCTCCACAGTGGAGGCAAGGAAGAGCACATCTGGAGTGCAAGGCACCCTTTAGGCATCCTTCATGTTGCCATGTCCTGTCTTAAGTCAGTGAGAAACCACAACAACAACCCAGTCCAGGCAGGATGGTAAAAATGGCACAGACCCTTCTATGAGTTAGTCACACCTCCACGTAAAGAACTAAGACCTGCTGAGGTGCTTACTGAGGAAATAGACTGGGTGGTAAAGGAAGGTACTTATAAACACCAGGTGAAGACATATGACAGTTACAGAAATGAGTATTGTAGCTGCCATGAGTGTGTCTGTCCTATTTTGTTAAGAATGTTTGGGTTCCATGCAGCTCCTGCATGCCACAATACTGACCTGCCACACGAGATGTGCCCACGGCTGCAGTAGTGGTGTGACTGCTATGGGAGCAAGCACTGTGTGGTTGGATATGAGGCCTGCTCCATAAGAGGGAATTCATACCTGCTATGTAAACCTAGTCGAAAGCCTCTGGTGGTGATGGGTGCATAGGCTCTAGGGGTGGGAGGGGCTACTATTGTTTTCTAAATGGCCATGTTGTCAAATTGTCTTCTAAATTTTTATAGTTCTATCCATAGATTTGTGCTGCTCTCAACTTTGGTTAAAGATGCTTCTTTTTTAGTGGTGGGAAGTGGTTAATACAAAGACTCATAACTAATCAAAGTACTGAGAATAACTGACTGTGAGTGCTTGGACCAAAATGGGACATCTTTATTACACACATCCCATCAAGGCTCAGGGGACACTGTAGAAGAGGGAGTAGAAAGAATGTAAGGGCCAGCGGATGGAAAGGAGTGCTTGAAAGGCTGTCGTCTGGACATGGCGTGGCTGGTACACTCATGAACTCACAGTAGCTGTGGTTACCCACAGAAGATCAAGCCAGCTAAAATTCCAGCATGGATGGGCCAGGGGCCCATGAAGCCCACTCCTAGCTGAGGAGCTCTTTGCAGTTGACAGCTTCTGGGGGAGGGAAAGCCATTTTCCTTTGGGAGTTTGGCTCCGGTGGATGGCCCACACCCATGTGCATACAGGCAGCACAAAATGAGCTCAGTAAGTTATGAAAAGAAAAGGACACAAAATTGTAGGGGGTAGGGTGACAGATATGAACAAATTACATTGTATACATTTATCAAATTCTCAAAAATCAGATTAAAAATTATGTAAAATAGAGTATGTTTGTGCCTTAAGCAGGCATTTGTTTTCTTTCCTTTATTACATCAGATAACACTGAGATAATATCCATAATTAAGTGTTGTAAATCTACATTTTAAAAATATTTTATTTATTATTTGATCCCATGTGTATGAGTGTATTGCTTGCACCTGTATGTGCACCCGTGTCATGCAATGCTTGAGAAGGACAGAAGAGGGTGTCAGATTCCCTGGAACTGGAGTTATGGACAGTTGTTAGCCACCATGTGGGTTCTGGGAATCAAGCCCAGGTCCTCTGTAAGAGCAGCCAGTGCTCTTAACCACTGAGCCATCTTTCCAGTCCTGTAAATCAACATTTTTATATGTAAGTTATGGGATACTGGAAAACTAAGCATCTCTCAAGGGACTTTGCCATCTATTCTGGGGGAAATAATGTGCTTATAGTTGTGCGTGGATAGCTACGTCATAGCGGCTTTATGGAATCATGGTGGGATTATGACTTTGTTATTGTTTTCATTCGTAAATTAAGCATGACATGAGATGTGATCGGGTCTCAAGCTGACAAGGGGTGGATTTGTGGTGGTTAATCTTGGTGGTCAACTTGACTGGGTTGGAATCAACTAAGAGACAAGCCGCTAGGCATGCCTGTACAGGATTTTCTTCCTTGGGTTATATGAAGTGGGAGACGCACTGTATATGTGGCAACACCTTTATGTTTTGCCTGATTGCCGTCACATCTTCCTGTCAAGGTCATCTACCCTGTTTGTGAGTTTATCTACCCTGTGGTTGCCGCCACCCCCACCTTGGCTAAGAGCTTTTTCAGGCTTCCAGTGTGAACTGAAGACTAATAGCTCTCTGGGAACCTTCCAGCCCTCCAGCACCAAACTGGGATGACTAAGGCATCCAGCTAAGTAGACTGAGCAGCTAGTGGGTTCTGAGCCTCTCTAGTGGGAAGACAGCCATTATTGGACCACGAGGACAATATCATGTAAGCCAACCTAATAACATTCCCTGTTAATACCCATTGATTCCGAGCCAGCCAGATGGTTCAGCAGGTAGGGTGCCTGCAGCGAACTTAATGATCAGAGTTCGATCCCTGGGACATGGTGGAAAGAAGAAACTCCTGCAAGTTGTTATCTGACTTTCATACATATGCCATGACACACATGAGCCCATACATACATATACACCCACACAAATAAAAAAGTATAATAAAAATACTTTTAAAAGTAAATAAGTCAGGAGTGATGACACATACTTTTGATCTCAGCACTCAGGAGGCAGAGGCAGATTGATCTCTGTGAGACTAAGGTCAACCTTATCTACATAACAAGTTCTAGGCCATCTGGGACTATAGGGAGACCCTATCTCAATCCCCTGCTCCCAAAATAAAACAATATAAAATGTAAATAAATAATTAATAGCTATTGGTTCTGTTCCTCTAGACAACACTGACAAATACACTCAATGTCTCCTTTGTTTTTGCTTTTTAAATTATTTTTATTTTATGTGTACGAGTGTATTGCCTGCATGTAAGTGCATCTGTGCTGTGTAATGCTCATGGAGATCAGAAGTGGGCATCAGATCACCTGGAAGTGGAGTTACAGACTGTGTTAGCCATCTAGTGGATGTTGGGAATTGAACCCAGTTCCTCTGAAAGAGCAGTCAATGCTTTCAACCACTAAGCCATTTCTCCAGCCCGTTTTTGCTTTTTTTTTTTTTTTTTTTTTTTGTCTCCCTGTAGCTCCAGCTGACCTGGACTCGCTATGTAGACCAGGCTGGCCTTGAATTCACAGAGGCCACCTCTGTCTCCCAAGTACTGGGATTAAAGGCATGCCCCACCACGCCCAGCCTGTTTTTGCTTTTTAATCTATCACATAGCCCAGCCAACAAAGGTCTCTCACACACAGCCTGGGGGGGGGCTCATATGAGCCTTGTCCACCTTCTCCTGCAATTGCCTCCACAGAGCAGTGTGCACAAACAGGCAGCTCATAAAGAAGCTCTGTGCAGGGACACAGCAGTCCCCTCTGCTCCTTCCCAAGCTCCCTAAGCATGTACCTCCAGGTCCCAGTGCAGGAGTGGTTTTGTGTGTGGTTAATGGGGAGATGTCTGCCTGTTGCTCCTACGTCTAAACCTAAGGGGCACAGAGTATTTGAGTGTATCACCTCTTTAAACTGCCAGGTCCTCAGGATGTGGCTGGTAAGACAGTAGCAACACACGCAGCCCCGGAGAAAGGCAGCTGGGGGTTCTGGTGTGGCTGGGGATGGGCCACCAGGTCTGGTAGCCGGCAGAGGCATGGAATGCCTGAGATGAAGTCCCCTGACACGGAGGCCTGGAGAGTGCATTGCACAGCCTCCCAGATGAGCCACAGGCTCAGGAAAGGACAGATGATCCAGGCATGATTTCCAGAGATTTATTGGAAACACAATACAAACAGATGGGTAGTGGCATCTCCTTACAGACAGGCCATGCTGGCATGGCATGGGAAAGAGGAGTCTCGGGAAGCTTTTGGGAGCACTGAGGCTTGTTCTGGTCAGTAGCCCTGGCAGGAAGAATGAGAGACTAGGAGGAGAGGCATAGGCAGCGCACACGGGAACAGCGCACACGGGAACAGGGACATGGCTTTCCTGAGGGAAGCCGCGAAGCGGGTGCTAGGTCGGCAAATTCCTCCAAAGGAGCGCAGAAACAACTGTGAAGAACGAAGCCCCCCCCCCCCAAAGTTCTTTCCTCCCTGGCGGGACTAAAACAATCTACAAAATCCATGAGGGCCATTCCCTGTCTCTCTCCCTAAGGCCTTAGCACTCCGCTATGACCCCAGGCTCCGAGCACAGCCCTGCCCTGCTCTGCTTGCCGGTGACTGAACCTTCAGACTCAGGGGAGCAGGCTTCTGGCCAGAGTTGGCTAGTAGGAGGCACCCACAGAAATCTGGAGGGCAAAAGAGAGAGCAAACTCTCTCCCATCTCCTCCTCGTGGCTACCACTCCCACCAATGAGCCTTGGCCTGTGGTAACATGGCCTCCTCATTGTGTATGGCTGACCCTTGCTATTTTGTGTGAAACACTAACAGTGGGTTCTGTTTTCTTCGTTGGGTCCTGAGTGACATACACCGGGCAGCAGACAAGGCAGCTCTTTGAGAGGCTCTAGCGACAATCTCCCTCAGTCCTGTTTTGAACACCTTTTGGGTATCAGAGTGGCAGCGATGGCCGAGGTCAGAGGGCATGCCTTGCAGGGTTCCTGCATCTTCTCCCAGGGGACCTGGCACAGGGCGTACAGCTCACTGAGCGATGGTGGCATGCCATTGACACATGATGGCAACACCACGGGCCCAGAAAGGCTTAATAGGAAACCCCCTCAGTGCCAAGAGCTCAGAAAGGCAAAGACAAGGAACCCAGGCTCCTTGGCACCTGTCTTTGCTCTGGAGCATTCTATTAGGGAGCTGGGGCTTCCCAGAGATGAGGTGGGGCAAATAAGCTTAGTTATGCCGTCTTTGTTGGAAGGGTGGGACTAGAACCAGCCCTTGGGACCGAGGTGAGAGAAAACATTCAACACACATGGGACTTGCAATGAGCCATGCTTTTCCCCAAGCTAACTGTGACCTGCACTGGGCTAGGCCTCCTCTTGGGTCCTCCTCTACCTGCAGCCCTGAGGACACTTGACTGCATGAGCTGTCACTCATGATGGGACAGGGTAGGAGAGGAAAGCGAAGAAGGAAGCAGTCATTTTTCTCTGGGTCTGTGTGCCACATAAACCTAGCGTAGGACCACCAACAGACAGCTGTGCTGGGCCTTCTTTTTCTTCAGAGAAGAAACACCTCAAAGGCCAGCTGCCTTCTTTCATGAGTCTTTGCTGAAGGGTATCTCTTTGGGGACACTGCAGAGAAATGCCAGGTACTTGCACTTGTTTCATGGAGCACCTGACCAAGTCCCACCCTCAGGGCCCCAAGCCATAACCCAGCAGTGATGGGAACTCCTCAGAGACACGCAGAGGCCTAGGATGAAAAGCAGCACCTCCCCTGAGAAGCCAAAATGCTACCACACTGGGACAGGATGAGCAGCTCAAGCTCTGAACATCTCCCTCAGCCACACACCCTCCTCTGTGATGGGCAGAACCAGGTTCAGAAGACACAGATTTCTAGATGTCATCATTTTTGTGACAACTCACTCTCCCTAGGGGGTCAATTTCAGCTGTGGTCACCCTATCCTGCAATAAACTGTTTCGGACACCTTTTACCAGCCATCCATCTGCTTTCAGGTAGCTGCGAGGTCTGACTCCAGTTGTCTGTCACAGTGCTGGATCCTGTGCCCCACCGCCTATCCCTGCTAACGGGGCTGTGGTAGCAGCGAGGTGGACAGCCTATCATCTCAGGCATCTCTCTATGCCTGCAGCTGTACGCATAGGCCTGCAGAGGGGCCAGCTGGATGTCACTGAGCACTGGTTGTGCACAGGGCAAACAGGCAGGTCTCCAGGGGCCTTGGCACATATGCTCACAAAAACACTGGGCTGGAGGGGTGGGGAGTCACAGAGCTGTCTATATAGATTCATATCTACAAACAAGATTCCCACCCTTTACCCCCTTCAGGCCCAACAGAGTCTGCTTAAAATTAAATGGGGGTATTTGTGACCTACTAAAGGATCCCTCCATCCTGACTACAGGTCCTTGTCAGCTGGTTTAGCTGTAAGAGGACAGCTTATCACAGTGATGCGTACCCTTGGCACAGTTAGCACCCGCTGTGGTACTCCAGAACCAAGAGGAAACCAGTACAACCCTAGCTTTTCTCCAAGGACAAAAACAGACAGTGAGAGTCATTCATGGGGTGGCCAAGGTCAGGTACCTTCTATTCTGTCAGACCCTCTGACACCATGGAGGGATGGGAGCAAACCCTGTACAGCAGGCAGTGGGTAAAGAGTACCTCCCTGGTAGGAAAAGAAGAGCAGCTTATTGAGAAAAAGCCAAGTGACATACCAGCAAGGACAAGACAATACTGTGAACCGCAGAAACACTGGCACATTTCTTAAGAAAAATCCACTCAGAAAGACGCCATGTCCCTCCTGTACATAACTACATGGCGTGAAACGGCAAAGCAGACACATGCAGGGCAGTGGGGCTCTGGGCTCTCAGCAGCCTCCATGGCCCAGTCAGCTGCTCTTGGGAGTTGGGCACTGGGGAACGAGGAGGTGAGTGGCCTCAGACGGGTCCATTCGGGGATAGCGAGGTCTCTGAGAAGGAAGCTAGGTGCCACTGGTCACACGTGAAGACACAGGTTTGGAATGTGTACTCCTACAGTTTCTTCCCTGCCCCTTCGGGTCTCCAAGGGATGTACACGGTGCTTTCCCACTGAAGGGGCCACCTCCTTCCCAGGCATGGCAGTGACCACCAGCAGGACAGCAGCAGGTCTTGAAATACAGGATGGAACAAGGATAGCTCAGTCTGACACACAGCAAGTGAGTTCTGGAAAAGGGAAGAAACAAGGTCAAGCTAAATGAGGTCTAATGATGGAAGCAAAAACAAGAAGGAGGAGAGAGGTAGTCCTCCCAGCAAACGGGGAGGGATGCTCGGACGGCTGCTCAGGGATGGACCAAAGGGAAAGCTCATCTAGCTCATGAGAATACCCAAGGGTTTGGGTGCAGGTGCAATGGCTGCTGGTGAGGCCCCACAGCATCCCAGCCTGGTGGTGTTGTGCTTATCCACAGTGCTCACAGAACTTTCTGCAGATTCGGGAAACACACCTGGCTGTGAAGGGCAGCCCACATTATCTTCAGCAATCATAACCATTGTGACATGGGCACTCACAGGCTATGAACACAGTTCGTAGAAGAGTGAGTCTCAACTCCCAGGGTGATGGAATCAGAACTGTTCGGACATCCTCCCCATCCCCAAGTCATCAACTCTGGGTACCTGGGGACATGATAGAAATGAGTAACTGAAGAGTAGGCCTGGATGCGGCTATTACTCCTGCTGTCTTAGATTAATTACCCAGCAGGTTGCGGGTGGGGTGTGCTGAGATGGGATAAGATGCTCGGACATTCTCTCCCATCATGCACTGAAGGTAGGGCAGGACTAGACATTTACAGGATCCATCCATCCCGAAGGACAGAGGGCTACAGGATGGAGTAGAGCTAGGGATGGCACATCTGCACAGCAGGTGTTTGGTAGCAGTTAAAGACTCAAATAAATTCAGTATAGGAATCAATAAACCTTTGCTCTACTGATCCTTTACTTAACTGTAGGTTACACAACTGCTTCATTTAACCTTTGCCAGAACTTTAGGAAGACCAGAAAGATTAGGAACTTATTCAAGGTCACATAGTGAGCATGCCAAGGAGGCAAGATCTGAACTCAGATCTCCTTAATTCAGGTCAAGCTTTCCCGGCTACATCAAGCTTCCCATGCTGCACCCAGCCTAGTGTTCTATTGACCGCCCAGTAAGACCATACTTACTATCTTCAACGTCCGAGATACATATGTGCTAATGTCTTTCAGAAGGCTACTCTCCACCTCAGGTGGGGGTTGGGAGTGTAGGTAGAACGAAAACTGGGGACTCTGTTTTCATTTGTCCAAATACCCACAGAAATAAGACACTTGCTTGAAGAATCACTAGTGTGCAGAATTCAAGTTTCTGGCCTACCACGGTCAATCTGTACTAAGCTTACTGCTCAGGTTTCAGAGTATCCCCGACCTCCTGGTAGCTCATGATGTAGTATCCAGCCTCATACCTGCCTTCCCTACGCTGGTGTAGCTCTGAAATGTGCCCCTTCCTGTATTCCAGCCAGAGTCCCAATGCTCACCACCTGCCCTCGGGAGGCTATTACTTCACTCTTCCCTACTCAGACCTTCCCAGGCTCAACTGAATTTCCCTGAAGCAAG
Source organism: Eospalax fontanierii (assembly GCA_035773235.1). Classification (NCBI taxonomy): domain Eukaryota; kingdom Metazoa; phylum Chordata; class Mammalia; order Rodentia; family Spalacidae; genus Eospalax; species Eospalax fontanierii. The sequence continues at coordinate 22,885,034 of CM069529.1, forward strand.
AACAAGAGGCACCACCAGGACCTCAGGTCCACAGGCCCCAGCATCATAGCCAGGGCAGATGGCCCCAGGAAAAGGCCCACACCGATTCCCAGGTCTCCCAAGGGTCGGGGGTGATGCAGATCAGTTCCCCTCTGGCCCAAATAGTTCTCAACTGCATCTGCTTCTTTTGTCTTCACTAACCCAATTCGTAGGCACTTACTCCGTTTTTTGCGACATGTTCCCTGTTGGTTTGACTACTGAGGAGTGTTGGAAGCCCAAGTGGACTTAGAGACCAGGCCATCAGGTCACCTAAGACAACAAAAGCAATCTCTTTTACAAGTTCCAGTTTTGGGTGTCTGAGTTCATGTCCTTCCTTCTGAAAATCAGAGACCTCACCATCAGCATCTCGGGGGCTGGAAAGCAGACGGCAAGTAAGATCACACATTCAAGAAAGATATGGACCAGTGAAACGGCTCAGTAGGTAAAAGGCGCTTGCTGCCAAGTCTGACAACCTGAGTTCAATCCCTGGAGCCCAGATGCTGGAAGGAGATAACCGAACACAAGTTGTCCTCTGATTTCCACACATGTGACATGCATGCACCCACCCACATGCCATACCCATCCCTCCCCCACACACAAGAAAGTTAGACTTGAGACTGGCAATGTGGTAAGCTGAAGCTCTTTGTCCAGAGAACTCTCAATAGGCTCAGAAAATGAGATCAGGTACCTCTAACAGTGAAGGCAAAAGACTAAAGCAAAAAGGTAGCTTGAGGAGCAGCCCAAAGCTTTCCTAACAGTAAGTCTGTGGGCAACTATTACTTCCCACCAGTGTGGACACATATTTCTGAGAAGAATCATAGGCTTCAAGCACATTTGAGAGCAGAGCTTCCAGACCGCAAAGGAGAGACCCAGTGGCAGCGCAAGTTCTGAGTGGTGAGTTCTCAGTCCTCTGCCAGTGTGCTTTCAGAACGCACGAGGCTAAACCTGAATCCTTCACGAAAGACACAGAAAGAAACTCCCTGGAGAGTCTGGGTAGCGCATGTGGAGAGTTCGAGGTACTGGCCTTCTGAGCCACCCAGCAGTAGCTCAGACTCACCACCATGACGTGACATGATCTCAAGCTCCAGTGCAGAGCTTTCGGTGCATTATTTAGTCTTCTATTCTTTGCTGTGTTTGCGGTTGTTTTCTGCAGTATTGGGAGTTGAACCCAGGGCCTTATGTGTGCTAGGCAAGCACTATATCACTGAGCAATGTCCTCAGCCCTTGGTTTCCTAGTCTTTACCAATATTTTACTTATTATTTTTAAATTTTATGTGCATGAGTGTTTTGCCTGCATATATATAAGTGTATCTGTGTCATGCAGTGCATGCGGAGACCAGAAGAGAGCTTAAAACCCTTTAGAACTGGAGGTACAGATGGTTGTCAGCCACTATGTGGGTGCTGGGAACTGAACCTGGGTTCTCTGCAAGAGCAGTCCATGTTTCAGTGCTCTTAACCACTGAGCCATCTCCCTAGCCCCAGGTTTCCTAGACTCAAACAAAGGTCATTTGGGAAAACGGAATCAAACACACAGACTATTCACAAAGAAGAATGCTTAAAAACCAAAGCATTATCAACATCCTCTGAGAAGTAAGAAAAGATAGTTTCTATGAAGCATGATTTTTCTTTTTTAAACAAAAGAACCAAAGAGGAAAGACAGAAAGATTGAGGAGTCCTTCTCCCAAGGTAGGCTAGTTTGTATTGGACTAACTCTCCAGTCAATCAACTCTAGACACAACTTAAAAAACAACTCTTTGGAGATACTGGAGTGGGTGTGGCCCTAAGAAACGTGGGACCAGGTGAGGGCGGCTCTTAATTATGGCTTTCCTGTGAGCACTTCAACGCAGTGCAAGAATCCCACTCAGGCAGAAAGTCTACCTGGGTGGAGGCATCAGGAAGTGAGGGGCAAGCTCCTGCATAGCTAGAAATTGGGGGAGGGGACCTGAACAGGAAGAGGACCAGAGGGAGAGCCCTCAGATGCTCCTTCATTCCCTCCAATCACAGGCTCCTTTCTGAAGACCCTCCCTCTGGGTCTCCTTCCTTCTCAAGTACAGTGGGAGGCCCAAGGAAATCTGAGCAGCCACCCATGGCTAAGAAGGCAGAATTTGGAGTTCAGGTTCTGCCAACTTACAGGAGCAGGCTAAACAACTTATCTTTCTCTTGGAATTCCATAAGACTAGGAGCAAATCTGGTCAGTCTCAATAAATCTTTAAACCAAACTTCCATAGAATCAAAGTGATTTGGGCTGGGGAGATGGCTCAGTGGTTAAAGTGCTTACTGCGTAGGCCTGAGGACTGGTTTGGATCACTAGAGCAGCCTGCCTCAATTCCAGCCTTGAAGGCAGGAGATGGGATCCCCAGAGCAAGTTGGCTAGCAAAACTAACCATATTGGCAAGTTCTAGGTTTTACTGAGAGACTGTCTCAATGATGAGGTGGAAAAGTGATAGAAAATGATTCCTGAAGGCTCCACATACACACCTGTGTACACACACACACACACACACACACACACACACACGGAACAAGGGAAAAGAAAAGGAATCCAAATGATCTTCCCATTTAACTACTTTAACCACTTTCTAGAATGAAACTCAACACCACAGAGGAAAACAGAAGCCAGAGTCTCTATAGCTTGTCCTTTACAGTGACTGAAATTTATTTACAAAGTTAGAGATGAGAAGCAGGAAAAAGGAACCCATAATCAACAGAAAAATTCACCAGAAGATAAATGATGGTTTAGCCGTTAGGAGCAGTTATACAATCAAGTTATTTACTATAAATGTTAAAGTTATAGGAGGACTGGGTATGATGAATACCCAGCACTGAGGACGCAGAGGGAGAGAGACAGAAGCAGAAACAGGGAGATCTCTGTGAGATCAAGGCCAGCCTGGTCTACATATGAGTTCCAGGCCAGCTGGGGCTACAAGGAGATCCTGTCTCAAAAAAAAACAGAAAACCAAGAAAACAAAGACAAACAACAAAAAAAGGCTATAAGAAAAGACAGCTCTAATGACAATATGATGTGTATAGATATATTATTATTTTATTTTATTTTATTTTTACTATTTTCTATTACCTGCACCCGTGTTGCATAATGCCTGAGGAGGCCAGAAGGAGGTATTGGATTCCCCTGGAACTGGAGTTACGGTCAGTTGTTAGCTGCCATGTGAGTGTTGGGATTTGAACCTAGATCCTCTGCAAGAGCATCCAGTGCCCTTAACCACTGAGCCATCTCTCCAACCTCCAAGGTGGATTTTTTTCACAAGACAGGTTCACACCACATAAGCAGACTGGCCTTGAACTTGACATATGCTGAGGCTGTCCTGAAATTTGTTAGGCTCCTCTTCAGATTCCAAGTGCTGGGATTATAGACATGTGACATGTCTGGTTCAATATTGAATATGCCAGAAATATCAAAGGATGAAATAGAAATCTTAAAACTGAAAATAACAAATTTGAAGTGAATAATTTACCAGGTGAAATTTATGGTAGATTTGACACTGCAAAAGAATTGATGAGCTCGAAGATACAATTCTAAAAATTATTCAGAGCACAGAGTGTACACATGATCCATTCACATAAAATTCTAGAAAATATGAATACATCTATGGTAACCACGCCTCCCACACAGACCAGTAGTTTCCTAGGGATAAGGCAGAAGAGACAGGAAGGGACAGGACAGTCAAAATGGGTACGAGGATGCTCGGGGCAGAGGGAGAATACACTTTATTATCTTGATTACTATGATGGTTTCCTAGAATATGTGTATGTCAAAACTAACCCCGAGTGTTAGGAAAGCGCGGTTAGAAAAAAGAAAGAAGAAAGGAAAATTAAGCTTTTCTGAATTCTTCAGAAAAGTGTACAGACTCATGAAGCTACATGGCTACTGACTAGTCCAGAGGCAACTGACCCAGGGAGTGGGGGGATTCTGTGCAGGAAACAGTCGCCATCTCATCAACACACTAGTATCTCCTGTCTCTTTAGATTTAAGGTGAACTGACCTTTCAAGGGGTGATTCCTTAATCAAGTGATTGACCTAGCAAAACTGGAATGTTAGGTCGCCACTGAGGCTTTTCTTTTCTTGATCCTGCAACAACACATAGCTACAACCACGTAAGAGGACTTTTCTCATTGATCATTGATGAAATGTTTATGATACTAATAAAAAGCTTTATTCTAAAAAAATTCATACATAAAATAAAAACAAATCTTTTAAAAAATACTAAAACGGCAATAGAATATACTTAAAGGATTTTAAAATCTGTGATGGAATAACATACACTGGCTTTGGAGATGTTTAAATCATTCTGCTTCAACTGTAATAAAACAGAAAAACAACCTCATTTATAAAGCACATGCTTGTGGGGCTGGAGATACGGCTCAGTGGTTGAAAGTACTGGCTGCCCTCACAGAGGACCCAGGTTCGATTCCCAGCACCTACATAACATCTATAACTTCTTCCAGGGGATCTGACACCATCTTCTGACCTGTGTGGGCACTTCAGGACACAGGTGCACTAATATACATGCAGGCAAACACTCATGCACATGAAAATGAATAATTTTTTAAAGCACATGCTTGTGATCCTTGAACTCAGGAAGCTGATGCAGAAAGAATGAGTCTGAGGCCAACCTCGTCCACACAGTATGAATGCCTCAAAAAGAAAAGAAAGAAAGAAAGAAAAAGAGCATTTGCCTAGTATGCACAAGGCCTTGAGTTCAGTTTAGTTTCTAGTACTGAAAACAAAAACAAAAACAAAATAAATATCTAAAATATGGTAGTGTTTTTGTCCAGCATGTGCAAGGCCCTGGGTTTCATTCCCAACAGTGCAAAAACAAAACAAAACAAACACCTAAAGTCACTATTTTAAACTTTTTTATTACATTTTATTAATTTTATGGTGTGTGTGTGTGTGTGTGTAGGCACATGCATACCACAGTGCACGTGTGGAGGGTCAGAGGACACTTGCAGGAGTTGATTCTTTTCTTCCAGCCATGTGGGTCCCAAGGATCAAACTCAGGTCGTCAGGCTTGGTAGCTGATGCCTTTACCTGCTAAGCCATCGCTCCGGCCCTAAAGATAATTTTTTAAAAAGGGATAAAAAACAAAAAAGAAAAGTGATGTGGCCATACTGATATCAGAAGTAGACTTCTAGATAAGAAGCATTAACAGTGATAAAGAGAATCACTTCATAGTGATAAAAAAACCACAAATAATATATACATATACATATATTACATACAATAACAGAATTTAAAAATATATGAAACAAAAACTGACACTAATAGGAGAAATAGACAAATAGAATTGGACAATGAAGTTGGGAAACTTTCCTAGAAATAGAGTCAAAAGACACAGAGGTGAGCCAGGAGGCTGAGTCAGGAGGATTACCAAACGTTCAAGGCCAACCCAGACTATCTACTAAGTACCAGGTCAGCCAGGGATACACAGTGAGACCCTGTCTCCAAAAACAGGCATGGAGATGGAAAACTGAAGAGAAGGGAGAAGATGGTTAGAGGGCTTGTGCAGAAGGGCCAGAATCCAAAAGTCTCACTGTTTTGTGAGAGGCAATCTGCTCCAGCCACTTCATCTAATAAACCATCTACCGGCTTGTGCCTCAGCTCTGTGTCAATCACTTTTTTATTCATTATATGTAAACAGTTGCTGAGTAAAACAAATATTTGGTTGAAAGAAGAACTGAATAAATTCTAGCTCAGATGTTGCCTACGTTAGAGTCCTTAGTCACTTGAAAGGAAAAACAAAGAAAATAACAACGGTCCAGGTTAAGAAGCTTAAGATGAGCCCAGTGGGGGTGTTCAGATCAAAAAGACTATTACAAATTTTCCATCTCCACTGTCCCTCTGAGGAGGGGACCTTCTAGGATCTGAAGATTCAGAATGTGTGATGGTTAGGGTTAACTGTCAACCTGACAGACTAGAATCACCTGGGACACCAGGGACCTCTGGCCATGCCCATGGGGGTGTTACATTAATCGAGGCAAGAAGACTTGCTGACTGTGGGTGGTGCCATTCTCTTGCTGGGATCCTAGACTGTATAAATGGAGCAAGGGAACTGAGCAAATGCATGCATTCGATGTGAATGAACAGCTGCTTCTAGCTCCCGCTGCGATCTCCTCACTAGGCTAGACTACGCTCTGGAATTGGAGCCAAAATAAACCTTTTTTCTCTTAAGCTACTTTTGTCAGGTATTTTATTGTAGCAACAAGAAAAGAAACAGAAGTTTCTCACATTTTCCTTGCTGGGACTCAGGAGATCTCTCAGAAAGAGCCTAAACACATTGGTTTCTGGGGCTGATTTCTTTATTTACCTTGGCATCAAGATCCAATACAGATATCCTGATGGGATTTCTCATACACTGATACCCATTCTTTGACAGCTGAATCAAACTTCTTGGTACACCTTCCCAGAATCTAATTCCCCTCCTTCCTGTATTCTTTTTTTTAAAAAAATATTTTATTTATTATTTTATGTGTATGAGTGTATTGCCTGCATGTAAGTGCACCTGTTGTGCAGTGCCTACAGAGGTCAGAAGAGGGTATCAGGTTCCCTAGAAATGGAGAAACAGACTGTTGTTAGCCTCCACGTGGGTGCTGGGACGGAACCTGGGTTCTCTGCAAGAGCAGCCAATGTTCTTAACCAATGAGCCATCTCTTCAGCCCCTTCCCCTGTCTTCTTTACTTTCCCAAACATGTAGGCTTCCTCCACACTTGAGACTTGGCTCTCTAGTCAGAGGTTTACTTCCCTTCAGGAAGGTCACCCTCTATGTATCACCGGGATGGGAAAACACAGGGTTTTTGATAATGACCCCTGCAGGTAAACAGCACTTAATTGACAAGGCCAGCATGGGTGCTCATGGTTAAGGACCCTGGAAACTACCACAGACTTCTGTCACTGATTTAGCATTTCTGTAATGCTGAGGACCCTAAGCTAGACCTCTCAGGAACACATCGTATCTGTCACAGAGACAAGGCAAGTGTTCTGTGGGACAAACTGTGGTCAGATCAGCAAACTCAAGTTTAGGGATGGTCAATTTGGCATCCTTCCAGAATATTCTAAAACACAGGCTGCTGACTAATCACACCTAATGCACTCTGCTCTCTTCCTGTACAATCCCTAGCCTTGTGGCTTCACAGACCGAGAAATATCCACTGCCCTCAAACAATGTTTCAGTAGCTCTCAAACCTTTTCAGTACACGAGGTGCCCTGCTGTTTCATATTCAATAAATCCTCGGGCCATATCATTCTTTATACTTTCTGTGTATGTGCAGTGTTGGAGCTGGAGGCCAGGGACGTGTGCAAGCATAGTAGACAAACACTCTACCATTGTGCTGCATTCACAGAAGTCCTAAAATCTTTTTTATATTTTTGAGGCATGGTCTCATCTATCCCAGTCTAGTCTTTAAACTGTCATATAATCAAGGATAAAATCCTGATCCTCTTGCCTCCACCTCCCAGTACAGGGATCCCAGGCATATATCACCATGCCCAGATTGTGTGGTGCTGAGGTTTAAACTCAGGGCCTTGTGCATACTAGGTACCAACAGGAGATATCTTCAGCCCAAAATAATGTTTTTTTTTTTTTTTTTAAGCACAGAGTCTAAAAAATATATTTATCCAGGTTATGATATTCTACCTGAAAAAAAGAGACCAGAGTGAGTCCAGGGAAACTTGATCTTCTTCCATAAATAGTATTTAGAGCATTCAAAAAATATTAAAATGAAAAAAGAGAACTGTGGTCTTTTGAAATGGCATGAAATTGTTGACAGAAGGCAGCTTGGGCCTAAGCATGCCTGGGAGTGCCATCAGCTGTCCCTGGCAGTCTATTTTTATTGGAATTTGTGAAGGCAGCAGATGCATTTCCAGAGCCCCTCACTGGTACAATGGCTCTCACCACCACCCATTTCCAAGCATTGTGATGCCAACAGTTGGAACTGTTGAATCACTGATTTCAGAAACAAGTCATTGAAAGGACACTTTTCATACTGGAGATCATAATATTGTACATACAGAGGCATCCGAAGTAGATAACCTCTTCATGGGAGAGTTGGGGAAAGGATGTTACTTAATGCAGGAGATAAAGAAAAATCTACAGTGTAACTCACATGCCTCAGAGGAAATAAGCCAGAGGAGAGTGGATTAAAAAGGGGAATATTACACGATTCATCACTTTTCCTGCCCAGATGCTCTAGTTCAACCCCACGAAATTCACTTCTCTTTGGAGCCTGTTGTGTTGGTTTGAGACAACAGTCACACCACCCTAGATGTCGGTTAAGGGCGTCTCCAGCTGTGTCACTCCATAAACAGGAATTTTCCTCCAGGTCTCCATGTGATGAAGACGGAGCCTAGGTGGGCAGGCATAGCAGTAGAATGAAGATCCATGGATTAACCAAGGCTCAAGCAGCAACACGGGTGGGAGGCAACAGCATCCTCCAGGAGGTCAGGAGAGGCTGGGAGGCTTTTTCAGTCCATCTGCTCTCTCCTCTCTGAATGTTTTTCAGATTTAGCATTCACTGTGAAAAATATTCTGCCATCTCAAGATCATGATGTTCTATCTCTCCATTATGGGTTTATAATTATACAAGCCTACGAGAAACTAAGTGAGGCCTCTCAATAAACCTAATGAATGCCTTCAATGTTCTTACAATTACTTAATCAAGGGCAATTTCTCTTTATAGAGAACATACCCCCTAATGTGCAAACATACACAGGAACATACATATTTACTGTCAAGCAAATACACGAGTCTTTTGTTTTTTTGTGTGTGTGAAGTGGAATCTTAGGTTTCACAATGTTACGCATGCTGGCCTTAAACTCCTGGGCTTAAGTAATCTTCCTGCCTCAGTCACCCCAGTAGCTGGGATTATAAGAAAAGGTCACTGGAACTGACCCATGAGTCATTTTTAAAGAACCACACTTTTAGGTACGAAATAAAGATAGCTGGGCTGGGGGTGTAGCTCAGTGGTAGAGTACTTGCTTAGCATGTATAGTACCCAATGTCCTGAGTTCAATCCCCAGTACTGAAGAAAAAAAAAAAGGAAAGAGCTACAGTTAGGACATATCATGGCTATTGCACTCATGAACTCACAGCCAATTGTGGTTACCAGCACATGAGGGCCCCGTGAACATCCTATCATAGATGGGGGAGGGGCTCCTCTTCTTTAGGAATTACAAGCAGTTAATGGCTGCTGGGAAAAAGGAAGACATTTTCTTCAGTAGCGTAGAGAGTAACAAGCTGTCCGTGCTCCAGGAAATAACCCTCCTCTCATACTCACGGAAGCCTCTAACTGAACTCAGTGGGTCACAAAACTAGGAGGAGACTTGTTGAGAAGAGGGGATTCAGGGCGGGGGTAAGGGGATGAGAGAGGGCAACGGAGTGGGGGTGAGAATGGCCAAAATTCATCACATGCGAATATGAAACTTCCTAAAAATTAAAAAAACTAGAAAGAAATACAGTTTTAAGGTACACAGTACTATTTAATTTACATGCAATATATAATTCACATGACTAGAAAACTAGTTGACATCTTAGCATTTTTCTTTCAAATAAAACTTTAATAGTAAGAGGCTAGAGAGATGGCTCAGTGGTTAAGAGCACTTGCTTGCTGTTCTTATAGAGGACCTGGGTTTGGTTTCTAGCACCCACATCAGGCAGCTCACAATGGCTTGGGCACATGTACACATGTTGATTACATACATATATTCGGGCACACATTCATACACATAAAATAAAACAAATATTAAAAACTTTAATAGCTACTCTCCAATTGGAGGCAAAATCTTTTCTTTTTCTTCCTTTTTTGAGATAGGATTTCATGTAGCCCAGGCTGTCCTCAAATTTATTTTTAGGCAGAGGATGGTTTAGAACTCCTGATCATCCTGCCTTTACCTCCCAAGTACTGAGATTACAGGTGTCCACCCCATACCTGCTGGAAACTGAACATGTGGAGGGTTTCTCACGGGCTTCGAACTTACCAAGTAAGCTAGGCTGGCCAGGGAGTCCTGGCAATTGGGACTGGATTATAAGTATGTGCCACTACAACTGGCTTTTTGTTATTATTGCTGCTTTTTGTTTTGTTTTGTTTTGTTTTGAGACAGGTCTCCTTTATAACCCCAGCTGGCCTAGAACTTGCTTTGTAGGCCAGGTTGGCCTCGTTCTCATAGAGATCTAACCTGCCTCTTCCTCATAAATGTTGGGATTAAAGGTATGTGCCACCAGGCCTGGTTTTGTTTGTTTATTTTTATGTATATGAGTATTTTCCCTGCGTGTGTGTAGGTGCACACCATGTGCATTGTCCATGGAGACCAGAAGAGGGAGTTGGATCCCTGGGAACTGGAGTTATAGATGATTGTTAGTTGCCATGTGGGTGGTAGGAATTGAACCTAGGTCTAAGAGCAGCCAGTACGTTTAACCTCAGCCATCTCTCCAGCTCTCTGGCTTTTTTTGTTGTTGTTAAAACACGAATTCTGGAGATCAAACTCAGGTCCTTGTGTCTGCCAGGCAAGCACTCTTCTACCCACTGAGCTTCAGTCCTGCTCAACACTTGAAGAACACTTACTATGAGTTAGAGACTACATGGGGTAAGAGTATGATATAAGCACATTTTCACCTTTAGGGGATTCTGTGCATTTTCTCCTTTCTCTTTTCAAATCTCTCCTTAACTGAAAGAGGAATGTTACAAGGTGCTGAACAGGCTTCAGATATACCATAGGGTCTTAATTTATGTGGGTGGAAACACAAGATTGGGAGTTCAAATCCTATCTCGGCTACTTACTAGCAATGTGACTTTGAGCGATTCCTTAACCTCTCTGAGCTATTGTTTTTTTTCACTACTAAAATACAAGTTTAACACTTACTTCATAAGCATTGGGAAGATGAAATGACATAAAGTCCACAAAAAATTTTAATCATGAGAATAGCTCTGCAAGGCAAATGCACTTGGCACTTTACAGATTTACAGAGGAGAAATCGGATGCAAAGAAGCCAAGTGAATCACCCAAGGCCACATGAAAGTAATCATAGACGCCCGAGATTAAGTCCAGCTGACTACAACACTCAGCCACCTGCTTCCAACTGTCCATGCCACAGATACATCTCTCTCCCCTGCTGGCCCCTCTTTTGGGCTCTCAGACACAAAGAGTTTGCCTTAATGGTTCTATCGCTGATAACCGAAGCACAATCACTTGGCATTAGTTGAGTAGGCCCAATATGGCAGGTTCTGTTTGCCAGCCCAGCAAATGACATCAAAGTATCTGCCTGTCAGCACAGAGCACAGCGCTGGATACAGCCTGAAGAGAAAGGCAGAGGCAGTCACACACTGAGAAGACAGCTGCAGGTATGACTTTGAAATCAACCCTGTCATTCCTGTGCCTTACACAAGCTTCATCTCCATCCTCAGACGTAGTTCCACAGGGTGGACACAGACTGTGCAATGCCCAGTGCTAAGGGTTAGCCTAACAGAACACCTGGCATGCTTACTCTGCCCCTAGTCCACAGGAGGTTTGTTAAGGAGCCTTCAACAGGGTCAGGTAAATGACAGTGACTTTCAGGAAGGCAGTGAGAAATCAGTTTGGGAGGAAGAGGGACTCGGAGCGCAGTTCAGCGAACAGAATGCTTGCTTAGCATGCACAAAGTCCTGGGTTTGATCCCTAGCACTGCATACAACAGGCATGGTGGCACATGCCTGTAATCCAAGCACTTGGGAGGTGAAGGCAGGAAGATCTCAAGTTGATTGAAGGTTATCCTTAGCTATATGTAGTTGAGGCAAGCCTGGGATATATGAAACTCTGTCTCAGAAGAAAAAAGTATCTTTTTTTTTTTTTTAAATACCTGGAAAAATCCTTTCTGCTAACAAACATTAAGAGACTAATTTGCATCATCAAAAAGACGTCAGATGGACCCCTCCTAGCTCTCTGCCTCCCTTCAACTATGAGGTAAACAATTCTGCCATGGGCTCCTGCTGCCAGGATATTTCTGCCTCACCCTAGGTCCCCAGGACATCTCTGCCTCACCACAGGCCCCCAGGATGTCCCTACCTCACCACAGTCTCCCAGAACATCCCTGTCTCACCACAGCCTCAACACAGAGCCAAGCAACACTGATTCAGAACCCTATGAAATCATGAGCTAAAAAAAAAAAATCTCTCCTCCTTAAAAGAAAAAGAAAAAAATGCAAGAATGGAAGATGAGTGAAAGAAGAGGCGACAGGAAGCTGTGGAGCAGAAGGATCTGCACGTTTCAGCAGAAGCAGGGTCTATGTCCAGTCAAATTAGTTCCATCTATCAACATCCTGTGTGGCATGCTCATCTGTTGGGCATGCTAATTAAGTAGTAATGCTAATTGATTTCATTATTGTATCACACAGGGCAAAGCTTTCCCATGAGTCAGTATCTATTTTGGTATTTAATGGTACTAACTACCCCATGACAACTTACTACACTGGCCAGACATTTTCCAATACTTGAGTTCATACTGGAAACTCAAGTTAGTCAGGATTCTATAGCCTAGGAGAAAAGAAACAGAGCCATTATCCCAGTCCACGAGGAATACATGAACACAGGCATTTTCTAAACATGTGATTTTGTATTAGTCTAACCTCAGCTCCATACCCACTCATTTTATCGCTCTCTGATACGTGGGTCTAGGTCTCTAAAGGCACGTTTCTTTTGCCAGCTGGTTCCCTATGACCCCAGAAGTGGATGCTAGAGAAGAACAAGCCTCCTTCCTGTTCCCACCCACCACACCAAGGCAGTTATAGCAGTGTGCTCCAGACCCAACCCCAGTCACATGCACCTCCTGAGAGATGCATCACTGGAGACTGGCACAGTGCGCTCTCCTCAGGGGTTGAGTTGCAGATTCATTAAGTCCTCCTTGAACTTCTAAGTTGGGATAACTCCATTCGTACCCTTTCAATCCTCCCACCCCCAAATGGCTGTTTCTTGTGTCTTTCCCCAACAAGCCGAATGCCTCAGTCAGTATACCATCAGGAACTCACTGTGTGCCATGCCGTGCGCCATGCTGCGTGCCATGCCTCCTTCTCAGGGCAGAGAAGCAATGGCCTTGCAGCAGCATTCATTCAGAGGGAAATGAGAGGAAGAGTTCAGAGAGGGAATACCGCAAGACAGACTGCCAAGGAAATGGTGACCTGTGCCACTGAGCATCAGGTGCAGATGATAAAAAGATAAGCAAAGCTATAAGGAGAGGCTGGGCCTGGGCTCTAGAATGGCCAGAGCAGGGAGTATAGCAAGATTCTCTAAAGCTGTTTTTCCAACATCAGTCACTAGTCTTTTTACCGAAAAGAAGAGGGCGGGATATATCTTGGTGGTGCTTGCCTAGTGCTGTGGTTTGAATATGAAATGTCCTCCACAGGTTCAGGTGTTTAAACACTTGGTCCTCGGACAGAAGTGCTGTGGGGGAGGCCGTAGAACCTTTAGCACATGGAGCTTCCCTGGAGGAAGTAGGTCATTGGGGGAAGGACTTGAGACTTTATAGCCTGGGCTCAGTTTCTGATCGCTCATTCTTTCTTGACTGCGGGTGTGATATGACCACTGGCCCCCCCACTCCCGCCACCATGGCTTCCCTGCGCGGAACTATATCCCTTCAAACTACGCAACAAAAGAAAACTTTCCTCTCTGAAGTTCCTTCTTTAAAAAAAAAAGTGTGTGCAGGTATGTATTGGTGGAGGTAGTGTGTGTATATATGTTTGTTATGGGTGTGTGCAAATGTGCACGCAGGTGTGTGTAGAGGCCAGAAGTTGACACTAGGTGCCTTCTATCACTCTCCACCTAATTTTTTTTTTTTTTTGAGACAGGGTCTCTCATTGAACCTGGAGCTCATTTATTTAGCTAGACTGACTAGTTAATGAGCTTCAGAGATCTGAAGCCTCAGTGATCTGCTTGTCTGTACCTCCCCGCACCCCACTCCCACAACCTCAGGCTAGGATTACAGACACAATACACAACACCTGGCTCTTATGTGGGTGCTAGGATAAACTCAGGTTCTCATACTTGTGTGGTAGATACGTTACTCACTGGACCATCTCACGAGTCTCTTAAGTTGTTTCTTGTTAGCTGTTTTCATCACAACAATGAGAAGAGTTACTAACACACCTAGCAGACATGGAGTCCTGGGTTCCGTTCCTAGTAATGCATAAAACGAAACTGGGTAAACCAATTTCTTGTGTCTGGGAGGTAGAGGCAGAAGATCAGAAGTTCAAGGTTATCTTCAACTTACATAGTGAGTTTGAGACAGCCTGGGCTAGATGAGAGCAAGTCAGAAAATGAAAAAACAGGGGGGAGGGGTGGAGAAGAAAAAATAAAGCACAACCCACTCCATGCTTTTGTGAAGCAGGAGCGCACACCGAGATAAGCAAAGAAGCGATTGACAGGATGGGGAAGAAAGAGTCAGGACTCTATTTAAGTCCAAATCCAAAGGCCCTCAGCTGTGAACAAGAAAAAACTGGAAAGAACTCCAATTTCCACATTTTGACACAATCTTTCCTTGGTCTTCTACTGTCTAGATATCAAGCATATGGAGGATGGGGGCGGCCAATGTTCTCATCTACTATGACAGTGTTTGTGTAAAAGTGCTGTGTGGCTGAAAGCCACATCTATAACACACAGAGACCTTCTAAATGCAAACTAAATTCTTCACCCTTAGTATTTTACTCATTTTGATGTGATTATAGCCATCAAAAATCACACTGAAGACAGCCATGGGAAATAATTATTAGAAGGCCTATTCCACGTCCTTGCTCTAGGGCCTTGTTCTAAGTAATTTACTGTCACTGAAGAATGCAAAGTTCATAAGGCATGAAAAGCCTGGAGAAAGCTTTATTCATAAATAAATGCCAACACTTAAACAGTAATGACAGCTTCAAACTCCAAGACGATTGAAATGAACAATATACACTGCCTGGGTGATTTATTACAGTGGTGTTTAGAGTCCAAATGGTGAGATAATTCAATTCCACCTGAAGAGTCATTACACAGCCAAGCCTAAGCGAAGCTCTTTGGGTGAGAAGTGGTATTTCTCAGGTTTTCATTTCAAACAAATTATTTCTATATTTAGGATATCACCCAGGCAATTCCTTGCATGATTTCTAGCTCTCTTAGGCAATTAAAAAAAGTCATAAGGTGAAAGAAGTCGGGGACAAATGCCAAATTCAAGGTGATCCACAGAACACCAAAGCCCCAGAGAGCACGATGTCTCTGGCATACAGCAAAGTAATCTCTTCTACTTGGGGAAACTTAAAATGAGCAGTGAGCAGGCATCACCGCAAAAGGACTACTCCCCAGCTGATGCAATGGCTAAATGCAGATCTTCTCTCCAAACTAGGCTCCTAACAGGAGATGTGTACAAAAGCTATCTCCTGAGGAAATGGAGGGACTGCACTTGGCACAGTGTCTTCGCTGGCCCATGGCAGTCTTCTCCCTTAATCCCCTTACTGGCTCACACATTCACATCAATCATGGCATAGAATCTGTTTTGAGTTTTTTTGGAAGAGGATCTCATGTATCCCAGGCTGGCCTCAAACTCACTTTGTAGCTGAAACTGGTTTTTAACGCCTAGGTCCTCCTGCCTCCACCTCTGGAGTGCTGGAGTTACAGGCATGAGCCACCATGACCAGCTGTGATCCATTTTTGAGCTTGGCTGAGGACAGACACATCCAAGCAGGTAAGGGCAGAGGGGGTGGAGCCAGTCAGAGTAGTCTCAAGGATTCCTGGGCTTACATACCATCCAGGCCATTGTGATGACTGTAGTTTCTTTTCCCGAGGATGCTCAGAGATGTGTGATTTGGAGTGGTTAGCATCCTCTTGGTAGCTGGAGTTTGAAGACTTGGTGTAGATCGAAGTACATTAGGTTTCTTTGCAGGATGGATCTCTGACAGGAGGAAAAAGGCTTATCAGCTCAGAACATAGTATAGGAAATCTGTGTGAACTCTTACACTAGCTAATAGGCACACATCTTTTTTCTTAATGAACTGAAGAGTCAGATCCTTACAAGCTAGCCAAGGGTTTGCATAATGAAGCGCCTTCAAGTGTTGTTGCCATGGCTTTGCTTATCAAGAAGCTAGCTTGTCCCCTGCTGGTTGGATCTCTGAGCCTCAGGTTATGAATACAAACACTTAGAAAAGCCACTTCAGAAGGTCACTCACAACAAGAGATTTACTAAGGGAATAAAGCATCTGACTCTTCAGCATAATAGAAATCTAAAGATTATCTGCAGAGGCAGTTTCAGGAAAAAACCACCCCTGGGCTCTGCCAACCAGGAGCATGCAGCATGTCTCAGGAGCTGCTTTCAGGAAAAACAGATTCCTCCTCTGGCTGTGCGATCATTGTTTGCAACCAGCATCAAACACTCCCATTCCAGAACACTTTGATAATGGATGAAATCTGAAACTAAAGTTCAAATACAAAAGTCAAAATATGGATGTCACATTTTGACCAAGGACATGCCATTTAACTGTAATGTGTACACGGTGCATGGTTAAGGGAAGCAAATCATTGTGTGCCACAAAACCCAGAAACTCTTATGTTTTGTAGATAGGCAAAAGCCGTACTACTGTAGGAACTGGATTTAAAGGCCCCAGCCTATGATTAATACCAATACCTTTAATCCAAAGCTTCAGCAGCTCACTGAGCCTCAGGGTTGTTACCCAGCATGTCAACTACTTTCAAACCACTCTGCCTTCTCACCTGCCACCCAAGAGGGCCAAAATTGCTTAATTTACTGAAATTTAGGAAGAGTCTCTTAGACTGTTAAAATTATTATACATCTTGGTCTGACCAAAATCTTACAGTTGTTAAAATTTAGACATGGCTTAGCAGTACTATCCAAAAAAACAATGTTTTTTTTTTTTTTTCCAATATGGCATTAAAGATTAGTCATCCTCATTTTCATAATAACCGTCATACCTGTGTTCCACCCAAATGAGACAATCTGCTTCCCTTAACCTTTTAGGGTCTTAGATTCACTGAAGCCTTCATCCATCTGGCTCTCTCAGTCTCATGAGGAGCGAGAATATTCTTTACCTATTTTTCCATTCATTCAAAACCTGCATAACAGGCTGGAGAAATGGCTCAGCTGTTAAGAGCACTGGCTGCTCTTGCAGAGGACCCAGGTTCGAATCCCAGTACCCACATGGTGTGGCTAACCACCATCTTAACTCCAGTTCCAGTGGATCTGACACCCTCTTCTGATCTCTGTGAGCCTTGTACTACACGGGTACACTTACATACATGCAGGTGGTACACTCATACACAAAAATAATAAATAAATAAAACCTGCATGACTTTCAAGGCTGAGATAAATTACTACTGTTGCCAAGTAGGCTGCCCTAACATTCACCAGAAATAACTACCCCCACATCTGAGGCACCCAGCAGTGGATAGTACTTGCTTGGCATGCATGAAGCCCTGAGCTCATCCTCCAGTACCCCTCACCACATACAAAACTCCTTCCAGGTTCCCAATGCATATAAAACCTGTCAAGTATCACACCTAATATTTTTATTGCTTTTACTGTGTGATTTCCCCACTAGACTAAGAGTTTTGAAAGAAAGGCTTTAATTGACTTGCGGTCCTCCAAATCATATTCTTCAGTGCCTTGAAGACAGTTCACACTCAGAAATACATAGGTTTGGGGCTCAGCTAGCAAAAACAGAACAATTGGGCCTTCTCTGGTAGACACAGAGGTTAGTTTGCCCACAGGAGAACACATCATTACTACTGGGAAGGGGGTCTCCTATGTAATGCTATACTCTACTTCCTTGTGAGGTTGGGAGGGTCTTATAAAGTTGATGCTGGAATAGAATCCAGACAGCAGTCTCCAAGGCGTTATTATCATCATTACCCAGGATACACTGAGATTATCCATGCGATATTAGGGGGAATATCAAAAATAATCCTTGCTTTCCTGTTTTTGTTTCTGCTTTTGTTTTATTTTAGAGACGGGATCTCATATAACTCAGGCTGGCCTTGAACTCCTGATCTTCCTGTCTGTACCTCCAGAATGCTGGGATTAGAGATGTATGCTACGGATTTTGTTTTGATTTTTTTTTTTTTTTTTTTTTTGAGGCAGGATCTTGTATAGCCTACTCATTATGTAGCTGAGGTTTCAAAGCAACTTTTAGCCTTTGAGAAATAAAACAAGAACTGAAGCAGCAGACTAACATCAAGATGGAGCTATGAGCTTTGAGTCCAGGGAGACTGACGAGACTTGTAGCACACAAAGTTCAAGGCTGCACTTTGATTTTTAAAAGATTAAATGTCTAAAGTCTGAATACTTCATAACTATGTCTTCCTGACAGAGCAGTAAGGTTCAATGCAACTCAGAGTTTGTGTCATTTTTACTGAGAAAATGAAAAAAAAATATTAGAATCACAAAACACAGACTATGTTTGCTTCTAGTGTACAAGAACTCATTTTCTAAATTACTCATCTTACAACTTTGTGAAAAAGCTATTGCCTAGTAATTTTTAGTACTATTCTTAGTTATTATTACATTTCAACATGTAAATGGAATCATCATCTTTGGAGATTTCTGAGTTATACAGCATATAGGAAATCAGGAATGAGCACACATGTCTCCCTTTCAAAGTAATCATAACTGGTACATCAAAACTACAATCTTTGACTTTTTATGGTACTGGCACTCAAACCCAGTACCTCATACATGCCAGGCTAGTGTTCTACCACCGAACTGCACACCTAGTCTGTCTGAGTATTTTGTTATTTTTGCTTGCTTGTTTGTTTTTGGAAGAGGACACTTTCCTTTTGGGTTTTATTTTGTTTTGTCTGAGCCAGCATCTCCGAATAGCCTAGACTGGTCTTGCTTGAACTCACTGTGTAGCAAAAGCTGACCCTGAACTCCTGTCCTCCTGCCTCCATTTCTGGAGGGCTGAGACATAGGCATGTTTCCTCTCTTGGGTGCTTCTGGTTTTTGAACAAGGTCTTGCTAGGGAATCCACACCAACTCTGAACTTGTGGTCTCCCACCTCTGCTGAGTGCTGGGATTACAGGCATGTATCACTATGACCAGCTATTTTTTTTTAATGTAGGCTGAAAATCAATTTGATTTCATTTTTTAAAAAACAGTAAGTAAAATGGGCATGATGCTACACACCTTTAATACCAGCAATTTCTACCAGAGGCAGGTAGATCTCTGTGAGATTGAGGCCAGCCTGGTCTATATAATGAGTTCCAGTCCAGCTGTGACTACAGGGAGATCCTGTCTCAAAAGATCAAAATAAATAAATAAATAAAGATATTAAGAACATTCATCCTTGGGGCTAGAGAGCCAGCTCCAAAGTTAAGAGCACTGGCTGCTATTACAGGAAACCTGGTTTAGTTCCCAGGACCTACACGGCAACTAACAACCACTCCCACCTCCTATTCTAGGGGATCTGAAGCCCTCTTCTGACTTCCACACTTGGGTACACTTAAATACATGCAGATAAAATACTCATAAACATAAAATAAACATATGTAAATAAAATTTAAAAGGAATATTCATCCATTATTATTGAATGACTTTGAAATTATTTCTTTGTTGTTTTTGTTGGTTTAATTTGGTTTTGAGACAGGGTCTTACTTGGTAGCCCAAGTTAACTTTCAGTTTATAGTGATCTTTCTGCCTCAGCTTCTCAAGTGCTGAGTTAACAGGCAGGAGCCACTACACTTGGTTTTTATTGTTTGCTTAATTTGTGTCTATTACAATGAATATTCATTTTTATGCAATAGTGTTTTTTTTTTGGAAGAAGTACACATACTTAACTGTGTGCTAAGCTGACAATAAAGTTGATAATTCAAAATAAAACTATACATACACAGATATCCAGTTTCACCTATTTGAAAGGCTTGGGTTTAGTTCAGGTATGCATTTAGAAAGGCCAGATGTCTTTAACATAGAAATCATTTCTTGAATTTTTCCTCCTTTAGAAAATACCCACCTAAATACCCAATGATACATGCCAAAGGCTTCCTAGTGCTTTTGCTTTTCAGTGGGCTTCCAGATAACTCAGCATGTCTGTCTGCATCTGAGGAGAGAAACATGGAGACAACCAATGAGGCGGCTTCCTAGACCCTCTCCATCCATAGCACAGGTGGAAAGCAGTGTAGACAATCCACCACGTCCTTGTAACTTCCTTGGTTTAAGAAAACTATTGCTACTCTGGATCCCATAAGAGTGTGGCTAATACACTCACACATACCACACATGCCCACTGGAAGCATGAAGAAAATATGCTTCCCTTTGGCCTTGACATTGCTACGTTATATATAACAGAAAAACACTCAAGGTGGAACCGATACTAATGTAAGATTAATCTGGTTTGGAAAAAATGACATTTGACAAACGCAACACATTTCAGCCGTCCCCGAATTATGAAAGTCTTGACCTGTCCTGACTAAACTCAATTCCACTAGATGACAGCTATCATTTCTTCCTTATATCCTGCCACGTGTGGGCTGAAGATTTGAAGGTTACCTATATGCAGATGGTATTTCATCCAACAGTCACACTGTGAGGATGAATACTTGCTCCTAAGTTTTCATCACACCCCACATAACCTATCAGCAAACATTTCAGAAAGGAAAATAAAGCATACAAATGCAAGCACCATGCTTTTAATGAGTGTCATTAGGACAGAGATGACGTAGCACTGCTCATGCTAAAGATAGTTTGAAGGGACAAAAGAAAATCGGTACGGAATCTTTTAAAATTCAGACATCATAAAGCTTAATGCAGTTGCTTTAGTCATTACAGGTTTCCTGTGTTTAGGGTTTGCCCCATCTCCAAGTGTTTGACAAAAAGACTGCCACGTTTTCTCTTCCTATTAGAGAGTTTTTTTTCCCCTTTGGCAAGCTGAGACCACTTTGCAGGCATACATACAAGAAGTTCCTTCCCTTTGACATCCAAAGGCAATTTTTACACGATTAGTATTAAAAACCACAGTTCAATCTGGACCTCAGATAATTAAAAAATTGACTTTGTCATGAGCACCTGTCTTTTTTCATGGAAGAAATATTTTTAAGAATTATTAAACAGATGGTGGAAAATAGCATTTTAAAAAGACCACTAAAACAAAGCACATGCTTAGAGGGAACATGAAATACCAGGAATTTTAAGTGCTCCAAGCACTGTTTACCTGTCACATGACCACTGACAACTATAAATGATCTAATTTCTTTTCCTCTTTGTTCAGTTGATTTCCTTTGGAAGTTACTAAGCTATGAAGCTTTTTACCTGTTTTTGAATAATGGTGAAGATACAGGCAGAGCCCAGCATTTTTTCACACAAGCATATTTTGGGAGTATAATCTAAATAAAGATCAGAAGTGGTCAAGATCCTTCAAGGACCAAACACCTGCCAAACCACCAAGCATTAGCACCAAAAATTCCTTCTTAATATCACTACTTCACCTACACTTCTAGTCATGTTTGGGAAAAGAACAAGGGGAAACATTCTTTCTTCTCCATTAATAAAAGTAGCTTCAGTAAACCACCTTGGTGAATTCAACATTTTGGACAAAAACAATCATCATATTCCTAGTACCAAGATAAACTTTGCTTTTTACTCCAGTCTGCAAGGTGTCTGGGAAAACTGCTGACCTGACTACAAATGATAGACACCAGATATTACCATCACTTTGACAGTAGCCAGCAAATCCATCAAAGGGGTCAACAATATAATATGAACCATGTTTCATTTTGATCTATAGTAATTTGCTTCTAGTTTTTCTTTATACTCATAGGGTTGATTATGTAATATTTCCAGTGAAAATTTTTAAGTCACCTCTGATGATCAAAGCATTTCACTTTTTTTTTTTTTTTTTTTTTTGAGACAGGGTGTCACTATGTAGCCTTAGCTGGCCTGGAACTTACTATACTGACCATGCTGGCCTCAAACCCACAGACATCTGCCTGCCTCTACCTTCACAGTGCTGGGATTAAAGGTATATGCCACCATACCTGGCCCCAATAATCATCTTTTCAAGAAAATAGTGTTTAGAACCATCAATCATGAAGAAATTAGGATAAAAAGTGCTAAGATGGCATAGTCATGGTTTAACAGAAAAAATGGCAGCCATTCAGTAGGAAAAATGCATCCTGTGAGAGAAAATGACCACAAACGGTTATCTGGTCCACATTGCCAGAGTCCTGATCTATAAGCCAACTAAGTTTGTGCACCTTGTCAGTCAGTCCTCAGCCCTCAAATTACTCACCATCTCTGTAGTTAGAGAGGTGGGCATTGCCCGTGTGTAAATAAAAGAAGCCACCTGAGAAACCAGCAGCAATCAAAATCTGTCCAGAGACAGGGAGAGCAGCAGCATCTCGGTCACTAGCTGGACTCTGGGTCCATTTCTTTAGCTTCCTACAGGATGGCCTGTATTCCTCTGAGGCAAACATAGAACACTGGCACTTTTATTCCAATTTCTGACTTTCTCTGTAATATTTAGAAATACTGAGTGTGTGTATGGGGGGGTCTGAAGTAGGAAAGCTGTAAAATATACACAATGAATTAAAATTCACAAAACAGGACTAGAGAGATTGCTCAGTGGGTAAAAGTGCTTGGGGAACAAGTCAGACAACCTGAGTTTGCAAGTCTGATGATCTGAGTTGCGATCCCTGAACCCAGATAAATTGGATTCTACAATCCCAGCATGCCCCAAGGGGAAGATGAGAGGCAGAGACAGGAGAATATCAGAAGCTCAGGGGCCAGCTAGCTTGGCTTGTGCAGTGGCAGAGACTCTGTCTAAAACAAGGAGGGAAGGTGAGGACTGACCTCCATCTCCATACATGTGCTCTGGCATGTGCACACCTGCACACACGCACACATTCTCAAAAAATATTGATATGGGCTTTCAAGATCTTATACTTCAAGATTCTATAAACATAAAACCATTGATAGGATTTGCTTACAAAACTGCAAAGGCAATTCTAAACAAGACACAAAGGCTAGGTCCACAATTTTTTTTTTTTTTTGATAAAAATGCTTGGTGTTTGGCAAACAGCATAAAGAAAGTCAAAGACAAAATAGGAGGGGTATTTGCATAGAAATTTAAGAGGTAATCCCGCTGTTAAGACATGCAGGTCAAGTAGCCTCACCCACCAATAAGTTATGGGCTTCAAAGATGGAAAGAGAGCAGGTGAGAGTATAAAGTAGCTCTTCCGAGGGCAGCTGGGGAAAGGCTATTAAAATTCTAAACACACGCTGACCATGGTTACCTCTGCAGAAGGCAAATGAGGACAGAAAAAGATCATGTGACTTGTACCCACTACTTAACTTTTAAAAATCTAAAATATCCAATAAAAAGTGAATGCCTCTTGGAAATAAACATCATCAACAAAGGTAAAATAAGAAACTAAAACTGTTCTGTTGTTTAAAGCTTACAATGTCAGAAAAGCTTGTGTGATCACTAGCAGTAACTGTTCTTGAGAAATCTGAAAAACTCCTACTGACAACTTTCTCAAGAAATGGGATCTTGGGGGACTTATGAAGCTAAATTCACATCTTAAAGAGAACAGAAAAATGTCTTCAGGGAGCTCCAAATAAGTTCATGCTGGGGAAAACTGCTGGTATGTTAACTCTGAACTAGTTAATCATCTCTGTACACTAACAAGGTAAGAGGTGAATCATCTGGCCTGCTCTTCTTGGGAATTTTGTCACATCTCTGAAATGCTGCTGATGGACCTGTAGTTCGACTTAATGTGATTGTGAGGATTCTGAATGTCAACTACTGATTCTTATGTGCTCAAGTTTTAAAAATTATTTTCTCATGTACACCACATATGTGTATTCTTAAACATATGGGGCTCAGACTACACACTTTAGTTTTTACTTTGAGATAGTGTTGTAATATGTAGTCCAGGCTGGGACTGAACTCATTCTGTGGCCCAAGCTGGCCTCAGCGCTGTGGTAATCCCTCTACCTCTGCTTCCTGAGTGCTGAGATCACAGGCATGTCACCATACCTGCTGGGAGTTTTAAAACCATTTCTTTAATAGAAAGCATAGTCCCATAAAAGATGAACAATGGAAAACCCCATTTCCGCTCAGCCCCCGGGTTCCCTCCCACAGCCGCCATCAGTTCCTGCGGACTCCTCCTTACAGCACTACCAGTTTTATGAAATGGTTCTTAACGAGAATAAAACACTGAAGAGCATTTCAGGAACCAAACAAAAAAGTTTTCTCAAGATAGGGATTACTTAGTAAATCGGGTACTTAAAAGCTGGGATCATGCTTCCTGGGTCTACCTGAGTTAATCTCCAAGCTGGCTGGCTTTGCTTGTCTGCAGTCTATCATCCTGTAAACACCAGGATCTCTGTAACAATGCTGCCGCACACAGTAAACTACTTTTCTTTCTTAACACAACCAGTTATTCCAACTGCTACTTAATATTAGAAGTTCTAATTAATATTAGAGCTCTTGATCCATCAATCCTTTTAGAATTACAAGCTTCCACCTGATCTGAAAGTATATCAATACTATAACAGAAACGTTTATGCCTTTTAGAGAAGGGGAGGGGCTCAACACTGCCTTTGAGAAACCAAGGAAAGCTCATGGGGAAAAACACACACACACCACTATTCATTTCTAGTGGATCAGAGACTCAGTTGCCTATGGTCATCAGGTTATGCACACCTAATCATACTAATAAGACAAGATAAAAGGATCTGCTGGAGTTTTACAACATGGTACATATAGACAAGAAAAGATGATATTAAGAACCAGTTAGATGCTATGAAAAAAGCTCATCAATTGTATGATGAATAAATACATGGTTGCTGAAACACTGAAGTTTTCTATTTTAAAGTAAAATTAATTGTTCTAAGAATCTGACCAAAGAAGATAAACACAAAATAGAACCAAACAATATGCTTCTCTGAAATTTCATCACAACAAATAACTGTTCTTTCATTATTCTTCTCCATAGGCTTGAACAAATAAAATATAGGCAATTTAGTCTTGATCCTTTTTTAGCACCCTGGCTCTTCAACTGACCAAAAAGTAGAATGAGGTGACATAAAAACACACTTCATTCAAGAATAGTCAGAACAAGAGGATGTGCAAATTAAGTGAAAATCGACAGAGAGTCAAGGACAAAAGCAATGCCCAAGGTAGCCAATTAAGTTGGTGACGGCTTCTCTTCCATTCATTAGAAACAAAGATGATACTGGGTTCCAGCCAATTATAACAGGAGAAGTCCATTCATTTTCTTTCTCAAATCTTTCATTATTTCATAGAAATTGTATAGAAATGTATGTGGTTTCAGTCAGCTATACAGTTTGAGTGAATATTTTTCAGTTGGTTAAAATGGGTGGGAATTAAGTCTATGAACTCAGAAATGCCAGGACAGAACCAAAGTTTCTTAAATTCTCAAACACACAGGGTGAAACACAGCTGACATCCCCCATAGGGGAGACTCAGTGGCTGCCAATTTTACTCCTTTTACAAAGTGCCTTTTTTTCTTGCAAATTTTTTTTACCTCTAAGCCTTTCGACTTTGAATTTTCTATTGAAAATGGTTTTTAGAAAAAAAACATATTTTCCAGTCATCATTGCTTTCATGAATAAAAATTTTTTGGTTTTTTGAAACAGGGTCTCACATCACCCAGGCTGATCTTGAACTCCCTATTATAGTTGAGGATGACTTTGAATTCTGGAGCCTCCTGTCCCCACCTTCCAGGAATTACAGGCACACACATGCCACCACGCCCCCTTCATAATCAACTTCTTAGATAAAGCATCTGAATATGTTTAAAATTTTCTATCTATGAGGCCAAACTGCACATTTTTGTATCCATTAGGGAGAAGTTGCATAGCTCTGCTAGCCAAGTATGTGACTCCTAAGCTAACTAATGCAAGTTATGTACACGTTTTCCCATACATGGCAGTAAGAAAACAACCCACATTTCACTGGTACATACAACCTTTGTTCTAACAAAAAAATAAAAAAATAAATAATAAAAAAAGAAACATGAGCAAGACTGAACGTGCTGAAAACAAGTCATGAATCATGTGGATGCTACGTTGATAGTGTATGGCCATGGGACAGAAACCAACTTGGACAAATAGGCTACTCAGCCACAAACTTAGATACTAACTCGTATAAATAAATGTCTACTGTCAGAAAGTTTAAAACTAAAACTAAAAACTAATAAACACATTAGTTATGAAGCACTGTGTTTTCTATCACCTGTATAACGATAGTAAAAGTTTCCTGGAAAGATGAGAGGTTTACCAAGATGTACAGTTTCTGATTAGTATGAATTAGTAAATCAAATTTAAACTTAATAAATTCTTAAGACTAGATTGCCCTGTCTCCATTAGGGCATCATTATAACACCATCCCTTGGGGTTATGCTGTGGCACTATCAAATAGGCCAAAGTGCTTCAATGAAAGGCTCTTTGGGCACTGTGCACAAAAGCCGACTGGGCAGGGTCTCGTCCCCCACCTTCTGCTTAGCTCTATGCTCTGGTGAAGATTTACAGAGATTTCAATGTTGTTTTTGAGGGTGGCATGATGTAAATGGCAGCAGACAAAAACAATGTTTAAGAAAAAAACAAAGGCTGTACACAAGAACTTATGTTTATTGCAAACAAACAAACAAAAAAGAGAGCGAGGGAAAGAGAGAAAATGATCAGAAAAGCACAACATATAAGGTTAAGAATTGAAAAGCGTCTTACATTCTGCCCTAATGGCAGCATAATTAATAGCAACAAATGGCCGTCTTGCTGCCTGCCGCAACCGAAGGGTATTTTTGCAGACCTGACGAGCAAATTTTGTGAAATACGTAGTATGAAGGAAGAAAGCTTGGCGGGTCTTCACTGCAGATTTTGGACTCCCTGTGTTCCGGACTGGCATCCCCTGCATGGCCTGCCGGGAAAGGTGACTTCTAACACGGGGATCCTGCAATAGCAGAAAACAACCAGTTTAAGGTAGAATTTATTAAAGCACACTACCATCTCCACTGTGCACAAAGAAAAGTCTGGTTTTAAATCATCCTCTGAAGTATGGTTAATTCAGGATTCTGTGACTCAAGAAGAGAATTCAGGGCACACTTTTGGGAAGAAGGTGAGGATACAAAGGGAAGAGGATGTAACACACCCCAAACCACATATCCCATCAGTAAGAAACTGCCCAGGGCTGGGCTATTTGGCTACTTGTTTATTGTGGGGAATCTGAGACTCTATCAGCACCAAAAAAGAAGAGCCTCCTTCAGGTGCACATTGGTGCTCAACACCCTCAATCTATGAGGATTTACCAAGATCAGACTTCAAGTTCTGTTCACCTCAAGACTGGGCCCAACACCTTCATGGTGTGGCTTCTTCCACAACATCCAAGCAAAGAAAAAATGTTTACTTCATGTTTATTATTTTATATAATAAGATGCTCTCAACAGTATTTAAAGGTTACAAACTGTTTTCAAAAACAAAGCAATCTGCAAGCTCTCTCCTTATGCTCCCACCTCCCACACAAGTTATTCTTTTGTCTGAGTAATCTCACAAGACCAATATTTTGAATACCTGAAAAAAACTGATTTCTCTCTGTTTCTGTCATAGCTATCCTGAGTATTACAGTGCTGTGTTTAACTCTTAAAAACACCTTTGGTCATTTTTAAATGGTCCTGTATTGCATTTCTGTTCCACAGGAAAGAGCCAACCACTGAAAAATGTGGCATTTCAAAGCTAAAAAGCCTACCAATCACGTACCTCTGCAGTAGGACTGGGAGATAACTTCTCTTCTTCTGACTGGGTAGGCATTTTCAGACCTCCGTATTTTTTCCAATACAGCCAGCAAGCTGCACATAATCTACACTGCATATTGGGTGGGCCCCAGGAGTACCACTGGTGAGACTGCGTAGCTACAGACAGAGGGAGAGGAACGCTGTGACATCTCAACACCAAACAGCTCAAACCCACTCGAAAGCCACCTTTAGTTCATAACATTATTTTCTTTCTTAAGGTTAGAGGTAAACATGAAAATATAGTATATAACACATATTTTTCAGAACTCAGAATACAATAAACTTATTTCTTTCATGTCACACATCAAGTGCTTGTAATACCCATTAAGTGAGGCTATTGGAGGGCTTGGGAGATGGCTCAGTGGTTAAGGGCACTTACTACTCTTACAGAGGACATTGGGTTTGGTTCTCAGCATCCACATCAGGCAGTTTACAACCACCCGTAAGTCTGGTTCTAGAAGAATCCAATGCCACAGTGCACATAAACTCATGTAGGCACAGGTACACACACATACACTCAATCAATCAATCAACCAATCAACCAATCAATTGATCTTTTAAAAAAAACAACACATGGGTGCTACATCTTAATTATTTATTAGACTGCTGAGGGAATTTTGGTTTTTCTAATTAAAAATAATATTTACCAGGCATGGTAATACATGTCTTTAATCCCAGAGGCTGGTGGAATTCTGTGAGATCAAAGCCAGCCTGGTCTACACAGTGATTTTCAGGGAGCTGAGGCTACAGGGAGACCCTGTCTCAAAAAAACTAAAAACCAACCCAACACTAAAGACTTCTAAAAATAAGTCTTCAGAAAGGTATTATCATTACCATGGTCTTTGGCAATGTTTACAATCTAAATCCAAGTTTCTAAATTTTTGGTTCAGATACTCTACCAGAGCTGTTTAGATTCTCAAGAGGGGCCTCACTAACAACTTAGAAACCAAAAAGATCCAGAAATCTGTCTGCCATTCCTATAATCAATAAACAAAAAATGTATTTTGAACTTCTTCCTTAAATCAGAATGTCTTTTAAGACTATAAATCAGTATCAAGTGAACAGCTGATACTCACCTGATCACCTGATATCGGCTGATCTCACCATGATTAGTAGGTCCTAAAACTGAGCTGATTGATCACTAGGCAGAGCATGCAAGCCTGAATCAGCTTTGTTCTGTAGCTTAATCTCCTAGCCTGCAACATTAAGAGCATGCCCAAGGTGGAGCCAAAGAAGTGGAAAACACTGGCAGTGAAACATGGCTGACGAACTAGGCCAAAGACTCTTACAACTGACTCTGAGAACAGGGTTTCTCTTCTCTTAAGTTATCATCATTAGATCAAAACATTCAACTAGCACACGAAGGTATCTGCTAATAAATATTTCACAAAACAGTGTCAAAAAGATAAGACGAACTGGAACATAGCCCCCCGGTAGAATCTGAACAGGGCATGCATAAGACCCTAGGTCCAATATTCACCCCAAAAGAGAGGGACAATAGAGACGATTACATTTAATTGCTTTTAGCTTATTCAAAATAATGTACACATTCGTGATGTGCTATTTTTGGAAGAGCCCTTTCAAATAGAAGCCTAAAATTCTTTCCTCTTTGAACTTAAAATTTTAAAAAAGATTTTTTTAATTAAAAAATTTTAAATTTACTTTTATTTTATGTGTTTAAGCGTTTTGCTTCGTGTGTGTGCATCCGTGCTGTGCAATGCCCACAGAGGTCAAAGGAGAGAAGAGGGCACTGGACGATCACCTGGAGCTGGAATCACAGGCTGCCATGTGGGTGCTGGGAACTGAACCCAGGTCCTCTGAAAGAGCCGCCATGCTCTTACTCAGCCATCTCTCCAGGCCCTGTTCTTTTTTTTTAATTATGTATATGTGAGTGAATTTTGTGTCTATGAGTGCAAGTTCCCTCAGAGGCCAGAGGCACCAGATCCCTTGGAGCTGGAGTTACAGGTGCTGGGAACTAAACTCAGATCCTCTGTAAAAACTGTATGTGCTTTTAACCCCTAAGCCATCTCTCCAGTCCACGAACTGTTTTTTTAAAGTATAAATTTTAATAATCTTAAATATCAGCCAAGTGTGCTGGCACACATCTGTTGCCATAGCATTTGGGAGATGGAGGCAGGAAGAGCAGGAGTTCAAGGTTATCTTTGGCTATCAAATTTGAGGCCACCCTAAGATATATGAGACCCTGTCTCAAACAAAGAAACAAATAAACAGAACCAAACATTCTAAATATCAAGTCAAGAATATATCTTGCATTCTGAATACAAGATTTATAATTAGTTCAAATTCAAAAGGTATCATTTGACAAACAGAAAACACCAAATTCTATCATTCCATAAACATAAACCTTATATATACATAGTAAGATACATTTTATGATGAAAACTAATATGGGTCAAAAATAAAAAAACTATATACATCATATATGCACATAAAACGATAATAATTCTTTAAATGAATACATGTGAATGTGAGAGAGGTTTGAAAGTCAAAAATAAGATTACTAGGCATATCCCACAGCTCTGGAAGCTGAGACAAGAGGATCATTTGAGCCTAGAGTTCAAAGCCAACCTGGAATCAGGGTAAGTCCCAGACTCAAACATGATTAAGCCATTTGTCTTAAAAATGTCTTACCATTTGTCTGAAAAACTGTTTTCCTTTAAGTATATTAACTTCAAAATTCAAAGACACTTATGGCTAGGCATGGTGGTCCACACCTTTAATCCCAGCACCAGGAGGCAGAGGCAGGCAGATCTTTATGAGTTTAAGGTCAGTTTGGTCTATGCAGAGTTCTAGGCCTGTCAGAGCTATGTAGGGAGACCTGTCTCCAAAATACACACATACATAAATAACAAAACCCCCACAAAAACAAGACCACCTCCATACCCCACATGAAAATAATATTGTTGGGGTGGGGTGATAGCTTAATTGGGCACAAGGATCTGAGTTTGATCCCGGGAAGCCCCATTAAAAAGATAGGCAGGACTGGACAGATGGCTCAGTAGATAAGAACACTGGCTGCTCTTGCAAAGGATCCAGGTTCAGTTTCCAGCACCCACATGGTGGCTCATAACTGTCCATAACTCCAATTCTAGAGGATCTGATGCCACCTTCTGGCCTCTGTGGGCACTGGATTCATGGGTACACTTTCATACATGCAGGCAAAACACTCATACCCCAAATAAAAACAAATCACACACAAAAAAGGTGGTATGTACTTGTAATCCCTACACTGGGGAAGCAGAGACAGGCAGATCCCTGGAGCTCATTGGCCAGTCAGTCTAGACTAAGGAATGACACCCAAGGTTGACTTCTGGCGAACACATATGTACACACACACAGGTGTACAGACACACAGGAACATCCACATACATACATATACACACAAAAGAAATTATATTGTTAAGCCTGATGTGGTGACACATGCCTGTGATCCCAACACTCAGGAGGCTGAGCCAGGAAAATGGTGAGTTAGAGACCAGACTGGGCTTCGTAGAGAGATCCTGCCTCAAAAACCCACCCCAAAGCAACAAGAACAGATTGAGATTTTAAATAGACATATGGTGTATCAAATACCTATCAGATCATTTCACCAACGCCCATTGCATACACAATATAACCCTGCAACCAGAGATAAATACAGCAAGACCTGAAGCCAAAAGCAAATAGCATAAAACAGCACTTCCTAAACTGGGGTCCTGAGGGAGCCCAAGGATGGTTAGTTTATTCACACACTGACCTTCCTTCAAGAAGTACGGGCCACATTTAATTAGTTGAAGGACACTGAGAAACTCCAAAAGGGGATCTTTGTATGTACCATAGGACCATGTTTGGGTAAAGCTAATATAACTGCACACAGTTGAGCAAACACGGCCATCAAAAGCTCAACAAACACAGACCCAAATCAGAAGAAAATCAAAGGCAGTGCGTGCCTACCTTTGCCGTGTAGTACAGAGGGAGTACCCAGACTACGGTCCCCTTGCTCCTTGCAGGAGGCCAGGATGGCAGCCACTCACTCTGAGGAGTCACTGCCCTGCCTCTGCACAGTACAAATGACATTATTTCCCAGAACTGGCCCAATAATCCCACTCCATAGCGCCAGGGGGTTCCCCACACTTAAACCAAGCACAGGCCTCAAACGGGAAAAGAGCCTGATAGAGCAAACTTACCATAGCAGCTCTCACAGGCTCGCCCTAAGAGGGGATTCTGGGGCTGGAACGTAGTCCCCACAGCTCCGTTCACAGTGCCGGGCTTGCCATTGCTGGTGGACATTTGGTTGGGATTTGGTTTGCTGCTTTCAATGAAATGTAAAGTGAGATGATAAAAATAATTTGTAGGACAAGGCAAAAAGCTAGTATCTCCTTATTAATTTACCTTCTCTAAATACAAACAAACACTTAACATGCTGAATGAAGAAATAAACTGGCAAAGCAAGGTAAAATGAACCTAATGAGAGGGACTCATGTCTAACAACACATGGATGGAGATGCTGTGATGAAACCCAGTACTTTGAATGCTAACCTGAAAACTTAACAAGATCCAGGCTGATAATGACCAGTCCCTTGTGCCTGGTGCTCTGCAGTAAATGCAGCATCTCCTGTGTCTACCTCACTGCCATTTCTTTACAGGAAACTCAGATGCTTTTGATAGTAGAAGTCACCAGACTTTATCTTTACCATTAATTCTCCTGAGAAAATAGTTCTGGGGAATGGACAAATTGAGCTAAAGGCAGTTCTGTGATTCGGGAAAGCCACCACATCACTCCCGATGTAGGTGAGAACTGTGGACACCACATTGCTCCCTCGGGAGCAGGACAATCAAAGATGCTGTCCCCTCTGCAGGGCTTCCCTCCACAGTGGAAGAACCTTTGTCTCAGGATAAAAACTCATTATTATATTTGAAACTTTATGAGAAAGATTGGCATTTAAAATGAAAAAACCCAGCATCTAAAGCCCCACCACACCCCTCCCTGTAAAGAAAATACTCAGGAGGTAAAAGGAAGACATCAGTCAGAAGACTAAATGCAAATTTCTCAGACCAAGTCAAGACAATTCTTACTATGCAAACACAGCAGACTCATCCTCATTTCCAGTAGGCTAACTTCCTGCTCAGGGCTGTGCCTAAGGACATGGTACGGCTGCAGAGTATGCAGTTCGTTACCAGATGCCAGTTCAGTGCCTAGTAAGCAAGACTCTGACCCTAGGAGCTTCCTTCTGGGGGACTGTTCCTGTCTGTTTGCTGGACAGAAAATAAGCAAAAGTAATCAGTGAGTTTAGAGATGACCTCTGAATGACTAAACAGAGACTCTTCCCAGGGCTACAGAAGCAGTGGGATGGCCCAACTCTCAAAACACTTGGAGCTCCCTAAGCTGGCTTGGGGGTTTTCTCTTGCCACAACCCCACTTAACAATGAAGGCAGTCTGTGTAGAGTTTGTTTGGCCTGAGCACAAAGTCCGTACTTAGCATTTCTTCTCAGCATTGTTGCTATAACTCTTGGTGACACTCTGACCTCTCCTAGCAGTTGAAATCATTAAGCTCTGTGCAGCTTAATGCTGTTATATAAAAGAAAGCTATCATCTGCAGTCTAGCCTGTAGTACAAATGAATTTTAAAGACAAATTGGTTTTTACTTTCTCTCTCTCCCTCCTCCTCCCTCCCTCCCTCCCTCCCTTCCTCCCTCCTTTCCTCCTTTCCTCTTTTCTTCCCTTCCTCCCTCCCCCCTAAACATGCTAGGTAACTGTCTTATATCTCAGCACTCACAAATTGGTTTTAAAAACATATGTAAAATAAAACAGGAAGTATTTTTCTTAGTACAAAAGAAAAGCACAGATTTAGAATGACTAAAGTTTCCAAGGCTGTGCAATATTTACATTTAAAAAAAAATCTACTGTATAATGATAGAAATGATTGCCCCTTGAAATCAAATGACTGGCCAGAAGTTGCCCAGAAATATGAAAACTTGGTGTTTAAATATAAGGCTAAACATATGAGTTTAAAAAAGAGCCAATGCATACTTTCAGTTGAGTTGCCCACAGAGAGGAAATAGCAAACACAAATGCAAAGGAGCCTAGGATGCTGCCATCACTCTAACCACGATAATCACAAAAGAAAAACCAGTGTGGAAGGAAGGCTACCTGCAGACACATGACTCACTAAAAATATCACCTAAAAATCTCAGGCTCTAACCGACTGATGACACAGTATGAAGTGCTTGCAGACATGCTCTGAGACCTCATTCCCTTCAGTCTAGCTGCCACACTCTCATCTGCTCCAGACTTCCATCTACCTATGGAGCACTGGACATTGGCCTTCTTTTCCCTGGATCCTCCTTTCATTACTACTTCTATATTTCTCCCATTGGAAAGCCCCCCCAAACCTCATGTGCTCTCTTCAAAGTCACCCCCTAATGTCAGTCCTCGCCCCTCCACTCCATCACAATGGCCTCCAAGTTGCTGAGCTCTGACTCTGCATCTCCAGCGTCTGACAAAGCTCACTCCCTCTTGCCATGAGCCCCAGTCTCCAGCTTCTGGAGCAGTGTACTCACCTGGGTCTCTATTTGTAGCTATCATACTCTGCTCTATAAACCCTTAATTTATTCAAAGTCTGGTGCATGCCTTTTTCTTGCTATCCCTCAGAAATCTAATCTATGATTTGAACCAAAGCATTGTATACGGGTGAAGCTCACATTTGTATCTCCAGCCCAGACCTTTCCCCCAAGGTTAGGATTAACATGTCTAATACATGCTGGCTGCAAATCAGTATGACATTTTTGATAGAATAAGCTCAAAATGGCCTAACTTAATTCTGTGCCACTGTTTCTGAGCTTGGTGGCTGGCAGGACTCAAATCTGACATGCAAAAGTCACTCCAAATACTGCCCATCTCGAGTTTCTTCTCTGGAGGGAGGCCTAGGTCAAGTGGGCATCACTGCTTCTCTTGAGAGCTTCCCTAATTTCCTGCATCTACTTTTACTTCTTCCCCAAACTACTTTCCAAAGCACAGTCAGTGATTTTTTTCAAGTGTAAATCTGCTCACGACACTTCTTCATTTAAAATTCCTTTCCACTGT
The DNA here is from genome assembly GCA_035773235.1 of Eospalax fontanierii. Taxonomy (NCBI): domain Eukaryota; kingdom Metazoa; phylum Chordata; class Mammalia; order Rodentia; family Spalacidae; genus Eospalax; species Eospalax fontanierii. Next base: position 22,919,900 of record CM069529.1, read on the forward strand.
TCATGACACGGGTTCCGATGCCAACCCTCTACCAGCCTGGAAAGCCTGTGGTAACTGCTCAGTGCCTCCCCATGCTGCAGAGTGCACTTACACTGCTCAAAGAGACTTCCTAGGGACATAACTGAACCTAGTCATCCAGCATACACTGGCAAAAACTGATCTTCTCGGTCACCATCCCCACACACTAGATCTGTGTTGTGTGTCTCCTGACACTAGAATGCAAGCTCCAGGGGACAGGCTGTCTTCTTTAAAAAAAAAAAAAAGTATTATTTTAATGTTAATTTTTTTATGTGTATGAGCATATTGCTTGCATGTAGGTGGGTGCACCTGTGTTGTGCAATGCCATCAGGGGGTCAGAAGAAGGCTTCAGATTCCCCAGGACTGGAGCTACAGACAGTTGTTAGCTGTCATGTGGATGCTGGCAATGAAACCTGGGTTCTCTACAAGGGCAGCCAATGCGCTTAACCACGGAGCCATCCCTGCAGCCCTGACATGTTGTCTTCTTAACCCTTCCACATCTAGCACCAAACATACGCAGATGACAAAAAGACTGTTTGCCAAGTTCAAAACATGACAGAAATAATAATTCTTAATCTGTTTTAAAAAAAAATCTGTTTCAGAGTAAATTAATTGAAGAACTCAGATTTATATCCAACTCAGTTCTATATTTTTGTAAAATTTTTTGGATTTATTTTTATTTTATGTATGAGTGTTTTGCCTGCATGTGTGGAAGTGTATCATGTGCCATACAATGCCTGTGGAGGCCAGAAGAGGGCGCCAGAACCCTGGAACCACAGTTATGGACGGTTGGCCATGTGGGTGATGAGAATCCAGTCCTGGTCCTCAGTCCTCGACAAGAGTAGTCAGTGCTCTTAACTGCAAAGCCATGTCTCTAGCCTTAGCTTTTGAACAGTGCTTAACACATAACACACTTTTAATAAGTGTGATTAGAAAATGCCCTTTCTCTAGGAATCACTTAAATCAGGGGATGGAAAACATTTCTTGTAAAGGGCCAAATAATTTAAAAGTTTAAGTTTTTGTGGGTAATAGAATTCCTATCATAACCATTAAATTCTGCCCATTCTTATGTAATACATGATGACTCAACAAGTTGACATTCCAGTAAGACTTTACTTACAAAAACAGGTAACAGATGAGCTTTATCTCAAAGACTAGTGTGTGGGATCCCTGACTTAGAGAAAGACACCAAAGTCAATACAGGCAGAATAAAAACAACTGTCAGGTCACTCAGTCAGAACAGGTGAAAAGTACCATCACTTTGATGGTGGCAGCACATTAGAGTGCAGAAAACTCTTGAAAAGCTAATGCCTGAGTCATAGCAGTATTTTCTTTGGGGAATGACATTTTTTGAATTAGTCAAGTAGAATATATAATTTTGGAGGATTTCAAACTCACTCTGCAAAAGATATATAATAATTATAGAAAGTGTAAACAACAGGGTCTTAAATATACTCAAATGATGAGAAAAATCCTGGAGCAGCACAGAAAAATTTGTTGTTAATTATCTTATTCCTAAAAGAATCTAGGACAGCACTTTATACAAGGGACTGAATAAACTAATTTTTTCCCTGAACAATAAGCAATTAGACCCTAAGACCTCAACAACAGAGCCCATATAGTTCCAGTACCACAAACGAAAGGAAAGCTGGCATCAACTCCTATCCAACAATGATCTATAAACCCGAAGGGTGATGACAGAATGCCAGGCAGCATAAGCAACTGAAATCCACTGATCATTTGCAAAGCACAGTCCAAGAAAACAATGTAAAGCCCTCAAAAAAATGCAAACGATATCCCCAAAACACTGATGCACATAACGAACAGAACACATTCTAGGATGCAGCAGTCTCCGAAGCTGCCAGCTCTGTGAACACAATTGCTTCACATATAGTGCAGAGTTGGCTGCTTTCACTGGCAAATCTGACACGTTCCCTGTGGCTTCACAGAAGTACGATATGGGGCATTTCTATCTCTAGCCCTCATGCTAGTCCACTAGGATTTTCCTATCTCATTCCTTTTTTCTTTCCAAAAAGTCAGTACAGTGGTATAAGAGACAGGTAAGACACACAAAGAAATTCAAGTTTGTCTGCAAGTGAACAAACAAATGGCGCATTCGTGACGACAGGATTAAGATCAGGACAGATGCTGTAAAGACTAGCTACTCACTAGGTTGGGATGTACACAGATCAGGACAGATGCTGTAAAGACTAGCTACTCACTAGGTTGGGATGTAGACAGATCAGGACAGACGCTGTAAAGACTAGTTACTCACTAGGTTGGGATGTAGACAGATCAGGACAGACGCTGTAAAGACTAGTTACTCACTAGGTTGGGATGTAGACAGATCAGGACAGACGCTGTAAAGACTAGTTACTCACTAGGTTGGGATGTAGACAGATCAGGACAGATGCTGTAAAGACTAGTTACTCACTAGGTTGGGATGTAGACTTGTTTCAGTTTACTCTCCGCTTCTGCTGCTTTTAGGCGTTTCTAAGTTAGAAGATGGATAAAACATTTTATCAGAAATTTTACCAATTATTAACATTCCATTGCCTTAGAAGCACAAGAAAGAAACAATTCAGCACAATTCAATTGCTATGTTAAGATTCTTTCATATATACATTCTTCAACTGAAGTAACTTGTAAGGAAAGCCACTGGCTTCTAAACCACAGAATTGAGAGAATTAATACAAGTTTAGAAACTGATTCTTTTAAATAAAGCAATGAAAAGTTCCATTTCCCCATCTTCTGTGAGTAAATTAAAAAAGGACTTTTCTGTTTCATTTTCGTTTTGAGACAGGGTCTCCCTGTAGCCCCAGCTGGTTTAAAACTCATTTTTTAGACTAGACTGGCCTCCATCTCACAGAGATCTGCCTAGCCTCTGCCTCCTGAGGGCTGGGATTAAAGGCATGTACCACTGCACCTGACTCCATAGAACTTTAATCCTGGGTGAACTCAGAAAAAGTTGTACTGAAAGCAATCATCAGCCAAATGCAGGGGACAGATCGGGAAGGAGATTATATCGTCAGATTGAGACCCTGATCTACACAATAATAAATGAGAATAGGTAAAAATAAAATAAATAACATAGTCACTGTCCCAAAACAGAAAAACTAGGTTATAAACTTATCCTCCATTTTCCTGATTACCTCAATTTCCCCAATCAGACAAAACAAAAATATTTAGGGGATAATCTGAAACTTAGAACAGAGTTGACATTTTTGGCAATATTTTTTTTCAAGCACTTTTAGTGCCATGTCTGGGCTTTCTTTAAGGGACACTTGATTTGAACAGCACAGGTTTCCAGATTACAAGGCCTTCATTGCTAGTCAAACTGTTGACAATATATACTTTCTGAATTACATACGGTGTTGACACTGGAAGTCATTCAACAGGCTGCAGATTTCTATTCACTATTCATGACTGCACCAATTCACAGTGCTTTTAAGAGTGATCCTTAAAATGTAATTTTATAGCATCCAATAGCTGCTACTGTACAGCCTAGCTACTTAGGCAAAATACTGTCTGTTTTTAATCTTTTTGCTCTTCTTCACCAGTTCATGTGACTGTAAGAATTTAAAACAAATATCCATGAAGGTCATTTCAGGAATATATACTTTTCCTCAAAAGTACTATTTTTGAAGACAAATAACTGAGAGCTACTGGAATTTAGGACATTTGGGGAGGGCTCCAAAGGGAAATGATTCCCTACCTTTAAATGACTGTGGAGAGAATGTTGGTATAGGAAAGAAACATTACACTAGTAAGACTAAAACTACTACAACTGGGCTTCATGGCACACACTTGCAATCCCAACATTCTATTTAGGCAAAAGGAATTTCCAGTTTAGGGATGGCCTAACCTGGGCTACCTAGTGAGATCTTGTAACAATATAATAACCAGTAACAATTAAGGTCAAAAGTTCAGGAGGAACGGGTATGCTGCTGAGTAGTAGAGTCCTGCCTGCTTGCCTGTCATATGCAAGGTCCTAGGTATGCTCTCTAGAATCTGGAGGAGACACCAAATGGAAAAAAACAGAACTCAGGGAACAGATTCATGAAAGTATCATGTAGGGAGACTTCAGAAAATCTTTAAAAGTATCTTAAATAGGCCTGATGGTACCAGTCTCAATGATCAATTCCTGATAAAAACATATTGTTCAAGTGGTTTGTGGCAATGCCACATTTCTAGTAAATCCCATCTATTACAAAGAGATGAAACACCAGTCACACACAAGAACACACGCCTCCTGAGACACAGCTTTCCCCACTACCGTTCTCAGATATCCATGACAATGAACATCAAAGATGGTGAAATATTAAAATGAAAATCCTTTAAAAAAAAGCGCTAAAGACATGAAATCATAGAACTTAAAATAATCTAGAAACGATAAAGCAGATTTAAAATTAGTCCATTGCTAGCAAATACTGAAATATAAACAGAAAGTTCACACTAATGCCATAGTGCTGGTAGTGATGTGAGAACTCACCTGCTGCACGTATCTGTCAGTAGTTTTCCACATGTAATAGTATTCAATGATGCTAGTCAAGGACTTCCATGGGAGCTGAGAAAATATGAATGTGGTAATAATTAAAACAACCTACTGTCAAAGCACTTTCCTTTAAAACCACTTCTTTAAAATGAGGCAAATATATGTAAATTAGGTTCATTCTGGAAAAAAAAAATCTGAAAAAACTGAAACTCTTAGTAAAAGGTATCCAAAATAAGTTATATGTAGTAAGAGATCCCAATATAATACATTTCATTTCTCATCAATTTTATTAAAAATTACAAAACACCATCACTGGGAACACTGCCTGACTCAAGAAAGTTCTCAGTTCTCTGCAGTAGTGACAGGTTGGGACCAAAGCACAATTTTATTTTACTTATTCATCTATTTAATTAATTTATGCATGCATGCAGTGTTGGTGATTTACCCAGGGTCTTTCAAACTAGTGCTAGGCCACTCCCCTACCTCTGAACTATTATACACCCAGCCCTGTAGCACAAGTTTAGAAGTGTAATTTAAATATCTCAGGCCTACATTATTTCACCTTCCAAAGATACCATTGAAACCAGTGCTTTTTGGTTTCTGGCATAATATTTCCCATTATTTTTATAACTACTCTATTCTTTTTCTTCTCTCTGTCTCTGTCTCTGTCTCCGTCACTTTAGGGTCTAACTATGTAGCACTGGCTGGCCTGGAACTCTTTATGTAGACTAGGCTGGCCTTGAACTCACAGAGATCCACCTGCCTTTGCTTCCTGAGGAGAGCAATTAAGGTGTGTGTGGGGGGTGCACACACCCACTTTGCTGCCCCTTAGGCTGGAGTTACAGGCAGTTGGGGGCTGCTTGATGTGGGTGCTGGGAACTGAACTCAGGTCCTGTCAGAGCAGCAGTGCTCTTATACAAAGTCACCTCTCCAGCCCATAAGCACTCTATTTTGTTCATTATAAATAAAACAATGAGCTATATCTCTGGAAAAAGGACACAGCCAAGTGTGCTTCCTATTAGAACAATAGGCTCACCTTTGTTCTTTTCAATAAATGCTCAAAATTGGCCTACTCATGAGACCTACAACCAAAGAATTTACTCATTATATCTTTCTGTAGCCAAGGTTCTATGAATTATCCAAGATGAAATGAGGGCAGGCTGGATTTCATAATGAAGGCTGATAAGAAAGACTGCAAAGGTAGGAGCCCTCCGACTTCACCAAGCTGCCCATCCTACCATAAGAGCCAGCCAGCTGGAGTGGTACTTAAGTCCTGGGCTCCTTGAATCATGGGGCTACTTGTGAACCACCTAGGCAACATCCAGGCCAAAGTATGGCTTCCACATTTAATATACTTACTGTTTACTCTAAAGACAAAACAGAAAATTTTCAGAGAAAGGAAGTATTGTAAGCTCATTTGGTGGCAATTTAAACAGTGGCTGCAAATGCAGTTTTCTTACAGGACCATCAGCATGGCCACGAGCTCTGAAGTGCAGCTAAAGCAAATAACTTTATAGGGCCTCACAGGGAAGTCACAGCATGGTTTCTAGCCGAGCTACGTGTTCTTATTTTACTTCTATCTTTGAGAAATAAGAACCTGATAGGCATTTACCTGGAACCCTGAGAGAAGGAAGTTAAAGCAACCATGTAAGCCAAGCTTCATCATGAACTATACTTTATCCAATTCACAAAGTCTTAACTGGCTGTGGCCAGCATCACCACCTTTTGCCAAGTACAGTGGCGGTCAGCGATGGTCACCACACTGGCATATCCAACGTGTCTATCTCTGATGCACTACCACTTCTTCCTCAACCTTTCCTTGCAACTTCAGGAGAGCCCCTGTGACAACACATCCACCAAAGAGGGAAAAATGTGACTGTGGCAGATGGTTTGCCCAGTCTGCCAACAACTACCAGAATTACACCGCTTGCAACCATTACAACCCCATGCAGCAGTGACCCAGAAGCGCTGTAAGGAACATTAAGGTCACCATCTGGTTTACTACTTCGAGTAGAAAGAAAGTAGGGTCTCTCAATTATCAGCAAAAGTACTCCAGAAAAGCAGAGCATGATGGTACATGCCTGTAATCCCAGCATTTAGGATGCTCAGACAGGAGAATCTCAAGTTTGAGACCAACCTGGTCTTCATGGGACCTTGTCTCAAAGAAGAATTTGAAGTCTGTGGTTTGGGTCACAGTATAATTGGCTAAACACCCAAGATATAACAACCAAGTCAGCCCTTGGGAGGCAGAGGCAGGTGGATCTCAGTGAGATCCAGGCCAGCCTGGTTTATATACTAAGTTCCAGGTCAGCTCCGGCTGCAGGGAGACCCTATCTCAAAAAAAAAAAAAAAAAGAAAGAAAGCAACCAAGACCAAACAAAGGAGACTGGTTAGTGGCTTGTGCACACCGCCTGGGGACAGGAGCTGCTGCACTTGACAAGGGAGTGGCCAGCAGGAGTTGAGGCTCAGTGCTGACGAAAGGATAGAAGGTTCCCACGGGAGGATCTGATGGGCCAGTTCGAATAACCCAGCCAGCTAGTCAGATAGTGAAACCCATCCACCCCATCTAGTGAGGACTGGAGTGGGGGTAGGGTGTAAGGAGAGCCAGCCAGGTAGGGGGGCTTTCCTGCTATGGGGGAAATGGTTGGCAAAAATAGGAGAATTCAGGTCCCAGAGGCCTCACGAGGTACAAAGCCACTAAAACGGCACACATTTATTACAAGTGCATTATACTAAAAATAACTCGAATAAGTCCCAATCTTGGAACAGCTTAGTGACTAGATGGAATCAGCCTCTCCACCCACTAAAGGTCTACGGAGAACAGACATGCTCATTTCAGCATAGATATCAAACTCAGTCTGTTAGTGCGTATACAAGATAACTCTGTGTCTAATTTTTAAAAAAGACACACAAAAAAAGCTAAAAAAAGAAATAACTCATTGTCAAAGAGTCAACAGACAGACCTCGAAGCTAAACCAGCCCCAAATGTCAGAAAAATCAAATAAAAAAATTAAGGCAATAAATATAGTGCATTCTTTCAGGGGGGTGAGGTGTTAGGGATTAAACCCAAACCCCTGAGTATGCTAAACAAATGAGCTACATCTCTATCCCCTGATATGAACTCCAAAGATGCTAAATGAAAAAAAGGACAGCATGCATGATTAGATAGGGTTTTTAGCAGAGGTAAAAAGATTGAGAGGTCAATCAGTACATGGTTTTCAGCACGCGGATTCTGCGGATTGTGTTCTACAGACTCAAGTGTGTCCCAGTGACTGTTAAGGATGTGTGTCAGTGTAACAGAGAGACTGTCCAGTTTGTCCAGAAGCCACTGGCCTGGGCAATGGAGTCATGTCCTGCTAGACTGGGAGCAGCAGGAGCTCAGTGGGTCCTAAGTGCTGAGAACTAGGATTTGCAGTCACTTGGGGCACAGTTTCCAGGCTGGAGAAGCCGAGTCACTGAGGGTCAGTCTGCCAAGCATTTCAGTCCTCTGTTCCCATGACTTCAGCTCCAGTATCCTGTGTCCTTAACTAGGCAATGTGGGGGCCCATGACCTCTGCCTTTTGAATTGTGTTTAGTGGCATTTTTACACCAAACCTAAAACGTAAGTGTTAGGGCATGGTAAAATGCTATCTAAAGTCCCCAGACAAAGCCCAAGTTTCAAAAACAACAGGAAGCCCACTGCCCGTGCCAGGCCAGACAGTTTGCACAACATGATACAATGGACACTCTTCCCTCTTCAGACCCCTTTCCTCTTCTCTCCTGTCCCGCAGCAGCCCCCGCCTGCAGTCCCCACCCAAAAAGTTTTTCCCTCCCAAAGCCTTTTATAAACCCGCGCCAACTTCATTTTGCTGCTACGCAGGCTGCTCTCTCCCATCTTGAGCTCCCAGCCTCAGCTGACCCCAATAAAGGCTTTGCTCAGTGCCTCTCCTGCCTGGCTTTATCTAGGTCACAACCTCATGACATTAACCTAACACTAAGCTTGTAGTGCTCTCTGGTAGAGACTTTCAGGGTGAAGAAACAGGCTTAAAATCAGGCTTCAGGGCTAGCTCGGTGGTGAAGAGAGCACTGGATGCTCTGACAGAGGACCCAAGTTCCATTCCCAGCACTAATAAGGTGGCTAACAATCATCTGTAACTCCAGTTCCAGGGAAATCTGACAGCCTCTTCTGACCTCTTCAGGCACTGCACAACATGGTTGCACTTGCATACATGCAGGCAATACACTCACACACATAAAATAAAAATAATAAATAAAATATTACAAAAAAAATAAAATCAGGCTTCAGTTTTGATCTTCAGTGAGGTCTTGTAATTCACCAAATGACGAACAAAAAGGAACAGAGGAGAGATACCCAATGCATGTTCTCCAGGCCCTTTAGAAAACATGGAGTTGTTTCCTTGTCCACATATATGCAAATCTACCAGAAGGGTAACACTGTTGACATCAAGTAATTGGGCGTTGCTCAAATAAGAACACCCTTCCCAGTCTGGTGACACACCCCACCACACAAGTGTGGGTAGATCTCTGTGAGATCAAGGACAGCCTGGTTTACACAGCAAGTTCCAGGGAGACCCTGTCTCAACAAAACAACAAGGTAAGATGCTTTATGTTCCCACAACAAAAACCAGAAGAGTTGACAGTGTCACTCAGCTGAGCATGGTGGCACATGCCTCTAATCTAAACACTCAGGAGGGAGAAGCAGAGAGATCCAAGCTAGGCAATGACTACATAGTGAGATCTGTCCCCGGCCCCCAAATAAATAAAAGGAAAAGAAATGAAACCAGACTTTAAGTGAGAAAAAGATTTGAATAAGTATTTTCACATCAAAGACAGGATGCCAATAAAACACATAAAGATGCTCAGTATCAGTTGGGCATGGAACACACACCTGTGATCCCAGCACTCGGGAGGCAGAGACAGGTGGATCTCTATGAGTTCAAGGCTATCCTGCTCTACATAGTGAGTTCCAGGCCAGCCAGGGATTCATATGGAGACCCTGTCTCAAAAAAAAAAAAAAAGCAAAACTCAGAGCCATTAGTCATTAGTGGAAATGTAAAATAAAATCAAAATTTTACAATAAGATATGTGAAAGCTGGGAAGCAACAGAAACTGTCATACATCGCTGCAATCCTCCAAAATAGAACATCAGAGCTGAAAAAACCCAGTTGATTAACCAGCCAAGATTCCACTGAAGAGCACAAAAACCAAGACAGATATATTTACTCTTTCTAGTCTTTTGGGGGAGAAGGATAGGGGATTCTTCTTGAGACACAATCTCCCTGTAGCCCCAGCTAGCCTGGAACTCACAATGTAGACCAGGCTGGCCTTTATGTCACAGAGATCCACCTGCCTCTGCTTCCGAGTGCTGGGATTAAAGGCATGCCCCGATCTAATCTTTCTTTTTAATGAGGGATTACTATGACTTAACCTTATTCAGTCAGAAGACAGATGTCTTTTCATCTAATGCTGCAACTTGCTGCACACAGGGCAAGGGCTGGGAGGGAAGATGGTGGAAAGCACAAGACGCCAGATCAAGTTCACTAGCATGGCTGAAGTCCAGGAGCTCGGGAAAGATCCCAGGATGATGAAATGAGTGTGCAGTAGAAATAAGACCTTCCTTCCCAGAGCTAAGCACACACACAGACCTTGCCCCAGGAGTCTGAGAACATGAATGAACTACAAAACTACTGCTGTGGGCTGAAGAGACGGCTTAGCAGTTAAAAGCACTGGCTGTCCCAGCATCTACATGGCTTGGCGGTTAAAAGCATTGGCTGTCCTAGCACCTACATGGTGGCTAACAACCTTCCTGAATTCCAGAACCATGGAATCTGACATCCTCCAGATGTGGCCTCTGTGGACACTGCACAACATGAGTACACTTACAATCATACATATAAATCAAAAAATTTAATTTTCAGAATAAGTTAACTTAAGAAATAAAGCTATCATTAAGCATTACAAATAAAAAGATGATGCTGGGGCGTAGCCCAGTGGTAGAGTAACTGCTCAACAGCACATGGGCCCTCATTTCAACTTCTCGCAGTCCTCTCAGTCCCCACAAAACATTCTCTCTATCCATCCATCCATCTATCCATCCATCATCTCAATTTCATTGGTTGTCATTGTGCTAGGGATAAAAATCAGGGCCTCATACATTAAAGATTTACTTTCAACTATTATTATTGGGTTTCCTTAGTCCCAGGCTACTTGGAACTCACTATGTAGATCAGGCTGGCCTTGATCTCTCAGAGTTATCATGCCTGTCATCAATTCAACTTATTTTTAAACACAAACATACAACATGTTGAAATCAGAAAGTCACATAACTGGAAGTGGAAACTAGCAGTGGTTGTTTCTGAATAGTAGGGGACCTTTAAAACTGCCCATTATGATGTGACTACCCAGAAAAGCCAGTATTTGAGGAATGAAAGCCAGGAGTCTATTTTGTATAAAGTACTTGATAATGTTTCTTTTTGAAATTTTCCGACATGACACTGTATTTCTATCATTTCCATCCCTCCCTTTTCCCTTCTAATCCTTCCCATGTTCCCCATATGTGATAATTCTAAAAGACCACTTATACAGGTTCATAGCATATTTCTGAGCAATCTGATAGCCAAAGAATGCTGCTCTGGGACAGGAAGACACATGGGCTGTGTGCTGTGTCTGCATTCTGTTTTGTTTTTTAATATTTTATTTATTATTTTTAATTTTGTGTATAAGTATATTGCCTGCATGTGCAGGTTGCACAAGGAAAGACAGATTTGGTAACAAAGCCTCCTGTTGTAGGGATCATGGCAGAGACAGGACAAATGACAGCAACAGGGAGGCACAGCTTTCCAATTAGTCATCTGGATTTCTGATCACAGCGGAGACTGTAGCACCCTTAATTGGCCTATTCTGAAGTAAGACTTCAACAACTTTTAGACTATCAGTTTAAAGTCTGTTTTGTACCTTCCCTGCTACTTGTTTCTAATAAGCTTTCTACTCAAAGAAGCCAGAGAACAAAGGCAAAAGTAATAAATACCATGCTGCCAATTTAGAATTTTCCAGACTATGAAAGCACAAACAACAAAACTCTTATAACATTATTACACCACATTCACTTGCATACAGTAATTTTATCTCATACCAAGGTTAGCCTATATTTAAGAATATTTTTTGAATATTTATTGCATTTATTTAGTGTGTGTGTAACATACACTATGTATCAAGTGTAGAGGTCAGAGGATGACTTGTAGGAATTGGTTCTCTCCTTCTACAATGTGAGTTCAGGTCATCAGGCTTGGTGTCCAAGAATATTAGATGAGTCAGCCTATGGCTAAGAATTCGGTCTTAGTCCAGGAATGTCACCTGCAAGCCTCATCCCTCAGCTTGAGGCTTTCTTTTATCCCTTTATCTTCAGAGATACCTAAAATGTCATGTAACTCCTTTAAGCCTTTCCCGACATGTCTGGAATAACTAACGCTACCCAATATACCCAGAGCAATCATCACCCCCTAGTGGGAATGTATGACACTCACTTGGGTACGTATTTTTCAGTTTCTTGATCTCAAGTAGGGACCACATTTCTTTGCATGTGCAGTGCCTACCCAAGGGCCTGGCATGCTACTGGTGCTCAGTAAGCTTGCTGAAGCGAACTGAACTCAGATAGATACCAGAACATAAAAAGAGACTGTCACTCCCAGCTGAAGGAAAACTGTTCTGCACCAGCACTTCTTACCTAATGCTCTGTCATGAGACCTACAGTTTTGTGGGGTTTTTTGAGACAAGATCTCATTTACCCCAGCCTTGTCTCAAACTTGCTACATAGCTGAAGATGCTTTAAGCTTCTGATCATCCTGCCTCTACTACCCAACTACTAGGATTATAGGCATATACCACTACCCCTGTCTGTAGATTTTGTTCTTTAAAAAAAAAAAAAAATTATTTACTTAGTGTGTGTGAGTGCACTTGTGCCCCCCACCCACGCACACGCCATGGGGTGCATTTAGTCAGAGGTTAACTTGTAGGGTCAGTTTTTTCCTTCTACCATGTGGGTCCAGGGGACTGAACTCTGGTCATGAGGTTTGGTGGCAAGCACTTTTACCCACCGATTCATATCATCAGTCTGAGATTTTGTTCTTTAGGACACTTTTGTTCTTCTATATAGTGATTTAACTCTTGTATGTAATAGAGATTTTAGTCTAATATGCTAATAATTTTTGTATTGATAGTGCATTATTATGCAAACCAGACACCTTTAATGAAGTGCAAATTCTCATCTGTGCATCCTACATGGTTTTTTTTTTTTGTTTTTTTTTTTTTAAATTGAGAGGTTGCCTGGAATTTAAGATATCCCAGCCTCAGGCTCCTGACTACTGAGATTCTAGGGATGTATCACCTGGCTGGCATCCTACAAATTTAGGATTATGGCTAATTTTGCTTTAGAACTAATTAAGAAAACACACAACAATTCAAAAGGTGAGTTACCAGCTCATATCAAATGTATGATAGTCAAGGATTACATTTTCAGGCAGAGTATAATGGGATACACCTGTAACCCCAATGCTCAGGAGGTTGACAGGAGAACCACAGCAAATTTGAGTCAGACGGTTTTACAGTAAGGCCTATCGCAGGGAAGGAAAAAAAAAAAAAAAGCAATTCATGAAGATCTCAAGCAAAAATTCTCTTTTCAAAGAGATTAAATAACTAAAGAGGGCAAAATACCAGGTATGGTTGTGCACACCTATAAGTCTAGCTATTGTGAATGTTGAGGCAAGATCTCAAGTTCAAGGTCACCCTGTGCAGTTTTTAAAAATTCTGTGACAAAAGGGGTTGAGATCTAGGCTTACAGTTCAGAGGTAGAGCGCTTGCCTAGAATGTGCAAGTGAATGACTAGGTCTGATGTGCCGCACTGAAAGTTTAAAAAGTAAGTCTTAAGTTTCTACAACATACATATACACATGGATTACTAACTGTGGTCATCAATTCTCAATATGTATATGCATCAAGTCATATTATTGTACAACTTGAATATACAACTTATGCTTCTTAATGAAGATGAAAAGAATAAATTTTAAACATAATAGAAATATAAGCAGAACACTGGATATCAGTAAGAATCAAGGACTGAAGAAAACAGGAAAGCAAATCCAGCTCTTCTGCTCGGCCAGTCATATATTAAGAGTTTGCAGCACATTAGGTTCAACAATTAGAAAATCCACTGGAAGAACAAAGGTTTAAAAGAGACACAGAAATGGCCTAGCAGTTAAGAGTACTGGCTGTTCTTGCAGAGGACCTAGGTTCGGTTATCAGTACCCACACGCCCACATGGTGACTAACAACAGTCCAGTAACTCTAATTCCAGGGATCCAACACCTTCCTCGACCTCCTCGAACACTGTATGATACGGGTGCATTTATATATACATGCAGGCAAGAAAGTCACACACATAAAATAAAATATTGAGACACAGAGACCATAAATGTTCAAATGATCAGAATTATCCAGAAGCTTGGAAATCACAGTGGCAAAAGTAAATTATGCTGCCAAGATTTGTACCAAGAACTCAAGGACTCCTGACCCTGTGTCACAATCACAATTACTGTTCAGAACAAATGTCAGTTTCTTCCTTTATAAGCTGCCCTTCATTCTATTTTGGGTGAATAAAATTACTAAGTCAAACGTTGAGGATTTAATCCCCAGCACCAACAAAAAACTTACTATGTCACAGGCATGCTAAACGAATAAAAGTTACTAAACAGATGAAACGAATTTCTAAAACAATATTCCCATCCCAGTATTTTCATTTATTCACAATTCTCTACTTACAAAGTCCTGACGTATGTCATTAAAGTCTTTGCCATATTTTTCCAGTGCTTCTTCAAATAAGCTCGCTTCAGAGGCCGACCATTCTTCCATTTCATCTCTGCATAAAACAGGTCCTCCCAGAGGTACTAAGACACTGATCGCACTGCTCAAATCGTAGCCATGTCTGTACAATGTATCCATAGCATGAAACTAGAGAAGAGAGATAAAATGTCGGGAAATGTCAGGTTAGGGATGTGCACCTGCAGATCAGTTAAGAACCAAAACACTGAAACAGAAGAAAAACATTGCATATTCTCTGTACTGATTGTTTTGGGGTTTTTTGAGGCACAGTCTACCTATGTAGTCCTGGCTGGCCTGGAACTCACCGGGTAGATCGGGTGGCTTTGAACTACATAGATCCGCCCACATCTCCCTCCTGAGTGCTATCACTCTGGAGCTTTCAGTACTGATTTTTAAATAAAAAAGTCACAAGGTTAAACAACTAAATGCCAACAAATAACTACTTAAAATATAATTTATTGCTTTAAGAGAATGTTAATTTGTGCCATTTAAGGATTTTTTTAATGCATTCATTTGGAATACCAACATAACCACGAAGATCCAAATGTTCAAAATACTAAATAAAAGAACAAGCCATGGAAAGACAGGGATGGAGAGATGGCTCAGAGGTTAAGAGCTTTGCAGAGGACCAGAGTTTGGTTCCCAGCACCCACATGGTAGCTAACAATAGTCCCTATTTCCAGTTCCAGGGGGATCCTATGCCCTCTTCTGACCTCTGCAGACATTGTATGAATGTGGTGCGCTTACATACATGCAGGCAAAACATTCGTACACATAAAATAAAAATAAATAATTTAAAAAATACTTTGATTTATTTTTATTTTTTTGTGTACGAGTGTTATGCCTACATGTATAAGTGCATCTGAGTCCTTGTGCAATGCCCAAGGAGGACAGAAGAGGGCATCGGATGCCCTAGAACTGGAGTTACAGATGATTTTTAGCCACCATGTGGGTGCTGGGACTTGATCCTGGGTCTTCTGCAAGAACAGCCAGTGCTCTTAACCACTGAGCCATCTATCCAGGCTCAAAAGTAAATAAATAACTTTTTACAAAGAGATAGAAATAAATAATGAAATGGAGTATGGTGACTAAAACAAAATTATATATCTGGGCCAGTGAGATGGCTCAGCAGGTAAAGAAAGGTGCGGCTGCCAAGCCTGACAACCAAGTTCCATTTCTCTGACCCATACAGTAGAAAGAGAGAATCAACTCTTACAAGTTGTCCTCTGAGCTCCACATGAATGCCATGGCAAGAATACACATCCCACACACACACAAACATACATAAGATAAATAAGTTTTTAAGATTAATAAAATTAGTAATCCATGCTAAAATGCTAACTTGGCTGAGACTTAGAATGACTAAAAACAGACAACCAGACATTCTTAGCCCAGCTAGACCAGTGTAGGTTTCTACCTATCTAAGGGAGGAGTGATTTGAAGAGGACAGAGAAATTAGAGCATACAATTGGTTTTTTTGCAAAGGTATCTTAACTTTTTAAAAGAACTGGGGGTGGGGAGCTGGAGGATATCACTGTAGTAAAGCAGTTTCCTGTCATGCTTGAAGCCCTGGGTTTGATTCCTAACACCCTATGCCCAAAAGAACATTATCTTTCCCAATCATCAATTAACATAAAACTTCAAGGTTTGAATTTTTTTTGAGGGCTTTTCTACCGGAAAGAGAGTCTTTTATACATGTGCACAAACTCGTAGTACATAGCAGGACAACACTGTCAGCCTTGTGTGTGTAGGCATATGCCCGAGCTTAGCACAGATTGTTTGGCAAGGCTATCTTAAGTTTTGTTTCTGTCCTCCCTGCCACACACTTTCAAGAAAGTGAATGCTAAGTCTTGCTTTACCTAAAGCACCTCATGCTACTTATTTCAAACTTCACAAATGGGAACAGTTTTACTTCTAATTAATATAGTAAGTCTCTTATAAACTTATACATCTATTACTCCAAAACATACACTGAGGGAAGTTTCCTACTGATAAGGTAGCAAAACATACACTTCAAAAATCAAGTAATATCAAGCCAGGTGTAGTGGAGCACACCTTTAGTACCAGCACTCAGGAAGCAAAGGCAACTACCTTTATTAGATTATGGTCAGCCTGGACCACATAGTGAATTCCAGACCAGCTGAGGCTACATAGGGAGACCCTATCTAAAAAAAAAAAAAAAAAAAAATCAACCAATATCTATTCAGAGATTAAACTATTGGTAAAGTATATGTTAAAAGGAATCCCAGCACTTGGAAGTGTGAGGCAGGAAGAGTCTAAGTTTGAGGCCAATCTAAACTGAACAGCAAAATGCTGTCAACAACAACAACACAACAAGTATATATTTACATTGTGATACATTAATCGAGACATCAAATAAAGGAATAGAAAATGAATCTGTAGGGCTGTAGAGACGGCTCAGAGGTTTTAAGAGCACTTGCTGCTCTTGCAGAACCAGGTTCAATTCTCAGCATCTACAATAAATATCTAGTACAGATTAGTTTAGGTCTGTTTAGGTCCAGGAAGTAACTAACTGAATGGGGTTGACATCATACTTAAAATCTATCATTGCATTCCATAAAACAAATCCCCAAAGAAAAGTCATTAGCGATTTCCCAGTTGTAATCAGTTAGGGCCACCATCTAAGGCACTCGTTTGCTGCAAGTGTTGTCACCATCTGGGAATAATAACCTGTAAGGATTTCTTCTCACCCTTTAACAGCTGAGGTTGAACAGAACTGATCTCGACTCCTTGCTCGTATCCTGCAAAATTTCACAACCTACTACTCTCCGATTCTCTATTTACTTAATCTCACTAAACAGACCTTGCAATTTAGCTGTTTTGTTTATCTCCGAAGCAGAATCCTGTTTCTGAATAACTGGCCTATAAAAACAAAAAGGTTCAACAGTAGTTAGGGATTCTTTCAATAAACAATATGTCCATAAACTATTACTTTGTGACTTCCTAATTTTACTAGAGATAACAAAACCAAAAGATTAAGTAGTATTCAAAAGTCAATCTATTCTGGCTTGGTGGCCATCCACTTGTAATCCCAACACTTGGGGTGTGAAGGCAGGAGGATCATCAGTTCAAGGTCATCCTTGACTGTATGAGACCCTGTTTCAAAACCCACAACAAACAACAACAAGGTCAATGATTATACAAGAGCTGGAGTGTAGCTTAGTGGCAGAGAAGTTCCTTGACTTGTGTGAGGTGCCCACTGTAGTCCCATCTACTCAAGAGACTGCAGGACCACTTTGAGATCACCAATGCAACACCAGTCTGAGTTGACACACAGATCCCATCTCTATGTAAATAAACTATAGTCCAATGGAAAGGTCCACACAATTGCTATGAGCAGAAAGCAAACATCCCATCAGGCACCGTGGAATTTTTAGGAGAAAATTTCATAAAGGAAACCAGGAGATCATATCTTCTAGAAGCCCATATTAACCCCATTGTTTTTCAGAGACACACAAACATTTCCTTTGAATGAACTTTTGTGTAGTCTAATGTGCTCTTAAAAGTTTTAAATAGCTGGGCGTGGTAGCACACACACTTAATACTCAATACTCAGGAGGCAGAGACAGGCAGATCTCTTGTGTGTTTGAGGCCTGCCTGGTCCATAGTGAGTTCCAGGTTAGCTAGGGCTACAGGGAGATATTATCTCAGAAAGACAAAAAAAAAAAAAAAGCTTTAAGAATATAGTTTCTGCAACAGAAAAGACAACACTCAATAAAGAAAATGATAGAAATTTGAAGAAAGCAGACAAGTTCAGGGGTGTGCATCTTCTCCTGTGTTTCAGAATACTGACTGCGAGGGGCACAAGAGGACTGGAATACTTTACCTAAACTTGGTGCTGGTTATGTCAGTGCAAAACTTAAAAAGTGTGCAACTAAGTGAAGGTCACTTCATACATTTTACTGTATATATATCCCAACTTAAAATTTAAAATGAATTTGACCCCTCAAGTTGTAGGTCCGAGGTGTCCCAGAGACTCCCAAAATAATATAGGCTATTGCCATTGCTCTTGGTTACCTACCAGAACTTGATGGTAAGAACCTGTTGCTGAAAATACAATGCACGTGGTCACAAGACAAGGAGAATTAAGTTGGTACTGATCAGGAAGCTTTCTCCCTGTTGGCTAGCTTTCATAGTACCAGAAGGTGCTACTCAGACTTACCCACCTTGTGAACCCTGTGAACGACAATAATGACCTGCATGGTAAGATATGCCAATGGGTACAGGGCTGTTATGGGGAAGACCAACCCTTTCTGATTTGGATTTAAGGCCCAGCTCCACAGGAGCCTAGCACTGAAGGTCTGGCTAAGAATCCATGGTTAGGGAGCTCTCGGGCCCCAAAGATGAACCTACTACTATTATTCTGCTAAATGAACATAGGAGCAAACTGCCCTCTAAATCCATATTTCTCTACATAGATTAGTGCCTCAGGCCTCACCAGAAAAGTTTCTTTGTGCAGCCCCTGGTGGTTGATGAAGAAACTCAAGTGGTCAAAATGCCGAGAATAAATGTCAGTGGACTGCTCAGCCAGCCACAAACAGGATCTCTCTCTCTCTCTCTCTTTCTGACACACACACACACACACACACACACACACACACACACACACACGTGCGCGCACAGACTCAAAGCTCAGGAACCATCTAAGAAGGGGGCAGAAAGAAAAGATCCAGGGGTTGGGGAGGACTGGAGTGAAACAGTGTCTTCTGGACATAACAGGGCTACTGCACATCAACTCACAGTGACTGTGGCTCTCTGCATAAGATCAAACCAGTCAATATATCAAATGGGCAAGGGAGGGGCTCATAAACCCCCACCCGTAACTGAGGACCTGTGGACAGCTGAAGGCTTCTTTGGAGAGGAAGGTCAATTTTCTTTAAGGGGTGGCTCCTAGTAGTTAACCACAGTAGATGGCCCCACATGCAGAAGTATATGGGCGAATCCACAAATTGGATTCGATGGGTTATCAGTTTTAGAAAAGACTGAGAACACACAGTGGGAAGGAAAGTGGGAGGTGGATCTTGGACAAGTCAGTGGGAGGAGAAGGGGCAAATACAATCCAAACACACTTTATGAAATTCTGAAAAGAATTAATAAAAATATTTTTAAAACAACTTTGAAAACTAAGTATAAAACAATCTAAAAGTCTTCCTCCCAGATAAATACTTTGCAAAGATAAGATCTTTTCAGCAGATACACACGTTGCAAGATCCATTCAAATCTAAAATTTAAAATCATAACTGAGCACAAGCTGTTCTCTCTGCCAAAAAGCAAAGGTGTTGTCACATTTCATCTCATTCATAACAGATGGAAATGACAAACAGAAGTATTTTAGGAGAAAGACTGACAAGGGAATCTTGGCAATGGAAGTCTCATCTTTTGTTCATTAAGAAGATCTGGGCTGTGGTGAACTGGATTGCTACTCAGCGAACACTATCTCCCTCCCCTGGACCTCCACAGGGGACTGCTCTACCCCTATATGAGGTTTAACTTTTGCCACATGACTTGCTTGGCCAGTGGGATGTTAGGTGTGTGACAATGCAGATATGTGTTTGTGTATTTGGCATCACCCTCTTGTGCTACTGACTTTTGTTAACAGAGGTAAGAGACGCGAGGGACAGAATGGGGCCCGGATGTGGCCTGGTACATCGATGACTGGGTGGGTCCGGTTCAACAGAATACTACGTAATCCGCAGGTGAGTGTGTGAGAAACCAGGTGCAGATGGTGATAAGTACTGCAACTGAGGCAGTGTGCGAAGGCACTCCCTTTGAGGATGAAGAACTTATTCATCAAGTTGCTACAAGTTCCATAAGCAGACAGCCTTCAGAGGTTGGTCTATCATGGAACTGTCTCAACTGAAGAAAGGTTCAGTGACACATGGCTCTGACAGGCCTGATCTGAGACAACTCTTTCATGTGTTCCAAGAGTCAGCTGAGTTGAGGCTTCATACAAATTACACCAGGACCCGCCTTCTGCTGTTCCAGTCCTGCCTTGTTCCCTTCTCAACTACAGCTATTGATTCCAAAGGAACTTCCTTATAAAGCTACTGGCTGAAAATCATCATTTGAATCTGCTTCCCAGAGAATACAACCTTCACATGCATCACAATTATGGAACTGCTAACTAACATATGAATACTTAGATTAATTACTGATTTGTTCAGGAACAATTTTATAAAAACCACATTCCTAACTCCAGCACAAAGTACAACATTCAAAGCACCATATCTATTCAAAAATTACTGAACCTAAATTTTTTTTCTCAAGCAGAAAGTGACTAATAAAGTCTTCTGAATAAACCTAAAACTAGGATCAGGGTAAAAATTTATTATTTTTATTTTGCGTATGAGTATATTGCCTACATGTGTGTAAATACAGCTGTGCTGTGCAATATCTGCAGAGGATAGAAGAGGTCATAGGATCACCTAGAACTGGAATTATGAACGGCTGCTAGTTGCCATGTGGGTGCTGGGAACAGAACCCAGCCCTCTGCAAGAGCATTCACTGCTCTTAACCACTGAACCATCCATCTCTCCAGTCCCATCAAGGTAAAAATTTTAGACATAAAAAGTATACCAGCCATTTTCAATTTTTGCTTCATGGAAAACAAAATATGGGGGGTCATATTTCAAATCCTGAAAGAAATTATAACTGCGTATGGTGGGATGCACTTGCAATCCCAGCACTTCCACTTGGTAGGTGGAAGCAGAAAGATTAGGAGGTCAAGGCCAACCTCAGATACAGAGTGAGTTTGAGGCCAACCTGGGCTACCCAAGGTCCTATCTCAAACCACACCCTAGTCAAGCCCCTCCAAAAGGAACTGGCAATATATTAAAAGAATTGGGTCCATACATGTTTTCACTGACCACAACCCTTTTTATTTCCTTAAAAATAAGCTAATAATTCAAATAAAAAGTTATAAGATTAGAAGATAATTAGAAGCGCATGATAATGAAAATATATCAGAATATTCTGGTTAAAGCCAAGTTGGTAGAGGAACATTTGCAATCTAAAATGTATAATGGAAAAGACAAATGAGAATTCACTAAAAATGGTCTTTAAGAAAATACCAGGCCTACTGAGACATGCCAGCAATCCTAGCACTTGAAAGGCTCAGGTAGAAGGACTAAAGGCAAGTTCAAGGCCAGCCTAGCTACATAGCAAGACCCTGACTTTAAAAAATACATAATAAAGGAATGAATAAATGAACAAATAAATTGGAAAAAAGACTATCAAAGTAAATCTTTAAGAAAGTACACAAAAAAGACAAAGTAAAAATAGAGTACAGTAAAATATAACTAAAAGTTCATTTTTATGACTAGAAAGAGACATTTGGCAAAGCTATCAAGGAAAACAAGAAATTATATATAATATACATTATTTACATATATGTAAAATATCATGACCGCAAAAGACAAAGAAAGGCTGAGCAACTGTGCAGTACTGACGGAGACTCCAGACATGACAACTGTCATTAACAATTTGCAAGGTCTTGGGCCAGAAAATGTTTTCCTTTTTTCTGCTCTAAAAGACATTACTGGAACAATTAATAAAAGAATAAAGCCTCTCCATTAAATTATTATATCAGTGTGACAATTATGCTGTGTAATATAGGAATTTTTAGTAGTAACATGGCATCCATTCTGAAACTTACTCTCAAGATAGTCACTGTGTATTTTGGACTAAGCACCTATAGTAACCTCATACCAGACCAAATCAGAGCAGATGGAATCCCTTCTGCTGATACCAAGGGATCAAGCTGAACAGAGTCCACGAACCAAATGGAAGGGCCCCGCTCCTGTGAGTCTGCATAAATAGAGTAGTCTGATGCTAGAAACTGAGGTAAAGACCTGCACATTCATTTGTTATAATTTTGTCTTTTTGGTTTCCCAACAATAGAATGATAAAGCAAATGTGGTACAGTGGGGACAACCGACTAAAGCAAATGAAAGACCACAGGAAACCTTGTACTATCTCTGCATCATCCCCAAACACAGACATAGTTTTAGGACATTGTAACCACAATATATTAATCAATTCATATATGTAAATCCAAATCTCTTTTCAATAACTCTAAAATACTTTAAATTTATATTCCTCCAAGTTCAAATACAATGATTTTCTGAGGTTTCCTATGCTAGTTTTAAATTTAAGGAGAAAAAGTAAAATATAGGTTGAGGATGTGGCTCAGTCTGAGGGCTGCCTGCCTAGCACGCACAAAGTCCTGGGTCAACCACTGGCACCCAATAAATGTAGTTATAATGACGCAAGCAGAACTCAGGAGATAGATGCTGGAGAATCAGAAGTTCAACACACAGGAAGTTCAAGGATAGGTGGGAATACACGAGACCTTGCCTCAAAAAATAAAAGTTAAAAAAAAAAAAATCAGTACTGTGTGTCGGCCACATGATTTAGTGCCTGCAGCCACACCTGATAACCCGAATTCAATCTCAGGGAACCACATGGTGGAAGGAGAAAAACTGCCCTTTGAAGTCCACATGCATGTGTCTACACACATTAAAAGACAAACCAAGATATAATGGATTTTTAAGGAAAAAACAAGATACTAGTTTATATCTAAACATAAGAAAAAGATGAACAGACAGACCACACAACTCATGAACTCTTCCAGGGCGGTCTGCAGGGCCTTCTGTGCTCATGCTCAGCAGACCATCAGAGACAAAGAAGGGTGCCTTATGCAGAGCAGCTTTGCCTTTGTGCTGTATCTAGCTGGAAGCAAGACTTCGTGTTTCAAGCTTTGTACAGAAATGGTATTCCATTTCTACTAAAACTAATTTCACAATTTGGAAAATAAATAGGACTAATGAGTTATAGCAGAATTTTTTTTTAATTGCAGGAATTCTCATTTTATGTAAGTTGATATCTAAAATGTCAATCGGAAGATTTAGTTTTTTAAAAAAAGATTTTAAAATTATTTTATGTGTATAAATTTTTTGCCTACACGTGTATTTGTGCACCATGTGTAGAGTGCCCATAGAAGCCAGAAGAAGGTGTCAGACCTTCCGGAGTTATGGATAGGTGTAAGCTACCATGTAGGTGCTGAGGACTGAACTTGTGGACTCTGCAAGACCAATCAGTGCTGTTAAGTCAAGGCTTTCCCAGAACTCACTATTTGATTGAGGATGACTGAATTTCTGATCCTCCTCTCCCCATCTCCCAAGTGTTGGGATTATAGGCATGTGCGACATACCCAGTTTAAGCACAGCAGGGGATCTGGTTCATGGCTTCGTGCACACTAGGCAGGAACACTAGCACGCATGCTACATTCCAGTAAGATTTATATATTCTGACTTCTAAACTATCCTTAAATTCCCAGGACCCCCAAGGCCTTAAATGAAATGAACAGGATTCACAAAGAGATTAAGTGCATGACTAATAGCTAGCATTTTTAGAGAGTTGGTTTCTGATGAAGAAAATTGTTGATTAAGTCAGCATTCCATTAGGAAAAGGTTATTTTTTTTCTAAATTGTTATTTTAAAAAGTAGCAAAAAGATACAAGGAAGTATGCACTGGTATCCAATGGACAAAATGTGGCATGGCAACACAACAGACCATTAATCCAGCACCGAAAGGGAAGAAAGTTTCAATCATGGCTCAACACAGACGAATCTTGAAAACCCAGTAACAAAGGATAAAATATTGTGTGTTTCCACTTATATGAGGCACTAGAATAATAAAACTTACAGCATCGAAATAGAAGGGTCACTGCCGGTGGTGGAAGTGAAAGTGGGCGCAGAGCAGAGGGAAGAGGGATCTTTTCATGAAGCTGATGCCCATGAAGTTCATCTGATGGATGTGGTAATGAGAATCCACTTAATCCTAGAGAACTATACAGTTATGAATTGTATATTCCACTCCAGGCTTTTCAAAGTGAATTGCATGCTTTAGTCTTTCTAGGACTCATCGTCCAAACTCCATAGGTGCTCCCTGGTGACAGAGATGAGTCCCTGTACCACAGTGCTGAAAACCAAACAAGTGCTTTGCATTTCAGGTTTTTCCAACTTTTGAATATGTAAATATATATAATAACATCCTAGGGAAGAAGCCACAGTCAAAAGTAAAATTCATTTATGCTTCATACATGATTTAAATCACAGAGCTGGAGTTTTTGTTTGTTTGTATGGCATTAAGGACTGAACCCAGGGTCTGGCACATGCTGCACAAGTCCTCTACCATGGAGTTGTATCTCCAGCCTTATACGGTATTTCTAATACATGCAGACAGATTCTTAGTGTGGATTTTTCATTTGTGGCATTACTGCTTAATACCCTAAAACTTTTGGATTTTTGGAGCATTGTATTTTAAGTTTTCATATCATGAAATCTGGACAATGGAATGAGAATTAAAACATATCACTTTTTAAAATATTTTATTTATCATATTTTATTATGTGTATATGAGTGTACTGCCTGCATGTGTGTAAGTGCACCTGTGTCAAGCAATGTCCGTGGAGGTCAGAAGAGAGAGCATCAGATCACCTGAAACTATAGTTAGGATGGTTGTTAACCACCATGTGGGTGCTGGGAATCAAACCCAGGCCCTCCACAAGAGCAGTCAGTGCTCTTAACTGCTAAGCCAACTCTCCAGCCCTAAAACATACCACTCTTGGGTGGAAATTCAGCTCTCTGGTAGATTACTGGCCTATCATGCACAGAGTCTCAAGTTTGAGTCCAGAATCGCACCACAGAAAAAGAAAACCTAGGAGCTGGAGCTTCAGTTCTAGGGAAATCCAGCACCTTCTTCTGACCTCTGTGGGCACTGCATGACATGGGTTCCCTTACACACATGCAGGCAATACATTCATATACATAAAATTAAAATATAATAAATAAAATATTTTAAAAGACAACCTAAAACAGGGTCTGGGAAGATGTCTCAGTGGGTAGTAACAGCATTTGCTGCACAAGTCTGAGGAATCTGAGTTTGAATCCTCGGCACCCAAATAAAAAGAGCCAGATAAAGCTGTATGCGCAGCTGTATTTCCAGTACTGTGAGGGATGGGCAAGGGGGCCAGGAAGATCCCTGGGACGTGCTGGCTGCCAGCCTAGAGCCAGGGTCAGTGAGAGCGTCTCAAAGGAATATTGCAGAGAATGGCAGAGCAGGACACTTGATGTCCTCCTTTGGCCTCTGCATGTGTGCACAGGTATGCACATCTTCACACACAAACACACAAAAACAAAATACATATCAAGTGATAAGAGCCTCAGTAAAATATCTATTCAACCAGTAAAGAAAAAGAATAGTCCTGTTAATAAGGCCTATTTTATCTCTCTCTCAAACATGGAAACTACTTGATTCATTTCCAAATTTTAAGTGAACACATGCATATAAGAGACACTGTGTTTGGTGCTGAGGATTCAACAATGAGGATAAGCAGATCCAATCACTCACTGATGGATAATAAAGTTTGGTATATGAGAAGTGTGTGTGGGAAGGAGGGAGGAGGAAGAAGATGAGAGAGAAAGAGAGAGGAGAAGGAGAGAAAGGGATCAGATAATCACAAAGACGAATACAGTGGAGGAAGGAAGTTAGTTTTCTCAACATTTTTTTTGGCTTTGTCTTTATTTCATGTGTCTGACTGTTTTGTGTGCATGTGTGTTCATACACTCAAGTAATGCAATGTCCACAGAGGCAAGAAGGCGTTGGATTCCCTTGGGACTGGGCTATTACAGCCTATTGTTAGTGGCCAGGTAGGTGCTGGGAATTTAATCTAGGTCCTCTGCAAAAGCAGTCAGTTCTTTAATCACTGAACCACCTCTCTAACCCCAGGTAGCTGGGTTTCTAATTGAGCACATCACAAAGTGACCTGTCCTAGATTGAGGGACTAGCTAAGATGTGACAAAGAGTTAGCTATGTGGGATTGTGAGACCACCAAGGCAAAAGGAACTGAAAAAGCAAAGGACCTGTGGCAAGGATGCACACTAAGAAATCAAAGACCAGAGACATCCTGACTGGAGTCAGGAAGACTGAGAAAGGGACTTGAGAGATGACAGGGAAAGCCCTGTGGGCTTGTTGACTTTAAGGGGGATTTGTGTTTTTATCCTAAATGCAATTAAATAATATCACAATGATTTAGGGTAGAAGACAGTGACATCTGTTGCATATTTAAAAGATCAGATATAGAGACACTGGAGGTCCAGTAACTGATTCCACCCTACTAAATCAACATGGCTAACCTGCCTGAGTGCAGACCTGTCATTAAAAAGCCTCCCTCTCTAGTCCTGCCTGTCACTAAAAGAGTGAGTGACTGTGCAATTTATTCACTATTCTGCGCCTTGAGCTTCTTCCCTGTAGAATACTAAGCATTCAAAGCTCTGACACATAAAACCCCTTTTTCTTTAAGTCTGCCTCTGAAATGATTTAGCCTCAGAGTCTAAGCAGAAGAGAAAAGCGAACACCACCCCTTCCCCAGGAATGAGGGTCTGTGTAGGAACAAATCACTAACAATGCTAACACTCTACTTGCAGTTCAAAGGGTGACTTTGTGGCCAAGACCACAAAGCAGGGAGGAGAAGGTTGGAACTCTACCAACTCCAGTCATACATGGTGCAGCAAAGCCCAT
Source organism: Eospalax fontanierii (assembly GCA_035773235.1). Classification (NCBI taxonomy): domain Eukaryota; kingdom Metazoa; phylum Chordata; class Mammalia; order Rodentia; family Spalacidae; genus Eospalax; species Eospalax fontanierii. The sequence continues at coordinate 22,946,889 of CM069529.1, forward strand.
CCCAGACTGTATATATATTATAAACAACAGCAGTGCCATGTGTCGCCCAGTGACTTCATGGCCATCGGTTTGCATAAGAGCAGTCCATGATGTTCCTACAGTGAGAGAATGGCCTGACAGTGCACCTCCCAGCCTGTTCCTGTGACTAAACAAGTCTACCTAAAATACCGACCAATGCAAGACTCCCTCTGTTTACATGTTTATGTCCCAAGTGAGGGCAGAGGCTGGGTGTAGAAGGATTAGTTGAATGTAAACACTTCAAGTTGGCTTTTTTCTCTTGGCATATTATACAAAATATACTTTATGTTTTAGGAAGCAAGTGAAACCTATGAAGCCTCTATAACTTCAATGTTCTTTGTTTGTTTTGATTTTAAAGAAAGCATCTCATGTAGCTGACCTCAAACTCCTGCCTCCACCTCAATCAGGGGCTTCACTGTCTTTAAACAATTACAAAGCTTCATATCTTAGATTAGCAATATTTGAAATTCATAGTTAAACTGCATTTATAACAGACCTCAAAACAAGGAAGTTAGAACCAGGGATGTGTAATTATCTGCTCCTGAAATATGACTAGTGATGTGACAAGATGCATAAGGTGTCCATTTGACTAGGAAGGCTAAAAATCCACTGGAGTTCCTTCAGTAAAACTCCCCAAAAAACACGAGTGAGAGTCTACTGGGGTTACAGCAGAGCCCAAGCTTTCCCCTCTGCCCTTGTAGTAAGTCTTTAGAGCCGGGGTTTGTCATCTAACAGAGAGATACTAAAGTCACAACACAGGACTGTGAACACTACCATACTAAGAATCCGACTCTCCAAATGGTGAGTCTATTTAATAATACAAAACAACCTAGGAATCTTGTATATATTCTTTCTGGTAGGCAATCTCCTACACTCATTACCTACAGTTTAATCACCTCCACTCTTACATGGAAATGCCCAGGATCTTAAGAGTCCAAATAAAGCTGAAGCTGCAGCGGTTCAAACAGGTATTAGATGTGACAGACAGACAGACAAACAAGGACAGATTCAGAACTTGTCTTCAAAACAAGCTATTCAACCTAACAGCCTACAACTGTCTGAGCCTCTGAGTCTACTTCTCCTTAAATTACAGTAGAGGCTGGAGATAGGGGTCAGCCGTTAAGAGCAGTAGTTGTTCTTGTAGAGGACCCTGGTTCAGTTCCCAGTACCCATATGATAGCTAACAACTGTCCAGAGCTCCAGTTCCAGGGGATCTGACATCCTCTGATGACCTCCAAGGGCACTGCACAACACAGCTGCACATAAATACATGCAAGCAATACACTCATACAAAGAAAATAAAAATAAAACAAAACAATTACTACAGTAACAATTTAAGATACTATGTATGATATAAAAGTGTCTTCCAAATTACCAAACAATGAAGGAAACAGAACAAAGGGGTGGAAATGGACAGCAGGAGACATAACAGACTGGTACTGCTAGTCAACGGCAGACAGATAAACCAAACTGAAAACAGACTGCAGAGCCAGTGAGATGGCTGAGTGGGAAAAGGCACTTGCCACCAAGCCTGATCCCACAGAAAAGGTGGAAGGAAGGTGCCAGGACATACTCCCACACCCCACCATACACACAACAATGATGAATAGAAATGAATAAATGAGCAAGTATTGTAGCAAATACATAGATACCTAAATGAACATGTTATCTTTAAATGGTCTCTTTAAAATCCTTCTTTTATAAATAGCCCTTAGTCAGGCATGGTAACAGGTACCTGAAAGTCCTGCCTACACCACAGGCTGAGGCAGGACTGCTTTGAATGCAAGAGTTTCAGATTACCCTGAGCAACATAATAAGACCTCAGCTCACAAGGACAAAATACACAGATATAATATTCTAATATTATATAATGTATAATATATATGAAATATAAAATTATATGTATATAAAATAAAGAGCTTTCGGGGGCTGGAGAGATAGCTGGATGGTTAAGAGCAATGACTGCTCTTGTAGAAGACCTGAGCTCGATTCCCATGTGGTGGCTCACAAACATCCAGAACTCCAGTTCCAGGAAATCCAACACCCTCTTCCACCTTCCACAGGCACTGCATGACACAGGTGCACTTACACACATGTAGGCAATGCACTCATACATAGTAGATAGCTAGATAAATGATAGATAGATAGATAGATAGATAGATAGATGATAGATAGATAGATAGATAGATAGATAGATAGATAGATAGAATGAATAAAGAGCTTTCATTGACAGAAACAAATACTAAGCTCTGGCCTCCTCCTGAAGATATGCACCCTGCTCATTCACCAGCAGTGGGAGGAAGAAGGCCACTGTGGCTTCTGAAGACCACACATTGCAGCACCCCACCATCTTTAGACAAATCAGCCCCAAATACCAACTGCCAGAGACTGATGAGGAAAGGCTTTCCCACTCTCGCTCCTCAGACAGGACAGAAAGAATTTACCAGTCTGTAACAGCATTGATATGCCGAGTCATAGTCGGAGACACATGATCTCATAAGAATGGTGTTAAAAAACAAAGGACTGGTTACACAAACAACACTCTATCTATGCAGAGCAAGAACATGCAAACTCCTAACTCCTGATCCTCTGGTATCCACTTCCCACAGGCCTGGCAACCACATTTTGGGTATACAGGAGGCCCTGGATTTGATTCCTAGAGTAAAGAAGGAAGGAGGGGAGGGGGAGAGGAGGAAGAGGAAGGGAGGGAAGGAAAGAGGAAAAGAGGGTATTGTATAACATTGTATAATGTTGTGGTATATATAAACACACAGTAGAACTGCATTGCTCTTTTTTGACACTGGGTCTCCTTGTAGCCCCAGCTGGCCTATAACAACTATGTAGATCAGGCTGGCCTTGAACTCACAGAGATCCACTTGCCTCTGTCTCTCAAGTGCTGGGATTAAAGGCATGAATCATCATGCCTGACCCAAAACTTTTAATTCCTTCAAAGAAGAGGATAGGAGGTGAAATGCCTAAACAGGAGCAAATATAATATGAAAATATCATAATTAAATCCATTATTTATGCACCAAAAATTTTAAATGCACCAAAAAAGTCACATAATTGTTGTCATAGTAACAATCTCAGGAAGTGACCACTAATATGTCAAAAACTTACAAAGTATTGTATGTGATCTATAACTGAGTATGTAAATGAACAGAAAAAAAGGCCCACAGGCAAAAAACAGGCATATCAGAATGATGAGTACATCCCCTGCTCCCAATATACCTATATTTATAACACACACACACACACACACACACACACACACACAGAGTCATATATGTCTCAGCTCACAAACAAGACGACTTAAAAATCCAGTTAACCAGGCAGCCAGTCTAAATCAACCAAGTAGTCAAGGCTTGAACAGTCAGAAATCTCCCAAAGAGTCCAATACTGCTATAGTGGTTTTATAATTTAAACTTCACAAAAGAACCCCAAAATTTCAAGCAGCATCTTACCAAGGTGATGTCCCGGGAGGCTGCAGCGGCACTCATGTGCAAGCTGGGCTGTCTCACGGAACTGCTGCAGTCCAGGGCTCGAGCAAATGTCCCAACAGCACTAATAAAGCAAGCACAAGGGAAACAGAAAGCCTCCGTTACTATTAAGTGTGCGTGCATGTGTGTGTGTGTGTGTGTGTGTGTCACACTTGCATGTGGAGGTTAGAGGTCACCTTCAGTGTCCTTGCTCATAAGCTGCCCACCTCATTTTGTGAGACAGAGTATCTTGCCCACTAGGATCTGGGTGCTTATTGACTCAACTAGAATGGCGAGGCAGGGAACCCCAGCAGTCTTCCCGTCTTTGCCTCCGAGCACTGGGATTACAAGCACACACTACTCAGGCGCCCAGCTGCCCAGCTTTTCAGACTGCTCGTAGGGATTGAGAGGACGCTTTCGTGCTTAAGTAACAAGCACTTTTGCTGACTACACTCTCTTCCCACCCTACTTTTACGTTGTAAGAAACTTGCAGTAGTCAATAGAAAACTGTAAAAGAGGCAAAAACAAGATGCTGGATGTTTGACAAACAAGCAGCAATTGAAAAGCAATTTTTCTTTTAAGATTTAATTCAGATCAACAATCCTAATCTGAAGATGTAAAATTTTCTAAAACCTGAAACTTTTTTTAAAAAAAAGATGTTATTTACTTTTATTTTATGTGTATGAGTTTTGCCTGCACGGAGGTCAGGGTATCCATGTAGGCAATGCAGAAGCCAAAGAAGGCATCAGATCTCCTGAACTGGAGTTACAGCCAGTTGTTAGCTGCCATGTTGGTGCTAGGAAACAAACCTGGGTCCTCTGCAAAAATAGTCAATGCTCTTAACCGCTGAGCCATCTCTCCAGCCCTAAACCTGAAACTTTTGTGTACTAGTATGACACAAAGAGAAAATTCCACATCATGAAACAAAAAGTTTCATGTACAAAATTACTTAAGATATTGTACAAAACTATTTGGGGCTCTGTGTGTAAGATACATATGAAACATAAAAGAATTTCATATATAGTCTTGGGACCCACCCCCAAGACATCTCATGGTGTATATGCAGTATTCCAAAATCCAAAACAAAACAAAAACATGAATTCTGAAACACTCAGGTTCTACCTATTTCAGATTAATTGATACTAACCAGCCATTCATTATATGCAGGTTAATTATAATTCAAACAAACAACAACAAAAAAAACCTGTGTGGTCATAAAGCAGGAATGGGAATATCTATTATAAAATACATCATTTGGTATTCAAATGTGCTCGTAAAAATAAAAAAGAGATTATCTGCAGAGTTTGACTATTACTGTGAAGCAAGTGCTAACCATTATTTTAGTCCAAATTGTGAAATCCCAATAATGTTTTTTACATGATATAAGTATAGAAACCCCTTCCTGGAGATTTAAAGATAATACATTTTACTACATCCCATTTTAAAAAGCAACTTTCTCAGTGCTGATCTCCATCTTTAATCATTTAGAGCCTTACTCTGTATAAAGATCCTTAACTCCAAGAGGTGCTGTGTGAGATAAAGACTGCCTGTTAATCAAGAAAGCTGAGGAAGACATTTCTTTCTAACAATTTAATTAAAACACACTCAAACAACAACACAAACTACCACACTATACATCTATCTACTTATCACAAAGTGAACAAACCCAGGTTCAGATCAACATCCAAGCAAAGAAATAGAAAGTGGCCAACCTTCCTATGCTCCTTCCCAAAAGGAACCATCATCCTGGATTTAAAACAAAACAAAATGGTGTCACTATGTAACTGAGGCTACCCTAGAAGTTTACTGTGTAAACAGAAGTCTAAAGCTTCTGATGCTCCTACCTTGGAACTTTATGAATGGTGGACTGTTAAGGTCTTTTTGAGACAGGGTTTTCCTGTAGTCCCAGCTGGCCTGGAACACCCTATGGAGACCAGGCTGGCCTTGAACTCACAGAGATTGGCCTGCCTCTGCCTCCCTAGTGCTGGGGTTAAGGGTGTGCACCATCACCCCCCACCCCCCATCCTCACTCCCCCCGCCACCTGGCAGTTTTCAAATTTGATTTGCATTCTGGTTTTTCCTTTTTCTGATTGCTATATGTTTTCCACTTCTTTGAAACCAGAATAGGATTTTTAAGGAATTTTACTTAGTATCTTTTATATTTTTAAAAAGCTAATTTTATTTAATATCTTTTTACTAAAGTTATTTATTTAAAATATTTAACCTAAACAAATTTTAAAAATGGATCTAAATACAAATTAAAGCCAATTTTTTAGCTTTTGCTTTATGGACATATGGACACAGATCTCATTCTGTGTAGTACAAGCTACCCTTACCCTCGCACCATCGCAGGCGAGGGGAGCAGGCGACAGCCACCATCCCCAGCTGGAAATTCAGCTTCTGTCCCAAATACATTACTATAGTTGTGCTTTTTTTTTTTTTTTTTTTTTTTTTAAGTGTTAGGGATTGACCTCAAATGTAACAGGCAAGTGCTCTATGTTGAGTTATAACCCTGCCCTCAGATTTTAAAGTGCTAAGTATGGGGTTGGAGAGATGGCTCAGCAGTTAAGAGAACTGGATGCTCTGGCAGAGGAACTGAGTTCGATTCCCAGCACCTACCTGATGGCTAACTCCAGCTAGAGAAGAATTCAGCCCTCTCTTCTGATTTCCAGGGGCATTGTTCAACACTGGTGCACTTATGTACATGCAGGCAATACACTCATACACATAAAATAAAAATAGTAAAGTGCTAAGTCTTATTGAAGGTATGGAAAATCAGCATTGTCATATGCATCTGGCAGGGATGTAAACTGCTAAGATGCTTTGGAGAGCTATTTGTATTATCTTGCACACATCCCTTAAGTTTTACTTCTGACACTGTACCCAGGACAAATGCATTGTGCTGGTTCGTTTTTGTTAACTTTATGTAAAATTAGGGTCACCTGAGAAGAAGGAACCTAAATTGAGGAATTGTCTCCATCACACAGGCCTGTGAGCATATCTATGGAGCATCTTAAAAACTGTTAATTAATATAAGAGGGCCCAGCCCACTGTGAGTGGTGCTTTCCCTTGGCATGTGGACCTGGGCTATATAAGAAAAGTAGTGGAGCAAATGAGTTAGCAGGTTCCCCCAAGGTCTCTGCTTCAGCTCCTGCCTCCAGGTTCCTGCACTGAGTTTCCTTGATGAAATATGATGTGCAAGTGTAACCAAGTAAGCCCTTTCCTCCCCAAGCTATTTTTGATCAGTGTTTTATAAATCACAGCAATAGAAAGTAACTAACACATGCATATATGTAAGTACCAAAAGATGTAACAAATGGCATCAGTAGCTGCATTTATGGGATCTCTAGACTGGAAACACATAATGCTGATCAACTGAAGAGGTGAGAGTGAGGAATCAAAGGAATGTGCCATTGCAAGAAAAATGACGATCACTCCAATTAACAACTCAGATGACTCCACAAACTCAGCTAAAGAAAAAAAAAAAGAAAAGAAAAATTTCCAGCTAGATTCAGGGGCACATATTTGCAACTCCAGCATTTGGGATGCTGAGAGAGGAGGACTGTGAGTCTGATGGCAGTCTGAACAACATAGCTCCCATCCAGCCTAAGTACATAATGAGACTATACCTTAGAACAACAATAGCATATTTAATATATGTGATTTTTTAACAGCAAAACTAATCTGTGATGTTAGACTCCAAGACAGTGCCCAGCTCATTATGATGGTGCACACCTATAATCTCAGCACTCCTGAAGGGTCTAGGTCAAGGGTCCAAGTTTCCCTAACAGTCCACCATTCAGAGAGCTTTCCTGGAGGGTCTAGGTTAAGGGTTCCATTGATGGCTCATTTCTACTTCTGCATCTTCAGCCTCCTCTGCTTCACTGACTGGCTGTTGCCCAACCATGTAGACCAAGTGCCTTAACCCAATTATTTAGGTTAGGTATAGGGGCTCAGCATTCCCAGTGTATGGCCTCCAGTACAGCATGACCTTTCACGGTGACTGTCCTCATAAACAGTGTAATCTAAAGAGAGCCTAAGAATATTTCCAGAAGAGACATCAGAGAACATTATAATAGAAACCCTGGCACCCACTGTTCAGGTTGAACCGATTCTAATATTTGACATGTTTGATTCATTTCAGGAGATAAACATTATAAATTTGGTTAGAGTCTCATATTCATAGTGTACAATATATAACCATTAAGGAAATAAAAGTTATGCACTGAATATTTTTTATAAATGCATACAGTGTATACACATAAATGATCATCTGTATGAACCTGCAATATCTGGGGTTCATCTGTGTTAACCAAAGTTCCAATTCTCTCATTTTCACTGATGTGAAGTGATACCCCACTGTATGAGTATAGTTCATTTCATTCATCAGTTGCCTCTTGATGTTCATTCAGGCCCTTTTCCAATTCTTTCATTGTTACAATGTTATGCTCATCTCATTCACTGTCTCTTTGGTGGCAGTTTTTCCCATGAGTATCATTTACTTTTATAATTGCAAAACTAAATCCTGCCACCATTGCCATTTACTTAAGAAAAAAAAAAAAGAGAGAGACAGAGGAACAAGGCAGTCAAGCTGAAGGCTCTTAAAGAAAGCCCTGGGTTAGCAAAAGTCCTTACCATACACAGAGTCTATGTCTGTCTGTCTATCTGTCCATCTGTTCCTCCCTCCTTCCCATCTCTTCCTTCCTTTCTCTCTCCCTCCCTCTTTCTTCCTTTTGTTTCTGAGACTGGATCTCATATAACCCAGAATGGGCTCAAACTCACTTTGTAGGCCAGGGTGACTCTGAATTCCGCATCATTCTGTCTCCACCTCCCAAGTGCTGGGATTATAGATGTAGGCCTCTCATTTGGCTGGAGTGGCACATTTCTTCTGGCACTTGAGTATAGCAATGTCCAGAATAAAGGGCACTCATTTGATTAAAGATCTGGCATCGGGTATTGAATTTCTTCTTTTTGTAAAAAAAACTTTATCTACTTATTTGAAGCATATCTTTTTGGTTACTGTTGGTTTTGGTTTTCTGCAGTGTTGAGAATAGGACCTTTTGCATGCTAGACAAATGCTCTAGCACCGAGCTATAATCCCAGTCCTTGCTTCCACATTCAGCTAAAATTAATATATCTATTTTCATTTATAACAAAAGTTAATGAAAGTAAAACATATTATTTAGGAGACAAATGAATTTTCTTACACGACTAGAAATAGAATAATACCATCAATAGTGGGAAAAGTAGAATATAAAGAAATGAAGCAGGGGCTAGAGAGATGGCTCCCCAGCTAAGAGCACCCACTGCTCTCATACAGGTCCCAGGTTCAGTCCCAGCAACCACATGGTAGCTCACAATCATCTGGAACTCCAGTTCCAGGAGATCCAATGGTAGCCTCTAAGGGCATCAGGCATACATGTGGTACACTTACATGCATATAAGCAAGTATTTATACACATTAAAAAATCTTTAAAGGGAAGAAAGGAAATATATATGCCTATAATGTTTCATAAGAAGACTTGACTCAATAATGGCATACTTACCGAGCTACAACTAAAAACTGGTCAATCTGTCGATCCGTAAGTGGACTATTGGGATCCCAAACTTTAACTTCCAATTTTGATTGTTCCCTCTCATCTGAGTCTCCTGCCCAAAATAGAGAAAAGGAGTCTTGTTACTCACAAAGCACTCTGTCACATATGACATTAGAAATGTTCAAATGTCAGGTAAATACTGGGCATTTTGGTACATCCTCTGACAGCAGCTGAACACTGATGGCGACATAACCAAACCAACCACGTGGTACCAGCATTAGCATGCATCTTCTGACACCCTGGATGTGTGAGGCACTAAGCCTCATGCTAAAAAGTAGAGAGATGAAACAGAACCAGCCCTGACAAACTTTGACTATGATAAAATGTGTGCATAACAACCTATGATAGAAACAAAAGAAGCAGATGTCATAAGACATATATAGAGATAGCTGGAGGAATCTGAAGATCAATCATTTCAGGCTGGCTAGTAAACAATGCCAGGAAGACAGCAGTGTCTCTGCTGAAAACTGAAGGGTATGAATGCACTAAGAAATGAGAACAGGACAAAGCCATAGGCCATGAAAACCTGTAAGAAAACAGCTCCTTCTGTCTGACGATATTAAGGAACTGAAAAGCAGCAGATAAGAGAAGGGAGTAAGGAATGTGGTCCTAAAGGTTCTGCATCTGTATGGTGTAATGCAGGATGGGCCTTAGCCAGGCCACCTGCCATGAGGAATAAGAAAATGGCTTCTGTGGGCGTGGTGTTCCGCTCTGGCCAGGCAGGACACCAGCTTCCGCCCCACGTCTGTAGAAAACCTGCACCAAGATAATCTACCCGGAGACAGAACACCATTGGCCACAGTCCGGAACCACCCCATAGGGCAATTGGCCAACTTAACCCATAAAACCCCTTGCACTTCCTTGAATAAACGAGTTTGCAATGGCTCACCTTCCACATGCTTCCACCCAGCTCCCAGTGTCTGTGTTCTGACCTCACACCTCTCACCCCCTTCCAGCAGAGATCCTGCGTCCCCCTTGGGCCGGCAACATCTGGCGCCCAAACAGGGACTCTCTGCACGCCCCCCAAGTACTGGCAAGACACCCCCACTCTGGTTGTTGGTGAGTAGGCACCTCTTTGTTCTGTGTGCTGGCGGTCTCCCGAGGGTGAGCAGGTGACCCCCTCCTCCTCCTCTTTTCCATGTGTCTTCCCCCCACACAGGGTGGGACACCTCGCCACATGGTCCTGAAGCCCATGCTGGCCCCTCCACTCTTGGTTCGTACTGGCAAAAATCACAAGGGCCTGATTCCCCCAATTTTGGAACTGAGATGAGGCTATCAGCCAAGCCTTTCCGGAGACACCATGTGGGTATATGGCCATGGTGTAAGGACCCACGAAAGTCCCCCACTAAGCACAAGACATTTGGGTCTTCAACATTCTGTTTGTATGTCTCAGTTGGCCTCGATATTAGGCCTCCTGATTTGTGTAGTGATCATTGCAACTTTGAGTTTCCATTTCATTGGCCTTTACTTCCAGACCTTACTCTAGACCCTCCCGTCAAACACCACCCCACCATAATGGGCAAACCACCCCCCAGAAAGCACCACAATTGCAGGCTCTTGAGGCTATTCTCTTGCAGTGTGGCTTGAAAGTGAAATAAAAGGATCTTTAACAGTTTGGGGGATGAAACCTTCATCCTGGCCCCATGGATTAGCCCCGAAAACATCTGGGATACCTCCATTTGGTCCTGTGTTCTCTTTCTCGTGAGGGAACGTGAGGTCCATGAGGGATACACACCCCGCCCCATTTCTCCTTATCCTTTTCGCCATAATTGCCAGCCTTAAAGGCTCCTCAGTTGAGAAAGTTATTAACACCCATAATAAAAGTTGCAAAGAGGAACCAAAATTGACCCTGAAGGCCTCATCTTTGTCACTCTCCCCATAACTCAGATGAGGAAGAGGAACCCCCAACTGCCAACAATAAAACAACACCCACCCCTCCCCAGTGTACCCTTGGAAACAGTTTCAACCACTCCACCCACCCCGCCCTGGGCACACCCTACCCACCACCTGTCCTCTGTTACCCCCTACAAGGGCCATCCCCGAGCTTTGGGCAACAATTACTTAACAGGATTTCAGCCTTTTTTTTTTGCTCCTCAACCTGGGGCATTTTTGCTGTGGTCTTCTTGATAGCGCTGCTGACCTTTCATTGCCTTTGGAAAGCAGAGCTTTCCAGACATTGACACTTCAAATTCTTCAGGCCTCCATCCAGGCCTCGGACCTCCCCCCAAATACCAAATATTCCCTTCAAACCTGGATATCAGCAATGCAGGACAATCCTGTTTAACTGTCCACTTAATAGCACCGTCTTCTTCAAGCGATACTTGACTCATCTCGCCTATTCCTAAGCTTTCTACAGATCACAAAAGCATTCTTCAACAAGGACCCTCATGCACACCACAGGAGCCTTCCTGCATGAACCTCCCATGCCATCCTAATTACCCTCCTAAGTGACAGGCATTACCCCTTGGGTTCTTTCACCAGGATGGTGGGTAGTCAATGACAGGTCCCAACGAATGGGGCAACCTAAGACAGGCACCGCTGAGGCACCTCAGGCACTGGGGGCCTGAGGTCAACAATGGCTTGGCCTAAGATTCATGCCTCCCAGGGTCGCTCAATTAAAAAAAACAAAAAGGAGGATATGTATGGTGTAATGCAGGATGGGCCTTAGCCAAGCCGCCTGCCAGGAGGAATAAGGAAATGGCTTCTGTGGATGTGTTGTTCTGCTCTGGCCAGGTGTGACACCAGCTTCCACCCCAGGTCTGGAGAGAACCTGCACCAAGATAATCTACCTGGAGACAGAACATCATTGGCCACAGTCTGGAACTACCCCATAGGGCGATTGGCCAACTTAACCCATAAAATCCCTTGCACTTCCTTGAATAAACGAGTTTGCAGCAGCTCACCCTCTGACTGCTTCCACCCAGCTCCTGGTGTCTGTGTTCTGACTCTGGACCTCTCACCCGCTTCCAGCAGAGACCCTGTGTTGCCCTTGGGCTGGACCTGAGCAGGGGGATGGCAACACTGCATCAACTATTCGGTGGTAATGAGAAGTCTTTGAAGCCCATGTATCTCAACTAAGAGAGAGAACCCAACTTCAGATTTCACACTTGGCAATGGTACCTGATGAAGTCAGAGGATGCATCCACATGGTAGGAATGAGGGGCTGAAATGTGATGGTGAAAGTGGCAACAGACAGCAAAGAGAGAATGTGGGAACGGCAGCAGCACATGGGATGTAGAAGACAGGTTTCAAGTCTTGTGAGCTACACAGAGATATTGTACAAAAAAAAAAAAAAAAGGGAATACAAACACAGGTGAGGGCCACGTGAAAGACTTACCAATACACAGGATACTATGTTTAGAATATCTCACCAGGAAACAAAACCACAAGGAAGACTCAAGGACACAAGAGTCAAGGGGCAAAGGACAGTAACAGAAAAAAGGCTTCAAAGTCAACCAGAAGCAGCTCTCAGCTTTAATCAGAAAAGTCTCTCCTTACAGTGAATGACAGTGAGTGCAGAGGCTCAGCACTGCCCAAAATGCAGAGAAGTAAGCAACTGTTGAGGACTCAACCCTAAGCAAGTCACTTTACCAGCTCTACTAATGCTTAGGGAACAGAAGAGGGGCTGGGAAGTATGTAAGAGCTAGAAGAGAGGGTGAAGGGCTGCCAAACGTCATTTTCTAGACTTGGTATAACCATCTCACAGCTATAGTTATCTGAATTGGGCCCACACAAGAGCAGCCCTATCAACATTCAGTCAAAGGAGGGGGAAGGCTCCACAAGGCTCTATCCTTTACCTCTAATTACTGACAGATTGTCTGGTAGGGAGAGTGGTCAGTATGCATGGCATACATGTGTGAGATTCTAAAAATCAATCAACACTTCAAAAAAAAATCAGAGAAAAGGCTCACAGAGTAAGAGCATGTACCACTCTTGCAGAGGACCCGAGTTTTGTTCCCAACACCCATGTTGGTTGGCTCATAACTCTAGCTCCCAGGAGACTTACCACCCTCCTCTGGTCTCTGTGGGCACCAGGACAATTGTGGCATATGTACCCCGGAGACACATACATACATAAGAATAAATCTTTACAAATGAAATAGTCAAGCAAAACCCTGCTTTTCACAGTTATTGATGCTACTGGGCAAGGAGCTCTTTAATCCCAGGACCTGGTCTGGGCTTTGATCACTGCATTTGTAATATTGGGCAGCATGCTTTAAATCATACTTCATATACGATAAGGCCACAGTTTTCCTAAAGTTTGACTGAAAAACCCTGGCTTCAGGATTCTCAGCCAAAGAACAAGAGGGTATACGTGGGTGGGAGGACAGAAATCAGATGATGCTTGGCCTATAATGTCCTAAGTGAGCCCAGTGCTCTTTTGTTAGGGACTTTTTCAGAGGCAGGTAACAGAGGATCACCTGCTTTTAACAGCACACTCAGCAAAACTACTGTTTGATCAAAGAGATCTAAAGATTCTGAAATTTCTTTTTTTATAGTGTATGTCCCCTGGAACTAGAATTACAGATGGGTGTTCGCTGCCATGTGAGTGCTGAAACCGAACCCAAGTCCTCTGCAAGACCAGCCAGTGTGCTTAACTGCTGAGCTATCTCTCTAGCCTTTACCTTATTTTCTGAGACAGGGTTTCTCATTGAACTCAGAGCTGTCTAGACCAGCGAGCCAGCAAGCTCTAGAAATCACCTGTCTCTATACCTCCAACACTAGGGTCACAGCCACTCAACCAGCTTGTACATAGGTGCTAGGGCTCCAAGCTCAGGTTCTCATTCTTAAACAGCAAACACTTTTACTCACTGAACCCAGAGCCCTAGGTTCATTTCTGAGACTAGTTAAAAACAAAAGAAGTTGGAAACTGTATGAAACTTGAGAAAGGAAAATGGTACATTATCCCTGCCACACATGCCCATAAGATAAAACTGTATTTTATTTTATGTAAGATGTTTTTAAAAGCAGTGATAATTAAAAATTAATGTATATTTTAAAAAATACATACGAAATGGCACCATTCAGTATTAATCCCTTTCTGTTTATTCTACAGAATGTAAGATAAGGCTGATACTTCTCAAATTTGTATTTGTTAAATTAATAAATTTCAGTTCCACCCATGGATTCTAAATAGAGCAGAAACAGAAGTATAAGAACCAAACAAAAAGAATTCTTATATGAAGTCATACTAACACCCAAAACAGACAATGCCAGTGAACAACAATAAGATAATAAACGTTCTAAGTCAAAGTCACTGTAGATTGACAATAAATTGATTCTCATTGTGGATTCACAAAAGAATTATATTCATATCATAGTTTTGTCACTTTCTTAGGGCCAAAAGAAGCCAATAGATGGATCCCCTAGAGCTGGAATTACTGATAGTTGTTACCTACCATGTGGGTGTTGGGAATTGAACCTGGGTTCTGCAAGAGCAGCCGGTTATCTTAACTGCTGAGCCATCTCTCCGACCCCATAACTACATTTTTTACTTAAACAACAGACCTTTGGTGGCCCTGCAAACAGTGGTACGAATTCCTCACATGGGTTGTGTTTATTCTAATCATTGAAATTATCTCACTTCTATGTTCCATTTACAAAAATTTGAGCAATTCTAATTTGCTCTGGTCCCATATCATCACACAATTTAAGGTCTGGACCGGAAGAAAATGACTCACTTTGTAAGCTGTAGGCCATGAAAGCACAAGAACCCAAGTTTTCATTGATTTTATTTGTTTGTTTTCAAGACAAGGTCTCACCACCCATACCTGGCTGGCCTAGAACTTGCTATATAGATTAGGTTAGTCTCAAACACATACATATCTACCTGCTTCTGTCCAAGTGCAGGGATTAAAAACACATGCCATCATACCTGAGTAGGACCTGAACCTAGAACCCACATACAAAAGCAAGACAAACAGTGCATGTATATAATTCTAGCACTGAGGAGGCAAAGAAAAGTGGACTTCTGGAGCTTATTGGCCAGTCAGCCTCACCTACTTGAAGAGCTCCAGGCCAGTGAGAGATCCTGTCTCACAAAAACAGGAGGATGGTGCCTGAAGAACAACATTCAAGGTTGTTCTCTAGCCTCTACATGCACATGCATTCACATGCATGTGTGCATACACACAATAATAATCCAGCCTATGAAGATCTCTCTGAACTCTGAATTCCCACAAATGCATTCACCATCTAGTGTGGTGGTTTACATTTCTAATCCTACCACAGAAGGGATAGAGGCAGGACTCTCAAAAAACAACAAATATAAAACTAATTACCAGAATGTATTAGTTCCAAATTTTCACATAAAGTCGAATACAGATTCAGAAATGCTTTTACATTTTTTACAGAAATGCTTCTAAATCTTCCAGTCATATTTTTTTTCAGAAAACAGAAATTACTTCTTCAGTAGATTCCTTCACACACCCAACACAATGGTGCTCACCTGCTAAAGAACTCAGTCTGTATCACATTTCCTAGAAGCTCTTTCTGAGACAATTGGAAGTGTTCTTCTTCCTACATAAAATTCATTTTGGTTGTGCCAGCTGTCATGGTACTGTACTTTGTATGTTATATTTAATTCATAAATATACAAGGATGCCATTTATCACCATTTTTGTTGAATATTGCTCAGAAAGCTCTGGCTAATGTATTAAGATATGATTCAGAAGAATAATAAGTTACTAGAATGGAATCATAAATATGAATATGAAAAGTTCAGTGACATTCCAAAGAAAAGATAATTTAAGAAAAAAAAATCACATTCATAGTGACAATAAAAATATGAAACACAAATAACATTGGCAGTGGGTTTATACAATTATTAAAACTTCCAAAGAAAAGATGATTTGAGTAAATAAATAGTAAAATTTAAGTCTTTCTGACAGCATTTTTGCACAACTGTTTTGGCAGATTAAATTTATAAGAATTGTGTTTGGGGAGGCTGGAGAAACGGCTCAGCGGTTAAGAGCACCGGCTGCTCTTGCAGAGGGCCTGGGTTTGAATCCCAGCATCTGCATGGTTGTTAACAAACATCCATAACTCTAGTTCTAGGGCATCCAACGCCCTCTTCTGTCAACAAACAAAGCACAGAAACAGGAACTGGAAGTGCAGTACAGTTGGTAGAGTGACGGCCCAATACGCCCACAGTTGTGTTCAATTCCCAATTCCACGTAAGACCAGACTTGGTGAGGCATGCCAGGAATCCCAGTACTCAGGTAGATCAAGAGAAGGAGGATCAGAAGTTTGGAGACACAGTGAGTCTGAGAACAACCTGACCTATATGAGACCCTGTCCCCAAAATAAACAACCAAACAGAAATAGACTAGAGCAGATAGCAAAATACATTTGAAATTTTAGGTATAATAAGTATATAAATGACAACTGACACCTATTGAAGCCATTATAACAGGTTTTCAACCCCTAGACACTACTGATACTTTGGGCTGAACACATTCTGTGCATTACCTCATGGTTGACAGCATCTAGGCATACACATACAATTTCACCCACTTACTCCCTTCATCATTGAACAAAAAATGTCTATGTATTGCCTGTATAATTGTTAAATGATTAAACTAGAATTGACCCTACACTTATAGATTTTGTGGAAACTGGCTGATATGTCTTAATTATAACCTTGGGAAATAATTCAACCCCTCCTTCATCTAGCACAGGCTTCCAGTGACACCTGACACAGTTGCCCTAGAGTTGAGAATTATTGTTCTATATGTTGCAGTCAATATATGCTTACACTTATTTATACAAGTGGATTTTTTTAATAGTGAAAGCAATAAAATATATTTACTCAAAGAGATCAGTGACTCTTAAAGTTCATCTTCAGAGCTCTCATAGATGTAGGTTTATGTAGCGGGTCAGAGTCATGAAGAGCTAAAGCAGTCTTAATCTAGGTGTGGTCCTGCCCATCACTGACCGTTCTAGTCTCTCCTGCAAGGTGGTCAGACAAATTGTCAGAACTCTGAACTCTCATTCCTGGAGACAAGTTCCTCTTCTGGCTGGCATGAGGCTTCAGCCTTTTTCTTTCCCCAGCATGAGATTCCTACATAAGTTGATTACCATCTACCACATTGTTGAGAAGTTTGCACTTTACAAAATTAGTGATCGAAAACAGTAAGACTGAGCTAGGGACCCAGCTCAGTAACTGAGTACTTGCCTAGCACATGTGAGGACCTAGGTTCGATCCTCAAAGAAAGAGAGGGAGGGGAAAGAGAAGGGGGGAAATAATCAAGTTTATAGGGAAATTGGACATCACTTTCAGAATATGGGGAACTTGTACTCAGAGCATTTAAATAAATAAATACTAAGGGCCATAACTGTGATAATGCCTCAGTTAAGACGCCACTGACATTTGCACTAAGCACAAAGGTCAGTTGATCTTTATCTCCTTAAACCTTGAGCCTTGGCCATATGTCCATCACTGAGATGGAGATCCTGGCATAGAGTTTCAAAGGAATTAAAAACTGAATCTACAGAGCAGGTGTGTTTTCCTCCTTTGCAAACACAGCTCCTTCATCTGTAAGTCAAAGCTTCCCAGATGGCTCTCCCAGAGCTGAATAGTGCAACAGATTCTGAGGACACTAACAGCCTCACTGAAGGCTTGTGCTAGATAAAGGTGCTTCCTATTCTCTTTGTACAGAGGAAGAAAAAGGAAATGAAGGGGTTGAATTCTTTCCCAAGGTCATAATTAAGCCAGGCTTCACCAATCTCTATGTCTAGGGTCAATTCCAGTTTAATCATTTAACGATTAAAAATATTCTATGCAGGCTTGGAGAGATGGCTCAGCAGTTAAGAGCATTTGCTGCTCTAGAGGGTCCAGGATCAGTTCCCAGCACCCACGGAGGTTAACAATTGCCTGTAACTCCAGTTCCAGGGGATCCAAGGCCCTCATCTGGCCTCCACAAGCATTACACCTATGTATGTGGTACACTTACATACATGCAGGTAAAACATGGATTTCATTTTTTAAATTCTAATGTTAAAGTGGGCACAGTGGCACAAGGCTTTAATCCCAGCACTTGGGAGGCAGAGGCAGCCAGATCTCTGTACATTTGAGGATAGCCTGGTCTACATAGCAAGTTCTAGGCTATCAGGGCTACACAGTTGAGACCTAGTCTCAGAAGAAAACAAACAAACAAATTCTATGTTACAATACATTTAACCAATAATTTTAAATTTCCTACATCTATGGAAATTCCATGGAAATTTCTCTAGGTGGTTTATTTGAATCTAATACAAAATCTGTAATCTCAAACAAACCCTCACTTCATTTCCAAACTCCACACATACCACTCCAGATCTTAAACATTTGTTATGCTATAGGGTTAGTGAAGTATAAAATTCTAGTGTTACAAAAAAATTCAAAAGTAAAAAATGCCACAACAATCATGGAGGATCCATTAGCCCATGTTCACAAAGAAATCTAGCCTGTATCACATTCTGGCATCGGCTGCTGCCACCTACCCTGGTTATTCATTCTGGCTCTATCTCCCATGCCAACGCAAATAGCAATCTGGCCACTGCTCAAAATGTACCCACGCAAGTGGACCAAAAGTCTTTGTAAGCACGAGTTGCAGCAAGTCCTAAATACCTGCTCTCAAATATTGTGCTTCTACCTTTGATTGCCCTTCAACCAGGTACCTTGTTAGACACAGATGCTTCTCTGGGGGCAGTGTCTGTGGTCTTGTCTATTGCTTTTTATTTTTCAAGACAGTCTTGCCATGTAAGAGGATGAAACTCAACTCTCCTGCCTCAGTCTCTCAAGTGCTGGGTTTACAAGTATAAATCCACAGAAATATCATTGTCCACGATTTTCAAATGTGGAATAGTCATGTGTTCATGATTTTAGCTGTTAGTATGCACCTATTGTTATTGTCAGGCTCCTTCCCCCTACAATACATTAATTAGAAAGAAGGAGGCTTTTTAAATCATGCATCTCCCTGGTGCTTAATTACAACTAAGAAAAAACACTGTGGATGTGCTAAATGTTTGAGGTTGTTATGAGAATCCAAAATGACTTGTTCAATTATGATTTTTGTTTCAAATGGCATTTTTCAGGGCAGGCAGGGTAGCTCATGCCTTTAATCCCAGCACTCAGGAGGCATAGGCAGGTGGATCTTGGTGAGATTGAGGCCAGGTTGGTCTACACATCCAGTTATAGGCTACAGGGAGATCTTGTCTCAAAAAAAAAAAAGACATTCTTTAGGCCAGCAAGATGGCTCAGCAGGTATATGCCAAAAAGCATAGCAACCTGGGTTCAATCCTGGTCTGAGCTCAGGCCCCAGGCCTACATGATGGAGGAAGGTTAACTTCTGCAAGCTGTTCTTTGATCTCCACACAGGTGTGTGAACACACACACACACACAATAAATAAAAATTTAGTAAAAAATTTTAATGTCATTTTCTCTAAAATCTGTAGATGTGATTTTTTTTTGTTAAAGATAAATACATAGAAATAAACCAAACCTAGCAAAAAAATAAAATAAACCTAGCAAGAAATCTATAAAACCTATGACAAAAGCTATATTTAAAAAATATAATATAGAAATTCTCACTCCCACAACACAGGAAGCAGCTCTGAGGAAAGAAGCTGAGGCTTCTCCCTGGGTAGGGCAGCTAACCACTATCAAAATGCCTCTGCTCCCTTTGCAGTGTAAATGGTGGCTGCAGCTATGACAAACAGAAAAGAGAGGTCCTTTTATTCCTGCTGTTAGTGAAGCTGATGATAAGGTTCATCTAGAAAAAATAAGTACACATCAAGGTAAGAAAACGTGCAAAAGTAAGCGGTGTGACCAAAGACAAGGCTTACTGCAAACCACCACACACACAAAGCTTCTATTATTAAACAGTGAGGCATAAATGAACCAACAGACCAGCGTCAACAGAATGGAAGCCTCAAAAACAGACCCACATCGGGCTCACAATTATAAAATGGTCAGCATCCAAATAGGAAGCCACATGAAATCTGAAGGAAGAAATTAGCCAATAAATGATAAACTTCATCTAAGGAAAGAAGAAAAAAATTGAGCTAAGACCCACCCTAGAACTTCTGAAGGACAATGATGAGGGAACTTAACCAAAAGACACCTAAGAGACAGAAAAAGAGGCCTGGATCCCACATACAAAGGCAATGCATAAAACACGGTTTCATGGCTTTCCAGGTTAACAGGCTAGCTAGACCATGGCTTCTTA
This sequence comes from Eospalax fontanierii, assembly GCA_035773235.1. Taxonomy (NCBI): domain Eukaryota; kingdom Metazoa; phylum Chordata; class Mammalia; order Rodentia; family Spalacidae; genus Eospalax; species Eospalax fontanierii. Next base: position 22,967,194 of record CM069529.1, read on the forward strand.
AACTTTTTCCATTTTGTGGCTTCTTTTTACTCAAGAAATTTTTATGATAACCCCAGGCATATAGATATATAAAACAGGTATGAATATCAAACATTTACTAATAATAACTCATGGAGAATTTTATTTTAAAAATAATTCTTTGGTATATATAATTTTATCTTTTATTAAAAATGAAAGCAAAATTTCCAGCTAATGAATGGATGTCCTTGTTTTTTCATATTATTACATTATATTAATTTATTCTATGTGTGCATGTGAGAGAGAGACAGACAGAAAGAGTTAGAGACAGAGAGAGATAGACAAACTTACAGGAGCCAGTTCTCTCCTTCCATCATGTGGGCCCTGGGAATTGAACTCAAGTTTCCAGGCTTGACAATAAGTGCCTATACTTGCTGAGTCAGCTCACTAACTAGTCCATCATTGTTTATTTTTACATAAAGAATTAAATCTTGGCAAGACACTTGATACAAGACAGAGAGCACCTTCACCATTTTCCAGAGTTGGTTGGTATTTTGATGTTATCATCAGTGCTGGAAATTTTGCACATGGCAGAAGTATGTTTAGGAACATTTCAAAACCTTGGACATTTTGTCCTAGTCCCAAACCAAAATTCATTAAACGTATTTTTTGTAATGAAACTAAAATCAATATTTCAAATAATTATTTTTACTTTTTAAAATATGGAACACAGGGGTTGGAGAGAGGCTCAGTGGTTAAGAACACTGGTTGCTCTTTCAGAGAACTCGGATTTGGTTCCCAGTACCCAAATGGCAGCCAATAACCGTCCGGAACTCCAAATCCAGGGGCTCCGATACCCTCTTCTGATCTCCACCAGCATTGCACAGCATGGGTGTGCCTACCTCCATACAGGCAATACACTCATACACATAATAAATAAATAATAAAAATAAAATTTTAAAAATAATAAATAAAATATTTTTTAAATGCGGAATGCTTCACAAATTTGCATGCCATCTTTGCACAGGGGCCATGCTAACCTTCTCTGTATAGTTGTAATTTTCATATACATGCTGCTAAAGCATCAAATAGTAATTTTTAAAAACAAGCATTCCAACAAAATACATTCCAAAGATACAGTAATGGGATACATGCTGAAGAATGACAGAGGAAAATATTAAGAATTTTTGTTTTCTGTAATGAAACCATCATGTCTCCATAAGAGCAGAAATCTTGTATATACAGTAAAAACACTACAGTTCATAACATACAATGGTCTGGAACCTGAACTCAGGCATTTCAGACAGTGTTCATGGTTTTGCATTGAGTGACAGCAATACTCAGTGAAGCGCACATTGTATATTCAGAATCAAGGCTGCAATGAAAACACAGGATGTAGCTCAGGCAAGTTCTAACTCAGGAGAACCAGGAGTTCAAGGTCAGCTTGAACTATATAGAGAAGAAACTATCTCAGAAAATAACGATAACAGAGGCTGGAAAGATGGCTCAAAGATTAAGAGCACTGGCTGTTCTTGCAGAGGACCCAAGTTCAATTCCCAGCACATGGTGGCTAACAATCATCTCTAACTCCAGTTCCAGGGGATCTGACACCTTTCTCTAATCTCCATGGGCATTGTACAACACAGGTGCACTTACATACATGCAAGCAATACACTCATACACAAAAAATAAAATAAAATATAATAACTAAAATATTTTAAAATAATAATAGTAATAATAAAATAAAATAACAGTACTGGTTAGGGGTTGGGAATGTAACTTGTTTGTTAAAGGGCTTGCCTAGCATATTCAAAGTTCAACCCCCAGCACCATATAAATTCTGGTATGGTTGTCCACACCTATAATACCAGCACTCTGGTGTAGGATCAGAAATACTAGGTAATCCTTGGCTGGCTGCAAAGCTAATACAGGCAAGCCTGGCAAGCAGAGTTCAATCCCTGGAACCCACTTAAAGGTGGAAGGAGAGAACTGATTCTAAGATGTCCCTGACCACACATGTAAAGTGACACATGCATGTACACACACACAAATGCATACATGCATGCACCTCCACCCCTATATATATACATTAAAAAACCCACAGCCATGAAAAAAAAAAAATGAAGTCATAAACGAACAAGTAAGTGAGCATGTGACTTATCCTCTGCAACGTCTTACAGGACTAAAATTAGGAGGCCCATCACTTCTAAACTCTCTGCTTAAGTACATTCTTCCATGAGGATGAGAAGCTTCCAGTTTCAGGATGCAGGTTTCACAGGACATGAAACCCAGTGAAAACATACCTTCTAGGAGCATTTCCGGAATGTCGGCTTGGTATCTGGGGCCCACTCTGATTTCCCCTTTGTCAGCTAATAACGTTTTCACAGAAGGGTCATACACCAAGGAGTAGAAGAAGGAGTCCTGACACAAAGGGCAGAAGCACAGGTGAGTAGACCCTTCTACTTTTTACAAAGCAACAAATCAGCGTTACAGTGATGGGACACAAAGATTTCTGAGTATAGAGCTTTATCTTGGTAAATAAATTCATAAATCTTTAAGGAGAGTAGAGTGTTGATGTTATAATGTATCATAGTATAAAATTAAAGCTAAAAGAGTTTTAAGTAGATAAGGTTTTATAATTTGTTTTGGTCTACAAGAAAACCATTAATTACTCTAAAACAGAATTTTAAGAGGCTAGCAAAGCTGGCCACGGTGGCTCACCCCTGTAACCCCAGTGCTCAGGAGGTGAGAGAGGAAAGGGCTTGAGCTGAAGGTCAGTTTGAGCTATACAGCAAGACTCTATCTCAAAAAAAAAGAAAGAAAGAGAGAGAGAGAGAAAGAGAGAGAGGGAGGGAAGGAGGGAGGGAGGGGAGGGACTAATTCACATTTTATTCAGACTGCATAGGCTCTCTTTCTAGGGCTTTTACATGCTGTGATGAAAAGGGGAAGAACAAAGAAAGTTCTTCCATGAGAACTTCTGCTCTGTACTTTAACCATGATCAGACCAAACGAGTAAAGATGTGACCTTTGCACTTATTTTTTAAATGTTATCAAAGGCGAAATAAAGAATCTGCAAACCATTCCTAAGTGGGTTAGAAGGGATGAGCTTGCCTTGTAAACATAAGCAATAAAGGTTATTACTTTGTTACTGAGGATCAACAAGTTTAAAAGCAGAGAAACTTCAAGTCACTTTTAATTGCAAAATATACTAATATGGTAGTCCAGTTTTAAAAAGGATTCCACCATAATCTACAGAAAACAAAATAGTGACTTAGCATCAAATAGTTGCTTACAATTCTTATATTTGTATGTACTTACAAGTAAAAATACTCAAAATATGTTCAGTTCACAAAAGACAATGCAAAATACAATCTTAAGAATATTTAAGCTGGTTTTGCTGGCAGACATCTGTAATCCCAACTCTTGGGAGGTAGAGGCAGGAGGATAAAGAGTTCAAGGTCATCAGCTATACAGCAAGTATAAGGCCAGCCTGGGCTACATGAGACCTTGCCTCAAAAAGAAAAGCTGAGTTAGATGCTTGTGTCTTCTTGCAGAGAGCACTGTGGCGCTGGCTCGGGAAAGTGTAACTTGTTCTTTTACTTTTCTTTATTTCTTTTGTGGGCAATGGAGAAGGCTAATCGTGCTTTCCCGGGCCCTCTGGGCCCTTTCACTCTTTCTCTGAAGCCCCCTCTCCTCTTGTCACATGGCTGCTGACCTCCACTGCAAACAGCATGGCTTTCTCTTTCTCTTCTCCATCTCCCCTTTTCTGCCAGCTGAAGAGATCTACATCTTGCCTACCCTGTTATTTTTCTCTTTAAAAAATTATCCTCCAGCTTCAAGAGACAGAGACAGAGAGAGAGAGATTCTGAAGACTTCTGTGTCTGTGAGACTAATTTAGACAGCATGATGATAAAAACCCACCTTTTCTAAATTTCTTTTTTATCACTTTTTTGGTTTTTTACATTTTTTTATTTAACTGGGGAGGGCGTATGCACAGGCCATCCATGGCCCACATGTGGAGGTTAAATAACATCTGTGGGAGTCTATACTCTCCTTTTACCCTGTGGATCCCAGGGGTCAAACTCAGATTATCAGGCTTGGTGGCAGGTACTTTTATCTACTAAGTCATCTAGTCAGTTCATTTTCTAAATTTCACAAGCACAAATTATAAAGATTATTCACCTTTTACTTGTCTAGAATGTTATTTTTTAATTGCTCTTTTATTAGGCTTTCTAATGAATAGTAAGTAGCTCTCTGTGTTTGTATCAAAGTTTTCCTGTTATGTTTTCTTAATCTGATATAAGGAATCAATATTTCTGAGTACAATAAAAATGCGTTTTTAAAAAAGAAGTGTGTCTCCTCAATAAATTCTGGAATAAACACATTTATGTAATAAAGAATTTGAGGAAGCTGAACATGGTGGCCCAGGTTTGTAATCCCAGCACCTGATTGAGGCCAGAGAATCTGACTGAGTTCAAGGCCATATATCGGTAGAGTCTGTCTTTAAAAAAGAAAAAATGGCTGGGTGTTACCAGCAGCGCACGCATTTAGTCCCAGCATGTGGGAGGCAGAGGCAGCTGGATCTCTAAGTTTCAGGCCTGCTAGGGCTACAGGGAGACACTGTCTCAAAAAGACCAAAAATAAGTAAATAAAGATCAAGCAATGAAATATTCCTAAGAAAAAAACAAGGGAGGGAAAGATGGAGAAAGGGGATGAGGAAAGACAGGCAAACAGAAAGTCATTCATTTAAAAAACAAAAATAACTGAGAAAGAGCTACAGTTTTTAGTAACTCTTGAACTTCAATTCGGAAAATGAAATTATCCAAATGCATTGTAGTCATTACACTCTTGCTAAAACACTGCTGTAACGGCACAGTAATACCTTGATACAGAAAGAAACTGATTCTAAGGTGTGGGCTTCATATGCAATAACGGGGAGAACACACAAAGTATAAACAGTGCACGTAATTACCTCTTTATCAAGGTACGATAGTACCGATTCTGTCTCATTCAGTAGGGCAACACTGCATTTTCCCCTGTTAAGAAAGGGAAAAAAAAAAAAGAATATATGACAAACGTTACTTTCAATGATTACACACACAAGTTAGTAATAACCAAAATCTCGGGGCAGTATTCAAGTCTAGATGGCAGTAAGGAATGCAGTTAAGTATACATACTTATACTGTTCAGACTAGTTTTACAATCCTGGCCTTGGTAACCTATACAATAAAGCTATCTTTATATACATTTATAGAGGTCAACTAGTTCAAGAAATGGTTCTAGGAAGTAAATCATTACAACGGACACTTTATAGGTATTTCCTAAGTATTCAAGGAAAAAGAAAAGAGCCCAAGGAATCTTCAGGTTAACAGCATCAATCTTAATCTATAAAGAGCATTGGGGTGTACACAAAGGATTATCAAAGCTGTCACCATACAAAACAGCACTCTAAAATAGTATTCAGACTTCCTAGCAGCAACTGCATATGAGAACCTAAAAACAATACACATTCATTTCAGGATATAACGAATTCACCTTTATAGGAATTGCTCTAAAGTCTAGTTAAATTTTAAACACAAATAACTATAGAACAAGAGACAAAATGGAAGATGTGCAAATTCATGGACCCTGGGGTCTGGCAGTATTTGCCTTTGACCTAGGCCTGGGTGTGACTTCAAAAATGAGAATCTTCTTTTTGAGACAAGGTCTCTTTATGTGGCCCTCACTGGCCTGGAACTATGTAGACCAAGCTAGCCTGGAACTCACAGAGATCCACCTGCCTCTGCCTCCCTAGTGCTGAGATGAAAGGCATATGTCACCACAACTGATTGAAAATCTATTTTTAATTTTTAAAAATGTATATAAGTGCTCTGCCTGCATGCATGAAAGTGCATCATGAGCATGCAATGCCCACAAAGACCAGAAGTGGTGTTAGTTCTCCTGGAACTGTAGTTATAGACAGCTGTTAGCCATCATATGGGTGCTGGGAACCAAACCTGGGTCCTCTGCTAGATAAGTCAGTGCTCTTAATCACTGAACTCTCTCTCCAGCCTTGAATCTATTTTTTAAAAATTAAGTTTGAGAAAAACCACAGTTACCTAAGTAAAAGGACTTATGAGTACTTTCAAATGTATTCTCACCAGCTTGAGAGCTTCACCATAGTTCCAAATTTGGCAGGGAAATTTTGAAAATTATTCATGTTAAAGTTATTAGCTGGATCTCATAACGATTCTGTAGCCCCAGGTGGCTTGCTCACAGAGATCTACCTGCCTTTACCTCCCAAGTGCTGGGATTAAAGGCGTGTGCCACCACACCGGCTGGCACAAGCCAGCTCATAATGTACTTTTTAAATGTCAAAATGTTGTTTGGTTTTCCTAAACAGAAGTCTTAATAACCCCCCAAACAAGCATGCAAAATCAAAGACATCACACATACACATAACAGGAATGAGAAGTACTTGCTCATGGAGTACCAAAGTAAAGTGCAATTCAAAGAAAAAAATTATCTAAAGCAAAATAAAATACCAAAACTAAAATGCTAACATATTGATCAAAAGGTACTGTTTTCTTCCCAAGTGTAGTATACACATCTATAATCCTAGCACTCTGGAGATAAAGACCAGAAGAGTCACAAGTTCAAGGTCATCCTGGGCCACACAGTGAGTTCCATGAAGACTAAGCTACACAAGATCCTAAAAGAGGTCGAGGTGTATGTGTGTGTGTTTAAGTTACCTAAAGTTTTTTCAAATTAGGCATGGTAGTTCACATCTCCAGTCCTAGCACTCAGGACTCTAAAGAAGAATCACTACAAGTCTGAGGCTAGCCTGGAATCCACCGTGAATTTCAGGCCATCCTAGGCCATAGTGCAAAAGAAAATCTAGTAATAAAAAATGGTACATGGAAGCTGAGCATGGCAGTGCACACCTTTAATCCTAACAGTCTAGAGGCAGAGGCAAGCCAAACTCTGTGAGCCTAGTCTACATAGCGAGTTCCAGGCTATTGGGGGCTATGAGCCCCTGTCTTAAAAAAACAAGAAAGACAAAACAAAAACAAAAACAAAAAAACACAGTATATGCAGAGGAATTAAGGTAAAAATGACTACAGAAAGGGAACTGACTTGGACGTACATGTATGTGTGGGTATGTGCATGTATATACATGCATGCATTCGTGCATGATTAAAAAAAAATACTTTTAAGTTAAAATAAAAAGAAAAAGAAGGGATCCTCAGTAGGTAACCAACACAGATTCATTCGGATACTCTACAGCATGAGAAAAATACAAACTACAATGTCACTGGGTATATAATAGGCTTCTAGCCTTGGCACTGAGGGTTGACATTAGGGAACAAGTGAGTCTTTGTTGTCAGACCTCTCCCACAAGTAACAGCATCCCTGGCCCTTACCCACCAGCTGACAGCAATACTCAGTTGTGACAACCAAAACTGTCCAGACATCTTCAATGTCCTATAGGACACAAAAATCATCTTTGGTTGAGAACCACTGTTCTATGTGCCAAGGTTATTAAGCCATGGTTTTCGTAACTGTATTGTGGGAACAAACATTTTAGATTATAAAAAGGAATAGGAAGAAAAAGAGAAATAATCTAGATACCTTTATACACTTCTATTCAAAGATTTCTTTGCTGTTGCAGTACCTTAACAGGTGTTAACAAATAGAAATTAAAAGGAGCTAGGTAGACTAGGGGTATAGCCCAATTAGAAGAGCGCTTGCCTACAATGCTCAGAATCCTGGGTTTGAAACCCAGCACTTCATAAACTGGAATCAGTAGTGCATGCCTATAATTCTAGCATTCAGGAAGTAGAGGCTGGAGCTCAACATCAGCCTTAGCTACCAGAGCCAGCCTAGACGACAAGAGACCCTAAATCAACAAAAACAAACAAAATGCTAGGAAGCAACTTGAACCATCTGCTTGAGTAAGTAAATGAATTAAAAGGCCCAAAAAGGGAGCCTGGAAAGATGGCTAAGCAGTTAAGCGCACTGGCTGCTCCTACAGAGGTCCAGGGTTCAGTTTCAAGGACCCACACAGCAGCTAGAAACCATTTATAACTCCAGTTCCAAGAGATCCAATGTCCTCTTCTGGCCTCTATGGGCACTGCACTACATGGGTGTACCCACACTCATACACATAAGTTTGTTTAAGCCCAAAAAAGAAGGCTGAAGTTTGAACTTAATGTCAATGGATTCTGAAGAAAACAATTAGCAAGAGTGTTTAGGGAAGTTCTTGTGCACACAGCATGTGAAGAGTACAGACATGGTAACAAATATGAAGGCTCCAAAGAGGAATCAAGGGGGAAAATCCCTTCTTATGATCCCACCTTCCACTTTACAAGAGGAAGTGGAAACTCTAAAATAAATGCAGAACCTCCTGTCAGGTCAGGTGACAGACACATAATTTTCAACAGCAGGAAAGTCTCTGACAGGTCCACATGTGGAATATCAGCACAGGGCATACTGTGCATTTAACATGGTGCCCCTTTGCACTGCAATGAAGACCAGCAGAGAAATGCATCACTCTTTAATGAGGAGTGTTCATAAGAAGACTTCCTCACTGCATGACTCAGTACCTGAGAGAAACAACTTCAGGGAAGAATGAGTTATTTTAGCTCACAGTTTCAGAGACTTCACTCCACAGTCCGTGGCCCTGTTGGTTGTGGGCTATGGTGAGGTAGAACATCACGGCAGTAGATTTGGCAGAGGTGGACAGTCAACAGAAAGAAGGGAATATAGGAAGGGAGTTAGAGCAAGAAGTCCCGAAAGGACACACCCCCAGTGGCCTACTCCCTCCAGCTAAGCCCAGTCTCCTCTTTTCTACTTCCTCCCCATTATGCCATCATGTTATGAATCTATCAAAGGATTAACTCCGTCAGTAGGTCAGAGCCCTCTGGATCCAATGACTTCTAAAGGCCCATCAGCTGGCAGCCAAGGTCCCAATACACAAGCCTGTGAGAGACATTTCATACTCAAACCATAAGAGAGGTTAAAATGATCCTGTCACAGTAAAAATAGTTAAACATAACATTCAAAGAAGGCAAGCTACGGACTGGGGACGATCCTTAGTGATAGAACTCCTACTCAGTACACATGAGGCCCTAGATTCAAAAGAGGAGGAGGAGGGGCACCGAAGAAGAGAAGAGAAGGAGAGCAGAAGGGGAGAGAGGAAGACTTTAATATTTAAACTGCGATGTCACTTTCTCCACTCACTGTATTCTTCCCAAAGTCCTAGTCCTACTAACAATCCTAGGCCAAAGCACACTAAGTAACTTCATTTTATAATTTCTTTTTTTTTTTTTTGGCCAGGCACAGTGACACATGCCTCAGGTGGATCTCTGTGAGCTTAAGACCTGTCTGGTCTATAAGATAAGTTCCAGACTAGTCAGGGTCACACAGTGAGACCCTACACAAAATCTCAAAATAAGCAAATGAAAAACATCATTTTTAAAAAAAGAATACCACTTTTAACTTTATTTTGTTTTGTTTTTCAATTATTTCGATGGGTTTGGGGAAGTTTACATGAATACAGGAGGTCCAAGGCATTGGATCTCATGAGGAAGCAGTTTCAGGCAGATGTGGCAGAGAATTGAACCTGGGTCCTCTGTAAGAACGGTTAGTACTCTTAACCACTGAGCCATCTCTCCAGCTCCTGTACTGTTTTTAACAGATGACTAAAATGAATCAAATATCCATTACATAACATTAAATAAACTTGAAAATTAAAGCAGTCATAGAAAAGAATTTAGCTGCCCGTTCTGGTGTCACCAGCCTGTAATCCCAACTTCCAAATGGCTGAGACAGGAAGATCACAAATTCAGGACCTGCCTGGGAAACAGAGTGTGTTCAGGCCTTGTCTGGCAACTCAGTGAGAACCTGTGTCAAAGCAAAAAAAAAATAAGGAGCACCAGAGGTTTGGCTGGGTAGTAAAGTATTTGTCTGGCACATATAAAGCCCTAGGTTCAAATCTTAGTACTAAGAGAAAAACAGTGGCAAGGGTGAAGTGAAGCTCAGTAACGGGATGCCTGTGGGACCTGGGTTTGATTCTTGAGTACCAAGAGGCACTGAGGGGTGGGGACACAATGTAACAGTACCACAGTGTACATCCAACTAATGGTCACATCCAAGTAATGGTCACAGCACATATCCTTCATCTCATCTATAAGTATGAAGTCTTTTGTAAGTACACTTAAGAGTCTAGAAACACTAATGAGCTCTGCAAGACTGAGATATCATATTGTACATCCCACTTTTACATATTTTAATTTATCACATATCCCCCCTACCCAAAATAAAACTGTCAAGACTGGAGAGATGGCCCAGCAGTTAAGAGTACTAGCTGCTCCTGCAGAGGACCTGTGTTTAGTTCCTAGTACCCACATGTCCAGTTTCAGGAGATCCAAAGCCCTCTTCTGCTCTCCATAGGCACTGCTCACATGTGGTAGACTTACATACATTGAGGCAAAACACTCACACACATAAACAAAAATGAATACATAATAATGAAAAAACACAAATAAAATTAAATTGTCAGCTTTAAGTGGTAAAGGATTTAAGGAACTCTCTGTGACCCTACAGTATTAAAGGACTACTCTATCACCCACCACTTTTGGCTCCAGGTTACAAAAGCACTCATCTAAGTTGGGTATAACTGTTCCCAACAAAAGCAACATTTAAATTCATTTGCTCATCTATTCCCAACTATAGCTATGCAGAGTATTTGAAACTTATCTTTCTACTATTTAGTAGTTTCTGATACATACAACAATGCTGAATAACTTGAGACACAATGGATTTCCAAAACAGCCTGATAATTTTGCTTCATAAAGACCCAGAAAGAGGTTGGGTGTAGGGGTGCATGCCATTAATCCCAGCACTTGGAAGGCAGAGGCAGGCAAATCTCTGTGAATTCCAGCCCACTGCAAAATATTTTAGTTCACTGATCTAAGTGATGTAATTTTCAGGGCATTCCAATAGGACAGGAGTGGGCATTTCAGAGTATCAGCACAATAGCAATGAATTAAATAACAATTATGGGCATAGCCCATGTGAGTCTTTTACATGCCTTTAAAATGACAGCAAGAGAATTAAAAACAAAAGGCTCAAGGTACCAAAAAGAGAGAAAGACTTCAGAAAGTCTCAGATATCCCAGGCATGGTGGTGCATGTGTCTTTAATTACAGTACTTGGGAGGCAGAGGTAGGCAGATCTCTGCCTGATCTACATAGCAAGCTCCAGGCCAGCCAGGGCTACATGGTAAGAGCCTGTCTCAAAAAAACCCACACAAACAGAAAGTCTCAAGCAGATGGAAGATACTGAGTTAAGCAAATCAAATTCTAAGATGAGCACTTCATTCAACAAAGAAATGCTAAAGGGATTTCCACTAAAATCCACAAGAAAGACATGAAAGACACAGAGCCCAAAGTTAGTAACAAAGGATCTGATCCTCGGAAGAGGGACCTGGATCTTTTTAACATAAGGTAGGCAGAAGCATGCCTAGCTTACAAGCAGGACCTCAAAAAGCCAGCTCCACAGCCAACATGGTCTGGTCTCTCATACACGGGGCCCCTGGTCAGCACTACTGCTCTGGTTTGGGGTTTGTTTAGTTATGCTTGACATGGAACCCACATCCTTGCACACACTGAACTATGCTTTTACCCAGCCCTTCATCAGGTTTTGAATAGGAAGAGCCAGGGTTCATTTTAATTTTCTAATCATAAGAGTAATTGAGTTTTGTTGAAATGCAAACACAATCAAATTCATAACAAAAGGAAGTTTTTCTTCATAAAAGTATTCCAACTATTTTAGAAAGAAGGAGCAGTGTAATTATACTACTTCATTACATTGTCAACAATGGGTTTCTAGGCAACAATCAAGTGCCAATGACACCCCAAAAAGGAGACAGTCTAACATCATGTATCCCAAGAGATAATAGCACCTACCAAGCTGTTAGTCATCTCTTGCACTTTCCCCTTCCCACTCCAGTCACACCACAGCAAATTCCAGGCCAGCAGGGCTATACTATAAAATCCTCTTCGAAAAGAATCAATACTGTTTGATGTTTTCAGAAATCTCTACAATTTCTAACTTAATGAACTGTATGTTCTCTCCCTTTTACTAAGGTATAACTGACACACAAAAAGCATACATTACAGTATATGAAGTTTGTTATACACATGAGGAAATAACTGACAACCAGATTTTGGTGAAACAAGGGCACTTCATTTTCAAAAAGTATGCCAAATACCCCTGTCTAAACGGCCAGATTTCATTGTTCAATGGTTACATCACATAAACAATCCTATGAGCATTTTTCTCAAGATAACCATCATAATTCATTAAGCAGAAGTGAATTTATGCATACTTCCTCTTTCACTACAGAATATTCTTAAAAAGTAAAGGAGGGCTAAAGAGACAGCTCAGAGGTTAGGAGCATTGGATGCTCTTGCAGCAGACCCAGTTCCATTCCCAGCACCCACATCCTTAACTACAGTTATAGGAGATCTGACACCCTCCTCTGGCTTCTGTGGGCACTGAATGCATGTGGTATACTTACATACATGCAAGCAAAGAAAAAAAACATGCAAGCAAAATACTCATACACATAAAAAAATGAATAAACTTAAATAAGTAAATAAGTAAAAGCAGAGCAGAGCATGCTTCCATATTCTTTAATCCCAGCACTTGAGAGATTCACTGTGAGTTCAAGGCCAGCCTGGTCTACACAGTGAGACTCTATCTCAAAAATAAATAAGTAAACTGTAAATTGTAAAACAGAAGGAAAATTTTAAATTTGTTAAAGTGAATAAATTATATTGCCTTGTGAAGACCATTCATCAATGGAATTTATTTTTAGAATGTGGTAATGGATATAGAAAATGAGATACACATACACACACACACATGGATACTCACATAGCCCTGCTGAGGTTTTATTGTTTGGAACTGTATTGACTCTCTGAATCAATTTGGGGGAAATTGTGTTGTTATCATTATATATATTCTACATTTCTTTAATTTCTTCAGTAATATTTTATAGTTTCTATGTCAAAGTTTTATATCTCTTTCTTGAGATACATTCCTAAGTGTGTGATGTTCCTGAAGATACTATAAATGATACCGCTATCTTCCTAAATTTAGTTTTCTAATTCTCCCCTCTTGACATATACATGTAATGGATACAAAAGGTAAATGAGTCAGACATTGTGTCCCAGCACTCAGGAGGCAGGCATAGGCAGACTGTAAGTTCAAGACCAGCCTAGTCTACATAGTGAGTTCTAGGCCAGCTAGGGCTACAGGAAGACCCTGTCTCCAAAAAAAAAAAAGGCAAATGGATTAGTTAAATTTCTAGAAAAAAACAGAAAATGCAATTTGTTTTTGAGACAGGGTTTCCCTGTATGTATGGCATAATGCAGTGTGGGCCTCAGCCAGGCCACCTGCCATGAGAAATAAGGGAATGGCTTCTGTGGACATGGTGTTCCGCTCTGGCCAGGCATGACACCTGCTTCTGCTCCATGCCTGGATGACCTGCCTAAGAGACAGAACACTAGTAGCTGCAGCTGGAAACCACCCCATAGGGCGAGTGGCTAACCAAACTCATAAAACCCTTTGCACTTCCTTGAATAAACCAAGTTTGCTGCGGCTCGCCCTCCCTCCACATGCTTTCGCCCAGCTCCCTGTGTCTGTGTTTTGACTCTACCTCCGCAGAGACCCTGCAGCCTGAAGGCACCCCGAGCAGAGGGACCCCAACACCTGTAGCCCCAGTTGGCCAGGAACTCATTGTGTAGACCAGGCTGGCCTCCAACTCACAGAGATCCACCTGCCTCTGCCTCCCCAGTCCTGGGATTAATGGTGTGTGCCACCACACCTGGCTCAGTACTCACAATGTTAAGAAATCTTCATGTATTTCAAAAGAGTGACATTGGATGTGTTTCTGAGGTTTTTTTTTCTGAGTAAGCATTCTTTCTCAAGTTTCATGCTGCTCCTTTAACTATATTAAACTTGCTGGGCATGTTTATCAACTTTATTTAAAATGATTCTATTTTATTTGTTTATCATCATCAGTATGTGTGCATATGAGTATGCATGAGCGTGTACAAATCTACATTTGCCACGGCGCACATGTGAAGGTCAGAAGACAGCTTTTGGAAGTCACTGAGATCAGGCTCAAGTCGCCAGGCTTGTGCAGCACTTTTACCCACAGAGCCATCTCAGCACCCCCATCCTCCTTTTCTCTCCTGTATTCCAGGCTGCCTGCAACTCAACCAGCATCTAAGGATAACCTTGAATTTTGTTCCTCCTGCCTCCACCTTCCAGTTCCTGGCATTGGCCACCACACTCTCCATATCTTTGGACAGTGCTAGGGATTGACCCTGGGCTTCACCCATGCTAGCAAGTGCTCTACCACAGGGCTATGTCCTCAGCCCTATCAACTTTTAAAGAATGGATGTCTCTGACTTTAAAGGCTTTCTCCCTTCACTGCTACATCTTGTTTTAGAGCCATGTACCTTATAGGCTTTTAAAAACAGACTAACCATCCCAGAACAAACAAAGATGAGGGCTACACTGATGATAAATATTATTTAACAGGACACAGCTCCACAGAAGCAATGTGCTTCCCCAGACACTCACTCCCAAGCAAGCTGCGGTGACGCTAAACCATATCCAACAGTGAGCATACTTATGATTTCAAAAGAAATATGGGGCCAGCAAGATGTAAGGGGCTCAGTGAATGAGCCAACACCTGATGACCTAAGTTCAGTCCCCAAGACCCACATGATCGAAAAAGAAGGCCAACACAGACGAGCTGCCTTATGACCCCCTCAAACTAAGTGTAATAAGAAATTTTAAAGAAAAATGCTCCAAGGTATGTTAAAATCTGGATGAAGCTCAAGGCTAGACCGGACTATACAGCAAGTTCAAGGCCAGCCTTGGGTACATGAGACCCTGTCTCAAACAAAGCAAAATAAAATTAAAGAGGAAAGGAAGGAGAAAGGGAAGGAGAGGGGGAAATGCATTAATAACACACAAAAAATGCTACCAGTAGCTGGATGTGCTGTCTCATGCCAGTAATCCCAGCACTTGAGGGGAGGCAAGAGAATTTGGAGTTCAAGACCAGGGCTAACAAGTGAGTTTGAGGCCAGCCTGGGCTATATAAGACCCTGTGTCAAAAAACCAAAGGAAAACATGGGGTAGGGGACATAAACACCAAAACACACACACAAAATAAAACTATGACTATTTCTCCTCAACTTCTGGATAGAGAAATTACATATTTGGGAAGCAGGGTTCATTTTCTTTTCAAATATCAATAATCAATTACATTGTTTTCATGGTTAGAAAATAGTTTTTCTTTTTAATACACAATGATAAAACTGCCACACTTACAATAAAATATAGTGGGAATATTAACTGATGGTATAAGTCTTGAAGGAAACTTAGCATTTTGAAACAAAAATGAGGTAGAAAAAATCTGCTACCAAAAGTTAATGGCAGCTAACACAGACTAGGTGTACGGGACAGCTTCAGTTCCGAAACTCGGATTGGCCTGTGGGCGTGTCTGTGAGTCTTCTTCTTGACTGTGGAGATTCGGGAGGCCCTAGCCCACAGTGGGTGGTGCCCCTCCTGAGCAGGTGGTCCTGGGTTGTCTAAGATAAAGCAGGCTGGGAACAGACCAGAGGAGCAAATGAGTAAACAGCATTCCTCCATGGTCTGTGCTTCAGCTCCCGCCTCCAGGGTCCTGCTTGAGCTCCTGACTTGGCTTCCCTCAATGGAGGACTGTACTGTAAGCTGAAATAAACCCTTTCTTCCCCAAGTTGGTTCTGGTCATGGTGTTTATCACAGCAATAGAAAGCAAAATACACCTGGTATATAACTCAGGGGAGAATGGTTGCCCAGCATGCGTGAGAGGCCCTGAACTGCATCCCTAGTACCGAAAACAAGGAAGAGCTCTCAACAGATTTCCAGTAATGTTCTTTCCATCAGAATCAGCCTTGTAGGACAAAGGAGAACAAAACACATGTAGAAATAACATTTACATGTTACAACTACATAGTAAGTTCAAGGCCAACCTGGGCTAAATAAGACCCTGTCTCAAAATAAAAGTTAGCTCAGGGCTAGAGAGATGGATCAGTGGTTAAGAACGAGTCCTGCTCTCCCAGAAGGCCAGAGTTCAGTTCCAGCATGCATATCAGGAGGCACAACTACCTGTAACTCCAGCTCCAGAGGATCTTATGTCTCTAACTTCCACTTGTACTCATGTGCACATATCCACACACAGACATACACTTACAATTTTAACAAAAGAAATTCTATATTTCTATATGATAAAGTTCTCAAAGAAGAATTCTGGAGTGAAAGATACTTAGATACCACAATTTCACTAACTTTTCTGGTGATAATAATACCTTAAAAGAATATTGAAGGGGGGGCTAAGTTAAGAGCACTGACTGTTTTTGCAGAGGACCCAAGTTCAGTGCCCAGCACCCAGATGGCAGCTCACAACTGTCCATAACTCCTGGCCTCCA
Organism: Eospalax fontanierii; assembly: GCA_035773235.1. NCBI lineage: Eukaryota > Metazoa > Chordata > Mammalia > Rodentia > Spalacidae > Eospalax > Eospalax fontanierii. The sequence continues at coordinate 22,983,686 of CM069529.1, forward strand.
CAGCCAGTGCATACACAGGTACACTTACAAACATGGAGGGAAAACACTCATACACATAAAAATAAAAATAAACAAATACAGTTTAAAAAAATACTTAAGTATGGAAAGATAGCTCAACCAGTTCAGTGTTTTCTGTGCAAGCATGAACGTGAGTTCAATCCCCAGCACCCAAAAGCTGGGTGTGGTAACATCTGCTTTGAATCCCAGTGCTGGGGAGGTGGAGGCAGGCAGATATTTGGACCTCACAGCCCAGCCACCCAGTGACAGATCCTATCTCAAAAAAACAAGGTAGAGAGCACCTGAGGAACACTTAAGGCTGACCTGACCTCTGGCCTCCACATGCACACACACGAACACGAACACACATACATACACAAAACTCATATATTATACATGATACATAGTATGTACACACACACAAGACAGAAAGCCAAGCAGAGTGGCTCACTTTTCTATCATCCCAGAACTCAGGAGGCCAAGATAGGAGAATTCAAATTTGAGATTAGCCTTGGTTACACAGTGAGTTCTCAGCCAGCCTGACCTACAAGACCTTGTTCAGCCAGGCACGGTAGCACACACCTTTAATCCAACACATGGGAGTCAGAAGCAGGTGAATTTCTATGAGTTTGAGCCTAGCCTAATCTACATTGCCAAGTTCCAGGCCAGCCAGGGCTACATAATGAGATTCTGTCTCAAAAAACAAACAAAGAAAAAAAGAAAGAAAAATGATACATGAGTACCTGTGTCCTCACTCTCACAACTACTAGAAAGTAACACAAGAACTGTAACCCCTCCCCCAAACATCTCTCCACGGCCAGCCACATTCTCATTTCTCATATCAGGGTTGTTGTAAAATGCTAAGATGATTTTGCTTGGTGACAATCTATAAAAAAGAGACTCTTCTGGCATGATGGTACACATCTTTAATCCCAGTACTCTGAGACAGAGGCAGGTGGATCTTTGTGAGTTCAAGGTCAGCCTGGTCTACACAGTGAGTTCTAGGCCAACTGGAGCTACAAGGAGACCCTGGTTTCAAAAAGACCAAAAAAAAAAAAAAAAAAAAAAAAAGAAAAGAAAGTCAAAGAGAAAGAGAAGAGACTCTCCAGGCCCCAATCCTAGCCAAGGAATTATTGGCAAACGATTATTGTGGGGAGAGAGAGCATACATCTTTAAGGGAGTGATTCTAGATAGGCTGACTAGACTCCAGTAGATGAACTTGTACCTAAGTATACTTAGATAAAAATCCTTGACACATATGACAGAATCTCTGAATTCCGGTAGGAAGGACATGGAGGGTGGGAAGAGGGGAGGGGAGGGTCTAAATTTGATTAAGATGTATTATATGAAATGTAAGAAAACAATAAAAATATTAAAATTGAAAAAAGAAACTCTGTACCAAGTAAAAGTTTCATGCAGGTAAATCATTTTCCTGCAAAGTCCTGAGCAGCTTGTATTCAAACATCCTATCTTTAACTCTAATGAGATTTCAATAAAATTTAATTCTAATTTTCATTCACAATCTCAAATTCCATTCACGGTTGATGGTAATTGAAAAGAGATTATTCTATTATCTGTTAATGACTTTTATTTCCTTAAAGAATAAAAATTAACAACAGGCTCTATCCAAGTTTCAAATTCCAAATGGTCACTGTGTACAATATTCCACAGTAGAAAGAAAAAGGAAATCAGGATACTGACCTTCAGGAGCTTATAGTCTCACAAAGTCTGAGCAGAACTATTCAGGCAAATTTTACATAAGGTGCAAGGTTTTTTACCAGCTGTTCGAGAGACTCTCAAATCTGAATTAAAAAAGGCAGCTCCTCATTTTGGAGCTGCCACATGGCATCCTTAGGCATGTTTTCTACAGATGGTGGTAGCCACTCTTCCATGTGGAGAGAGGGACAGTGATGGTGCGGTCTGGATTCAGAGGTACTGACCAGACAACCATTTAAAGAGCCTAACTAAGGCTTTCTCTGAAGCATAAGCACTGTACACCTGGGTCCTTATGACTAACCCTACTACTGACAGCAAATTTAGGTTTGAAATAGTTTTTCTTACTCTTTTAAGAAAGCAGAGCTCAGGGGCCAGCAAGATGGTGGCTTGGTGGGTAGAAATGCTTGTCATCAAGTCTGACAACTGAAGTTCTGTACTTGCCTAAGTCTGATTCCTGGGCCCCAGATGATAAAAGGAAAGAACAGACTGCCACAAGTTGTTCTCTGACCTCCACAAACCCACTGTGGCAGACACATACACACATCTTACCTAAGTAATAAATAAATACATATTTCCATAAATGTAAACTTCTTTAATTTAAAAAAGGTACATAATTGGGCAAAGTGGCTCATGACTATAATCCTGGCACTTGGGAAGCTGATACGAAGACGACTGACAGGAGTTCCAAGTCCATTTGTTTTACAGAGTCAAACTGTCTCAAAACAGAAAAAAACTCAACAAATTTTTGAAAAATAATAAAAACTGAAAGCACAGTTGGGCTAGGGATATAGCTAATTGATATAACCTTTGCCTAGCTAGCTAGCTAGCAGGCACAAGCCCTGAGTTCAACCCCCAGCGCTAGGTGGGGGGGAAAAAAAGGTTGAAAGGAAAGGGAGGGGGGAGGAGAGGCAAGGTTAAACAATGAGGCAGGTAGGGTCCCTGAACTGGGGGCAAGGTCCACTAGCATAGATAAAATGAATTTCTCCCCTACAACACATACTTTGAAACAAGATAAGCTTGGAGAACAAATAATCAGCTCCAAATCCTGTTACCAGAGGACAGACTGGGCCCGATAATCACCAGGTATCTAAGGAAATGTTTTTAAGACACACTGAAGCCTAACTTCAAAGGCTGTGGTCCAGATCTCAGGGTTGGCAAGAAGGAAGAATTAGCTCTTTTTAATTATGACTAACTAGCTGAACCACAGGCTGGGAAGAGACATAATCGTTACATGTACCGATGCTGTAATTAGCAGCTTTTAAAAAGTGAGGCTTCATGCATTCAAAATGTGGAGAAACTAATGTTCAATCATACAAGCAACACATCCATAAACTTAGGTAACAGTCACCCAGTTAAGAAGATTATCTTTCAGTTTCTATATACAACTAGCATTGTAACACTATCTTTTAGTATAATAACACAATTCATATGCCTAAGTAGGTTTTAAATTTAGATCTGCCCAATTGACTTGAATCTATATAGAAGAATTATGTGCAATTGACATTCAAAAAGCCTACCTACATTACAAGTTATTCAATAGCTTTCATTATGTCTGATTTTTGTGTTGTTTTGTTTTGTTTAGCATTTCTAGTTGTGCATGAATCACTGTGCATCGGGAAATAGGAAGTCAGACAAAGAATTTCTGAACATGTAATTTATAAAGTGGGAGACTTAGAAAAGTATTTAATCATTTTGTGCTTTGGTCCCCTCATCTGTTAAGTGGGGATAATAACATATCTACTTTATAAAGTTATCATGGATATTAAATATATGTAAAGCAACTCTACCACAAAACGTTCAATAGATGCTTTAAAAGTTAAATTCAATACATATAAGCCTGGGCCATTCATAAAAGTGAATACAGGAGCCCCAGTGCCATAATGTAGACAACAGAAGACTACTTTTAGAAATGAGGTAAGAGGCAACAGCTAAATAACAAGCACATCAGACTTCAATTCTGTGTTGCCTTCCTCAAACGTACAGATTTTTGGTCTACTTATAGATGAATGTAGAATGAAGACATATTCATGAATCACATAACACTAAGTTAAAGAACATTCAATATCTGCTACATGTAAGAAAATATTTCTTATATGTAGACATATATATGTATATATAACCACAACTCATTATTATAAAATACATACAAACAGTAGGCATAACAACTTCATAGTGCTTTATGAGACACACTATATATATATATATATATATATATATATAGTGAAATGACCTAAGCCTCTTGTCCTCTGTCTGCCTCTTCTACCCTCAAAACTGTACTAAAGGGATTCTCAGCACTCGTGCCCTATCTCAAGAGGAGAATCACTAACTGTGCCCAGAGCAAGCCTAGGCTCCCTCTTTCTCTCTCATTCCATGGGAGTCGGAAGGAACAAAGAGCTGCTTCTTGCTGCACTGGGAGGCGAACAGCAAATGAGTATTAAATTTCACCAACTACACAGTACCTCAAGAAAGCCTCCGTCAGGCTTTCTCCCATGTTACATACAGCAATAAGGAAATTCTAGGCACTTGATGGTGCCCCTGAGAATAAAAAGTCAGTATTCACCAAATTACCCCTCTGTGCTGCCAAAGAACAATGGGGCTTCAGTAATTTTTTCCTTCTAAAGCAGAAACAGATAGGGCATGACTTCAACACCAGCCAAATGTCAAGACCACTCCAACGTGCACTTGTTCTGCAACAGCATGTGGGCCGATTAGCAAGGCTCCGTGCCTTGGCCAGAGACTGCCCCTAACTCCCTTCAGCTGTTTGCAAAGGAGGGCCATAGATGAGAAACGTGTAGCTCTGCAATATTCCCTCTCAACTGGCACAACACAAAAGCAAAACGCCATAAATGTCTCTTCATCGTAATTCAAAGGAATTATCACTAGGTAAAGCCCTTGCATAAGTGTCTTGATAATTATATTCCAATATACTCTCTTGGGCCTTATGGAAGATGAAAAACATATCACTAGTTTTTCCATTCCAGGCAATCTGTTAAAAGAAACCAACATTACTTGTAAACAGATTCCAAGCTATCAGAAGGGTAAATTAAAAATATACTTGTGTGGTTTGGATACATTCTTTAAACCATTTGTCAGATTCTTGTTCTAGCAAGAATCTTATGACTGGTCCCATAACTTCTTAAGCTCAAAGTGAATCTATATAAGAATCTAGCTTCTTCCAGTTAAACAACTAATGCATGTGGCTTTTTAGCATTTATTAGTTATGTACATCGTTAAGGAAATCCCACCTGGGCATGATGTGCATGCCTATAATCCCAGTACCTGGAAGGCAGAGGCAGGAAGATCAGGAGTTGAAAACCAGCCTCAGTTACATAGTAAGTCTGAGACAGCCTGGGCTACAGGAGACCTTGTCTCAAGACACACACACACACACACACACACACACACACAGATTAAAAATAATGTATGACGATATCATGATGAAACCCACTGTTGTGTGGAATTCATATAAAGTAATAAAAATGCTGAAATAAAATAATTTCACAATATGTTCTGCTGTTCTATCTCTTTGGACAAAATTATTACCTGACATACCTAGTTTTCTTTCTTGAAGTAGCCCTACTGAAGAAAAGACTTTCATGTTAGCTGGCCTCACCATATATTCTAGCACAAGACATGAGTCACACAGAATATAACTCTGATCATGGTGATCATAATACCTTGCCGCCTCCCCCCGCCAAAAAAGAATCCTAAACAAAGCAATAATAGGATGATCACAGTAGGGGGCATTCAAGTTTTTGTAAACTATCTGCAGAAAATGAAATTTTATGGGCTACAGGAGACCTTGTAGTATTTGCCCCATACTTGTTATGATGGAAGTTCTATTTCTAAAAAAGTTATGCACAAAGGTCCCTAGAGCTTATCTGTTTAGACTTGAGGAGCAAATTAGAGATTTTGAAAAAACTATAAACCTTATGCAGAACTTCACACTTAGAATCAATCCAAACATTAGAGGGTAGTAATTATTAAACAGGTAGAATAAGTATTAAAATAGTCACCACCTTTTTTTTTTCCTATAAATGATTTTTGTGGCCATGACCAACAAGAAACTAAATAAAAGAAACAAAGATTCGGAAATAACGCCGAAGGAGTCTCTTCACGCTGACTGCAGTTCCCTCAAACATCCATCACCTTGGACTCCGCTGCTCCCTGGACATAAGTGACAAGTGGTGTTCGCCTGCTCGCTCTACCTGAGGTGTCCCATGTTCTCTTAGAAGGAGAGGAGTCATGCCAACTCCTATAGTTTTATTGATCCCGAGGATCAGGATTCACTTGTCTTTTGTTTTACAATTTATTGCTCTTATTAGTATTATTGCATTTCTCTATTCTGTGGGGAGGGAATGGGGGCGTGCACATGTCAGGGTACTCCTAGGGAGGTCCTGCACAAGTGGTTCTCTTTCCACTTTGTGGGTTCCAGAGAATGAAGTCAGGTCTTCAGGCTTGACAGCCAGTGCTTTTACCCACTGAGCCATCTAACCAGCTATCTTTGTTTCTGTTGGGACAGGGTCCCATGTAGCCCAGGCTGGCCTTGAATTTCCTATGCAGTCAAGGATCTCCCTGAACTTCTGATCCTGTTGCTTCTACCTCCATAGTGCTGGGGATCAAACCCAGGGTTTAATACATGCTAGACAACAGTCTACCAACTGAGCTATATCCCCAGGCCCAGAAACAAGCAGCCTTTTGAGGTTAAACATTTTGTTACACCTCCAAAACACACTTGCTACAGACTACACTGAAAAAAATAGCTCAACTGTATCTAGCCTTAATTTCTGTCAGTAGGTCAAAAAAGACTACCACAACTCCAGCACAGTCCCCCAAAATATAAAGGGTTGGGTTTTTTAAACTTTTGGACCCTAACAATGCACAGGGAGTTTAGCTTGCACAGTGTGTGCAAGGTTCCGGGTTCAATTTCTGGCACTGCAAAATAAATAAAAATTTAAAAATAAGGGAATGCACAGAGCTGGTGCCAGTAAATGGATTACAAAACAACATAAAAATTTTCAACCCAGAGATCCTCAGAAATAAATAAAAATCCATGTGCCAGGTGTGGTGGCACATCCCTGTAGTCCCCGCACTCAGTAGACAGAGGCAGGCAGATCTCTGTGAGACCTAGGCCAGCCTGTTTCTCATAGGGTATTCTAAGCTAGTGAGAGGCTACTGGGAGACCCTGTGTTTAAAAGAAAAAAAAAAAAACTCACACTCCCTCTCAGGGCAAGAGCCAAGTCTTGGGCTTGCATTCTCATGACTCTGTCATTTGCTAGGAATCTGAAGACCAGCATATCACAAAAGTGTCTGCTACATGTGGTTTGGAATATATATGCAAACTGTCGACAATAAAGCAAAGAGAAAATGGTTACATTACTGAAGAACCTTTGTGGGACTTTCATATGCTATAAATTCAAGATAAAATTCTAGTATGACGAGGCTGGAGTGACGCCTCAGCACTTAAGAGCACTGACTGCTCTTCCAGAGGACTTGGGTTCAGATTCCAGCACCCACACAATAGCTATCACCCATCTATAACTCCAGTTCCAAGGGATCTGAGGCCCTCTCTGGTCTCCATAGGCCACTGCAAGCACATGGTGCAGTTATATATATACAAGCAAATCACACATATAAAATAAAATTTAAAAATACATTTTTTAAATTTAGTATAAAGTTTGTAGTGTACCCGGTTGAGCAAGATCTTGAGGAGAGTTTTAGAAGTCTTTCTTCAGGAAGTCTTTGGTTTGGGTTTGAGTTTGGGTCAATGTTTCTGGATAGGTTAACTTCTAAAAGGTCTTACCTGATGTGTGTTGCAGGCAGGGATTCGTATTGGCGGGACAAAAAGAGTTCCCTATGTTTCAGCTGATGTTTCTGTTTATCAGTCAAGTCAGCCTCAACTGTTGTTTCAGATTCTTCCTCAATTTCCTCTACACAAATAAAATTCAAAGAATCCATTATTACAAAATATGCTGCTCTTTTGGCTATTAAGACAGAATTAAAAGGTCAAATTAACATTTCATCTGATATTTTCTTCAAACTAATCACTTTTGAACTTATACATTAAACTTGTCATTTCAATTACAACCATAAAAATTAAGTTTTTGGGGCTTTCGAGGAAGAAGATAGCATCAATTGTAAAATGGCAGAGGATCTGGGTATGGTGGGACATGCCTGCAAATTCATCACTTCACAGGCTGAGGCAGGAGGATTATTAGTTCAAAGCCAGTTTGGGCTAGATAGTAAATTCAAGGAAAACGATGACTACAAAATGAGATCTGCCCAAAAAGAAAGAGAGAAAGAGAGAGGGAGGGAGGGAGGGAGGGAGGGAGGGAGGGAGGGAGGGAGGGAGGGAGGAAGGAAGGAAGGAAGGAAGGAAGGAAGGAAGGAAGGAAGGAAGGAAGGAAGGAAGGAAGGAGCAGGCAGGGTCTAGAGAGTCGGCTCGCTGGTTAAGAGCACTTGCTACACAATCGTGAGGACCGAGGTATGGATTTCAGCATCCATGTAACAAGTCTGGCAATCTTGCAAATACCTTAGTTCCAGCTCTGGGAATAGAGACAGGGACAGGAGGATAACCATGGCTTGCTGACTTCCAGCCTAGCTGAGAAAATAAAAGCCCCAGGTTCAGGGACAAACCCTGCTTCAAAGGATGGAGAGTGAAAGAAGGGGATACTTCCCACCCCCTTCTGACCTGCACACAGGTGCAGCCCCCACATGTACACAGACACATAGGCACACAAATATTTTTAAATCAGTAAAACAATAAAAATTAAATTAAAAATCACTAAATAATGGCAGTCAAGGTGTGAAAGGTTGAAGCACACACCTGCAATCCCAACACTCAGGAGGCTGGGGCAGGAGGATAGAATGTTCCAAGTCAGCCTGGGCTACAGACTAAAGATGGGTCTCAAAATTAGTTAATTACCATAAATGGAAGCTGGGCTGAGTGATAGAGTACATGCCATGAGACCCTGGAGTCAATCTCTAAGTAAATAAAAATAGCAGAAGTGGCCAGATGTGGTGGCGCACACCTTTGATCCCAGCACTCAGGAGATAGAGGCAGACAGATATCTCTATGAGTCTGAAGCCAGCCTGTAAGTTCCAAGCCAGCCAGAACTTCACAGTGTGATCTTGTCTCAAAAAATAAACAAATGAATGAATAAATAGAAGGAACACATATATTCATCTTTTCTTCCTCCAATAAAACCATACCTTACAGCAGCATAATTAAAATGTAGTACATTTCATTAACAAAAAATGAAGCAGAGAGAAGCATTTCAACCAAACAAAAAAATGTAAAAGATGAAAAGCAGATGCTTAAAAAAAAAATAAATAAATAGATAGGGAAAGGGAGGTACGCCAGGCCTAGAAGCATGTAGGTGACATTCTAACACTCAAGAGGCAGAGGCAGAAGAATTGCCTAGTGCCAGCCTGGGCCAGGGACAGAGAGATGACTAATGTGCTTACAAACAGGGGTGCTATGACCAGAAAAGGCACAAACCCCCCACGAACTTAGCCCTTGAAGGTTAAGGTACTGTGAAAAGGAGAAGTGAGGTAAGGGCTAAAATTTTATACCCAACTGAATGACTGAACCTCTGAATACTATATTTAGAAAGTCAGGGCCTGGTGTGGTAGCACACACCTGCAATCCCAACACTCTCAAGGTGGAGGCAGGAGGACCAGGGAGTTCAAGGTCATCCTAAACTGCACAGTAAGTTTTAAATCTCCCTGGGCTGTAGGAGACCCTGTCTCAAACAAGTGGATGAAGTTAACCTGAAAATAAGAAACAGGACAACAGAGCTTCAAATTGGATAACACAAATAATGAACTAATTGAAAGTCAGAATTGAGAAAATATCCTGGAAGTTACAATATGAAGTCAGAAATGAATAGTTAAAAAGAGAATTAATTGTTTTAACCCAGGTATAGGGCTAGAGATGTAACTCAGTTGGCAGACTGCTTGCCTAGCATGCACAAAGCCCTGAGATTGATTTCCAGGACCCCACAAGCACAGAATGGGGGCACACAATGTAATCTCTGCTCAGGAAATGGAGGTCAGCACAGGATACATGACATTCTATCTCAAAAGTCAAAAGCAAACAACAACAAAAAAAACCCAAAACCAAAAACACCACCGACCCACCAAAACAGACATGGTAGCACATGTTTCTATCTCAGCATTCAAGACACTGAGGCACGAGGTTGGAGTTCAAGGTCAGCCTGGGCTTTACAGAGAAAGACTCTGTCACCCAAACAAAAGAAAAACCTATGAAGACCAACATCGTGGCAAAAGTGGGGTGGAGGGCAGAAGGAAAAAAAATTTTAAAAACAAGTTTTTTATCTCTTTGCAGGCAGAGAGGTAGAAGAAGGCAGCCATGGAAATAGTGAGTCAAGAAAACTCTCCCTTCCTGAGTGAAATTAATCTCTAGAGCTACCAAACACTTAATTTTTTTAGTGAAAATATAATATAAAAGTTTGCAGAAAGGAAAAAACAGGTCACAGAGAAAGAAACTAGACTTTGACAGGAATCTACTAACCGCGGGAAACACTATGTCAGGATGGCAGTGTGACGCTCTCCAAGAGAAAAATATCCAAGAAAAAAAGTAATACCAATCTCATAACAACCATTTCATCAAGTCTGAGAACAGAGTAAAGATATCCTTTCAGAGGCTGGAGAGATGGTTAAGAGCACTGGCTGCTCTTACAGAAAACTCAGGTTGGAATCCCAACACCCATAAATAGCAGCTAACAACTGTCTGTAACTCAAGTTCCAGGGAATCTGACTTCCTCTTCTGACCTCTGTGGGCATTGCACTACATGGGTGCACTTAGATACATGCAGGCAATACACTCATACGCATAAGATATAAATAGATAGATAGATAGATAGATAGATAGATAGATAGATAGTAGATAGATAGATGGATGGATGGATGGATGGATGGATGGATAGATAGATGGATGGATGGATAGATAGATAGATAGATAGATAGATAAATAAATAAATAAAATTTAGAGGATAGCCTTTTTCTGGTGAACTAAACAGTTATTGGGACTAATTCCCAGCGTCAGCCTTTGAGAAGCAGGGGTGAAAAGCAGGCACGAGGGAAAATACAGACCCAAAGCACACGCACTACTGCTTTTTGTTTTATTGTTTTGTTTTTGAGACAGTCTAGCTATGTGGCCAAAGTTGGCCTCGAAATCATCCTGCCCTGTCTGCTGAGTATTAGGACTCTGGTTATTGCCATCATGCCTTGATACATGCTGGTTTTTGACATAAATTTAATAATTTCTTTAAAGGAAAGAAAACACCTACATCATTTACAGGCATAATTCTGGGTAATTTGAGCTATACAATTTCTGTAAAACCTAATGCTGCTAGAGGCTCCATGGTTCCTACAGCCTCACCGGGAGCAAACTATGTGCCATGGGACGAGTCAGAGCTGCATGAAGGTGGGAGGGGTGGACTGCTCTCCGCACAGGAAGCTAAACTCAAGGGTAAACTTGGAACATTGGTCTTCACCCTAGAGGCCTCTACTCGGACACTACAGGTGCCACACAGACAGCAGCAAATCGCATCCTCACAATTCTTGTCAAACCCAGGCATGGTGGCCCATGCCTTTAATCCTAGCACTCAGCAGGCAGAGGCAGGTAGAGCTCTGTGAGTTCAAAGCCAATCTGGTCTATATAGCAAGTTCCAGGCCACCTGGGGCTACAGGGAGACCTTGTCTCAAAAAGACCAAAAAATAAAATTAATTAATTAAAAAGAACAATTCGAGACCCAAGATCAGAAAAGAAATTTTATCAAACACAATCACCTACAATTCTTTTTGTAAGTGTGCAAGGGCAGTAAAAAGTCTGCCATCTCCCCTAAATTCAAACTTCTAAAACTCTGAACTGAAAATAGGTTTAGGAAACTGATTAAAAAACCCTTACTTAGGAGACAGATAGATGGCTCAGTGGTACACACCTGAGTTCTATCCCAAGGCTCCACACAGTGGAAGGAGAAAGCTGACTCTCAAAAGCTGTCTGACTTCCATATGTGGGCCAAGGCACACATGTGCAAACAAAATAAATAGATATATAAACAAATAAGTAAATATGTTTTTAGAGCCCCACCTATCTCAAACAAAGAGTAAAGCAATTTAAGGTTCCTTGAATGTTCTTTTTAATGAACTTCTCAAAGAGAAACATAGCACTAATGGAGCCATTTACTTGCAGGTCTAATAACATTTCAGCAGTGAGATCGATAAAGTTATTGCTGCATTGGCACTATTAGCACCAGCAAACACCACATACAAGATTATGTTCTTTATCTAATTGGAATTTGATAAAGTGTTGCTCTAAAAGATACAGCTAACTGAATTCTAACGGGAGCCCTACAAAACAAAGGAACACCACTGCACACAGTGGCAGCAAATCTTACCTTTCATTTTGTTTGTTCCTTTGTTTTTTGAGAAGGAGCTCATCCCATAGACAGGCCGACCTGGAATTCACTACATAGCCCAAGTTGGTCTTGAACTCAGGGTAATCTTCCTACCTCAATCTCCAAAATGCTTTCTTTCCCTGTGGCACTGGGGCCCTGCTAAAAGAACCCTTCATATACATATACATATACATATATATATATATATATATATATACACACACACACACATATATATATATATTTACACACGTGTGTGTGTGTATAAAGCAGGAGTACATGTCACTGTGTTTATATGGAGGTCAGAAGGAGCTGGTTCTCTCACTGTGGTCATCAAGCCTGCATGGCAAGCATTCTTACCCACTAAGACATCTGACCAGTCCTCAAATCTTGTTTTTTATTTGTTTGTTTGTTTGTTTGCTTGAGACAGGATTTCTTTATAGCCTGGACTGTCCTGGAACTCCTTATATAGATGAGAAACTCCCTATATAGATGAGGCTAAGCTCCATCTCACAGAGATCTGCCTGCCTCTCTCTGCCTCCCAGTGCTGAGATTAAAGATGTACACAACCACATCCGGCAAATCTTTTCTTACAGAGTCCCACAGTCCCAGTTGAAAATCATTAAAAGCTATAACATATTGTGTGACCAAAGACAGAAATCAATCACTACAAAAGCAATCACTCTGGCACACCCCTATAATCCCAGCACAAGAGGCAGAGAGAGGAGGGTCACTGCAAGTTCAAGATCTGCCTGGTATAAACATCAAGACTATAGAGTGAGACCCTGTCTCCCCCTAAAAAGAACTAATAAAAGAATAATAATACATAATACATTTAACAAGTGACAAAATTTGTGCCCTAAAAGCAACAATGCCAAAGACTAAATTGAAAAATAACCATGTCCACAAGTGGAAGAACTAATGTTGTTTAAAATAATCCCCAAATTCATCTACAGATGAGTACCATCCTTTGATGGGATTCCAACTGCCATTTTTATAAAACATTAACACAGATCTGAGAATTCACATGAGCACTTGTCTAAAATAGCCAAATATTCTTTAATAAAAACAATCAAGACAACTTGCACTTACTTCAAAGCTACAACAATCAGACAAGATGATGGAATAACACAGGGACTAGCCACAGAGCTCAACACCGCACAATGACAGTGCAGAGCCTCAACATTCCCATCAACTTACTTTAAGCAAGACTGCTAGGACCCATCAGTCCTTGGGGGGAAAAAATCAGACAATACTTTTTAGCAAATGGTACTGAGACAACTAGATATCCATACGTAAAAGAACGACTGAACCTGGACTCCCACACCTCAGACGACATACAAAAATTAATTCAAAAGAGACCAAAAGCTAAATCTATGAGTCTCAAAATAAAACAGGTACAACTAACTCTTCAAGACCTTTTACACTAGGAAATGGCCTTTATTATAATACTGAAAAGCATAACAAAAAATAGATAAATCAGACCTAATATTAAAATTTTGTGCTTAAAAAGACAGTATCAAGAAAACAGAAGTGGGAGGCCGCATGTGGTGGAAAGCACCTTTAATCCCAGGATTCAGGAGGCACAGGCAGGTGGATCTCTCTGAGCTCAAGGCCAGCCTGGTCTACATAGCGAGTTCCAGATCAACTGCGACTGCAGGGAGACCCTGTCTCCAAAAGACAAAAAAAAAGAAAGAAAACAGAATTGGGCTAGAGACAATGTGCCTGAAGCTTGCCAGGCCGATCAGTGAGCTCCAGGTTCCCTGAGACAACCTGTCTCAAAAGCAAGGTGGAGGCAGGGCGCCATGGCACACACCTTTAGTCCCAGCACTCAGGAGGCAGAAGCAGTTGGATCTCTGGGAGCTTGAGGTCAGCCTGGTCTATATAGGGAGAACTGATCTGGAAAAAAAAGATGAAAGGAAAAACAGAAGGAAAAAAGTAAAAACCTCAAAGGACACAGCAGTGCCAAAGCAGCTGCCTAGAGCTGGCCCATACCATCACACTCCATCACCAGGGGCACCAGGACAGTATACACAGCTGAGAGCTCTCTCCTGAGAAACTGCATGGGCCCTGTGTAGTATCCAGTGTAGTGCTGGTCTTCTACTAATGTGTGTGAGTGCGCAAGGAACCTGGCCTTAAACGGCTCACAGATGACCTGCTTCTAGGTTGGGGTTTTGTTTGTAGCAGAGAAGCTTCCTCACTGTGATATAATGAGAGCCAGAGCTACACACTGGAGTTTGCTCAATAAGAGAAGAAAGTAAGGGGCTGACTCAGCAGTTAAGAGCACTGGCTGCTTTTACAGAGGACCTGGGTTTGGTTCACTGTACCCACATGATAGCTAAAAGCCCTCCCTAACTCCAGTTCCAGGGAATACAGTGGCCTCTTCTGGCCCCTACAGGCATTTTATGATATGGGTGCCCTTACATACATGCAGGCAAAACACTCATAAAATAAAAACAAAATCAAAAGTTTTAAAATTATTTTTAAAAAAGAAAGTGGACCAAAGAGGTGGCTCAGGGGTTAAGAACACTGGCTGCTTTTACAGAAGACTTGGTTCAATTCCCAGCACCCACCTGGTAGGTAACAACCATCCATACCTCCAGTTCCAGGGGATCCAATGTCTGGCTCTGTGGGCATTGCACAACACTGGTGCATTTACATACATGCCAGCGTAACACTCACACACATAAAATAAAAACATTTTTTCGACGAAAGTAAGAAAATAAAAGAGCCAGAGACGCAGCTTGGTTCGTAGAGAGCTTGCCTAGTGCACAGAACGTCCTAGATTCAATCCTTTACAAGGCAGAAACTGGGCACAGTGAATGCCTATAATCCCAGCACTTGGGAAATGAGACAGAATGACCAGAGGTTCAGGCCTCAACCACGAAGTGAATTTGAGGCCAATCTGGTCTACATGGAACCCTATCTTGAAGGAAAGCAGGGAGGAAGATAGGAACAAAATTAAATTAATTCAAACTGCTATTTTATTTTATAAAGAAACAAAACAGACAGCCAGTACTCCTTCCCTAGAAAAACTAGGAATGAAAGCTCTGGCTGCAGTCATGACAGTTCAGCATGACTTAAGAATCTTTACTACATGGAGCTGAAGAAATTGCTCAGAGGGTAAGAGCACTTACTCTGCAAGCAGGAGGCCTTGAGTTCAAATTCCTAGGATCCATGCAAAAATCCGGCATGGCCACGTGTGCCTGTGCTGCCACAACTGTGGGGATGGACACAGGAGGATCACTGGGGCTGGCCAGTCACCTGCCTAGCTCCAGGTTCAGGGAGATATCCTATCTCAAGGAAATATAAATGAGAGTGATAAAGCAGGCTACTCCGTGTCCTCTGGCCTCTGTATGGTGTGTATAGGTACACTCACATGTGCATAAACACACACACACAAGATTTTTCTTAAGAATCTTATAAAATGCTTGGGGTAGTTTCAGTTTCTTTTTCTCATGGAGTTCACTACACAATTGAGGAAGACCTTGAACTTCTGATCTTCATGCCTTTACATTCTGAGTCCTGGGATTACAGGCATAAACCCACTAGGTCCAGTTTATAAGGTGCTGAGGACATTACCCAGGGCTCTCTGTATGCTAGGTAAGCACTCTAATAACTGAGTCACAACCCCAGGCCTTTAAATATTTTCTAGCACTAATTTCAACACATTTTTCTGACAGAACACCTATCCAACAGTTCTCCAGTCTAGAACTTACTATGTAGATCAGGCTGGCCTTGAATTCAGATATCCACCAGCCTCTGCCTCCCAAGTGCTGGGATTAAAGGTATGTGCCACCACACCCTGCATCTCTATCTTTTTAATCTAAAGACTTGCTTATACTTTTAATCCTTTAAAAAATATTTGTTATTTTTATTTTATGTGTATAAGTGTATTGCTTGCATGTAGGTAGGTGTACCTATGCCATGCAATGTCTACGGAGGTCAGATCAGGGTTCGGGATCCCCTGGAACTGGAGTTACAAACAGTTGTTAGCTGCCACATGGGTGCTGGAAATGGAACTAAGGTCCTCTGGA
The DNA here is from genome assembly GCA_035773235.1 of Eospalax fontanierii. Classification (NCBI taxonomy): domain Eukaryota; kingdom Metazoa; phylum Chordata; class Mammalia; order Rodentia; family Spalacidae; genus Eospalax; species Eospalax fontanierii. The sequence continues at coordinate 22,999,860 of CM069529.1, forward strand.
AGAGCAGACAATGCTCTTAACTGCTGAGCCATCTCTCTAGTCCCCATTTTTAATCTTATTGAAGGCCTAAAAGACCTTTTGTTAATGAAGGTTATATCTACCAGGATTTACGGTACTAGAAATTAAAGAGCAGAAAAAATTAAGGATTTAAAATACTTTTAATGATGTGTTATATATGTGGTGGTGGGGGTACGTGCACATGAGTACAGATGCCTAGCGAGGGCAGCAAAGGGCACTGGATCCCCTGGACCTGGAGTTACAGGTTGCTGCAAGCCATCTTATCAATGTCAGTGCTAAGAACCAAACTGGAGTCCTTTGGAAGAGCAAGTGCTCTTAACTGCAGAGCTTTGTTTATAGCCCCCCCCAAATCAGTGTATCTGTCTGTGTGTGGGTATGTGCATTTCAGTGCAAAGTGTTAGAGAAGGCCAGATATGTCTGATTTGGAGCTAGAGTTAGAGGTGCCTGTAAGCTGCTCAACATGTGTGTTTGGAACAGAACTTGGGTCTCTGGAAGAACAGCAAGGGCTTTTAACTGCTGAGTCTCTCTCCAGCCCCACAAATTTTTAAGATACAAAATAAATCACAAAGCATACATCCCAGTAGCAGGGAGAGTGATGTCATGACATGTCATCCTAGCTATACAGTCTGCAAAAAGGTGCGCCACATTCATGAGGGAACTGGCACATAGTATCATTGTGAACATGTTTGTGACCTCACAGACCCCATAAAGGGACGTGAGGAATAGCCAACCAATGCACTGAAGTCTAACATGAAAAGAAAAAGGAAAAGAAGGCTGGTGCAGGGGTATTTTTTACTTTACTAGCTTTAAGGACTGTCACAGAAATCTTCTCTTCACACTGAGAGCTACCATGACTCATCAATTGCTCTACAGCGAGTTAGGGTCCCATCAGAAATTTAAGCTATTTCTGCTTTACGTTTATTCAAAGAACACTGCATCTGGCAGAGGCTGCCCAATTTTATAACAATAAAAGTACATCTGGAATTTATATAGCCTTAACATGCCACCATGCAATTTTCTGCTGCTATAAACTGTGAAACTTAAACAAAATAAAAGAATTAGAAGTAACTAAGTTACCCACCACCACCTGAGCACTGTCCTCCCCAGTTTTCTACGAATACCATCTTCCTAGGGTACAATGAAAAACTTCTTCCCACAAGAAAAAGACTGGGGGAGGGGTGTGGTAAATGCCTATAATCCCAGCATTTAGAAGGCAGAGGCAGGAAGATGGCCAGCAGTGCCAGGCCAGTGTGGCCTACATGCTGAGTTCCAGGCCTGTCAGGACCACAGAGCGGAACTCTGTCCAAAACAAAACAAAACAAAACAACTGGACCTGTCAGATGGCTCAGCAGGTAAAGGCCTTGCTGGCCAGCCTGCGGACACAAGTTCACTCTCCAGCACCTACATGGTAGAAGGAAAAGAACCAATTCCACAAAGCTGTCCTCTGACCTGCAATAGCACACTGTGGCATGCATACATGCATACATAGATACATTCTTATACATTAATGTAAAAAATTTAAAGATGGTGTGGGGAGGCTTAACTGAGGAAGGGTAAAGGAGGATAATATACACTAAGGATGTTTGAAAGTCATAGGTAAGCATTATTTTATAAGTTTATTTAGTAATACATATATAAGCCATAGATTATCTAACAAAAACTCTAGTCGTGCAAAAGACACTTCCCTTCAAGTTGTTGGTTGGAGGGTGGAGTCTAAGAACCCCAAAACAATAAAGGCATTGCCCTTGGTTAACACCCAGATCTTGAAGGTAACCGTATTTTGGGGGCTGGAGAGATGGCTCAGAAATTTGTTTGCTGTTCTTCCTAGAGGACCTGAGTTCAGTTCAAAGCATCCACGCCAGGGGGCTCACAACCACCTGTAACGCCAGCACCAGGGGATCTGACACCCTCTTTGGACCTCTATAAGCACTACCACCTCATGTGCACGTTAATAAAATTTGTCTTAAAAAAAAAATCCCATTGCTGAAGATAACACATACTTTAGACATGGGACTTGGAAGAATCAAGCTGGAACTGACTTGGTAGTCTTCTCCCTGAGGACTAGCTCTCACAGCATTAGAAGGTACTATAAAAACTACCAAGGGAAAAAAACAATCAATAGTTCTCCCAAAGAACCACAGAACAACCAGCCTGGCAAGCTAGCCCCAACAGTCCAATAGTGGCACATATCTTGGAGGTAGCCAAGAGCTGTTGAATTGGACTTAAGACCTACTCAATAGCAGGGAACACACACCCAGCCAAGAATTCATGGTTAAAGAGAGGTCACAGACCCTAGAGGAGAGCCTACTGATGCCATTTTCCTAAATTAATACAGCTTCCAACTATACTCTAAACCCCTCTCCTATACCCACAGTAGAGTTCCCACCCCTCATCAAAGAGGCCTATTTTTGCAGCAGAACCCCTACAGGTCACCTCAGAGATCCACAACTGGTTAAAACACAAAGAATAAATAAACATGGGGTACTCAGCACCAACTCAAGACATATACAACACACCCCTACACCTGAGGCTCAGGGAACACAGCAGAAGAGGGAATGAAAGACAAAAGACAGAGGACCAGGATGCCTGCTGCTTGACAGTGTCTTCCAGACATGCCAGGGAAGTTGCACCATAAAATCTCAACTACGAAGTTGCCTGCACAAGACCTGCACAAGATTACACCAGTCAACATCCCCGTGTGGATGAGGGAGAATTTCAGAAGGAAGGCCCCACCTCTAGATGAGGAGCTACAGGCCAGGCCATCGATAGCCCCTGAAGAAGGGAGAATCGGAGATAAGTTTCCTAATCCTAAGTGGTCAGTCCTAGGGAGCAGTTGGAGGAGGAAATGATATACAGCATTCATATATCAAATTCTCTAAATAAAAGATTTAAAAAATCATTATGCTTTGATTAAAGCTCTCTATAGTTTCCAGGTACCGTGAGATAAAAACTAAACTTTGGTGGTTATAAATCAAAGGCCAACCATGCCATGTGTTTCAGTGAGAGCCTGTCCTCCCTCCTACCTGACCCCAAAATTTACTTTTCTGCTGCTGTCACTTAGTTCCAGGCAAGAACACGGAGCACACTTTCAAGAGCAGTGAGGACTATAACTTGCACTGCGCAGCTCCTCAGACAAGAAGGAAGGAGCTGGCAGAGAACCAGCAGAGGTTTCTCTGAAGAAACGTGTGTGGACTGTCACCAAAAGGAAAAGGTAAGAGGTGGGTGGGTCCCTGCCCAGTTCTGGGTGAGGATGGCCCAGGTCCTATCTGCACTCAGGCTTGAGCTGAGCAGTCAGTCCTGCTTTCACCTTCACATCTTGCTAAGTCACCTGAGAGGGTGGAACCAGTAGACTCTCATTTACACAATCCCGAATCCCAAGGAATTGAGAGCAGCTAGTTGCCTGAGCCCTCATGTTACCCAAATGCAGTGCCACGGTTTGGCCTACTATGTGTGCCATAAGGGCTAAAACTCAAAAGTCTAAAATACCAAGTAGAAAAATCAGTTCAAGCACCTTGGAAAACTGACTGGCAATATTTATAAAGTAACTTTCTGACTCACAACATGAGTCAACAATTTCCCTTCTATGTATTTAATCAAGAGAAGGAAAGTTTAAGTATACCAAAAGATTTGTACATGAAAGTTTACAGTAGCCAATATCCAGAAATAATCCAAATGTTCATCAATAGGAGAATGATGTCAGGGACCAAGTAGACATCGGAATGGTAATGACTACCTACAGAACAGGCTGGTGATGACCAGGAAGGGGCTCAAGGGAATCAACAGGGGCATTAAGAAGATTGTCTATCTTGATCTGAATGCTAGTAAAAGAAATATGTTTCCCTGAAAATTCACTGGCCTATACACTTTAGTCATTCACTGCTTTTCATACCTCAATTTTAATTAATACAGCTGCTTCTGTATCTAGCCAGATGAAAGTAACGCAGACTAGATCTACCTATCAAAAACAAAACAATTAATAAACACAAAGCATCAAAATTTTTAACACTGGTCCACTGGGCATAAGGCAGTGAGGGATGGAGAGAGGTCCCTGGGAAACAGGAAACAAAGGAAGCAAGCCTGACACTTGCCCTGCTTACTGCCTTACAGAACAGGAGGGGAAACTGAGGCAGAATCTGGCAGCCAGAGTGACCAGAAAGATGACACGAAAGTTCAGAAGACAGAATACCAGAGAAGGCTGAAGAAAGAAACCCTGGAGACTGGCAGAAAGTCCTAGAGCAGCTATGTGGAGAAAATACCAGAACCCAGGAAAGCAGTCACTGGAAAGAATACAAAGGAACCAACCATGCCTGAACTCACACAGGGCTATAGTGTATTTGTTCCCAACAGCCACACTGGAAACACACATGGTACATGGTACATTGGGCAGAGTACACAGAAAGGGACTGCCTAGGTGATGGGAATAATTCGGTGCTAGCCTGAACACTGTTCTCCACCTACTTGACAAAGCAGCAACACAACAACACAAGGATAAGGCTGTTTCCAAGTAACTGCATCCCAGAACCAAGTTTAAAATGAGTCACAGAAATACAAAAATGTCCACAGCCATGCACACACTCATACTCCCAGCTACCAGGAAGGCTGAAGCAGGAGGAGCCCAGGGGTTCAAGACCAGCTTGGGGAACTTTTAAGACCCTGTCTCTTAAACAGAAATTAATAACAACAACAAAACTGAAGAATAACCACACTAAATGTTGGCCAAGACATGAAGGAAACAGAACTCATCCTGAGTGCTAATGGGAGTTTGGCAGTTTCTATAGTTAAAAAACAAGTTGGGGCAGGGCATGTTGGTATAACCTTAATCCTAGCACTTGGGAGGCAGAGAAAGGCAGATCTCTGTGAGCTCAAGTCCAACCTGGTCTATACAGTGAGTTCCAAGACAACCAGGGCCACATAATGAGACTCTATCCTAATAATAATAATAATAGGGGAAGGAAGAAGAGGAGGAGGAGGAAGAAGACAAGGAGAAGGAGCAGCATCAGCAGCTACATACAGTGAAACACACCTGGAATCCCAGCATTCAGAAGCCTAAGACAGGAGAATTGCAAGCCTGGGGCCATGATGAGTTATATAGTGAGTTCCAGGCCAGCTTGGACGATAAATAAAGAATAAAAAAACAAATTAGACATGATTGGAAATGCCATTACTCCTAGTATGAGGCAGCAGCAGGCAAATCTCTTTGAGATCCAGGCCAGCCTGGTCTACATAGGGAGTTCTAGGCCAGGTGGAGCTACAGGGAGACTCTGTCTCCTTTAAAAAATAAAAATTGGGGAAGGGACTGGAGAGATGGCTCAGTGGTCGAGAGCATTGACTGCTCTTTCAGATGACTCAGGTTCAGTTCCCAGCATCCACATGTCAGTTAACAATCATCTACAATTCCAGTCCCAGGTGATCCAAAGCCCTCTTCTGGCCTCCCTGGGCACTGCATGACATAGATGCACTTACATACATGCAGGCAAAACACTCATACGCATAAAATAAAAATAATTTTTTCAAAGTTTAAGATTATTCACAGCTATATAGTAAGTTTGGGGCCAGTGTGGGCTACATGAGACCCTATCTAAAAAGAAAAACAAAAGATTTACTCTACATAGTGGGATATGGTAGCTCAAAACATGTCTGTAATCCCATCACTTAGAAGCTGAGGTAGGAAGATTGCTCACAAATTGGAGGTCAGCCTGGGATACAGTGCAAGACTCTGTCTCAAATAACCAATGGTTTCAGCACTAGGCAATAAAAAGGTGTGAATCATGGAGTTACACAGTAAATAAACCATTGTGCAATGTACCATGTTCCTGGATTAGAAGACTCAATACTGTTGAAATGTCAGCATAGTAATCCCAAAACTAAATGGCAACATGCTGGCTAGCCTAGGCTGGACAGCAAGAACATCTCAGGAAAAAAAAAAAAAAAACACAGAAGGGAAGGAGGAGAGTAAACGAAGCAGGCCTGGTGGGACAGGTCTACATATCCCAGCAGGGGCTGAGCCAGAGGATCACAAGTTCAAGACCATCCAGGAAACTTAGTAATCCCCTGTCTCAAGACAAAAGTAAAAAGAGGACTGCAGGTACATGGCAGAGACAGGGGAGACTGGCCCATACATGGTTCTATCCCCAGTGCTGAAAGGAAGGCAAAGAGGAAGAAGAACAGAGAGGAAGACGACCGAGCTGGCTCAGGCTGCCTTGGCCTGGTACTGCTGTCTGCGACGAACACCAGACAGCAGTGGAGAGTAAACTGACAGTTCCTGGGACCTGGGACGCTCCGGAAAACATGCATTACAGACATTTAAAGACTGCATATGAAGGGGCTAGTAGGAAAGCTTAATGGTTAAGAGCACTTCCTGCTCTTCAAAGACCAGCAGTCAGTTCCCAGAACTCACAACAGGCCCACAAGCGCCAGTAACTCCAGTCAGCTCCAGGGAATCCAACACCCTGGCCTGGCCTTCTCAGGCACCCTCACACACACATAAATGATAATCTTTAAAAAACTACACATGCTTCTGATTCACTCTATCTTCTAACTCTATCAAATAGGAAACAACTCATCTGTCATACCTCAGGATGCTCAATGAAAAGTTCTGTTACTTCATTTTTTTATATCCAAATTAGTAAATAGTATAAAATATTCCTACAGAGGCACATTCTATTCAGTAGTAAATTATACTGTAACAAGCAATCAACATAAGAAACACAGACAATATACTATATATACTATAGACCACAAAGCCTTTCTTTTTTTTTTTTTTTAAGTTTTAACCGGTTTGGAAATGAACAACACAGAAATACGAGCCACTGTAGGGCGCACAGAGAATTATAATTCACTTCCCCCAGCGGGTGCCGTAGTATATCTCCTTCTAGGAGCCTCTCAGTAGTAAGCTTTATTTCTAAAAACTTCTAATCCTGTCACCTTTTCCTATCCTGTTTAGAGTCACTTATATGAAGAGACATACAATAAGCAAGATTTAGTTTTAAAATCCTTTCAGGGCTGGGGTGGAGCCCAGTGGCAGAGCTAAGCATATGCAAGGCCCTGGGTTAAAATGTTGGTTCTCACTCTCAGCCCAGGGGCCTCGAACCCCTCCCAGGGCTGCCTGAGAGCCCAACCTCGGGGAGCCTCACCCCACTCCCACTCTCAGCCTAGGGGACTCGAACCCCTTCAGGCTGCCTGAGTGTCAGTCCCAAGAATCCAGACCGTCAGATGCAAGCAGCATGAGGAGTTTATTACACTTGTACAAGTGGGTGACTTGGCCTCGGGATGCCAAGCCCCCCCTGGCCCTGCTGGGACCAAGCTCTTATAGCAAAAAACCACAAGATTATCATATATTAACATACAGGGTATAGATTGGCACAAACCAGGGTTACAAAAAGACAACTTTTACATAGTCCAACCTTTTTCTCAGTAATGCCACAAGCATTGTGACACATTACAAATTGTTGACTTGACAAATGTCTTGACCAGGAGTCTATTTTTATTAGAAAAGGGGCTTTTTCTGTTATTATCCCAGACATTATCTCACCTACCACAAGTTGTTGACATGGCTTTTGTGACAGGAGATGCTGACATAGCCCTTATGACTTTTGGGACTTTTCAGTTAGGGAGGGGTAAGCTGACAAGGAGGTTTTAATGGCTAAAGTGAGGGTCCTGTCTTTTAAGAAAAAATGAAGGTCCTACACAACCTCATCACAGGGGGGAAAAATGTTTTCTAATTAGAAAAAATATGGAAAATTTTCTCAGCTGCATAGAATAGTAAGTAATCTGGAAACACTAACAAGGTAGCAAGTGCTGCCCCAACCGAGAAACCCCACCAAAGGAGGCAACCATATTACATACAATGACCCAAAGAACCTGTACAAAAACAGGAAATAAATTTTAACTTTGCTATTTCTTTGTCTCTGGCTTTGTGGCCTATAGTACATATAGTATATTGCCTGTGTTTCTTATGTTGATTGCTAGGATTACAGGGAAACCCTATGTCAAAAAGAAAGAAGAAAAAAAGAAAAGGAACAGACACATGGTGGGCTTTAGAGATAGGACAGTCACTGGATTCACTGGTCAGCCAGCCTGACTGAAAACTGCTGAGCTCCACTTCAGTTTGGGACTAAGGAACTGGGTGGGCAAGAGGGACAGAGGGGGACACCCAGTGTCTACTCGGCTTCCACAGAAGCATGCATGAGCACACACACACACACACGTGCACACACACACATAAAGCAAGAGAAAGACAGAAGGAGGGAGAATCCTTCATCTAAGCTGTATTATTTCTCTTCTTAATGAAAACATCCTAAGCAACACAAATTTGTCAAGAATCACTTCCTAGCAGCTCCTGGTCTCACTTTAGAAGCCGCCCTGACAGTGGTGAAGTATCCTTCCTGTGTGTTCACCTCTACCCCACCCCCACATCCTGAAGTAAAAAGGATGTGAGTCACAGGACTAAAGGTTTCCGAGGACAGGGAAAGCATCTAGAGTTCTGCTCACATCCCCAGCAACTCGTGCAGGCATCTGGTCATCCTGAGACGCTCAGTGAGCTGTACAGTAAAAGAACACAGAGTAAGAACCCAAAGCACACACAGTGCCTGAAACAACTGGACTTGGGGTTTCCGGGTTCCAGTTCTAGGAAGTCAGCCGCCTGACACACAATGCTGAATAATAACTCAAACTTGTCAAGAATCATCTGCCCTGACTGTGGTTGAGCATCCTTCCTGTGTGTTTCAAGTGTTCACCTCTACCCCACCTCTGTACCCTAGAGTAAAAAGCTTGTAGCTGTGAACCACAGGCTAACAAAGTCCATTTGCAGCACCAACACTATCACCCACATACTCCACAAAGTCCCACTGCATTAGACATCTAGGTTTCTTCAACCTCTTCCCTCCCCTTTGGAGAAACCAGACAACACACAGCTCATTCCCTGCTTCCCAAGCACCAAGTTTGGGGTAGAACAGGCATGAGACACACTACGTGGCTATGAGGCTAGGGACACCTTCCAGAGGCTCTGAACTGTCATCTCTAGAAAGTGATGTTAAAAGAGCTCCTCTGAACCTGTGTTCCTGGGAGTCAAGATAGGCACAGGCACTGTCAGCTTGATATGCCTTCCCAAACTGTGGATCCAAGCTTCCAGTGAGCATTTTCAACTACCTGACAATGAGTCACCTGAATGCACACTACCAGCACGGTTCCAAAGAGGGTTTCAGAGGGACTAGGCAGCCATGTGGCTCAGTTCCCTGGGTTATTCTTTAAGTCCTCCAAGACCCCACTAGGATCTGTCCTGCCAGCCTCAATTCCCAGTAATAAATCAAATCCAGATTAGTGTTTCTTTCACAGACTTTGACTAACATAAAAAGCTACCGTTTCTAGGGCTGAAGGGTTGGATTCCCAGCACTCACATGGCAACTAACAATCATCCCTAACTCCAATCACAGGGAATCCAATGCCCTCTTCTGGCCTCTGTGAGCATTGCATGCACAGGTGCATATACATATATGCAGGCAAAATAGCCATACACACAAAATAAAAATAATGTTTTGATCTGTTTTATTTTGTCTTTTTGAGACAGGGTCTCCCTGTAGCCCCAGCTGGCCTCAAACTCACAGAGATCCACCTGCCTCTGCCTCCCAAGTGCTAGGATTAAACGCATGAGCCACCACACCTGGCAAAATAAATTTTTTTTAAAAGCTACTGTTTTCTACATCTCTTAATGATTTTCAAGGAACTTTATTTCATTCCAACAAATCCCCTTAATGCAGAGTAGGAAGTAATAACAAGTCCTTTGAAAAGATAAATTAGGGTTAGGGAAATAAGCTGTGGGTAAAAGCACTTGTATAAGCATGAAAGTCTGAGTTTGAATCCCCAGAATCCATGTAAAATGTTCAGACATGTAGCACAAGAGTCTGTAAATTCCAGTGCTTCTACAGTGAAATGGGAGGTGGACACAGAAAATCCCCAGAGCTCAGAGGCCAGCTGCTCTGATATACAGTGAACAAACCATGAAGAGCCCCTGCTCCAAACAAGGTGGAAAGCTAGGACTGACACTTGAAGTTGTCCTCTGATCTCCACAGCATGCACCTGCACTCATTCACACGCACACATGCACACACACAAATAATAATAAATTATATAAAGATATATAAATGTATACATATTCCTAAAATTCAAGAGTTTGAGGTAGAAACATTAGGAGTTCAAGGTCATCCTCAAAGTCAAGGCCAACCTGGGCTACATGAGAGCTTGTCTGAAAAAAAAAAGGACCAGAAGAGGGCAAGAGAAAACACTTGTGTAGGATAAACAAGGTTCTGGGTTCCACCCCTTACACTGTCTCAAAAGGAAAAAAAAGAAATTAAGCAATAGTAGAAAATATAAATAATTTACTGCAGTAGCCAAGTGTGATGGCACACATATGTACGTAATCCCAGAAATCAACAGACTGAGATATAAAGATTGTGAATTTGAGTTTGAAGCCAGCTTGAAACAAAGCAAGACTGTTAGTCAAAAAAAAAAAAAAAAAAAAAATCAAAACTAAATTTGATGTTTTAAAATTTACTGCAAAACTTGCACTTCAATAAAAAGATTTTCTTTTCTTTCTTTGTTTGCTTGGTTTTTAGATTTTTTTATTTTTATTTTTATTTTTATTGTATATAAATAAGCATATTGCCTGCATGTGTGTAAGTGCATCTATGTCATGTAATGCCTGTGGAGGTCAGAAGAGGGCATCAGATTCTCCTGGAACTGGAGATATAGACAGGTATTAGCTACCATGTGGGTGCTGGGAATCGAACCCGGGTCCTCTGCAAGAGCATCCAGTGTTCTTAACCACTGAACCACCTCTCCAGCCTCTGTTGTTTTCTTTTTTAATTTTATGTGCATGCACGTATGCATGTATTTGATGTGTATATAGTGCCCAAAGATGCCAAAAGAGAAGTCAGAACCACTAGAAATGGAGTTACAGCAAGTTGTGGGTCACCATGTAGATGCTGGGAATCAAACCTGGGTCCTCTGCAAGAACAGTAAGTGCTTTTAACTTATAAGCCACCTCTCAAGACAGTCTCATGTAAGTCAGACTGGCTTCAAACTTGCCATGTAGGTAAGTAATGACCCTGAACTTCTGATCTTGTTTCGGTCTGTCTGGTGCTAGGATTACAGGCATACACCACCACACAAGATTTATGAAATGCTGTAGATCGAACCCAGGTTTTTATATATGCCAGGCAAGCATTTTACCAATGATATGCATCCCCAGACCTCAAAAGATTTTCTTTTTCAAAAGATAGCCAGGTGGCACACACCTGTAATCTCAGTATTCATGAGATGGCTACAGGAGGATTGCTGCAAGTTCAAAACCAGCCTGGTTTGCATGGTAAGTTCTAGGCTACATAGTGAAACCCCCAACTCATAAAGCAAAACAAAACAAAAAAGATAACCTGTGGGAGACTAGCTATACTAATTATAAAATTGGCTTTCATTCAACTATTCATAAAAATGTAAAACATGAGTATTTTTCCAACCCATAAATTATGCCATATAAGTTATAAAAGTAAAACTAACACATAGCCTTTTAAAAAGCTTATTAATACCTAATTACCAGAATGCCTCATTTAATGATCAATAAGCAATATGACATAAATATTAAAGTATGAGCATAGTACTTACTTGGTTTAAAAAAATAGAAACCATTAACATTCGAAAGAACAGATCAATAAGAAAATGTATACCATAAAACATAATTAACTTGTCAAATAATAAAACTTCGTAATATTTACAGTTGATAATAATCTGACTAATGAGACACAAACTTGCTGTAACTGCTAATTATAAAATGTCATTCGCAAAATGAAAAACATTATAAAATAGGAGTAAAATAACCTTATAAATGGAAGTTTATGGCTTAGCACAGTGATAGAAAACAGCATTTATGCCAACGCCAATCAAGTGGCAGTATCAGTGTGGAACCACCTGAGAAGGATCAGTCACCAGGGGAGGGCTAGCTCTGTCTCACATGAGCCTTGGTGGGCCTTGGATATATTTTTTATTTTTATTTTTATTTTTGAGACAGTGCCTCAGGTACCTAAGCTACCCAAACTCCTAATCCTTCCTCCACCTCCCAAGACTGGAATACAGGGGTGCATCTCCCACCAAGCAGGGCCTTAAATTTGATTTGAAAGAACATGAGGCTCTAGATCTATGTGCTTATAGCAGGCTTTGTTCTTTGAAACCTGAACTTTAGGAAACCATGTATGGTTGCACACATCTATTGTCCCACTTCACAGGTGGCTGAGGCAGGAGGATTGCCATTAGTTAGAGGGCAGTGTGGGCTACATAGTTAAGTTGAAGATCAGCCTGGGCTACACACTGAGACCCTGTTTCTAAAGGACAAAAATTAACAAATGGACAGCACAATTCACAGAATAGATGTCACTGAACAGGCATCTTAGAAGAAATCCACAGAGGAGAAGAGAAATGTCGCCAGAGATGCACAGCAGCCTTGTGAAGTAAATCCCACATACATTCAAGCAAATTCAGAATGTCTATTCTGAACAAGCCACTAGGGGAAAAACCATTACCTACAAAAGAATAGGAATCAGACTGACGCCAGACTTAACAATGGGATACCCCAAAAGAGCAATTCCTTCAAAGTTCTAAGAGAAAAGTATTTTGAGCCCAAAATTTTACAACGACCCAACTAACAATATGTATGATAATAAAATAAAGACATTTTAAAGAATACAAAGATTTAGAACATTTTCTACTTAACACCTTTCACTGGAAAAAAGTTAAGACAATTTTTAGACAATATATATATTTTTTTTAATTTTGAGGCAGGGTTTCACAATTCCAGGCTGATCTAGAACTCTCTATGTAGACAAAGCTGGCCTGGATCCCATAGAGATCTGCCTGCTTCTGCCTCTGCAGTGCTGGATTAAAGGCATGTACCACCAATCCTAGTAGCACAGTATAGTTTAAAAATAAAGGTAAAGCTATACAAGAAACACTGAAATAAACAGGAGAGTAAATGTGAAATAATCTTTTTTATATAAATCTTAAAAAGTAGATACGCAGAAAGAGGAGTGAGGGTGAATATGATCAAAATACATTGCATACATGTATGAAATTCTCAAAGAATAAAAAAATATTTTTAAGTAAATATGTTCTATGTAGGGCTGGAGATGTAGCTTATAGTTCAGAGGTAGAGTGCATGCTAGGATATGCAATGTCCCTATTATTATATCATTGTAATGATGCAGTAAAAATCCAGATGTCATGCTGAACAGCTAGCTACAGCCCATAGGAGGTCAGCTAAGTGGCAGAGCTCTACCTGACATTCAAGAGGCCTAAACTCTAACATCTCCCCTCCTAGTCCCTTAAATGAATTTTTGGGGTTTGTGTTTTAAATAAATGGAGATTATTTCCAGGTTCAGTGGAGTGATGCACTGAGATAGATTTCATGTGATCAGGCCTTTTAATGACGCTGGCCACTGGGCGGGAGAAGCTGGGATAGGAGACCCAACAGTAACCCACAAAGGAAAGATACATCCGTAGACTTCAGAGGGGAGGCGTCTCTAAGCTCAGCATCTTAGAGAGGGTGCCAGCTAGGACATAAAGCTGCAATTTACAGGAAGGTAATCCTACTGTCCTACCCTGCCTTGTGGCTGTGACATGCCAGGACATTAGCAGCTTCATAGAAAGTACTAGATAAAATACACGATTCGGCTCTCTAAAGGAGCACCTCTGTGATCTCACAGTAATTATCAAAAGTTTTTAAATGTCAAAAGCTTAATACTCAGAGGAAAAAATTTTAATTTAACATCCTGAGTATTATAGAATCAGGAAATAGACTTGTTTGTAGTGCTGGGGATCAAACACAACCCAAAGCCTTGTACAAGTTTTTCACGCTGCCCAGAGATATATCCTCAGCCTCGAAGTTTAGATCATATATATTATATTTGTTATACACACAAAGAGCTCTTAGGCCAGATCCAGGTGGCTGGATTTCTGCAGCTTCATCACACACGGGGCAGTCACTGCTGGGCAGGGTCTGAGAGCAGAGACAGGGAGGAGAGCCCCCAATTCCCTCAGTCCTCTCACTCCAGTCACTCTATGGTCACCACTCTGCCGGGACAGTGGCTGCCCCTGCCATACAAACTAGGGGTTTCTAGAGCCAGTGAGAGCCTGCCTGGCCCAGGAATGAAAAGGGCAGAGGTGGCAAAGCTCATTAGGGTCAGCAGCATTCCCACATGCAAAGAAGGCAAGCTTCTGAAATGAATATAGCACCCAGTGGCAACATACCCTGGCAGGTCTAGCCCAAGGCCCCAACACAGCACCAACCCATGCTACGGAAACAGAAAGGAGATGCAACAGACCCCAGTTAGGATCTACAACCTCTGGGAACACACAGGATTGACAAAAATCCAGCATCAAAGATCAAGAGGTTTCTCTAAATTCTTTCTGGGTCTGAGCTACTTAAATCAAAATGACTATTTCCATCTATTGACGTCTGCATCTCCTTTTTCCTCTTTCTCTACCCAACTCCTTTAGTTCACTGTTGTCACCTTCATCTTTAATACTTTTTCATTTCATACTTTACATTATTTTGTGATTTTACTTTCTATGGCTATTGGTAGCACAGCAGTTGTCTTTTGTTTTTATTTTTTGAGACAAGGTCTCACAACATAGCCCAGGCTAGCCACAAACCCACTATGGCCTTGAACTTGCTATCCTGCTGCCTCTACCTCCTCATCTTCCTGCTTCCACCTCTCAAGTCATGGGATTACGAGAATGTGCCGCCTGGATTTAACTGACTTCTACTGTACTGGTTCATCTGGGTTGCTTTGTTGTGCTTGTCTTTTTCTAAATATTTTATTTATTATTTTTATTTAGTTTATGCATTTCAGTGTATTGCCTGCATATATGTAAGTGCACCCATGCTGTGCAGTGCAGTGTCCGTGCATGTCAAAGAGGATATCCCGGGAACTGTAGTTTCAGACAGTTGTTACCTGCCATGTGGGTTCTGGGAATCAAACCCTGGTCCTTTGCAAGAGAGCAGCCAGTGCTCTTAACTATTGAGTCATCCCTGCAGCCCCCATGTTTCTCTTTTGGGGGCCTGGCTGGTAAAAGCTGCTCTCAGGACAGCTTTCTCCTCTCCAGGTGATACTGTATGTGTAGACTCCCATAAACTAGACATAAGTAAATATGTTCTATGTAGGGCTGGAGATGTAGCTTATAGTTCAGAGGTAGAGTGCATGCTAGGATATGCAATGTCCCTATTATTATATCATTGTAATGATGCAGTAAAAATCCATATTGCAGCAAATGCGGACATCATGGCACAGAAACACAGAACTATGAAAAGGCAAAGCAACACAACTGCCCATGCCTGGATTTAATTAACTTTTACTGTATTGCTACTCTATCATGAAGACAGGAATTCAGTCCTAGCACCCACATCAGGTGACTTACGAACACCTGTAAGTCCAGCTCTAAGTGATCATGCCCTCTTTTGACCTCTGTGGGCACCCCCCCCCCACACACACGTGTATACACATACACACGCACACACACACAGGACTCTCTCTCTCTCTTTCTCTCTCTCTCTATATATATGGCTGGCCTGTAACTTACTATGTAGACCAGGCTGGCCTTGAACTCACAGCGATCTACCTGCCTCTGCCTCCCAAGTGCTGGGATTAAAAGTGGATATAGCTGAGCAGGTAATAGTTCCTGCTGTCAAACTGACGACCTGAGTTCAATCCCAGGACACACATGGTGGAAGGAGAGCCACCACATGAGCACATCACAAAGTAAACAAACGTAATTCTTTTTTCTAAATGCTTTATTATTTTTATTTTGTGGATGAGTGAATTGTCTGGGTTATGCAATGCCCAACGAGGTCAGAAAAGGGCATCAGACCTTCTGGAACCGGATGGTTGTTAACTACCATGTGGGTGCTGGGACCAGAACCAGGGTCCTCTGCAAGAGCAGTCAGTACTCTCAGCCACTGAGCCATCTCTCTAGTCCCAATAAATGTAATTCTTAAAACTGTCTAAAATAGGGGCAGTCCTTGGGAGACAGAGGCAGGAGGCTCTGTGAGATTGAGGCCAGCCTGGTCTACATAGCAAGTTCCAGGCCAGATGGGGCTATCTCAAAAAAGACCAAAAACAAAACAAAACAAAGCAAAACAAACAAACAAAAAAAAAAACCTCATTTCATTAGCAATGGCACAGACTGAAAGTGAAAGAATGGAAAATGACCACTGAAATCAAGACAAAAATCCTAAGACAGTAAAAAGAAGGTTACTACACATTAATAGAGAGCAATTCATCAAGGACATATAATGATTGAAAATACATATGCACAGATATGTCCAAATAAAGCGATGGTGGGTGACTTCAAGAGCCAACTCTCACCAACAGATCATCCAAACCAAAAGTAACAATAACAGTAATAATTCAACAAACCAACTAGAGGTAAACAGCACATAGATGAAATGGACTAAAGAAGTATCTACAAAATATTCAATCCAGCAGCTCTGAAATTTACATTCATCTCACCAGCCTATAGAACTTCCTCTAAAATAGATCATATTTTAGGCAACAAAGTAAGCTTTAAAAGATACAACATTAGGCATGGTAGTGCACACCTTTAATCCCAGCACTTGGAAGGCAGAGGCAGGTGGATCTCTGTGAATTTGAGGCCAGTCTGGTCTATATAGCAAGTTTCAAGCCAACTAGGGATATATAGTAAGACCCTGCCTCAAAAACCAAGAAAAAAATACGTAATGGGGGCTGGAGATACCACTCAGTGGTTAAGAGCACTGGCTGCTCTTTCAGAGACCCACATGGCAGCTAACAACCATTCATAGCTCTAGTTCCAGGGGATCTGATACCCTCTTCCAGCCTCTGTAAGCATTTCATGCACATGGTGCACTAACATACATGCCAGTAAAACATTCATATACATAAAATATTTTTAAAGTTACAGTGATAAATTCTTTTTTAAAAGGGTATTTTAAAAAAGAATATCCATTCACTATACACTTTTTGAATATAGTACTTGCATCTTAGGCAGAGAAATTATGCAAGAATAAAAGTAAAAGGTACAAATAGGAAAAAAATAAAATTATTTGTATTTGTAAATGATACAACACACACTTTACATACTGATAGATTTCACCACAAAACTCTTAGAGTCAATTATCACTTTCAACAAAGCAGCAGGAAATAAATCAACATAAAACATCAATAACTGACCAGGTATTCTGGCCCATGCCTGTAATCCCAGCGCTTGGGAGGTAGAGGAAGACCAGATGTTCAAGGTCATCCTGTAGCTAAACACAGTGAAGTCCAAGGCCAGCCTTGGGCTGAGCTACATGAGACCTAGTCTCAAAAAAAAAAAGAAAGAAAACCCATTCACATTGACAACAGCTTCAAAACAAAGAAAACCTATATGAACAGGAACTGGAGAACTGGAGAGACGGCTCAGCAGTTACACATATACTGCTTTTCCAGAGGACCTGAGTCCAATTCCCATTCCACAATTAACTGTAACTCCAGCTTCAAGATCTCATTCCTCTGGTCTCCACATGCACCTGCATCCATGTGCAACACACACACACAATTAAAACAAATATTTTTAAAATATAAAATTAAAGATAAATAAAATATCCAGGAGTGCTAACAGATACCTATAATCCTAGAACTCAGGGAGAAGTAGAGGGATCAAGAGTTCAAAGTCATCCTCAACTACATGGTGAGTCTAAGGCTAGCCTGGACTACGAGACCCTGTCAAATAATAAATAAATAGCCTAATTATAAACCTAACCAAAAAGGTTAAGACCACTACGATAAAAATACTGAAGAAGACAGGCTGGGGATATTGCTCAGTTGGCAAAGTGCTTGCCTAGCATGCACAAAGATCTAGATTTAAACCCTAATGCCACATAAAGCAGAAGTGGTGTTATACACCTGTAATCCTAGCACTTGAGAAATGGAGGCAGGAGGACAAATTTATGATCATCCTCAGTTACTCAGCAAGTCTGAGGACAGCCTGGGATACACTGAGACCCTGATCTCAACAAACAAACAAAATTCATAAAAAAAGAAATTAAAGAAGGCACCAGACAGAATGGCTGCCTGTGCTCACAGATCAGCAGAACTAAAATGGATATATTGACAAAAGTGATCTACAGATTCAGTGCAATTCTCATCAAAATCCCAGTGGCATTCTTCACAGAAATAGAAAAACAATGTTAAAATTTATAACAGCACAAAGACCATAAATAACCAAAGCAATCCTAAGTAGAAAGGGCAATGCTGGAGGTATCACAATCTCTCATCTCAAAGTATACCCCAGTTTGGCATGGTGGTGCACGCCTTTAATGCCAGCACTTGGGATGCAGAGGCAGATGGATCTCTGTGAGATGGAGGCCAGTCTGGTCTACATAACAAGTTCCAGGCCAACTGAGGCTGCAGGGAGACTGTCTGAAAAACAACAAAAAACAAAACAAAACAAAACAAAAAACCCACAAAAATCAAATTATGCTTCAGAGCCATAGCAACAAACATATAGAGTAGAACAAAGAGCCTAGAAACCCACCCACACAGCTACAATCATCTAACTGTTGGAAAATGGATCAAAAACATTCCATAAAGGAAAAAAAATAACAGTTTCCTCTACAAATAGTACTGGGAAAAGTAGATATACATATGTAGAAGAATGAAATTAGATCCCTATCTCTTACCTATACAATAACCAATTCAAAATAGATCAAAGACCTTAATGTAAGACCTAAAGGGAAAACAGGAAAAACACTTCAAGATATAAGAAAAGGCCAGGACTTTTTGAAAAGTATTCCAATAGCTCAAGAAATAAAATTAAAAATTGACCAATGGAATTGCATAAAACTAAAAAGCTTCTTTATAGCAAAGGAAAACAATCAGTATAATGAATCAACAGTCCACACAGGAAAGAAAGTCTCTGCCAACCTAGCATCTGACACGGGATTAAATATCTAGAATCTACAAAGAACTCAATCTAGACTTGGTGGTTCAGTACCAGGAGATGGGACAAGACTGCCAAGAGTTCAAGGCCAGACTGGGCTACATGGTGAGTTCAGTGTACAGTATGAAACCTGTCTCAAAACAAAGACACCAACAGACAACGAGAACAGTCAAGAGAAAGCAAACAGCCAGGAATGGTGGTCCACGTCTGTGACCCCAGCACTTGGGAGGTACAGGCAGGAAGACCATGGTTACAGGACCAGACTCACCTGCACAGCAAGCTCAAAGAGAGCCTGGGATACATGAGAGTTTGTCTCATGAAAGAAAACATCCAAATGTCAACCCCTGGCCCCCCCACACACATAGGCCCCCACACATGTGAACCTGCATGTACATTACATACACACACACACACACACACACACACACACACACAAAACCCAAACACTACATGTTAGAACTCTCCATCTCTAAATAAGACTTGGTAATTTATTTTTCTGGCAAAACTTACACTGAAAATTTAAAAAGTGTAAATATTAGCTGGATATGGTAACACAGGTCTATATTTGAAGCACTTGGGCACTTAGGGGGGTGAGGCGCGAGGATCATGAATTCCAGGCAAGTTTTGCCTACACAGCAAATTGCTGCTAAAAAAATTTTTAAATATTACCCAGCTGTTTTAGATAAAGGGTATTCTCCATAATACCAAAGAAGTATAAATTTCCTCAAATCTGTACCCTCAAAGAAACCACCACCTGAAACAAACAATGGCAAAACACCACTTCACTTTCAAAAACTTTTGTTTCAGTACGTTAAGTAGCAGGGCATGATGGCCGATGCCTTTAATACCAGCCACTAGGGCTACATCGGAGACCCTGCCTCAAAAATAAGAAAAAAATGGGCTAGAGAGGTGGCTCAGCAGTTAAGAGTACAGTACTGGCTGCTCTGGCAGAAGACCTAGTTCAGTTCCTAGCACTCACATGGTGGCTCGCAGGTATGCATACCCGGGGATCCAGCATCCTCTTCTTCTGACCTCCACAGGCATTGCAAAACACGGGTGCACTTACATACATGCATGCAATACACTCACACAAAAAATAAAAACATCATAAATTTTTAAAAAGAAAAAAACAAACATGTTAACTACCAATAAAAGTGTGTTTGAGCAAACTAAAGAAGTATAACTGGGGCTGGGGATGTAGCTCAGAGGAGAGCACTTCCCTAGCATGCATGATGCCGAGTTCAAATTACATATAAATATATACCAATGAGGGGCTGGAAAGATAGTTCAGCAGTTAAGAGCACTGACTGTTTTTGCAGAGGAGCCAGGTTCAATTCCCAGCATCCACATGGTGGCTAACGACTGTCCATAATTCCAGTTCCAAGGAAATCTAATGGCCTCTTCTGATCTCCTCGGGCATTACAGGACATATATGCAGGCAATACTCTCATACACAGAAAGTAAAAATAATAAATGCTTAATATATACAAATCATTAGTACATATAAATTACACTTTTGTATATACACACACATAAAAACACCACACCACACCAAAAATTACTCCCATTTACCACAAGGAAAATTAAAGCAAAATGAGGGTTCCATAAGATGATTCAAAAAATAGAGGGGCTTGCCATCAAGTCTAACAATCTATGGACCCCCAAATAAAAGGAGATAATTGATTCCCCGAACCATAGCATGTGCATGTGCATACACACACACACACACACACACACACACACACATAGACACACTTCTTAAGAAGTAAAAAGGTACAAGGTAACAGAAAGCATTTTTGTCATATCACAAAAAACACAAAACATTTTTTTGATCCAAAAGGAAAACATTAAACTTACTAGCATGCTTATCTGCAAGCATTATGAGCGTGTTGGAAATGTCACGTCGTCTGTAAAAGCACACTACTTTTGCTTCCACATTGCCACTTGCAGTCTAAGAAATAAGAAAAATAAAAGTCACATGGGACCTGGGATGTAGCTCAAGGATAAAAATGTGCCTATAATTCCGGCACTTCCAAGCCTGAGACAGGAGAATTACAGAATGTTAGAGGCCAGTCTGATCTACATAGAGAGCTCCAGAAGAAACAAGACTACATCATAAGACTCTGTCTTAAAAAAACAAGAGAAAGGTAGGCATGGTGGCACACACCATTAATCCTAGCACTCTGGAGGCAGAGGCAAGCAGATCTCTGTGAGGCCAGCCTGGTCTATATAGGGAGTTCTAGATCAGTTGGGGCTACCAGGAGACCCTGTCTTTAAATAAAAAAAAGAGAAAGAGACCTCCCTCCCCATTTTGTATGTGTATGCTTTTAAGATAGTTTCCTGTAGCCCAGCCTGGTCCTCCTGCCTCCACCTACCACAGGAATGCCAGGTTAATTCCTCAAATATTAAAAGTCACATATAATGAATGACACTGAAATCAGTCTTCTTCAACCCCTTCTTACATAGCATAGATTAAGTGCAAAGTCTTCCAGACCCTGTCCTAAGCTTCTGACTCTCAGCTACAGTGAATCTCGTAAGTACAGCAGGCAGCACACAGAATGGACCCAGAAAAAACATTTTCCAGCACCCTTGAGTGCATACAGTCAATATTCTTAGTAGTACTTACTTTACCTTCACATATGAAAATACTCAGAACCATGAGCTATGAACATTGGAGCTGTTATTTCTTTTTGACTCTCCTCTAGAACACAATCAGCATTCGTTAGGCTGTAATTTACTGCAGCTGAGGCCCAGGCTCCTCTTCTAGTCTATAAATTCTGAAAGCTTTCAAGAAGGCCAATCATTCATCACCAAGTTCTTTACAAAAACACAGAGATTACAATAAAATGTTACTGTAATTTCCAATTCTAAAATACTTGAAGAATGCTTTCAGAATTTCCCTGGACTTATAGATATATTCAAATAAAGAACATATATTATAATAAATTTGTCAATTTTGTGAAGTTGGACAGCAATGTTTTAGTGAGATATGGTACTGTGGAAATATTGCCCCTTAAAACTGAAATCATATTAAACTCCTACAAAAATGCCAATGTATTTCACTATATTGTGATCAAACTCATCCTCCAGATGTAATGATCCAGCAATCTGCTAAATGAACAGGCCAATATTTCCATGTAAATAAAATCTATGATTTCAACTCTAAACTCTCTCATTTTGGTCTCATTAGTGAGCTCTTCCAACACCCATGCTCTATAGACATGATTAAATTCTTACTGAAGCTTGCTTGAGGAAAGAAAATACCATTCAGAATAAACACTTTTTTCTTTTCCCTCTCTCTCTCTTCTGAGAAAGGGTCTCAGTATATGGCCAGGCTGGCCTCAAACTCTGATCTTCCTGTCTCAGTTTCTCAAGTGCTAGGATTATAGGTATGTACCATCATTAACAGCCCATGTTAATCTTTCTCCTTGAGGGTCAGTGAGATGGCTCAGTGGGTAAAGAGCTTTCTCCCTTTCTCTCTCTTTCTTTCTCTCTCTCATCAAAATCTAACTATAGAGCACAGTCTGACCTAGAACTCACAATCCACCTGCTTCAGCCTTCCTACAGCTGGGATTAATGTGCATGCAGCACCATAGCTAAATTCATAATCTTCAGAACTGGAAGTGTGGCTCAGTGATGGACAGCATTCTTAGCATGTATACAGCCTGGGGTTCAATCCCCAGTAACAAAAGTAATTCTCTTTTGGACCACACACAACACTCTTGACTACACTGTTCTTTCCTTCTCCAAAAATACAGACCATTTCCCTGAAGTTCAAAATAATGGTCCACTGAGCAATGGCTGGTCCACAACTGTTTGTGATATAAAGAAATGAGTGCAGAGACTAAGGTTATATACATTATAAACATTAAGAGTTCATTCTGAGTTCGGGGAACCACCATACCTGTAATCCCACACAAGGGAAGCTGACACAGAGATCGTCAGGAATTAAGACAAACCTGAGCTTCAAATTGAGACCTTGTCTCAAAAAAAAACAAGGGCTACAGACACAGCTCCATGACAGAACACTTGCCTAGTACGTGCAAGGTCCTGGGTTCAATGCCCAATACTCCAAAAGAAAAAAAAAAAAGCAAATGGGAACTTGCCCAATTTCTGTGCCTGTTTCCAAATGGCAGGAGCACCTAAGTCTCCATTAAATGGTTCCAGGGAATCTTCTGAAATCATTTGCAAAAGCTTGTCTATACAAGTGGGGCAGCTAAACTGAGTGCCAGCACTTGGAGTCCCAGCACTCAATAGGAAGAAGCAGGAAGACTGCCCCAGGTTTGAGACCAGCCCTGTCTACACAGCAAGTAGGGCTATACTGTGAGACCCTGTCTCAAAAACGAAACAAAACACAGAACTCAGCTCAGTGGTAGGGCATTTGCCTAACATATGCAAGGCCCTGGGCTCAATGCTTAGTACTGGGAGGAACAAAGAGGTGTAGAGCTAACCACTCTAGCACAGCCAGGCATGGTGGCACCCTACTAGGCCAGACAGAGCTACCTGAGATTCTGTCTCAAAAAAACAAACCACACTATTAAAATGAAAACTAAGCCATGTATGGTGTCCCACATCTATGACCCCAGCACTCAGGAGGGTAAAGCAGAGGATCACACTGAGTGCAAAGCCAACATGGACTTCTAGTAAATTCCAGGCAAACCTGAGCTACAAAATGAATCCCTGTCTCTAAAAGATACTCCAAAGCCAAACACTTGCAAATATCAATGTAAATGGGCAAGGGAAGATTTATGGTTTTCTCAGACACTTAGTGACTCTCCTGCCCTCTTCCTCAAAAAGACACTAAACATGAAAGTGAAAGGCTTGATGGCCAGAATACATAGACTATAAGGATACACAGAAATTATACAACATGCCCTAAAGAAATCAGTGGAACATGTAATAAATTAATTTATCTACAAGTACAACTTCCTTATTTCCTAAGATTACATATATTTGTTTGTTGTTTGTTTTATGTAGCCCAGGATAGTCTAAAACTTCCTATGTGACTGGCTTCCATCTCAGAGATCCACCTGCCTCTGCTGGGATCAAAGACATGTACTACCATGCCCTACACAGATGTGAAAGAAAAAAACCTCATTATTGTGGTCATGAAGCACTCCTTCAGAATGGCGAGGTGTGGTAGTACATATCTGCTCCCCATTACTCACGAGGCTGAAGGATGGGAAGTTTGTGGCTAACTGAGCATAGCTGCACACACCAATAATCCCAGAATTTAGGAGGTAGGGGAAGAAAATTCAGGTCTATCCTTTGCCTCAGTGAGTTAAAGGCCAGCTGGAGCTAAGTGGGACACTGTTTTGTTTTGTTTTCTCTTTTGGGTTTTGATATTTTTGAGACAGGGTCTTCCTGTAGTCCCAGCTGGCCTGGAACTAGCTATGTAGAGCTGGCTGGCCTTGAACTCAGAGATCTCCTTACGTCTGTCTCATGAGTGCTAGGATCAAAGGTTTATGCCACCACATCTGGCAAGGCTTTATTTTAAGAAAGGATAAGGGGGATTGAAGCTGGGGTGGGGGAGGGGAGGCAAGCCAGCTGGAGAGACAGCTCAGTGATGCTGGTTAGGAGCATATACTGATCTTGCAGAGAACCACAGTTCAGTCCCAATACTCAGGTCCAGAGGCTCACAACTGCCTGTAAGTCCAGCTCTCAGGAATCCAATACCTCTGGCCTCCAGGTACACATATGCTTGTACACAGATCAGAAGACAACTTGGTTCTTGGTTCTGTCCTACCATGTGGGTTCCAGGGATTGAACTCAGGTGTCAGGCTTGGTGGCAAGTACCTTTACCTGCTGAACCATCTCATCAGCCCTCTTCCCTCTCCATCCCTTTTTTTTCAGCTGTGTTAGGGATGGAATCCATAGCCTTAGAAATGATAAGTAATGTACCACTAAGCCACTCCCAGTCTCCAATTAAATATTTGAAGGTAACAAATGACATGTAAACAAAGTAAGAGGGGGAGGCATTTTTGTTTTTTGAGATGATGTCTTGTGTTACCCAGGCTGGTCTTGAGTTCACTTTGTAGCTAAAGATGACCTTAAAATTTCAATCCTGCCTCCATCTCCCTAGTATTGGGATTATAGACATGACCACCACACCCAATTTCTTTTCTATGCTGGGCACAGAGTTTCTATGTGCTAGGCAAGCACTCTACCACCTGAGCTACATTCAGCCCTTTAAACAGTGGGGATGCACAGGTAATGTAAAACATGTACCTAAGAATGGAAGATATTTGCTATAGTCCCATAAATAAAAGTAAAATTACAGAAGTGCTATATTTAGAACGTCACAGAATTGTAAACATATAATATGGAGATTAAATTTTGCTGTCTTTTTTGAGCCTCCCTCTCACAGTCCTTTTAAATCCTGGAACCTTTTAGATGCAAAACTAAATATCACTTGATAAACACAGTTCAATATTGTTTATCTTCTGTTCTCTCTTTTGGTGTGTGGTAGTGCAACCCTAGCATTCAGGAAGCCCAGGCATCAGGAGTTCAGGGTCCCTTCCTTATATAATGAGTTCAAACCAGCCTGGGCTACATAAAAACGAGTCTCCTTTAGTCCCAACATTCCAGGAGGCAGAATCAAGCAGATTCTGTAAGATCAAGGCCAGTCTGGTCTACATAGGAAATTCTAGGCTAGCTGGGATTACAGGGAGACTCTGTATCAAAAAGAAAAACAAACAAACAAATAAAAAATCCAAGAGCTGGGCATGGTGTCGCTCACCTTTAGTCCCAGCACTTGGGAGGCAGGGGTAGGCAGATCTTGGTGAGCTGGAAGCCAGCCTGGTCTACATAATGAGTTCCAGGCCAGCTGAGGTTACAGGGAGACTGTCTCAAATAAATAAATAAAACAAAATAAAGACCAAGAAGCAAAACCTCTCTTTTTCACTCTCCCTTACTTTGTACTAGAGTGATGGTGAGTTTTTGGAGAAAGAATGTAAATTAAAACAGAAAATACATAAACATGTAAATTTATATATATTTCATTGTGCTTATTTTCATATTTGTTTTCCCAAATTAGAGTGTATAGTGATCTTTTCTGTTTCGGTCCATAACACATTCTAAGTATCTTAGGATAATAGCTAACACATAAAGACATTCAGTAAATAACTGAAACTAGTGAATCTCTCAATTGCCTCATGTTTCTTTATATATAGCACTACTATTTGCAAAGTACTTTGATTCATTTGTTTTTTGTTTTGCTTTTGTTTTTGTTCTTTGAGACAAGGTCTCTGACTGGCTTGAACTCCTCAAACAGACTAGCCTGGCCAATGAGCCCCAGAGCCAGACTACAAACATGAGCCACTATGTCTGGCTTTTTTTTTTTTTTTTTTTAACATGGGTTCTGGGTATCAAACTTAGGTCCTTATACATGCAAGGGAAGCATTTTGTCAAATGGGCTATCTCCCTAACTCCTTGTTTTGTTTTTTAAACCATCTCAGTAATATAGCCCAGGCCAGGCTCAAACTAGAAATGATGCTCCTGTCTCCAAATGCTAGAATAAACCAGCCTCATTTCACAATTTTTTTTGGAGAGGGGTGATTTGAAACAAGGTCTTAATTCTGTAAGCCCAAGGTAGCCTGGACCTCTGTAGCTCAGGCTGGCCCTGAACTCCCAAGTGCTGGGACTGTAGGTATGCATCATCATGCCCAGCTTAGACTCTTTCTTCTAAAGCTAGTATAAGAAAAGAGTAATTCACTAAGGAATGAGAAATATGGCACTGGAGAGGCTGAGGCAGGAGGATTCTAAGTTTGAAGTCAGCCTGGGCTATACAGTGAGACCTTGTCTCAAACATGTAAACAAATACATATTGCACCCCTAAATATGAAAAAGAATGAGTTACACAGTGACCTGATTTCTGAGGCTCCAAGCAATTTGAAGAAATCTGCATTCTTTTAAATAATGAACAATAATCTGGGCAGGATGGTACAGGCCTTTCATCCTGCATTCTGGAGGCAGAGGCAGGCAGATCTCTATGAGACTAAGGCCAGCCTGATCTACATGGTAACTTCCAAGCCAGCTGGGGTACAAAGAGACCCTATCTCCAAAACAGACAATAAACAGATCGATGGACAGAGAGAGAAATTATTCAATAACAACATTTAGAATTAGAGAGAAGAATATTTACCGAAAGCAAAAGAATATTCAGAATGGGAAATAACTCTGTAATCTGAAATCTCTTCTTTCAGAGTCTGGAAGTGAAAGTAAAAATCACCTCTTAGGCCTTTTACCCAATAACCCTTAAATGGAAAGGATGTTAATTTTCAGTCTGACTCAGCAACACTTGGGGTATACCTTGTTAAGTTCTTCTATTCTTCTGATCAGGTATGGGTTGCTGGAGGAATTCTCAAAGTAGACATAATCTGTAATCAAAAGAAGTTACAGAACTTAAATCTTTTCAACAAAATGTTCACATTTGTCAGTCCCTCCATACAGCACAGGCTGGCCTCCAGCTCACAGATATTTCTCAAGTGCTGGGATTAAAGGTGTGCCCCACCACACCCAGCTACAACTTTCTATATTAGGTAATTCACATTAGTAGGCTGGTAATCTACTCACCTTTAATACAACCTTCACCTGATAGACCATATGCCTATTAGTCCTTTTCCTAGCACTTTCATCCTCACAGGTAGCCCAGGCTAACCTTGAACTACTCTTGATCCTCCTGTTTCAGCCTCCCAAGTGTTAGGATTACAGGGATATGCCACCAAACCTTGCTTAAGTTTCTTTTTCTTTTGTTTTTAAGAGCTTCCTGTGGCCCAGGCTGACAAGAACTGGCTGTAGAGTTGAGGTTGGCCTTTAACCCCTGATCCTCCAGCCCCCACCTTCAAAAGGCTGGGATTACAGGGATATGTCACCATGCTCAGCCTTAAATTCTTTAATAAGCAGAAAGAAACAAAGCCTCATTTGGTATAATCCAACATTGGGAGGAGGGACAGAGGCAAGATTAAACAACAGAGACCAGCCTCTACTATGCAGTGAGACCTTGCCTCAAAAAAAACAAAACAAAACAAAAACCAGACACCCCATCATTGACAAGCTAAGGCACAACAAATGCATCATTCCCAGTACAGCATCCATATTCTTTCCCTCCAATCTAATCTGCCCTAAATGTGCTTCTTACATAAAATCTATTGACCTAAGACAAATTCAGAGCAAGGAGAAAGGCTTAAAGCCCAATTTCCATTTCAATCATCAACTTAAAAAAAAAAAAAAAAATCAGTCAGGCAGAGTAGGTACAAGGAAGCTTGGGCACAAACTTTTCCAAAGCTCTACCTGGGAGATTAGGAATCAATGGTAGGGCTCGGGCCACTTGCTGATAGGCAGAGCCCTCAGGGGAAGTTGTTGGGAGTCTTTTCACCCTTCTATGATATTTAATCCAACTCCATTCAGGTTCTTCTAAAAAAGAAATCATTGCAAGTTTTCAACAAAACGGATAGAATTTTTCAAGTGTGACTGTTCCTCCAGACTCGCTGGAAACTTCCCCCTGTGTGTTTATCTGTGCGACTGGATTGCACAGTCACGGTCTACCTTAGTGACTCTCTCCCGTCCCTCGGCTGCTAAGTGGCCTCATTTAGCCAGGCCATTCCCCACCACCATCCATCAGGAGCTGAGCTAATGAGCAGAGAAGGAAGAGCAAGCCTCACACACAAACACGCCACTTGTCTGAATTATTATTTTACCAGGAAAGAGGGAGGGAGGGCGTCGTGAGCAGGGAAAGTTTGTTTGACCTTATTTCTCTCTTCTGCAGAAGGCTGGGAAGACAGACAGCAGAGCCACCGTCCAGGCTGGGCTCAACTCCCCACCACCGGCTGCGGTTCCCTGGCCCCCAGCACAGCCCCACTATTAGTGGGCTGACCGAGAAACCCCCCCGAAGCGAATGGGGGTGAAGCAGCGAAGGTGCAGGGCCCTAGCTCTGCAAACAGGCCTGTCCAGCTGTGCCCCTGGCCGGGCCACCATCACCCCCAGTGCACACGAATACTAAAGGGGGGGACTGGGGACACCCCCCCCCACTACCTAGAAGCCACGCGAGGATAAGGCCACCCGGCCGGGGGGTTGCAAAGGCCCTACCCCCTTGGGGGGTTCGTGGAGGGGGTGTCTGCTGCGTGTCCCCGAGTCCAGGCCTGGCCCTGGGACGCCGGGCAGGGCGGTGGGGGAGGGGAGTGGGGGTGGGGAGCCCCCTGCGCCCCCGCCCGTGCCGCCCTGGCCGGGCTCCGGCGGTTAGCGTGCGCTCGCCCGGACCCCCCCATCCCGCCGCCCGCTCCCCGACGGGCCGGGTCGGGCCGAGCCTTCCTACCTCCGACCCGGTACATGTTGGCCGCCATGTCCGCCCGCCCGCCCGCGGAGCCCGAGCCGAGCCCCGCCCGCCGCCGCCGCCTCAGCCTCGACCGCCGCCGCCGCCGCCGCCTCGCCACGGGGGAGGGGGAGGAACGGGGAGGGGACGCCGGGGGAGGGGACGCCGAGGGAGGGGGCTGTGCCCGCCCCCAGCGCCGGCCGAGCGACGCCGAGCGGGCCCCGGAGGACCGAGCTCGGAGGGGCCCGAGCGACGGGCTGCGGGGGTCGAGGACCCCAGGCCACCGGCACAAGCCTCCTGTCGCACACGGGCTCGGGGAGAACCGGGGTGGGGACCGAGGCGCAGCCTCTCTGGGCGCTTCCCCCTGTCACCTGTCCACCGTGAGACAGGTTCTCGTTTCCTGCTTCTGCCCCGGGGGACACCCTTCTATGTGACCTCAAGCACATGATCGCCCTCCTGAAGGGTGCAAACTCTCGCATGCAGTCAGTGCCGGGGACAGGACGCCTCGTGGTGAGGGTGTTTGGTGGCTTGGAGCCTACAGGCCCCGGGGCCAAGAAGACCCCACGTGTTCCCCATTGCCAGTCAGAGACCCAGCTGGGAAAAGAGCTAGAAAAAGTGGCCCTCTTAGCCCATCCAACCCCACTAGCAGGTCTATCATGGTTCTGCCCAAACCGACCTGCAAAGAGCCCACACCCCCACACTCTGAGGCCCGGCCTCTAAGCAGGCTCTGCCTACTGTGAGTGCATTGACCAGGAAAAGAGACCTTTAGCAGAGGGGAGCTTCCTTTGTCAATGGAGAACCAAGCCCCCTCCCCATGCCATCACCCCTGAAAAAGGAGGAGATAGTGTCAAACAGCTTGGTAGACTGATGAACAGCTACCCGGTTTTATGTCAAAAACAACCCCCACCTCCTTTTGACTTTTTTTTTTTTTGTAGTGCTGGGGATTGAACTCGGGGATTTGAGCAGACCAGTTATGAGTTATGTCTCCAGCATTTCTTTGCTTTTAATTTTTTATTACATTTGTTACTGTGTGTGTGTGTGTGTGTGTACACATGCCAAGGCACACATATGGAGGTCAGAGAACAATTTTCAAGAGTCAGTTCTCTCCTACCTTGTGAGTCACCAGAACCAGAGTGAACTCAGGTTGTCACACTTGGTGGCAAGCACCTTTACTTGCTGAACTGTATTGCCAGCCCTGTTTGTTTGTTTGTTTGTTTGTTTGTTTGTTTTTGTGTTTGTTTTAAACAGGTTCTCCGGTAGTCTAGGCTGGCTCATGTAGCCTCTTGCCACTGCCTCTCAAGTGCTGGAATTGGATTACAGGTGTGGGCCTCCATTACTCAGGGAAAAGCTTTGGTTTATTTGCTTATTTCTGAGAAAGGGTCTCACTATAGAGCCCTAGGGAACCTGGAATGCCCTCTGTAGACCAGGCTGTCCTTGAACTCAGAGTGCCACTTGCCTCCGCCTTCAGATTGCTGGGATTAAAGGTCTACACCCTTACCTTGCCCAGCTTCTTCTTCTTGTTGGGGGGGGCGGGGGGCTTTTAAATAGTCATTTTTTTCCCCATGCTAACTCTCTAGACATTTCCTTTTCATGTTCCTCATACCCTCAGATGTTTAAAAATAAAGGTTGAATCTAGAAGCCCACCAGAGTGGTGTGCATCTGTAATCCCATACCCCAGAGTCTATGGCAGGAAGCTTTCCAGTCTGTGGCCAGTGTGGGCTACACAGTAAGATCTTGTCTCAAAAATAAAAACAAACAAACATAAAAGTTGATTCTTGACTGGCTATTCCCAAATGAACACAGCTTCCTTTAGGAAAGCCAGACCATTCCAAACTACACCCAGACATTGTTACATAATAAACATGAAGATGGTCCTTCACTGTGGTGGGTTATTGAATGCCTGGTAATACTGAGTTTGTGGTCTGTGCCAGGTTAGAAGGTGTCCCCAGGAAAGAAAAAATACATTTTGGTTGCCTTGTGATGGTCCCTTATCATAAAATACTGAGAAAAAAATAACTTTTTAATAGTTGAGGCAAATAAAATAAGTAAACAAATAAATGCACTTTTTGCTAGAATTACCTTGACTGGTTCTATGACCTGTTTTCTCATCTATAAAATGGGGGCACTAATTCCACCGCACAGGTGTGCTAACGATCAGTTGAGATGATATCTGAAAATGCTTTGTAAACCAGACAGCCTAAAGCACTATGCAAATAGCAGGTGTCTATTGCTTCCCTTTTAACCTCAGAAAACCTCAGATTCTCCAGTGTTTTATACTCATGTATCAAACTGTAAACTGTCATTTCTTCGGACCCAGAGAAGAAAGCAAAAATACTCTGGTGTATGGACAACGTAGCTATTTATTATTCTTTTACTGGAGATCCCACCAAGAATATACTATGACGTATCTGACATCACTCTCAGTTCCTGAGATGACACACAAATAGGCTGAAGAGTCCACCTGAAATAGTAAAGAGGCAGCAGTGCTAGATACATAATTCAGTCCTTTCCTCTGGCCCACAACTCTCTGAACCACAAAGTCTGTCTGCTAGTTAAAAGGTCAGCTGGAAACGGCAAGAAAATGGATCATGAGCTTTAGAATGGTTTCCATTAGTTTTAGATAATAAATGAACAAAAGCCCACTGGGGGAGGGGACTGGCTCAGTAGATGCTGCTGACTTGAATTCAATCCCCTACCCCACATGATGGAAGGAGAAGACTGATTCCCAGAAGCTGTCCTCTGACCTCCACATACACATTATGGCACACACATAGACACACACACACACACACACACACACACACACACACACACAAATACATAATTTTGTGTAAAAGAGTCTGCTTGGAAGGTAAAGGCAAGAAGATCACAGTTATCTTCAATTACATAACAAATTTCAGACCAACTTGGATTCCATGAGACCCTACATAAAAGGGGGGAGAGGGGACTGGGGGTGTCATTTAGTTGGTAAAGTGCTCGCTTACCTAGCATACCCGAAGCCCTGGGTTATAAACCTGACGGAGTGGCCCATGCTTTTAAGCCCAGTACTTGGGAGGTGGAGGCAAGAGGATCAAGAGCTCAAGGTCATCCTTACCTTTGAAGCCATCCTAGACTACATGAAACCCTACCTCAAAAACAAATAAAACAAAATTTCTTCCTCAAACTCTACGTTTGCAGCGACTTCATCGGCTTGTCACATTTCTTCAGGTTTGCGCTCCTTCTTGGGGGTTTGAGGTCATTATACTAAGCACACAAAAAAAAAATCTATGAAAGGTGCTAAGAACAGGTCCAGGTTCACACTCACCTTTCTTCCTTAGGGGGAGCCCTGGCCTGAAGCCTCTATCAAAGGCTCCAGACACCTGAGGCAGAGCAGAAGTGAAAGCCAAGGGCAGGACCAGACTCCTTTGCTTTCCCTAGATTCTCTGGGTTAAGCCTTTCACCTCTAGCTCCCAGGCCAGTGTCATTTACATAGTAGATGTTCAATATCTTAAAGAACAAATGGGCCCAAGCCTGGTGACCTACCCCTCCAGGCAGAGGCAGGAGGATCTCTGTGAGCTCAAGGGCAGCCTGATCTACATAGCAAGTTCCAGACCAGCTAGGGTTACATAGTGAGACTCTGTCTCAAGAAGGAGGAGGAGGACAAAGAGGAAAAGGAAGAAGAGGAGGAGAAATAAGAAAAGAATAATAATGGGGGGGGGATGTAGTTCAGTTGGTAGACTGCTCACCTAACATGCACAAAGCGCTGGATACCATCCATCATCAGTAACGCTGGGTGTGGTGGCACATGTTGTGGATTTCATGTGTGTTAGGTTCTATATCTCTCCAATCACTCTCATACATCCTAAAGAAGAGCAGTCTCCCAAACCATGTCAGAAATGCCAAGGTAAATCAGGATGAGATTTCCTAGCATGGCTGTTGTCATTAAAGAAACTCGTGGGAGCCAGGAGTGGTGGCATAGCCCTTTAATTCCAGCAACCGGGAGACAGAGACAGGTGGATCTCTGTGAGATCGAGGCCAGCCTGGTCTACATTTCAAGTTCCAGGCTATCTGGGGCTATAGGGAGACCCTGTCTTGAAAAAAAAGCATATTGGAATTGCCTAAGGCCCAGAGAATCTCTTCTGTTGGTCTCCAGCATCCTATCCTTTTAGCTGAACATAGTGGATCCCACAAGAAAGCTTTCAGATGAGTGTGGTTGACACATACCTGTGATCCTAACACTGGAGGAAAAAGAAGAAAGGCCAGGAGTTCAAGACAGACCTGGGCTACATGAGACCCTATCTGAAAGAAAGAGAAGGAAGAAAAGGAGGAGGGAAATAGAGGAGGAAGGAAGGAAGAAGGGAGGGAGGGAAGGAGGGAGGGAGGGAAGGAGGGAGGGCCCACAAGATGGCATAGTGGATAAAGGTGTTTGCCACCAAGACAGAAAACCTGAGTTTGATCCCTGGTAGGACTCTAACCTGTACTTGTGACATGACACATCCCCGCCCCCCCATCACACACACAAAATAAGTAGATGTAAAAAGAAAAGAAGGAAAAAAGAAGAAAAGAGAAAGAAAGATATACAAAACAGAGTTGGGTTTTTGTCTCGACTTATGGATGGAGGGTTTTTAGGTTTTGTTTTCTTCAGTTTTTCTCTTTAGTGTTGAAGTTTCTGTGCAAAAAAACAAATAAATAAAAATGTGCTGGCCATATCTGAAAGCTCTGTGATATTGAACTTTGGAAAGGAGCCTGGAGGCCTAGAATGTAATTAATCTGAAGCCAGAAACCAGGCTTTGGAGAAGGAACTGTGTCTTGTGTATGTTTTTATTATTTATTTCTCTTTTTTTAGCTCCTCCATTTTTGTTTGTTGTTTTTTAGTAAAATTCCTTTGGAAAAGGCCAGCCTGTTTCAGATATTTTAGGGAGGTCCTGGGCTGTAAAGAATGGACAAATGAATCCCAGAAGAAAGGCCTGTGACACCAACAATCAAAACAACAAAGTCCCTGAGGAGAAGGAAGCCAGCACAGAGAGTTTTACAGCTTCTTCACTGTGGCGCTTCCGGGTTCACTCCTGGGCTGAGAAAGACGTGAAAGCTAGGACTAGTCCCAGGAGGCCCTGGCTTTGGAAGCATCTTTTACGAGGCTGTCGTTCCCTCACAGTTGAGCCATTTGGTTGTGTTCACAGGGAGGTTCCTTCTCTAGTGGTGAGTTTCCTCCCCAAAGTAGAAAAGGGACCCTGCAGTGACAATGGGGACAGAGATGAGGCCCCAGAGGATTCAATTCTTGACCCTGGTGTTTCCATTTTTCAGCCTGAGGAGGATTTGAAAGAGCGAAGGCCGTATAGGGTGCGGGACAGGAGACTCTGAAGGGGCAGTAAGATTGTCAAAGGGACATAACAAGGATGTTTGCAAGAATGAGTCAGGCTACAGGGTAGAGACTGACTCCGAGAGGGGGAAGAGTCCAGACCAGGAGGCCAGGTGGGGAGGTGGGTGAGAAGGGCGTCCGGCCTGGAGCTGAGACAAGGGAGCACGAGGGAAGCTGAGGGACTTGGGGTTTAGGAGGGAGAACAAGCAAGCTCTGGTGACTTCAGGGAGACCTGGAGTGAAAGGATCGCGACGAGGCAGGTAAAGGTCCTTGGATGTAGGTAGGATACAGGAGGAGACCCAAAATTGTCACCAGGCTCAGTGTGGAACAGGTTATGTCCCACCTGCCTTCAGAAATGTCCAGGTAGGTGTTCCTGTGTAGGAAACAGCTGAGTGAACAGACCTGGGCTGTAAGAGAAAAAGCAGGGTAGTCAACATCACCAGCAGCCCACAGTCCAGCCACTCTGGTCTCAGAAGCAAGCCAAACCCCGGCCCCAGGGGAATAAGCAGGTTCTGAGAGCAGAAAACAGGTTTAACAGGTTGGATTCCACCTATGGGAATCCAGGTCCAAATGTGCAAACAGGCCTGGCAAGGGCAGAGTTACAAGTCACTGGCCAAGGCCGAATGCCCGGGCTTGACCTTCTCCCTGGTCAGCAGCAAAAATCCAGCACTTTGATGAGTCCTGAACCCTCAGGTTTTCCTCCCAGTCTCCGTGGTTTCAGGAACAAAACCTCAAAAAGCCAATCTGACTCCCAGCCCTACCTCACCTCACCTTTCCTCCCTCTCCTTTCTCAGAAGGTACAGTGGGTTGAGTGATGCCTCTCCCCTCCGCTCACCTCACCAAAAGAAAGAGAAAACAGAAGAATGCCTGCTTGGAAAAAGGGTGTTTAGAGATGTGATTGAGAATCTCAAAATGAGATCATCCTGGGTTAGGGTAGGCCTTAAATCCAAAGACAAGTGTCAAGACACAGAACAAGAGATGATGCAAAAGAGAAGGTCTTCCAAAGAGAGAAGTAGTGGTTAGAGTGAGGTCAACAGAGATAAGGGCCTTAAAAACCAAATGAGAGGGCCTTGGGGTACAGTTCAGGGTAGAGTGCTTGCCTTGCATGCTTGAGGCCCTGGGTTCCATCCCTAGCACCACAGAAAGCAAAAGGAAAGGGAGGGCATGGTGACCCATCCCCTCTCAATGACGTCTTCAGGAGTCAGAGGCATAAAGATCAGTTCAAGGCTAGCCTTGGTTACACTGAGAGCCTGGGCTACATTAGATTCTCTAAAACAAACAAGAAAACAACGAGAGAAATACACAGAAAACAACCCAACCCAATTTCACTGTATCACATATCCCCAGGAACAGCAGAATGCCAATATAGTGATGCACCTGCTAATACCTTCACCAGTTTCTTTGTCCGGGAGTCCTCTGGCCTCTCAGGTGCGGGTCCATGTTTCCAGGGTACACGGTTGACACTGGCAAGAACATCAAGCTCCTGTCTACAAAAATGCCCTTCCTTCCTTCCCTTCTTTCTTTCTGTTTTGTTTGTTTGTTTGTTTGCTTAGGGACAATATTTATTTGTATGTGTGTGTGTGATGTTGGTGTATGTGTGCATGCATGTGTAGGTCAGAGGTGGATCTGGGGTTTCTTCCTCAATCACGATCCACTTTTGAGACAGGATCTCTCACTGATTCAGCTACACAGGGTGGTCAGTAAGCTCCTGAGATCTGCCTGACTCTGCTGCTGTCTTCTCCCACCTCCTGCCCCACTGTGGAGTTATAGACACTCAGCTTTTACTTAGGTGTTAGGGAGCCCTACTCAGGTCTTGTGCTTGTAGAGCAAGCACTTTACTACATGAACCATCTCCCCAGCCTCTGTTTGTTTGGAGGGGAGGCAGTTTTGAGAGAGGGTCTCATTTTGTAACCCTAGCTGGCTGGCCTGCCCCTCGCTTGTAAAGGCTAGCCTCTGCCTCCCAGGTGCTAGGATTGCTGGTATTGGTATATACCACATGGGTGGGGGCAGGCTTTTCAGTCACCAAATTCTTGCAAATATATATTAAACACAGCAAAAGGCATTGCAGATACTCCATTCACCAAGCTAAACCAAATACCTGCCTCCCGAGCTTGTGTTTTAATGGGAAAAGACAGACAATAAATAAACAAAAATGTAAGTATATGTGCAATCAGGATTAGAAAACAGCTACAACAAAATGGTGCTGTGCTCAGGGAAGGCCTCTGGGCACCATAAGAACCGAACAGACACCTAAGAAGAGCATAACATGAGTCCTGAGATATCTAGGCACAACATTCATATAGAGAGACACACATGTGCAAATTCCCACTTCTAGAAGCAGCTGGACCTGCATGACATAGAGAGGTCTGTGTGGGTAGGAGGTGAGATCAGAGAGGTGACTAGGATCTAGGTCACGTAGGACCTGAAGGCTGTGGAAAAAAACATGGATATTTTTGTTGTTTAATACTCATTCACTTCATTAAAAAATGTGTTTATTTACTTTTGTTTTATGTGTATAACTGGTGTCCAGGGAGGTCAGAAGAGGGCCTCAGATCCCCTGGAACTGGAGTTACAGATATTTTTGAGCCATCATGTGGATGCTGGGAGCCAAACCCAGGTCTCCTAGGAGAGCAGCAAGTGGTCTTAACAGCACCCAAGGGCTTGAACTTTATTCTAAATACACTGGAAAAAGTTAAAAGGTTTTAAACATTGACTGATGGCAACCTAACTTACATGATTTTTTTGTTTGTTTTTATACGACAGGGTCTCACTATGTAACCCTGTTAGCCTCAAGCTCATAGAGATCAACATGCCTCTGCCTCCCAGTGCTGGGATTGAACATATGTGCTACCATTCCGCACCCTAATGTGTGTGTGTGTGCGCGTGTGTGTGTGTGTATGTCTGTGTGTGTGTGCCAGCAGAGGCCAGAAGAGGGTGTTGGATTCCTTGGAGCTGGAGTTACAGGCAGTTGTCAGCTTCCTGACATGGGTGCTGGGAACCAAACTTCTGCAAGAGCAGCAAGCCCTCTTAAATGCTGACCCATGTCTCCGGACCCTGTGTTTGTTATTGTTGTGTATTTGCTATATTGCCCGGCCTGGCCTCAAACTGGAGACCCTCAAACCTTTGCCTCTGCAGATTACAGATGGGCTTCACTGTACCCAGCTTGATTTATGTTTTTTAAAAAAAAATTTTAGGATCTTGAGAGATGGGTCAGCAGTTAAGAGCACCAGCTGCTCTCGAAGATCACCTTTAACCCTAGCACTAAGGAGGCAGAGGCAGGTGGATCTCTGTGAGTTCAAGGCCAGCTGGTCTACATATCGAATTCCAGGTCAGCTGTATGTCTATAGGGAAACCCTATCTCAAAAGAACAAACATTTTTTAAATTATGTTTTGGTGTGTATATATATATATATATATATATTCATGCATGCATGTATCATTAGACTCTTGTGGAAGTCAGAGGACAGCTTGTGGGAGTTAGTTCTCTCTTTCCACAGTGTGGGTTCCAGGGACTAAACTCAGGTCATCAGACTTGGCAGTAAATACCTTTACTTGCTGACCTATCTCACCTGCCCTTCATTTATGTTTTGTTTTGTTTTTAATTATGTATGTGTATGTGTTTAGGTATGTGCATGTGACCGCAGGTGCTCACTGAGGTCAGAAGAAGGCATCAGATCCCCTAGAACTGGAGTTGTGAGCTGCCTGATATGGGTGCTGGGAACCAAGCCATGCTCTGTACAAGAGCAATACAAGTTCCTAACCACTGAGCCATCTCTCCAGTCCCCCTGGTTTATGTTTTTGGTTGGGGATTTTTTTTTTTTAAGATTTTAAACTTTATCTGTGTGTATGTGAGCCTGTGTGAGTTTATTTACACTGCATGTGTGCAGGTGCCTGAAGAGACCAAAAGAGGGCATTAGATCCCCTGGAATTGGAGTCACAAGTGGTTATGGGCAGGTGTGGGTGCTGGCAACTGGACCTGGGTCCTCTGCAAGAGCAGTAAGCACTCTGTTTTTTAATATATTTTATTATTTTAATTTTGTGTGTATGAGCATAATGCCTGTATGTAAGTGGGGGCACCTGTATTGTGCAATGCCCATGGAGATCAAAGAGGGTATCAGAGTCCCTGGAACTGGAGTTACAGATAGCTGTTAGCTGCCATGTGGATGCTAGGAATCAAACCTGGGTCCTCTGCAAGAGCAGCCAGTGCTCTTAACCGCTGAGTCATCTTTCTAGCCCCACGAGCTGTAAGTATTCTTTACCACTGAGCCATCTCTTCAATCCGTGACTTATGTTTTTAAAGGATCATTTGTGCTGTCTTGCAGAGGATGCACTGGGAGAAGGAAAACCGAGAAAGTAGCGAAGAGGCTAACTCAGTCCAGGAAGAAAAGAGGTGAGGACGGCTTGGAGTAGAGTGGTCCCTGTCACGGCCCATTGATAGAGAATTGTGTGTATGGAGACACGTGCACACATACATTTTTGGGGTAGTACGGGAATCAAACCCAGGTTAAGCTAACAGTCTACCACTGAGTTACATTCCCCAGTTTCCACCTCTTTCTTTTTAAATTTTTGTTTAAGACAGAGACTCACTAAATTGTCCAGGCTAGCCTCAAGCATGCCTCAGTCTCCCTTCTGCTAGGATTACAGACATTGGCCATCTTGTCCAGCTCTCAGAACTATCCTCTGTTTTTATTCTTCATGTCTTAAGAAGCTGGAAATGAGTGGGTAAGGTTCTAGCCATGACTCTGGGACAGGGAGAAGGACTCATTAACCCTCGTCCCCCATCAAATAAAAGGACAGAGACTAGAATTTGTTCCTTTCATCAGGTCCTTTTATCTTTATCTGTAGGTTTACAGAGGCTGCCCTTTCTATAAGAGAAAGAAGGAAGTTTATTTGTGCTCTTGATTTCAAAAAGAAGTAAAAATGTTGGAGAGCTCAAAGCCAAACCTTGAACTTCTGGATAAATAAATCATTGTTTATGTTTCCTTTTATCTCTGCAAAGTTTTGGAGAAAAGTGTACTAAAGAGCAGCCTCCAAGAAACTGCTTTTACAAAAACAGGCCAGGAGCATGTCATTAGTGGCAACTGACACGATGCTTCATGTTTAATTGCCCAGATCAGAGCTCTGGCTCCAAAGGCAGGGCACCTGGAGGCAGTTTAACCTTTCTGAGGTCTTGGCAAAGGATGCTCAGAACCTGTCCAGCCAAATCCCACCATCAGTTCCTTTCTGTAGGAGGAGACAGATGATGGGGTGAAAATTCACCTGTGTCTTTGGATTAAAGGGTGGAGCCCTTGTTAGGAACTGGAGTTTTGGGGGCAGGGAGACAAAGTTCCAGCATGTCACAGCTTTTTTGTCCTTAAACTTAACTCCCCCTTTGTTCTCGATTTCTGCCTGGAATTCACACAGAACCTAAATTGGGCGCTAGCTAAGTGGCCCTAAATTGAGACCCAGGCCATCTGGGGCTACAGGGAGACTCTGTCTCAAAGTGGTTTGAACACTCTTGTATTGTACCTAGGCCACCAATTTGTACCTAGGCCACCAATACCACCTTACTTGCCTCACACTCCCTCAAAGGCCCCTCTGATCTGGGATAGAGTCACAGTGACTCCCTTCCAGCAGCAGCTTTGAGGCCCAGCCCCTTAGAATTCAGGAGGACTGTTCTGGTAAGCCCTAGCTTCCTCAAAGCAGCCCCAGGACAGGGTAGGCCCAGAGACTTGAAGGATGGAGAACCTCCAGCCAGTGGCATGTAGCTGGGATCAGATGCATGATTTATGATACCGGTGTCAGCGTGGCTCCCAGGCACCAGGGGAAATGGAAAAGGCACTTGGGCCTGTGCTGATTAAACTAAATATTTAAACAGGAATCAGGAATGGAGGCAAAATCCATTTTTCTCCAGTACAGCAGAAGGCAACACAAACGACTTTAAGGCTGAGGACTTGGTAAACACCATCCAGACTGGAGGGGAAGGCTGGGAACCCCTGGTCCACCGCCATCTCCATAGTCAGCTGCCAGCCAACTCTCTAAAACAAAGCGAAGAGCTTGTAATGGGCAGAGCAAACGACTGAAAGCCACTTTGGGAAGGAGACCGGGAGATACCAGAACAAACACAGGTCGAAGCCATTCCTCTAGCTGTTTTTTCCTTCCTCAGAGACCATCCATTTCTTTGTCTCAAAAGATATTCTGAGCCAGGCATGCTTGTAATCCCAACACTTAGCAGGGAGAGGCATGTGGATCTTTGTGAGTTCAAGGCCAGCCTAGTCTACATAGAAAGTTCCACACCAGGCAAGCAGGCAGGACTACACAATGAGACCTTGTGGAAGGTGAGGGGAGGGGAGTTCTGAGGCTGGACATGGTAATGCCTTTCTTTAATCCAAGAAGAGAGAGAGAAAGAAAGAGAGAGATTGATTGTAAGTAAGTTAGCTCTGATGCTGGGTACGGTGGTACATTTCTTTAATCCCAGCACTCAGAAGGCAGAGGTAGATGAATCTCTGTGAGATCAAGGCCAGCCTGGTCTACACAGTGAGTTCCAGGCCAGCTGGGGGTACAGGGAGACCCTGTCTCAAAAAAAGACAAAAAAAAGAGAGAGAGAGGAAAGTTCTAGTTTCCAGTTCATCCTTGGCTATTGTCTTAATTTCATTTCCTGTTGATGTAATAAAGTACTCTGACAGAAGTAACTTAAAGGAGAATCACAATTTCAGGTTACAGTCCATCATTGTGGGAAAGTCAAGGTGGCAGGAACTTGAACCAGCTTGTCACACTACATCCATAGTCAAGAACAAAGCAAGAATGAATGCATGTGTGTTGGTTGGTTCTCAGCTCACTTTCTCACTCTTACACAGCTCAGAATTCCTGCGCAGAGAGCATCGCCACCCACAGTAGAAAGGTTTTCCACCTTAATCAACTGAAGACCATCCTCCACAGACATGCCCATAAGCCAACCTGATCTACACAATCAGTCATCGAGACTCTTCCCGAATGAGTGTATTGTGTCAACAATGAAAACTCACCATCACCACCACTATATAATGATTTTAAGGCCAGCCTGGATCACATGAGACCCTGTCTTGGAGAAACAAATGGTTGGGGGGTGGTATATCTCAGTGTTAGAACAGGACTAGTATGCCCGAGGTCCTGGTTTTAGTCCTTAGAACCATTAAAAAGGGGGCCTTCATGTTCGTTTGGGCAGCATATGTACTAAAACTGGATTGATACAGAGAAGATTAGCATGGCCCCTCCACAAGGATGACCTGAAAATTCATGAAATGTTCCATGTTTTTGAGACACTAAATAGGTTAACTGTGCTCCGGTGGAAGGATGCCCACCAAGGACATTTGGGGAAACAAATTTATCTTGATATATGACAAAGTACATGAAATCCAGCAGTAGGGGCTACAAGAGGGACGCAGATAGGAGAGGGGAACTTAATATAATAAAACGTATTATATGAAATCTGCAACAATTTAATTAAAAAATATTTAAAGGGACAGGGGACTGAGCTGGAGAGATGGCTCAGTGGTTAAGGGCACATATTTCCTCTTGCAGAAGACCAGAGTTCAGGTCCTAGCAACCATGTCAGGCAGCTCACAACTGCCTGCAATTCCAGTACAGGGGGATCTCAAGCCTCTGACCTCTGAGGGCACCTGCAGTTATGTGCATATACCCACACACAGACACACACCCAAACACATAATTCAAAATAATAAATATAAATCTTAAAAATAAGAACGAAGAAAAGATGAGGTGGCTCAGTGGGTAAAAAGATAACTCAGTAGGTAAAAGGTGCTTGTCGCCAAGCCAAACGATTACCTGAGAACTAGCACGAGGGACAGATGCCCATACACTTACATACTTACAGACACAGAAGAGCAGGAAGGGAGGGAGAGGACAGAGAGAGAAAAAATTTTTTTTCTTTTTCTTTTATGTGTATGATTGTTTTGCCTATATGTATGTAAATGTACCTGTGTCATGGAGTGCCCACAGAGGCCAGAAGAGGACATCAGATTCCCTAGAACTGGAGTTACAGATGACTGTTAGCTGCCATGTGGGTGCTAGGAACTGAACCTGGGTCCTTTGTAAGGGCTTTTAACTGTTGAGCCATCTCTCCAGCCCCTTAATTTTCTTTTTCTTTCCTTTTTTTTTTTTTTTTTTTGTCTTTTTGAGACAGGATCTCCCTGTAGCCCTGGCTGGTCTAGAACTTACTATGGAGATGAGG
This sequence comes from Eospalax fontanierii, assembly GCA_035773235.1. NCBI lineage: Eukaryota > Metazoa > Chordata > Mammalia > Rodentia > Spalacidae > Eospalax > Eospalax fontanierii. The sequence goes on from CM069529.1 coordinate 23,042,733, forward strand.
TTGGCCTGGATCTCACAGAGATCTACTGCCTTGGCCTCTGCCTCTGCCTCCTGGGTGCTGGGATTAAATGCATGTGCCATCATGCCGGGACCTCATTTCTTCTTTTTAAGAAACAACAACAACAAATATCTTGGAGTCAGGCATGGTAACACATGCCAGCCTGTAATCCCAGCTACTCAGGAGGCTAAATTCAGATCACAAGCTCAAGGTCTGCCTGAGCTAGGGTGAATTCAAGGCTAGCTGAGGCAATTTAGGGAGACCCTGCCTCAAAATAAGTAAAAACAGGACTGAGGGGATAGCTCAGAGGGACAGTGTTTGCCCAGCAAGCACGAGGCCCTCAGTTCAATCTCCAGTACCACAAAACACAAGCAAAATGTTCTGTGAAAGCTGAGCGTGATGGCACAGCCTTGCTATTCCACACTAGGGAGGCTAAGACAGGATGATTCTGCATTCAAGGTCAGCCTAATCTACACAGTGAACTGAATATGTACCAAGACCCTGTGTCCCCACCAACCATCCAAAAAGTTCTAGAACTTGGCAAAAAGAATTTTTAAAAGGCCTTTCTAAACAGGCGTGGTAGCACACATTTGTAACCCCAGCACTTGGGAGGTGGAAGCAGGAGTTTGGGGATCTTGAGGCCAGCCTGGGCTACATGAGACCCAGTCTTAACCTCATCCCCCCACCAAAAAGGCTGTTCTACTGTACTTGCCCATCTCCCATGACATCACACTTCTTTTGGAAGAATCATGGGACACTAGCCAATCACTCATCAACCCTCTTGTCTTGATTCTTCTTATTGCACCTGTCACAGCTCCCACCTAAGAAGTGGTTGTCCATCCACTGCACATGCATAAAAGCAGACCCTGGGTGAAGCCAGGTCCTCCAATGGCAATATCCAAACTTCCCTGGATTTGAGAAAACACAAGGTCTCAGAAGAAAATTTCCAGGTGAAAATGACTTTTTTTTTCTCGTTTAAAAAAAAAAATTTCCTCTCCACCCCCTCATGTGTGTGTATTTGTGGACATTCGCACACCTATGCCTGTGTATGTGGAAGTCAGAGGACAACTTTTGGAAGTCAGTTCTCTCTTTCCAGCAAAATAGGTTCTGGGGATCAAACTCAGGTTGTCAGGTTTGATGGAAGAACTTTTACCTGCTGAGTCATCTCACCACATTTTCATTCATTTTTGTTGTTGTTTGTTTGCTTGTTTTCTGTGGGGTTTGTTTTTGCTTTTGTTTTTCAAGACAGGGTTTCACTATGTAGTCCTGGATGGTCTGGAACTCATTATGTAGACAAGGCTGGCCTGGATCTCCCAGAGATCTACCTGCCTTGGCCTTCCAAATGCTGGGATTAAAGGTGTGACCCATTACCCTGGATGACCAGCTGTCCTTTAGTTTAGCTTTTCCTCCCTGTGTAATCTCTCATTGGCTTTTCCACAGCAGTCTGTATCCCAGACCAAAAGGATGAGCTTTTTCTCTGTCCCCAAATGCACAAATGGCCTTTTCCTTCCTTCCTCTGAGGACAGCTGAGACAGGCTGACATTTTCCAAATTAACTTTTATAAGAACTTAGGAAAGAAAAGGAAATAATTGCAGCAATACAAGTGCATAAGTTCAATTCAGTTCAACATTTATAGAGATTCTTGTGTTTCGTGCCACAGTCTGGGTACAGTGATAAATACAACAGAGTCCCAGGACTTGAAGAGCCCGCTATCTAACAAAGACTAAGGCCTGTCGATAGGCCTGCTTAAGGTCTCCCAAGATAAGGGCCCAGAATTAAGAGCAGTTAAATGGGTGTGTTATACAGGCGGCTAGTCAGAGAGGTCCCGAAGGTGACATTCTCTACTGTGTGAGGATGGGGGAGAAGACAGTGGGTTTTTCCTATTTTCTTCTCTTTTCTTTTTTATTTTTAAATTTTAAAGATTTTTATTTTTAATTATGTGTATGTGTGCAGACTTGTATATGGTGAGTGTGGGTGCCCACAGAGGCCAGAGGTGTCAGATCCAGATCCCATGGAGCTAGAGTTACAGTTACCTGCTGTGGGTGCTGGGAACTGAACTCTGGTCCTCCCCAAGAGCAGTACCAGCACTTAACTGCTGAGCCATCTCTCCAATCCCCTTTTTTCATTTTTTTATTTTGACGGTGTGTTTTTCTTAGATACAGAGGAAAGAGTTGGGGCCTAATCCCACAGGATATAAAGGAAATGAAGAACCAACATGATTATCATTTGTATTTGGGTAAGAAGTATGCAAGTGGCTTAAAGGGGAAATTGGTGTTTTGGTTTCTGAGACAACTTGTGAGTTCGATAGGCCTAACCACATCAAGTGTCTGGATCTGCAGATATCACAATAGAATAGGCTAAAATATGGGCACTCTTGGGGCAGTTGGACTCTGAATGTAAGGATTACATTTATTTTTATCTTATTAGTTTTAAATTTTATTGACTTTTTAAAAAAAATTTTCATTTTTATTTATGTATACATGTGTGTCTGTGTGTATGTATGTGTATGCACATTGTTCAGAGGCCAGAAGAGGGTGTCATATCCTCCAGAGCTAGAATTACAAGTGGTTGTGAACCACCCAAGGTAGGTGCTGGGCACTGAACTCTGGTCTTCTGCAAGAGCAGCAAGTGCTTTTACTTGCTGAGCCGTCTTTCCAGCCCCTTTTAAATATTATTATTTTCTTCTTTCTCTCTCTCTCTCTCTCTCTCTCTCTCTCTCTCTCTCTCTTTTTGGTGGTAGTGATGGTAGAGGGGGAGTCAAATTTCTTATTACATTTTGTTTGTTTATCTAGTATGTGTGCATGTGCATGGGTGTATGCATGTGCACAGCACGTGTGTGGAGGTCAGAAGACAACCCCTCATAGTCAGTTCTCTCTTTCTACCATGTGATTCCTAGGAATAGAACTCAGGTCATCCTGCTTGGCTTCGAAACCTGCAGCATCTTTACCACTGAGCCATCTTGCTAGCTATGGTGGTGGTTATTTTGAGACAAAAAACCAGAGTTCTCATGTAGCCCAGGCTGGTCTTGCATTTGCTGTGTAGGTGAGGATGAAATGGAGATCCTTGTGCCTCCACCTCCCAAGTGTTAGGATCACAGACATGCAGCAAATGTGGGGACTCAACCCCAGCCCATTGCAGGATCCTACCACGGAGCCCAGACCAGCCTCAGACCCTCGCTTCCCTGCCTCTGCCTCCCATGTGGGATTATGGACATGTCTAACCATGTCCAGCTGAGAACTTAGAGTCTTAGGAACCTAGAATCAATCAAAGTTGAGGAATGTACAGACTGAGATTGCCTAGACTTTGAAAAAATTAACTGAAGAGATATCAGTGGTTAGCTACAACAATAAACAAGGAGCAAAATTTAAGATGTTTTTTTCCTTGGGTTTTTCATCTTAACATTTAGCAGTCATCCTAGGTCTCTAAAGTGTCAGCTCAGAAAGAAACAGGGCTGGAGAGATGGCTCGGCGATTAAGAGCACTGGTTGCTCTTTCAGAGGATCCATGTTCGGTTCCCAGCACACACATGGTGCTAACAACCATCTGTAACCCTAGTTCCAGGGGATTCAGTGCCCTCTGCTGATCTCCAAGGGCATTGCATAACACAAGTGCACTTATATACATGCAGGCAAAACACTCATATGCCAAAAAGTGATAAATTTTTTTTAATTGATCAACCGATAACATTAAGTAACTAGAGAAAGAATGCTGGGCAAGTACTGGTACAATTGTGGCTTTGTTGTTGGGAATCACACACATACTACTTACCCTACAGCCCTGGGTCACCTCGAACTCTTGGTAATCCACTCCTTTTTGTAGAGAGCTGCGGATTGCCGCGTCTAAGACGGGGCCTGCTTCCGCCTTCCACCATCCCGAAGGTGAGTGCTCTCTGGAGCAAAGAGCTCCATAATTGGCTGTGGCTGAGGTCTGGCCCTGCTTCCGCCTGTGTGCGCCTATCTGCTTTCACCAGGTGGTAGTTTGGGGTTGGCTGGCAGGAGGGGATTTAACTCTGTGGTGGGCTTTCCCCGGGAGGAGAAGTAAGGCAGGAGAAGTAAGTCAGGAGGAGAAGTAAGGAGAAGTAAGTTAGGAGAAGAAGTTAGAAAGTTAAAAGCCAAAAGGTTGTTCAAGGTTCCTGAATAAAACTGCATAAAGAAGAGTCTGGTTGGTGTTGCGTCTTCCTTGCTGGACAAGACAGACGTGACACCTTTTGCTTCAGCCTCCCAAGTACTGAGATTATAGACATGGGCCAAGACACCTGACTGAAATTCTTTTTTGTGCTTGTTTGTTTGTTTGAGACAAGATATCACTATACAGTCTAAACTGGCCGTGAACTCTCTGCAGACTGTATAGAGACAAAACGTCAAAAATAAAAGCAAAATGGTCACACTTTAACAATTAGGCTACATGCCAGGTTTAGCAGTGTGTGTCTGCAATCCTAGCAGGTGGAGGCAGGAGGAACGGGAATTCAAGGCCATTCTCAGCCACAAGGCAAGTTTGAGGCCACCCTGGGCTACAGGAGAGGCTGTCTCAAATAAACAAAAACAAGGGCAGGTGTTCGGGCACATGCCTTTATCCCTAGTACTCTGAAAGCAGAGGGAGTCTACACAGCAACTTCCAGGTCAGCCAGGGCTTAATTGAAAGGCCCTGTCTTGAAATAAAAACAAAACACAAACAAAACCCAACCAAACCTTGACCACGTGAGCCTGCCCTCCGGGACTCCATGTGGCTGATACAGGCATCTGGATCTTTATTTCTAACAGCCCTCTTTACAAAACTGGCCAGTTTAAAAAAAAAAAAATCAATTTACCCTGTAAAATTTACTATTCAACAAGATAATGAGATATCCTCCCAAATGAACCCTATACAAAAGGCCTAAGAGATAAGACCAAGTAATTTCCCTTCAGCTACAAAGAACTGCTCCCTCTCAGTGGTTAAGGGAATAAGTCTCTCTAGGAACTCACCCAGGGCTTGCTTTTCCTTCCTTTTCTTTTTTCTCTTTCTCCTGTACTTGGGTTTGAACCAAGGACTGCTACATGCTAGGTAAATGCTCTCCCACTGAGCTACATCTCCAGTCCTATTTTTACTTTTTATTTTGAGTCAGGGTCTCACTAAGTTACCATAGCCAATTCTGAAATTGTGATCTTCTTGTCTCAGCCTCCTAAGTAGCTGGGCTTGTAGGCTTGGGTTACCAGGCCGTTGCTCACTGCTTTCTCAAAGTGTATTTATTAATTCTCTTTGGTTATTTGTATCTATGGTAAGTTCTTTTATGGCCTCCATCAAAGACCTTTTATAGCCGATCCTGTTTTGCCAGGTACAATCCTCCTGTTTCAAACTTCTTTCCTTTTCTTTTTTTTAAGCTAGGTTTTCTCTGTAGCCCCAGCTGTCCTAGAACTCACTACGTGGGCCAGGTTAGCCTCTGTCTCAGAGAGATCCACCTGCCTCTGCCTCTGGAGTGCTAGGATTAAAGGCATACAGCACCATGTCTGGCTTATTTCAAACTCTTAAAGTATGGAGATTATGAGCCACCATGCCTAGTTTGAAATTCTGCATGTTTTTTACAGTAATGGGGATTGAATCCAGTGCCTAGATCAAGTACCCCCTTATCTCTGAGCTTTATCCCTGGTCATTTATTTATTTATTTATCATTTTAAAAAATTTATTTATTTATTTTAATTTCCCCACAAGTTGTCACTGAGTTGCCCAGGCTGGCCTTGAACTCACTCTGTGACCCAGGTAGGCCTTGAATTTCCAATCTTTCTGCTGTAGCCCTCTGAGTAACTGGGATTATAGCCAGCACCACCACACTAGGCCAAAAAATAAAATATAAACGAATAAACATTTTTTTTCTTGAGACAGAGTTTTCATATCGTTCAGGCTGATCTGAAGTCAGCTCTGAACCCAAGGATGATCTTAAACTTCAGATTCTCCTTTCTCCTCCTCCCAGTGCTAGGATCATAGGTGTGTACTTACTATGTAGCCCTAACTTACCTGAAACTAGTCATATAGACCAGGCTGGCCTCGGCCTCTCAAATGGTAGGCTTACACGTTTACTACACCACATCCAGTTCCCTAGGCTGGTTGATTTTTTGTTTTTGTTTTTAAGATTTTATGTGAATGTATGTGTGTGTGTGTGTGTGTGTGTGTGTGTGTGTGTCTACGTGTGCACCTGTTTGTGTGCATGAATATGCAAGTGCCTGAGGAAACCACAAGAAAGTGTCAGATTCCCTGAAGCTGAAGTTCCAGATGGTTATGAGTTGCCATGTGGGTGTTGGGAGATTAACCAAGGTCCCCTGCCAAGACCAGCAAATGCTAGGAACTGAACTCCAGTACTAAGCAAGGTTAGCAAGTGCCCTTAATAGCTGAACCATCTCTCCAGCCCACTCCCCAACCCCAGCTGGTCCTGAACCCTTGATCTTCCTGCATCTGCTTCTAGAGTGCTGGGATTACAGGCAAGCCACTACATTCACCTCTCTAATCACACACACACATACACACACATTGTTGTTGTTGTTTGTTTGTTTTGTTTTTTGAAACAGGGTCTCACTATGTAGCCCTGGCTAGCTTGGAACTTACATAGTAAGTTCACATAAGTTATATAATGAGACCCTGTTTCCTAAAGAAAGAAAGAAAAGAAATTTGATCAGGCCAGCAAGATGGTTCAGGTGGTAAAAAGCAATTGCTACCAAAACTGGACTGACAACCTGAGTTCATTCCCTGGACCCACATTTTAGTGAAAGGAGGAACCAACTCCAAATACATGTTGATAAAAGGGAATGAGCATAATGGCAATCAGACAGTCATGAGATCACACATTCATTTTGAGGCTTGAAGAAATCAAATTTTATTCACCACAGCAGTCCCAGAGGAGCTCATGCTCTGAAGTTCTGGGCCCTGAGTACAAAAATCCACAGTTTTTATAGATTTTTCCCCACATCATTTCTTAACAGTTACACCATTGGTAAGTTTAAATTGTAGCCTATGTGACTACCAGGACAGATGCTTATGTGTCTGAGGCTGCAAAGGGGAAATTCCTACTCTGGGCATGTTTTCAGAATGGATATTAAGGATGGGGTTAAGACATTCTTTAACAAGGGGTAGCTAAAAGCATGATAGGGCTCCCTCTAAGTGGGCTTAAGGGGTACCTTGTGCCAGTCTCTGAATGATTGATCTCAGCTGCAAAGACAGGCTTGTTGTCTGATCCAACTGAAGTTGTCATCCCAAACTGCAGCAAAATCCCAGTCAGCAAAACTTTTGTTATTTCCACGGCCTTTTCAGTCCTGATGGGATATGTCTCCATCCAGCCAGAGTATATACACACAATGACTAGCAGGTATTTATAACTCTTAAGTAGTAGTTCTGTAAAGTCTATCTCTAGATCTTCAGATGGGTATTATTCTTGTGGTTTGTACTTATACCTAACATCTGGGACATGCAATTCCCCTTGGGCTCTTAAAGAAACATATCTATCACCTTAATCTTTGGTTGTACTTTCATTTTGGGTATTTAAGATCATACAGTTGGTCAAAACTTAACCATTTTCTTTTATTCTCAAGGTCAGTTGAGGATCTGGTCCTCAGGGATCATTTTGGCTTGGGAGGAGCCTATGGCCCATTTAGTCTTCCATTTACCAGTTGTTCCATTTGTGTGAGGATAAGTCAAAGGCTTTATTTGACTATGGCTTCACTTGGAAGCACGGAGGGAATATCTCTCTGTGTTGACTGTCCTCTGTGGACTGAACACTGGTGCAAGTCCATGTGATGAGGTCGCCAAGGCTTCCTTGAACAAGAATCAGGTTATAGGACATGTTGAGAGCTGACTCACAGTCCCCTGGGACCTAGAGATAAAATATTGTCCCTTTAAGTCTCTCTGACCTCATTAGTATAGGCCTCCAAGTATGGTTATTGAACACTCAGAAGGTCAGTTACACCCGTCTGGTACTTTTAATTACTATGCAATTACTGTAGACAAAGCTTGAGCAAAGAAACAAACACTCTTAAATAAACCTTGATTAGATATATTGTATCATGAATTCTCTCACGGTGAGGCCTCGTTTTCAACCCCACCCGCTCCACTCCTAGGTTTGAACAGATTGAACAGACAGAGAATGCTTTCTTAGAGAAATTAATTTATTCTGGGTTACTTACAAAAGATTCATCCCTGGGGAGAGAGGAGATTTCATATAGCGGAGCCTGCATTTTGACCTCTGGAACACGTGCCCAAGATGGAGCCCTGGTACTGTGCCCGCCTCTCTCCTTCCCAGCCTTCCCTGTGCTTCCGCTAGACCTCCCTGCTTAAGTCATTGGTTAGTGGGCTGTCAATCACATTTGGAAGCCTGTCCCTCACAGCAGAGGGGAAACTATAGATCTATCCAACATATGTACCCTGTTCTTTAAACAGTTCTTATAATTGCTAAATAGCTGCACTAATGTAAGTAAATGTTTGAGCTTTTATCTTAGAAATTTAATCAAATTAATTTTATTTATTTTTATTTTACATATATGTGTGCTCTCCTTGTATGTGAGTGCACCATCCATGCATGAAGTGCCAGAGGAAGTCAGAAGAAGCATCCTATTCCCTGGAACTGGAGCTTCAGAGGGCTGTTGTTGGCCATCATGTGAGTGCTAGGAACAGAACCCAGGCCCTCTGCAAGAGCAGCAAATGCTCTCAATTGCTGAGCCATCTCTCCAGCCCTGACCTTAGAAAATTTTAAGATCACTTTTATATCATTTCTAAGTCTCATTTTTTAATATAATCTTAAGAAACCTACTCAGACCTTTGTAACTTACATAAAATTTCTCTCTTTTTTTTTTTTCTATTCTGGAAACATCCAGCTATATTATTCTTCATACATAAATCCTTCTTTACTAAAATGTCTCCATTTCCATATCCTTCTAATATCTTTACTTGCTGGTTTTTCTTTTTTTAATACCATGAGACATAATAACATCAACAAGTAAATTTACTATTTGTTGTCAGAATTTTCTTCCAGGGGTACTAAGTAATGTTTACTCCCTTTCTAAGTTTCTAGTGACAAACCAATGTTTGATTACAGTTTACTCTAGGAAAGCAATGAGTTTATTGAGTTTACTTAAAGAGCATTGTTGAGGGGTTGTTGAAAACATCCTGACTCTTAGCATCCATTTTAGGCCAAGAGTAGACTTGAATTCCTGAGAACCTTTTCCTTCAGAACTCTTAAACAAGTTTCACCCAATTCTTTCATTGAAACAGTATATCCAACATGAAATTGAGAATTAAAAGTCAAACCCTTATCTGAGTAGTCCCTTCTGACCCCTATCACACACACAAACACAAACAGATGTTATCAACTTAATCCCTGTTGTTTGCAACACAAACGGGATAATCTTATACTCCATTGCTTCCAACAAATATGCAAAACATACACACCTGCATTCAAACTTTGCTTTGGGTAAAGGCCAAGGAAGGGTCATGAGGGATGAAGGCCACATCCCCAGGTTATAAGAGGAGCACATGAGTCAGTGACCTGTGTCTACATTATAAAAAAGTTAATATAAGATTAACTTTTTGGTTGCAAGGTAGGTAAAGGTCATTTGTCCAGAGTATGTCCATATTGTAAAAGTCATTACCACAGTAATTGTTCTCCAGATTTATTTTTATTTTTTTAAACGTGTGTGTGTGTGTGTGTGTGTGTGTGTGCAAATATATGCCAACTGTATGCAGGTACTCTTAGAGGACACTAGAGGGTGTTGGGTCCCCTGGAACTGGAGTTTCAGACAGTTGTGAGCACTTAATGTGGGTTCTGGGAATTAAACTTGGGTCCCCTGGAAGAGCAAGAAGCAGTCTTGACTGCTGAGCCAACTCTACAGCCCCTACTTATTATTTTCTTAATTTTATTAGTATTACTGTATGCGTGTGTGTGCATGCAACAGTGTGATATGGAGGTCAAAGGACAACTTTTAATAGTTCTCTCCTTCTACCATAGGATCCTGGAATCAAACGCAGGTTATTAGGCTTGCTCTGCAAGCTCTGTTCCCCATGTACCCATCTCACAGGCCTCCTTTTAAGTTTTCATTAGCATAGACTTATTATCCATAATAATGGCCTTATGACAGTTCCATACATGTATAAGTACTTTGATCATGCTCACCTCCATTACTCCTCTTGTTGCCTTCCCATTCCCACCAATCCACTTCCAACTTTGTAGTTGTTTGGGTTTCTCTTGTTTGTTTGAAATAGGATCTCATGTATCCCAACCTGGTCTTGAACTTCCAATACATTGAGGATGACCTCCATTTCAAGGTTCTGCAATACTGGGTAATCAATCCTAGGGCTTTGTGCTAGGCAAGTACTTTACCAGCTGAGTTCTATCTCTAACACTTTGTGGTTAGTTTATATTTTAGGTAGGGTTTCTTTAAGTCTAGGGCTGGCCTTGATATATAGCTGGGATGACCTTAAATTCCTGCTCTTTATACTTCTGTGTTACAAGTCATAGCCAGGGCCATGCGATTTGCCTTAATTTTGATAATTTGTAGAAGTAATTTGCAGTTCCAGAACTAAAGTAACTTGTTTTCCAAGATTCTTGCCCTGCCCTTTCCTGTTGGTTCCCAGTCAAGGTCAACACAGGGATCTTATCAATCGCTTGACATTTTTTTACCCACCACTTTCTCCAAACTCTCCAGTTAAAAAGGAGTTTTTAGACTCCTCTGCCTTCTTCCTATCATCATCCAAGTCTGTAAAGAGTACTGTGAGCTCTCTGGTCTCTGTAACTGGAGATCTTCCTTCAACATGTTTTTGCTTGGATTAAACCTGTTTAGTTGTGCAGTTGCCCATCCTATTGTCTGTCTTTCCTTTCTAACAGATCTTTCAACAGATGTTGGCGATATGGATGTTACCTGGTTGTTTGTACAGAGAGATTGGATATCAATGCTTTCAGTCCGCAAGCAGGTTTACTCATGGCAAGCACTGGATCAGTGGATTTATGTCCAAAAGCTGAGCCCCAAGTGCAGTGGGGCATTGCCTTATGTATTTTCTTTTTGAAAACTTTCATTATTTTTATGTGTATGAGCATATTGCCTGCATGTATGTAAGTGCATCCATGTCAAGTAAAACCTGTGGAGATCAGAAGAGGGCGTCAAATTCCCCTGGAACTGGAGTTAAGAACAATTGTTAGCTGTCATGTAGGTGCTGGGGATTGAACCTGGGTCCTCCGCAAGAACAGTTAGTACTCTTTAACACAGAGTCATTTCTCCAGCCCCTGCCTTATATACTTTGTTAGCTTTCCATTACATTTTAGTCCCTTTGCCTCCTTACATAGTAACATGCATTCTAATTGGGTGTTCTATGCTACAGAGTTGCCATGGAATTATGCACAAGCACATAGACACTGATTCTGCCACACTGCCTTTTTTTTTTTTTTTGTTCTAAGAAGGCCCTTACCTCATAAGCATATGTCACTATGCCTGGCACATAAGGAGGTCAGAGGATAACTTTTGTCAGTTTTCTCCTTCCGCTGTGTGTGCTCTGGGAATTGAACTAAGATCGTCAGCTTTGGCAGCAATTGCCTTCCTCGACCAGCCAAGCTATCTGGCCAGTCCCAAGGAAGATGTATTTTCTAAAGTTTTTCCATTGACTGTGGTAATCACTGAGGATTAGGTGGGAAGATGTTGGCCCCTCAACATCTTGGTGAAAAGCCTCCAAAGCCAGTTCCTGGTTCCCACCATGGCATAATTCTTGTCCCATCATCTGCCTGACATGAGTCTCATTCTGCTTTACTGTAAAGTTATCTGTCCCACCCTAATCACACTTCTGTCCAGTCACATGTCCTATCTCCTACCATAGGGTACCAGGCATTGAGTATGGAGATACCATCAGGATCTATTACAGATCTCATGTCCACGGCTGCTTGATAATGTACAACAGCAGAAGGAATAAAACTAGAGATGGAGTGCATGTGAGAAAGTCAGGAACTGTTCTTAGGGTATGTGTGTGTGTGTGTGTGTGTGTGTGTGTGTGTGTGTTGTTTGGTTTTGTTTTTGAGATAAGGTTTCATTATGTAACCCTGTTGGTCTGGAACTTGCTGTGTAGACCAAGTTGCCTTGAATTTACTGAGATTCACCTGTCTCTGCTGGGATTAAGGGCATGTGCCACTATGCCCAACCTAGGTCATTTTTTGAGACCGGGTCTCAGGTAGCCCAAGGCTGACTCTGAGTTCAATATGTAGCTGAAGACGACCATGAACTTTTCACCTTCCTGTTCTAGCTCCTGAGGACTGGGGTTAGTCATGACTGCCATGCTGGTTTATTTGGTTTACTTTGGCCACTTATGGATGCTAGGTAAGTACTCTACCATCTGAGCATGTTGGTTTTCTGGAAAAAGATGATGACCAACTATCAGATTACCAAGTTGGATGGCAGGGAATAGTCACCCCAGCATTGCTTGTACACATTTAAGTAAGATAAATAGTGTGGGGGGAAGAGGGTTGGAATCAGCAGTGTTCCTAAACCTGTAGGACAGAGGACAGCATCCTAACTTGGGCCCTAAATTATGCGCATCCCACACAAGGATCTTACCCAGTCAGGGGGTCTCGCCACACTGTGGCTAATTTCCCTAGTGACAGAGCACAGCTAACTCAGCATTTGACAGTGAAGAAATCCAAGGTGTCCTGCTTCTCACTTAGAATTTAAGAACCTGAAATCACTGAGTGGCTCCATTCTTCCTGCTATTAGCCCAGTTTAATAGGTTTTTGGTTGTTGTTGTTGTGGGTTTTTTTTTTGTTGTTGTTGTTTTAACTCTAAGGCCTTCCTCTTCCTCTCCCTCCCCTACCAGGTTATCTAGAGCGAATTCATGGGTGGCTCAGGGACTCTTTTTTAAAGTAATACCATTACCATTGTGATTAGTCTTGTTCTGAACCCTTTAAATTCTTAGCATCTTTTTGGGAGGGCAAGTTCAAATACTGGCCTTAAAAAAGAATTCAAGAATCTGGGTGTAGTGGTAAGGTCTGAGAGGTGGAGGTGTCATGATTTCATATCTGAAGCTAGTGTGAGCTATGAGAGAGAGAGGAGAGAGAGAGAGAGAGAGAGAGAGAGAGAGAGAGAGAGAGATTTATAGATGGGAGTGGTGAAGTATGCCAGTGATCCACGTACTCAAAAATTTGAGACCCTGTCTCAAAAATCAAAACAAGAGGTTGGACACAAAATTGTGGGTTTGATTCACAACATTGCAAAAAAAGAAATTAATTAAAAAATAAGGGCTGTCTCAGCAGGTAACATTGCTTGCCATGGAAGCCTAGCAATCTGAATTTAATCTCTGGACCCCAAATAAGGATGGAAACAGAACCAGCTCCACAAGTTTGTCTCTGACTTCCACATGTGCCAAGGCACACAGGCTCACCTGAATGCCCCCTCCTCTTTCTTTCTCTCTCTCTCTCTCATAACACACACAGTTTTTTTTTATTATTATTTTTATTTTATGCATTTGAATGTATTACCTGCATGGATATAAGTGCACCTGTGTCATGAAATGCCCTTGGAGGTCAGAAGAGGGCAAGGATCCCCTGGAACTGGAGTTACCAATGGTTGTTAGCTACCCCGTGGGTGCTGGGAATCGAACCAGGGTCCTCTGCAAGAGCAGCCAGTGCTCTTAGGCACTGAGCCATCTCTCCAGCCCTCTTTCCCCCAATTAAAAAAAAAATTAAAATTTTTTTAAAATTTAAAAATAAGAAAAACCAAGGTCTGGCTGGCATGGTAGCTCAGTAGCACAGTGCATGTTCTCGTGTTTACTACACAAAGGCTGCTGCTTCCGTTCCCAGGCCCAATATAGTCATCTGACTAATAATGATTGCTGAGATCATACTGTGCCCTTTTCTAAAGTACTCATATTATGTAGAACAGTGTTTTGTCAAGCTGCCTTGCCCCGAGATTCTCCATTTTCCAAATCAGATTTTTCAGTCCATTTTGAGGGTGGAGGATCATTGCAACCTCTGATTGGATCTACAGACATCATCTATCTGGCACAACCCATGTAGCACAGACTGATAAATAACTTAATTCTGGGCATAGAAAAGGTGCCACCCTATAAATCTGTTGGGGGGAATTGAGACTGTTAGAGAGCAAATAGCTATTTAGCTGGGATAGACTATCAATTCTCTAGTTTATCTGTTGAAAGACCCACATTTCCAGTTTCACTGTCAATCACCTGATCACAGGACCACCCTTAGGAAGATGGATTCAACTTAAGCTACACTAAATAGGTGGGCAGAATACAGAGTGTGTTAATGAGGCAGTGAACTTTTCCCGCCAGGAATCCTGCCTCCCAGGGCAGTTCTTCTGGACCCGGCCACAGACATGTAGCTCTCCGTAAACCCGCTTTTCTTAAGAATTCAGAAAAGCGTAATCTTTCCTTCTTTTCTTCATATCCCTTTTCTAAACACACTTTCTCTAAGGCTTTGGGCTGCTCTAGCATCTTGTATTTCTCTACTTTTTCTCTAAAGCTTCTTCTCCCAGCCATGTGGCTGCCAGTCCGCCACGTGTCTGACCCCCATGCAGGCTCTAAACCTGCAGGACTGCTTGGCTTCTTTTCTTCTCCCTCCATTCTCCTCCTCCAGGCACTGCTGAGATACCCAGCTTCCGTGTTTTGAGGATTTTTCTTTAAATTACAATAAAATTGTCCTAAAGCTTCCCATTAGGTCCATCCTTAAATTCTTTTATGAATGAGACTAAGAACCCACTAGAGGACGCTATCATTTCACCCCGTTTCAAGACTGTAGGATCATACAGACATATTAAAATCATATTAGGGAAACCAGGCCCCAAGACTTAGCAGACATACCAGGTCAAAGAAAGGTTATAATTCCCTTACCTGGACCCCAATAAGCGGTGCGCACCTAGCACTGCAATAGCATAGCCAAACCAACCCATCATCTGATACCTGGTGGGTGCATGAAGGACCAGCAGGGAGAGAACTCCTGACTGCCTTGGGGCTTCAGCTCCCTGCTGTTGATGCAGCCTACTGGACTGCCATCTGCCTGTCCACCTGCCACCTGTTTGGGCCTGGGTATGCCATTCCTTCTCCAACCCAGTTCCAACCTGTGCCATTTCTGTTCCAACTCGGTCCTCCCTTCACCATGCAGCTGGACTCAGCTCTGAAGCTTTGCTCTCAACCTCTCTTGACTCTTACGAGGCCTCAGATGCTGCTTCTTCCCTGTGGCTGGTTTTGGGTTCTTTATGTTATAAATACAGATTCTACTTACATTTCTATCAGCCACTTCTGAAATTGCTTGAGCTCTGGCGGCCTCCTTAGTACTCATTCTGTAAACCACATATATACATACATAGATGTATTTACTGTGTGCTATGTGACAAAAGAGTTAATATTAGTAATTAAGATTAGAATAAAAGAATCTGTATCTGCCTTAGTCAGATTACCAAACTAAGTGGAATTATCTGACAAACTGATTCCATTAAAACCACTATATTTTAAGCCAGGCATTTAGTCTTTAATCTCAGCACTTGGGAGGCAGAGGCAGGCAGATCTATGTCAGTTTGAGGCCAATTTGGTCTACATATTGGACTACATATTACATAGTGAGACCCTGTCTAAAAAAAGAAAGTAAAAGGGGAAAAAAAATCCAAAATTCTGCTACATCCTGTAAATTTATTATTATTAAAAAAAAAATCCTAACGTTGTAGAAATGCATTCTCTGTGCTGTAGCACAGTGAGCTCACAACAATGATTCAACTGCCAGGGAAAGGGGAAAAGAAAAAAGTAATAACCAGGATACTTCAGTACATGCTTCGCATACAGGAGGGCCTGGGTTCACTTGCCAGCAAATCCACCCCGTACTCCTGGCCTCACCTCCACTCCCCAAGCAAATTCAATAATCAGAACTTCCAGTTGGACTTTCTTCAGCAAGATGCAGTGGGAAGTGGGAGTGGGGGGACTTTCAACCTGAATCTCCATCCAATGCACTCTGCCTTCCATGTTCACAAAGAGGTCTGTTACCTCTTTGTTTATATTTTATTTGTTATTTCTGTTTTATGTGCATGAATGTGCCTGTATGCAGGTAAGTGCACCCATGTCATGCAGTACCCATGGAAGTCAGAAGACGGTGTCAGATTCCCTTAGACTGGAGTTATGGTTGTTAGCCACCATGTGGGTGTTGGGAATCAAACCCACTAGCAAGAACAACCAGTGTTCTTAAGAGCTGAGCCATCCTATTTGTCTGTTTTTAAGAGCGAGTCTTGCCTTTATTGCCCAGCCTGTAGCCTGGCCTTGGACTCAATTCTCTGAAGGACCTGGGACTACTGCAAGCTATCTGTTATTGTAGTCCAAACGTTTTAGAAACAGCTCATGAACTGGAAATGATCTGCTAATTTGATTTTTTTCAGATTTATTTTGATGCACATGAGTATGTATGTATGTGTACCACATGTGTACAGGGTCCGTGTAGGCCAGAAAAGGGCTCAGATTCCTTGGAACTGGAGTCACAGATGGCTGTGAGTTGCCATGTAGGTGCTGGGAACAAAATTCAGGTCTTTTGCAAGAGCAGCAAGCACTCTTGATTGCTGAGCCACCTCTTTAGCTCCAATGGTGGATCAACTTTAAACCTACTATGTACCACACACCAAAGGGAAACTACCTGTTAGGAGACCAGGCTGATGCTCAGGTCATATCCATCTCCATCTATATCTCCCTCTACCCTCATAGCTGATTCTGCATACTGGCTCCATATCGTCAGACCACAAGCTATCAGGGACTAATGGATACACATTAACTAAGTGGGCTCCTCTTCCCCATTCCCCCCACATCCTCGAGATCCCTACCCCCTTTTCTGCCTCCTAGGAATCAGAGACAGCCTGATTACAAGCTTGTACTTTAAAAGGACTTACCAACCATAAGGCATGGAACCTCCCCATTCCTCTGCAATCTATAAGACGAGTATCCTACCCCCTACTCTGCTACATGAACCAGAACTCTCCTCAGGGCCCACACTATGCTATCTTTCCATGACAGTAATAATTCTTCGGGGCTGGAGAGATGGCTAATCGTTTAAGAGCACTCGCTGCTCTTGAAGAGAGCTGGAGTTTGATTCCCAGCACCCATGTTGAGTGGCTCACAACCACCTGTTATTCCAGCTCCAGGGGATCCAACAACCTCTTCTGGTCTCTACATCATCTGCACACAAGTACATATGTAAACACACATATACATAAACAGAGATAAATGCTTTTTTAAAAAGGGATAATTCTAATAAATCTTTTACCCCAAAGGTCCATCTGCTTTAGTGTCCCCCTAGAGCCCTTTCACTGTCTATTTCATCTAACAAGGTAGGTATCATAACCTTATTTACATGTAAGAAACCAGGTTCCTCCTTGACACACCCTCACTCCTGAAATACACACTGTTGCACCCCTTTTGCTAACTACAATCCACACTCTACCTTTCAGTCTGGCAAATGGCATTGTTCCAGCTCTGACCCAGTCTTTCTCTCCTAAGCTTTGGGACAGGGCTCTGCATTTCCTTAGGTTCTTTCTGAGCTCCTAAGGGATCTTTTTGTCCTGCAGATCTCCTAAGGCCATTCCTCTAATTTGCTCTATCACCTCCTCAGTAGTTCTGGGCAGGAAGGACTATCTGTCTCTAGGCCCCTCTTTACCTCTATCCCCGACCTCCACTACTCCCAGGCTCAGCTAAACTTCAATTTAATGTCAAACACGCTGAAAGTCACATTCCAGCTTCAGCAGCCCCAAAGCCCCGCACCTACCGGTCCTCTCCCCTCTTATGTCCTGGCAAGTCCTAGTTGGGAATTCAAGGCACTTCTCCCCCAAGAGCACAGGCTGTGGGCACCTCTCCTCTGGGGCTCCCGCTAATACACCAGACCTTCATTAAGGCAAATTACATGGAATATAAATCCTGGTGTCTATGTAGGAAAATGCTTGAAAAGTTGGACATTAATGTTGTAAGGAAGAGGTATGATGCCTGGCACATAATTGGAGATAAAGTCAGACAAGGAAACGCTGAAAAATCTTAAGAGCCTTAATTACTAAGAAGATTTGGGTTTTACTCTGTCACTGCTGTGTAGCACCTTTCGAGATTAAAACATTCCAGTCCAGCAGGGAAGCTCCTTAAGACACTGAATGTTCTAAAGGGAGGTGAAACATTGCATCCTTCAGGGAAGGACTTGAAAACGACTTACCAGGTCCCTCCCTCCCCAAGCATTTGTAAGCATCCTAAGAGCTGAGACTCCCAGACCAAAAGACCCACTGGGAAGAGACACTCTCCAACCTCTGCAGCTGCCTGCAAGTTGTGTGGTGAGCTCCGCTTTCTGGCTTCTGTGGGCCAGCACCCATTTGGACTTTTGGTGATGCAGCTGTGAGTCATTTCCACTCTTGGGAGTGACCCCTCTCCCGTACTCATGTAAGTAACATCAATAAAACTCTCGGATTCGCCGAGGTGGACTTGGTGGCTGCCTTACTTTGGTCTCCCATTGGTTCCCTATCTGGGGTGAGCAGATGTTTGTTCACGTCTCCCCAGGCACAGCATCTCAGAACACAGCCAAGGTGCACTTTAAACAGACAGCAATACTGGGCTTCTCTTTTGTTTGTTTTGTCTGCGACAAGGGTCTTACTACGTAGCTCAGGCTGGTTGCAGACTTTTCATCCTCTTGCCTCAGCTTCTCAAGTTCTGGGATGGCAGACATATGCCACCATGTCTGGTTGAAACACTGGGTTTCTGTTTTTCTGGTTTTGTTTTGTTTGAGGTAGGATTTCATTCTGTAGCCCAAGCTGGTCTCAAACTGGTAGCAGTCCTCTTCCTTCAGCCTCCCAAGTGCTGGGAATACATTGGCAAGCCACCATACTGTTACAGTAGCAAGAAAGGCTCCCTTGAGAGAAAACTTCTGGTCAAGAAAATAAAATCTCTGATTTGGATGAAAACCCAACATTCCAGTTGGGTCAGGTCAATCACCCTGCCACAGGGCCACCCCTAGGAAGGTGGGTTCACCTTAAGTCATGCTAAAGAGGATAGATGGAATAATTAGGGCTCTAATGAAATGGTGAACTCTTCCTGCCCATTTGGATCCGCACGCCCTAATGCAGTTTCTTATCTGTTGTAGACATGAATCCTTCAGAAAAGTGTCACCTTCCCTTTTCTTCTTTCTGTCATCCTGTCTGTCTCCTTCTCTAACCATGCTTTCTCTGACATTTTGGGCTGCCCCAGCTTTCTGGGTTTCCTTGTCTAAAGCTCTCCTTCCTGCCATGTGACTGCTGGTCTGCTTCCAGGCCAGCTTAAACTGAATGACTTTTTTGTTCTCTCCTCATTCGCCTCCTCTAGGCAGCTGCTAAGATTTACAGTTTGCCTGCCCTGAGGGTTTTTCCTTTAAACTCTAATAACATTGTCTTCAGACATCCTTACATTCTTTTATTAATGAGATGTAAAAACCTAAGAGAAAACTCCGGTGTGGGCATCTGTTTTGACTTTTATTTTACTTTTATTATTTTTGTTTTTTGAGACAAGTTTTCACCATGTAGCTCTGGCTCAATATGGGACTCAATATGTAGACCAGACTGGTTTTGAACTCAAAGATCTACCTGCCTCTGTGAATGATGGGACTAAAGGTGTGTGCCACTGTGTCTGGCTCATTATTTTTAATTAAAAAAAAATTTTAATTTACTTATGTGTGTGTCTGTATGAGTGTATAAAAACCTATGTGTTTGGGTGGTACACACACTCCTTCCTGCAAGGAGGCCAGAAGAGGTGTCAGATCTTTTGGAGTTGGACTTTCAGGTGTTTGAGGGATGCTTAGCCTGTTACACGGGTGCTGGGATCCAGCTTCTCCTCTTCATGTTATACAGCAAGCAATCTTGACTGTTGAGCTATCTCTTCAGGCTCGTATTTTTATTTTTTTAATTTAATTTTTTAAAAAAAATGTTAATATTTTATTTATTTGACAATTTCCTTTTTAAATATTTTATTTTTAAAATTATTTTTTTATGTGTATGAGTATATTGCTTGCATGTATGTAAATGCACTCGTGTCATGCAATGCCTGCTGAGGTCAGAAGAGGGCATTGGATCCCCTGGAACTGGAGTTACCAATGGTTGTTAGCCGCTATGTAGGTGCTGGGATTTGAACCCTAGTCTTCTGCAAGAGAAGTAAGTGCTCTTAACAACTGGGCCACCTCTCTGGCATCAAGATTTATTTATTTATTATTTATTTATTTATTTGTGTGTGTGTGTGTGCACCGTGTGTATGCAGGTGCCTACACAGGCCAGAAGGGGGCTTCAGATGCCCTAGAGTTGGAATTATAGGTGGTTGTGAGGCACCCTGTGTAGTGCTAGGAACTGAACATAGACCCTCTGGGAGAGCAGTAAACACGTAACAGCTTAACTCTTCTCCAGCACTCTGAAAATTTCACACATGTAATCAGTGTATCTTAATCATATCTACTCTGGTACTCCCTCTCAGACACTTCCAAGATGACTCGGCCCAGCCCCACTCACTGACTTCCTAATTTGTTTTTGAGACAATATGGCATCAAACTTGCTATGTAGCTGAGACCTTGAAAATTGCGCCTCTACCTTCCAATTGCTGAGATTTCAGGCATGTGCCACTATTTTTATTGGGAGGAGGCATTTCTAAAAATGAGACAGTTGACCCTAGTCTGGAAAATGGGATGGAAGACAGAGTGAAAAAGTAGTCCGCAAGAAGACTATTTCCAGTGTAAGAATGCTCAGTCACAGGGCAGTTGTGGGGCAGGAAATGGGACAGATGGAGAAGAGGAAGGAAGGAAGCGGGAGGCTGAGGGCTTGGCAGTGTTATGGGAATTCTGTGGAGGGTTTGTGCAGTCAAGTGGAAAGAGCAAATGTGTGGAGAACAGGGGGTCATGTTTATGGAGATGGCTAGTATGATTGGAAATACAGAACCGAAGCTGTGTAAAGAGGAGGACTGTGATGTGGATTTAAGAATCTTGTCTATGGAGAAGACAGTTAAAATCATAGGCACAGAGAAGATCACTGACCATAGACTTGGATAAGAACATTTTTTTTTCATGTTTGTCTTTTATCTATTTTTATTTTTTATTTGTTTGATGTTTATGTGTTAGAATATGTGTGTGTGTGTGTGTGTGTGTGTGTGTGTGTGTGTGTGTGTGCCCATGGGTGCACGAGACTGTTGAGTGTCTGTGTGGAGCTCTAATGTTGACATCTAGTGTTTACCACTCCCCACCTTGGTTTCTTTCTGCTTTTTAAATTTTATTTTATGTGCACGAATGTTTGGCATACATGTATCTAAATGCACCATGTGTGTGTAATGTCAGCAGAGGTCAGAAGAGGGCATCAGATCCCCTGGAACTGGAATTATAGATGGGTGTGTTAGCTGCTTTGTGGGTGCTGGGAACCAAACCTAGGTCCTCTACAAGTACAGTCAGTGCTCTCAGTCTCTGAGCCACCTCTCCAACCACTCTACCTTGATTTTTGAGACAGTATCTCTCACTGAACCTGAAATTCACCAATTGGTTAGAGTGACTGGTCAGTGAGCCCCTGTGATATGCCTGTTTCTGCATCTCAGCGCTGTGATTATATGTGTGTGCTCCTGTGTCTGGCTATTTATGTGAGTGTTGGCAATCTGTCTCAGGTCCCAGGCTTGTTCAGCAAGCCGTTCCTCCAACCTCTCTTTTGTTTTAATGCTACAAACCTATAAATTAAGTGATCTTAGTGAGTTCACTTAATAATTCACTTTTGGGAGAGGATTTTTGTTTTATTATAGATACATTTTCTCTATGTAGCTTCTTAGGCTGGCTTGGAACTTGGAACTTGGAACTTACCAGTAATGATATAAGACTCTTGTGATCTCTTTCCTCTGAGTATTGGGATTACAGGCATGTGACGCCACCCCTAGCCAGATTCAAAATATTTTTTTCTCTTGACCAAGGTGCTTTCTGCTGCTATCTTCACCTGGATGTGGAATATTCCAGGTCCCACCTCTCCAGGAGACCTATACCAATCTTGTTAATCAACGACTGGGCTGTTCAAAGTCAGCTATTAGTTAGTTGTCTACTTACAGTTGTTGCCTAGTTTATGTTACAAGAAACAGGCAGTGTCAGGTGTGGTGGTTCTCACCTTTAATCCTAGCACCTGAGAGGTAGAGACTGGCCAGCCTGAAGTACAAAGGGAGGCCCTGTCTCAAAAAATTAAAACAAAAAAACCCCAAACAAAATAATAAAAAACAATCTTGGTTGAGGGGTTGGGGATTTAGATCATATCATAGGCAAATCATATGTGCAGCTGTGTGTTCAGTCCTAGCACCAGCCAACCCATCAGTAAGTAAGATCTGGGTTCTAGATAAGGATTCATAGTCTGCACTAGATCTTGGAGTGGATGTACAGTTTGGGCTTGTGCAGGCCTCTTCCTCTGGGACGCAGGGGAAACAGGTCCATAGAGTGAACAGAATCAAGCGGGGAATATCTTTGTGGTTCCTGAAAGAGCACAACTGAACAAGAAAGAGCCACCTCAGGTACTCTCAGCCTTCCTTTCTACATTTCATTCCAAGTCCCCCCCAGACTTGGGTTTTTGACCCAAGGTTTCAGTTTCTTTCTTTTTTCCAAAATCAGTTTGGGGCACCTTGGTGATAGACAGCAGTGCCTGGGTAAAGGAGCTCAAGGGAAGAAGTAGTTTGGGTTTTACTGGAAGAATCAGGCAGTGCCTAACTTATGAAGAGGCTTGCAGTACATCCTCAGAACTGAAAAGGGTTTAGTGTAAACTGTCACTTAATCCACAGAGGCCATGGCTGAAGAAATGGTACTGACAGGCGCAAGAGCCTGGTGCAACATGGGTGTTTATTGAATGGCTAAAATTGAAGGCAAATATCAAACTGGGAAAAAATATTCACAACAGAAGGTTAAAACTAAGCAAACATGGCAACTCAATGCAAGGATCCTATGATCTCAGCACTCAGGAGGCTGAGGCAGGAGGATTGTCAGTTGGAGGCCAGCCTGGGCAAACTTGTCACAAAATAGAAAGGTGGGACTGGGCAGATGGCCAGTGGGCGAAGCACTTGCTGCACAAGCCTGAGGACCTGAGTCCAGATCCCCAGCCCCTACCCAAAAAAGCCAGAAGCAGTTGCATATGTCAGGAAGCCCAGCTCTACTTCACAGACAGGAAATCTTGGGGCGTGCTGGCCAAGCAGTAATCTTCAGGTTCAATGAGAGCTCTTGTCTAAAAACATAAGGGGGTCAGGTGTGAGATGGCTCAGTGGGTAAAGATCCCGGCCACCAAGTTTGATTGCCTGAGTGTGATTCCTGGGACCCACACGGTCAAAGGAGAGAACTAACTCCTGTAAACTGTCCTCTGATCTCCATTCCTGAGCTACAGTACAAACATGTGCACACATCACACACACACACACACACACACACACACACCCCAGGCTGAGTTTGTAGATGAGGGTATAGCTTAGTAGAATGCTTCCCTAGCATGCAAGAGTATAAGACCCTAGGTTTGATCCCCGTCTTGGAATAAACTGGGCATGGTGGTCCACAATTGTAATCCTAGCACTGGGGAGGGGAGATTCAGGCAGGAGGATCAGATATTCAGTCACCCATTCCCACCACTACCCCACAGTATCTGTAAAGTTAGTTCCTGTGATGGCTACACATTATGTTAGCTCGTCTATCTGAAGGGGCCCTTCTCCCCTTCCTTTGCCCTTCTCAGCCCCTGGTATTCTACCAAAGCCTGTGATACTTAATGGACTCATCAGAGCCTTCCCTGGCATTTAAATTTTTCCAGGAGGAGGAAGGCACAGCTCCTTCCTGGGTGAAAATAAGGCTGTAAAGGCAGAGGAGCTCCCAGCAGACCACAAGATATTCTTCAGCTGGAAGGAAAGAGAAGACATATAGCCAGGAGAAGGCCTTAGAATGTCTGGTTCCAGAGCCTGATATGGTGGTTGTTGTCAGCACTCAGGAGGCTAAGGCAGAAGAATAGCCAGGTTTAGTGAAGAACTCCTGTAATCTAAGTACTTAGAGGTAGGGGCAGGAGGATCAGGAGTTCAAGATCATCCTTGGCTACATAGTGAGGCCAGTCTTGGCTATATGAGGCCCTATTTCAACTTCACACCACTCACTCACAAAGAGAAAGAGAAGGGGGGAGGGAAAGGCTGGATATAAGAAGACAGGAGTGGAGCCATTGCCTAGTCTGTGTGAGGCCCTGGTTCAGTCTCCAGTCTTGAAAAAAGAAAGAAAAAGAAGAAAAAATAGCATAAAGACATAGTGAGTAAGGCTCATGGTTCTGAGAAAATATCCTGGCACAGTCAGTTCTTCCTAAACAACCGTGCCTATGACGTCGGATCTTGAGGTGTGCTCTGGAAAACCTCAAGCCGTTTCCTTACAGCATTTAGAGACTAGTTTATAAACGGCTTTATTTATTTTTCATTTTTGTGGTGCTGGAGATCCAATCCAGGCCTTACAGGCCTTATTGAGAAGAGAGTTTATTTCAAAATAAGTAAATAAACAAGAAAAACATGCCTGTAATATGAGTACTCAAGAGGTAGAGGCAGAAGAATCAGGAATTTGGTGTTAATGTGGGTTACAAGAGATTCTGTATCAATTTTTTTTTAATTTTAAAGAGTTATTTATTTTCATTCTGTGTGTGTGTTTTGCCTGCATGTATGTATACCATGTGTTTGTATAGTACCCGCAGAGGTCAGAAGAGGGTGATGGAGCTGCCCTGTTGATGTTGGAAGCCCAACCTATGTCTTCTGCAAGAGCAGGAAGTGCTCTTAACTGCTGAACCATCTCTTCAGCTTCTTAATTTTCTTTCTGTTGAGATAGAGTCTCACCATGTAGTCCTGGGTGGCCTGGAACTCACTATGTAGACCACGTTGACCTGAAACACACAGAGTTCCACTGCCTCTACCTTAAAAGAAATTTTTTTTTTTAAGACAGGGTCTCACTATGCAGTCCTTGCTAGTATGGAATTCACTTTATATAGACCAGGCTGACCTCAAATTCACAGAGATCTGCCTGCCAAATACTGGGATTAAAGGTGCCACCATGCCTGGCTAAATTTTGTTTTTTAATTACATTAATTTCTTTATTTGTGTGTGGGTGGGGACATATGTCATAACTTGCATGTAGAGGCCAGAGAACAACTTTTAGGAGTCTCCATTCTGTGGGTTCTAGGGGCTGAGCTTAGGTCCTCAGGCTTGGTGACAACAGCTTTTAACCTTCTGAGCCATGTCCATGGCCCTCAATTATTATTATGTTTTAATGTGTGTATATCTGCTCACATGCATGTTCATATGTGTGCAGCTGCCCTCGGAAGCCAGAAAAGAGTGCTGAGTTCCCTGGAGCTGGAGTTACAGGCAGTTATGAGCCACCAGACATGTTCTGGGAACTAAACTCCAGTTCAGTTGTCTGCAAAAGCAGCAAGTGCTCTTAACCACTGAGCCATTTCCCCAGCTCAAATTATTATTATTATTATTAATTTTTTTTTTTGCTGAGCTACCTTGAAGTTGGAGCCAGATACCATGATACTTCACCCTAAATATCATAGATACATATTTCCCTCAAACATTTCTTATACACACACAAAACAATGATCAATCACATTCAGGAATTTTGACATCATTTCGTTTCATGTAACATACATTTTAAAAATACATTATTCTTATGTGTATGTGTGTATATGTGTGGTAGGGATGTAGCTCAGTTGATACAGCACTTGTGGTGGCTTATGCCTGTAATCCCAGCACTTGGGAGGTAGAAGGGGAATCAGGAATTCAAAGTCATTGCCAGGCTGCATGGAGAGTTCGAGGCCAGGCTACAAGAGATCTTGTCTTAAAAACATAAAGCAGGACCAGTGAGACAGCCTAGCAGTTAGAGGCACTTGCTGAACAAGCTTGGCAACCTGAGTTTGATTCTCAGAATTCATGTAAAGGCAGAAGGTGAGAACCAACTCGACAAAGGTGTGCTCTGACCACCTTATGCATCCTGAGGCATTTGTCTTCTCCGTCATCATGTACTTTCACAGTTTCACAGACACACAGATAAATCAATAAATAAAAATTATGGAGCCAGAGAGATGGCTCAGTGGTTAAGAGTACTTGCTGCTCTTGCAGAGGACCTGGGTTCACTTCCCAGCACCCATACGGCAGATCACAATAATCACAATCATCTATAATTCCAGTTCCAGATGATACAGCTCCCTCTTCTGGCCTTCTTGGGCACTGCATGCATGTGGTACACATACATATATGGAAAGAAAACACATACACATAAAAATAAATTTAAGAATCTTTTAAAAAAAAATTAGGAGGTTGGAGAGATGGACCAGCTGTTAAGAGCACTGGCTATTCTTGCAGAAGACCCAGGTACAATCCCAGCACCTACATGGCAGCTAACAACCATCTATAACTCCAGCTCCAGGGATTCAGACACCCCCTTCTGGCCTCTACGGGCATTGTGTGACATGGGTGCATTTACACATATTCAGGCAATAAACTTATACACATAAAATAAAAATAATAAAATATTTTTTAAAACAAACACAAACAAAAATCAATTAAAAATTAAAAAAAACCCACATTATTCTCTTAATAGTGTCCCTAGGACTGGAGTTGGAGCTCAGTGATGAAACACTTGTCTAGTATGAAGCCCTGGGTTCAATACCCAGCACTGTAGGCAATGATGATACTATTCTTGGTAGTATTATAATTACTTGGTGAGCATCCACATACCTTTCCAATCAGCTGCTTCTCCAAATCCCTGTGGGGCAGAAAGACAATTTCTTCTTCCTCCTGGACATCAGAACTCCAAGTTCTACAGCTTTTGGACTCCAGGACTTACACCAGGGGTCTACCACCCAGGTTCTCAGGCCTTCAGTCTTGGACTGAGAATTACATCACCTGTTTTCCCACTCCAGAGGCCTCTGAACTTGGACTGGAGCACACTCCCAGTCTCTGAGTGTCTCCAGTTTTCAGGTAGCATGCTTTAGGGCTTCACAGCCTTCATAATTGCATGTGTTGATTCCTTTAGCAAATCCCTTCACATATGTACACAGTTACATATTGTATTATTATACTACAGTTCTACTACTGGCTTTGTTTCTCTGAAGGACCAAAATAGCAGGTCACCAACTGGGATACCTATGCTGGAGTCAAATGTGGGGCACAAAAGACCCAAACACTCACTTCCAATCTCCCAAGTGCTCTGAGGCAGATTACCTATGAATGGTCTCCATCCTGTCCCTGTGCTCACATGTGACTTGTTCTATGTACTTCCATTTGTGTACAGTCTGGCAGAAGATAAGTGCTTTCTGGCTCCTCTTTTATCTATATGCCTGCGCTGTGCTGGAAGCTTCTGTAGTTGAGAGGATCATCACAAGTTAGAGGCCAACCTGGTTTACATCGTGGATTCCAGGCACACCAGAGTTATATACACAGTGAGACCCTGTCTCAAAAACCCAAACAGGATGATGCAAGTCAACTGGTGCCTAATGGGTACATTTATTTTCCTCTGCCCTCTTTGTGTCTACAGTGTGTGTGTGTGTGTGTGTCTGTGTGTTTGAGGAAAGGTGTGTCTGCCAGTGTGTGCTTGTAGAGACCAGAGGTCAACACTGGGTGTCTTCCACAATTGCTTTCTAACTCATTTTTTGAGACAGGGTCTCTCGTTGAAATTGAAATTCACCAAATGGTGAAATAGACTGGCTGGCCAGTGAGTGAACCCCCAGGATCCTCCTGTCTCAGCTTTCCTAGTGCTGGGATTATACAGTACACAGTGAACTTGCCAGTTTTTTTTTATCTGGGTGTAAGGGCTCTGAATTCAGATCCTCACGCTTGTGCAAGCACGTTACCACTGAGCCACTCCTTCAGTCCTCCTCCGCCTTCATTTATCATTTTAAAAAGTAATTTTAAAGATTTATTTTTAATTATGTGTCTGTGGGGTGTGTGTATGTACACACATGCACATGCACAACAGTGTAAGTGCCCATGAAGGCCAGAAGCATTGGATCTCCTGGAACTGGAGTTATAGGCAGTTGTGAGCCACCTCAGGTTGGTTCTGGGAACTGAACTCAGGTCTTCTGAAAAAGCAGTATTAATTCTCAATCACTGAAAAATTTAAAATTTTAAAAATGTATTCTATTTATTATTTATGTATGTGTGTATATGTGTGTAGAATGTGTGTCATATTTATGTTTGTGAGTACAGGCATGTCCCTGCCATGGCATGCATGTGGGCATCAGAGGACAACTTTTTGGAGTCGGAGTCAGTTCTCTCCTTCTACTAGAGGATGCAGGGATCAAATTAAAGTGGGGTAAGCATTTTTACCAGCTGAGCCAGCTCACTAGTCCTCCTCTGCCTTCTTAGAGAATGGCACGACTTTTATTTATTTATATATCTGTTGTTTCTGTTTTGGTGTTTTGAGACAGGGTTGCGCAAAGTAGCCCAGGATGGTATGGATTCACTCTGTAGCCCAGGCTGACCTGGAACTCACAGCAAACTTCCTATCTTCACCTTCCAAATGTTGACATAATCTTTATTCTATTCAAGGCAGCAATTCACCTCCCTAACACGCATTTTTCATCCTTTCTTCAGGCTCTATATACCAGGTGACCAGGTTCTAGCCAATGAAATTTCAGTGTCATGCCCTGTTTACTAATGGCAGAAGCTAAGCATGTGTGAGGCTGGGATCCAATCACAGCACAACAAAGAAAGGCAAGTGGAAGTGCTCTATGGCGAGAATTCTGTCCATCTAAAGAAAGTCAGAGGAAGATTCTCCAAAGACTTTTATTTATGTGCCATAGTAAACAAAGATGAAAATGAGGATTACATCAGTTGTTCCCCTCCCCCCAGCTTCCACCCCAGACAGGGCCTCAGGATGCATATGGTGTCAGAGGACAACTGTTTGAGTTGGTTCTCTCCTTCTGTCTTTACATGGGTTCTGAGGATCAAAGTCCGGTCACCGGGCTTCTTCAGCAAGTGCTGGAATTAAGCACCCTGTTTATTGTGGTGTTGGGGATCAATCACAAGGCATTGCACATGTGAAGATTGCTACGAACACATTTTAACCCTCACGTATATCCTCAATCCACATCAGCTATTTCATATTTTATCTTTTATTTTGTTTTCATTTTTTTATATGTATGATTATATTGCCTGCATGTATGTAAGTGTACCCGTGTTGGGCAAAGCCTGAGGAGGTCAGAAGAAGCAGTCGGATTCTGCTGGAACCGGAGTTGCAGATAGTTGTTAGCTGCTATGTGGGTGCTGGGAACCGAACTCAGGGCCTCTGCAAGAGCAGCCAGTGCTCTTAACCACTGAGCCGTCTCTCCAGCCCCATCCCCGTCCCCTTTTTTGAGACAGAGTCTCACTATGTAGAAGTGGCTGGCCTGGAACTCATTACGTAGATCAAACTGGTCTTGATTTCACAGAGACCTGCCTGCCTCTACTTCCGAGTGCTGGGATTAAAGGTATGTGCCACCATGCCTGGCTGTAACTTTTACTTTTGGCCACCATGATTAATAGCCAAAGTGACACTGGTCTGAGGTTGAGCAGACTGTTGCTGGAGAAGCTTCTTTTTTTATTTTATTTTTTTAATTTTTAAAACATTTTATGTGATGAGTATTTTGCCTGCATATAGGTAAGTATACCTGTGTCACGCACTGCTCAGAGAGACCAGAAGAGGATGTCAGAGCCCCTGGAACTGGAGTTCTAGTCTGTTGTTAGCCACCATGTGGGTGCTGCAAGAGCAACCAGTACTCATAACCACTGAGCCATCTCTCCAACCCACGTTTTCAGGGTCTCACTCTGCAGCACTAACTGTTCTAGGACTCACTCTGTAGGGCAGGCAGAGATCTCCTGCTTCTGCCTCCTCTGTGCTGGGACTAAGGGCATGTGCCACGACACCCAGTGACAAGCACTTTTTGCTTAGAGTTTGCTATACAAACTTAGTGTCTTGGTAAAGAAGAATCTTTCCTTTATAACCTGACAGACTGTTTGCTTGGTTTTTGGTTCCGTTTACCAAATTCCATTTTGGTGCCGGCAACTTTGACTTTCCTTTCCCTTTCACCTGTCTCCCGCCTGAAACGTAGAATTCCCATAGCTGTGTCAGACTATTGAGACACCAGGACAGTGACAATGCCATTGTCACCCAGGGTCTGAGCTCTTCGAATCTTACACCCCTTGGGCCTGGAGTTACAGGTGGCTGTGAGCCACCCAACATAGGTGCTGGGAACCAAACTCAGGTCCTTTGCAAGATCAAAACATACTCTTAACCACTAAGCCATCATGTCTCCAGCCCTTAAGGGGGTATTTTTAAAAAATATATTATATTTATATTTTTTTATGTATGAGTGTATTGCCTGCATTAGCTTAAGTTTACCTGGGTTCTGAAATGCCTACAGAGGTCAGACTAAGGTGTTGAATCCTCTGAAACTGGAGTTATGGATGGTTGTTAGCTACCATGCAGGTGATCGGACTCAAACCCGGGTCCTCTGCAAGAGCAGTCATTGCTCTTCACTGCTGAGCTGTCTCTTCAGCCCTAAGGAGGGTATTTTAAAAATTGTATTTGTTATTGCTTTGTGTGTGTGTGTGTGTGTGTGTGTGTGTGTGTGTGTGTGTGTACTTGATATGCGTGTGTGTGTGGTGGGATGTTCCTGTGCCCCACTATACATATGAAGGTTAGAAGACAGCTTTGAGAAGTTCATCTATCTTTATGTGGGCTCCAGAATCAAAGTCAGGTCATCAGACTTGTGAAGCGAGTTCCTTTTCCCTCTGAATTATCTCACAGGGGGTGGATTTTTGAGACAGCCTTATGTAACCCAGACTACCTTCTAAATGGCTATGTAGCTAAGGGTGGCCTTGATCCTCCTGCTGCCACCTCCCAAGCACTTGGATTATAGACATGCATCACCATGCCCAGCTGTTTATTTTTTGAGACAGGGACTCACTGTGTAGCCTAGGCTGACTTCAAACTTGCCATCCACCTGTTTCTGCCTCCCAAGTGCCAGGATTACAGGTGTGTACCTGCTAACTTCATTGGCTTTATTCAGTGCTATATCCTCAAACAGTACAACATTGTTAGCACATAGCAATTTCTGGATAAATGTTGTAGAATGGAAGAAGAACATACAACATAAGCAAACCATAGTTTAGACATGGGGGCAGCTATTTTGCAGAAGACCCAGAGATGAGGGTGAAATCAGCTGCCCTTGGGGTGCCTGTCATTTGTCTAGGTTTGCATGGCAGAGCACAATGAGTGTTGTCAGGGCCAAGAGAAGTTCTGGCAAATGCGTTAATCATCTTGACAGGACTGTGGAGATCTCTTGAGAAGTGTAGAATATAGGCAGAGCCACGAATCTTGGCCTCACCTCACCCAGCTCTATGAAAGAGCAGCCGCCCCTGCACCAACCCCTCTGTGGGGCTATGTCTGGGGATCACAGTTGTGTTCCCACTGGCTCAGGTGAGTGATCCCTAAGTCCAGATGGCATTGGCTAGATATAGATTTCCTTCGAGTGCCTGAGGATTCCAGATCCTCAAGAAGGCAGTGAAGAAGAAGAAAGGAGGAGGAGGAGAAGGAGAAAGAGGAGAAAGAGGAGGAGGAGGCTGCTCTGTGGCAAGGCCTGTGGTGTCCACCTTCAGTCTCTTCTGTCATGCTGGTCCTCTTCGCTGCTTGCTGAGATTCCTGGTGAGGGGCTCCATGGCATTTGAGATTCTTTTGGAGGATCTACCCTTAGACAGAGAAGGAAACTTCAAGACAGCTCTGTTATGGGCTTTGGAAAAGGAAGAAGATCAAGACACGGGGAGACAGTCAGAGAAGCCTTGGTTCTTCTATAGTTAAGGCACTCAGCATGACAGCATCATACTTTTCCATATTGTCTTCTGAGACATAACACTTAGGAAGGAAAGAATGGGCTGAGGAGAGCCCCTAGCTCCCAACCTCACCATGGTGCTAACATCAACCTACATGCAGAACTCTGAGCCAAGTTCAAGGAATATACCCTGTACTGTAAACTTCTTCAGGGGACAGGTTGATTAAAAATTCTTCTTTCATCCTGATGTGGTGATATGTGCCTGTAATCTCAGCACTGGGAAGGTGGAGGCAGGAGGACCAGAAGTTCCAGGCTAGCTTCAGCTACATGAAGGAGCGCAAGGTCAGCAGGAGTTACACGTGATCTTGTCTCAAAAAATATGCTTTTTCAAGGCCAGCCTAAGCAACTTAGAGAGCCCATCTCAAATTGAAATACCAAGAAAGACTGCAAGATGGCTCAGGGGATAAAGGTGCTTGCCACCAAGCCTTGAGGACCTGAGTTTGATCCCTGGGACCCACATGGTGGAAGAAAAAACCTGACTTCCTAAAGCTGTCCTTTGACTTTTATACATATGCCATGGCAGGAGCTTCCCCATCTCACATGCATACATACACACACATACATGCACATACATGCTAAATGAATCTAATTCTTTTTAAGTAAAAAGGGTTGGGGATGTTAGTTCAACAGCATTTTCCAAGAATGTACATGACCTTAAGTCCTCATCTTTTTCTTCCTTCCTTCCTTCTTTCCTTCCTTCCTTCCTTCCTTCCTTCCTTCCTTCCTTCCTTCCTTCCTTCCTTCCTCTCATTTTCTTTTTGGTCATTTTGAGATAGGGTCTCCCTGTAGCCCCAGCTGGCCTGGACTTGCTGTGTAGACCAAGCTGGCCTTGAACTCAGACATCTACCTGCCTCTGCCTCCTGAATGCTGGGATTAAAGGTTGTGCCACCATGCTGTTGAGCCCCCATTTCTACAAAAAAAGCCCCGCCCAAAACAAAACAACACCCCCAAACCTACAACAACCTAAAAACTCATTTGTGCATTCTCAAATCCCCAGAACTTTGCACAATAACCACATATAAAAGGTGTTCAGTAAATATATATTGAACTTTATGTTAACTAAGTTTGGCTTGGTTGCAAGAAAAATTGTGAGTTTAGGAGGTTTCTAGGAGACTTCTAGAATTGAGAAATAGAAAAGAGCCAAATAGCCAATGTAGGAAAGAATAGTCTCTGCACAGTCCCCAGAGACCTCGGCAGCTGAGCACCAGGTCACCATCTCAGGGCAGTGCTCCAGATTCTACTCCCCAGCTCTCAGACTCTATATTGATTCATTGCTCCAGATTTACAGGCAGGAGAAAGAGACTCTTTTAGACTGGGCCAGCTGCCAGCCTATCAGTCAGTTGGAGCCAGGATCAGAGAAACAGACAAGGCTCCTTGGTGCCGCCCACGTATATCTAACCTGTTTCCAGAGTAGAGAAAACTGCCATGTAAATTGTTATCAAGTAGTTGATCACACCAGGTTCAGGGAGCCTTACAGGCTTAGGGCATTTGATGGTAGGGCCAAGAGGAGGTCAAGTTTGTTAGAATAAGTTTTGCTTGGTATGGTGGCATATACCATTCATCCCTGCACTGGATGAATCCCAGCCTGGGCTGCACAGTGAGGCTATTTCAAACCACCACCACCACCACCACCAGAAAAACTCAAGCCATGGGGGTGCTTTTTCAAACTTTAAAAATATTTATTTTTATTCATTTCTATTTTTGATGGTAATCTTTTTTTCAAAATATTTTATTGTCTTTATTTTTGTGTATGAGTGTTTTACCTGAATGTATGTAATTGTACCATGTGTGTATAGTGCCCATGGAAGCCAGAAGGGGCAATGGAGCCCCTAGAACTGGAGGTATAGACAGTTGTTAGTTGCCATGTGGGTGCTGGGAACTGAACTGTGGTCCTCTGGAATAACAGCAAGTGCTCTTAACTGCTGAGCCATCTCTCCAGCCCCTGATAATGATAATAATTTTTTTGTTGGCTGTTATCATCACTAACCTGACTTGTCTTCAAGTTCATTCATAGCTATTGTCAGGCTAGGTCTCCTTTACTGTTGGCTAGAGATTTAAGTTACTTAGTCTTAGCACTCAGGAGGCAGAAGCAGGTGGATCTTTGTGTGAGTTTGAGGCCAACCTGATCAACATAGCAAGTTCCAGGTCAGACAGAGTTACATAGTTTGTTTAGACAGGGTCTAACTAACTAACTCACTAAGTAACTAACTAAATAAACAGTAAGACTCTATTTAAAATAAATAAATACTAAATGGAGGAAAGCTCTTTTCATTCTCAGATGCTGCGAGGCAGGTAGCAGTCATACTTTGAGCCCTTCTTGGCCGCAGCTGCTTCTCATACTTTGTGATAATCTTGACTAGCATCTTGCCAGACAGGCTGACGTTGACACTGTTGAGGCGCTCCAGTAGAGTGTATCTATTGGGATTTGTTTAATGTCTATATCATAATCAGACTAGGGTTATTTTTTGGAGAAAAGTACTTTTAAGGTAGTCCTTGTCTTCTCCTCCGCCCTCTTCTCCTCCCTTCCTCTTCCCATCTGGCCCTGCCTGGCTTTGAACTACTGGCTTAACTGATCGTCTTGTTTCAGCTTCCTGGCCACCATGCCCAGCACAATGTATACCCCACCTTTTTATACTGTATATTATTCTTTGGGAGGAACTACCTCCATTAAGCAGTAGGGATCAATGTTCCACCTCAATTAAGAAAGAGTACATATATAAATTATTACTACCTTTTGAGACAAGATCTCTCTTTGCAGTCCAGACTGGTCTCAAACTTGCCATGTAGCCCAGGCTGACCTTGAACTTTCAATCCTCCAGAGTGCTGGGATTACAGTACGCGTCACCATGCTTAGCTAACATAAATTAGCATAATTATTCTACAGTAGAGATTTGTCTGTTGTCACCAATCATTTGTTTATTATTAATTAGTTTATGTAAGTATAGACTCATAGATATTTATTTTATGCTTTGGTTCAATACAGATTTTTTTTTTCTAATTGTTCTAGCTTTGGCCACCCGAGGTTCCTCTAGTTGACTTACTAATGGACTACTCACACATCACTAAAATTAGTTTTTAAGCATTTAAATTTTTGGTAAGGATTTATTTTTATGTGTATGTATGTATATGAATCATGTGCATGCATTGCCTGTGGAAGTCAGAAGAGGGTGTTGTATCTTCTGGAACTGGAGTTGCAGATGGTCTGCGTCACCAAGTGGGTGCTGGGAGCTGAACCTGGGTCCTCTGCAAGAGCAGCAAGAACTCTTGAACCCTAAGCCATCTCTCTGGGTCTGTATTTATTTATTTATTTATTTATGACACAGGGTGTCATGTAGCCCAAGCTAGTCTTGGACTCACCAAGTAGCTAAGGATGACCATGAACTTCAGATCTTCCTCTGCTGGGATTACAGGCATACACCATCATGCCGGGTTTATGCAGTGTTAGGGATCAAACCCAGGGCTTCGTGCTTGCCAGGCAAGCACTCTTCCAGCTGTACCACACCCTGGTGCTTAAGCACTTCTTTATTTTCTGGTATTGTAAACTTAGTTTTTTTTCCCCAAGGAACCTTAATTATTTTTACTGAATAATGGTATTAAAATCAAGATCTGGCAAGGTCTGCTGGGGATTGCCTCTAATCCCAGCATTTGGAAGGCTGAGGAAGGAGGACCATGAATTCAAGGCCTTGCTTGGCCTGTATTGTGAGACCTGAATTCACAAACTATGTCATTTTCATTGGTTGCAATTTATCAAGTAGTGTCAATTTCCTTTGACAGCTGGCTGCTGGCAATCACAAGTCTTTTTTTTTTTTCCAATTGTGTGTGTGTGTGTGTGGGGGGGGGGGGGTTGGTATACGTGTAATGGTGTGTGTATGGAGGTCAGAGGACAACTTATGGGAGCTGGTTCTCTTCTTCTACCATGCAAGTTCTGGGAATCAAACTCATACCATCAGGCTTGGCAACAAGTGCCTTCTACCCACTGAGCCATCTCACCAGCCTTGAACTGTTCCTTTGTAAATGGAGGCATCCAGGACAAGGAATAGCCTGAAAGCCATTAACAGGAGATGCGGAATATTGTGGCACATGCCTACTACAATTCCGGCCCTTGGGAAGTGGAGGCAAGAGGATCAAGAGTTCCCCTGTGCAGTGACTTCTGAGATTAATTAGAATATACAGCTGTCTCAAAACAGGAACCAACAGAGCCAGTGAGATGGCTCAGCAGACAGAGGCCTTTGCTGCCAAGTCTGACAATCCCCGGACCCACATGATCGATCCCTGAGAGTTGTCCTCTGACTTCCATATAGGCACCATGTCTCAGCACACATATACACACATTAAGAAAACAACAGGCTGAGGATGCAGTTCAGTTGGTAGAATAGTATGCAATGTAGCCCTGGATTCCCCCGCACTACATGAGCCCAGCACAGAGGCACACTCTGCAAACTCAGCACTGGGAGGTGGAAGCAGAAGGCTCAGTAGTTCAAAGTCGTCCTTGGCTATGTAGACAAATGGAGGCCAGCCTGGGTTACAAGAGACCTTGTCTCAAACAAATAAACAAACATATAAACAATCAAATAAGCAATCAAACAAAATAATAACAGCAACAACAGCAAACTCACACAATACTTGGGCTACATAGTAAGACTTTCTCAAAAATAAAATAAATGAAACTGCTTAAACAAGTTTTGGTGGAACTGACTTCTGAGTGTTGGCACCAAGAGATTGCCCACCTTATTCACCGTTTCAAGACTCAAGCTCCTCCAAGCACTTCCTCCTTTCCTGATGGGAGGGCATGGCCATTTGTAAGACGAAACTCTCACATTTGCCTTGAGTTTGCATGCCTATAATTCTATAAAATCCTTGTTGGAGGAGACAGAGTCACCTTGGACACAACTGAATCAAGCTAGGATCCCAAACCAGAAAAACCTTGAGTGTCCAAGAAGACATGCTCCTTTTATGTACTTTTGAAAGAGCCTGGATCATAGAGGAAGGAGTAGACTTTCTGGTGTGTTTATAATTTATTCCAACCACTGCCACATTAAAACCTAGGTGTGGCCCTAAATCTTTCTCCCTTTAATATAACAAGTGCAGACTGAGCTTTTACAGAGCTTTAAAAATGAACATGGGGTCCTGGGGTGCAGCTCAGCGGCAGCCAGCCTGTCTAGCACCTGCAAGGCCCGAGGTTCACCTCAGTGCTACAAAACAACCACACACAGGTATGCATATATAAACTAAATGGAAAGGTATAGTTTTTTAAAACAATTTTTTAATGAACAACATAGAAATAGTGAGCTATGGGGTTAGAAAGATGACTCTGGTTAAGAGCACTGGCTGTTCTTGCAGAAGACCTGGGTTCAAGTCCCAGCACCCATGTGACAGCTTAAAACCATGTGTAACTCCAGTTCCAGGGGAATCTGACCACCTTCTTCTGATCTCTGTGGACATTGCATGACATGGATGCACTTACATACATGCAGGCAATACACTCATATACATGGAAAGAAAATAAAAATAATAATACAAGTTAAAAAAGAAATAGTGAGCTTACATTACAATTTCCTGTGCTAAGATAAACATGCTTTGCCTAGTTTTTATATTGTAATCCCCAGCTTCTCAAACTCTCAGTTTTTTTCTCTTTCAGCTTGATGTGGAAGAAAGGCAGCACGGGTGCATCTCATGGGAGCCTGCAATCCTTCCAGGCCCTTCCTCGAGCCCTTGGCTGCCCTAAGATGGGCTGGGGATGCAGGGTGGGCCTCTGCTTCCCTGGCGGTTAGGTTTTCTTCACTGTTGATCTTGGACTACAGCATTTACCCTTTGGGCTTCATGCCAGGAAGTCCTAATTTCCCAAATGGTCTATGTGATGGTCCTACCCTGTTACAATTCTACCCTGTTGCTTGTCTTACATGGCTGTCCAATTAATACTCCTGAGAGCCATGATAAGCCTGCTGTGCCCTTCCACAGGGCTGTGTGTCTTGATAGGTTTAGGTGTGCTCCCAACATTGGGCAGGGGCCTCTGGAGCCACTGCCTCACCGTCTGTGTGACTGCTGCTCTTCTCTTGCCTCCTAGTGGCCCTTTGAGGAAGGAAGGCTCTTTTTCTTTTCTTTCATGTCATGAAATATAAATACATAAATCCTGAATATGTATACCTAGCCAGCATAATGGCCCATGCCTGTAATTCCAGCACTTGGGAGACAGAGGCAGGAGAACTGTATCAAGTTTGAGGCCCCCTTGATCTACAGAGTGAGTTGGACCAACTTAGGTTACATGATGAGAGCCTATTAAAAAAAAAATAATAAAAGCAAAACACACACTCCATTTTCTTATAGAAATGGGATCAGTCCTTTTTTTTTTTCTATAGATAGTGCTTTGGGACTTGAGGCTATTAAAGCTACTGTCTCAAACACTCAGGCCTACTTTTAGAGTATTTGCATCCCTACAAACATTTCTAAAAGAATAAGTGATAGATATGGTCATGTATCAGAAACACTTTGTGTATAAAAACTTGTTTAGAAAAATAGGCCACTTAGGAGTTGTTGAGGTGGCTCATGACAGTAAAAGGCACTTGCTGTGCAAATCTATCAACCTAAGTTCAATCCCCAGAATCCACACAAAGGTAGGAGAGAACCGACGCCACAAAGTTGTCTTCTAACCTCTACATGTGTGCCAGGACATGCACAGATCACACACACACATGCACACACACACTAATAATAAGTACATTTTTTTGTGTGTATGAGTGTATTGACTGCATGTGTGAAAGTGCACCTGTGTTGTGCACTGCCCGAGGAGGTTAAAAGAGGGTGTGGGATCCCCTGGAACTGGAGTTACCGACAGTTGTTAGCAGCCATGTGGGTACTGGGAATTGAACCCAGGTCCTCTGGAAGAGCAATCAGCGCTCTTAACCACTGAGCCTTCTCTACAGCCCCCAATAATAAATAAATAAATAAAAAACAACTGGTCATTGGAACCAGGACTGTTATCCCAGCACTTGGCAGGCTAAGGCAGAAGGATCATTGTGAGTTAAAGGCCAGTCTGCCATACTGGAATACACACTGGAAAACAAAACAAAACAAAACAAAAAAACCAAACCAAACTAACCATACAACAAAATAAAATGAAGC
Source organism: Eospalax fontanierii (assembly GCA_035773235.1). Taxonomy (NCBI): domain Eukaryota; kingdom Metazoa; phylum Chordata; class Mammalia; order Rodentia; family Spalacidae; genus Eospalax; species Eospalax fontanierii. The sequence goes on from CM069529.1 coordinate 23,081,683, forward strand.
AAAAAACCTAAACAAACAGAAGAACAGTGGTGGACAGAGCTCAGCGGTAGAACACACACTGCATTTCATCCCAGCACTGAAAAAAGAAGAAAGAAAAAGAAAAAAAAAAAACAGGTAATGGTTTACTGACCTCTGTTCTATATTATCTGTCATTTTCCCCTTTTACTATTTAGAGCTTTAATCTAACTAGAATGTATACATGATAAGCAAGGCTCGTCTGTGACTGAATGGTGGGTCAGCATCAAGAGATCTTCAGTTCTCAGGACATCTGTGAAGTCAGGCCTGGCGCCATAGCATCCCAATTCTTCAGGAGGCTGAGGCAGGAGGATTGAAACTTTGAGGCCAACCTGGCCTGCAGGGTCAGTTTAAGCCCAGCCTGGGTGACTTAGACCCTGCTTGCAAAAACTAAGTGCAGGGTGTTCTACAGAAACGGCTCAGAGGTTAAGAGTACTGGCTGCTCCTGCAGAGTAGCTGCAGTCAGTTCCCAGCACCCACATGGCAGCTCACAATCATCTGTAACTTCAGTTCCAGGAGATCCAACACCTCATCTGACCCTGCTGGAAAAAACAAACAAAACCAAACCAACCATACAACAAAATAAAATAAAGCAAAAAACCTAAACAAACAGAAGAACAGTGGTGGACAGAGCTCAGCGGTAGAACACACACTGCATTTCATCCCAGCACTGAAAAAAGAAGAAAGAAAAAGAAAAAAAAAACAGGTAATGGTTTACTGACCTCTGTTCTATATTATCTGTCATTTTCCCCTTTTACTATTTAGAGCTTTAATCTAACTAGAACGTATACATGATAAGCAAGGCTCGTCTCTGACTGAATGGTGGGTCAGCATCAAGAGAAGGCTGGAAGGTACCAGGTATTCATATGGTGCACATACATACATGCAGGCAAAATACTCATACACATAAAAATAAATGAATCTTAAGAGGTTAAGCACAGCAGCCTCTTCTATGTGGGGATGATTTAGCCAGTCAGTAAAAGTGTGGGTAGAGTGAACACTTCTCTAGTGCACCCCGTGGGGCCTGACTCAAACGACGTGGCAAGATTACTTCTATACCCCCCATTTTCACAGCCTGGGAAAACTGATGGTTTTACTGGCACCATTAAAATTGGAGTTTCCTTACAGGTTTTGTAATCGGGATGTCTCTGTATGTCTGATCTATATAGAATATAAATCTCTCTCCTGTGTTGGCTACAAGGATGAAAGCACAATGAACTATAAATCGAAAGTCTTGACTAACACTGATTCGATGGAAGTTATATACAATTTGTCCTTCTGTAAGTATCTGTTGCTATTGAGATAGACCACTTGAACAGTCATGCAGTGCTTGCTAATCCCTCCACAATGTCCAAGTTACATGCATCCCATACCTGGAAGCAGGAAGGCCTGGGCATCATCTGAGGAAGCTAGAGGAGTCCATTTTCTTCTTCCTTTAGATTTACACTGACATCTGCTCTAATTGTTCCTGCAGTTTCATCCATCACAAAAGAAGCTTGTGAAAGGGTTTAAAAAGCTTCTCAGCTATAAAGGTTTTGTTTGTGATTGCTTTTCTCTGGAAAGAAAAAATCCTACTTGGAAGACCTAAAGTCCTGGCAAACATTAAGCAGAGGGCAAGGCTGCTGCAGCCAGACGAAGACACTCTTTGGGGACAGGATCTTAAGTCACTCAGCCACACCGCAGCATGGAAGAATCCCGAAACGCTGGGGAACTTTTTTTTTTTCTGAGCTAGAGGCTCTGTTTCCTGACCTAGGCCTGATTCAGGCTTACACCAAACTAACTGCATCTTCTCCAAGCCACCTTTAAAAACTACAAGTTAGGGTCTAGGATGGCTCAGTGGGAAAAGGTGCCTGCCACCAAGCCTGAGGACCTAAGTTCAAAGCCCAGCACTCACTGGGTGGAAGGAGAGAACCAACTCTACAAATAGTCCTCACCCTCCATACAAATAAACATAATAAAAACAACAACAACAACAGCAAACCTGCAAGTCAGTGAGAGCAGCAATCTGTCCTGATTGGCCCCGGCTCAGGAGACATCCTTTACTGAGAAGTCTGAGGCAGGAAGAACCTTTGTGTCCAGGCATTTGAAACTAGATAGGGAAACACAGTGAGACTTCCCTCCCCCATCTCAAGACAAAACAAAACCCACCTGCAAACCAAGGGGAATGATGTACCTCCACCTTTCCACTGAGAGTTATTTTTTGCCTGTCAGTATGTCTCAGAGTAGACTGAGGCAAATAAATGCTTGGGGTAATGGGGTCACACACTCCAGAATTGGATGAGTTTTATCTCTTGCTAATAACTATAATCCCATCACTCAGAAGTGAAGGCAGGAAGATTAGAAGTTCAAGGTCATCCTCAGCTACTTAAGGAGTTCAAGGCAAGGCTGGGCTACTTGAGACCTGACTTCAACAAACAAACAAAGCTGAAAGCAGGCGCCGTGGTGCTAGTCTGTAATACCAGCCCTGGTGAGGCTAAGACTGGGGGATCTAAATTTGAGGCCAGCCTGGGCTGCATAGTGAGATCTTGTCTCAAAAAACAACAAAATTGGCTGGAGAGATGGCTCAACAGTTAAGTGCACTGATTGCTCTTGCAGAAGATCTGGGTTCAGTTCCCAGCACCCACATGGCAGGTAACAACCATCTGTAACTCCAGTTCCAAGGGATCCGACACTCTCTTCTGGCCTCCATGGGTACTGCACAACACAGATGCACTTACATACATATAGGCAAAACACTCATACACATAAAATAAAAGTAAAAAACCCACTCCCAGACCACCAAATGAATTGGAACTGAAATTCTTAAATCTAATACTATGAAAATGGCATTTTAAATCCTGCACTTTGGAGAAAAATGCAATTATCGTTGAAGACTGTATCAATTATTAAGAGTGGGGCCGATGCTATTTTGGTTCCATCTACAATGGGAAGATCATTTCCAGGAATGACATACGCTTTGCTTCAGTCAACCCTAGTCTCAATCTTCCTCCAAGGCAGAACTAATAGCATTGGGCACAGGGGAGGAGGGCTAGGACTGTGGGGCTAGAAATAGATTGTTGGAGGGACAGAAGGGTAAGAACAGCAGGTGTTTTTGAAAGCTAACTCCTAAACTCGTTAACTTTGGTTCATTAATGTTAGTAAACGTTCTACTTTTTGCGGACTGAATAAAACACAGGAGGGAACTTCATTCACTGTGAAAATGTCTTTGATTTTCTTCTGTGTAGAACCCTCCTTCGGGCTGTCTGAATATATCATGGTGTAGTATGGGCCGAATGGGGGAATCCCCCACTTCTTTGCTCTCTGGGCTCAAGGTTTGCTCTGCTACAAGGTGCATCCCCTTGATCTTGAGCACCCGGGCAGGTGATTGGGTCTCTGGGATGTCAATCAATTGTGCAGGAAACATTTCTTTTCATATCTTCTATAGTTCCTGGGCCAGGACACAGAACCTCCAAAATCCAGTCATCCTTTTCAGATGTTTAAATTTTTATTGATTGATTGAATTTTTTGATTGACTTTTATGTGTATGAGTGTTTTGTCTGTATAAGTGCACCATATGCGTGCAATGCCCAAAGAAGCCAGAAGAGAGTTCAGATGCCCCAGAGCTGGAGTTTCAGATGCTTGCTAGACACCACGTGGATGCTGGAAACCAAACTCAAGTCCTCCACAAGAACTGAACCATCTCTCTATCCCTTAAATTTTATTTCTAAAACTGGACCTTGCCATGTAGCCCAGGCTGGCTTTGAACTCAGGATCTTTCGGTCTCAGCTTCCCAAGTCCTGGGGTTGTAGGCCCATACCACCACACTCAGCTCAGACTTTTTTTTTTTCTTTCTTATAATGTAACAGCTTTATTGAGATATAATCCATACTTTGTCCATTTGAAGTCGTGAACTCTGTAGTGAACGGCTCTTCTTTCCTTCTTTCCTGGCAATTCTGGTCTGCTTCCATATGAGTTCCTTCCTCCAGGAGCAGCACTAGAGGTGAGGAGACACAGACACAGCTAGAGCCGACTCTAAGACATTTCCTAACTGGAGCATCTGGGGAAGGAGAGAAAGAGAAACTCTGACCAAGGGTGGGGGCTTGCAAAATGAGCAGGGCTTCTGCAGTGTCTGAGGTGTTGGAAGCTGCCAGACACCATAGGCTCAGGGGAAGGCAGTGCCAAGATCTCCACCAATATTCCAAAATGGAAGTGGTTTTGCAGAAAAAAGCCTGAATTTTCCTAGCTGTTCAATTCCAGCTTTGCTTTACGTGCCAGTTCAGCACTCAGAGAACAGTATTTAAACTAACAGCAAGAGTCATGTATTCCTTCACTCAACGGTTACTGCATTTTGATAAGATGCCAGGCACGGTTCTAGAAGCTGCTACGGGCATGTAGTAGCCCCGGGGTTCCTGCTTTATAGGATGTGAGAAAGCTGGTGGGAAGACAGATGACAAACGAGGAACAGATGAATGAACAAGATGGTTTTCCAAAATTTACGTTTTCAGGAGTGTTAGCTTTGCAGCAACATTGAGAAGGTACAGATAGATAGCTCCTTCCCCAAATGATAGCCTCCCTTATAACCAGCATCCCTCTCCAGGGTGGCATGTGTCACAGCTGAGGTCTTTGCACTGACACGCTGTAATCCCTAGCTCATAGCTCAGGCTGTCGTTTACTCTTGATGTTGAACTTTCCATGGGTTTGGACAAGTTAAGGTGTGTGTGTGTGCGTGGGTGTCTGCACACACGTGTGTGTTTGTGTGCATATTTGTGTGTGAGTGTGCTCATATATATTTACTCCTCTATATGTGTGTATATGCTTGTGGAGGCTGGAGGTCCAGTGTTCTCCTGGATTGCTCTCTATTTTCTTAGACAGGGTCTATGGTTGAAACTGGAGCTTACCAATTCTATTAGTCTAGCTAGCCTGCTTGCCCCAGAATTCCCATCCCTGACTCCTGAGTGCTGCATTTATAGGCAAGCCACTGCTATGGTCTGGCCTGCTTTTATGTGAGTGCGGAGGATCTGAACTCTGGTCCTCATACTTGTGTGGCAAGCACTGCATCCACTGAGTCATCTATTTAGCCCCGAGGTTTTTTTTTTAATAGGGTTATGGGAATGAAAAAGCAGGGTACTATGCTGGGATGGGTGTAGCGGAAAATCTAAGGAAGGGACATTTGCATCCAGACTTGAATAATAAGACAGCTACATGTGCTCTGGGACAGAAGGAGAAGCAGGTGCCAGCACCACAGGGGTCGCTGTGCAGAGGAGGAGGGAGGCCGAAGTGAGGATAAAGGATGAAGTAAGAATGGGCCTGAGAAGTCTGGGGATGAATATCAGAGGTAGAGCACTCGCCTAGCATGCACAAGGCCCTCAGTGCTCAACACAGGGGTGGCCCAAGGAGGGGCCATGAAGAAAGAAGAAATCTGGTAGGATGGTGTGTAGGTTTTTTGTTTGTCTTTCTGAGGCAAGGTCTCCTTGCAGCCCCAGTTGGCCTAGAACTCACTATGTAGACCAGGCTGGCCTTGATCTCACAGAGATCCACCTGTCTCTGCCTCTCTAGTCCTGGGATTGAAGGTATGAACCACCACACCCAGCTATGTTGCCATTTTTAAACAGTTTTTAAAGATCTTTATGTGTATGAGTGTATTGCCTACATATGTGTTAGTGTACCCACATTGTGCCCTGCCCGTCAAGGTCAAAAGATCCCCTGGAACTGGAGTTACGGACCGTTGTTAGCTGTCATGTAGGTACTGAGGTTGGAACCCAGGTCCTCTGTAAAAGGAGCCAGTGCTCTTAACTGCTGAGCCATCTTTCCAAGCCCCCTTTTAAAAAAATTGTATTTATTATTTTTACATGTCTTCTTTATTTTGAGACAGTCTCTTGATGCTGCTCAGGCTAACCTCAAACTTTCAATCCTCTTGCCTCTGCCTCCAGAGTGGATGGTATTCTACGTGTGCTCCATCATGTTCAGCTGCCTATGTTTTTAAGTATAAATATAAAAAGGAAACAATTTGGCCCACAGTTCAGGACCTAATTTTTCTCTTTAGAAATTTAGGAAGATCCTAGATAAATAACAGCAGTAGATATTGGATGTTTCACCATTTAATTAACTATACCCCTAACTGTGAGTATTTACATCACTTCTAGACTTTCACAACAGCAGACAATGTAGTGATCCTTAACTGTGCATCTTTATGAATACTCCATTACTATGTATCTTTAGGGGTAAACGCTTGGTGTTAAAATTTCTGGACCACTCATCTCGTTCATTTAAATTCTGATTTATTTATTTTTGTCAAGGGGGAGGGCATCGCCACAGAAGGTGTGGAGGTCAAAGGACAACTTTCTGGACCAGTTCTCTTCTTCTACCAAGTGAGGCCTGAGGTTTGAGTTCAGGTCATCAGCCTTGCATTAGGCTTGGTTGCAAGTGACTTTACTTGTTGAGCCATTTTGCTGCTTCCCCCCGTCCCACTTAAACATTTTTCAAGATTTGCTTGTCTTTATTTTATGTGTATGAGTATTTTGCCTGTATGTGTGTATGTGTACCATGTATGCCTGGTGCCAACAGAGGCCAGGGGGGAGTGCTGGATCCCCTAGAATTATAGTTACAGATGGTTGTGAGCTACCATGTGAGTGTAGATGCTTGAACTCAGGTCCTCTGCACGAGTAGTAGGGGCTCTTAATCACCAAGCCATGTCTCTAGCTCACGAGCCCTCATTTAAATTTTTAATAAATACAGTCACATGTGCACAGGGGTTATTTGGTCTCTGAAGAAATTGGGGGGAGATCCTCTATTATATATACTATGAAAGAGTGCATTCAAGTTCAGGCTAATGAGATAATTACCAATATTCAAAATTAGGTGCCAGTGACAGGGCTCAGTGGATAAAGGCATGTGTTGCCAAGGCTGATATCCTGAATTAGATTCCTGAGAACTGACTCTGACAGGTCGTCCTTTGACTTCCACCTGTCCACACACATCTACACACAAAAATAAATAAATGTAAGAACAAAATATTCAGGGCTGGCAAGATGGCTCAGCAGATAAAGGTGCTTGCCACAAAGCCTGATGAGTTTGATTCCCCCAAGCCATGTGGTGGAGGGAGAGAACCAACTCCCTTAAGCTGTGCTCCAACCTCCACATGTATGACCTCTCACACAGTGAAATAAAGAAAATACACTTTAAAAATTCAAAATGAATAAGATATGGGCTTAGTGCTAAAGTATGTTGAAGCCCTGGGGTTTCATCCTCAGCATAAAAATATCCAGTTAAAATAAAAAACAACAACAACCAAAAAACCCCAAACTGAACAGCAACAAAAAATTAGTTTAAGTTGAAATTTTTTAGTATTTTATTCTTACCTTTCTAATTAGGGAAGAAGAAATCTATATAATATAACATAAATATAATGAGCCCTCACCACTGCTGACTAGCTTCATCTCCATCTCCACCCATTTGCCCCCATTATTATGATTTTTTTATTAGTTTGGATGGTGCTGAGGACTGAACATAGGGCCTTGCACATGCACCACTGAGCCATACCCCATTATTTCAAAGCAAATATCAGACATCTTGTCCTTAAATACTTCAGAATACAAAAGAGACTCAGTGTGTGAATTTTATTAATTGTTTAGGTTAAGTATACAAAGTAATAGGTTTCATTATGGCATTTTTGTATATACGTGTCATTCTTTTCTCCTTTTATTTATTTATTTTTTTGAGACAGGATCTCATGTACGTTAGGGTGGCTTTTCTATGTAGCTAAGGCTGATCCTAAACTCCTAATCCTTCTACTTCTGCCTCCTGAGTGTGGGGATCACAGGTGTGTATTACCACACCTGGCACAGAAGTCTTTGCCCAGAGTATTGTATAGACTTTGGGATACTCTCACAATCCCTGAAAGTTACAGTATATTCTCTATACAGGGGCAATTGTGCATACTGGATAGGTTATTAGAGTCTTTCATTATATAAAGTAAGAGGTGTTGGAAGGCTATGCTTTCATTTAAAGATCTGCTTTTTTTTAAATTGATTTTGTAGTACAGTACCTGAAAATATAAATTAGCAAAGCAGGGCTTTTCAAAGCAGAGTTGATATGAAAAAATCACAAGGTTTCCGTCTTTCTAAAGCTCTGGGCAGACAGTGTGTTCAGAGTGCTTAAATGTAGCCATTCACATAGAGTCCAGCTGTCAGGAGCATGCTTGGTCAGAAGCATAGATGAACACATTTGTCTTCACTATGGCTGGATTTATTGAGGAACAATAAATTCTCAAGGTACATCCGGTTCAGTGGTAGCAATTTGCCAAGTAGACCTGATTTCCTGTATAACCTTAGCTGAGGTGAAACAATAGCTTTTTGTTTTTCTCTTTAAGACAGAGTCTCCCTCTAGCCCCAGCTGGCCCTGAGTTCCCTATGTAAACCAGGCTAGCCCTATCTCACAAAGATCTGCCTGCCTCTGCCTCTTGAGTGCTGGGATTAAAAAGCAATGTGCCACCATGACCACCTTTTAGATATTCGAATCTTAATTCTCAGACATTACACATCACACAAATATATCTCTTTACATGTATGTGTAGGTTACAAAATGGCTACAGAGGGTTAAAAGTGGTTACACCATCACACCAGGAGGCCCAAGTGGCAGAAACTGGGAAGCTGGCAGGGAGGTGACATGAAACCGTGGAGAGGCCTGTTGGGGATCTGCTGGAGAGCCAGCTGCCTCAGGGGCTAGTCAAGTTGCAGAAGGGTGGAACAGGACCACGGAAGCAGGAGAGGTGAAGGGCAATTCCAGATCCCGACAGCGCAATGGGTGGACAGGAAGTCTAGCAGACTGTGCATAGAGGAGACTGAGCTCAGATGAAGTCCCTGGGATAGAAGGGACTCTGCCTGCTGGCTCCTTGACACGCCAGGTGATCTATGACAGCGGGTGGAGCTGCTTATAGGAATGCCGGGATTATGGACACCTGTTACGATGTGGGTTCTGGGGATCCAAACTCAGGTCCTCTTGTTTGCACAGCAAGCACTTTACACACTAAGCCATCTTCCCAGTCCTTTATATGATTTTAATGTTGTCACGTGCTCCTATAGTCCCACTTTACTTTGCTAAATTTGTAGGGTGACACTCTATATGTTTAGGAAGATTATCAATCTGTGCCTCATGGGTAGTGCTGGACAGGCAGATGGTGTTGTTTATGTATCTACCAAGAAGCAGAGTCATCCTGTTTCTACACTGGAGTAAAATGGACTCAAAATGGAGTAAAAACTGGATGTAAAATGGAATCTTTCAAGGGCAATGTACAGTCTGAAAAACCTCTGTTTTACATAATACAGAGGAGTAACTGAGGGCAGGTCACAATTTGATCTCACCAGTTGCGGAGGAATTCACACTGAACCCAGAGCTAGCATTATAAGGAGTGCAGTATTCCAAATAACGTTTGTGTTTCAGGTTACTTATTTGGGACGGGCATACTTTTAGATGAATCCATTTGTTTTACGGGTGTGTGGCCTGTTTGGACTAAGGGAAACATAGATGAAGCAGAATTTTTCCGGTGTCAGACAATGAGTGATCTATTGCCCTCATGTTACTAATCTTAACACTCATCACCTCCTCTTCTTTCACTGTTTGCTTGCTTGCTTTGTTTTGTTTTTTGAGACAGAGTCTTCACGTAGCCTAGGATGGCTCCAAACTCACTATGCAGCTGAGCACGACCTTCAGTTCCTGGTTTTCCTGCCTCCACTCCCACGTGTTTGACCAGAGGCATTTGTTACCAAGCCTGGTCAACTTCCATTACTTTTTAAATTTTATTTATTTATATATTTATTTATTATGTATGAGTGTTTTGCCTGCATGCATGCAAGCACACCACACCTGTGCCTGGTATCATCTTCTTTTTAAAAGATTTATTTCATGTTTAATTGTGTGTATGTGTGGGGGTATGTGCCTGTAGAGCTAGAGGCCCTGGATCCCATGGGAATGACTTTTACAGTATGGACACAATCTGGACTAAAGCTTTTTAACTAACCTTGGTACCAAAAGTTACTGTTTGTAATATAAACAAGCTCGCTGACATACCCTCTTCTTGTGATGTGGACACCTAACTTTACTCTTTCAGGACCCCACCTTGTCCTCCACCCAAGACTGGGACTGAATACCGGTGTGCCTGATTAACACACCACAGTCCTGAAAGCAGCACTGGAAGCAACGAGAAAAACCGAGAATTCTGTTTGTAATTGTGGGTGTGGTAGTCCAGGTTTAGGGGTCAGAGGGCAGGATTCTCTGACAGGATAAAGTTATGTCCTGACTTCTATTCCTCCATTTCAGGCTGGAGGTGCCATTTCAATAAAAGAATGAGCAAGGCCCTGGCTCCGGAGGACATTTCTGATAGAAATTGAAAGGAATGGGTGCTCGGTAGTTCGGGTCCACTCTCGGCCTTAAAATAAATGCTAAAAAGCAGGCCGTTTCTTTTTTAGGCATCACCATAATGTGGCTTAGTAATGCCATGTTGATACCTGAAGCTGGACTTACAGGTGATTGTTGTGAGCCTTCCAATATGGGTGCTGGGAACCAAACTCAAATCTTCTGCAAGAATAGTATAGGACCTTAATTAATGAGCCATTGCTCCTCTCCCTTCATGTTACTTTTTAATGTACCATTGTCTTCATTTTATGAATGAAAAACAAGTTCAAAAGGCTAAGGAGCTTGCACTATATCAGCAAATGAGCTGCACAGCCAGTTTTGAATGGAGGAAGGGTCCAGGAGCAAATCTGGACGATTTGTAATTTGAATGCTGGGATGACAGGCATGGACCACCCAGCCCAGCTGATGTGATACTACAGATCAAACCTGGGACTTCCTACATCCAAGCATTGTAAGCATTGTACCAACTGAGCTACATCTCCAAGTAGGTTTCTTGGGGGTGGAGGGCAGTCAACACAGGGTTCACACCAAGGCTGGCCTCCAATTTGAACTTACTATATAGCTAAGGCTGTCTTTGAACTTGTGATTTTCTCCTGCTTCCACCTCCCAAGTGCTGAGATTACAGGGATGTGCCACAACTCTAAGCTTTTCTTTTAGAGTTTCAACCAGGGAATGACTTGGGAGCACTGTGCAGTGAGTGGTATTGTACAGGCTCACCAAGGAAGGACAGACTGGGTTAGATGGGGTAGATAGTGTGATGGTCTCTGTAGATACTGGAGATGAAGTGGCTGGAGCAGGAACTGGAAGACCGGGCTTCAGCCTTCTTCCTGCCATGCTGCTGTTGCTCGGGAACCTTGAGCAAGTTTTCAGCCACATGATAAACTGAGAGTGGAAAACTTCCAGCTTCTTTCAGACTTAAATCTCGCCTGATGCTTTTAAATTGAGCGAATGTTGGAGATTTACATATGAAGACCTTCGATATTATCCTGAACCCAGAAGAGAATGCAGCAGTAATAATTCTCAACAAAATCCTTCTCTCAAAATACAATGAATAGGATTGTTTTAAAGAATGCTTTCTAAACTAGATTATATTGAGACAAGCCAATCATTTCTGCATCTTTCTGTATTCTTTGTTTAAGAAGATGATTTGGGTACTGCTGTGGCAGCAGTGGCTAATGATATTACAATCAACTAAGAACATCACACTTAAAACAAATGAAACAATTTAAACTTATTTCTCTCCAAGAAATTTCGTGAAAATATAGTTAGGAGGCACAAACTGCGTTGTCACCAAATTAATTTGTTTTCCAAGCTCAAATTTAATTTAAAAGGAGATACTTTTCCAACTGCTTCAAACAACAGACTGCAAAAGGATTTTGAATAGAGAACACAGGAAATAAATATAGTAATGTTCAAGTAACTAACCAACACAATGGTTCTTCTGTCTTCTGTTGCTTGTGATACTTTTAGAAAGTATTTTTAACAACTTCCTGATGAATTGGCTCTTGCTTGTGTGAAGCCAGGCTCATCAGTGGCTCACACCTGCAAACTTTTTTCCATCCCTACATTCCTAAGACATATCCATTACCAAGACCTGCTAGGTACTTACTTAGTCTAGGTTTTTCGTAACTGACTTTTCTCTTCTTTCCTATGGGGTGGGGTGTGTTCTATTCCTGGTTGCTGAAAGAGCCTCTTCCTCGAATTAACCCACAGGGCAAAGCATCTTCCTGCACTATGGTTTTCATTGAGCTATTTCTGTTATTAAGGCTCCTGGGATCCTATTGCTTAAAGGACGAAATCTACATACTGCCTGGAGCCCGCCCCATTGTTTCAGCCAGGAGAATGCATTAGCTTTCTTCACAGCGCTAATCCTCCACATCTGAGATCTGCCCCTTGGAAGCCTTTGCTCTTTCTGCCAACTCATGGCCAGCAGCACATCCTTCCATTCTGTATTGAATTCACTTCCTTCAGGATGTTTTCCTTGTTTAGTAGATACTTAGCAGATAAACAACTCTTGTTTTTGAGCTTATAATCACTTTAAGTGCTTTTAAAAGAAATTATCCAAGTCTAGGGATAAACAGCTTAGAGAGATTTCATTCTTTAAGAACCACCCAGAGTGACATTCTCTGAGATACCACTCTGATTTTCAGGCGGCTGTCTTTTCAACTAGGCATCTATACTAGAAGCCGACCAAACGACTCTTTATGGTGACCTCTAGCGGGCAAGGGACAGTCCTACAAAATTATAAAGAGTGGAGGGGAAAGTAAGAAACCCTTCCGCAGTAACAGGCCAGGTTACTCAGTGGTCATATGATCGCACCCCGCCCCTCCATCCTCTTCTTTTTATTTTATTTTTTCTAGTGTCTGCTTTGCATCTAACATGGTTTGCCTTATATACGACTCACCTGTTTCTCGACTCTGGCGGGCTAGGCTGCGAGTGTCGGATGTCACGTGAATTGGGTTTTAAAATAATATTCCTGTCAAGTGGAAACCCAAACCCTGGGCATAGAGCTTTGCGTGGGGTCGTCTCTGCTGCAGCCAGGTGGGGGTGCAACCGGGGCGGGAGGGGGTACACGGAGATATCACGAAAAGGAGGATGCCAACCGACCTACCAAGGCAAAGAGAAATTCTGGTTTTGTCAGTGAAAAAGCAATTCTCTCCAGACTTCCACCCCATTCCACGGGAGGCATCATGAGAGGACCCAGACACGCTGCCCATCCTGCCTTCCGGAGGCCGGAGACTGGGAAAGCGGGGGCCCAGGCAGTTCCACCGGCCCGTGGCATCACGCCTGGGGGCTGGGTGCGCGGCCGCCTTCAGAGCGCGCGGCACGTGGGTCTCCCCACACCCAGAGAGGAAGCGCAAAGTCGACAGGAAAGGCAGCGGCTGGGTTGCTTGCCTCGAGAAATCCTTTGGGGAGGTCTCAGAAACCGACCCGGGTTCCGCACAGTTTCTGGCAAGGGCTCATCCAAACGCCGTCTGCTCCTTACTTCAAAGCCGGCACCCCGGCCCTCACCTTCGCATCCCTCCCTCCGGGGACCGTTTAAAGGACCCTTGTATGTGTGTGTGTGTCGGGGGGGGGGGGAGTCCCGCCTGTTATCCCGATGTCAGATGAGGGGGCTGCAGGCGGTGTGCCGCGGGGCTCGGCTCCCTTCAACCCCGGGCTCTACGCTCCTCCGATCCCCGCCCCGCGGACACCTCCCGGCCACTGCGGGCGGGAGCGCACGGCGTCACGAGGCGGGGAGCCCGAGGTCCAGGGCGGGGCGCCGGGGAATCCCAGCCCCAGCCAGCCCCGGAGGTGCGAGCGCGGGCGGGCGGGCAGGGGAGTGCGCGCGGAGCGAGGAGAGCGCGCGGAGCCGGCGGGCGAGGAGGAGGACGGCGAGGGAGGCCCCGCCCCCGCCTCCCGCAGCCGGCTCCTCGCTGCCGCGGAGCCCGCTCACTTTGCCTCTCGCCTCTGGACGGCGGCGGGCCGGGCTGCGTGAGGGAGCGGCCACCGGGGACCCGGAGCCTTTCCCGCCCCTGCGGGAGGTGGGCGCCGCCGCCTGCGAGAGGACATCCCCGGCTACCCAGGGGCGACCCCCGGGCGCAAGGGGCGGCGCTGCCACCTCCGGGAGCGCGGCCGCCGGGGCCGCCGGGGTCGCCCGCAGGTCCCTCCGCGCCCCGGGCGCTCCGCCCCGGGCCACGCTGGGCTGCCGGGACCGCGCGGGGCTCCGGCGCAGCAGCCCCCGGGGAGTGCGGGCCCCGACGGCGCGTCCCCCCCGGTGCGCGCGGCAGGCAGGCCCCGCGGGACGGCGGGCCGGGGCGGCCAGCCATGCCCTTCGGGCGCAGCAGGGCGGCCTCGGTGGTGCTGAACGTGGGCGGCGCCCGGTACTCGCTATCCCGGGAGCTGCTCAAGGACTTCCCTCTGCGCCGCGTGAGCCGGCTGCACGGCTGCCGCTCGGAGCGCGACGTGCTCGAGGTGTGCGACGACTACGATCGCGAGCGCAACGAGTACTTCTTCGACCGGCACTCGGAGGCCTTTGGCTTCATCCTGCTCTACGTGCGCGGCCACGGCAAGCTGCGCTTCGCGCCGCGGATGTGCGAGCTCTCCTTCTACAACGAGATGATCTACTGGGGCCTGGAGGGCGCGCACCTGGAGTACTGCTGCCAGCGCCGCCTTGACGACCGCATGTCCGACACCTACACCTTCTACTCCGCGGACGAGCTGGGCCGCGACGAGGCGCGTCCCGCCGGGGCCGAGGCGGCTCCGTCCAGGCGCTGGCTGGAGCGCATGCGGCGCACCTTCGAGGAGCCCACGTCGTCGCTGGCCGCGCAGATCTTGGCCAGCGTGTCCGTGGTGTTCGTGATCGTGTCCATGGTGGTGCTGTGCGCCAGTACGTTACCCGACTGGCGCACCGCGCCCACTGACAACCGCAGCCTGGATGACCGGAGCAGGTACTCCGCCGGCCCTGGGAGGGAGCCCTCCGGGTAGGACGCACTGCTTCTCTGCCCGTCCAGTCCGTCCAGTCCCGTCCGTCCGTCCGGTCCGTCCGTCCAGTCTCCGTCCTGTCTGTCTGCTGGCCAGTACAGGGCCCCAGACACGCCGAGGCTGAGGGATGTGTGGGTCCTACCCCGGACCCCGTGTCCCGGGCATATGCGCCAGATCTTCAGTTCTTTAGGGCAGAATCCCCAGGGTTAGAGCAAAACCCATCCTTGTAGTTTACTTCTGAGCAAATAGCAACCTGCTAGTTAGATTCTCGAAACTATACAGTATTTATACAATAATTCAATTTGATCTAAGAGCGCTTTGAAGTATGTGTCAATACTGGTGGTGGTGGAAAAAATGAAGTCTTGTTCCGATGAAATGTGGTCTGCTGCACTGCCCACACATTCTACACACCCTGCCCCTGGCATAATGTGTGCTGGAATGGAAGTGCCGTATTATAAAGGAGGCTAATTTAGCGATAGACTGAATAATGGATGTCTGGGCCCTTTTCTTCTTTTTTTCTACCAAGTATGGGGCTTAGCAAGTCCGTGTCCACTGTTTGGTATTAAAGATTTACTGTTACATTCAGAAGGTCTTCATGGTGCTGAGGGAGAAAAAACAAAACAACAACAACAAAAAACCCCAAAACTATTATCTTGAGAGAGAAAAAAAAATTGAAACTGCCCCAAACCTGGAAACAGTATTTGGTAGTTTCTGTGGTTTTCTTTCTACTTTACGAGGATGAAAGGGAATTATTTTAATCTTTCATAAGCTCTTCCTTACCTCTTAATGGTGATAACACTTTTCTGCTTTTAGTACAAGTGAGTTTATTTTGCATATTTGGTGGGAGGAATAAACAGACTAAAGTTGGACTTTCAAAGGAGACAGCCATTTTGGGCATAAAACCCAAATTGTATATTCTTTTCCCCGTTGTTTGATAACTGTTTCAAGATCCCCTCCCCAGTCCCTTTGTTTTCCCCGATTCACTGTAAATTCAAGGTTGTGCCCGGTAATCTTTTCCTGTTAGGCCTGGGTATACTAGGAATGGTGCTGTTTCTTGAGAAAGCAGTGGGTTACTTCCACAGAATAATCTTCCTATATAAATCTTAGAAGTAAAGAAAATGGTCTGGTACCACAGAGTCTATTACCGATATGCCATCTTGGCATGAAATCCAAGATAGATGCTTTGAAAAGAAATAAATTAGGAGACTCATTTGTTCAGTGTATTGGGTTCTGTTTTCACTTTCCCAGACAGGAATTATTTACTTCGTACTCCAGAAATGCAATCAAAGGAATTTATGTATCTAAATACACAAGTGTCCTTGATTTTTTTTTTCCTTTTGAGGGGGTCATAGAAAAATGATCTGTAAGTGACTCGCCTTGGAATGACTCATTAGTAATTGTAGAGTTCTGAGATTAGTGAAGGATTGAGCCGCATCAGCAAGGGAAACAGGAGGCTTGACTTAGTCCTGACACTGAAGGAATTGGATAAACCAAGATATAAGCGAGAAGAGAGAACTAAGCGAATAATAATTTTTTTGAGGGAAGAAGGGAGTTTGGGGAGAAAGATCATTCATGTAAACAATAGGATGAATACTAATTTTGGGGAGAGAGAAAAACAGAAGAAATCTAAAAGGGAAGAGGCTGAGATGGAGAAGAGCTGCTGTAAGGAAGGAGGAAGAGAGAGTAAGGCCTAATTTGTGTATATGTATCTTACGTATGTATATAATTATTCAAGTCAGAACTGTTTCCTAGATACCCAGATATTTCAGGCAAATGCATGTTTTTCTTGGCTTAATGGCCCAGATTTAAGCTTTCCTCTCTGAGTGTAGGTATAAGAAAAACCAATATCTGTAATCCCGGATAAACTGGAGGGCGACTGAATGCCTAGGGATGCTGTTGCACATAGCACAGGAAGCACACTGGCCTCTTTCAACAGAGGGACCCTGAGATGGCACTTCATAGGCTCTCAACCCCTGCCACCCTGTGGCTGCTGAAATAAGTCTTTCTAAATCATTTTGATCACTTGATCAGGAGTCTACTACATAAAGCCCATGTTCTCTTCTTGCTCTTCAAGTCTCTTGACAGTTTAACCATAACCTGCTAGACAAGTGTTCTATCACATTGCTATATTCCCAGCCTCACAGCCCCCATTCTTGATATATCTCATCATAATTTGAAAGCATCTCTTGACTGTCTATTTGTTCGAGTCACTGTTGGTGTTTCAAACACTGTAACTTTTTGTTGTAAAGAAAAGTTGGCGTGGGACTCGGAGACACATGGATTTCCAAGAACTGGATTATTCTGAGAAAGCCTTCAAGGTCACGGGGGATGGAAGCAAACCATCCTTGGAAGGTTTCATACTGTCCAACCCTGGCAAAGGGGCATCACTTACATAAAATAGTTTATGCAACCTGCACAATGGTGTGTCTTGCTTGAGGACAAAATAAGGAGACTTTTCCCAGTAAAAGGAACAGCGTGGGCATAGGCATGAAACTTGTATGTTATGTTTAGGGAGTGAGAATCCAGTGATAGAGTGAGAGGTGGCTAGAGAGCAGATATGAATAATGTTGTGAATAATTTTATTTTGCAGCCATGGCTAGCCATTGCCTGGTTTGTAGCATCTGTGCTGAGAAGCTGATGCGTAGAAAGGAGTGAATGTGTTAAATGTGTACCATGGTTGGACAGAGGGAAAAGTGGACATAGGAGAGATCATGGGCATGGAGGAACACACCTGTCATCCCACCGCTCAAGCACAAGCCAGGAACATTGAGAGGTGAAGGCCAGCCTGAGTTGCATAGTGAGATCCTGTAAGAAAATAAAATGGGGCTGGAGAGCAGGCTCAGTGGTGAAGAGCACTGACTGCTCTTGCAGGGGAGCTGGGTTGGTTCCCAGCACCTACATGGTAATTAACAACTGCCCAAAACTCTAGTTCCAGAGGATCCTACACCCTCTTCTTGCCTCCACAGGCATTGTACACATGGGTGTACTCACATACATGCAGGTAAAACACTCATACACATAAAAGAAACAAATCAAAAAATATTTGAAGGGCTGGCCTGGAGAGATGGCTCAGTGGTTAAGAGTATATTCTGCTCTTTCAGTGGACCTGAAATCATGTCAGGTAACCATGTCAGGCAGCTCACACCTGCTTGGCATACCAGCTCCTGGGGTATCCGACAGCTTTGGCTTCTACAGCACCTATATGCACATACATGTACACACACACACACATACATAGATGTACACATAATTAAAAACAAAAATTCTTAAAAACAAAACAAGGGCTGGAGATGTAAGTCAGTGCTAAAGTGCTTGTGCAAAAGCTCTTGGATTTGATCCCCAGCACTAAAAAAGGAAAAAGGTCAGTTTGGAGGTCTTTGCTGAGGAGATGAGAGCTTACATTGTTTGCGGTTGTGAGAATGGAGACTTAATAACAACAAAGGTCCATACTTAGAAGAATTTTAAATTACTCCAGAGCACTGGAAAGAGGTAAACATCAGGGACTAACCAGGCCAACTTCCAGGAGCTGGGAGTACTCCCTCTCTGCCACCTGCAGGCTCCATTTGTCCAGCCTGACCTGCTCACTTGTTTCCGAGCCATTTCAGTGCCTTTTACCATGCAGTTTCTAGCCTAATGTGATGGAGCATTCAGGCCCAACTCAAGTTCTGTTTCTCTTTTAAAGCCTTTACGGGCTGTCCTAGTAGATGGCATGTTTCCTCCAAAACTTGAAGGATTGCTTGTTTATAAGTATTTGTCATTTATCACAACCTTCCTAAACGATAGTTGTTTTCTTGTATAAACACATCGTAACTCCTAAGCTAGATTTGATCAAAAGCCCTTGAAGTCACTTTTGATTCTCATTCCCCAACCTTTCTCTTGACAAGGTTTCATATAGCCCAGTCTGCCTCAGCCTCTTGAGTACTGAGATGATGGGTGTGTACTACCATGCCGTGCTAGAGATGTATCTTCCCAGGCTGACTTGAGACTAGTCGTTTATCCAAAGATGACCTTGAATTCCTTAATCTCCTGTCTCTACCTCCCAAGTGCTAGGATTACAAGTATGTACTACCACACCTGTGTGTGTGTGTGTGCATGTGTGTGTGTGTGTGTGTGTGTGTGTGTGTGTGCATGTGGATACTGAAAGTTGGTATCAGGTATTTTCTTTAACCATTCTCCAGAGACCTTATTATTTGAGACAGGGACTTTGAACTTGAAGCTTATCAATTATACTTGACTGACTAGCTAGCCAATGAGTTCCACGGACCCCCTGCCTTTGTCTCCTCACGGCTGGGATTACAGGCTTCCACTGCTACACCCAGCTTTTAGATGGACGCTGGGGATCAGAACTCAGGCACTCATGGTTGTGTGACAAACACTTTACCAACAGAGCCATCTCTCCAGCCAGAAATATGTCTTTTATTGCATAGTTTGAGGAGTTTATTTGTGGTAAGACTGTGGACTTGTCCTTTATGAAGTGAAAATACTTTGTTCTCTAGTTAAGGACCCTATGAAAAGACAACCATCATAGCCTAATGTTTCAACAGAACATTGCTTAATGTTCTAATAGATCTTTAATGTCTGTTTATTGAGAAAAAATATTATTGTTTAAAAAATAAGCATGAGGCTGGGTGTAGACCACTCAAGTTTGAGACCTGCCTGGACCCAATAGTGAAACCTTATCTCAAACAAAACAAAAGCCCTCCTGAATTCTAAGCATTCCAGCTAGCTAAGTTCCTGTGATTGTGGCAGGCTGTGTAGGCACACAGGTCTCTAAGGTGGGTTTCCTGATGGTGGGAGAAAGAAAACACAGTAAACAGATATGTATGAGGAAGGTAAGATGGAACCCTGCGTGAGAGAGCTGGATTTCAAAAGATGAGGGAAAGGTGTTCTGACAGGGGACAGTAAATGCAAAGGCTTTGAGAAGGTAGTGGGCTTGTTTTATCTGCAGAATAGTAGGAATGCCCATCCCATGGGCTAGAATTTACCCCAAAGAATGTGGAAGAGGTTGGAGGACAGCCAATGGCCACTGTGTGCAAGGAGTTGAATTTTCTCCCAAGAATGACACAGAAACCTCTGAAAGTTTTTATTTTTCATTTTTTATGTGTATGAATGTATTGCCTGCGTGTATGTAAATGCACCCATGTTGTGCAATGCCTGTGGAGGTCAGAAGATGGTGTTAATCCTCTGGAACTGGAGTTACAGATGGTTGTTAGCCACCGTGTGGGTGCTGGGAATCGAATCCAGTTCCTCTTCAAGAGCAGTCAGAGCTCTTAACCTCGGAGTCATTTCTCTAGGTCACCTCTGAAAAGTGTTAAGTAGAGGAAAGATATATTCTGATGGATTTTATTTAATTTTATATCTTTTTTTTTGGTGCTGTTATTGAGTCCAGGGACCTCATGCATGTCAGCAAGCACTTGCTGAGCCATGTCCCCAGCCATTTTTGATATATTTTAACACTGAGGGATCAACTACAGATGCTGTAAGACCTGTCAAGTACCAGGGTGAGCCTTGGACCTCGGGATAGTAGTGGAGACTGAAAAGTGGTGACATTAGGCCAGTGGTGGATCTTGTGACACTTTGCTATCAAGATGCATTAGATCTCCAGCACTGACAAAATGCCTAGGAGGAGCAACTTGGAAGGAGGAATGGTTCATTCAGGCTCATGGCTGAGATTTTGGTTCATGGTCTTTTGACCCTGTTGCTTTGGGCCTATGGCAGTACAGCCCATCATGGGTGGAGCACAGGAAGATGCTCATTTCACGAAGTCTGGGACGCAAAGGAAGAATTAGAAAGAGGCCAGGACTCTCCCTCCCCAGTGAACTAATTTCTTTCTACTAGACCCCATCTTCTAAAGGTCTCCAAGGGCGTGAAAGCCAATCCTTCAATGTCCTTGGAGGACATTCATGATCTAAATGATGCACAGGACGAGGAGAAAGTGGGATACCACTGA